>CAUYRF010000001.1:0-1391920 GCA_963573305.1 Pyrrhosoma nymphula
TACGGGAGTGTTCGGATCTTATGGCTGACACACGACTGATAACCGAGAATAAAAGAAGCCTTTCATTAGAATAAGAAGTATCCTGGGGAAAGAGATACGAGTCGAAGGACGTGTTGGAGTACGAAGTTATTACCCGAGAACCATTACTATTTTCTGCATTGATAGATAGCAAACACATTATCGTTACGCAATTATCATGTTCCTGACAAGCATATCCTGTAAACACACAGATTTTCAAAACAAGGAAGAGGCGTATCAAAGTACATGCAAAACTTTCGGCGATAGTGTATTACGCACGTCCTTCGTCTACGGCCAAAAACAACCATAATATTGGAAAGAAGAAGGTACTCACTAATTAAAGGAGACATCCAGTAACACAGCATCAAATCCACAGCACTCTCCGGAAATAATAATAAGGAAAGCGATAGTGAAAAAGTAAGAACGAAGCTCCGCACGTGTACGCAGTTGAATGATTACTGACGAGCGGCGAAAGTGGATGGTCTGGGAGGCGATGGAGAGGGGGTCAAGACAGCAGAAGCTCGCACTCCGCGCCCGAGTTTGACTTGTTATGTGACATGGGGAAATAGTTATAGCAGGGAAAAATATCAGTGGGATACATCGCATAAACTGCGTTCACTGTAAGTAAGGCACAAAGAAAGTATGATAATGCCAACATATTGCCTTAACAATTGAAAGGTTACCACGTAGTCGACGTTTCTTGGGGTGTAGTTTGGAAGCTACGGAGCGCCGTTTTGCGTGAAGTTGTGATACTTGAAGCCATAACTTTGAGTGAATTTATTATTGTTATTGGATGACATAGGTCACATCGTCATTCCTTATAAAATTCTTCCTTTGCGCCAAAAATTCGTGAGAAGGGAATCGGTGTAGTTAGAGCCACCAGTTGGTACGTACTGAAATGCGATAGATGGCGTGGGGGTCTGTATAATGTGTTCGCGGCGAAGTTAGACTTGTGCCGGAGGACAAAGCGATACGCAGCGTAGTTAATTTTGAATTCGAGATGTTCTCACTGCGATTGTTACAGGATGACATTGTTTCATTACAACATTCTTCCGCTGTTGCGAGATTGAAGGATGATGGATTTTGTCGATAAGTGGTGTAGTTAGTGAAGTCGTTATTCAATTGCAAACATCATGCTATAGTCCAAGTGAAAACTTCACGGCGGGCGAGCAGATTTTTCCCAGAAATGCATGGTGTAGATTTACACAGTATACGGAAAATAAACCAAAGAAATTAGTAGATGTTAATTCCAAATATTTTTGCAATGCATTTCCGTGTCTGTGGAAAGATAAGTTTCGACCGGGGAACGAAAGTCTCTCCGAAAGAAACTTGTTTGACTTAACTGCGTCCGTACCTGAATTGAGGGTGAAATGTCACGACAGTTAACTTTTTCTCGTGGATGACTTTGGTTAAAAAAGGAATTGGTATATCTCGTCGATGGCCTGTGAAAGTTTTATGTAATATCCTAGATTTAGCTGCCATTAACGCATGGACGATATACAAAGAGGCAACTTTACGAAATATCAGCCGCCATAAATAAATTATGACGCTAGCTGTAGTTCAACATAGTGAGTATGTCAAGTCACTTCCCGTGTTAGGTACACGAATTAGAGAAATACACACGTGTCGGGTGCAAGCATGAGAAGCGAGTAATACTGTAGTACAATGTTCAAGATGCCTAATGGTATACTTGCGGAAAATTCACAGCAGTAAGTGGCAATACTTTTTCTGTGTAATGTATCATGAAAAAGAAAAAGTTTGGGATGGTAGTATTGTTAGCAACATAAATGCTGTTACTAACTTTACATCACTACTCCCTGATGGTAAATGACATACACATATTTACTATGAAAAATGTTTATTAAGTAAGCTATATTTGTATATTGCAAAGCTGGTGATAAATGTGTGTATCCCAAAGTTGGCGTTGAAGTTGAGAAGTAAATTGTTGAAAAATAATTTTTCATTACTTTAAATAATGTAAATTTGAATTTAAAATAAAATACTGTCCCTTCATAATAAAATATATGCGTGGAGTAATCAAAACACACCGCCAAAGTGAGGGAAACAGTTACCGGTGAAAATTAACGTCGCCGGCGAACTTAGGTATTAACATCCTTTCTTTCGTCATGCTAATAAACATTCTCCATCGTAAATAACAAATTACAGCCGTCATAACGACATCGTTTCAGGTACACACCAGATCTTGGAAGCGGGTCGGATTTCATGTGTCCAGCTAAAACGAATTTGGAGACATTAGGTTTAACCGACATCCCGCGTCAAAGGAACGTCATTTAATATGACTGTAATTAGTTATTATCGGTTACCTTACGCTTCATGCATTGGTATCCTTCCGAGTTGTAGTTATAGTTGGGTCTACGCAGTCATTTCCCTCGTGTAATCGCCTAGTCCACTTACATTCGTGGGTTTTCCCCTTATAAGCCTTTAGAGCTCGACGACAATGAAGGTAGCCTAGCAACCTTTAGCGGCAGCGATGAATCGCCTTCAGTAGTGAACGACAAATGCTGTCGGAATGTACATTAAGAGCGCATAACTTGACGTAAAATGTGAAGTGTACGCAAGTTAACGGTATTGATAACAATTACCAATCGATCTCCTTTCCAGTAAAGAGCATAACGACGGGGAATTTTAATTGGGAAACCCTCATGCTCCTCACAGGTAAGCGTAAATTTTTGAAATAACGTGAGAAGTGTCTTTGCCGTGAATTAAATGAGTTACTATGCGATCAGTTTGACAAAGTAAGACATTATTTATCGCACAAAACATGTCATGCCTGTGATAACTTTAGGAACTGTGATATACATTTCGTAGAAATCGCTTCTTATTCCGATGTTTCCAATAGCGTAACACCGTCGTCATTCCGAAATGAAAGAGAGTGAGAGCATTTATGTCAATGCTAAGCATACGTTATTGACACATGTTCGCGAGTATTACATTTTATAAGTGCATCTGGAATACCACCGGAGGTATGGCATCTTCTACTTTCTCGCAATATTGTCTCACATAAAATAATGGCGGACAACGTACTGGTGTAAATTATGTGTAACATTTCTACGTAGTTATGAGAGCTAAAGTATCCATTTCTGCACAGAACGTGTAGACTAATGTATTACAAGTGCCTATCAGTTTTCATGAAAAGACATGAATCCAAAGAAGTAATATATAGCCTTCATTCACCTTCATTTGTGTTAAACAGTTCGTAAGCACAGACACGAAAAACAGTATCCTTAGTTCCGTGGCAAAAACTGATAATTATTCATATTAGGTGTCTACAATTATCAATTTTTGCCGTTGGGAAGCAATACTAATGAATTTTATATTTTTAGCAATTTATTCCGATTTCATTGTCAACACCCCCTGCCACATTTCACGAAATACTCTGCCCACGGTGTTGCTAATCGCACAGCTTTCGTATTTATTAATATTCATTGACTACATTCATGTATTAAGAGTTTTCATCAATTGGAGAGCAGTGTATTGGAGTTTTATATTCTTAGCAATTTATGCCTATTTCCTTTTTAACACCCCCTACCACATTATATGCGTGGAGTAATGAATACACACCGCCAAAGTGACCGTCGCCGGCGAACTTAGGTATTAACATCCTTTCTTTCGTCATGCTAATAAACATTCTCCATCGTAAATCACAAATTACAGCCGTCATAACGACATCGTTTCAGGTACACACCACATCTTGGAAGCGGGTCGGATTTCACGTGTCTAGCTAAAACGAATTTGGAGACATTAGGTTTAACCGACATCCCGCGTCAAAGGATATAGTGAACGTAATTTAATATGACTGTAATTAGTTATTATCGGTTACCTTACGCTTCATGCATTGGTATCCTTCCGAGTTGTAGTTATAGTTGGGTCTACACAGTCATTTCCCTCGTGTAATCCCCTAGTCCACTTACATTCGTGGGTTTTCCCCGTTAAGCCAGTAGAGCCCGACGACAATGAAGGTAGCCTAGCAACCTTTAGCGGCAGCGATGAATCGCCTTCAGTAGTGAACGACAAATGCTGATGGAATGTACATTAAGAGCGCATAACTTGACGTAAAATCTGAAGTGTACACAAGTTAACGGTATTGATAACAATTACCAATCGATCACCTTTCCAGTAAAGAGCATTACGACGCGGAATTTTAATTGGGAAACCCTCATGCTCCTCGCAGGTAAGTGTAAATTTTTGAAATAGCGTGAGAAGTGTCTTTCCCGTGAATTGAATGAGTAACTATGCGATCAGTAAGACATTATTTATCGCAGTAAACATGTCATGCCTGTGATAACTTTAAGAACTGTGATATACTCGCTCCTTATTCCGATGTTTCCAATTACGTATCACCGTCGTCATTCCGAAATGAAAGAGAGTGATAGCATTTATGTCAATGATAAGCATACGTTATGGACACATGTTCGCGAGTATTACATTTTATAAGTGCATCTGGAATACAAGCATCTTCTACTTTCTCGCGAGAAATTTGGAAACAAGCTTAAAATTCGAAAATGCTAAAGGTCGATTTAAATGGGATAGAAAACCGTCTCATAATGTGTATACGATGGAGTTTTATACTTAGAATCGTTGATTTTTAGGTATTCATAGTCGTCAAAGAATCGTTGATTATTTTGTATGCATTCATAGTGAATTTATTTGGGTTATTAATCAACGATCCATGGACTACGGTCTGGAGAGTAATTAATTAAATTATCTATGACGCATTCTTCATGCAGTCTCCGAAACACCTCTAAAGCTGTTGTTATTTTTTGATTAATTATTTGTTTTATGTTCAAAATACAATTCTGGACACATTAGTGCTATAATGCTTTAAATTGAGTAAGGAATTTGTAGGCTGTTCGAGTCATGTAATGGAAGAAATTGACGATAAAATAATTCTATCGATGTATCTAAATAACTTTCAACAGGGTTTATTTTAGCGTACGTTAATGATTTGAGCATTTCAATAAATCATTAATACCGTGCTTGATACTTATCAAACGTCAATTGCTCGCATAATAAGAATTAATGGAATTATTTCCCTCAAGACTTAACAATTGCGTATTTATCATAATTGACGATATCTGTACTATTTATCTCCCAAACCATGAAGCCTGATATTTAAATCGCGTGTAAATAAGACACTGAGGAACGATATAAAGCCTGCAAGAATAAGTTATCCGAAATGTTAGCATGCATTTTGTCACAATCGTCGTGTAGTCGTGAGATGGATGAGTGAGTAAGGTATCCACCTTCTGTTAGTTCGATCCCGTTAGGTCCCAATTTCTTTTACGCTCATGGTTTGAAATATTTTTTTAGAATAATGCCGGAGAGTTTCACCACGTTTTTTATTTCAGCAAAATAAACGACTTCTTGAACGGTAAAACTTGTCTCTGAGGCGAATTATTGTGAATCCCTCATCTGGGAGATATCATTACATTAATTACCTATATTGCCGCATAGTAGGTATGAATATAAATGCAATATTACTGAGAATGATGAAAGGAGGAAATTGCTGAATGTTCCAATAAACACATGGAAATCATATTCGCACTGAAGTGTTTACTGGCTGAACTGAAGTCTCCTTAACAATTTTTGACAAAATTTCGGGTGAAGGATGTAAACATAAACTTAAACATTTATCACAAAAGTATTACTTACGGTGACAAATTTGGAAACAAGCTTCAAATTCCAGAAATGCTAAATGTCGATTGAAAAGGGATAAAAACCGTCTCATACGATGGAGTTTTATGCTTAGGATCCGAGTATTGTGTCACGTAAGGAATATATTTGGTGACATTAAGATTAAAATGTTCCGAATGTCATTTTCGTATTACATATTATGCGTCGAAACTTTCAGTGATTGACAAAAGTATTACTTTACGCCTTCTGTGAAAAATATAAAATTCCATAATATTGCTCACCAATGGATAAAAGCCTTTGATAGAAGAATGTAGTCACTCAACATAAAGAAATACGATTAGCAAAACCGCGGGCAGAGTATTTCGTGAAATGTTTTATAAATTGCTAAAAATATAAAACTCCTATATCTTGCTGTACATTTTAGTTTTCATTACCACACGCACGTTTAGGAGGAAAGTCCGTAACAACATCATGCAATGAAATATGAGGTAGAGTAGCAACATTTGTATTTATTTATTATATGTATTTATATTCTGTGACTACAGTCATCAATTAACAGTTATTTAGAAATTTCATATCTTTAGCGATTTCCCCTCCATAACTCACTGCTCGTTGACATTCATTGATATGTCAAACCTGTCCATTAAAAAAGTCGAGTCCCTCGAGTTTAGGAAGCTGTATCTTCAAGTAGAGTTAACGGATTTTTACGAAATAAAAACCAGGCGATAGAATGATCATTCCTAAGTTTATCGATGTGTGTTAAAAATTTTACCCTTGCTCATCTGACCTTTAACGATATTTCATTTGAAAAAAGTCACTATTTTCGGGGCGCTCAAAATCCGATTTCCCAACTTTATGTTATCACTGTTCTCTTGACATCAGACGTAAAATTCTGATATAGGTTAGCTAAACATGTTATTAAAGGAAATAAATTGTTTATAAGTTGAGTGTTACAGGAGCTGGTGTTAAAGTTGTAAACCTCCTCATATTTCGATTGAAATTTTAGGTATACTGTTGTGACGCGCGATAACGCCAGCATTGCAAACATGTACATAGTAAAAATGAATGGTATTTTCAACAACGATTTTTATTTATAACTACTTTCACGCGCCAAAGAAATTCAAAAAGCTTCAAAATAAAAAAAAATGCAGAAGTTCGACTGGAATGGGGTATACGATGGAGTTGTATGCTAAATGTGTCACGAAAAAAGTATTTTTAGTTGCATTAACACTTTGACTGCCAATATGCCCGTGTTGATTTGCCGTTCCTTAGTTCCCACTAGGACTATTTATATAACGCGTTGAAACTTTAACTCATTCACAAAAGTATTACTTTACACCATCTGTTAAAAAATGGAGGTAATATCTTCATTACTTGCGAAAATATGGAATAAATAGTTCCCGGTGACAAAATTAGAAGCAGCTTCAAAGTCAAAAAAAATGCAAAACTTGGACGGGAATGGGATAAAATAGCAAGGAAAATGGTTATACGACGGAGTTGTATGCTAAACAAGAGACAAATGTGTCACGAATGAAGTATTTTTACTTGCATTAACACTTTGACTGCCAACGGGATTAATGTGCCCCTCTTGATGTGCCGTCCCATAAGTTCCCAGGGGAACTATTGTACATAACGCGTTGGAACTTTCACTGATTCACAAAAGTATTACTTTACACCATTTCTTAAAAAATGGAGGTAATATCTTCATTACTCGCGAAAATATGGAATAAATAGTCACGTTGTCGTGACGTCTTTTATGAAAAATTCGACTGAAAACGTATTTTCCAAATTTCGACTGAAAACGTCGTTTTTCAATATTTCGACTGAAAACGTATTTGTTTTTCAAAAATGCAAAAGTGAAGAATATATTACCTCCATTTTTTCTCAGAAGGCGCAAACGATTGTTAACCTGTAACCCGTAAGTACCAACGGGACACAAATATACCATTAGTACGGGACCAATATGTCCCATTGCTACCAATGGGACGGCACACATAAATGCATAGTTATCCCGATGGCCGTCGAAGAGTTAATATAACTATTTCCTCCATATTTTCCAAAGTAATGCAGATATTACCTACATGTTTTCACAGAAGGCGTAGAGTGTTGCTTTTGTGGATCAGTGAAAGTTTCAACGCGTTATATGAAATACTTTCTCCGTAAATGCACTTATTACCATAATGCTAATCTGAACATTTTAGCCTCGTACACTCATTTGTTAATGTAAGTAAAAATATTTCTTCTCTCGCAAAATTTTCTGTTCCTATGCATCAAACTCAATGGTATACACATTTTCTGATGGTTTTTTATCCCATTCGAGTCGAAGTTTTGCATTTCTTTGATTTTGAAGCTTTTTATAATATTGTCACAGAAAACAATTACCCACATATTTTCGGAAGTAATGCGGATATTACCTGCATATTTTCACAGAAGGCGTAGAGTAATGCTTTTGTGGATCAGTGCAAGTTTCGACACGTCATATGAAATACTTTCTCCGTAAATGCACTTATTACCATAATGCTAATCTGAACATTTTAGCCTCGTACACTCTTTTGTTAATGAAAGTAAAAATATTTCTTCTCTCGCATAATTTTCTGTTCCTATGCATCAAACTCAAAGGTATACACATTTTCTGATGGTTTGTTGTCCCATTCGAGTCGAAGTGTTGCATTTCTTTGATTTTGAAGCTTTTCATAATATTGTCAGCGGAAACAATTACCCACATATTTTCGGAAGTAATGCGGATATTACCTGCATATTTTCACAGAAGGCGTAGAGTAATGCTTTTGTGGATCAGTGCAAGTTTCGACACGTCATATGAAATACTTTCTCCGTAAATGCACTTATTACCATAATGCTAATCTGAACATTTTAGCCTCGTACACTCTTTTGTTAATG
This sequence comes from Pyrrhosoma nymphula, assembly GCA_963573305.1. Taxonomy (NCBI): domain Eukaryota; kingdom Metazoa; phylum Arthropoda; class Insecta; order Odonata; family Coenagrionidae; genus Pyrrhosoma; species Pyrrhosoma nymphula. Next base: position 8,572 of record CAUYRF010000001.1, read on the forward strand.
AAAGTAAAAATATTTCTTCTCTCGCATAATTTTCTGTTCCTATGCATCAAACTCAAAGGTATACACATTTTCTGATGGTTTGTTGTCCCATTCGAGTCGAAGTGTTGCATTTCTTTGATTTTGAAGCTTTTCGAAATATTGTCAGCGGAAACAATTACCCACATCTTTTCGAATCTTATGCAGGTATAACCGCCATTCTTTCAGGGAAGGTTAAGACATATACCTTATTTCAGCACACTAAATAACAAGACTAAACCTTGAGTACTTAGTCTGAAACAGCACTAATTCCAATTATGCCTATCCAAAAAATTAGTTCCCTTCGCCATCCTGTGTTCAATCTCAAGTAACCATTTCTTTCATTTAGAAGCCTTTTGCTAATTTAGTCACCGTAGACATTTACACCCATATCTTCGATAGTTATGCGGATATTACCTCCATTTTTTCACAGAAGGCGTAGAGTAATGCTTTTGAGGATCAGTGCAATGCGTTTCTAAGCAAAACCTCTAGCTTTTCCTTGGGTAAATCGCTGTGTTTCCCTGGAATGCCTATTGGTTTTCCTCGTGAGACTAATGCTTTTGCGGATCAGTGAAAGTTTCAACGCGTTATATGAAATACTTTCTCCGTAAATGCACTTATTACCATAATGCTAATCTGAAATGTTAGCCTCGTACACTCTTTTGTAAATGTAAGTATAAATATTTCTTCTCTCGCAAAGTTTTCTGTTCCTATGCATCAAACTCAATGGTATACACATATTTTGATGGTTTTTTATCCCATTCGAGTCGGATTTTTGCGTTTCTTTGATTTTTGAAGCTTTTCATTATATTTTCACCGGATATTTTCGGAAGTAATGCGAATATAACCTCCATGTTTTCACAGAAGGCGTAGGGTAATGCTGTTGTGGATCAGTGAAAGCTTCATCGCGTTATGTGAAATACTTTCTCCGTAAACGCACTTATTACTATAATGCTAATCTGAACATTTTAGCCTCGTTCACTCATTTGTTAAAGTAATTAAAAATATTTCTTCTCTCGCAAAATTTTCTGTTCCTATGCATCAAACTCACCGATGGTTTTTTATCCCATTCGAGTCGAATTTTTGCATTTGTTTTGACTTTTAAGCTGCTTCTAATATTGTCACCGAAAACTATTTCCTCCATACTTTCCAAAAAAAATGCTGATATTACCTCCATTTTTTGTCAGAAGGCGTAAACGATTGTTAACCTGTAACCCGTTAGTACCAATGGGACACAAATATACCATTAGTACGGGACCAATATGTCCCATTGCTACCTATGGGACGGCACACATAAATGCAACATAGTTATTCCGATGGCCGTCGAAGAGTTAATATAACTATTTCCTCCATATTTTCCAAAGTAATGCAGATATTACCTACGTGTTTTCACAGAAGGCGTAGGGTAATGCTTTCGTGGATCGGCAAAAGTTTCAACGCGTTATATGAAATTCTTTTTCCGTAAATGCACTTATTACCATAATGCTAATCTGAACATTTTAGCCTCGTACACTCTTTTGTTAATGTAAGTAAAAATATTTCTTCTCTCGCATAATTTTCTGTTCCTATGCATCAAACTCAATGTTATACACATTTTCTGATGGTTTTTTATCCCATTCGAGTCGAAGTTTTGCATTTCTTTGATTTTGAAGCTTTTCATAATATTGTCACCGGAAACAATTACCCACATATTTTCGAATCTTATGCAGATATAACCGCCATTATTTCAGGGTAGTTTAAGAAATATACCTTATTCCTGCACATCAAATTACACGACTAAACCTTGAGTACTTAGTCTGTAACAGCACTTATTCCAGTTATGCCTATCCAAAAAATTAGTTCCCTTCGCCATCCTCTGTTCAATCTCAAGTAACCATTTCTTTTATTTAGAAGCCTTTTGCTAATTTAGTCATCGTAGGCATTTACACCCATATCTTCGGTAGTTATGCGGATATTACCTCCATGCCTATCCAAAAAATTAGTTCCCTTCGCCATCCTCTGTTCAATCTCAAGTAACCATTTCTTTCATTTAGAAGCCTTTTGCTAATTTAGTCACCGTAGACATTTACACTCCATGTCTTCGACAGTTATGCGGATATTACCTCCATTTTTTCACAGAAGGCGTAGAGTAATGCTTTTGAGGATCTGTGCAAATTTCAACGCGTTATATGAAATACTTTCTCCGTAAATGCAATTATTACCATAATGCTAATCTGAAATTTTAGCCTCGTACACTCATTTGTTAATGTAACTAAAAATATTTCTTCTCTCGCAAAATTTTCTGTTCCTATGCATCAAACTCAATGGTATACACATTTTCTGATGGTTTTTTAGTATTACTATTAAACAAAAGTATTACTATATACCTTCTGTAAAAAATAGAGGTAATATCTGTATTACTTCTGTAAAAAATAGAGGTAATATCTGTATTACTTGCGAAAATATGGAAGAAACAGTCCCCGGTAACAAAATAGAATAATGGAATGGGATAAAATAGCAAGGAAAATGGTTATACGATGGAGTTGTATGCTAAACATGGGACAAATGTGTCACGAAAGAAGAATTTTTAGTTGCATTAACACTTTGACTGCCCGTGTTGATGTGCCGTCCCTAAGTTCCCAGTAGGACTCTCGTTTATATAACGCGTTGAAACTTTAACTCATTCACAAAAGTATTACTTTACACCTTTTGTTAATAAATATCTGCATTACTTGCGAAAATATGTAAGAAATAGTTCCCGGTGTCATAATTAGAAGCAGCTTCAAAATAAAAAAAATGCAAAACTTGGACTGTAATGGGATAAAATAGCGAGGAAAATGGTTATACGATGGAGTTGTATGCTAAACATGGGACAAATGTGTCACGAAAGAAGAATTTTTAGTTGCATTAACACTTTGATGTGCCGTCCCTAAGTTCCCAGTAGGACTCTTGTTTATATAACGCGTTGAAACTTTCACAAAAGTATTACTTTACACCTTCTGTTAAGAAATATCTGAATTACTTGCGGAAAAAAAACAGCGGTTCTTCATCGGTAGAGGACGACTTCGACGGAGGAGGAGAAGAGGGAAAGGGACGAGCGACGTTGTCATTTGCTACGCGTAGCACTACTCTGCCGGAGTTGAAAGCATAACAGATGTGTGTTCAGAATCAGGACTACAATTTTAAATTTAATTAGGAAATTAGGAAAATTATAAAGTATAATTATTTCTTATCAGCATTTTTCTTGTGGATTTTGGATACGTTAAAAATGGTTTCAGTGGTTATTTACAAGATGTACACATTATTTACAAAATGTTTTCATTCGTTTGCAAACACTTTGGCCAATTTCAATCCGACTGTGATTCATCGTCTGAATTAACTATGACCCTCTGGTCATCAAGGAGATGATCTTTTTTCCAAAATCATTGTGTTGTATACATTTCCTCCATAAGTTTGACGTCACAGATTGATGGGTTATGTTTCTATTATAATTACATATACTTAATATTTCAAATTCAGATTCCGATTTTCAGCAGTAACTATCGCAAATTCCGCATTTGTTTTCCCGAGTGGTAGTTCCTCAGAAGCACTTTTTATACGCTTCGGGAATTATATTGTTACCTCGAAAATCATATAATTGTAGTAGAACGAATCCTTTTTATACAGGATCGATAATTGAATTGGATGCATCTTCCTCAAATAAAAGTCACGGACTCCGAGCGTGGTATTCGCTCTTCCCCTTCTGAGAAGATGTTGTAAGTATTACATTTTGTCCGTCGTGAGACATTGTAGCTCGCATCTTATCCGACTTATCAAAATGTTTTGTTCTCTAACCATTATCTTATGTAAGATTGAGAGAGGAGGGTTGCCGAAATCTTACATTGTCTTCGAAAGATATGAGGCAACAATGTTATCGCGCGTAACAACATGTTTAGCTAACCTATATCAGAATTTCCCGTTTTTACATAACATAAAGACTTGACTGTTAACTCTACTTGAAGATATTTTTAATGGACAGTAGCATCTAACATTTGCTTAGTGCTTAGTGGTGATACGTAATTGGAAGAAGCGAATTCTACGAAATGTATATCACAGTTCCTTTCTCACGGTAATTCAAAAATTCCCAATTAAAATTCCGCGGCGTAATGCAAGGTGATCGATTGGTAATCGTTATCCATACTTCAGATTTTACGTCAACCTTTGTCGGCTCAATATCATGAAAAATGAGTGTGCTGCACGACGAAAGTTTTTAATATTTTCCACGAATGATTCTGAACATTATTTAACTGTCATGGTCATCACTTGGTTTGTTTAAGGATAATGTAGGCTATTCAGACAATGTATTAAAATTGATTATTAATGTTTTAAATCTCCACCTTTTAGACATAAGTCATTAACAAAATTCTATTTTAATGTTTTACCTTCCAAATCTACTTTATAAAATTGACTGGATTGTTTGAAATTATACCAGCTACACATCTCGTATTTCATTTATCACAATGTTAACATGTATATCAATACTTTACATGCGTGCTATTCGTGGGAAAAATTACATTTTGCACTAATCTGTCATCCAATACAATTTTACTCAATCACATTAAAACATATCTTCAGCGGAGGATACTTTCACATCAATTTCTTTACCGAATTCACTTTTCTCGCAACGTTTCATTCATTCGTTAACGAAGGCGTACACCCATAACAAATTGTGCACAGTTTACGAAACCGCATAACCTCTTGCGAGGGACCACCTTCTGTATGGATCGTTCAGTTGAAATATTATGTTTACCTTGATCACCTGATGATGAGATGTATGCAAAGTATTAAAGGTGCATAAGTATTCGCCTCAACTTGCGATGAATTGGGAAATCCACTCCAATCCTACACTTAGGAAGATCCACTTTCCCATAACCCTCTCCACTCGATCGTGCATCCGCGAATCAGCCTGCGACATTCGAGTGACGGTCGAGGGTCGACCAAAGATCCGGAGAAAGACATCGTCAATTCCCGCAGCAACCATCGTTCACCCTTCCTGTCGGAGGGAGAACATTGCCCTCACCTGCGGTGGACCGGTAGACCGCAGGGAAAACAAATGACAATACGTCTCTTCCTTATCTATGAATAACTTTCCGTGAATCATGTACCGGATGTATAGAGAGTATTTGCTTTGATACGGCGATAGGCCTGCGGAGCGAAGCGGAGCAGGCCTACCACCCGTAACCAACACGCAAATACTCTATACATCCGGTACATGATTCACGGAAAGTTATTCATAGATAAGGAAGAGACGTATTGTCATTTGTTTTCCCTGCGGTCTACCGGTCCACCGCAGGTGAGGGCAATGTTCTCCCTCCGACAGGAAGGGTGAACGATGGTTGCTGCGGGAATTGACGATGTCTTTCTCCGGATCTTTGGTCGACCCTCGACCGTCACTCGAATGTCGCAGGCTGATTCGCGGATGCACGATCGAGTGGAGAGGGTCTCGTGGCTTGGAAATTCCATTCCCCAATTATTAACTACCCAAACGAATGCTCAAACAACGGCTAATGCTATCGCACACCAAACCTTCCTCCGCTATTCTGTGACAAGGTCACCAAATTACGTCGTCTACCCATCTCCACTTCCGTGAAAATCCTATCATATTCTTAGGTACCACAGCCCGGTCCATTACATCCATGTCGGCTTCCGCGGAACCTACCATTTCAACCTATTCCACATTAGGCTGCTGTTCGTCGTCTATCCATCAACTTGCATTGGAAAATCCAAAGGAACATGGTCTGACGCTGAAAATGACAGGAAGGTTCACACCTTCACCACCATTCCAAAAATTCTGCGTTCTATAAATTCAGCATTTTCCATTCCACTCCCAAAACATTCCTCATCGCCGTCAACCTATTTACGACTTCATCTCATGTGAAGATATATCCTAGGTGAAAAACTTCACAATGCAACATCTGCGTAACCATAGCTACTGCTTCTCTTTATTAACATCATTTTGTTCGACCATGACTTCCGTCTAACCTGGCGTCCCATGCTCAGTAATCACTCCTACAACGTCGTCATTCGTTACCTTGCCACACGTCTCACTCCCATCCTTACTCTACACATCACGACAACGGCTGCCCGCTTCAAGTAACTTTTATAAGAATCCACTTCCGGTGACGGACAACGAAAACCTTTCCATCATTCGCCTTCACCATTACTCACCAAACCTTATTCACGTCCAATTTCCTGGCTACATCACAATTTATTACTACCTGCAATACCTTCATATTCCACTTCTCCAGTCTTCCTCCCCTCTACGGACAACTTCATTCCAACTGCTTGGCTGTCTTCCCATATAATCCCTTACGTGACTTCACATTCCATTGTAAACCAATCAAAAAATGCCTCACAATTTCCCTCTAACAGTCCATCCACCCCCGCAATTATGTCAAAAACAAACTGTACACGGAAATAACGCTCTATTCACATTCCATTCTATAAGAAATCTCCACCACCTACTCTCGTCAAAAACAGTGTGAACAAGGGGTGCTATGTAAATATTACAAGGCGCGTTTAAATATATATAAAATTTATACGACTACAAAACACGTCGTGCGTCGGAGCTCAATTCATCTTTATCGACGGTGGTGGGGTGTAATTACACATACGGGTGGGACGTCCCCACATGCTGCTTGCCCAACACGCATGTCATAGTAATTCGTTATTGGAAACTACGACTTTAACTAGCACTCGCCATTTCTAAGTACGTACAGTTTATCGACCACTGACGGTCCTTACTTCATTGTCGCCCCAGGTCACAGTAGTGGCAGCAATAATTATTACCTTACTTATTACCCTCTTCTACACTACACAGTAGTATCTAACTTATTACCGGTGAACGCCAGACATGTAACAACGGAACAAAAACCGCAGTTCTTAATTACATCCATACACATGCAGCAGACATGCGTGGCACGAGCCTACGACACGTACGGGTAACGAGGGGTTAAATGATTGCGCGGGGCTTGGTACGAAGGCTGCAGGGAAGAATAATTGTGACAGCCAAGCAACCCGTAGACAATCCATGAGAGCGCCAAGCCGCTCAACGCTAAGAGGAAGAGCACATCGGGGAGTGAGGAGAGTAAGACCATGCGACGGAAGAAGGGGGAGAAGACTTTAAGGGCGGAGAAACAGGGGGACGGAGAAAAATCAGGGTCGCACAGAAATGCGGGGGGCTGGGAGAAGCCGGGGGTGCGCGTACATTACGAGGGGGCGGGGAGAAGCCGGAGACCAGGCGGCAAGCACGCGGGGCGCAGGGGGGCACGCGGAGCGCAGAGGGGGCACGCGGGGTGCGGGGGGCAAGCGGGGCAAAGCGGGGCAAAGCGGGAAAAGCGGGGCACGGGGGGGGGGGGAACGGGGGGGGGGGGGGGGCAAAGGGGGGGGGGCAAAGGGGGGGGGGGGAGCGCGGGGAAAAGGGGGGAGAGGGGGGAGCGCGGGGCACAGGGGGGGGAGGGAGGGGGGAGGGAGCGCGGGGCACATGGGGGAGGGGGGGGGAAGCGCGGGGCACAGGGGGGGGAGGGGGGGCGCGAGGCACAGGGGGGGAGGGTGGGGGCAGGGCGCGGGGGGCGCAGGAGGGCACGCAGGGCGCGGGGGGCGTAGGGGGGCACGCAGGGCGCGGGGGGGGCGTAGGGCGCGGGGGGGGGGGCGCGCGGGGGCACGCGGGGCGCAGGGGGCACGCGGGGCGGCACGCGGGGCGCAGGGGGGCGCGGGGGCGGCGCGTGGGGCAGGGGCAAGCACGCGGGGTGCGGCGGGCAGCCGCCGCGCGGGGGGCGCAGGAGGGCACGCAGGGCGCGGGGGGCACGCAGGGCGCGGGGGGCACGCAGGGCGCGGGGGGGCACGCAGGGCGCGGGGGGGCACGCAGGGCGCGGGGGGGCACGCAGGGCGCGGGGGGGGGGGGGGGGCGCGGGGCGGCACGCAGGGCGCGGGGGGGCACGCAGGGCGCGGGGGGGGGGGGGGCGCGGGGGGCACGCAGGGCGCGGGGGGGCACGCAGGGCGCGGGGGGGCACGCAGGGCGCGGGGGGGGGGGGGCGCGGGGGGCACGCAGGGCGCGGGGGGGGGGGGGGGCGCGGGGGGCACGCAGGACGCGGGGGGCACGCAGGGCGCGGTGGGGGGGGGGGGGGCGCGGGGGGGCACGCAGGGCGCGGGGGGGGGGGGGCGCGGGGGGCACGCAGGGCGCGGGGGGGCACGCAGGGCGCGGGGGGGCACGCAGGGCGCGGGGGGGGGGGGCGCGGGGGGCACGCAGGGCGCGGGGGGGGGGGGGGGGCGCGGGGGGCACGCAGGACGCGGGGGGCACGCAGGGCGCGGTGGGGGGGGGGGGGGCGCGGGGGGGCACGCAGGGCGCGGGGGGGGCACGCAGGGCGCGGGGGGCACGCAGGGCGCGGGGGGGCACGCAGGGCGCGGGGGGGGGGGGGGGCGCGGGGGGCACGCAGGCGCGGGGGGCGAAGGGGGGGCACGCGGGGCGCAGGGGAGCACGCGGGGCGTAGGGGGCAAGCGGGGCGCAGGAACGGGGGGCGCTGAGGGCACGCGGGGCGTAGGGGGGGGGGGGCGCAGGGGAGCACGCGGGGCGCGCAGGGGGCACGCGGGGCGGCACGCGGAGCGCAGGGGGGCGCGTGGGGTAGGCAGCCGGGCGTGGGAAAGCACTCGGGGCGCTGGGGGGGGGGAGCGGGGCGGGGGCAAACACGCAGGGCAAGGGGCGCAGGCGGGGCGCAGGGGGGGGCACGCGGGGCGTGGGGGCGCAATGGGGCAGGCGCGGGTCGCGGAAAATACGGGAGGCAGTAGAGGGGCGCGGGGAGGGGCGGCGGGGCGCAGGCGGGGCATGGAGGGGGGGCAAGCGGGTGAGGGGGGCAAGCGGGGCGAGGGAGGGCAGTCCGGGGGCGGAAAATACGGGGTAGGCGGGGGCGCACAGAAAATGCGGGGGCAGGGGAGCCATTGGGAGCAGGGCGCGTAGAAATTACAGGGGAGGCAGTGGGTTCGGTAGACAAGGGGCAGCATAGAATATTCGGGGGCGGCGTAGAAATGCAAGTTGCATGTCCTCGCTATTCCCTCTCAAAAGCATACGAATTTTACCACCATTTTGCAAGAGTGAATATTTACCGGTAGTAACTACATACACAATTTACATTCTCTATGCGTACACCTAATAGGATGTCAGTGCCGTACTACATCTCTAGCCCCTGCAAGAAAGATAACATACGAAAGATGCATTGCAACTCAAACATGTTCATCAATTCGTTATTCCAAATGATATCAAGTGACCTACGTCAAATCTGTTTCCCACTAAAGACACTGCCGCACCTTTCAACCCACCTATTTACTTTCCCCTTAGCGGTTGCTAAAGTTCTTCGTAAGGCATTTCCACCACTTTATCAACCCCCCCCCACCATGTGACGCAACGTAATACTTCACTAACTTTCCCCTCGCCTCCTAACTTAAGTTATCTTTCTTTCTTTTTAACCACGTGCATACATAGTACACTATGGGAAATTGTATGTCAGTATGCGCACAAACTGACCTAACCACGGATGCCGATTACGCTTTTCCATATTTGGCGATACGCTTCACGGACAACTCGCAAAACACGTCATCTTCGATAAACCGTCATCTACAAAATAATGAACGCAAGGAATTGGTTGTTTGTCTTCCAACATCTTAGCATACATTGTTCGACGGGGAGTTATTTACTCTGTGAAGACGAACAAAAAGACTGAATCGGAGGGCCACGTTGATGCTGCCACCGCAGAACACCATCAACGACCTACCATCTTCCACTACACGCAATTGCTTCAATTGTAACGGAAATATTCTTATGAGAAATCTTCCCTTCAAGTACCAAACATCATTTACCACTACTCGTCTTAAATCTACGTAGTCCATCGAAGACTATAGAAACAACATTTTTATCATTTACTCTTCATAATAAACGCATTTCCCTTCCATTTGATAGCCTTCAAACAATTTTCAATTACATTCCCACATACCCCTCTCCTCAACATATCACTACATTAGTTAACAACGCCCTTTCCTTATCTGCCAGCAATCCTTTATAGAAGATGAATTCACCTTCAATGAGTGTCTGCAAACCCTTTCTCTCCGCAAAAACACACACGTGGTCGTCGCTCAATGGGAGAGAAGATAGATAACGGTTGACGTGGGCATTTCCATTCAACTTCATGATTCGGTTCGTGTGATATGGTTCATGGTAATGAACGACTTGATGCATTGATGATCCAAGAATCCTTAAGTACGTGCCTTTGCCTTATTGGCATCCGATGATATCCTCTCTTACTAAGGCTACCATATACCGAAGACATGATTTTGTCCTCCTCCTTTTACTGAATCGGTAAACAAAACACCTTCACAATGTAAAACTTCTTCAAGAGCACCAAACTTTTGTAGGTATATTACAACTGTGCCGTTCACAAGCTATGGTTTGAGAACTTTAACAAAAGTGTCACTTATTTCCTTCCTTTACAGCCGTAATTTACAGGGTGCACGGTAGGTATATACTTTGTCTACTGTGTATATACTGACACTGTAACGAGGAATTTTCGTACATTTTTGTAACAAGGCTTATGAGAATGATAGTGGTAATATATGCGCTACCTTTGACGTCACAGATAAAAAGTGAAGGTAACATATTTATCGAAGAATTAAGATGTGAAAACTTTGATTTTTCTGAGTTGGAGAATAAGATATTGATCTTCTTTCAATACAACATTAGTACGTATTAAAGACCTACCAAATGAGCGATACCGTATTCAAAGTCGTCTCTAACTGACCCGCTATTTAAAAAAAAACAATAAAAAATGGCTTCCTTACATTTTTATAAAAATCCATAAGAAACTTGTAGTTAAAATTATGGTACATTCAAAACTTCAAAACCATATTTTTAAATATTCAATAGTAATTACGCACAAATTTATTGTTTATCCCGTGTCACGTTTTTTACAAGTCCTTTCTCAACCTTCGGGCGGGTTTACGTCAAGTTGTACATTTTCAGAATGAATTTCAAGGTTTGTACACTTGAATCACTCAAATCTCAAATTCCAAAACGGGCATGAACCGAATGAATTGAATTATGATTTTAAATCAAATCGTTCATTTCGAACGACTTGATTTTAAATCATAATTAATTTCATTTTCATTCCGATCATGCACGAGGATCGTTCTCCTTCAGCCAAACTGATATTCAATTGCGATTATTCTGGCTAATAGTGTTGAACAATAGCAGACTTGATAACTAATTTCTTATGCTAATAATGATTTAAATTTTAGGACAATTTATTGCACTGCTTATAATGTATAACCTCGAAGCACAATCAATTACTAATTTTTCAATGAATGCACTAAATGTATGTCAAATTGTTAACGCGAGTCCCACTTCCCACTAACCGCAGCGCTATTCTGTGTACGAAAGAAAACTCATCTATTCGACCAAAGTAAAGCAGTGTATGGAACTTCATACCATCATTTAAACACAATGTATCCATGTCTGATTTTTTAATAGCGGACCTCCATATTAGGTTAAAGGTGCCAAAGTACGAAAGGAGCGACCACTCGGCGCACGGATGCGAACTTTTCTCCAAGAACACCGGTGTCTGCCGCGGCATTCAACCTGGATTACAATTATACATTACATACATTTGTATTTAATTACAACTTTCTATAATTATTTGCAAAAGTATCACCAAGCGGAATACTAAGACTTTAATTTGAAGGACAAAAACTAGCCCTTTCACATGTTTACCGGAGGGGGAAAGACGTTGCCTGGCGTCAGCTGGCCCACCCCTACGTCTGCGATGACTAGGCTAAAAGATCACACTTCGCCACTGCGTATGAGTTACCCGTCACTCTTCATTACCTAACTCTTATGTGTTTATACACTTTCGCAATTTCCCTCCCAAGGTATCGATTTCATCCATGACATAATCGCTCATCAAATTACTCAAAGTTTGAAGGATTTATTACCAGTCCATGCATCTATGGCAACTCAAGAATTAAAATTATATCAATTAGATGCACGACAGTCGATGTGTAGTTCGCAAAATATGTCTTCCGCTTCTCTTGATCAGGAAAGTGATCAAAGGTTTCCTTCGCCCACCAACGACCGATCAGCGTCATACAGTCACGTCATGAGCGGATCCATCGCTCGGCACTCACACCGCTGAGTCGCTCAGCAACCGATTAGTGCCGCTGAATGCACTCTTTCTTCCTTTAATTCCATCAATATACATATGGATCCTAAACTTGCCACCTGTGGATATTGCCGAACATTCCACATGCACCGAAAAATCAAGACAAAGCTCATTGTAGCGCCGCCACTCTTAAGAAAGTGGTTCTAATAAGAAAACGCCGTGATTCAAATAGAAATAAAAGGTACCGGAATTGGCCTCCCAATTAAAACGGACATTTTTTACCCACAAAATCGAAACCATGCACACTGCAGCGCAGTAGAAAGCTTGGCAACATAACCATCGGTGCAGTAGTGCCATTGTTTTAGATCAATATTCAGTACTAACCAATGGCCAAGTCAGTAAATTTCATCGGCTTATGGTCTTCCAATAACTGTTTACCGTTTCCTTCACTAGCTCTCGTTTATCATTCCTTATTCCATTACCCTGTTACAATTATGGGAACTCATTCTATTAAAACACGGTCGTCTATGTGTTTTAAAATCTATTCATCACTTGAGACTTCTTTTAATAAAATGACCATAGTACAACTTTACATTACAAAAATTACATACCACTTTCATACATGCGAGGAAGAGGAATGGTAATACCTGAATGTCGTTCATCACAATCCGCGACATGACTCGTAAGATAAATAAATCGCTTTAGCTTGACGTCACTCAACGGCGACCGCCGAAATTATTTACCGACCTCATGACGAACCACCAGCGAGCCGCTAACCTTCACATCCACGGGCAGATTTAAAATGTCTTTTTTCCCACGACCTATAAGGGACCATAACAGCTGCCAATGAGACTTTTATCTAGGTTTTTCGATAGGCACTTAGTACTTGAATCCTTAACTTTTTCCTAGTACTAACACAGCACGCCGTGCATGTTATCAACATAACTCTTGAATCTGTCCATTTGTGTAGTTGCAAAATACATTTATATTACGAATAATTTAAGTTTCAATATCCACCACAATCTTTACAACAAAAAGAAGATATAGCCTCTGAACAAGAACTAGGCTTAAGGCCGTTTTATATTTAAGTATATTTGGTAGGTAGGTGGTCGGCGACAGGAAAGGTCATTCAGTGGGGTCAATAAATATGTGTTGAAAATTAGTAATTTATCTAAGAGAATAGGGCCAAAGAATAGCTTCTTTGAAGACAGCAATCTACAAATGTCACATAAACGCATACACAATAATTATGAAGCATTAGTCATTTCGGTAGTTAGCTGCCGTAGTTAAAAAAAATAAGATTCCAGGATTTCACCACCTTATTCGTAGCAGGGAATGTAACGTCATCATTGGCGGTCGATATTTGTGACAGCGAAGTTTTTCCTAAATCATTCAACGTTTACTGAGAAGATATCTAAAATTTACATCTGATAACTAAGGGGCCTAACAGAGGGGAAAACATTCTTGACTTTTGGCAACAAATATACCGCAACAAGTAATTAAGGTAACCACTGTTAAGGGCATTAGTAACCATTGAGTAGCTACCGCAAAGTATTCTTTAAATATAATTATAAGTTTTTAACAAAGAAGAAAGTACTACATTTTAAGAAAAAGCCGATTTCATATCGTTCAAGAATCAATATATATAATTCTCTTCTCAACTTCCAAGAATCTAGCGTAAAGGTAAACACGAAGGGGAGTTAGGAGAGCTTTTCTTTTTATCTTACATACGTTCGAGGATCATGAAATATATTACAAGTAAATTAAGAGGGCAGCGAACCAAGATGGTAGAATGCAGAAGTGAGAAAATGTTAAGACGTCAGAGAGTATGCCACGCCAAGATTAAAATACTCCATACAGATTTGTCCAATGGTGATCTAAATTTAATAATTGAAAATTACAAATTGTCTAAAGCCACTACAAAGGATGGATTTCGGAATGCAATCATGGATTTTAAAAGAAGACCATTAGTAGAACAGTTACAGCAAACCCCAAAAGCATTATGGTTACACGTAAGGGAAGTCCAAGACAATACATCAATAGTTATTCCACTACGAAACTAAAAGGACGAATTATTAACAAGCAGTTCGGACAAAGCCAACTTATTAAATTCCTACTCTCCAAGTCATCGCAGATTTCATCCGTAAAAGTTAATTGTTAATCTACATCTATGAGTTACGAGGAGGAAGTTAATAAAAAAAAACGAAACGAGCAAGGGAGATGTAAGCCATTGAAGTGGGCGTTTCGTATACGCGCTTCCTAGCTGCTGTGAACGAGAGATCATGTAAGTATTCACATGTATTGGCCGCTTCCACACATCCACATGATGTGAGGGTGGTGGTGGAAGGGACTTCCTTCGGTTGGGAATGTCAATTGCTCTCTCAGGAAATATTGGAAGGACCTGTGGCGCATTGTTCGCCACAACATGGAGTTGGACCGGTGAATGGGAGTTGGATTCCCAATCGGACGGCCCGCGTTCGATTCCCGGCGCCGGACGATATTTTTTCTGCCTCTCTCCAGAAGAATTCTAGAATGTTCGAGGTAGTTCCGGCGCCGGGTTCGAGAGAGTTCGCTGCAAATATATAAGCAGGCCATCTCGGCTGCCAAGGGCAGTCTGTACTAAAAAGCGGAAATAAACGCTCCTCTAGAGAAACTTTGCAGTTGGTTATTCAGCGTAACAATGCGCCACACTACTCCCCCCCTTGGAAGAGAGACGGAGAGCATCGGCCACAAAACGTTCCGGAGGACGGACGGTGCGGCCGGAGCGAGTAGTAATATCTGGTGATGGTGCTGATGGAGTAGGCGGAGAGTCCTCCTCAAGAAGATGGGCTGGCTTGAGACGGTCGATGGAAACAGTGGAAGGTTCGCCAAGACGCTGTGCGGCCATCCCTACAACCACCGTACACGGGCCCTTACCCTGTCCTCAGCCGCAATAAGAAGACTTATACCCTAAACATCAATGGCAAACCTTCCACTGTTTCCATCGACCGTCTCAAGCCAGCCCATCTTCTTGAGGAGGACTCTCCGCCTACTCCATCAGCACCATCACCAGATATTACTACTCGCTCCGGCCGCACCGTCCGTCCTCCGGAACGTTTTGTGGCCGATGCTCTCCGTCTCTCTTCCAAGGGGGGGAGTAGTGTGGCGCATTGTTCGCCACAACATGGAGTTGGACCGGTGGATGGGAGTTGGATTCCCAATCGGACGGCCCGCGTTCGATTCCCGGCGCCGGACGATATTTTTTCTGCCTCTCCAGAAGAATTCTAGAATGTTCGAGGTAGTTCCGGCGCCGGGTTCGAGAGAGTTCGCTGCAAATATATAAGCAGGCCATCTCGGCTGCCAAGGGCAGTCTGTACTAAAAAGCGGAAATAAACGCTCCTCTAGAGAAACTTTGCAGTTGGTTTTATTCAGCGTAGCAATCGCTACAGACCAAATGGGTGGTGCCTCTATGCAAAGGTCTTCGCTAATAGAGTTAACTCACTAACTGAAATCCATACGGTATCAAAATCCCCGTTTCCTTCACAACGCTTAACAGCTTAAAGCTTACGAGATTAAGCTTTTTAACAGGATATTGGTTCATATCTCATTACAATTAATTCATTTATATTCATTCACATAATTCTATTACTTAAAAACATACTTACTTGGTATGTCTGATGGTTTCGAAATTCTTTTATATGTTATAAACCACATATGTGACGCTTAACAAGGTTTTATAAAATATAAAACTTATAATGCAGCGGAAAGCATTTTGACGGCATCATATTTTTTGCTTCACATGAGCTAATTTATTGAAAGATATCGGAATAGAAGCCTAAAACAGTCACAGTAGCGAAATCTGATCTGTAAATATGCTCCCAACTAATGTCAACATTTTCGAAGTCACCACACATATTTTACGCCACTTATTGATCCAGTTTTTCAACGACTAGCTTCAGTGAAATGGTGAGGAAAGTAAGCCTCCACTCCACGCTTCAAACGCCATGCTTTTTTAATAACGCCGTTTCATTATTTTCGATTGTCTGATTCGTCTAATATAATTTCCCTGGTATGTATTGAATTAAATAGAGTAAAATGACAATAATTAATTATGCCATCTTGGAAATGATATGGACTCGTTTTTATTGTTACTTAACTTTGCAAGTGTATTCATTAATGTTGAGTATAATCGCAATTTTGACTTATTTTTGTTATCTCTTATTTTTGTGGCAGTGCAATACCTTTTATATTTCAACCATCGCGAATTGTTTTTAATAATTTACTTCGTTTCGGACTTTCGTTTAATTTCTGTTTATGGCTGCTTATTCTTTCCGAAAGTTAGCCAGGAATCGCATCTTTCTGAAGTGCGCTTACAACTTCTTCTAATCAGGTGCGTAGATAAATGTGGTGTAGGGGAAACTAAAATACTTAAGTTTACTACTACAATGTGCTATATTCACAATAAAAGAACTATAGTTTGGATAAGAGATTTAAAACTGGATCACTCAATCTCGCTCTGTAATAACCCATAATGTGATGGTAACATTTTACCGCACACCTATCGTCGCATAAAACATTTTCAGTGGCTATGCGCATACTATTAATAATTAATGAGCTCGTGGATTAATAATTAATCTTTTATTTAAAGTAGTGAGCTTTCCTGAGTATCCAATATATCAACTCTTTCGCTATGCTTAGAATTGTAGGCCTGCGCTTTTTTTGATTATGGAATTACGAAATCAAGTAATGGCGGTGAAGCAAAAGGGAGACAAACATTATACGATACGGGGTCTTCATATTATATGATGTAAAGATTAGTCGAGATGTAAAGCTTAACTCAGGCCCTCCCCGTGTTCCCTCAGTAAATATGTACTACCAGAATGTGAGAAGCATCAAGAACAAGCTAAGTATCTGTTATTAATTATTTGACAAAATTAAATAAAATTAGTGTTGGTTGTTTTTAACTTCCACCTACGAGTGACACTAGTGTCCTTGAGAGCTCTCTGGACTCAGTTTTAAGGGCAATTGATCTCGGTCCAATTATCCTTGTGTTGGTGATTTCAATTTTTCCATTCGCTGGGACTCTTCAATGAGCGGCCATCCCCTTATCGCTCATGATAACTTTCTCTCAGGCCATTTTATTCATGCTCTCCGTCTACCTCAACATAACCTCCACAGCACCCGTTGACGTGGCAACGTTGGACCTCCTCCTCTCCACCGTTACCCCCGAGGCGATCACCCCCGGGCGAAATATTTTCCATTCGGACCACGAGTCCCTGGATGCAACTTCCCACTTACGGGATTCCCGGAAGTTCCACTACCCCTCCCCCCTCGCCATGCCTGGGCAAAGGTCTGTTGGGAGGACACTGACCTCAGCTTAATCCCTTGGGGTGTGCTTCCCTCTTTGTCTCCCAAAGAAGCAGCGGACTTCCTCTATGCTGTCCTCGAAAGTGTCACGAAAGATTTTCTCCAGATTGCCAAGCCCAAAACGAAAAAATTCCCCTTCTGGTTTCAATCCGATACAATCCACATTCTAGCTGGCAAGAACAGTGCTTGGTATCTTTACAAACCATTTCCAAATGCTCATACTCGTCGCTCCTTTTCCGACCTACGCCGCTACTCCTAAACCTTGATCCGTCGTGATTATGAAGAGTATGCCCAAAGCCTATCCGCATCCCTTACTTCCAATACCAAAAAAATATGGTATTTTGTTAATCGACGACGTAATCGTCCTCGTACTCCTGATACCGTTTCACATAATCATCCCAGTGACGTGGCTTCAGATAGGCCTAATACCTAAAATTCTTTTCTTAATGTCTGAAACCTGCATCTAGAGTCTCCATCAACCATGATCACGAGCTCTTTCCAAATACCAATCCTATCCCAAATACAGACCGATCCTCGGGAAGTTAATACCTATCCTTGCAACATATCTCCTCATCGTTCTCCCGGTCCCGACGGTCTCAGCCCTGTATTTATTTGCATTTGGGCTTCCTCTCTCGCATTACCCTTATGCTTACTATTCTATCGTTGCTTTTATCTTAGTGTTTTTACACCGAAGTTTCAATCTGCTCATTCCTGTACAGAAATCTGGTTCAATAAATGATGTCTCCAATTACCTATCCACTACTAATTATTTCATCAGTCTGCGAGAGAATAATTCTTAACAGACTATTATTTCACGTCACCTTCTCAGACCACCTGTCAACGCGGTTTCCTTCCGGGGCGGTCATGCCTAACCAATTTATCAGTTTTCCACCACCATGCTGTCGACACTTTATCCAAAAAAAATCAAGCTTGATACCTTATTTCTTGACTTCTCGAAAGCCATCGATTCTCTCAACGACATCCTCCTCGTTCATAAGCTCAATCATAGGTTTAACATCCATGGTAATTTTCTCAGCCTCTTATCTACCCTCCTTAGTGAAAGAACCCAGCGCGTAACTACTTCTGGCAAACCCATCATCTTGGTCTTATGTAACGAAAGGAGTTCCCTAAGGCAGCGTCCTGGGACCATATTTATTTAATCTATACATGATGACTTAGCCTCCATAGTTCACACCTCACAAGCACGCATGCTGCTATACGATTATGATTGTTGATGTAAAGAAAACCATAGTCAGCCGAGCGGAAACCTTACCGGAGACAAGCGTTGAATCTGTGTGGTGTTCAATTAAATGTCCTAAATCGAAAACTATATTTGTATGCTCGTACTATAGACCACCAAACACAAATATAACATCAATTTTAGATTTTGAAACCCAAATAAACAGCATAGTATCCAAATATCCTGATAGAAATCTGATATTAGGCGGAGATTTCAACTTACCCTCCATAGATTGGAAGACCTATAGCTTCATACCCGGTGGGAGAGATAGAGTCATTTGCGAGGCGTTACTGCACGCTTTGTCATCAAACGCATTGCTTCAAATAGCTTCCGCTCCCAACAGAGGATAAAATATTCTTGATTTGTCAGCGGCAAATATACCACATCAGGTAATAAATGTGAGCACCGTCGAGGGAATCAGTGATCATAGGGCAGTAACAGCTAAGTTTTCTTTAAATATCGCAAAAAGTTTTAAACGAGAACGAAAAGTTTTCATATTTAAAAGAGCTGATTTTGATGGGTTCAAGAGTGATCTGAAAAATGCTTTTCCCGTGTTTCAAAAATCAGTAATGGAGTTAAATGTAGAAGGGACTTGGAAAGCTTTTCTTTCCCTCATAAATTCAGGAATCAAAAGATGTATCCCTAGTAAAATAAAAAAAAAGAAGGTAGCGAACCGAGATGGTATGACGCGAAAGTCAGAAAATCGTTAAGGCGACAGAGAGCGTGCCATGCTAAGATGAAAAAAATCATTCATGATGTGTCTCCTAGTGATCGAGAGTTAATAATTAATAAATATAAGTTGTCTAAAGCCGCTACAAAGGAAGCGTTCAGGAATGCGTTCACGAATTTTAAAAGGAAAACACCTGTACAGCAGTTATGGGAAGACCCAAAAGCATTTTGGTCTTATGTTAGGGAAGTTCAAGGTAAAAGATCTACCTTTGTTCGCTAAGAAACGATAATGGAGATGTGTTAACAAACAGTTCCGATAAAGCCAATTTATTAAATTCCCACTTCAAGAGCGTGTTCACTGAGTCATCTGAGAATTCATCCGTGGCGGTTGATAATCACTGCATACGAAAGATGCCTCCCCTTGATATTAGTGCACACGGAATAGAAATTTTATTGAAATTGCTCAGTCCAAATAAGTCACCTGGTCCAGACGAAATCCCTTCTCCCGTGTATAAAGAACTAGCGTCAGAAATTGCCCCCTACTTGCAGCTAATATTCACAAAATCCATAAAGCAACACGGAGTACCAAATGACTGGAAAATTGCCAATGTAACGCCCATATTCAAAAGTGGAGACAAGGAACAGCCATGTAATTACAGACCGATATTTCATCTGAGTAGGCTTAACCTCCGTTGAGATTTATCCAATGGTGATCAAAATTTAATAATTGAAAATAACAAATTGTCTAAAGGCACTACTAAGCAACTTGGAAATGCAATCATCGATTTTAAAATAAAAACATTAGTAGAACAGTTACAGGATAACCCAAAAGCATTTTGGTCATACGTAAGGGAAGTTTAAGGCAATAGATCAACAGTTATTCCACTAGCAAACGAAAATAGCGAATTATGAACAAGCAGTTCCGATGAAGCCAACTTATTGAATTCTTACCTCAAATTGTGTTCACCAAGTACTCAAAGATTACATCCGTAAAGCTAAATGGTCACTTCTAGCAAAAAATGCCGCCTATCGATATTTGCACTCACGGAATAGAAAACTTGCTAAAATCATTAAGTCCAAATAAATCCCCAGGTCGTGAAGAAATTCCTGCCCGCGTGTATAGTGGGGCAGGTCAATTAGTGGGGTCAATAATTATGTGTTGCCAGTTAGTAATTTAGCTAAGAATACTCTGAATATATGGTCCAAGAATAGCTTAATTGAAGACAGCAATCTTGAAATTACCCCGAATCGCATAAACAATAATCATGAAGCATTAGTCGTTGCAGTAGTTAACTGCCGTAGTTTAAGAAATAAGATTCCAGAATTTCACCACCTTATTCATAGCACGGAGTGTAACGTCATTATTGGCACAGAAAGTTGGCTGACGGACGATATTTCTGATAGTGAAATTTTTCCTAAATCATTCAATGTTTACAGAAAAGATAGGTCCAACCGAACCGGAGTATTTATAGCTGTAAAGAAAACCATAGTCAGCCGAGCGGAAACCGTCCCAGATACCAGCATAGAATCTGTATGGTGCTCTATTAGATGCCCTAAATCAAAAACAATATTCGTGTGCGCATACTACAGGCCACCTAACACCGACGTCACCTCAATTTTAGAACTCGAAGCACAAATAAAGAACATCACATCCAGGAACACCGAAAGAAATTTAATCATAGGTGGAGATTTCAATACGCCCTCTATAGATTGGAGGACCTACACTTACATATCAGGAGGAAGAGACAAAGATATATGCGAGTCCCTGCTGCACACGTTCTCATCCAATGCCCTACATCAGATAGCTACGACGCCTAACAGAGGGGACAACATTCTTGATTTATTGGCAACAAATATACCGCAACAAGTAATTAAGGTAAACACTGTTGAGGGCATTAGTGACCATAGAGTAGTTACCGCAAAGTTCTCCTTGAGTTTCATTAAAAGTTTTAAACAAAGAAGAAAATTCTACATAAAAAAGCCGATTTCAATGCGTTTAAGAGTCATCTAAAAAATTCTCTTCCCGAATTCCAGGAATCAAGCTTAAAGTTAGACACGGAGGGTAGTTGGAAAGCTTTTCTTTCGATTGTACATTCAGGGATCAGAAAATACATTCCAAGTAAAGTAAAAAAAGAGGGCAGCGAACCAAGATGGTACAATGCAGAAGTGAGAAAATCGTTAAGACGTCAGAGAGTATGCCACGCCAAGATGAAAAAACTCCGTAGAGATTTGTCCTCTAGTGATCAAAATTTAATATTTGAACAATACAAATTGTCTAAAGCCACTACAAAGGAAGCCTTTCGGAATGCATTCATGGATTTTAAAAGAAAAACATTAGGAGAACAATTACAGGACAACCCTAAGGCATTTTGGTCATACGTAAGGGAAGTTTAAGGCAATAGATCAACAGTTATTCCACTACGAAACGAAAATGGCGAATTATTAACAAGCAGTTCGGACAAGGCCAACTTATTAAATTCTTATCTTCAAAGTGTGTTCACCAAGCCAACGCAGAGTACATCCGTAAAGTTAAAAGATCACTTCCAGCAAAAGATGCCGCCTATCGACATCTGCACTCACGGAATAGAAAACTTGCTAAAATCTATAAGTCCAAATAAATCCCCAGGTCCTGAAGAAATTCCTGCCCGCGTGTATAGAGAATTAGCTTGTGAAATAGCACCCTACTTGCAGAATATATTTAGTAAATCCATCAACGAACACGAAGTACCCATGGACTGGAAAATTGCAAATGTCACTCCCATATTCAAAAGCGGTGATAAGGAACAGCCATCGAACTACAGACCGATATCTCTCACATCTATCTCTTGCAAAGTCCTTGAACATATAATTGTTAGTTCAGTTATGAGACACCTCGATATAGAAAACTTGTTAACAAAAACACAACACGGATTCAAAAAGGGAAGATCTTGCGAAACTCAATTAGCACTTTTTGCTCACGATATTTTAGTCTCGGGTGAACATAACGCTCCAGTTGATGCAATTTTTCTTGACTTTAAAAAGGCATTTGATAAAGTTTCCCACAGTAAGCTACTCATGAAATTAAAATCCTACGGTTTAGACGACGACGTAATTTCCTGGATTAGAGAATTCTTAAGTAATCGCGTGCAAAGGGTTGTATTAGATGGCGCTATCTCCAATGAAGTAAAAGTCACATCGGGTGTCCCACAGGGAAGTGTCATAGGCCCGCTTCTGTTCCTTTTGTACATAAACGACATCGGTGATAAAGTTGACAGTAAGCTTAGATTATTTGCTGACGACGCAGTGATGTATAGAGAAATTCGTAGCTTTAATGACAAGGAAGCGCTAACTAAGGACCTCGAGGCAATACAAGAGTGGTGCGATGCGTGGCAGCTAGAATTAAACCTGAAAAAATGCGTTGTTGTAAATTTTTGGAAACGGAAAAACGCTCCTTGTAACAGCTATTGCATTAACAACATAAAACTAGACACCGTAGAATCGGTTAAGTACCTCGGAGTTAAACTGACTAATGATATATCGTGGAGTAAACATATTCGAGAAATTACCGGTCAAGCTAATCGTAAATTGGGATTTGTTAAAAGAGTACTTGGCAAGTGCGACGATAAAGTTAGGGAAATCAGCTACTTCTCCCTCGTTAGACCCCACTTAGAATATGCCGCCAGTATTTGGGATCCTTATGAGATAGGCTTGGAAACTGAGTTAGAACGCGTGCAGCGAAGATCGGCAAGATATGTTAAAGGCCGTTATGATAATCTCGTTAGTGTTACTGACCTTTTGCAGCAACTGGGATGGGAAAAGCTTTCAGACCGTCGATTAAAATTTAGACTAAATCTATTATGTAAGTTCCAAACCGGTCTATTCTCTGACGACGTTGACAATATTTTACGAAATCCGACATACTACGGTAGATCAGATCATGAGAGTAAAATTAGGGAACTAGACTGCAGAACGGATAGATTTAAGATGTCATTTTTCCCACGAACGATAAGGGACCATAATAGCTGCCATGAGACTTTTATCTAGGTTTGTCGTTAGGTAGTGTAGCTCTTAGTAGTGGTAGTACTCCTAATACTTGAATCCTTATCTGTTACCTAGTACATACTAACAGCACGCCTAGCATGTTTTCTACATGGGTCTTGAGTCCCTGTCCATCTGTGTAGTTGTAGAATGCATGTATATTGAGGTCACTCTCCATTTTGATGACATCTGTAGTGTAGTGTTGCATGCTTGTGAGGCTTCGCCTCATGACAAGCATTAGCGATTTATGCTAATGCATAATTAGTCGTAGTTACACTAACTTCAGGGTATAGTGCAATGCATGTTGGTGAATACTCACCCCCTGCCACACACCCCTGAGGTGGCTTGCAGGGTATTTTGTAGATGTAGATGTAGATTTGTTATCAGTGAAACTGTCTGCTCCGAGTTAGCGCAAAAGATTTTACCTGTATTTCTCCCTTCCATCAGTTGGAAATTCCCACCCCAATCCCTTCAACAATTCGGTAACATTGCTAAATTTATCGTCTCAACGGTTCTCAAATCTTGCTGCTCTCCGCTGTATTCGATCAATTTCAGATATCAGTTCTGCTTCGTAAGGGTCCCATATGCTAGCGGCATACTCCAAGTGAGGTCTCACGAGTGAAAAATAACATCGCTCTTTAACTTTCTCGTCGCATTTTCCTAATATTCTCCTGATAAATCCCAATTTGCGACTAGCCTGTCCGCAGATTTCCCGAACGTGTTTCCCCCAAGACAGGTCCTGAGTAAGGGTCACACCTAAGTATTTAACTGACTCTACATTTGATAAGACTGTTTGATTAATTGTGTACGTATCGTTGACCGAGTTATTCTTTTTCCAAAAATTCATAACAACGCTTTTTTTTTAATTCATTTCTAACTACTAATCATTGCACCATTCATTTATAGCATTCTAAATTGAGGAGCAAGAGGCTTGACGCCAGCTAAATTAACTATTGCAAATAAAGTAATTGCTATTGAGAATTTGCTGTTAAACACAATGGCATATGTCAAAGTCTGCAGCTCTTTGCTGAATTATTCATCAGCGCAAGTGTGCTACATTTTTGTTCCTTACGACATGAACAAGCTTCGCCTCGTGACAAGCATTAGCGATTTGTGCTAATGCATAATTAGTCGTAGTTACACTGACTTTAGGGTATAGTGCAATGCATGTTGGTGAATACTGACCCCCTGCCACACACCCCTGAAGTGGCTTGCAGGGTATTTTGTAGACGTACAATTTGGAAACTATTAAGAAACGACCCGGTAATACCACAGCAAACAACTTATCCGCACTGCATGCAAGCATTCCACTTTCCCAGCGTGCCTCCCATATTAAATATCCTACAGAGGCTAAAAATTTAAAAAATGGCAAGTCCGTCGAAGACAAGAGAAAATAAAAGCAGGAATCAATTAAGGAAAACAGTAAATAGGTTTACATCGGAATTGGGACTCCTAGTTGATCTAGTAAAACAAGGAATTGGACCCACCAGCGATTATAACACCCCTCGCCCATTTTTAGACAACCCAAGGAAAGCTGCGGATATTACTGGAATTGAAGAGACGATAATTGAACGGTTCTCCGTAATTTCGCCAGCCATATCGCAAGTGAGCACAGCCTCAACGCCTTTAGAAAGTACGCCAATGACACTGCTCAACTATATGTTACACTTAATAAGTGGTTTTACATGCCCGATAGCGTGCATAAAATTTTGATCCATGGAGCAGTCGTGATTATATGAACATGGTTTTACCAAATGGCCAACTATGAGAGGATGTGCAAGACAAGGCAAGACATGTATAGTGAGTGTAGGGGGGACCTTAACTCTCACAAAATGTCAATACAGGACGCTAATCAATACTTGATGAACCTATTATTAACTGATTCCGAACTATTAATGTCGGCTCTATGAAAATTACTAAATAAAAAGTGGAGTCAACTGCCCAGTGCCGTTTACTAACAATTCCGGAACATGTGGAAAATGACGCCTTAACGGATACGGAGGGCTAATTAATATTTTTAATTTGATGAATGATAAATAAAATTATACATTCATTTTTGATACGTGTATTGTCACATACATTATTTTTAAAATATTTCAGAAACTTTTATTACTTCAACTTGTATAACACATGAGAGACTACGAAACTGAAGTAATAATGCATATTTACTCATGATGCCCAGTTTTAATGCTATACTTTCATCTTTTATTTCCATTTCGTTTCATAACTCCAGAATTTTCCACCAACACTCCCAAGCTGCGTTCGTGCTCGTCCATTTTTAAAAAAAGATAAGAGAATGTAAGGGAGGACTGGAGAGTGTCATCATTCCACTCGTCAAAAACACATTACAAATATTACACAGAAAGCACCTACACTACGTTTTACCATCACAATTTCGTTAATGCATTCGTTATCGGTCCCTAGAGGTGACTAACCGTGATCAACCTCTTATCTATTTCACCGACACTTGACTTCCAATGGAATACAACTCTTGTGGTTCTCCAGATCCTTCGCTCATGCACAGAAAAAAATAGCACGTAGAAAGCACTCCGTCCCTTTTTCTTCGAAAACTGTGGACGAACGACCCTCTAGAAGCAGTGACGACACACCCAAACACCACCACCACCGTTACCTTGCAGCTGCGCCAGACCCGCCTGGCCAGTGGGAGGAAAAAAGTGGGTGGGGCGAAAGAAGTTTATGGGTCGGTGCGCCGAGGGTGGTTAATGCTATGGTAAGGAAGGGAGGCGAAGGGGGAGTTAGCGTGTGAAAGCAAGAATACAATGGAGGGCATGACAGAGGGATGAGCTGCCTCTCGTCATACCCCCACCCTTGCCGACACCCGATACTTTTTCCGAGTTCCCCCAAGCGACGACGGCGGTCAATCATGTCGTTATACACAGTGAGGCTGACAGTATCATCTCTCTTTCTACGCTAAGCATTATGTTTAAGCATTATGGTTCGGGTGATAAACTGACAACACCCTGGATCGTCCGGAGTCTTGACCCTACAAGGCAATGACAGCTAATCCCCCATCATGCCCCTCTCCCGCCTCTTGTCTCTGGTATCTGGGACGATTTCTGCTTGGCTGACAATGGTATTCTTTACACTTATAAATACTCCGGTTTGGTTGGACCTATCTTCTCTATAAACGTTGAATGATTTAGAAAAATTTTCACTATTAGAAGTGGAAATAACAAGTCGTTTCGAGATAGCACGCTAAGTTTGACATTTTAAATCTAACCGTTCAGCAGTGAATTTCCTTTATTTTATTCATGTGATCGCTTCTACCGTAGTACGTTGGCTCTAGCAGTATATGTTGAACGTCCGGCAAAAAACTGTCTGCTCCGAACTTGCGCAAAACATTTAACCTGTATTTCTCCATTTCCATCAGTTGGAAATTCCCACCCCAATTCTTTCACCAATTCAGTAACACTGCTAAGTTTGTCGTAACAACTTTTCGCAAATATTGCTGCTCTCCGCTGTTTTCGATCTATTTCTGAGATCAGCACTACTTCGTAAGGGTCCCATATGCTAGCGGCGTACTCCAAGTGAGGTCTCACGAGTGAAAAATAACATCGCTCTTTAACTTTCTCGTCGCATTTTCCTAATATTCTCTTGATAAATCCCAATTTGCGACTAGCCTGTCCGTAGATTACCCGAACGTATTTCCCCCAAGACAGGTCCTGAGTAATTATCACACCTGAGTATTTAACTCACTCTACATTTCATAAGTCTGTTTGATTAATTGTGTACGTATCGTTAACCGATTTATTCTTTTCCAAAAATTCATAACAACGCACTTTGTAATATTCAATTCTTACTGCCAAGTATTGCACCATTCATTTATAGCATCTAGCTCTTTTTGTAACGCTATCTTTTCAGACTCATTGCCTAGTAGATCCCTGTAAAACACCGCGTCATTTGCGAAGAGGCGAATTTTGCTAGTAACAACGGTAGTGATGTAATTAATATACAAAAGGAACAATATGGGATCGATGACACTTCCCTGATGTACACCGGATGTAACTTTCACTGCACCTGAGCTAACGCAATCTAGACCTACCCTCTGTTCGCGGTCGGCTAAGAACTCTTTTATTCAACATATTACGTCGTGGTGTATTCCGTATGCTTCCAACTTAACGAGTAACTTTGAATGAGCGACCTTGTCGAAAGCTTTTTTAAAATCTAGAAATATTGCGTCTACTTGGACAAGCTTTTCTCCCGAGGAAAGAATGTCGTGAAGGAAGAGGGCCAACTGGGTTTCGCAAGACCTGCCTTTCCGGAATCCGTGCTGATTTGGCGTTAACAAGTTTTGACTATCCTAGTACCCCATCATCGAACTGACGATTATATGTTCCAATATCTTGCACGAGATAGACGTAAGGGAAATCGGTCTATAGTTACTGGGCTCTTCCTTATCGCCGATTTTAAATATTGGTGTAACGTTCGCGATTTTCCAATCGTAAGGAACATATGTTGTGTTAGTGATTTTTTAAATATTATTTTAAGGTACGGTGCTATTTCTGATGCTAATTCTTTATAAACTCGGGCGGGAATTTGATCGGGACCGGGTAATTTCTTGGAATTAATGGATTTCAGTTGACTTTCTATTCCACGACTAGTGATCAAGATACTGCATTGGGTGCTTACATCGCCTTGGCATTGTAGTGGTGTCGTTTGGAGAGCATTTAAATGATGAATGAATCTGTAATTTAAATGATGAGTAATGAATCTGCGTACATCTTTGCAAAAGGCCTAAATAAATTCAAGGGATACTAGTATCCGCTCGTACATTATTGGGATTCCATTTCCATTGTGGATGTCAATAGTATAAAAAACAAAGTCGCTGATTTTCACCATCTCATTGGGAGCACAGAAGCTGATGTAGTAATAGGAACAGAAAGTTGGTTAACGAATGAAATTGCGGATACCGACATCTTCCCAA
Source organism: Pyrrhosoma nymphula (assembly GCA_963573305.1). Classification (NCBI taxonomy): domain Eukaryota; kingdom Metazoa; phylum Arthropoda; class Insecta; order Odonata; family Coenagrionidae; genus Pyrrhosoma; species Pyrrhosoma nymphula. The sequence continues at coordinate 36,962 of CAUYRF010000001.1, forward strand.
AATCATATGCAATATACAGAAAAGACCGAACAGCGAGAACAGGAGTATTTATCGCAGTCAATGATGACTTAGTCAGCAGAGCCGAAATATTTCCAGATAATGATTTAGAAAGTGTGTGGTATTCCATTAAATGCTCGACAAAAAGCTCAATTTTTATTTGCTCATATTATAAACCACCCGATGCAGACTTGAATTCAGTTCTAGAGTTGGATAGGCAGGTGAAACGTCTCACGCGTCAAAATAACGAAAATAATATAATTATCGGTGGTGATTTCAACGTTCCCTCGATTGACTGGATGACATATAGTTTCAAAAATATCGGCAAAGAGTTATCTACAAAATACCCTGCAAGCCACCTCAGGGGTGTGTGGCAGGGGGCAGTTATGCGACACACAACTCCACAAATTCACTTCCAATTCCTTACATTAATTAGTCACAACACCGACCAGAGGAAACAACGTTCTAGATCTTTTGGCGACCAACATACCTGAAAGCGTCCTTAACGTAGTAACAGTGAACGGAATTAGCGATCACAGAGCAGTAAAAGGTGGATTCCATATTAGTACTGACAAAAAGGCATTCATAAAAGGAGGGTATATTTATTTCACAAGGCGGATTTCGAAGGCGTAAAACAAGAACCTCGTATTACAAATTTAGCGATATTAGTGAAAACCGTTGTACTGACTATACATGGAATACCTTTCGTAACATCACACAACTAGCCATAACGAGCGCAATACAAAGTAAACTTAAAAAGGTCAATACTGGTATAATGCGGACGTCCAGAAATATTTCAACCGACAACGAAATTGGAACGCAAAAATGAGGAACGCACGTCAGGGTCTCCCCGGAGAGGAGTATAAGAAGTTATGAGAAAAATACAAACAATGCATTTTGTAAGGCCGCCTTAGCTGCAGTTTTCGCTGTAACGGAATTCAAAAATAAAATATTGGGCGAATATTTAGAGGACAACCCAAAGGCGTTTTGGTCGTACGTGAGGGAGGTTCAAGGCTGCCAATCGACAGTAACGTCACTAAAGAACAATCTAGGAGAAAGAGCAAACGACAAATTAGATAAAGCAAATATCCTCACACCTTTTTTCAAAGCGTCTATACAAAATGCTCTCCAAACGACACCACTACAGTACCTAGGCTATATAAGCACCCAATGCAGTCTATTAATATCACTAGTCGTGGAATAGAAAGTCATCTGAAATCCATTAATTCCAAGAAATCACCCGGTCCCGATCAAATTCCCGCCCGAGTTTATAAAGAATTGGCATCAGAAATAGCACCGTACCTTAAAATAATATTTTAAAAATCACTAACACAACATATGTTCCTTACGATTGGAAAATCGCGAACGTTACACCAATATTTAAAATCGGCGATAAGGAAGAGCCCAGTAACTATAGACCGATTTCCCTTACGTGTGTTCTCGTTCACCACCGACAGTCAAATCCATAAACAGTGAAATTATCATATGCCTAGTTAACTGTCAATCCTTATTATGCCACATCGATGAATTCCGGTTTCATTTTTCCTCCAGCGCTGCCGATATAATCTGTCTTACCGAAACCTGGTTAAAGCCTAGCATTCCTGATAATATGGTCGAGCTCACCGACTACTGCTTCATCAGACACGACCGGGTCGGGAAAGGCGGAGGTGGGGTCGGCGTCTACATTCATCATCGCCTTCGTTCATCGGTGCTGTTCACCTCTTCGGAGACCTATGAAGCCCGACCAGAGTTCATGATCCTTGAAGTGTATGGCATTAATTTTTCAAAACTTCTTTTATTCGTTATTTATAGACCTCCTAATATTGGATCCTTAGTTGATATTGAGCATGCTTACATGACATTCAGTCCTAATTTTAAAAATATTGTTATAGTTGGTGACCTAAATGCTGATATGTTACGGCAAAGCTATTATTCTTCATTCTTACGGAACTTTATACACAGTTACAATCTTTATCTTGCCTCAACACAACCAACTCATCACACTGAAAATAGTCATACCCTACTTGACCTCTGTATAGTAGATTCTCCAGAAAAAGTCTCAGCGTTTTCTCAATCTCCTGTGCCCTTTCTTTCCGCACATGATAAAATTGAAATTCATTATAAATTTAAAATTACTTGTTCGATTGCACCTAAAATTGTTTACCGCGATGTGAAAAACTTTGATACATTGAAGTTCCAAGCTGACCTACACGCTATTGAATGGCAAACTTTATTTGGTTCCTCCTCTATTGATTCTAAATTGGAATTTTTTAATTTAAAATTCCTGGAAATTTTAAATCGTCATGCCCCCTGGCGTACATGTAAACCCCGCAGATTCTCAGCCCCATGGCTGACGAATGACTTAAAACAAAAAATGATGGAACGAGACAAATTACGTAGAATTTTCATACGCACAAAAAGCTCCTCTGTCTATACTGAATTCATCGCATTACGGAATAGGGTGAAATGTTCCGTGACGGAAGCCAAAAGAAGATATTATTCATCTACCTTTTCCAACTTGACTCAGCCTAACCAGGTTTGGAAGGAACTGAGGAGTCTTGGCCTTGTGCAGCGGCGCAACTATCAACCAACGCTCGATTTTTCCCTGGATGATCTGAACACGCACTTTGCCTCTACAGCTGCCTCTGACGTAAATGACGTCGCGGACGTGTTCAGTCTGTCTAATCTGGATCCACTTGTACCCTTCAATAATGAAGGTTTCTTTTTTCAACACGTAACACCTGATACCTTACGTAAAACACTATCTCTCAGTAAAACAAATTCAGTTGGAGTTGACGGTATTTCAACTAAATTTATTAAGGCTTCGTCTACTACACTATTCCCAATAATACTCGACATCTTTAATTTCTCTCTAATGTCGGCAGAATTTCCAAAGGTTTGGAAATCGTCACTTATTACACCAATTAGAAAGGTAAAAAAACCAACTACTCCTCGCGATTATCGCCCAATCTCAAACTTATGCTCCCTTTCTAAATGTCTAGAACGGATTGTTTTTCAACAAGTCACTTACTACTTAAACCACAATAACCTGAACGATCCTTTCCAATCTGGTTTCAGAAAACAATTTTCTACGCAGTCAGCATTACTCAAAGTTACTGACGATATACGTCGTGCTGTTGATGAACATAAAATCACCATACTTGTCTTATTTGATTTTACCAATGCATTTGGCCTTGTGAATCATGCCTTACTTCTCCAAAAGATGAAAGATCTTAACTTCTCGAGTTCCTCACTTAATTGGTTTTACTCATATCTAAACGAGCGACAGCAGGCTGTAAAGGATAGAAATGGTAATATATCGCACTGGACTAATGTGCCTTGTGGAGTCCCTCAGGGCTCTGTCCTCGGCCCTCTCTTATTTTCTCTGTATGTCCTTGATCTTCCTCGTTGTATTAAAAACTGTAAATACATGATGTACGCTGACGACCTGCAGATTTACTATCATTGCCATTTGAATGACTTGTATGATGCAATCGCCAAAGTAAACCAGGATGTCAACGCTATCAATGTGTGGGCTGTAAACAACCATTTCAAACTGAACTGTAGCAAAACCAAGTCAATAATTCTGGGAAATTCCAAGTTACTCAGAAAAGTCGACGCTAATGCTATTCCAAAGATATTAGTTGGTGATACGGAAATATTGTATTCAAATAATGTTAAAAACCTTGGGGTCACCATGGTGTGTAATTTGTCTTGGCAAAATCACGTGTTAACCATCTGTAATAAGGTTAATATGATCCTTCATCAGCTTAAAATTCAGAAAAACCTCATACCCCTTCTCACACGCCAGCAACTTATCTCCTCACTCATTTTCCCCCACTTTGATTATTGCTGTCTTGTGTACCATGATATCACTGAAGAGCTAAATGTTAAGCTAGAACGTTTAATGAATATGTGTGTAAGATTTATCTTTAACCTCAAGAAAGATGATCATATTTCCCCCTATTTTACCAGGCTTACATGGCTGAAGGCCAAAACCAGAAGAAAATACTTCCTTGGTTCTTATATGTATTCCCTCTTTCAAAATCAGCAACCAGGCTATCTGCAGCAATTTTTTCCTCCTAGAGTAAACATGGCTAACGTTACCACCCGAATGACTCCCGATTATTTGATTCCTCCTCTACATAGGACCACTACATACCAAAAATCTTTCTGTGTGGCAGGGGCCAGGTTGTGGAATACTATTCCTATCGACATAAAAAAATCAAGTTCTGTATTTGTTTTTAAAAAAAGATTTTTTTTGTATCTATTCAACCAAGAAGGGTGTTAATTTAATAATTATGCAAAATCTCATTGAATTGTTACCTCTCATGTTATGTCTCATGTTATATCTATCATGTTATATGTTATATGTCTCATGTTATTATTGATCATGATAATGTAACTGTCTTATTAATCAATAATTTATAGAGCTCTTACAAATATGTAACTTTATTGTATGTTCTTAGTGGACGAAAACGTCCAAGAACAATAAACTTATTCTATTCTATTCTATTCTATACGTCTATCTCGTGCAAGATATTGGAACATATAATCGTCAGTTCGATTATGGGGTACTTGGATAGTCAAAACTTGTTATTTGTATATAATAATAATAATTTATTTACTCCCAAACATTTTTGTTACACAAATTGATGACATTAATTGTCATATTAATGACATCACTACCGTTGTTACTAGCAAAATTCGCCTCTTCGCAAATGACGCGGTGTTTTACAGGGATCTACTAGGCAATGAGTCTGAAAAGATAGCGTTACAAAAAGAGCTAGATGCTATAAATGAATGGTGCAATACTTGGCAGTTAGAATTGAATTTTAAAAAGTGCGTTGTTATGAGTTTTTGGAAAAGAATAACTCTGCTAACGAAACGTACACAATTAATCAAACAGACTTATGAAATGTAGAGTGAGTTAAATACTTAGGTGTGACCCTTACTCAGGATCTGTCTTGGGGGAAACACGTGCGGGAAATCTGCGGACAGGCTAGTTGCAAATTGGGATTTATCAAAAGAATATTAGGAAAATGCGAAGAGAAGGTTAAAGAGCGATGTTATTTTTCACTCGTGAGACCTCACTAGAAGTATGCCGCTAGGATATGGAACCCTTACGAAGAAAGACAAATCTCTGAAATAGATCGAAAACAGCGGAGAGCAGCAAGATTTGCGAAAAGTTGTTACGATAAACTTAGCAATGTTACTGAATTGTTGAAAGAATTAGGGTGGAAATCCCTAGCTGGTCGAAGGGAGAAATACAGGTCAAATCTTTAGCGCGAGTTGGAAGCAGACAAAATTTTGCCGGACGTTGAACACACTTTGCTAGAGCCAACGTACTAGCAAACGTACTAGCAAGCTAGGTAGAAGCAATCAAAGGAATAATATATAGGAAATTGACTGTAGAACCGTTAGAATTAAAATGTCATTTTTCTACGCGCAATTTATTTTTTACACGTGCAAACATAATAGTTGCGATAGATCAACCATATGAAACTCCCACCCTCAATAGGTAGAGTAGAATTTTCACTTGTGCTTAATAACACCACATCATTACCAACACTTCACACCGGTCGATTTCTCCGGAATTATTTTATTTTGATCCCTGCATGAAGTAGCATCTCGTAGCATTCATAGATTAACAGTATCAGTAATACTAACCACTAGATGTGTCTATAGCATTTTTCTGCATGTTTGCATGTTCTTTTACGTATCACTCTCCCAGTTTCCGGTTGGACTGCGCACTGTTCTCCTGACTGCTTTTTGGTCTTTGCGCCTAGCGCCAGGGGGAGCGTGCAAGGTTTTGACTTGTACTGGGACGAGTGCTGCATGCCTGGTGTGGAATCACCCCATGCCACACACCCTAGTGGTGGCTTGCACGGTACATCGTAGAAGAAGATGTATATTAATTATTTTCGTTGGATGAACTTCATTTAAGGCAGTTCTCTCAGAAGTCATAATACAATTGCAAGACTAGATTTTCACACGCACAATTCGAATTAAGGATTATTTGACAAAATTAGTTAATTAGTCGGTGAGGATCGATTTTTCTTAACGCATACGCATTAAATATATATAATTGTGATATTTCGAAAGCTGTGTTTATTAGCATGTTTAATATACATACAAAACGTTCTTTTATGTGGAATCATGGTGAATGTAGGAAGTGTACCATCGAGTATTTCAGAAAAATGTGCACATGTGATGGTGTAGAAACCTATTCCCAAAATGTGATATAAGTTTTCATTTGGCTATATATTTCTCAATTACAGGTGGATGTGCTTACATGAAACGACTGCATTCATAGTTGTTTTAAACTTTTGAAGGAAGGGGACACGAACGAAACAAGACACGTTGATTTTTGCTTGGAAACATTCTGACATGTGTATCAAAGAAAGTACTTATTGTTGTGAATAAATTGTTCACGGGATTCCCACCAGGTTAGATGTTCAGCCAGGGCTCAGTCATCGTGCGCCAGGTAAGCACCAAGTCTTACATTACTTATTATTGCTTTTTTTCCTATCCTACCCTTATTTTTATTCCTTTCCTTTTTCAATATGTTCGTGGGGTAGTTAGGAATAATTTCCCTGACTATGGAAGCCTGGTGTCAAGCAGATAGCCGGATTTTGCGCGCTTTAGGTAAATTATCGAGTAATTAGTTACCTGTGCATCTGAAATTCATTGGAAAAATAATAATATTTAAAAGCTAGTGGATTAATGTGGATGACATCGGCTATTTGGTATTCCTGCGCGCCTATCAGTTATATCCCGTTGTACACGGTTCGTACCTGACATTTCACGATTATTTATCGCGTTCGTACACGGTTTGGTATTGGATCGTTTATAGATACGAAAGGATACAACGGGTACTAGTATCCCGTTCGTCACTGGATGGTATCTGCGTACGAATCTGTGCTATCTGGGAATTCACGTCCGAAACAACGGAATATATTTGGAGATATTGCTACTCTAAGAGATTTCAATGGAAAAATATTTTCGTCTCTAAGTTTTGGCCACGATAAAATTCATGAGACTTATTCGGCGAGAAAGAGAAGGGTCCCTTGTCTTATGCGCAAGTCCCCGTCTTTGCTGTACTGCGGCCCACATGTGGATTCCAATATTGGCAGAGGGGATGATTTCGCTCGATTCATAACGTAACACTGCCCCTTAATGTTATATGGAGTACCATCGGGGTGATTGTGTACCATCGCGTTACAATGAACAATTCAGGTCCTCCTCCCAATATCCGCGAGCCCGCCAAGTAACAAGACAACAAGGTAGTTCTACGGAGATATAACTTCACCTGGAATTAGCTGAATTTGACCTCATTTTGAAGAAAAACTCATCTTTCCTAAGATATCATAATACAAACCCTTTGCCAAACTAATTTAAAATAATTGCGGAGGCAAATGAAACGGATCTAAAAGAGTGGAAAAGTTAAAAAGAAAAAAGGCCTGGAGAAATGCAGTTGAGAGGCGAACATCATCGCTTGGGCTGCGGCGGAGTGGAACTGCGAACATTGACGCCATATTCCGTATTTTATGACGCATTCTTACTCATGTGAGAATATAAAATAACCGCCCGGCTGGCCTCGGCGCTGTTATCACAGCTGAGCATGATTAAGGGCGACATGGTTCACGCTTTATACGATTGCTGCAATTGTATCGACAACATTCTCATCACAAAGGTAAATTAATTCAAAGAGAAACAATATTTCCAGGTTATCGACTCATTATGCTCACATGTCCCATCGCAGCCTCCAACCCGATCCTTATTCAACTTCACAACGATTGATTTCGGCATTATACGCGCAATGACCTTTTCAACACATCCACAAAATACCCTGAAAGCCAACTGAAGGGTGTGTGGCAGGGGGTGAGTATTCATGCATGTAATTATACACTATTAATGTTAGTATAACCACGACTATTGATGCATGAGCATGCATCGCTTATGCTTTTAAGGAGGCGAAGCATCACCAGCATGCACTACAATATATGTTATCCCGATGGTGTCAGCCTCAAAGTTGTAGATGTTCATTTAAGGTGGTGTGAACGAGATAGTTCCCTAGTCATAATAGAGACCATATTATAATTTAATTTTTTGACTTCAGCATCTGTAAGAAGTATGAAATAAATATTATAATATAAATGACGCAAATATATAGTTATTTATGCCCAAAAATCTAAGTGATTAAATAAATAAAGCTACATAAGTCTCTAACTTGACTCATTTTTTCCCGCAGAACGGCTGAAAACCCTTCAAAACATCAGGTTTTTGTTTGCGATTCTGTAAAAGTTACTGTGGTAATAGATTATTTTTTATAAATAGATTATAAAATATACTATCTATACACCGTTAGTTTTTTGACGAAATCACGGTGTTCTAAATTCCTATTTCCTTCAATATTCAATCCCTCTGGAGCGCTCAGCCATAATCTATCCCAAATGTCAAACATCTTACATTTCGAGGCAAATTGCTCGAAAAGTAGTTCGGCAAGGGGTTGATATATTTTTGTATAATTGAAAAGATGAGTTTTTTCTTTAAAAAGATGCCTAATTCATGAAATTCTGGGGGAAGTGATTTTTCGCTCAAACTATCTTAAGAAAAGAGGACCCGTCTTCATTTCACAAGCCCATCCCCACCCACACAAGGGAAATGTGCAATATCTTGATGCATGCACAGCATCCAGGGCGGTGGAGGGGAAGAAGGTAGGGGGAAGGGAAAAACCCCAAGGATATAGCAATAGGGCGATGGTGGGTGAGGGTGACAGGCTGATTGTGAGTCCCGATATGTTCTGGGGACGGCAAGGCACACCGGAGTGGCGTCGGTGTGGGTCGGGGAAGGACCAAGGGCCACTGTTCCCACCTTGAGGGCTCCACAGCAGGGGGGAGAAGGCTCTCAGAAAGGATGCCATGAAACAGACGACGCCTCTGTCTCACAACATCCTCACCGAAAACCAACCCCCCTCTCGTCCCTCACGGGAAACGGCGGAACGCCCCCCCCCCCCACACCCAAGGACACCCCACCCTACGCCTACAGATCCCCACCCCCTATCCCACCCCCGCTCACAAACACCCTCCCCCATTTCACACCCTGGATGGTGTACATGCATCATGATCCCGACTACACCCGCTTCTCTTTTCATTATTTACAATATACGTATTCTACCAATGCTGGAGGGACCGTTCGTATTAATGTATTTTGCAATAAATTGACAGAGATGCCCATCTTCGCTGCACACGTTCCAACTCGGTTTTTAAGTTTCGGAGTTCAACGGGCTTGTGTTATATCTCTAATACAAGAATATTTCCCACTTTATCTCAGATTACCGTTTTGTCCCGGCGTTATTTCCTAATGTCCTATCATTTCGAGCGTTCCCTTCAATAGCATTTCAGTCTCCAATTATATTTTATATCTCCTTTAGTATTCCTTATCACTTATTACATTCCGCCATACGTTTCTTCAACGCAGTCAGCTTCGCAATGTGACGTTTGCATGTATGCTTGTAGTAAAACCGTGTCCTTAGGTATGTATTTTCTAATGTAACTATAAATATCCCTTCACTGTATAGACATGCGTTTAACTCGTTTACCGTTTGCATGGTGTACCTCGACGTTTCGACAGATGTACCGTCCCTCCAGGACTGTAGACTAATTGTCCCATTGGTCAACCCATTACCTACATCATACATACGTCAACATACATGCATATAATAATTTAATAAGAATGACTACTCACCCCCTGCCACACACCCTTTATGTTACTCGCGATTTTTTTTGAAGATTTAAACGAAAGCACGTATATATAAAATAACTTCTAACATAAGGCTTTCATACTACATCGACTCGTGAAAAACAATGTTTCTCAACCAGTAATCCATCGTATCAGTTAAAATGCCTACTCTTTAAACACATTCCGTAAAATAAACGCATAAATCGCGAAGCAAAGAAGCTGAAAAACATTCGTCGTTCACCTCCCGATAATCAGCTGATTATCGTAAATTTATTTTTTCCAACGGATAAAATAAGTATAGGAATTGCAATATTCATGGAGCATGATAATTATTATTTTTGACGGCAGCACATAGGGGCTTCATTAGGCTAAGCAGTCGTGATTTACCATAGCTGACGTCTGCGCTTTCTGACTAAGCACACAGCAGAGGTATCCACAAACATTTCCCATTAATGAAACCACAATATACATTCGAAGACGCAGTCACTTTTCGTGGAGTAGTTAACTCTCGTGCTTCGAACATACATGTTGCTGATTTCCATCTATGCCATGAAAGCCCTGACATACATTTATTGATAAGGACTCATTTATGGAATGGTGATCTCACCAGATCGCAAAGAGATAAATTGTCTCAAAATCATTCGCCATTACCGGAAATATGATTTACCATTTTGCTTAAGGCAGTGGAATTGAGCTATCTCTCTTTGATAGTCCGACGTGAATGGTACGGCGTTCCGCAACACTGGCCCGCGGTAGCAATACTCTTGTTAACTAGAAACCAGTACGCCAGAACAGGATATCAATATATTGACTGATATCGGAATCAGAATCCTAGAAGTAGCGACGGTAAAATTTGCATCGTGAATGGCTGAACCCCATATATATCATCTAACTATCTCGATAGCGCTGATATTACTACACTAGATTGGAGGTAATTCATTCAGCACATTTCAAGGCAAGGCACCATGAGACGCGAAGGTTATTAGACAAAAATTCAGAAATTTAATTTATACCTTACATCGTTTCTTATTGCTACTTAAAAACTAATAATTTACTACTATATGACCCGACACCATATTAAAAGTTTTGTCACTTGAGGCCTTGTTAGTTCCACAACCCTGCTCTAAAATGATAGAAAATCATATCGATACACTCAAATAAAACCATCGGATTTCAAAATGACCCTCCACTCCCTTCGTCCCCATGGTTGCGATCGCCTGGACAACCTGCTACCAACAATTAACTCAACGCATATATATGGGCCGTGAGCGTAAATGCACGTTATTAAAATTTGATGGTGTCATGTATGACTCGACGGACGTCATATTTATAACACTTATTACTTATAAGTTATTATCCGATCGTTATCCAAATAGCAACGAACTTTTTACCTTTTCTTATCATTGTAATCTACCCACACAAACTAATTCAATCAAGAGACGAACATTCAGTGGAAGAAAAGGTCGCTAGAAATGGAAACCGGTTGTTAAAACAATCTAGCCATAGAGCCAATGAAGCAGTCCGTGCCGACTCCCACGGCCTTATCTCTAGTCACTTAAAAGGCGTTTATTCCTTCCTCTCACACGACACAACGGTCGCCAGAAAAATAATGTTTGTCCTCGAAAACACAATCCCCACGAAACTACACGGGTAGCATGAATTTGAATCCGCATTTTTGGCTTCCGGATTGTTAAGTTACAGAGAAGCAAGTTTCAACGAAACTTGCAAACCCCAAACAAGATTTTCCAAATAATCTCACAACCTCACCGCCACTTATCTTCAATTGACATGGTAATTGGCAGTGCAGCGAACCTTAACCATATGAACTAAGTTTCTCTCGCTAGAGTTAATTTTGCTAAGAAGTACGGCGTGGGACCAACAGAAAATGTTGTAATCTATTACATAAAACGAAATTACTTTTACACAAATTTAATACATACAATTTGAATAAATCAGATGAGTGTTATATTTAAGAAATATTTTCGTTATCATTTGAAGCAATCACAATTATAAACATTTCCTCCCTAGATATGTCACTACAAAATGAAATTCAGGTCATACGAAACGTTTGGTTAGGTCCACTAGATTTCGCGATAACTGGTTCCCATACACATGTGATTTCCGACAACTGCTGGCAGATCGTCAGGAAAAACTAATCATTCACCCCTAACCCAGCGCTTCACTAATAGCCAAATATATCAGAAAACAAATAACATAAGATTCCCGTAAACACAGGAGCCCATTTCCCCAAAAACACAAATTAATCAGCCCAATATGTCGGTCGACGCAAAAAAAGAAAGGAAACAAATTCATGGAAAGAAAATTCCTACGAGGAGCTACAAGGACCGAAATACAAAACAAAAAAACAATCGACAAGCCTAACAGTGACATATAATAGAAAATATCTCAAGTATATTAATTTTGAAATAAAAGCGAAAACATTACATCACAGAGATACCGAGGAACGATATTCTGGCAGAAGAATACCTGTTGGTTAGTAGTTCTATTTCCTTTCTCTAGAAACTGTAGACAAAAATTAGAAAATAGTAACAATTGATCAAAAAAGACTTCAATTTAACTAAATGAGCGCAGGAAATAGAACTTCTACCTCTTGTATCAGCATCTACATTGGCTACGAAACGTCATCAGATGTATAGTATGAGAGAAATTAGCTGAACTTTTGACCAGTAATGTTGATGAATGCACAAGGATTGTTCCAGATAAATATTTATGAATTTCCGACTGAAATCAATGTTCATGCAGAGGATGAAAAATATTAACACTCACCGGAGCTGAGACGGAAACGGCAAGATGAAGAATTATGTCTCCTCGGCACCAATGCACCCATGACGACTCTCATTTATGTCTCCATAGGATATGCATCGTCACAGTTGCAAATAAATTATATACACAAGTACTTACTTCTAGGCTGAGATTCCTAGTTGAGCAATCGCTGCATCTCCTGGAGGAGAAAAGAAGTGTATGAGCGCTACGAAAACTACGAAACTCAGGACATAATCTAAGAATGAAAGATTGGAAAACACGAACAAATATTGCGAAGGGCGATATATAATCAAGTGAGGTGTTACATACAGCTTGAAATCTACAACTTAAAACTATATAAAACACGAAATACAACTGGAACTACACAGTCCATGCTGAGGAGGAGGAGGAAACGCTTACCCACGAAGAGATGGTCGGAGGCCGGGAGAAGAAACGTCACCGAGTGATACTCCGGCCAAGGCAACGCCCATCTCCTAAGACCCACGGCCAACTGGGTGGGGGTGGCCACGGAAGGATATTGCGAACAAATAGTTGTCTCTGTAAGATATGCGTCGTCACAGTTGCAAATAGACAATCCACAATCACATATTCCTCCTTGAGGAGCCACCAGCAGCATCTCCTGGAAGAGATAAGAAATTTATGGTTGCGATGAAATTACGCTAAAATCTGGCAACAAGAAAAACCCAATCCAAATTTTTCGACCACGAACTTTACTATTAAAAATAAATTGGAAAAACAAACAATTACTACGCAAACCACTTGGTACGAATGTAAATTCAGCCATAATACTTCCATTGAATACTACTCCCGAACTCCATAAAGTCACTACAAACACAGAGGGTTCACCAAATTTTAAAAGTTAACAAATGCATTCCGAAGGGATACTAACCGGCGCAGAGCTCATTAACATTCCATGATCTGTCGAAATGGATGAACAGCAGCAACTGCAACAGAAAGTTGTGATCTGTTATGGATATCAAACACAATTATTGCACCATACATTCCAATATGTCAATGAAAGTGGCGTAGTAACGACGAGGAAATTTTCCCCAAATACTTACTGACGCTGCTACGAGCAAATACGCTCGGAGGCACCATGAAGCACGTCGCGCCCACCACCGACGAGGTCCGACCGGCTCAACACTGGACCACTCGTGGTGTCGTCATTCGCCAATCAAATGAGAGAACGTCATTACCCCCTCTCCCGGACCATATCCCTCCGCCGCCCGCCTTAGTCCAATGTAAGATGTCGATGACTACCTTAGACGTTTTTTTCTTCATTCTGAATGGATTACCTGTAATGTTTGTAATTGGAAGATCATTAATCTGCTACAGCTATTTATCGGAGGCTAACAATCGATCGACGTACAATTTACGTAATGTTAGAAAGACCTTTTTGAAATTCCGTGAAAACTTAAATTTTAAAGACACTGTTGAAGGTTATCAAGATAATTTTCAAGGTAACTCATCATCCTCTCCTTGATACCCATTGAAAGTGTATCGCGGATATTTGTAAGATCAATTCAAAGTTTACCCTTTCGTTTTTACGACAACAAACAAGAACAAAAAAACAGATAATGCAGAAAAATTAAAACAAAAAACCAATTTTAACCTAATACCGCCTCGGTACGTCAATTCCAGCAATGAACGTTTCTAATAATAATATTCAATAAGAACTGCAAAAAATAACGTTGTTATAGTAGCTTTCGTACCTGACCATTTAGTAAATAGTTCATATATTGAATATACAGCTTTATTTATCACCGAGGAAATACCTTGTGGCAATTTTCTCTTCATGTTTGGGACGAGGTCTTTAAATCATTTTTTATCACCTTTTTATTAAATTTTTTATACAGTTAGGTTTCCATCATGTGTGTCCCTCTTCCCGGGTGGAATATTGAAACCGAGTTTAAACTAACTTTTCGTTCAGCTAGACTCTTAAAATATTACCCATAGCTCAAAGTGAAAGACAATGCACAATTAGCTATATATTATATCACTTAATTGTATAGTTAAATAACAGTTAACTAAGTAACATATTTCCTGATGTGCTTGTACAGTCTTGTAATTTTAACCATAGCTCAGAAGTGGATGAAAATGATATGTTAGCTACATGTTATAACAATAAATTAATATCTATGTCCCTATCAAAGTATCAATAAGATGTATCAAATCGATTGGAAACTTTCACCCGGGCATAAGACTAAATGCAGAAATAATTAATTAAATAATTTTTTTTAAATATACCACGATGACGGATAGCACTATGGTTCGTTTAACATTGTGTGATAATTAAAAAAGAAATAAAAGAATTTTTAGTGTACTACGTTTGTTAAATGGACTATAAAATATAAAATAATTTTCCCTGGTCCCTTCTAAATTTTCGAGGGTGAATTTTTAGTGGTCATGGAGATATTTGTAGGAATTGAAGAGATAAACGTGGGGTGCAGGGAAGCCATGATAAGAATAAAAGGACCACGTGTCGTTTTCTTTAAACTCCCACAATTAAAACCATTTGCAATGCACTGAAATTGGTTGACAATTTATCTGGACTATCTACAGTCTGCGCCCAACGTTTTTCTCTCCTAACCTCACGAACATCTCCATAGCCACGAAAAATTCTTTCTCAAAAATTTAGAAGGGCACAGGGAAAATTATTTTGTACTTTTCAACAACGTAATATTCTAAAAATTATTTCCTTTATATTTAAATTATCATCACACAATGTTAAACGAACCATTGGGTGCTAGGTGTCATGGTGACTTCACTTGGACAAGCAGGAAGAAGTCGAGCCCTCAAATGCTAGTCCGTTGCATTTTCGAGTTGGTTTTCCAATTTAGATCATCGCGACCAACTATTAGACTAGCGATTATAATCAAACCTTTCATAATCGATAAGTTTAAATTGAACAAGCGACTGAAGTATTTGAGTCCCCCTAATGCACACGGGTGCGGAATTTGCGGAAAAGACAGAATCTGGAGGAGCGGAGAAGATACGGAGAAGCGGACTGGGGTTAACACGAAGACAGATTCGGAAAGCGGGGAACCGAGGCGAAGGGCGGAAAATACTATCATCACTTCCTATTCCCACACACATTTCGCCGTGCTGACGCTAAGAAGGAAAACGAGGATCCCGAAGATGCCATTGAAACTTGTTCTCCAAAACATATAAAAGATCTCTTTCCCGCTATCCTCCGCCATCTTTTTAAAAACTTTTCTTCGGTCCCAATGCACGTTCCGCTAGAATAGGGTAGTTTCCTTCAACAAAGAAAACAGTTCATTAATTGCGACAGGTGCCCCAGCATAAACGTATTCATTACACCCAAATTATTTGGATTAAAAAAAGGCCCGGAAATGGCGGGACAGCGGCAGCTTTCATGGTCACGTAACAGGTAGATAGTCAACATTGCGAGGTATGTGGAATTATCATTGACTGTACTTACTATATTATTTCAGAGTCCCTAACAACAGGTGTACATGTATTAATATACCTCGATTAAAATGCTCAAATTTCGGAGCCTCCTCCATTGAGCATGCCATTAAAAGACGTTTTATAAA
The DNA here is from genome assembly GCA_963573305.1 of Pyrrhosoma nymphula. NCBI lineage: Eukaryota > Metazoa > Arthropoda > Insecta > Odonata > Coenagrionidae > Pyrrhosoma > Pyrrhosoma nymphula. Next base: position 53,044 of record CAUYRF010000001.1, read on the forward strand.
TTCCTACGCTCCCTGCTAGTACAGAGATACCACGAAGAAGTTCTTCGCGGCAAGCGTCGCATGCGCAGTGAAATGAATAACGAAACTGCGTACCTGTGACTTCGCGTTCTGTGGTGTTCCGGCTTAGTTGTTTACGTTTTGATCACTTTCGTTTTGACAAACATTTCCTTAATCTCATCTTCTATTCCTTTCATTTACCATTCCTATCATTCATACCTTGCATATTCCTTTAGTTACCTTTCATCACCTTTTGCTGATATACAAAGCCACAAGGTTTCACGAGAACAAGTTCAATGGCTTTACAAACTGGTTTTGTACGGACAATCTACCGAAAGTGGATGTGGCCATGGTGGTGGAGTTCTTTAGAGAAGATGTTCGGTTTAGTGCAGGTGAAATCAGGGTGTAAAGCAAGGTATTCTCTTCTGACAGCTTTGAACCACAAAATTCTCCTGTTCTCGCTTAGTGGAACCGCGACGTAAGCTTCCTTTCTATCGCTAATTGTTGTTGTGTGACACTGCGGCACAAAACAATTTTTATAAAGCAATGTTCTCGGAGGCATGTTACTGGTACTCCTTGGGGAATATGATTCTGATCAGCTGATGCAGTGAATCACGAGTTCCCATCAATGGTCTGTGATCACGGTGAGGGGTGATCAACGCATTTTAGTTGTTTTAGTATTTGCTCATACATAGTTTGCTTCGTGATTTTGCCATCCATTATGCCTTTGACGGGAAGTCTTTTTTGCTAATGTCATATTCTGGCAATGGCACCTCGACAAAGTGGATGAATTAAATTAATGTGTATTCGTATCATAGCTGCGGCGCAGCACCTGCTCTCCGTATACTTATTAACTGACGATTTCGTGCTTGCTTGCGGGAAATATTACGAAATGAATACGAACAAAATGATTTGTTTTATGCTTTTCATACTAACTTTACCTAAAAAATGGAGCTAGCGCCATTAATTTGAGAATATATTATTATACGATTTTCATTCCCCATACCGTAACCATAAAGGTGTTTCATTATTTTTATGAGGTTTCTCTTTGCGACTAAAGCAAAAGCTAAATTAATAAATAACGATCATTTCCATTTTACACCAAGTTTACTTTTATAAATAGTTTTTTCCCGTCAATAAATTTATTATTATCATTAAAGCTTTCTCGGACGTCGTCTGCAGATAAGCAGCTTACGCCGAACCACCTAGCGGCAGAGTAGTTGCGTACGTACCTGTGACGTCACACGTAGGATTAACCAGCATGCAATAGTTTACCGTCGCGTTTTCGCGCCGTTGAACTTTTTTACTTTTTAATTTATAAGGAAAAATACTTTCCGCCATTTTTAAATCGAACGGCTTCAAACACGTACTCCAGGGGTTATGAACTTCAGATCTAGGCAGTAAAAAAAATAGGTAACCACCCTATTTCATTTTCGCGGCTTTTCGGGTGAATTATTCTTCATTTCGACTTTTAGAGCGCTCCGTCGTCACATTCAGCCTGCGGTAAGCGGAAAATCTCAACATCTAATTCTAATCACACTATTATGGAGAATTAAGGCCAAATGAGATCGGTCAGTGGTGTCAATCTCTCCCACCAATACGGCGACACTTTAGATGACCATTGGCGTCCTTATGTAGACAGCTACTACGTCTATCAATCGATGAACATATAAATCACCCCTCCTGCGTCATTCCCCTCCACGATGACGGACATGGCGAAATCAGCAGATGCTCCGAGAGGAAGAAGAAAGGTAACTTGATACCTTTTTTTTTTCATGGAAAGCATATGAGTTGACCTGGTTGGGGATCTTGGGAGTAGTCGCAATCATGAGACGTGAAGTATTTACGAGCGATCGGAGCTCACCACGACACGCCTTTGAGCATTACAATGTGTTCATCTCGGGGGAGTTGAAATATGCGTGTTCGAGTCATACCGCATTGAAATGATCCCGTGCAGGAATTAGTGGTCACCCCCCCCCCCCCCTCTCCGTCTTGTGCTACCCCCACTCCGGGCTCCTTCCTCCCCCCATACCGTGGCTCCCCTACAAGCGACACTTCATCGCAGTTGCCAGCTCTTCAGACATTCCCTCCTCTGGTGAGAGGAAAACTGGCAACACTGTTTATCCCTCCTCCAGTGTGGTGAAATGAGCGAGTAATAAGAGGAGGTGAGGCCGGGTAGGAAGTCGTAACCACACCCACCGAGAAGGACCATTTCAACGCGGCTGGAATCGAGATGTTGTGTGTGCGTTGAAAAACCGAGGTCCAATTTTCATAAACGAAATCCTATGGGAGGGGGATTACAAATAGGGTTGCGTATGGAAACTGGAAAATACAAGTTTCATTGTTTAGTCTAAGCAAAGGTATCTCCTTCTGATTTCAAATTTTCGACTTCAAATCTTCCGAAAATTCGTTAAATCTCCAGTGTTATGACCGTCTACATCTCCGTACCGATAAAGCCACCACTACGGTGTGTGGCAAGGGGTGATTCCACATTAGGAATGCAGCTCTCGTACCAGCACAAATCAGAACCTCGCACGCTCCCCCTGCCGCTAGATGCAGGCCAAAAAGCAGTGAGTAGAACAGAGCCCAGTCCAACCAGAAACTGGAAGAGTGTTACGGAAACGAACATACAAATATGCATTTCAATGCTAAAGACAGAACTAGCGGTTAAATTTACTAATGCTAATAACTTATGAATGCTACGAGATACCACTTAATGCAGAGAACAAATTAAAATTATGCCGGACAAATCAAGCTGTGTGAAGTAATAGTTATTATGCTATGTTCTCAAACAAAGTGAAAATGCTACTCTACATAGTGAGGGTGGGAGGGACTGCCGAATTATACGCGGAGCTGAATCCCTGATACTATGTGCGGAAGAGGCACTGGAGGCCAGAAACAAAGACACTAGAAAATTCCGCGAGCGACTTACTAGGAAGCACTTCAGGGTGGCCTCCAATGAGGACCTATTCAAGAGGCTATTACTTACACACGATCCTTTACTTTCCTCCTCTTCGCATTTAATGCCGAAGGAAATGAGAATGTCAAAAGAATTGAAAAACTTACTAAAAGTGGACGAAAAAGAAAAAGATGTATTCGATTCAAAGAGTAGTAGTGAAGTACATCCGTCAGCTCCGTGATGTCATAAAACGACCATTTTCGCACTAGAATCCTAGAGGTTCAGGACGGGGGAGGAGGATAGGTATCCCAGCTGGTGTCTTTCTGGAAGGTCTTTCTGTATGGGTCTCTGGAACACTACTAACTTCTTCAAGGTTCGAACGCTTTATGTATAAGGCATGGTTCCCGCACGTATCCAAAGGAAACTATCTTAACTACGAGTCCGCGTGCAATTACCTCGACTGAAAATCCTACAGTTTCTTCATTATAGACTCCTAGGGGATCGGGGCCCACCAGTAGAGCTTAAAAAACGGTGAATACTGAGCGTTAAAAGACATACCACTTCAATAACCTTACCGCGTCGCTGCAAATCCAGCTCCCGGCGCGCGGAGACGAACCCCGACTCGCGATGGAAAAATCAAATTTATATCTATATCTACAAAATACCCTGCAAGCCACCTCAGGGGTGTGTGGCAGGGGGTGAGTAATCACCAACATGCATTACACTATACCCTAAAGTTAGTGTAACTACGACTAGTTATGCGTTAGCATAAATCGCTAATGCTTGTCACGAGGCGAAGCCTCACAAGCATGCAACACTACACTACAGATGTCATCAAAATGGAGAGTGACCTCAATATACATGCATTCTACAACTACACAGATGGACAGGGACTCAAGACCCATGTAGAAAACATGCTAGGCGTGCTGTTAGTATGTGCTAGGTTACAGATAAGGATTCAAGTATTAGGAGTACTACTACTGCTAAGAGCTACACTACCTAACGACAAACCTAGATAAAAGTCTCATGGCAGCTATTATGGTCCCTTATCGTTCGTGGGAAAAATGACATCTTAAATCTATCCGTTCTGCAGTCTAGTTCCCTAATTTTACTCTCATGATCTGATCTACCGTAGTATGTCGGATTTCGTAAAATATTATCAACGTCGTCAGAGAATAGACCGGTTTGGAACTTACATAATAGATTTAGTCTAAATTTTAATCGACGGTCTGAAAGCTTTTCCCATCCCAGTTGCTGCAAAAGGTCAGTAACACTAACGAGATTATCATAACGGCCTTTAACATATCTTGCCGATCTTCGCTGCACGCGTTCTAACTCAGTTTCCAAGCCTATCTCATAAGGATCCCAAATACTGGCGGCATATTCTAAGTGGGGTCTAACGAGGGAGAAGTAGCTGATATCCCTAACTTTATCGTCGCACTTGCCAAGTACTCTTTTAACAAATCCCAATTTACGATTAGCTTGACCGGTAATTTCTCGAATATGTTTACTCCACGATATATCATTAGTCAGTTTAACTCCGAGGTACTTAACCGATTCTACGGTGTCTAGTTTTATGTTGTTTATGCAATAGCTGTTACAAGGAGCGTTTTTCCGTTTCCAAAAATTCACAACAACGCATTTTTTCAGGTTTAATTCTAGCTGCCACGCATCGCACCACTCTTGTATTTCCGGCGTCGCACACTTTTTTCAAAGTTAACTGAATAAAAACCTTAAGAAGTCTTCAAATAACGCTCTGATGTAAGTCACTTCGCGTGACATTTCCAAAATCCCATTTGAATCTCCTGAATAACGTAAAATTTGTTATAAAAACAGCGTCCGCCATTTTGTAACTGCGCAGCAAGATTAAAGCAAAGCTATTCTTTAAAACTACGGAATTGTAAAGAAAAAATACCATGCTAACAGATAATATGTCTTTTTATTCCATAAAAATCCTCCCTAAACTTCAACATCAACCTAAGTTTTTTTCCTAAGAAGATTTTCCAAGGAAACTAAAGACAGGCATTCTTCTGCAAATTTGCTCATGTTCGAGGCGCTGTGTATCAGAAACCGGTAAAAATTACACCAAATGAAGTGCTAATCCAGATACATATATTGTTTTTGAGTATTCATGCAAAGTTTTCATGTCTCAAAAAAGCCATTCCGGGGTTTTGGCCAGCTTTTTCCGATTTCCGATCACTGTGAGGCACAAGGAAGGCCTGCGAAATTTAGATGAGATAGTTTTCCACGGGTATCATGTTACAGTTAGGTTGGTTGGAAATGTGGGATGGGTAGGAGGCCACGCCGGACATATCTGATACCGTAGGGGCCAAATACGCTATTATTTCATCGCGAAGGCGTTGTCCCATCGTGACAGCTGTCACCGTGATTTTGTTGTGGATGAGGAAAGAGCAGTGTGGGATGGGGGGATATATTTTCCTCTATTGCCAACATCAACATTTTCAAATAGTTAATGCCGGAATCGCCGCGAAATGTGACGTTGCTCAAATGAATATGAACAGAACTTAAGAAATTCTAACTTCACAAGTAAAATTTAAGTTTGAAATGATACAAATAGAATACTATATATTATATTATGTCGTGACACGAGTAATGATGTCTGTACGGTCGTGTACAGTTATGTACCACCATTTGCCTACGACGGCGTTTGGTACGGAGAGAATTTGAGAGACTTGTTAAGAAAGGATTGTCGCGGGAAAAATGACATTTTAAATTGTCCGTTCTGCAGTCTAGTTCCCGAATTATATTCACGTTATATGATCTACTGCAGTATGCCGGATTAGGTAAAATATTATTACCGTCTTCATAGAATAATTCGGTATGGAACGTACAAAATAGATTTAAGTCTAAATTGTAATCCTCGGTCGGAGAGCGATTCGCATCTCAGTTGTTGACAAATGTCAGTAACACCAACTAAATTATCATAACGACCTTTAATGCATCTTGTCGATCTTGTCTGCCTGCGTTCTATCCCGGTTTTTCAAACTGCTTCGTAAGGATCCCAAATACAAAGAGCGTATTACAATTGGGGTGTAACAAGGGAGAATTGGAAGATTTCCCTTACTGAATCTGTGCACTTAGTAAGTACTCTTTTAACAAATCCCAATTTGCGATTAGCGTGGTCAGTAATTTCTCGAACATGTTTACTCTGCGATAGATCATTCGTCAGTGTAACTCCGAGATATTTAACCGATTCCACAGTCTCTAATTTGCTGTCCTGTAATCAAAAGCTGTTTTAAGAAGAGTTTCGGCGTCTCGAAAACCTCATGACGGCGCATTTCTTCAGATTTAATTTCAGCTTCCACGCATCGCAATGCTATTCTATGCATAACGGTGCCATTTGACTCGATGTTAACATTATAAGGTATAAAAAAATCTCCAATGGCCGTAATAAATTGGCACCACTCGTCAAAAATACGCCACAATTGCTGTGTTGGTTTGCGGGAAAAAATTGGGGGGAAAAAAAATCCACGCCAGTGATCAACCACAACCTCTCGACCAGAAAAACCCCTGTGGTGGTTTACGGGAATGTTACTTCCTCGCCAGGGACAACCACAGACACACACAATCAACCCGAATAGGGATACTTCGCTGGGCTTATGAGACCCTGCTAAGGATGCCTGGGTTACACACACACACTCAACCCAATGAGGGATTCTTTGCCGGGTTAATGAGACCCAACTAAGAATGCCTGGGTTATGAACACAAACACACTCACATGCACTCAAGAACTCACTCACACATTCAACGGGCCCAACTTCTGGGAGAATCTAGCTCAACAGAGCGTTGTCAAGAAACGGCACAAAAACAAGAACAGACGAGGGTGTTTTCCCCCCAATTTTTTCCCGCAAACCAACACAGCAATTGTGGCGTATTTTTGACGAGTGGTGCCAATTTATTACGGCCATTGGAGATTTTTTTATACCTTATAACTTTAAGAGGCCGTAGAGCTCACGTTCCCTAGTTTTAATTATGGCTTTCCAGTCGATGTTAACAGTCTTAAAATTATTAAAGAAACTTTTGTAATACAAACAAGCGCTTATCAGAGAACAGTCAACCATGAATGGGTCTTTCTTGCTTTGAAATAAAAGGACTTAGAAATAATAATTCAGGGTTTTAATAAAACTGCCGTAGGTATACCGTCCGGTGAAATTTAATGTAAATAACTGTTTAGGTACACCTGATGATGACGCCCTAAGTGTCGAAACACGTGTACTGTTTTTACTTACATTAGATGTAAGTGGACAGTACAACTGGAGCAGTTTTATTTAATTACTGAAATGCTGTTCCTCCACGAAACGCCAGAAGCAGTCGAAGTTATTGGGAAATATTCTGGTGAATTTTTAAGCATAAATTCGCTGTCCTACACTCGCATTCAGTAAGGAGACATTTAAATGTATGTTTAAGTATTAGAATGCATAAAAGCAGTATGTAGTTGGATGAGATGTGGGCGGGGAAGGTGAGGGGGGGGAGTATTTCGATAGGAGTCTCGGGTCCGTTGGTGGCCGGCCGAGGGGGGCGGGGGAGGGAAGGGACCTTGATACATGGTGCGAATAAACGCCAAGGAGCGAGATCGGAGAGATGGGGGATACTCTGGGTCCTGTCGTAGTCGACCCGCCGCTTTCAATCGGGGAAGACTGCTTTAATTGAGTCGTTAGTGTTGTGTAATTAGTGGCGGACAAGTTGAAATCTTTAACCTTTACCTTTCTGCCACTAAAACGTAGTGTTTTAGAAAAAAGATTATTACAAGAAAAGTATTAGTTGTATCACAACAAAATAAAAAGTGCTTTATAGAGTTTTAACAGGGCTTTTATGTGATTTGATGTTATAGGGATAGTAAATATAACAATATTTTAAATCAATGTTTATTTATTGTTTATGTAAAATTTTTAAAATTATTTAAGACTGTGAAGGTTTTTTGAAAAAGAACGAGCAATCGCTCTACAAAAATGGCGTAACACAACGTCCTTATTTCAATTTAAAGTTTTCAAGTTATGGAATGGTATTTAACCATAAAAAAATAGAAAATACCCAAAGTATGACAACTACCTTTTTCCGAGAGTCGCCGTTTTTCTCTTCCAAACAATATGAAAGACCAATTTTTCACCCTAATACTTAATTGTTTTTTGCATTATAAAATTCTTTATTTGAATTTATTAATTACTTTTCAGTCAGCTGTGCTTGTTTTACTCCTTCCTTTTAGACAATATTTTACCGGATTTTCGATATAATTACGTTCAAACCCATGTTGCGTAGTAATGTTATTTTCGTGTTCCGAAAGTCTAAGAAATTTTCAACATAGAAAAAAATGTTTGTATCCACATTAAGGATATAACTCCTACGCGCAGTAACCAAGCAATAGATGCGACATAAATTGATTGTTTTAAGCCATTGATGGACCACTTGTAGCTCACTTTAGCGGGCCGTTCCAATTGCGTCAGAAGTGAAAAACCGCAGTCGATGTTTTGTGCTGAGCGGTGCTGTAGTATCTGCTGCTGTAGTAACTCACTCAAACCCTTTCTTTTTAGAGACGATATCTCCAAAAAGAAAGGATTAGAGTGAGGGAAAATATTCTTGATAAAGAAGGGGGAAGAGATAGGTGGAGGAAGGGAGGGGGAGGTAGGGGTAATTGAGAGATATGAAGAAGTGAGACGGAGGGAGAGAGATGGAGGCTCAAGGTACTGCTGAGGGTTGATGATAAAACCTAGTACGTACGGCAATACTTTTTTATATTTATGATACGAAAACATGAGTGCACCTTGCATAAGGAAAATTACTGTAGTTAAAAAACGTAAATAGCAACTTTGGCAATAAAACCCATATTTATGAGATGCCATGTAAATTTCGTAAATACCTGCACATTTTCCTTCGAACTGAATATTATCATAGTGATGTCAGCCAGCTCGGTACGCATTTCATACACTGACAATTGTGCGATAGATCATGAAAAAGAGGTCTACACACAGCCCAACTTCACATTCCGGGCACCTAAGTCGTGTTTCTTAGAAATATACTGATTAAAAATGACTCGTCCTTTGAACGACACAATCACCTCGCTCCCAAATAATTTTGTTTCCAAAAATAATTTAACAAAATCGAGGAGACTATTCTCTATCGTGAGTGGTGCTTGATTTTTATCTAATCCATACGATGGTCCGGTGAGCGCATGCACTATTTGCTTGAAATTCCGTAACAGTAAACACCAGGAGGGCTCAACATCCGTGTCACTGTCTCCATCACAACTGCTCTCTGTCACAATTTCTATATCATCTTATTCCAGAAGTTTACTTTCAGAAACCATATTGCTACAACTACGATATTACTAATACATAATATTGTATCAAAAAAACTCATGCCACAGCCTACGCTTGAACGATCAGTTTCAGGAGTGATTTCTCACTGAGCCAGTCCGCGATGATATGAAAATGTTAGTCACAACAATTTTCAGACGGGAAGGTCTTCGAAGCGTGCATGCCGAAAGGCTCGCATGCTATCAAAGGCATCCTGATATCTTAATTTGTGCTCGCGGTAAGATACCCTTTCCTCCTTACCAGCGAGATAAGCAAACTCGAACAAAGAGGATGAGTCATTCACATGACAGATGGTCCAGCGGAACCTAGTACGCGTATGGAGATAAGGAAAAAACCTCTCATGAAAGTAAGATGTCCTGGGGCCCAAGTCTGTAACTTGGATTTCTCCCGAAAACGGGAGATAACAGATCCGCCGGGCGATAAAAAGAGCCTTTTCACCCGTCGGCAGTCTGTAACGGGTTTCTCCGGGAGAAAGGAGGAACACGAAACGCCCGTAGACAACTTGTCGCCCGACCCAAGACTGTAACACCGCAAAGCGACTTCCGGCTGCCCCAGATGGGAGACAAGTTACGTCGGCCTTGCTAGACCGACGTAAGTTTTCTCCTTTGGAGAAAAGTGCGCATTACGACAGTGATTTTAAGTTTTGACCAATGTCATAAGAGAGTTCACGATGATTTACTTCTGCTTGGAAAACAACAAATCCACCGTTCATAAGAATAAAGTCTGTACTTTACGCGTATTTACACGTACATGAGTATAGTATATACATTCTGTCAGTTTCCAATTGAAAAAGCAATGAGGGCCGGCACATTAGCATATACCTCACCCACATTAATTATTATAAACGAAGCGTTTATCAATTACTGATCTGAAATCTCAATTTTAGCCTACGTAAATATCGACATGTAAACCTAATGAGAAGCGGAGTCTTCAAATTTGATGTTTGAAGTTTAAACTTCCACCTTTAATAGTTCACAACAAATGAAAATCTGCTGTTCTAATTACATAAAAGAAGAGTTTGACTGGCAATAATGTGCCATACACGGAGCACACGTTAAATTAAAGCTTAAGTCCAGTATTATTATCCAGGTTATTATAATGACTTATACGAATTTCACTCCATTATTTTTGTGGGGTTCACGCTGATCGATAGTTTCAATGGCATTTGAGTTTTCAGTTACCTTATACGTATCGTACTGAATCTCACTTGGGTAGTAATTCAATGAAACATCATATTTTCGTTTACATTATGACGACTTATCGTATCATTTCCAATCGCCGTTCCAATCCACCGTAGTCGTACGGGTTGCACGTATGATTTAATGTGGACGCATATCGGTTGTCAGTTGGATGTCATGCTGTGTACACGGAAGAACGGGCATTACAGCTGTGAACGCTAGCGAATATGTCCTGTCTTGAATTTGTTCGTATATTCTAATTCATCCATGTGTGTGACTATAGTCTTCTAGTATACTTCCCATGTACTATTTTACACAAGTGTAAGAAGTCATCCGTTAACTTGCTCCACTGACAAAGAATTGGCATTTTTGTAGCTGTTCTCGTTACGCTTAAATTCCGAGATTTATTTTGTTTGAACTCAAATTCCAGGTTGAACGCCGCTATATAAGTGTTTGGGATGCTGATATAATCCTAAACTACACTGTCTCGACTAGAACGACTTGAGCATATACCACGGCGCATATATATCACTCGATTCATGGATCGTACGCTTATACGTTTCCCCACAATGAAGGAACTCTCCCTTGGGTGTTTGATCTTTTACATTTGGAGTATTACTCTTGTGATACGTATATTATCCTGAAAATATGAGTGAAAATCATCGACAACTCCCCTTAAAAATTCGGTGTGTTTTTATAATGTGTTACTGTGCGGCCAAGCATGGGATATTTCATACAAGTTTTGTGGTATGTTTGGCATTTACTTGAACTTTGGATGCTACTTTTTAAATGCCTTGTAATAATGACGTGTGTTGTCGAGTGGTTAAGCTGATTAATGTCAGTATACTGATCAGTATAGTCAGTATAATTTAACGTTTGTGCAACTGGCGGCTATTACTGTTTTCAATCTTGTCAATCGTCCATTGATCATGTAAGTAGCCCATTAAATAAATGTGTTCATTAATAAAATTACATATTAGAAAATTATTCAGTTCAATATCATTGTATCACTGTTTCAACAAATGTAATTTCAATGCAGTTTGCCCAGCCGGTGTGATGTATATGCCAACACTATGTACACTTTCGGAGTGATTTATACTAGGATGAAGTGTAACGGATACTTGGAAGTACAGTTCTGTTCAAAAAAATCTTACCGCCGAAAATTTCTAAGTCCCCAGTTTTTGATGATTTGGCATCGTGGCTGAACCACGCCCCCCTGTGACGGAGAACAACAAACTTTCCAAGCGGAACGAGAGCCCTCCCTCCTCGTAGCTAGGGGAGTTGAACCATCCACGGAAGGAAAATTTTGACCTGGGAAAAGGATTATTTCTGAGGGGAGGGGTAAGGTTTCTTTTCTTGTGATGTGTAAGAAGAAAAGGGAGATGTGCGGGGGAGCAATAAACTCTCCGAGTGAACGGCGGCCCTCATTCCGAACTCGCTTGCCGAGAGGGAACCTCCACCCGAATGACGATTTTGACCTGCTAAGGGATTTCTGAGGAGATGGGTTGGATTTCGAACTCCCGTTTGGTTATGCGTGAGCGAAAGTGAGTAGATGAACGATCGGTCTGTCGGCCAAAGTCACCAGATATCTCTCGTAATAGAAAGCTACCATGTAGAAGCCAGGAATCAAATATCCATTGAAAGTCTTTATCAGAGTACGGGGAATAATTCCGCTGCAAATGACATATCTTCCATTATTTTTCCTCTATAAAAGGCTATTACCGCGAAACGTCGCTCGAAGAGATCGAATCGTGTCCCCGGAGTTCCTTTAGTTTCTTATAAGTATTTTTCATTTACACGCGTATTCATTGACGTAGTAACTTGTCAAAAGTTTGACGTATTTTCACAATCGCTGTCTGGAATTATATGGCTGCGCTTCTTTGGTTTGAATTTTTTCCATCGATATTAAATAAGAATCAGTATGCATGTCAATTTTCTTAGGATGCAAATAGACCAATGCCATTTAATTATAATGCTGGAATGCCGTGGAAAGCAGCTAGGAAATAAGCTCAAAGCCTGCCTTCATTCAACTATTACTAACCGAATAAAAATGGATGGTTGCTACGCACTGACGACTCGTCATACGGATTCAGCATTTACTTGATTGGTCTGCGGCAGTTTTACCCACCTTTTTATATCAACTAACCACTTTCTGCAGTAAAAAGGCAAATAAATAAAGGAAACGTCCTAAACGTTAAAGTCGCCCGAACCGCCGTCCCATATCCAACCGCCGTCAACCAGCATCAGCTGAAAAGACATAGGAAGATGCGCACGCGCGCAGTGAAATATGCCAGCCTGCCTTCACAATACCCCATTTCCTTATAGCATACGTAATTTTAATAGAACAATACATTGAATAATCACAACTAACAGCATGAAATGAGTTAAAAAAGGATGGCAAAAAATGCGTCAAATAATGAATACTAACACTGCCTGAGTAAATTTCCCCAAACTTAATTCCAGAAACAGTAAATTATTGCAAGGAAAAAACTGAACCTATATCGGGTAAAATGACAAGAATTAATTATGGCATATTGGAAATTATATGGTTTCGTTTTTATTGTTTAAATTTATTTAAATTTGCGAGCGTATTCATTAACGTTAACAATTATCGCAATTTCGACTTAATTGTGTTATCTCATATATTTGTGGCAGTGCAATCCCTTTTGTATGTGAACTTTCGTAAATGTTTTTAGTCATTTACTTCTTTTCGGAATTTTGTTTAATTTTTCCTTATGGCTGCTAATTCTTTCCGAAAGTAAGCCAGGAAACGCATGCGTCTTTCAGAAGAGCGCTTACAACTTTTTCTTTGATTTAATTAGGTGCGTAGATAAATTTGGTGTGGGTAGAATTACAATACACAACTAGCTACAGGAATGTGCGATATTAACAATAAAAGAATAAAAGTTTGGATAAGGGATTTAAAACTGGATCACTAAAATTCGCTCTGTAGTAACCCATAATGTCAGGCTCAAATTTTAGCGCACACCTATCTTCGCAAAGTATTCCGGGAAAGAGAATTCCAGGGGTGATGTATTTATGAGCAAACTATTACTAATTAATGTTTTAATTTTAAAGTAGTGAGCTTTCTAAAGTATCCAATATCATATCAAGTTCTTTTGCTATGCTTGGAACTTAATGTCTGCGCTTTCTTGATTTTCCATGTTTTTCTCGAGAGGCAAGGAAAGCCCTATCCACTTCAAATATCTTCGGATGTAAGTAGCTCGATACTATTTTATTCCAATATTGGAATGCCTAGGAAAAAAAAACTTTCAATCCACTCAATCATGAACTTCAGCCAGTACTCAATTATTGTTTCGCGTTGGATATGGATTAAATATCCTTGTTACCATTAAAGTAACATGATGCAAATAATTTCTTCTTTCATCCCTCTCAAATGCCTCTTTCAATCTACTCCGTCGTGTGTTTATAATCTTTCCTACTCAGTTAGTGAGTTAACTGTATTAGCGAAGATCTTTGCATAGAGGCACCACCCCTTTGGTCCTTCTAATCTTTCCTGAGAGAGCAATAAACATTCCTTACCAAAGGAAGCCCCTTCCATCACTCTCGCTTGAAGAAAGGCCCGAAACTGCCAAAAAGTGACAATGGAAGGGAGCAGCGGCTTCTTATTCTACTATGAGCGAAGAAGCAACGTTGTGGTCGGTCAAGCTGTATCCGCACATTATGTGGATGCGTGGAAGCGGCCCATACATGTGAAAACTTACATGATCTCTCGTTCACAGCAGCTGGGAAGCGCGGAAACGAAACGCCCACTTCATTGGCTAATATCCCCCTTACTCGTATCATTTTTTACTAGTTTCCTACTCGTATTAATTATCGTTATTAGCTTACAACAGGTTGATCAAAAATATATAGCATTTATATTTTCTTTGTCTGGGAGTCGTTGCGGTATCAAAATTCCTATTACTTTCAAAACGTCGTAATTAACTCTGCACGTTTTACAGGACATTGGTTCAATTTTCTATACTTCGCCATAAAATATGTGCTGCTTAGATAATTAATTAATAAGTGTAAAATAATACATGGGAAGTATACTAGAAGACTATAGTCACACACATGGATGAATTAGAATATACGAACAAATTCAAGACAGGACATATTCGCTAGCGTTCACAGCTGTAATGCCCGTTCTTCCGTGTACACAGCATGACATCCAACTGACAACCGATATGCGTCCACATTAAATCATCCGTGCTATCCGTACGACTACGGTGGATTGGAACGGCGATTGGAAATGATACGATAAGTCGCCATAATGTAAACGAAAATATGATGTTTCATTGAATTACTACCCAAGTGAGATTCAGCGTGGTCGTCGTCGAAATTAAAATTAATAGAGACAATGGTAGAAATAGTAAAATATTCCCTCGTTTCGTAAAAAACAGGATTAATATAAATCTTCTAAAAGATAAAGGGACATGTAACGACTTCAGAAAGAAATGTAAAGAGTGGGAAAAGAAGTATCAATACTTAGACGATAAAACAAAATGGAATAAATTGAAACATAAAAGCAAAAATTTCTTTCTAGAGATGGAAAAAGAGAAGCTTAGAGATATGAACACATTATTAAAATTTTACAGAGATGTTTTAATTGCTAAACTGAAGGGAAATGTAGACATCAAGTCAGCTTATGAAACGAAAATGGACATAGTTAACCTAGAAAAAAAAAGAGAGATTTCGTATTAATAAAAAAATACGATGAATACGTAAAGGAGGAACAAACATCATTATTCCATCTAGGTAACGTCATGAAAAGAAAGAATGAAATACAAATAGATAACTTAAATAACGAGAAAGGAAACACACTAATTAACGAAAGGCAGATGAAGGACTATGTTTGTAAACACCTTCGAAATAAATACAAATCAGACCCCGTCCCTGACGGTGTCGAGTTTTTTTCATTAAAAAAAGAACAAAAAATAACTGAAGAGGAAAAGCTTGACCTAGAGAAAGAACTAACAATAGAAGAATTCGACAGAGTAGTGGAAGATCTTAAAAAAGACAAAAGTCCAGGAGACGATGGTCTAACCAATAGTTTTTACAAACTTTTCTGGAAAGAAATAAGGACTAGTTTTTGAAATGCATTCATGACATCAATCGAAACGGGTAAACTAACGAGTACACAGAGGGAAGGAAAAGTAATTCTAATACCAAAGGAAAAAGAGACAAAAACCTTAGATAACATGAGACCGAATACCCTGTCCAACACGGACTACAAAATTATGGCTAAAGTGATTAATAATAGACTCATGAGTTTTGCCAGCAAAATAATAAGTGAAAAACAATTCGCAATTAAAAACGAAAATAGAAACATAATACAGGCCCTTAACATTATAAGAGACATCATGAGCACAAAAAAACAATATAATTATAAGGAACTCAAATTAATCTGTATCGACTTTGAGAAGGCTTTTGAAAAAGTAAACATTAGTTATGTGAGTGAAATTTTAAAAAGGATGAATGTGCCTGACAAGTTTTTAAAGATTTTAAACGTATTTCACACAGATAACGTAATAAAAATTCAAATTAGTCCTGGGGTTTTCACCGACGACATGTGTGTTGAAAGGTCAATCAGACAGGGTTGCCCCCCGTCTATGTTTCTATACGCCCGTATCCAGTTAGAACCGCTTTTAGCTGAAATAGACGCATCGGGGGAATTGGATCGGGAGACCAAGGGAGAAATCTTTTAGCTCACGCGGACGACCTCACTATCGTGAGCACGAAACAGGTGGATGTAGAGGTTTTAAGGGAAATTTTGAACAATTAAGAAAAACAAAGTGGCCAAAAAGTGAACCAGAACAAGACTTAAGATTTTACCCTTGAATGATGGACCACGTGGAGAGAACAGTTTTAGGGAAGAGGTGACGGAAGTTAAAATCTTAGGTAGAGCGTGGTCACGTGACCTAAAAATAACTATCGAAAAGAATTGGTTCAAAATAGTAAATGAGGTAGTAGCAGACTGCATCCTAATGTCAAATAGGACAATAAATATCTATATACAAAGGACTATGCTTTTAAACACCTACATATTAGCTAAACTATGGTATGTCGGGCAGGTCCTCCCTCCTCCCAACAAAGAATTAGCTAGGATAATAAAACATACAAATTTCTTTCTCTGGGAAAATAAATTATATAAAACTGCCCGGTTACAAAATATTTTGCCTTGGGGGGAGGGAGGACTAGGTCTAACAGATAGTAAAACGAAAATATTAGCGCTTTATACAAACAATATTGTTAACGCTATTAGCCACTATGCCCAAGTTGTAAGAAAATTGAAGACTTAGAACATGTTTTTTTTCCTTTGTAAAAACATAAAAAAGGATTGGCTAAACATTAAAAATTTTTATAATGAAATTAATATTGATGGCGAAAAAATGAAAAATAACCTCAAACTCTTGTCCGTTGACGTATCTCCCTTTCCCAAATATAAACTAGATGCCATTGCTTTTATAATAGCAAACTATATTAAGGTTGTACATTTTAAAAAAACTAGGAAAAAAAACAAAATAATATTAAAGATTATCACAACGAACAGATGTCTATAAATGCATCGAGGATTATAAATTTATTTAGAGAGAAATGTCCAGATTCGATGTAATTTAATCATGGTATATTTATGTATATATTTAACCAAATCTATATAAATGTAAATAAATGGAAGTTAAAATGTCTTAACAAAAAAAAATAAAATACTACCTTGTATAATGATAACAAAAGGAATGAAATGTAAAAATATATTGTACCTTGTTGAATAAAGATATGTAAAAAAAATTAAAAATACCACGTTGAAGTCACCGGTTCTCGTCCGATCACCGAAGTTAAGCAACGTGTCGCACAGTGGGCTGAAATCGAAAAAAGCTGGCCAAAAATCCAATTTTCGACTTTTCCATTTAGAACCGGGAATGAAATATCCAAATTTTAGAAGGTCCATTTGATGTAAAACTGAAGTTAATTTTTTTTCAACAGAATTTATCAAATTATTACAGCCCGCCAAAAATTAATAAAAATCAATGAAATCTGGAATGCGAGATTTTTACGAAATATTTCAAAGTTTGTTTCCCAGGCAATGGGATATCATAACGAATTAGACAATTTTAAGAATATATATTTATAGCATTAATCTTATAGATACTAGAGAGCTAAATGTTCTGCGTTCAACCCTTTATTTAATAACTTTATAATTTGTTTAAAATATAACTGTTTTTTGATAATTTTTACATGTTGCTACGATAAAAGTACTTATCGCCGCTTGCCGCTCCTGAGATATAAACACCAGCAGTTAGATTGAAATCTATATTATTAGACGGAAAAGAAATATCTTGCACCAACTTGCACCCCTTCTTTTATTTCGTGGTAAAACAAAATGATGTCGGGCGGGCGCCCGTTGACGCACCACACATGTGGTAGGCACTCAGGAACTTAGCGTTAAATGCGTAGCAGTCTCTTTGAGAGGCTGGATTTTTCCTAAATCTTGAGTACTCTGTGCTTACCACTTATTCTTTGCGCTGCCTTCATGACATGTACCCTCTTCTAATGCTTTTACCCTTGGGTCTAATCCCGCAGCCGCGTGCGGGCGGTAATAAACCTAACGGTCCGCGCGCTCACCATGCCCTTTGTCCGCGGCGGCTACTCCATTATGCACCCAGATTTGTTCTTTTACTTTCAACACGTGCGTGTTACCATTCTGCAAACTGTGATTTTTACAAAATATACCCTCTATGCGACTGGCTAGAGTGTTCCGTTCATTTGTGGCCGAGTGCTTGACATCAGTCTCCCTTCAGTATTCGTTGTCGAGGTTTGTGCTGAAGGACGTTCACAGTGTCACTGCCCAGCTATGGATTCAACGAAAGTGATTCACCAAGATTTACATAGGAAATACAAGACACTCCTCTTGGAAAAAAGAGGAGTGTCCATGGATCAGAAGAAATCGCTCGTGCTAGAGATTTTTTACAAGAAACATAAGTTGGAAGGAGACGGGAAATTACAAACTTTGCTTGTGACCTTCATTCTAAAAGTTTTTTTCCATCAGTATTTCGGAAAGTGGGCTGAGTGCTCCAGATTGAACTGCAGATTTGTGAAGAAAAATATAATTTGTTTAAAACAGCCGATAAGATTTCCTGCCGCTGTGTTAAAATATCTCCCATGTGCATCTTCATCAGGTGAGAGTGCTAATGCCAGCGGAAAATGATAAGACGTAAGCAATTAGCTGAATATTTCATTCCTTGTTTTCTTATGTTACGAAATATTATTATTTATTTCTTTATTTATCATTGTTATAGGCTTAACAAAAAGCTAACCTCGTGGAAGGCCGTCAGTGGATTTTTAGAGTGCAAGTGCTTGGTCTAAGCATAGAAAATTAGTGAAATTGAGAAGTTCCACTTCCCTAGAGGAGTTAAGTGCAGCGACTTCCATGGAATTACGCGCTATGGAGACGATGCAGCAGTGAAGGTTGTGAAAGAGGTGACAACTACAACCCCAAAAAGAGGAAAGTGAATGCTTTTTAAATGGAGGGCTGAAGACGCTCCAAAAACAGAGCTCTCGGTAGAGGAAGCTGTTTCTCTGTTTGTGACGGCGCAATTGACGAAGATCCAATATCTCCTCATTCGGGAAACAGCGAAATTTCATGGGCACGATATATATACAAATGGTGATAGGGTAAAAATAGCATAAAAGGTGGCTTATCCGGAAGGGATAATCATTTCAGAAGAAAATTGTGAAGTAGAATTACAGTCTCCGCTTTATCATAGGGCTGCAAGAATTATTTCTTGCATTGAAGGATTAGGCAAGGAAATTTTCGCTCCAACGTGTAAATTGATATGAAAGTGGGGTTTCGATGGAAGCTCTGGTCACTCTCGCTACAGCGAAATGTTGCAGAAATCAAATTTGAAAGATGATAGCTTTTTCGCCACCTCTCTCGTGCATCTGCAAATGTTGGACTCAGCATCTGGTAAACAAAAATCGAATATATTTTGATCTCGTTTTAAATGAAAACCGTTTCTAAACAATTACGTATGTGGCGCAAACATTTCTGAGATGTATGAGCTAGAGAGGACGAATTGAATGGTGGTGAATGAATAAAAAAATAATCTGGATTGCCTCCACTC
This sequence comes from Pyrrhosoma nymphula, assembly GCA_963573305.1. Classification (NCBI taxonomy): domain Eukaryota; kingdom Metazoa; phylum Arthropoda; class Insecta; order Odonata; family Coenagrionidae; genus Pyrrhosoma; species Pyrrhosoma nymphula. The sequence goes on from CAUYRF010000001.1 coordinate 72,575, forward strand.
CATTGTTACATACGATTCTTTGAGTGTCTTCTCCAAATCTCTTATCGCTTGAAAATTAATAAATGGAGGGTAAGTGAAAAGTTCGATGTAGGTCCTTAATATAATTTATTCCTATAATTCCCCATTTATTATTCTACAATATCTATAATTAGCCACATTTTCACCTGAATTTCGTGATATCTCTCAGACCAAAGCTATCAATAGGAGCAAAAATGCGTTAGAAAAGAGGAAGAAAGAAATCCAAGAGGAATTTAGATAAAGAATGGAACCTATAATAGACGTACCAAATCCTGGTCAAGGAACAGCTAGTGATGGAAACACTAACCAACGCCTTTTTCCAATCCTAAGCTTTCGTCGGAAATTTTCGGTATGTTAGCAATTTATTGCTTTAAGAATTTTCCCAAAATTGAAGCTCTATGATCAGCATATTAATTGTAGATTACCAAATAATTAAAACGTATTTCTGTTCCAATTATAGGTATTGATGAGGAAATTATTGAAATATTTTCCACAATTTGGAAACCTTATCATTTGGGCTTCAAATAAATCATACCGCATTCTCTAACTATTGCTCCAGCACTGCTTCTCATTATGTAAAGTTGTACCCATGGTATCATATGCCACCTACTGTCCACCAGGTGCTCCTTCATAAAGCGACTATTGCTAAGGCGGTAGTGCTCCCGATAGTTACGCGACTCGAATAAATATAATTAATAGTTTAGTGCATTCATACCTATCATTTATAATTATTTTTTGTTTTTAATTTTATATTTTACATCTTTAACAACTAAATGTATTTTTTTAACTCATCCTGCTTTTGAATTACTACCCTGTAAGTTAAATTAACTTTTGATACGGTAACGGTTCAGATAATCGATTTTCAGATTTTACCGTCTCCGCCAATTTGTTTAAAACTAGGTCTAGGTGCCATCAATTGGTTCAATATTTCGGAGTTTATATTAGGAGTAAAAAATTATTCAACTGTGAAGAAATCATGGTTATAATTTAAAAAATGTGGAAGATATGATTTTTGGCCAGCTTTTTCTGATTTCAGCCCACTGTGCGTCGGGCCCGGATAGTACTTGGCCGGGTGACCGCTTGGGAAGTGCTGCTGGTATATTTTTTCCCCATGTGTTATGGTGGTGGTAACGGACGTGTTTCGAGGAACACAGTTTCCTTGAACACCGATGCTTACGTGGAGGGTTTCCACGACAATCGAAACCCCGGTCGCCTGACTGCTAGAAAGTGATCCGTGAATGTTTTATTTGTTTTTTAATCTAAACTTGATTTTAGTTTTGTGTTACAATTTAATCATAGGAAGTGTCTTTTATCTTACGGTGCCAGCTGTGGCCACCGTTTTGTGACATTATGCCAATTGAGAGGAAAAACACTTTGAAAGTGAATTTTGATGAGACGAAGGAGTTTCCTTCGGCCCTTGAGGTCCATCACATTGCTGGTGTCGAGCTCGGGTTAGGGGTTGAAAAATTAATAGGAATCCAGATAGATTATTATGAGAAACAAGTATTTATCAAAGTTAAAAACGAGGAGATGATCAACGAGCTACTGAAGAACTCAAGTCCGCCAATTCCTTTTCCAACAAGGGAAAACGAGAAAGGATTGGCAACAATGTAATCGGAGAAAAATACTATTGTTAAGGTTTGCATGACGTCGTTCGAAGTTAGTGAAGAGCAGGTGGAGAAGGAAGTCGGTAAATACGGTAAGGTCTTACACTACCAAGAACTGCTATATTAGGTACGTGAAAGGTTTCACCCCCGCATGGACTGAGACAAGATTACTCATGATGATATTAGAGGTAGAAATTCCTAGTTACATCCCAATCGTAGGAGAGCGAGTAGTTATTCACTAGGAAGGGCAAAAGCATACATGCTCGAAGTGTGGAATCTTGTAACACATTAGAATTAAATGGCCGGTAATTTTCCAAAAACCAAGTTATGCAGATGCACTCTGAGAAAGGGATAAGGAGAAGGAAACAAATGAACAGAACACAGCAGCAGCAGGAGAACACACGGTTGATGCGTGTATGGAGATGGATAACGTAACTCCAAAGTATGGTGACAGAAGAGGAGGGGGAGAGACAAGAATCAGAAGTAGAAAGTGACTTGACGGATTCCGAATTGTCAAACGTGAAGGCAAAAAAAGGGCAAGACACGGCAGTAGTAGTAGTAGTAAAAATAAGAATCCGGCGCAGAAGAATGGCGAGCGAAATGGAGGGCCAGCCGATGCGCAATGGTGAGAAACATGTGTCGATAAGGGGAGGGAGATGGGGAAGTGTGGGGACGGGCAGTGAGGGGGAGGGGCCGGGGGGGGGGAGGTGAGGGGAGGAGAGACGGAGGAGTTTCCCAGTCAGCTCGTGGTCGTATGGACAGGAGAGAAACGGAAGAAGGAAGTGAGTTGGCAATGAGTAAGGGCGAGGAAAAGAAGGGAACAATTAATACGGAGATAACGTTGAATAGAGAACCCGAAAAACGAGGAATGGAGGAAGCGACGGGAGAGGAAGGAGGGGACCAGGAGAAGAAGGAAGGAAACGATAGTCAAATGGAGGTGGAGAATAAAAGCGGAGAGTGCGAGATGGAAACAAAAGTTTCCATTTCCGAAATTCAATATTACTAATTTACTCTGGGTGAAATTTTATAAAGCATTTATTCTTTTCGCTAACTAGGATTTAATTTCTAAATACTTTTTAAATTTTACTCTTAATTCATATTATATGTGTTATTTTAATGTTCTTCTCTTGCATGTAACAAGGCTATTTAACATGGCTATCATGTACTAAATAACTTCCCTACATGACAACATGATGAATTGGAAAAAGATGTTTTTTTTAAGGAAAAACATTAACGATTATATTACAACTTTAAAACTTGTTAATGACTTGTGGTATTAGTAAGAGTGTATATTGTTTTGTTTTTTTCTGATGCATCAAAAATAATTCAATGAGACGGAGAAACTTCCTCGAAATTTTCCTAGGGGAAAAATTTTCCAAAATTACCGTAATAGACAGAGCGCGTCATAAAACGGCCCTTTTTCGCGGGACCCTCGTGGAGTGAGGGAGGGCGAGTACCTCGGAAGGGACGGAAGGCAAAGAAATAATTCTATAGACAGCCTTCTCTCTAAACCATATTGGGTACCTGCGGAATATGCATACGGACTCAAGAGGTGAAAGACATTCATAATTTTCAGCTTGATCCGTGTACAAACGTGTACAGAAGAAAAATAAACGACAAATTTACCACAGTTACACGTTTACTGATCCATTCGCTCGTTACCACACCCTCGAAATATCTTCGTGTACAACATTTGGATATCAGTCACAACGTGTTTAGCTTAGAAACGTACAATTCGAACATTTGAGGTCCACAGAACCGATCAAGTTCAACGGAACCACAGTTTTTCCGAGCCCCGCCGCGCAGAGACAGGTCGGGGCGCGCGATCGAAATATCGCTATTACTTCAAAGATCGCAAACTTTTTTCTAAGATTTTTGCATAATACTCTTAAAAATGAGTTTGACTAACATTTTGTGCAAATATCTCGAGTTACATTTTTGTTTTAAAAAAGTTATTGACTGCTTTATGTCAAATTTCGAGTGAAAAAAGCGTCCGCCATTTTGTGACGTATTAGCACACAAATATCGACAAAAATCCCTTAAATTCATGCAAGGCACAGGGAAAATACAACATTAACAGATTGTAACGTTTTTTATTTTATTGAAATCCATCTACTTCAACGGCATATGTTTAACTTTGAAGATTTTCGAAGAAAAACTAAAGCGAGAGCTATTTTGGAAATTTGATCGTGTTTATGCCCTAGTATCTAAGAAATGGGTGAAACCTATATAAAATGGCTTGCCATTTCATGATGCACAAACATTTGTGAGTACTTGTGCAAAGTTTCAAGTTTCTATCGCAAAAAAAGCTATTTGGGACTTTTGTCCGGCGATTTTCTAGTTCACACCACTGTGCGACGGCTTGAGTGAGCACGAGGCCAAGGGAGAAGTGGTGCGAGGGAGTTTCTTTGAAAATGACAGAGTGGTGGGGAAGGGAGGGGAAAAGGGGAATGCCAGGGGGGAGGGGAGGGCGGGGGGAGAAGAATGGGGAATTGGCGATTGCCGCTGCACGTGGTAGAGACCAAGCAGTCGTTATCGGAGTGATGCGGGAGTGACAGGGAGGCGGAGGGGTGAGGCAAAGGGGCGGAGGGGTGAGGCAAAGGGGCGGAGGGGAGTGGCCAAGGGGCGGAGGGGAGAGACAGGATGGCAGAGGGGAGTGGCAGGGAGGCGGAGGGGAGTGGCAGGGAGGCGGAGGGGAGTGGCAGGGTGGCGGAGGGGAGTGGCCAAGGGGCGGAGGAAGTTTAGGAGTACGAGGAAGATCGGCCTCCGTCCGACGACGGAAGGAAACTGAATCAGCTGGCAACACAGAACGTCGACCAAGGAGAAGGCGGCTTATGGTTTATTATTTACATCCATTTATTTGTGCTTCTCTGATCGGTATCCTGGCTTCCTTGCATGGGTTGCTAGAACCTTTGGACGGCTTTATAACCATAAAAATAGCATTTTAGACCCATTAAACGATTCCCTAAGACATTTATAGGGTGTTTAAGATCTTTTAAAACAATTCCTATGGCATTGCGGACCTTTTGAACGGCTTTTTGGTTATTATATGTAGTTTTTCAGAGCTTATTAACTGTTTTTTGGACCTTTTAAATTGTTTTTCAAATGGTTTTAAAATCTACAAACTATTTAATAACTGTTTAGTTATTTATTTTGTAGTCCTTATTATTCCTTTGTATGTTCCGTTCCTTTAAACAGGTTTTTACTTGGTCTTACATTTTGTAGGCTAATTATTAAGTATTTATTTAAGGTAGTCCTTTTTAATCTTTTATCTGTTTTTAAAACAATTCAAAAAATAAATTTCCATAAATGTAGCAGGGATTTCAAACGGAAGTAAAAATAAATATCTTCAAGAATATGTTTAGAGAGTTGAAGTCAGATATCGTACTACTGCTGGAGTATGGGGAGGCCCTTGCGTGGCTGGACCCGCGATACAACATAAGTGTTCAATCATGGTGATTCTCCCCTAGGGACAGCAATTACGATAAGAAAGTCCTTATAAATCAGAAATCCACGAATAGGGGAGAATCACGGCGTGCATGACCGAGGACCTGCAAGTGAAAAATGTATAAATGCCCCTTTGGGGTGTGATAGAAGAAAAGAAAAGTTTTTATCGGAGATAATCTTACCCTATGTTATCGGATTTGCAGGGAATGCAATTTTAGGGGGAGATTTAAATTGCATTTATAGAAGGCAAGACAGTGACGCGAACAAGGGGAAGATGAAGTACCAAACAAGCAAGGCATTGAAGAAACTACTAAATAACATAAGAGCATTAGACGTAGGAAAGACAACAGGAAAACAACTCCTGCAACACACGAGAATAGGGAATAAATCTAGAAACAGGATAGATTACCTTTAAGTGTCACGAACAATGGAGAATAAAATAACCAATTTCAAAACAATTCCGACAGCCTTATCACAACGCGCTAATATTGGAAATGGACGACGAAGCAACCCGAACCAGGAAAACTCCAAACATCTGACAGGGCAAGGAAAACACATGGCGACTAGAACGGTCTAGGGAAGCTACATATTAACACAGGAAATTAGACAAGAAATACTGAAACAAATGAAGAGCAAAAATATCGAAAAAGATCCCCTGGTTTGGTAAGAGAACATATTTTTAAAAAATGCTATGAACAAATGCAAACAATTAACAAATATGCACTACAAATACGAAAATGGTAAGATAGGCTTTATAGAAACGCGCTCAAAGAACTTGCATAGTGTAACGCCTGTTGGTGATTACTCACCCCCTGCCACATACCCCTTGAGGTCGCTCGCAGGGTATTTTGTAGATGTAAGCGGAGTTGAAGCCGACAAATTTCAAAGAAAATTTAAAACAAATCATACTGAAAGTAGAGGAAGATCACCTAGGCAGTGGCAAAAGCAGGGGAGCATGGACACGAGTGACAAAATATCCATGGTCACGATGAGACCTACAGTCAAAAACATGGGGAGGGGGGGAAGAGGAACGTCTCTGGCGTTTGGAAATCAAAAGAATCGTGAATAGTTGATGACCGAAGCCTGAGAACATTTTAGAGAGCGATACAATCAACATGAGGAGTGGAGGGAGGAAGCCCCTCTACACTAACTAAAGGGCGAAACAAGGACGCAATTCAAGGCAGAGACACAACGGTTGAGGAATTAGAGCAAGTCAAGGGCAAAACGATAAAAGGAAAAGCCCCCGAGAATGGAAAGGAATTCCGCAGGAATTTTATGAAAGATTCTGGGAAGATATAAAGATAGCATTGGCGTTAGTGTTCGGGCGCGTTCCGAAATTCACTGGCAGCACTGGCTGTGCTGCCAAACCGTTCCGAAATCCACTGGCAGTACCGCACAGTAACCAATGACGTCAGTCAATTGATGACGTTTCTCACTGTGAACTCTACTGCCGCTACTGCGGCCCAAGAGCAGCGGCAGTAGCAGCAGACGGCCATCGAACAATTGGCGGAAAAATCAAATCTACAACGTTAGTAAATAATATCAGAAGAGTTTAGAGACACTGCTTCGAACATTTTAATGTTTATATCGGCGAGAGAGAAAAGTCTCGATGCACTTAAATAGTTAACAACATCTGATTAGTGTATAATAGTTTATAAAACGCATTTATTTATCAAATAGTACCGGTGAATATTTCAATCGGATAAAAGCGTTAATAAAATGATAAGGGAGTGAACAACATCAGAAGTGATACAAGTAGAGAAGCAATTATATTTGCAAATGTCAGCGACTTGTGAAATTAGGTCCAAAAATTAATTTAGTGTAACTTAGCATAGAGTGGTAACTTAGCATAACACTGGCATGTATAATAATTGTCGGTAACCGTAATTTGTTGCATAAATTTAATTGTTAGGGAAAATATTCTGCGATGCAATCCTCAACAACCCGTATATTTTCCTAATTATCGATATCACTCTAGGAAACGCCGTACGACTGGCCATGAAGAAAATCCAGGGCTTGAAAAATATATTCTAAGGTTTGCTTATAAGCCCAAGATTCAAACTGCTTACTATGAATTCGATAGTGTTAATTATAACGGAGATTTGTTTATAATAACACAGGGTTTTTTCTCCATGCTCGGGTAGCTGACGCGAATTCATATTATTCTCGTCAGAGAAAGTAACCAATCAGTATAAAGTAGCATTAAGTAGCAAGGCAATGAAAATTAGAATACAAAGAGCATGCCCTTTATCAATGTCATAAGTATTAGCATTAAGAATTAACGCATTGAAAGATCGCTTATAATAAATAACCACGCAATTCGGCCATATTGAATTTCTAGCCACTGCCGACCGTTCCGAAATTCATGCTACTGCAGCAGCCGCTGTACAGTTTCGCGTTCCGTTAAACGGCAGCACAGGCAGTACTGCCAGTGAATTTCGGAACGCGCCCTTCAATACAATAGTGAAAAGAGAGGAGCAATCGGAGGAGATGAAAGCCGCGAAGATCACTCCCATACCGAAATCGGAAGAAAGCACAAAAAGTCGAAGATTTCCGACCAGTTTCTTTACTGAACACAGATTGTAAGACCTTTGCACACGCAGTTCAAGGAAAATGGAACTGCTAGCGGAACAAGTGGTGCACGAGGCCCAATACGGAGGAGCAGAGAAAAATGGCAAAAGATGCGAAAATATTTTAATCAGAGACATCACCCTGAGAAAGCTTCCAATAAAAAACGAAGAGTCACTTGCCCACATGGCAATAGACTTGGAAAAGGCATTCGACTTTGTCAGGACAGATTACATACCCTTAATGTTGGAAAAAACGAATTTCCCGGAAGGGATGTTAAATATAGTAAAAAGCCTTTACAAAGACATAAAGGTCAAGTATAAACATTCGAATAGGGTCGTCGGAAACTTTTCCGATAAGAAATTCTGTTAGACAAGGGTGCCCCCTCTCCATGGCACAATACACCTTAGCTATCACCCCAATTATAACAGAATTACAAAAGAAAAGGGATTGAAAGATGTGGGAGAAAATATACTTCGGTAGCGTACGCGGGTGATATTACTGTATTTATAAAAGAAAGAGAATTAGAGCAACTAAATATAATATATTCAAAAATTTAAAATCAGTAGGGATTCGAGTGAACAAACAAAAATCTAAATTATTATATACAAAAGGGGAGATGTTTGAAAACACGTATGGGTGGCAAATAGCGAATAAAGTGAAGATCTTAGGACTTTGAAGAAAAGCTTATCAACTATGTTTGGGGTTAACTTTACGCTAGATTCTTGGAAGTCAGGAAGAGATGTTTTCACATGACTCTTGAACGAATTGAAATCGGCTTTTTTTTTAAATGTAGGTAGTACTTCTTTGTTTAAAATTTTGAATCATATTCAAAGAGAACTTTGCGGTAACTACTATATGGTCACTAATGCCCTCAACAGTGTTTACCTTAATTACTTGATGCGGTATATTTTTTGCCAATAAATCAAGAATGTTGTCCCCTCTGTTGGGCGTCGTAGCTATCTGATGTAGGGCATTTGATGAGAACGTGTGCAGCAGGGACTCGCATATATCTTTGTCTCTTCCCCCTGATATGTAACTGTAGGTCCTCCAATCTTATATAGAGGGCTTATTGAAATCTCCACCTATGATTAAATTTCTTTCGGTGTTCCTGGATGTGATGTTCTTTATTTGTGCTTCGAGTTCTAAAATTGACTTAACGTCGATGTAAGGTGGGCTGTAGTATGCGCACACGAATGTTGTTCGATTTAGGGCATATAATAGACCATCATACAGATTCTAGCAACTACACAAGCGTGTGATGGTTGCTAAACTCCAACTGATGTCTCAGGAGTGAAAAATAACATTGCTATTTAACCTTCTCATTGCACTTTACTAGTATCCTTTTAATAAATACAAATTTGCGACCAGCCATTACGCAGATTTCCCGAACGTGTTTCCCCGAAGACAGGTCCTGAGTAAGGGTCACACCTAAGTATTTAACTCACTCCACATTTGATAAGTTGGCTAAATTAAATGTAATTTTCGTAGAGCAAGTTATTCTTTTTCCAAATATTCATTACAACTCACTTCTTAAAATTTAATTTTAACTGCCAAGTACTGTATAATTCCATTTATAGCACCTTAACAACGAAAAAGATAAAAAGAAGTAATAACTTTCCTGATCTCCTCGATGGCAAAAGATGGATAATCAAAATAGATCACTAAAAATGGAACAAACCGAAAACTCACAGAGGAGATAACTTTAGGCCACGAAAATCGAGGAAATGACAATCTGTGCACATCGATGGATAGAGAAGTAACTGAAGAGGACCATGTTTCCACCGTGGCACAGAACGAGGATAATCACAGACCCTGATGACCCTGGAAGCACCCCTTATAATATTACCACGAGGGATTGTGGGTTGACCGGCGGCGGTATATGAAATGCTTGGATTTGGAGTGTTTACCACCGGAAGCACAGCAAGAAAACCTATCTATGAAGAAAGCGAAACACTAGAATCGACCGCTGTCTATATAACAACATCCTTCGACACGCGAAGGTTCAATTACAAATCAAATACACGTACCAGACACAGAGTCACGTTAGTCATTGCCAATAGCGTTTAGGCAAATACAGGCATCCATTTATGCATTAATATGTTTCTTTCACCGTACTCTCTTCCTCCCATATAAATCTCCGTGTTACTTATTTCGCGTATTTCCATCACACGACGATGTAAAAAAAGATAAGTGCAAGTCTCGGATAAAAATACACTTATTAAAATGTTTTAATAAAATACTTCATCCTATTTCTGATGTTAATGTATTTACTATGCTTAACAAGTGTAATACGCAAATGTAAGTTCAGCAGCATTAACTAGACATTATACCATTTAAACCGCATGCTAAAAGAGAGTTTTAAGAAAATGAATTTTGTTTGCCTAAATAAGGATCCGGACTCCGAATGCGACGGGACTCGGTAGTAGCAATTAACGTGCTGAAAGAGATGGCGACAATAATTTATTTCCTTCTTTATGACTCATGTTGGCACTCGATTCACCTCCCAAAACGAGTGCTAAGTATTCCTTAACAGAGGTCCTGTTCAAGTATACCTCCTTTGCCATACACATAAGTCAATACGAGCCTGGATCACACTTGAGAAAAGAAAAGGACAACCAGCGCCCGCATGCAGAGCAGCGAGCCGATAGAAAAAAAAATTGTGACGCGTATTTATGAATCATAACGCGGTCACCTGTTTCCTAGCAAAATAACGTACAATAAACATTCACAGTAAAGTTCGCCACACTCGCCATAGCGACAACAATGTTGAATAGCCCTAGACGTTGGTTCAAAGGTTTAAACTACGTTTTAAATTTCACAATTTATGACATTTAAGAACCCCCGATAGTAATCGCCCGTGGGTCCGTCCTTTCATTCCCCAAAATTGCCGCTGTTCTCCGAAGCTTAGGATAAATATATCGTAGAGCTTGTATCCCCTCTATCTGACAAGAATCAAACCAAAGACACGATTCCTTAATCATGAACCGCTAAATCCCATTACCAATACGAAGTCACATATAAACATAAGTTGGCTCAGTTCTACTTCAGTAATTTAATAAATTATACTCAAGTGACAAGATGACATGAAGAATAGATACAACATTTTATATTCTCACACCTTGTGTCACATCACTTTTCGCTCGTCACTACTGTCGTCCAATCACCAAGACACACGGATGTCCGACTCCGTGATGAAATTAATCCGTACTTGGTCCACGATATCAGGTATCATCTATGAGTGGTTTGCCAATTCTCCAGCATTTCCAAAGCAGCTGACAGAAAGCTGACACCGTGGAAAACAATCTATACTCCATTTCCCAGGCTTGCTCAATTACTCCGAAAATGGCCACGACTCCTGGTACAATAATTAGCTATATACAAGTGTAAAATCAGTACGAAGAATGTTAAATATCCAAGAAGCTCAACTGCAAGTCATAATTAAAGTTTACATTCGTATTTACGAAGACATTTTAGACAAGAGGTAGTCTACGCAGGTAATAGCATTGGAAATCAATTAAGAAGACATGCAAGCCAAAGAAATCAACGAACCTTCTTACTGAGATGTAAGGACGAATGAGATTTCCTCTCACATATTGTCAACAATATTCAACGCACGGTCCTTTTGTTAAATCATCCGATCATCAAAGAAGTTGTGCACTTCATTTTATTCTTAAAGAAAATGTTGGAACCCTACGAAGACTAATCTCAGAAATAGATCGAACACAACGGAGAGCACCTAGATTTGTGAAAAAATGTTACGATAAACTAGACAGTGTTAACGACTTGTTCAAGGTATTAGGGTGGATATCTCTAACTGGTCAATGGAAGAAATACAGGTTGAACCTTTTGCGCAAGTACGAAGAAGACAACTTTTTGCCGGACGTTCAACATATACCGCTAGAGCTTACGTAATATGGTACCTGGTAGAACTAAATTTACAGTAGCAAACTTATTGTAGAATTGTCTAATGTTTCGTCTGTAAATATGTGAATTAGATAACCTAATACGTTAGCGTGACTTAATGTATATTAATTGAATTACTATTGGGAGTAAACAGCCACCGCCTAATCCGAGCAGAAATTTGTGGTTTGAAGATTCCATATAAATTGAATCAAAGAGTAATAATTTCTGATGAGACAATTTTCTTGAAACTGGAAGTTGATCACTGCTAATCCCTGTTGATAAATACGTAAAGATAAGATAAAGTGGCTCTATATTGTCAAAAAATGTTAAATATGACGGTACGGTAGAATTAACTTTTTCTAGACGTTCGACGCTTTGACTTTACGAAGCTTAGTTGAAATCGGGAATAAGTTTTTTACGTTTGAATTAAATTTCTTATGTTATTGTTAAATATTAATGCATTGACGAAGAAAAGTGAAATGAGGTTGCTACTGCTACCTACTTTTAAGGCATTATTAAATACCGACAATCCTCGTTCACAATCTGTCTCTTATTTAGTCGGAGGTGTGGGTGGTGAAGGGGTGGAATTCCCAGGGGCGGAGTTTGGCCAATGAGGGGGGAACGGGTTTTAAGGGCATTGGAGTCAAGGAGGAAGGAGAGGATTACAGTCCAGCCACTGAGAGTTGTCTCATGACAGGCAGAAGGGCTGAGTTAGGGGTGGGGGCCAGGTTGCCGCGTCCTAAAGGGAAACGCCCATGGCCAGGGGAAAACAAAGGAAGAAAGGGCACGGGAGCGCAAGGCAGAAGGAATGAAATTTCGTATTATCTGCTTCTCCATTAACTCCGACAATACATTTTTTGGTCGTTCCATTGGGTGAAGTGCAAGACCAAAATACACTGATATTTTAAATGCCACATTATTACGGAAATACGCATTGACATGGTAGTGATACGGAGGGTTTCGGAGTACTCTATGCCCATTTTTTTCTGTCAATTTCGTCAATTGGGAAGCGAGGTTGGTGATGCATAGACAACCTTAGCAATTCCATCTTATTCATTCCAGGCTCTAACTGCGCGTCGGCGTTTTATTTAGCCTGATTGTAATGTATTGTCCATCACAATGCAGCTATTTGGTTTTATGTTGGGAAGCAGTTGATTGACAAACCAAGTCTTAAATGTTTCACTCGTCATCTCCTGATCGTAATCGCCTAAATCGCCCCTTCTCGCCTTGAATAAATGGGTTGCACAAAACCTTCTGATATCCCCGCGTGAAGAAGAATTAACCGGGGCACCTTGCCAACGGGTGCCGGCATTGTGCCTTTAGCGGTCGCGGTTTGTAGGATTTTCCGTACTTACAATGTCTTCAAAAAGGGGGTTGGATTGCGGTGGTGAAGCGTGGGTCGGGTGCAACGGGGAATTCCAGTGCATCCGTGAAAACATCGTTGTATCTGAGGTAGGAGGAGGGGAGGGGTAAGCTAGGAAAAGGGTTTGCAAGGGTGTGGAGGGAAGGAAGGTCTAAAAGGGCGGAGTGGGAAGGATACAAAATTACAATATTTTCCTTATTACGTAGACCCCTTTCTTGGGATACCTTAGAGTAAGGGCGTCAATGCAGGAGGACGTGAAAATTAGCGAACCTGCTTTCTTAACCACGATCGCGGAGTCTTTAAAATACTGACGTGGAAATGAAATAAAGGCCATTCGGAATCTAATATTTGAAAGAGCATACATTTTTGGTTTAAAATAATTTTTTTCTAAAAATATCCAGAGGCTCTTTCATACACACTTAGAATTAGTCATTCTACTTGATAGTTTAGACAAGTGTATATAAACCCTCCCTGGTCATCAAGATGCATTTCAATAAGCTGCAAAGAAGACGGATAGAATTCGGAAAGCTGATTTTTCCGACATTTGATCAACTTCGATACTTTACTATAAAGTGATAGACAATAACATTTGGGATATGACACGAGACGGGGACAACTGATCGCATAGGCAAAGTAATGAAAAAGCATAACATCATTATGAGACTTTAAACTATCGCGTAACTTCAAGATCACATTCGAGGAGCTGAATACCCATTACCTCCCAAAATGTTCTAAGGCATAAACGAATTATTCTGTAGTCGCGGAAAATCATGTATTCATGCCATATCAACAAAGAGCCATAGGATGAAGACCTAAAGAAAGCGAACGGGCTATTCTAAAGAAAGATTGGTATCACTCCGCCGTGGCTGCTAATTCACTCTTAAAATAAGGTCACAGCATAAACATTACGAGGGAGAAAATGTTTTGGAAAGAAAGGAGCCACTATCCTGCACGGACCATCAGAGAAGCTATTGAAATAAAAAAAAGACGGAAGAACTTAAACAGAGAAGATGGCCACAAACTTCCTTATGAGTGGAAAACACTCGCAAAATTCAAGTATAAATTATTTCAACGGAATAATAATAAATAAATAACAGCGGAAGTTAGTTTATTTATTGTAATTGTTTATTCAGACATTCTGACGAAACCGGCAGAATAGCACGGCGAAACTGTCGCTCAAACAACTACTCATATCGCAGAAAACTATTAGATAATTATTCAAATTAATAAATAAAATTTGAATAAATTAGATGAGCTTTACATTGAATATATATTTTAGTTTTTATCTTAAGCAACCACAATATTATAAACATTTTCTCTCTCGATAAGTTAAATGGTAGATACGCGACTTGAATATCAAATATGTTTTTGACGAAAAACAGGTCAGACGAAATACTTGGATAGCTCCTCTAGATTCGCGATAATTGGTTTCGCATACATAATTTGAGTGTTTCACTGTTTTCTGCGAAGATTGAAGACAGGGGAGTGAGGATAGTCTCGTTGGAGGAAAACATTGCGTCATGAAGATAATTAAGCATCAAGTCATTGCATCAACGCCACTTACAAGATTATCAAGCAGCCACGTAGAAAATTTAAGTGGAAACGGAGCCGAGATTTTAAGACACGTGTATTAACACCATTTAACATTTAACCCCACGCCTTCAACCATTTGAACAATAAAATTTATCGGGGGAAATTACATCCCAACTTCTATTCCTATAAATAAGTTGAAAATTATAAATTATTATCAACGTAATTATAAAATGATAATTAATCAATAAAAACAATATCAATAATGAATTATGTATTATTAATTAAATTATTAATAAGTTAAAAACCTTCGACTTGAAAAAAAGATTTCTACGTTCAGCACAAACGTTTTACTGTAAATGCCATAATTCAAAATCATTAAATACGTAACTTAGACGAAAGTCATTTATTTAAAGTTCAAGAACCTAAATGTTGAAACGAAGACACTCGTTGAAAGCCCCGGTCGTCATATATTATCCTCCGATACATATATGAATATTTAATTCAAGAGGTGAGCAAAACCCCGAACAAAATCATTGGAGAGGCAAATTACCACATTTTAAAAAATTACTACTCAAATCGACACATTAGTTTACAACCAAATATTTGCCTCGCAATGAAGATTAAATAAATGGAATAATACTGGACATGTACCAATTATGTGTTTCGATACGGCTTACGCTATAATCATGATAGACAATATAAATACACAATGGCAAAATAATACCGAAAAATAATCCTATAGGTCGTCCATAAAAACAGTGAAAAGTGAATAACAATATAAAAGAACATCAGCTCACATGTGATTTGCAGATCACGCACGAAAGATACATCAATCACTTCGTCATTCATCTCAAAGTACAACAATCTCAATGAAAAATAAATTATGCTAATTATGGAGTGGAGAAATAAAACCAGCAGCGAGTTTTCGGATACGTCTAATCTTAAAAAAAAGGTGTCGCGCAAAAATTACGACTTTGTTTTGGATGATGAGAAAGAACTGAAAGTTAAGAACCAATTAAGAAACTATTTACACTGTCGTGATATAATTTCTTAAGGATCTGGTAAATTTACTCAGGTTGTCATGTCTTCGCAATAAAATATATGTTTCAATAGAAAAAATAGAATGCGTGATAGAATTCTAAATGTACTGAACTTGAATTGATAACACTCGCCATTATGGATAATTATTACTCAACATTTTAAATGCAATCCAATACGAATTGGCAGACAATGTGTGGGAAACATTGTTTGAATGATTACAATTTAAAGTAGAGAAGGAATTGACATTTAGAAATTCTGAAACTGTTGCAAGGAAGGCATACGCTAAGCGAAAAAGGTCAGGCACAGCTGATCCACGGATTAAACCACTCCCTTTAAAAATAAATAATAAATATCACTCGCACACGATGGGAGAGGCGTCTCTAACCCTGTCACATTAACGAAAATGACTGCAAACGTCCATGTACCGCAAAATGAACAAATCAATCACGACCGATAAGAGCAACTTAATCAATCGACAATAGTTTAGACTTGTGTGCAACTCCAGCGTCTCCCACACGACTGCCATCGAGAGGATTCATTCCCTCGCACATGTCAGTGGTCGCCAAGGTGACGAATTCAAAACGTGCCGTCAACATTTAAATGAAGAGTTCAAGGCAGTGTATGAGAGGAGGTCAAAGGTTACTCACCGGCGTCGACACGGAGGTGTAGGACACGAGGCAGGCGCGATGGATTTAATTAATACGTCCAGCGATGTCCTCAACTCCCAATCCATAAATGGCGATGGCCACACCACGCTGAAGAAAAGGAAAGAAAATTGAGTAAGTACTCAGCAGCAGCCACTCGATAAATGGGGCGAATCTATAATTCTACTTTGTTCGCTCTAGTGAATACACACCTCATTCCAAAGTAGAAAACAAAGGCGGGACGGAAAGACTAAAAAAAAAAGCGACACGCATTGCAAATAACGCCGCGAACAAGAGAGCACCACGACCTACACGCGAGGAAGGCACAAACTCGATTGCCCCGGGACGGAATATTTGGACGGGGGGGATGATGACGTCATCTCGCAAGGCCAATCAGAGTCGATCCCAAACGTAGCAATGGCCGCTGCATCCCTTCTCCTTCCAATCAGCTGCAGGCGGTGGTCAGTGGGGCGGAGAGGAGGAAGGCCTATGGAGAATTGGGTGGGATGGGTTGATGGGAGTGACTCCGGGCGGGCGGCTGGACAATAAGAAAATTAGGTATGACTTGTTAGGGGTCGTGCATAAACTAAACACAACATCGTTTTCCTTACGATTGGAAAATCGCGAACGTTACACCAATATTCAAAAGTGGCGATAACGAAGAGCCCAGTAACTATAAACTAATTTCCCTTACGTCTATCATAACTTGTTAATGAGAACTCAACACGGATTCAGGAAAGGTAGATCATGCGAAACTCAGTTAGCGCTGTTTGCCCACGATATATTAGTCTCCGGAGAGGACAACATTCCAGTGGACGCGATTTTTCTTGATTTCAAAAAAGCATTTGATAAAGTGCCCCACGGAAAGTTAATAGTAAAACTAAAATCATACGGCCTAGACGATGATGTAATTTCCTGGATCAGAGAACTTTTGAGCGATCGCGTGCAAAGAGTAGTATTAGATGGCATAGCCTCCAACGAAGTTAGAGTCACTTCTGGCGTCCCTCAGGGTAGTGTCATAGGCCCACTCCTCTTCCTACTCTATATCAACGATATTGGTGACATAATAGACAGTAAACTTCGATTATTTGCAGAAGACGCTGTAGTATACAGGGAAATCCGTAGCAGTGAAGATGAGGATAAACTAACGAACGACCTTACTGCAATCCAAGCATGGTGCGATGCGTGGCAGCTAGAGTTAAATTTGAAAAAATGCGTAGTAATGAAATTCTGGGGGAAAAATAACTCCCCACAACAGAGCTATTTCATTCAGGATACCCAATTAGAGACGGTAGAATCCGTAAAATATCTCGGAGTTAGGCTCAATAATGATCTATCGTGGAATAAACATATTCGGGAAATAACAGGTGAAGCTAATCGTAAATTGGGATTTGACGACGAAGTTGATCATATTTTACGACCGCCAACGTACTATGGTAGATTAGATCATAAAAATAAAATAAGAGAGATAGACTGTAGAACAGATAATTTAAAATGTCGTTTTTTCAACGAGCGATAAGAGACTATAACGGCTGTGTAAGGACTTAGAAATAGATTAGTTCACTGGTAGTGTAGCTTATTAACTTATGTATTTCTTAAAGCATGTTTACGGAGTTTTATGGTGTTTCTAACAGCATGTTTTGCATGTCCTAGCTTCATAGGCAGATTGCCCTCAGCTAGGCAGATTGCCCTCTTAAGTAGCATGTAGAATATTGTGTCATCGTACATGTGTGGCGTGCATGTGGGGATTCTCTTGCATGCTGCATGATGGTTTTTAGTTAATGATGGAATTGGTTAGTATCCCTAATATTCATGACCGTGCGGTGTGCATGTGGCGGTCCGCTTGCATGCTGCATTTTGGTGACTTGTCACCCCCTGCCAAACACCCTAGAGGTGGATCGCAGGGTAATATGTAGATGTAGATGTATCATGTTCAAGAAATTGGAACATATAATCGTTGGTTCGATTATGATGTACTTGGATTGTCAAAAGTTGTTAACGCCAAATCAGCACGGATTCCGGAATGGCAGGCATTGTGAAATCCGTGCGGATAAAAAGTGAGTTGCTGACCTTTTGCAGAAACTAGGATGAGAAACGCTTTCAGACCGTCGATTAAAATTTAGACTAAATCTATTATGTAAGTACCAAACCGGCCTTCTTCTTCTTATTCTTCGCAGACTTTGATAGTACTTCACTAAATCCTACATTCTACGATAGATAAGATCATAGAATAAATTAGGGAACTAGACTGCAGAACGGACAGATTTAAAATTTCATTTTTCCCACGTACGATAAGGGACCATAACAGCTGCCAATGAGACTTTTATCTAGGTTTGTCGTTAGGTAGTGTAGCTCTTACAAGTAGTGGTACTGCATAATACTTAAATCCTTATTTGCTTCCTAGTAATAACAGCACTATATGCATGTTTTCTACTTAAGTCTTGAGTCTCTGACCATTTGTATTTGTGGAAAAATAATCTCATCTCGCTCAACGAAACTTACACATTTAATTAAGCGAACTTATCAAATGTAGCGCCAGTTAAATACTTAGGTGTGACCCTTATTCAGGACCCGTCTTCGGGAAAAAACGTTCGGGAAATCTGCGGACAGGCTAGTCGCAAATTTGTAATTATTAAAAGAATACTAGTAAAATGCAATGAGAAGGTTAAATAGCAATGTTATTTTTCACTCCTGAGACCTCACTTGGGAATTTTGAAACAATCACACGCTTGCGTAGTTGCAAAATACATATATATTAACGGTCCCTCTTCACTGTGTTGACATCTGTAGTGAAGTTGTGCATGCTTGTGAGGCTTCGCCTCGTGACAAGCATTATCAATTTATGCTAACGCATAACTAGTCGTAGTTACACTAACTTTAGGGTATAATGTAACGATAAACTTAGCAGTTTAATGAATTGTTGAAGGATTTAGGAATTTCCAACTGATCGAAAGGAGAAATACAGGTTAAATCCCAATTTTGCCCAAGTTCGGAGCAGACAGCTTTTTGCCGAAGGTTCAACATGTACTGCTAGAGTCAGCGTACTACGGTAAACGTGATCACAGGAATAAAATAAAGGAAATTGACTGCTGAACCGATAGATTTAAAATGTCAAACTTAGCGTGTTATCGCGAAACGACTTGTTATTCATATTTCTGATAGTGAAAATTTTCCTAAAACATTCAACGTTTACAGAGAAGATAGGTCCAACCAAACCGGAGGCGGAGTATTTTTAAGTGTACAGAGTACCATTGTCAGCCCAGAAGAAATCGTCCTACATACCATCCTAGAATCTGCATGGTGCTCTATCAGATGCCCTAAATCAAAAACAAAATTCGTGTGCACATACTACAGGCCACCTAACATCGACGTCACCTCAATTTTAGAACTCGAAACACAAATAAAGAACATCACATCCAGGAACACCGAAAGAAATTTAATCATAGGTGGAGATTTCAATGCGTCCTCTATAGATTGTAGAACCTGAAGTTACATATCAGGGGGAAGAGACAAAGATAATTGCGAGACCCTGATATACACGTTCTCATCAAATGCCCTACATCAGATAGCTACGACGCCCAACAGAGGGGACAACATTCTTGATATACCGGCAACAAATATACCGCAACAAGTAATTAAGGTAAACACTGTTGAGGGCATAAGTGATTATGAAGAAGATACTGTAAAGTTCACTATGAATTCTATTATAAATTAAAACGAAGAAGAAAGTACTACATTTTAAGAAAAAGCCGATTTCATATCGTTCAAGAATCAATATATATAATTCTCTTCTCAACTTCCAAGAATCTAGCGTAAAGGTAAACACGAAGGGGAGTTAGGAGAGCTTTTCTTTTTATCTTACATACGTTCGAGGATCATGAAATATATTACAAGTAAATTAAGAGGGCAGCGAACCAAGATGGTAGAATGCAGAAGTGAGAAAATGTTAAGACGTCAGAGAGTATGCCACGCCAAGATTAAAATACTCCATACAGATTTGTCCAATGGTGATCTAAATTTAATAATTGAAAATTACAAATTGTCTAAAGCCACTACAAAGGATGGATTTCGGAATGCAATCATGGATTTTAAAAGAAGACCATTAGTAGAACAGTTACAGGAAACCCCAAAAGCATTATGGTTACACGTAAGGGAAGTCCAAGACAATACATCAATAGTTATTCCACTACGAAACTAAAAGGACGAATTATTAACAAGCAGTTCGGACAAAGCCAACTTATTAAATTCCTACTCTCCAAGTCATCGCAGATTTCATCCGTAAAAGTTAATTGTTAATCTACATCTATGAGTTACGAGGAGGAAGTTAATAAAAAAAACGAAACGAGCAAGGGAGATGTAAGCCATTGAAGTGGGCGTTTCGTATACGCGCTTCCTAGCTGCTGTGAACGAGAGATCATGTAAGTATTCACATGTATTGGCCGCTTCCACACATCCACATGATGTGAGGGTGGTGGTGGAAGGGACTTCCTTCGGTTGGGAATGTCAATTGCTCTCTCAGGAAATATTGGAAGGACCAAATGGGTGGTGCCTCTATGCAAAGGTCTTCGCTAATAGAGTTAACTCACTAACTGATTAGATTTAAAGAGGCATTTGAGAGACTAGAGAAGTTAAATTATTGGCATCAGGTTACTCTTAGGGTAACAAGGAAATTTAATCCAATTTCCACCGCGAAACAATATAGGAGTACTGGCTGAATTCCATGATTGAGTGGACCTTAAGTTTTTTTTTCTTGACAATCCAATATTGGAATAAAATAGCATTGACCTAAATATAACTGTTTCACGCTGGATATGGTGAAAGTTCTCCATATTCAAAACGAATAAAAGCACTTGGTAACAAACCCTTAATTGGCCACAAAATATTTCCCAGACTAAAGCACTCCCCCACCCTGCCGCCCATAACCGTTTTCTTTCCAACCGACTCCTGCCGCATCTCCAAAATCTCTCACACTCTACTTCCTTCCCCCCCCCCCCCCAATCCTCCTCCAGTGCTCTGGTGTGGGCAGTGCAATGGCCATTTAAAACACTCTGACCCCCCCCCCCCTCCTTTCCCTCACCATACAGAGTTCTCAAGGAAAGGAGGCCACCGTCATCACCCAGTCCCAACCCCTGCGTCCGTTTCTCCCGTGTCTTTCCGTCCTCTGTCCACTCAAACCCTTAGTTCCCCCTCCCCAAGCTATGTATCCTTGACCTAAACAGACTGCAACCCTGCACGTGATTATGCCTCAGTGTGGTGAACCGCGTATTGCCAAAGAAATAAATCTGTGGAAGACTACTAAGTGTTTTTATTCATCATGAGCATCGAGCTACGAACATCTGAAGACATTTTAAGTGATTGCGGCTTCCTTCTCCAATCGAGAAAAGAAATGGAAAATAAGAAAAGCGCAGACATTTCGTAGCAGGCATAGCGAAAGAACTTTATATAATGTTGGATACCATAGAAAGCTCACCACAATAAAATTAAAACATTAATTATTAATAGTTTGCGCATATATACATCGCATGAATTGTAAACTAAGGAAAGGAGTAATAAAAGGCCGGAATCATGGGATTCCAGAAAGGAAGGTGGGCACAATCGAGATACCTTCTTAATGATACACTTCATGGTTGAGGCCTTTGCCTTGTAGAAATACAATCTAAAGAAAGAAATAGAAATACTCGGCTTTTTTGCTAAATTTGCGAATTTCTTTCTTTCTTCTTAATGATCTTCATATCACATTATTTGATATCTTTGGTTCACGGATTATATATTAGGAAGGGGGTAGCGGCTTCTTATTCGACTGGGTATGAAGAAGCAGAGGTGTGGTCCGTCGAGCTGTTTCTGCACCTAATGTGGATGTGTGGAAACATGGGAATAGATGGCAACAGATCATCTCTCGTTCACAGCTACTAGATAGCGTGGAATATCAATGCCCATTTCTTTTTATTACAACCCCACATCTCATTTAGTTTTTTACACGTTTCCCGCTAGCATTAATTAGCGTTATTAACTATTGATTTGTTGACCCCAAATATATAGCATTTATATTTTCTTTGTCAAGAAATCAATACGGTATCAAAATCCCCGTTTCTTTCACAACATCATGAAAAATTCGGCATTTTTACAGGAATTGGTTCATTTACATTTCATTAGAAATATTTCATTTATATTTATTCACATAATTCTATTACTTGAAAACATCAAGACCTTCTTGGTATGTCTGCATGTTTCGACATTCTTTTATATGTTATTAGCTACATCTATGACGCTTAAGAAGGATTTATAAAATATAAATTTAAGGGCTGCGAGATTGGAAGGAGCAGACATCGCCCAAATAGGAGAGCAATATGTGATCACAGGAAGAACAATCGTTTTAAAATAGGATTTTAGAGATTGGGGGACTTTAATTTCTGTGTAGCGGTATAGAAGGCCTAGGAGATACATAGCTTTGGATTTAATTGTATGAATATGATCTGAGAAATATGGCTTGTGATCTTTCAATACATCATTATCCTTAACTGACGACAAATGGTTTACGGGTGTAAGGTTTCACAGAAGATGATTTGCCAGAAATAATTACGCGCTGGGTTCTTTCACTAAGAAAGGTAGACCGTCGGGACCGGGAGAACGATGAGGAGAAATCTTGCAAAGACATGTATTAACTTCCCGAGGATCGGTCTGTATTTGGGATAGGATTGGTATTTGGAAAGAGCTCGTGATCATGGTTGATGGAGACTCTAGATGCAGGTTTCAGACATTAAGAAAAGAATTTTAGGTATTAGGCCTATCTGAAGCCACGTCACTGGGATGATTATGTGAAACGGTATCAGGAGTACGAGGACGATTACGTCGTCGATTAACAAAATACCATATTTTTTTGGTATTGGAAGTAAGGGATGCGGATAGGCTTTGGGCATACTCTTCATAATCACGACGGATCAAGGTTTAGGAGTAGCGGCGTAGGTCGGAAAAGGAGCGACGAGTATGAGCATTTGGAAATGGTTTGTAAAGATACCAAGCACTGTTCTTGCCAGCTAGAATGTGGATTGTATCGGATTGAAACCAGAAGGGGAATTTTTTCGTTTTGGGCTTGGCAATCTGGAGAAAATCTTTCGTGACACTTTCGAGGACAGCATAGAGGAAGTCCGCTGCTTCTTTGGCAGACAAAGAGGGAAGCACACCCCAAGGGATTAAGCTGAGGTCAGTGTCCTCCCAACAGACCTTTGCCCAGGCATGGCGAGGGGGGAGGGGTAGTGGAACTTCCGGGAATCCCGTAAGTGGGAAGTTGCATCCAGGGACTCGTGGTCCGAATGGAAAATATTTCGCCCGGGGGTGATCGCCTCGGGGGTAACGGTGGAGAGGAGGAGGTCCAACGTTGCCACGTCAACGGGTGCTGTGGAGGTTATGTTGAGGTAGACGGAGAGCATGAATAAAATGGCCTGAGAGAAAGTTATCATGAGCGATAAGGGGATGGCCGCTCATTGAAGAGTCCCAGCGAATGGAAAAATTGAAATCACCAACACAAGGATAATTGGACCGAGATCAATTGCCCTTAAAACTGAGTCCAGACAGCTCTCAAGGACACTAGTGTCACTCGTAGGTGGAAGTTAAAAACAACCAACACTAATTTTATTTAATTTTGTCAAATAATTAATAACAGATACTTAGCTTGTTCTTGATGCTTCTCTCATTCTGGTAGTACATATTTACTGAGGGAACACGGGGAGGGCCTGAGTTAAGCTTTACATCTCGACTAATATTTACATAATATATTATGAAGATCACTAAGCGGGCTGATAACTCCACATTATGCCCACCTTACTTTCTGGAATCCCATGATTGCGGCCTTTTTTACTCCTTTCCTTAGTTTACAACTCATTGCGGGAACAATTACTAAACAGAACATTTTTATGAAAAGATAGATTATCCCAGATTCCTTTTTTGTCTAAGTCTACGTTTGAAGGCAACAATATTCATATATTTTCGAGGAGAACACCTCGTATATCTTAACTATTTAAACTAAGTTTAGTCGATATCCATGATTGACCGAGTTATTTTTCCGAGCTCCAAATAATTTCAAACGCCTCTTACATACGGCGATCGCATAAGACCCCGTATCGAATAATGTTTGTCTCCCTTTTGCTTCACCGCCATTATTGAATTTCTTAATT
Organism: Pyrrhosoma nymphula; assembly: GCA_963573305.1. Taxonomy (NCBI): domain Eukaryota; kingdom Metazoa; phylum Arthropoda; class Insecta; order Odonata; family Coenagrionidae; genus Pyrrhosoma; species Pyrrhosoma nymphula. Next base: position 96,873 of record CAUYRF010000001.1, read on the forward strand.
CCCCTTCAGCCAGATTTTATCACGCACCATGCGCGATTAATTGAAAGAAAAACATTCGGAAAAGAAACTCCTAAGATGTGCATTGTGTATTTTCTCCATGCTTAATTCCAGAAACAGTAAATGATTGCTAGGAAAAAAACTGAACCAAATATATAGAGTAAAATGACAAGAATTAATTATGCCATATTGGAAATTATATGGACTCGTTTTTATTGTTATTTAACTTTGCAAGTGTATTCATTTATGTACAGAATTATCGTAATTTTGACTTATTTTAGCCATCTCTTATTTTTGTGGCAGTGCAATACCTTTTTTATTTGAACCATCGCGAATTGTTTTTAGTAATTTACTTCGTTTCGGACTTTCGTTTAATTTCTGTTAATGGCTGCTAATTCTTTCCGAAAGTTAGCCAGAAAAAACGCATCTTTCTGAAGTGCGCTTACAACTTTTTCTTTGATCTAATTAGGTGCGTATATAAATCTGGTGTAGGTGAAATTAAAATACTTAGTTTACTACTAGCTTGTGCGATACTCACAATAAAAGAGCAATAGTTTGGATAAGGTATTTAAAACTGAATCAGTCAATTTCGCTCGGCAGTAACCCATAATGTCAGGGTCAAATTTTACCGCACACCTATCATCGCATAAAAATTCTGGGAAAAAAATTTTCAGGGGCGATGCAATTATGCGCATACTATTAATAATTAATTTGCTCGTAGATTAATAATTAATGTTTTATTTGAGCATTGTGAGCAAGTAGTGAGCATTCTAGAGTATCCAATATCATATCAATTCTTTCGTGTCTGCGCTTTTTTGATTTTCCATTTTTTGCACCTTGGTGCTGCTATTGCTACATATCGGTGAGGAGATATGACTGTCGTAGCAGTATATAGTCATGTATGCAACAAGATTTAGAACATTCACTCGTCAATACAGAACGTATATTCAAAGCCATCAACACATAAATATGAGCGGTGCGAAGTAATTGGACACAAACCTGAGTTATGATCCGGGAAAAGCAGACAAGTTCACGATCAATAATATAATTAACTGTGGTAACGATGATATGTGTCAACATACTTATGGAAGAAAATACCAAACTTTATTATTGAAAACAGATCGTTCCTGCCGTGCAAGACGTAATTCTCACGCATTTACGTTTAGTTATCAATGTCAGAATGGAAAGGGAGAAGTAAATAAGAATGGCCCGAGGACAAATCATACATTGAAATGGAAAAGAGAAGTAGATGACATATTAGTCCTAAATAAACAATTTCTCGACTTACATTTATTGTATACAAATTTACAAACAACGGAATAGGTTGCCAGCGCGTAACCAAGAGTAACAATTGAATTAAGTGAAATTAGATACCCTTGAGAAGGACAAGTTGCTCATTTCGTTTTGTCCTAAAACCTGTGGAAAGCCATCTACGTAGCGGTGTGAAGCATGTTCACGAAGCACTTCTTTCCTGGATCTACGTCTGCGGCAGTCTCTGGTGAAGATAGTTGTAGTTGATATCGCCGCTAATTTCTTCCAGTATATATGTTATCTAATTTTGGAGCGTTGATCGTTATTTGTATTCGTTAGTCCCACAGTCGATAATTCGTTTGAGTTTCTAAGTAATTAAGTTTCCATCTTCGATTAGCAGTGTGTCGTGTATGTATTTAGCCGTGTAATTAATGTTAGCTGTTCGCGCTGCGTAGGCGGTGACGTTGGAATCATACTTAGTGGGTTACGCATGTAATTCGATGTCACGGGTTTTGCCTTCATTAGCTATAGCTCTTGTTATTAGATAGGTTGTTAGACGAATGGGGGAGGACGTTACCACGCCGCCAACGAGGTCGTTCCACATTCAGACGAACGCCGCGAAAATATTCAAATCCACTTATTTTAAGGTTGTCCGAACTACACCAGTTAACCGACATGTTCATTAATTTGTTAATGTATCAGAAAAGCTCAATCTTTCCAATTATAACAAAAAATTAACAGTTTCCGAATTTTCGAGCATTTTCCCTCAATGAATAAGCTGTTAAACTTGGGATTAGACCACGGCACTGAGCTCCAGAGTTATTAAAAAAAATATTAAATGGAAGTATTGAAAAATTAGCAATGTCGAGCACCAAAACACTATCGGTTTATAGTTTTTATGTTCTCCTCAACGATTTATAAAAAAATTATTAATTACCGCAGTAATTTTTACCTGAGTCGCAAAAACGTTTCGTTATCACTGTACGGCTTGAAAAAATAATTTAAGTTAGAGACTTGTGTAGTTATATTTCTACAATACTGAGAATTTTTGTTGCATATAACTATCTTTCTACGCCACTAATATTACAATATCTACTTCAATTTTCTTACTGATACTGAAATAAAAAACTTAAATTCGTATATGGTCTGCATTATCTACATCTACATGAAACACTGCAAGCCACGTCTAGGGTGTGTGGCAGGGGGTGAGTAGTCACCAACATGCATTATACTTAACCCGAAAGTTAGTGTATCTACGACTAATGATGCATTATCATTAATGAGTGATGCTTGCCACGAGGCGAAGCCTCACTAGCATACACTACACTATATTAATTCCACCAATGTTAGAGGGAACGTTGACATTTATTTGTATTGCAACTACATGGACAGGCATAGATTCTAGAGTCATAGCGAAAACACACGGCACGCGGTACGTACTAGACAGCAGATTAGGATACAAGTATCAGGGAGAACTACTACTACTAAGAGGTACACTACCTGTCGACAAACCTAGTTTAAAGTCTCTATTTAAAAAACTGTATGCAATGATTAGGAAATATCTTGCGCCAACTACCGTTACAGGAGATGGATTCACTGGGACCGTGGTTTGCAGGCGACCAATGTGTTGGGAGAAATCTGGAATTCCCTGCGATTGCTTGGTGCGGGCAGTCGGGGTTAGCAGGGCCCTTTTTGGGGGGGAGGGATGTTGGTCGACTTACGGGGCTCAAGGCCTCCGCAAGGCATGGTCTACCCCCCCTATTCGGTATATTTTTCTCTCTACAGCACTCAAGGCACGTGTCTCCCGGCGGAGGTGGAGACAGTGATGCCATTATGTGTGTGTGTGTTTGTGTGGGCGGCGGTGAAAATAGACGATGTACTTCGGGGATACTTGGGGTTTCCGCCGGGGGAAGAGGGGGAAGCGATTAGATGGGCGGGCGGGCGTCGTCTTTTGGGGGGGGGGGGGGGGGGGGGGGCAGGAGGACACGTGTGACAATAGAGCGTTGCAGGTCTGGACAGAGAATGCAGGAATAAGGAAACGTAGATTGCAAGGAAAGACATTAGCTTTGCAACCTTGTGAGAAACACATACCAACTTGACTCCAAACGAAAAGAAAGGTATCAAAAAATGTGACTGTTGATCTCCGGAATCCGTAAATACTACCGCAGTCGGTGCATCAAACAGTTACACGATGTGCGTATGCATTATTCAGTACAACGTGAAATTGCAGGTTCTTGGTGGAATAGGATTTTGTGGAAAGAAAAACTAGGTACCGTTAATTCAATACTAAATTTACTGGAGGAAAGTTCTTGCATAAGGGTTCCAGAGCCGTGAAGCTTTCGATTTTGTGCGCAGTAGAAAGGCCGTTTGACACGGTACATTTTTCTGTACAATCTATCGTGCGAACGAATGTATTACGAAATTGTAACTTGTAAAAAGGACAAATTGAGCGATCGCTTGTGCGAATGTATTAATGACAACGGAAAATAGAACTTGTTCTAATTCTACTTGGTGTTTACATTCTGTTTTGGCAAAATTCAGTCCATGGACAGAATGGTAAGTGATACTAGTTACCCGTAAGATGTAAGACAGACATATTGCACTTCCCCAACAATGTTTTTTGTTTCCAATGTAGTGATGCCTTGGGAGTTAGTCAGTGTAGTGCAGGTGTTGGGAGTTGTTGCTTGGTAACTGGTGGAATTGCATTGTCACATTACAATATTTAAATACAAGTGGATGGTAAGATATTAAGTGTAATCGTGAATGTTTATTTAAAAATTGCTGTCATTGTTACACTGGGTACTAGAGGTAAACTAAAGGAAAAGCCCTTTCGCTGTTTCAGAATACTATTTTAGGGAAATATATATTATGATGTGAATACATAATTGCACACTAGACTTCCACCGAATAATCTTGTTTTGAATAAAATCACAAAAGAGAAATAGTTAAAAAACTTGCAGAGCAAAAACAATGTGAAACCCGTTTCGTTCCGTTGTGAATTTTTATCCGCGTGTTCAAGGGTGAACACATCAACTCTAGGTATGGGAATGAAATCCAATGTCATGCGTAAATATATGGAATAGTGTTCATTTTTTGTGTCTAGGGTACTAAATTTATCGATGGATGTCTGGTGTCGCTGTGTTTTTGGAGTTTACTGAGCGAAATTGTTATTTTTTCAGCTGCGGGTAAGTAATTTTTTCTAAATCTTTGAAGCTGCGGGACCGAACTTCCAGCGCGTAATTTCGTCGACATTACCCTGTGTTCACCACACTCCCCATTTCGCCACCACTGCTTTGTGCTTCTGCTTGAGTAACCTTTTGACATATCTGCGTAATAGACACCCGAGGGACTTGGAATGGATGGCAAGAAAAATAATTCAGCCATTTTCCGCATCCGAATCTGCGTGTCTGATAGGAACGTGGTCCCGAAGAGTTGTGTGTTATGGTGTGACGTAGGAATTGGAATGGTATTAATTTTCCGACCAATTCAATGCATTCCCCGCAGATAAAAATTTCCTTTTCTTCATAGGATATTGATAGACTCATAGTTGAATTCAAAACGTTCTAGCGTCACCTTATGGAAATCCAATTTCAAATAATGACTGTGTCCAATAATGGCCCTGTCATTATTGGACACATAGTTATTGTTTCTTTGAAGATGAAGTTCTTGTCCTATCCATTTTTATTGCATATCTACTAAGGAGTGACAAAAGTGCAAAGTCATTTTCTGCTAATGTAATGTGTGTGTTAACATTCAGAGAGCGGAGAAAAATGCGAAAATTCGAACGCTACATTAATTTAACTTTTTCTATTGAATTATTCATGATGTAAGGTAAAAAAATCTCAAATTCTATTATTGCATGCACTCATATTTGTTGTGTTTTCCGTCTAATTCTCACGACCTCCGTGTTCAAGGCAACATCTCTTTTCCACAGGGCAACATTTACTCGCATCCGCCGGTAGATTCGTCAATTTACTTCTCCTAGGTTACATCAGTGAATACAGTTATTCGTCATCTTACCTTATTGTTAGTAACCGCATGAATGGATGGCATCGCATAAGGCAATCTCTAGTCTTTGGACAATACGTGAACTGCGAGCGATTGAGTGAATATTATCTCTAGGTATGTTGCAATTGTAATGCCAGTCTTTAGTAAACGCGTCAAGGGAATTTTGAAGGTGTTGAAGCTCAATGTTAATTTTACGACCAAACAATTTATGGCTTTTTCCGATTTCCGACCACTGTGCGGCGTAATTAAGCATGAGTACTCATTTATTCTCCGTGAAACCATACATTTACGTAATAGTGACGGCATACGTCGCGGCTACGTCAACTCCAAGAAATGTCGGAAGAACCCGTGACTCCAAAGTATAGAAGCGACTCGACGAGCATGATACTGTAATAGCTTTTTAAAAATAATGACGGGATGAAGGGTAGGATCTTTGATGAATATACTTTGAAATAATACTTAATATTAAATTGGAACAGTGGCAGTTTTCCACAAGCAAATGAAAGAGTAAGCATAATGTACTTTTCAATATTTATTTTTATCTTTAATGCTTAAGCCCATTGCATTCGGTTGAGTAACAGAGATGGTGGGAGACGACACTGCGTGTAACGTTGACGTTGGTAGCAAGTGTAACATTTTTACATGCCATTATTCCTTACTTGTCGGCATGAACGCATATGGGCCATTTTCGTGCAGAGATTCCCGGCGTAAGGAAGTCCTGGGAAATTGAGTTGAGATATTTTTCCACGGGTATCATGTTGCAGTCAGGTTACGTTATTAGGTTCCATACCCCCTTCTCGCACTAGGTAAGTCGAAGTATGATATTCCCAACCTCTCTACCCCCCGTCCCAAAAAAAAGTCTTACGTCACACTTGAAAATCCCCTTTGTACATTATGAGTTCACACTTCCGGGAAATATGTGGTCAAATTTACGGAAGGGTAGTATTTAACGGAACAATAACTTAGGACTCTTAATATGTATAACATTTACAACTTTTTCTGTAAATGTTGTATTACACTGGAAATTTCAAGGCTTTTCGGCATCGTATGTTTTTCCCCCTCTTGCTTCGAACAACAACTAACGCTTAAAACAAACTTGCTGTACCTGTATTTACATGCTATTATTACTATCTCGTAGGTATGAATGCATATGGGTCATTTTAGCGAATAGATTCCGGGCATAAGGAAGTCCTGGGAAATTCAGTATTTTTCCACGGGTATCATGTTTCAGTGACGGTCGTTGGAAATGGGGGATGAGTGTGGGGCGACAGTCGACATACCTGATACCGTAGCGGCCAAATACGCTATTATTTCATCGCGAAGGCGTTGTCCCATCGTGACAGCTGTCACCGTGATTTTGTTGTGGATGAGGAAAGAGCAGTGTGGGAAGGGGGGATATATTTCCCACTATTGCCAACATCAACATTTTCAAATAGTTAATGCCGGAATCGCCGCGAAATGTGACGTTGCTCAAATGAATATGAACAGAACTTAAGAAATTCTAACTTTCTCTAACATGTTCACTCTGCGATAGATCATTCGTCAGTGTAACTCCGAGATATTTAACCGATTCCACAGTCTCTAATTTGCCGTTCTGTAAGCAATAGCTGTTATAATAAGACTTTTGGCGTCTCGAAAAACTCAAAGAGGGCGCATTTTTTCAGATTTAATTTCCGCTGCCACGCATCGCAATGCTATTCTATGCATAACGGTGCTATTTGACTCGATGTTAACAGTCTTAAAATTATTAGTTTCTTTTGTAATACAAACAAGCGCTTATCAGAGAACAGTCAACCATGAATGGGTCTTTCTTGCTTTGAAATAAAAGGACTTAGAAATAATTATTCAGGGTTTTAATAAAACTGCCGTAGGTATACCGTCCGGTGAAATTTAATGTAAATAACTGTTTAGGTACACCTGATGATGACGCCCTAAGTGTCGAAACACGTGTACTGTTTTTACTTACATTAGATGTAAGTGGACAGTACAACTGGAGCAGTTTTATTTAATTACTGAAATGCTGTTCCTCCACGAAACGCCAGAAGCAGTCGAAGTTATTGGGAAATATTCTGGTGAATTTTTAAGCATAAATTCGCTGTCCTACACTCGCATTCAGTAAGGAGACATTTAAATGTATGTTTAAGTATTAGAATGCATAAAAGCAGTATGTAGTTGGATGAGATGTGGGCGGGGAAGGTGAGGGGGGGGAGTATTTCGATAGGAGTCTCGGGTCCGTTGGTGGCCGGCCGAGGGGGGCGGGGGAGGGAAGGGACCTTGATACATGGTGCGAATAAACGCCAAGGAGCGAGATCGGAGAGATGGGGGATACTCTGGGTCCTGTCGTAGTCGACCCGCCGCTTTCAATCGGGGAAGACTGCTTTAATTGAGTCGTTAGTGTTGTGTAATTAGTGGCGGACCGGTTGAAATCTTGAACTCTCGAGGACAATATGTGAAGTACCAACGGCCATACCACGTTGTCAACACGGATTGCACGGACGTGTTTTGGAAGAGCTATGGCTCGTGGTATTTCGAGGAATGGCTCCGTGGCGATCGAAGTCTCGGTTGCAGGGAGGTGAGCGGATCGCCTTCCGAAGTGTCTTTTGACCGTGTGGAGTGAACTGAGTTTTACGTGCTTAAAATAGCAATTAGTGCGTGCTATTGAACAAATAGCGGAAGTGTCTTTCATTTTCATATGTCTAGTTGTTGCCGCTCGGTGCGACCACTGAAAGTGATACGATGCCGGTGGAGAGAAAGAACACGGTGGAAATTGCTTTTGACGGGATGAAGGAGTTCTCCCCTGGCCTGGCATTACTACAGAATCACCACTAAGAATAGAACTACAAAGATGAAACCTGTGCGGGCAACAGGGAACACCAGTGAAGAAGATACGCAATGTGGGAGTGAATCTTTTGAAAATGGAGGAAGATGCAGGACGAGCGAGTTCCTCAAGGTCAGAATAGATCCAAAAAGTTCAGGTTCGGTGCGGAAAAAGAGGCGGAGCAAAACGGTATTTCAAGATAAACAATGGATAGGGAAAAAACATTTGAAAGGCGTATTATAGTGACTTCGAACGAAAGTGTAAATGAAGATTTTTTAAAAATAAATAAGGACACGGAAATAAGTTGGGAGAGGAGGGAATAACAATAGGTGGTGGGAGTGTTTACGAGAAAGGCAGAAGAGAAAGTGGGGAAGGAGGAGGGAGTGCGAAGACGCCGTGAAAAGGTTTCGAGGGGCGGAGGAGCGAGAGACGCGGAAGCGGGAAGCAGAAGAGGGGAAGGGAAAGAATAACGTGGGGAGGGGGGGGGGGGGAAGGGAGGAGGGAGTGGAAAACGGAGTGAAAGTCCCCTGTTTGCATGTGTGTGTGGTTGTTGTTGTTGTGGTAAGACGACGGCTTGAGTGAGCACGAGGCCAAGGGAGAAGTGGTGCGAGGGAGTTTCTTTGAAAGTGACAGAGTGGTGGGGAAGGGAGGGGAAGATGTGAATGCCAGGGGGGAGGGGAGGGCGGGGGGAGAAGAATGGGGAATTGGCGATTGCCGCTGCACGTGGTCGAGACCAAGCAGTCGTTATCGGAGTGATGGGGTAGTGACAGGGAGGCGTAGGGGTGAAGCAAAGGGGCGGAGGGGAGTGGCAGGAAGGCAGAGGGGAGTGGCAGGGAGGCAGAGGGGAGTGGCAGGGAGGCGGAGGGGAGTGGCCAAGGGGCGGAGGAAGTTTAGGAGTACGAGGAAGATCGGCCTCCGTCCGACGACGCACAGTGGGGTATTTGACCCAAAATCATGGCCAAAAACCCAAAAATTAAAATACTTTAAAATAATTAAAAAATGATGATTTTGATTTGTTAGAAGGACAAGGGACCTGATGTAAACAAATTTCAGCGGCTAAAGCGATTTCTATCGCAAATATTGTAAGCTAAAGTCAGTCGAAGTTTGACGGACGAGTGAGTCGAACGTGGTTTTTTTTGCAAGCGCAGTGTTATCTTCATTATTTTATAACAGTTCAGTTTACGTTCGGAATAGCAAAACATTTTGTTGTCTTTCAGTTATGGGTACGTTGCTTATTTAAATATTTTTTAAAGCTTAAAATTGTCACTTTTTTTAAACTATTGATACGCTAAGGAATAAAAGTTCCTAAATTAAGTGTCAAAAGTTATAAAACGCATAAAAGGAGGTTAGTTTGTTTATGTGTCGGGTCTGGTCGGGCAAATGTTTTGATTGTACATAAAAAAACAGTCTTTGCTTTACATATTTACGCAGAAAAAACTTGCCCATATTTGCCCCCTTTTTTTCTTTTGTATTTTGAACTTCAGGTGTAATCTTCGTTTTCTACATAAAAAGAGTAAACTCACAGCTACTATGTACAATCGGCTACGGCTAGAGGTAAAACGTTTCGATTTATTGATGTTAATTAGTAATAAACATGCATCGAGAACACGTAATGATTGATATTGGTATGCAATTTCCTACAGTTGAATTGAAAATGGGAAGGCTTCCTTTGCGCCCTAATATTTTGCGGGAGGAGAATTTCCCCATCTTTTGTTAATACATATAATGTAAACGGAAACTTTTCTTTGTCATACAGTATTCAGTACCTGCAGGTGAATTAGTTTCCTTGTAGAGGATAAAACTGTTTACTACGGCAGTATTTCATTTCTCAACTTTCATTTGCCTCCCACGAACTAAACCCATTCATTCACTCGAGATATCACCTCTCATCACTTCTCGTCGAATTTGTGACTCAAAACAACAACAACAACTTCTGGGCTGACTCGAGAATCCTCTCTCATAATCTCCCTGGCAAGAGAGCCAGAAGGGCCAGTCACATCAGAAAGATACGTGGGGTGCCGCTTCGCCTTGTTCGGGTATTTCGGCCCTTGATTTGTGGTGACAGATATTACGGGGGTCTGCTTCGTCTTTGAGGGACGAAGGGTAAGAAGGACAGAGTAAGCAAAGATAAACCATTTGAAAACAAAGCAGATGGCTACAGGGCATAGAAGAGTCTCCTCCCTACTTTTCCGAGGGTGCGTATTTTAATTTAGTCATAACCTGGGACGTCGCTGCACCAGTCGCGTCGTACGTTCACAGGAAGTGTAGTAACCGTGAATATCTAGTGATTTGCTAAAGCGCCAGGTCAACTACGGAATCGAGGCAGCTGGTGCTGATGCTTATACAACTGAAGTGAGCGGTGGAAGGTCCGTACTCGAAAGAAGTCCAGACGGAGAGGAGGAGAAAGAGGAGATCTAACTACAATAAAAAATTCACCGCGTGAGGATAAACGGACATTGGCAAGTATTGCTTTTTATACGTATAACGGGAGTGGATTTGACTTTGATAAAAAAGTGCGGAATCATTTTAGAGGCAGTTTCTAGTGGTCACAAAATTGAAGTAAATAAATTTAAGAAATTTGCAAACGATACCGCAAAACTGTATGTAAAATTATACGGTTGGTATCCTATGACCCCAACCCTTCATAAAATACTGATTCATGGCCCCGCGATAATTCGGTATGCTATTTTACCAATTGGGCAACTCTCCGAAGAAGCAGCCGAGGCTAGAAACAAACATTTTAAATGGTATAGATTGAACTTTTCTAGAAAGTCTTCACGGACTCAATACAACAAGGATGTCCTAAATAGACTTTTGCTGACCTCAGACCCATTTCTGAGTTGCTCAAGGAAAAGGACAATAAAAAGAAGCAAACCATTCAGCAAAGAAGCACTTGATCTCCTCTTGCCTGGTACACCAACTCAAACCCATTCACCCGGTCATCCAACAGAGCACTACGAAGCTGAAGAAGTTGAAGACGAAAGTGAAGAAGACGAAAGTGAAGAAGACGAAAGTGAAGAAGATGAAAGTAAAGAAGATGATGATTTTTAATATTTATGACTGATTGTGGAAATTGTCACAGTCACAAATAAGTTATGGCTTGCACTGTTGGGGAGGAGTCTATAACAATTCAATCAACCCTGTGCTATTTATGCAAAAGCGAATGGTGCGCGTAATTATGCACAAAAACAGATTATCTCATGCATTTCCATTGTTCTTGGAGCTTAAAGTTTAGCCTCTCAGACACTTGTATTTTTATAAAATATTAAAGCACTTGTACTTGAGAAGTAGCGATGAAGAAAATTTGCTACCTAAGACTCGCGATTTCGGTTTGCGGGAAAGATATGCTGTAACTTTACCCTGACTGACTTTATTTCAAAGAAGATTTGTGTGTGTCCCGTAAAATATCTAATGTCCTTCCCGTGCATATAAAGGTAGCAAACAATATCCAAAAATTTCTTAACTTGACAAGATACTGGTTATTACAAATAAATAATATTGAAGTTTTATTTTGTAACATCCATGTAATTTCAATGGAATTTAATGGTAAATAATGAAGCTTTTTGTGAAATTTTTGTTGTTGCAAGTAAGTGCCTGTGTCATAAATAATTAAGTTTTTGTTAAAAATTCGTGGCACGAGTGTAGCCCCGTAATGGTGTGTTTCTTTTCTAATTGTGTGTTTATGTACTTACTCATTAAAATATTGTAAGAAATGCATTTTTCTGTTATAGAATGCCATGTAAATTTCATTGAATTTTTGAGACGTATTTTGTGTGTGTATCAATATAAATTCCCACTTTCACTGTATAGTAGACAATACATTGTATAATTTAATTATGTCCTTCGTTGGAAAACAGTTTTTGCAGGGAAAATAAGAAGGTACCCCGTTACAGGCTTATCATTGGGGGTTGCCAAAATATTTATTTCTAATATTGTAAAATTAACTGAAAAAAATAGATTGTTCAAATTATTTAAAATATATGTTTTCTCATTTTTTGGTCTAATTATGACTTTTAATAAAATGTTAATCAAAAATTTCAGCAATCATTTACTAACAGTAGTTTCTAACAACAGCAATGAGCATTTAGTTTACCTAGCATTTTAACTAGCTTTGTTTTCATTCTTTTCGCAAGATCTTGCACTTCACCATAAGTATAATCGGCTTCAGTACTCATAGATTTAATCCCAACGGCCTCTTAAATAAATTTATACCCATATTATGTATCAAACTACGTAGGCCAAGATTGTAGTTACAACTTGTAGAAGCCGATTTTTCCATTTCTCGGTTATAATGGAGCAATCATAAGCCAAAGCTTATCAATATTTTCTCACAAATAAAAGGAGATAAAAATATTTCTTTTCAATCATAACACAAAATCATATCTCCCTTATTAAATGAAAAAACAGCAGGTCTCTATCTTTAATAGTATTCCCGTAGTTGAGTGTTGAATGAATGCGGACACGTCCGCCGGAGCACCAAAAACGGCCACGAAAATCCGCGGTACCATAACGCCTCATGAAAATCATATATGTAAGTTGATTCAATAATTGTGTTGTTTTTTAGTATGTTACACCATAAAATAAATGTATGAACACAATTAAACTAGTTTTGTACAATAATTCAACATAATTGGGTGGAAAATAATTTTGGCCATGATTTGGGGTCAAATACCCCACTGTGCGACGGAAGGAAACTGAATCAGCTGGCAACACAGAATGTCGACGAAGGAGAAGGCGGCTTATGGTTTATTATTTACATTCATTTATTTGTGCTTCTCTGATCGGTATCCTGGCTTCCTTGCATGGGTTGCTAGAACCTTTGGACGGCTTTATAACCATAAAAATAGCATTTTAGACCCATTAAACGATTCCCTAAGACCTTTATAGGGTGTTTAAGATCTTTTAAAACAATTCCTATGGCATTGCGGACCTTTTGAACGGCTTTTTGGTTATTATATGTAGTTTTTCAGAGCTTATTAACTGTTTTTTGGACCTTTTAAATTGTTTTTCAAATGGTTTTAAAATCTACAAACTATTTAATAACTGTTTAGTTATTTATTTTGTAGTCCTTATTATTCCTTTGTATGTTCCGTTCCTTTAAACAGGTTTTTACTTGGTCTTACATTTTGTAGGCTAATTATTAAGTATTTATTTAAGGTAGTCCTTTTTAATCTTTTATCTGTTTTTAAAACAATTCAAAAAATAAATTTCCATAAATGTAGCAGGGATTTCAAACGGAAGTAAAAATAAATATCTTCAAGAATATGTTTAGAGAGTTGAAGTCAGATATCGTACTACTGCTGGAGTATGGGGAGGCCCTTGCGTGGCTGGACCCGCGATACAACATAAGTGTTCAATCATGGTGATTCTCCCCTAGGGACAGCAATTACGATAAGAAAGTCCTTATAAATCAGAAATCCACGAATAGGGGAGAATCACGGCGTGCATGACCGAGGACCTGCAAGTGAAAAATGTATAAATGCCCCTTTGGGGTGTGATAGAAGAAAAGAAAAGTTTTTATCGGAGATAATCTTACCCTATGTTATCGGATTTGCAGGGAATGCAATTTTAGGGGGAGATTTAAATTGCATTTATAGAAGGCAAGACAGTGACGCGAACAAGGGGAAGATGAAGTACCAAACAAGCAAGGCATTGAAGAAACTACTAAATAACATAAGAGCATTAGACGTAGGAAAGACAACAGGAAAACAACTCCTGCAACACACGAGAATAGGGAATAAATCTAGAAACAGGATAGATTACCTTTAAGTGTCACGAACAATGGAGAATAAAATAACCAATTTCAAAACAATTCCGACAGCCTTATCACAACGCGCTAATATTGGAAATGGACGACGAAGCAACCCGAACCAGGAAAACTCCAAACATCTGACAGGGCAAGGAAAACACATGGCGACTAGAACGGTCTAGGGAAGCTACATATTAACACAGGAAATTAGACAAGAAATACTGAAACAAATGAAGAGCAAAAATATCGAAAAAGATCCCCTGGTTTGGTAAGAGAACATATTTTTAAAAAATGCTATGAACAAATGCAAACAATTAACAAATATGCACTACAAATACGAAAATGGTAAGATAGGCTTTATAGAAACGCGCTCAAAGAACTTATGTAAGCGGATTTGAAACCGAGAAATTTCAAAGAGATTCCATTGAGCAACGACAATGAAAGGAAAAGATTAGCTATACACGTATTAAAAGTTGCGAAAAAACGAAGATATTTTAAAAACATTCTAAACGAGGCAATACATATAAAAAAACAATTGCACAACAAACGGAGAAATACATACGACGACAATAATACGAAGAAGAAATTAGGATAAATTCTTACAGAGAATCCACCGTAGACGAAAAAAATATCTGACAAAATTTTAGCACACAGATCAACAATGAGAAGGAAAGAAGTATTATGTTTGGAATATGTAGCGGAGGCATGGTCTCAAATAAAATGAGATTTGTCCTTGGCGTCAGAGATGACCTGCCTTGCGCTGAGTGTGGGACATAAGGCATCTAATTATAGGCTTAATAGGTAATGAAGGAAATGTAAAAAGACTTTGATACTTCCGTTGGTGGTCAAATTACAAATGAACAATTATTAAAATTAGAATTTAAAATGTTACTCAACAGAAAAGCGATCATTTTAAGTTGGATAATAGAAACATTTGCCACGAGCAGATTTCAAAAGGGAGACAGACGAGCCGAAATAATAAATAAAGAAAACAATATAAACAAGAAGATAACAGTCTATGAAAAGAACTGGCTAGCAAATGTGCTTGAGATAAATATTTTATTGAAGTGCTTAACAACAAAATGAACGTTGATTTACCACTTTGTTATGGTTTCGCAACGTATGTATACGCAAAATATTTCTAAAAAAATGTAATATGCAAAGAGGTAATTATCTTTTAATGGACATATATATATTAATGATGTAACTTAGATAATAAGCTTTGTAAAATAATTTTGGCTTTATCCATGACATTATGGCCTTGGTCCCCTTTTCTTAACAGCTAAAATTTGTTGTTTTTTTATTATTTGGCAAGAATGTAAATAAATATTGGAGTCTAGATGACTATTGTAACAAAAATTTTTATGAAAATGTAAAAGAGAGATGAAATATGTAATACCTATTGTTAAAACCGATAGTCATCCAAGATAATTTCAAAAATGAAACTGAACAACGGTTCTCGTCCGATCACCGAAGTTAAGCAACGTCGGCCCCGGATAGTACTTAAGACGGGTGACCGCTTGGGAAGAAATGGTGCTGCTGGTATATTTTTTCCCCATGTGTTATGGTATACGTGGACAATCTACGCTTTGACAGATCGACGGAGGCATAAGACATTTTTTTGTCAGCCGCTTTGTCGCATACATCTTAAGATGATTTAGGGCCATCGTGGTTTTCAACGTAATGGAGAAGGTGAAATTAGAATAAAAAAAGTAGGAAGCGGAAAGTTTGTGGTGTCATGCAATTTGAAGCGCTCGAAAGTAGGCTAACCATTTTTCGCGACTTTCTGTGGGTGAAAATTCAATGGAGGTGAAAATCGGCACAATGGCTTATTCTCGATGACAGCAGATGAATCAGTCTTTACTGTCACCATTTATAAAGTTAATATAATGTAACAGTACAAATTTTGTACAGAATAGTCTTGGGGCCAAACACGGCCCTTGTAGAATTTGGGATGAATAGTAACAAGAAATGCTTTTAATTTAAATTTCAAAGAATTGTTGCACAGAAATTCTATGCAGTTTTATGTTCATTTTCTGTACTTGGCCCCCTGCTCTTTTCTATTTTCGTTAATGACCTTCCACATAACTTAAAACACGCGAAATACATGCTTTACGCAGACGATCTGCAGATATATCGTCACTTTTTCCCCAGTGAAATTGCCGACGCTGTCAACAAAATTAATGAGGATATAAAAGCCATTTCTGCTTGGTCCCTGCAAAATAACTTGGTTCTAAACACAAATAAGACCAAAGCAATAATAATTGGCTGCCCAAAGATCAAAAATCGCTTCCATCATGGAAATATATCTCAAGTCTGTGTTGATGGCACCTTCTTTCCCTACTCTGACTCAAGTTAGAAATCTTGGGATAACTATCGGCTCAAGTCTGTCTTGGAGTAATCACGTTAATAATATTTCTCGTCAAATCAACACCATCCTAAAGTACATTCTAAATTTCTTCCTCAAGACACTAGGAAAATGCTCATTTCATCGTTGGTTCTCCCCGTTATTGATTACTGTTGTCTAGTTTACAACGACTTAAATGAAGAAGATAACACCACACTACACCGTGCTCTAAATTCATGCATTAGGTTTATTTTTAAACTTCGCAGAGATGTCCACATGACCCCCTACTACAATAAACTTAGATGGCTCGATGTTAAAACCCGAAGGAAATATTTCCTCGGGTTCTAATTGTATTGTTTATTTCAAGAAGAATCCCCTGAATATTTATTCGACATGTTTTCCGTGAAACCTTTGGGATATGTGCACCAGATGTGATCCTGAGTATCTTTACTTTCCTAGTCATCGCGAACAACGAAGTTCCAAAATTCTTTCTTGGTCACTGCGTGTCATTTCTGGAACGGGTCAATCCATATGTAGGTGTCCAGAGGTGGTTGCTTGATGATTTTTAATATTTTTTATATTTTTACCATACAAACTACCATTTATTGAGAATACAAAAATGTAATTATTTTATTTAAATAAAATTTATTTTGCTCACAGTGGCCGTTTTTATGTTAACGGAACTCTGATTTTAGGCAATTTCAGTGTTCTGCGGAAATGCAAATATCTCAAATTCCATCTATCCTGGAACTATCAAACAAAAACCAACCTATTCAGTAAATAATGAACTTAAATAAAGGTAAGTAGATTTATCGACCTAAAATTAAGTCTAAGGGTCCAAATATTGCTTCAAAGTTTTCGTCACTTAACTTACAAAAAAATCAATTTTTACGACGTTTTTTATGTAGGAAGGCATGAGATTTAATGTTAGTAATTTTTTTTATTAAATAGGTATAGGTACATGCTTTAAGTATACAGAATTTTAAGGAGTGGCCTTCAGTGGTTTTTTAATTATAATTTTTTAAAGTTCTTGATTTTTCAAAATGTTCAAAGTTTGACGTCTGTTATCTTTGTTGGGCATCAAAATAAAAATTTGAAATTTGGCCTATTTATAGTCATTTATATGAGGAATCACCAGTAAAAATTTTCGTTTTGTAGACTCAACTATTTATAAAGATATTAAACATTGAAAAGTACCAAAATATCGACGAAGTCCAGATCAACGTGGCGCCATTTTGTACCATCCTAAGTAATGTTTAATGCATTTTAAATTATTATCATAACTCATTGATCAGTTTTTCACCTCATTTTACAAGTTATTCAGTACAAAGTAATAAAATTGGTATTGCAAACTTTAGCTAAAATGTTAATGAAGGCCTAAGAATACAATGAATATTTGGGAATACATGTAAATTATACATACTGTGTTTGGCCTCACCATATTAAACACTGAGCTTGTTTTTAACCAATTTTAAGTTTTTAAATTATTGTTCAGTTGGTTATGTTCAAATGAGGAATGAACAGTAAAAATTTTGTTTTGTGGACTTAGCTATGTACTTATAAAGATATTTAACATTGAAAAGTACCAAAATATCGACCAAGTTGAGATCAACATGGCACAATTTAGTTCTTTTTTATACCTTTAAAATTAAGATTATAGCTAACACATCTAATTTTTAAGGTGAGGGGAAGTTGGGACAGTTTGAGGGGAAACAGGGTGGGGCATAAAGTGTTGGGTCTGGGTGATTGGGAAGGGGGAAAGAATGGAGGTTGCAACTATGTAGCAATGTTACAAAGTGATGCATATGTCTCTGAACTGTTGAAGTCTACACAGGCACATTCTGCTTGGCTCTGTCTGAGAGCTCGGTCCATTTTCTGCCTGGAACAGAATGTGTTGTGCAGTGAACATTTCTTTCAATTTTTCATAACTTGAGTTTATTACTACATTAGTCTTCAAATGTGGAGTGCGATGCAGGTAAACTTAACAGCGAAGAGTGTCTCAAGTGTGTGTATGGAGAAGTGAAAACTGATATTAAGTTGATTGATGAATATGGTGACGATGAAAAACTATTATTGCAGCTAAGGATAAGTAACAGCATTGAAAACATTTGCAAGTACCATGAGATCAAGTTTTTACGAAAATATAATCATCTTTATGGCAGAGTATGTTCTGATCCCTTACAATGCCATATGAAACCAGTGAAAAGAGGTTTAAGAGGAATAACTTTATCACATTTATCAAGACCTAAATCTGATAATGTAACCCTAATGCCAGGAAAAGCTTTATGCTTAACCTGCAACAAAACATTGTTTAATCCTTCAAGCACAGAAGATGACTCTTTGGAAGACCCTAGTTACAGCCTCCCAGAAAACATTCATGTTGTTGACCAGGCTTGTTCAGCTTTAGGAATTTCACCAGCGTCAAAAATTAGGAAATTAAGTTCAGATAAAAGAGCAGTTGCCATTGAAACAAAAATCACCAAAATATCTGGAAACTTAAAAAGAAAATTGTATGCAAATTTTATTGAAGACCACAGTGAGTCTCAAACAAATCCATTTCAAAGTACAGATAAATTCTAAAAAGTATGAGGAACTAATAATCAAACTAAAAGAAAAATGTAAAATTTCCATTAAGGAGGACAAAAGTAAAATAATTAGTTTATTACCATCTTCATGGTGAAGGAACTATAGGTAAGCAAAGAATTAATTGTTTCTGAGCGTCTTGTAAAACTTGCAAGAGATCTAGAGAAAAAACAAGGCATTATGCCTGACTTAAGAAAACAAATTGTGGTAAAAGATTGTCTTTGGATACAGTGAATAAAGTTACTGAATTCTACTTGTGTGAACAGAACAGTGGAATTTGTCCAAGGAATAAGGATTATGTATCTGTGCGAATTGATAGAAAGTCTGAGCACAAGCAAAAACAACTGCTTTTATGTAATTTAAACGAGTTATACGCTCAATTCAAAGAAACTTACCCGGATATTAAAATTGGTCGTTCAAAATTTTGTGAACTTCGACCCAAATGGTGTATTATAGCAGGGGGTTCGGGAACCCATAGTGTTTGTGTTTGTTCATATCACCAGAATGTAAAACTTATGATACAAGGGTGTAAAGTAACTGTTGACTACAAAGACTTACTCGATGCACTAGTGTGAGATTTACAAAGGTATGAGGGCATGCTGAGAGAATGTGAGGAATGTGGAGATGTTATGGGACTCCTTAATATGCTTTTGGAATCGGATGAAATAGATGAAATGCCAGATAATATGGTGTACAAACAGAGGGTGACTGTTGACTGTGAAGAAATGATAACAGTGACAAAGGCAGGAGTTTCTAGAATCACTAGCGGAAAAATTAAATGAATTAAAAGCTCATCATTATGTGTCCAAAGTGCAGTCTGCTTCATTTAAAGACGTGAAGAGTACGTTGACAAAAGAGGAATATGTTGTTGTTGCTGATTTTTCTGAAAATTTTACATTCATAGTGCAAGATGAGATCCAGAGTTACCACTGGGTTAATAAGCAGGCAACCATCCACCCTTTTGTGTATTACTACATTGACGAGGACACAGGGCTGGCTAAAAACCAAAGTCTTTGTATCATAAGTGACCATCAGCAGCACAATACTGCAGTGGTCCATTCATTTCAAAAGTATCTCATAGAAGATATAAAAACTATTGCTCCTGCTGTAAAAAAGGTAATTTATTTCTCTGACGGATCTAGCAGCCAATATAAAAACAAAAAAAACTTTCTCGATCTTTGTCTCCATGAAAGAGACTTTGGATTAGTAGCAGAGTGGAATTTCTTTGCTACTGCCCATGGCAAGAATGCCTGCGATGGTGTTGGGGGGACCACTAAGAGAGAGGTCATTAAAAGAAGCTTACAGTCAATAACAAACAATCAAATTCTGAATGCCAAAGACATGTTTAATTACTGTTCTGAAAACCTGAAAGGTATTCAGTGATTTTACATTGACAGTGACGAGATAATGGAAAATGAAACAAAACTACAAGATAGGCTCAAATATTGCCTCAAAATTCCTGGGACTCGATCCTTCCACCGAATTGTGCCTTTGTCCGAAAATAAAGTAAAATGTTATAAAACATCAAAATCGTTGAAATTTATGGAGATAATGACATCAAAGAATGCCTCCATATCTTTGCACGAAGAGGATATCATTGCCTGCACTTATGACACACAGTGGTGGCTTGGAAAAATCAAAACTGTTAGCCTTGAGCATAATGACTATTTGGTTCATTTTTTTGAACCATCTGGACCAAGAACTTCATTTAAATTAAGTAAACAAGATGAAGCTTGGGTGCCTTTAAATAATGTCTTAAGGAAGCTCACACCACTAGAACTAACAACAGCCACAGGGCACATATACAACATCTCACAAACATTGTGCAACGAAATATCTCAGATACTTAATACCTATCAATCATAATAACTAATGTCAATGTTTTATTTTAGCAATACTGTAGGTATATAATATACAAGAAGTTCTGGAATATTGCTGAACAGTATTTTAAAAACAAGCTCAGTGTTTAATATGGTGAGGCCAAACACAGTATGTATAATTTACATGTATTCCCAAATATTCATTGTATTCTTAGGCCTTCATTAACATTTTAGCTAAAGTTTACAATACCAATTTTATTACTTTGTACTGAATAACTTGTAAAATGAGGTGAAAAACTGATCAATGAGTTATGATAATAATTTAAAAGGCATTAAACATTACTTAGGATGGTACAAAATGGCGCCACGTTGATCTGGACTTCGTCGATATTTTGGTACTTTTCAATGTTTAATATCTTTATAAATAGTTGAGTCTACAAAACGAAAATTTTTACTGGTGATTCCTCATATAAATGACTATAAATAGGCCAAATTTCAAATTTTTATTTTCATGCCCAACAAAGATAACAGACGTCAAACTTTGAACATTTTGAAAAATCAAGAACTTTAAAAAATTATAATTAAAAAACCACTGAAGGCCACTCCTTAAAATTCTGTATACTTAAAGCATGTACCTATACCTATTTAATAAAAAAAATTACTAACATTAAATCTCATGCCTTCCTACATAAAAAACGTCGTAAAAATTGATTTTTTTGTAAGTTAAGTGACGAAAACTTTGAAGCAATATTTGGACCCTTAGACTTAATTTTAGGTCGATAAATCTACTTACCTTTATTTAAGTTCATTATTTACTGAATAGGTTGGTTTTTGTTTGATAGTTCCAGGATAGATGGAATTTGAGATATTTGCATTTCTGCAGAACACTGAAATTGCCTAAAATCAGAGTTCCGTTAACATAAAAACGGCCACTGTGAGCAAAATAAATTTTATTTAAATAAAATAATTACATTTTTGTATTCTCAATAAATGGTAGTTTGTATGGTAAAAATATAAAAAATATTAAAAATCATCAAGCAACCAATTTAATTTTTTCTGGACCACTTAACCCATTAAGTCCCGAGCCCTCAAAAATTACTTTTCCGTCGAAATATTTGGTGAACTCAATCGCATGAGTCCCAATTATGGTTAAAAACCGGTTTTTAATTTTTTAACATTTTCTATTTAAACAATATAAAATGTTGCGTTTTCGCAACGTTGGGAATTAGGGGTATCAGAAAAAGAGTGCGGCAGGCTTTTCAAATTTATTATTTTTTTCAGTTTTTTTACCACTTTAATAATGTATATATTTATTTAACATAACCATATTTTGAAATACAACTACTTAATGTTTAAACTTATTTCTTTATCTGTGGGAAAATATGTTGTTGCATTTAATTGCACTGATTTTTATGAAAATCTTCAAATCAATTTGTGTGTTCAGGCACTTTACAGGTTTTGTACTGGTATACTGTTTGCGAATGACACATTCTACACCTCTTCTTTTTATGTTCATCAGTATGCAAAATATCGTACCAATTGGATTGGATTGGACAATATAGGACACATAATAATGTGTCCTATATTGTCCAATCTTATATTGGTATATTTCCGTGTGATGGTCTTCCCAAACAGCTGTTCGAATTTTTTTATTTCTAATTCCGTAGCTCCGTTATCAGTTATTGCAGGGTTTCCTCTCTCACTTTAAAACAAATAAAGCACTAAAATCTATAACTCATCAGGGAAACGTCAGATTTAGATATTTTGTAAATTTTCCGTGAATGAACCACTACGCTATCCAGTGTGCTTGTAAAAAAGGGCCATGACAACTTTTTTCCTTTGATTTTTAATTCCATAATTCGATAAAGCATTATCATGAAAGTCTACACCTCCCATCCTTTTGCTGTAGTCACTAATTACATTTGGCTGGGGTATTGAATCCATTTTTTTTTTTCGTTTTACGGTTATACCATTTTGTTTTTACTAGAGGCTTTAGGATTCCCACATTAGTTGCCACTTTGACTACGAAATTGTCATGCCATCGTATCATGAATATCTTGTTCGATTCGTCAAGCGCTGAGTCATACGAACCTCTTTTCTCAAATCTTTCGTCATTGGTTGCTTTCAAGGGACAATCGGAAATCCGGTTCTCCCGTACAGTCCCAGTGACAAAAGAAACCCTTGTGTGAAATGATTGACAGTAGTGCACGGCTAGTAAAGAAATTGTCAAAATATATTTTGTGATCCTTTAGATTTTTAACAACGCTTAGCAAATTTGTTACCACTATTTCTCCAAGATTAAGGCCGTCATTTGATTTAGAAGTTGCTCCAGAGTATGGATGAAATTGGTAGAGAAAGCCACACGAATATGCCAAGCACCACAGCTTAAACCCAAATCTAATAGGCTTCTCACGAATAAACATTTTACATAATTGACGTCCAAAATAAGGTACCACCTGCTCATCTATTGAGATGTTATGTAAAAGATTCTGAATTGGATGAAATTTTAATTGATTTTTTCAAATAGTAGCAGAATCTTTGCAAACTTATCATTCAAATCAAGGGTGTCATTGTAGAAAAAATGAAGGTACTTTTTTATTTCTTGAAATCTATTACAGGATAAAGCTTCTCTGACAAATTTGACACCATTAGGGTCTCAGCTTCAATAAAATCGGGACTGATAAAGCGTATGATACTCCGTCAAAAGGAGAGAATGCCAACAAACTTTCTGAGATTTTTGCGGTTAATTTAAAAATCATGGTTGTTTCATCCCAAGAATATTTAATTGAATAGGATATTATCATATCCATCACCTTGTCATAAAAGAAACAACTAAAAGGATTCAATTGGGGTCAAATTGCCTAATGAACATTTTAACTTCTTTCGAGATTCTACTTCGTTGCACCGAGTGAATGATTCACACCTTGGCATACGTCTCACCCACATTGGAGGCTTTTTCTCCAAGACAGGAGCTTTCGACTCATTCTCTGTGAATGTATGAGTCTCTTTATGAACTAAGTCAATGCTGTGGTGCAGTTCAATTGTCCCCGCTACATCACTCTGAAACTCTCCGGCTCTGTCATCTAGATCCATTTCGTTGTCGTCTGTTTTCTACATCAGGGAAGGGATCTACTGCTGGCGGGATGATCACAGCATCAGGAAAACTTCCTTCTTCCAAATTATCTGAGCTTAGTTCCTCGAGCACCGATAAAATGTCAGTTAATTGTT
This sequence comes from Pyrrhosoma nymphula, assembly GCA_963573305.1. Lineage (NCBI taxonomy): Eukaryota > Metazoa > Arthropoda > Insecta > Odonata > Coenagrionidae > Pyrrhosoma > Pyrrhosoma nymphula. The sequence continues at coordinate 120,674 of CAUYRF010000001.1, forward strand.
TTACATGGTCATTCAGAGTGAGAGGATAAATGGTAAATAAGTTCCTACTAAAGTGAAACGTAAAACGTGTCTCCAAGTACAGATGTAGTATTTAATGTATATGATCAACATCTGAGAATGAATGCTTGCTGCTGTACTTGACAAAGTTACCTAACAAAAGTTACGTTCTCATTTGAAATTCTCACTCCGCAAAGCTATTGAAGATTCCTATGCAGCTATGACCCAAAATTCACTGGATTGGGAAACGAATACATTTGTACACCCTAAGGCCCAACGTTGCGTTTTCGCAACATTAACGCGCAAGTAAGAAAATATAGTTTCAGATAAAAAATAACTACTTCATCTCGTGACTGAAGTTTGAAGACACATTGTTGTGTTATTTAATCACCTCAACTATTAAATATCTCTAAAATGTTGGAAGAAAAAAATTAATGAAAACGCTCCTCGGAAAACGCACAGGAAAGAACAAGTTGCCAAGGGAATAAAAAAATCACTGATAGGGAAAAATTATGCAAAAAATATAATAAGAAGTAATAACATCTAAATATATATAACAATGAAAATAGTTTACCATAAAACATAAGAACCGTTGTAAAAGAAAATCGCAAACAAAATGTTGCGTTTTCGCAACGTTGGGACGAAATGGGTTAATATGGATTGACCCGAACACCCTGCCCAAAAACATGAAAAATTGTTCTTCTGTTGCTAGTTTTAAGATTAAATATTATAATATGTTACTTTCTGACCACTAAATGTTGTTATTATTTTTCATATTGTTGTAATTGCTTGTAGTATTGCTTTTGCGTATTTAATAATATTATTTAGGTGCTGTATTTCTGTTGTTAACTTTAAAAATGTATGCAGATGAATTTGTTATACGGCATGATTTCCATAATACTTTGCTTTCAGCATTTTTAAAACTGTATTAATTTATATTTAATTTTTTCATTATGTTACTGTCCAAATTGTTACTGATTTTTCTCTTTATGTTGCTCAAAAAAATGTAAATCTTAATTGCTTTTGTTCTTAAGGGGTATATCCCCAAGACAATTAATAAATTATTCATTATTCACTGAAATTTTAGGGACTAAGAAGTAGATAATGATAATGCGTGAAAAAATACTCTCACGGAAGTGTCCGAATATGTAAAAAATTATTTCAATTTATGTGGAAATAACAAAGTTTTACCTTTATATTCAAAATGGAAAGTGTGTCACTTGAAAAAGTGAGACCATCTTGGCGTTGCATACTCTCTGACGTGTTAACATTTTCTCACTTCACGTATTGTATGTACCATCTTAGTTCGCTGCCCACTTTTTTTACTTTACTTGTAATATATTTTATGATCCCCGAAAGTATGGAAGATAAAAAGAAAAGTTTTCCAACCACCCTACTTGTTTAACTTTACGTTAGATTCTTGGAAATCAGGAAAAGATTTTTTACGATTTGAAATCGGCTTTTATTTAATGTGGCACTTTCTTCTCTGTTTTAAATTTTTAATCGTATTCAAAGGGAACTTTGCAGTAACTACTCTATGGTTACTAATGCCCTCAACAGTGTTTCCCTTAATTACATGTTGCAGTATATTTGTGTCCAATAAATCAAGAATGTTGTCCCCTCTGTTAGGCGTCGTAGGTATCAGATGTTGGGCACTCGATGAGAACGTGACTAGCATGGACTTACCTATTCTATCGTCTTTGTCTCTTCCCCCTGATAAGTAACTGCAGGTCCTCCAATCTATATAGAGGACATTTGTGTCTACCTTGCACTTAACTCAATTCGAGCCTGAATCACACTTGAGAAAAAAAACGGACAACCAACGCCTGCTAACACAGCAGCGAGCCGATAGAAAAAAAAATTGTGACGCGTATTTATGAATCATAACGCGGTCACCTGTTTCCTAGCAAAATAACGTACAATAAACATTCACAGTAAAGTTCGCCACACTCGCCATAGCGACAACAATGTTGAATAGCCCTAGACGTTGGTTCAAAGGTTTAAACTACGTTTTAAATTTCACAATTTATGACATTTAAGAACCCCCGATAGTAATCGCCCGTGGGTCCGTCCTTTCATTCCCCAAAATTGCCGCTGTTCTCCGAAGCTTAGGATAAATATATCGTAGAGCTTGTATCCCCTCTATCTGACAAGAATCAAACCAAAGACACGATTCCTTAATCATGAACCGCTAAATCCCATTACCAATACGAAGTCACATATAAACATAAGTTGGCTCAGTTCTACTTCAGTAATTTAATAAATTATACTCAAGTGACAAGATGACATGAAGAATAGATACAACATTTTATATTCTCACACCTTGTGTCACATCACTTTTCGCTCGTCACTACTGTCGTCCAATCACCAAGACACACGGATGTCCGACTCCGTGATGAAATTAATCCGTACTTGGTCCACGATATCAGGTATCATCTATGAGTGGTTTGCCAATTCTCCAGCATTTCCAAAGCAGCTGACAGAAAGCTGACACCGTGGAAAACAATCTATACTCCATTTCCCAGGCTTGCTCAATTACTCCGAAAATGGCCACGACTCCTGGTACAATAATTAGCTATATACAAGTGTAAAATCAGTACGAAGAATGTTAAATATCCAAGAAGCTCAACTGCAAGTCATAATTAAAGTTTACATTCGTATTTACGAAGACATTTTAGACAAGAGGTAGTCTACGCAGGTAATAGCATTGGAAATCAATTAAGAAGACATGCAAGCCAAAGAAATCAACGAACCTTCTTACTGAGATGTAAGGACGAATGAGATTTCCTCTCACATATTGTCAACAATATTCAACGCACGGTCCTTTTGTTAAATCATCCGATCATCAAAGAAGTTGTGCACTTCATTTTATTCTTAAAGAAAATGTTGGAACCCTACGAAGACTAATCTCAGAAATAGATCGAACACAACGGAGAGCACCTAGATTTGTGAAAAAATGTTACGATAAACTAGACAGTGTTAACGACTTGTTCAAGGTATTAGGGTGGATATCTCTAACTGGTCAATGGAAGAAATACAGGTTGAACCTTTTGCGCAAGTACGAAGAAGACAACTTTTTGCCGGACGTTCAACATATACCGCTAGAGCTTACGTAATATGGTACCTGGTAGAACTAAATTTACAGTAGCAAACTTATTGTAGAATTGTCTAATGTTTCGTCTGTAAATATGTGAATTAGATAACCTAATACGTTAGCGTGACTTAATGTATATTAATTGAATTACTATTGGGAGTAAACAGCCACCGCCTAATCCGAGCAGAAATTTGTGGTTTGAAGATTCCATATAAATTGAATCAAAGAGTAATAATTTCTGATGAGACAATTTTCTTGAAACTGGAAGTTGATCACTGCTAATCCCTGTTGATAAATACGTAAAGATAAGATAAAGTGGCTCTATATTGTCAAAAAATGTTAAATATGACGGTACGGTAGAATTAACTTTTTCTAGACGTTCGACGCTTTGACTTTACGAAGCTTAGTTGAAATCGGGAATAAGTTTTTTACGTTTGAATTAAATTTCTTATGTTATTGTTAAATATTAATGCATTGACGAAGAAAAGTGAAATGAGGTTGCTACTGCTACCTACTTTTAAGGCATTATTAAATACCGACAATCCTCGTTCACAATCTGTCTCTTATTTAGTCGGAGGTGTGGGTGGTGAAGGGGTGGAATTCCCAGGGGCGGAGTTTGGCCAATGAGGGGGGAACGGGTTTTAAGGGCATTGGAGTCAAGGAGGAAGGAGAGGATTACAGTCCAGCCACTGAGAGTTGTCTCATGACAGGCAGAAGGGCTGAGTTAGGGGTGGGGGCCAGGTTGCCGCGTCCTAAAGGGAAACGCCCATGGCCAGGGGAAAACAAAGGAAGAAAGGGCACGGGAGCGCAAGGCAGAAGGAATGAAATTTCGTATTATCTGCTTCTCCATTAACTCCGACAATACATTTTTTGGTCGTTCCATTGGGTGAAGTGCAAGACCAAAATACACTGATATTTTAAATGCCACATTATTACGGAAATACGCATTGAAATGGCAGTGATACGGAGGGTTTCGGAGAACTCTATGCCCATTTTTTTCTGTCAATTTCGTCAATTGGGAAGCGAGGTTGGTGATGCATAGACAACCTTAGCAATTCCATCTTATTCATTCCAGGCTCTAACTGCGCGTCGGCGTTTTATTTAGCCTGATTGTAATGTATTGTCCATCACAATGCAGCTATTTGGTTTTATGTTGGGAAGCAGTTGATTGACAAACCAAGTCTTAAATGTTTCACTCGTCATCTCCTGATCGTAATCGCCTAAATCGCCCCTTCTCGCCTTGAATAAATGGGTTGCACAAAACCTTCTGATATCCCCGCGTGAAGAAGAATTAACCGGGGCACCTTGCCAACGGGTGCCGGCATTGTGCCTTTAGCGGTCGCGGTTTGTAGGATTTTCCGTACTTACAATGTCTTCAAAAAGGGGGTTGGATTGCGGTGGTGAAGCGTGGGTCGGGTGCAACGGGGAATTCCAGTGCATCCGTGAAAACATCGTTGTATCTGAGGTAGGAGGAGGGGAGGGGTAAGCTAGGAAAAGGGTTTGCAAGGGTGTGGAGGGAAGGAAGGTCTAAAAGGGCGGAGTGGGAAGGATACAAAATTACAATATTTTCCTTATTACGTAGACCCCTTTCTTGGGATACCTTAGAGTAAGGGCGTCAATGCAGGAGGACGTGAAAATTAGCGAACCTGCTTTCTTAACCACGATCGCGGAGTCTTTAAAATACTGACGTGGAAATGAAATAAAGGCCATTCGGAATCTAATATTTGAAAGAGCATACATTTTTGGTTTAAAATAATTTTTTTCTAAAAATATCCAGAGGCTCTTTCATACACACTTAGAATTAGTCATTCTACTTGATAGTTTAGACAAGTGTATATAAACCCTCCCTGGTCATCAAGATGCATTTCAATAAGCTGCAAAGAAGACGGATAGAATTCGGAAAGCTGATTTTTCCGACATTTGATCAACTTCGATACTTTACTATAAAGTGATAGACAATAACATTTGGGATATGACACGAGACGGGGACAACTGATCGCATAGGCAAAGTAATGAAAAAGCATAACATCATTATGAGACTTTAAACTATCGCGTAACTTCAAGATCACATTCGAGGAGCTGAATACCCATTACCTCCCAAAATGTTCTAAGGCATAAACGAATTATTCTGTAGTCGCGGAAAATCATGTATTCATGCCATATCAACAAAGAGCCATAGGATGAAGACCTAAAGAAAGCGAACGGGCTATTCTAAAGAAAGATTGGTATCACTCCGCCGTGGCTGCTAATTCACTCTTAAAATAAGGTCACAGCATAAACATTACGAGGGAGAAAATGTTTTGGAAAGAAAGGAGCCACTATCCTGCACGGACCATCAGAGAAGCTATTGAAATAAAAAAAAGACGGAAGAACTTAAACAGAGAAGATGGCCACAAACTTCCTTATGAGTGGAAAACACTCGCAAAATTCAAGTATAAATTATTTCAACGGAATAATAATAAATAAATAACAGCGGAAGTTAGTTTATTTATTGTAATTGTTTATTCAGACATTCTGACGAAACCGGCAGAATAGCACGGCGAAACTGTCGCTCAAACAACTACTCATATCGCAGAAAACTATTAGATAATTATTCAAATTAATAAATAAAATTTGAATAAATTAGATGAGCTTTACATTGAATATATATTTTAGTTTTTATCTTAAGCAACCACAATATTATAAACATTTTCTCTCTCGATAAGTTAAATGGTAGATACGCGACTTGAATATCAAATATGTTTTTGACGAAAAACAGGTCAGACGAAATACTTGGATAGCTCCTCTAGATTCGCGATAATTGGTTTCGCATACATAATTTGAGTGTTTCACTGTTTTCTGCGAAGATTGAAGACAGGGGAGTGAGGATAGTCTCGTTGGAGGAAAACATTGCGTCATGAAGATAATTAAGCATCAAGTCATTGCATCAACGCCACTTACAAGATTATCAAGCAGCCACGTAGAAAATTTAAGTGGAAACGGAGCCGAGATTTTAAGACACGTGTATTAACACCATTTAACATTTAACCCCACGCCTTCAACCATTTGAACAATAAAATTTATCGGGGGAAATTACATCCCAACTTCTATTCCTATAAATAAGTTGAAAATTATAAATTATTATCAACGTAATTATAAAATGATAATTAATCAATAAAAACAATATCAATAATGAATTATGTATTATTAATTAAATTATTAATAAGTTAAAAACCTTCGACTTGAAAAAAAGATTTCTACGTTCAGCACAAACGTTTTACTGTAAATGCCATAATTCAAAATCATTAAATACGTAACTTAGACGAAAGTCATTTATTTAAAGTTCAAGAACCTAAATGTTGAAACGAAGACACTCGTTGAAAGCCCCGGTCGTCATATATTATCCTCCGATACATATATGAATATTTAATTCAAGAGGTGAGCAAAACCTCGAACAAAATCATTGGAGAGGCAAATTATCACATTTTAAAAAATTACTACTCAAATCGACACATTAGTTTACAACCAAATATTTGTCTCGCAATGAAGATTAAATAAATGGAATAATACTGGACATGTACCAATTATGTGTTTCGATACGGCTTACGCTATAATCATGATAGACAATATAAATACATTGTGGCCATATAATACCGAAAAATAATCCTATAGGTCGTCCATAAAAACAGTGAAAAGTGAATAACAATAAAAAGAACATCAGCCCACGTGTGATTTGCAGATCACGCACGAAAGATATATCAATCACTTTGTCATTCATCTCAAAGTACAACAATATCAATGAAAAAAATTAATAACGACATCTCTCTCGCCCATCAAAGCAAAGCATCAAGATCACACACCTACTAACTTGATCAGTGTGAGTGTCAGACAACTCCCGAGAAACACACCAGAATGATAAATACGCCGCCGCCGGTGCAATCCTCAAAGCAGACAGCTGACAGTCTCCGGGCGTCAACCCATTACGAACATGTCTATGTTACGAACGGGCGTACTAAGACTAGACGGGACAAACAATTTTCCATCAGCACTCCCCAGTACTGCGTACAATATCAAACAGTAATAAATCAGTTTCGATACGAAGCTACATCTACAAATGTTAATGATTGTGTTGTTTTCATACTGTTAATTATGGAGTTGATAAATAATACCAGCAGCGAGTTTTCGGATACGTCCAATCTTAAAAAAAAAGGTGTCTCGCAAAAATTACGACTGTTTTGGATGATGAGAAAGAACTGAAAGTTAAGAACCAATTAAGAAACTATTTACACTGTCGTGATATAATTTCTTAAGGATCTGGTAAATTTACTCAGGTTGTCATGTCTTCGCAATAAAATATATGTTTCAATAGAAAAAATAGAATGCGTGATAGAATTCTAAATGTACTGAACTTGAATTGATAACACTCGCCATTATGGATAATTATTACTCAACATTTTAAATGCAATCCAATACGAATTGGCAGACAATGTGTGGGAAACATTGTTTGAATGATTACAATTTAAAGTAGAGAAGGAATTGACATTTAGAAATTCTGAAACTGTTGCAAGGAAGGCATACGCTAAGCGAAAAAGGTCAGGCACAGCTGATCCACGGATTAAACCACTCCCTTTAAAAATAAATAATAAATATCACTCGCACACGATGGGAGAGGCGTCTCTAACCCTGTCACATTAACGAAAATGACTGCAAACGTCCATGTACCGCAAAATGAACAAATCAATCACGACCGATAAGAGCAACTTAATCAATCGACAATAGTTTAGACTTGTGTGCAACTCCAGTGTCTCCCACACGACTGCCATCGAGAGGATTCATTCCCTCGCACATGTCAGTGGTCGCCAAGGTGACGAATTCAAAACGTGCCGTCAACATTTAAATGAAGAGTTCAAGGCAGAGAGTTCAAGGCAGTGTATGAGAGGAGGTCAAAGGTTACTCACCGGCGTCGACACGGAGGTGTAGGACACGAGGCAGGCGCGATGGATTTAATTAATACGTCCAGCGATGTCCTCAACTCCCAATCCATAAATGGCGATGGCCACACCACGCTGAAGAAAAGGAAAGAAAATTGAGTAAGTACTCAGCAGCAGCCACTCGATAAATGGGGCGAATCTATAATTCTACTTGTTCGCTCTAGTGAATACACATCTCATTCCAAAGTAGAAAACAAAGGCGGGACGGATAGCGCAGGAAGCAGCCTCCACCGCCTAACGGAGACAAGTGTCACACTCGAGATATCTTGTCACTCACACTTCACAAGCACATTCTACGCCCATGCCTCTTAAAGACAATTCAATAGTTTAGGGCTCACTCACTGGAGACGTACTTGTACAAAACACACCGAGGAGAGTACGAGACTCGCATTGCAAATAACGCCGCGAACAAGAGAGCACCACGACCTACACGCGAGGAAGGCACAAACTCGATTGCCCCCGGACGGAATATTTGGACGGGGGGGGGGGGGGGGATGACGTCATCTCGCAAGGCCAATCAAGAGTCGATCCCAAACGTAGCGATGGCCGCTGCATCCCTTCTCCTTCCAATCAGCTGCAGGCGGTGGTCAGTGGGGCGGAGAGGAGGAAGGCCTATGGAGAATTGGGTGGGATGGGTTGATGGGAGTGACTCCGGGCGGGCGGCTCGACAATAAGAAAATTAGTAGTGATGGTCTTTGTCGTTACTTCTTGGTAATCGGTACTTTTCGTTCATTTCCCTTCTGGTAATCGTTACTTTTTAGTAGTTACTAGGTATTCGTTTCTCTTTTGTATCTATCTGCGTCACAGATATATACACAGTATATATATCTGTGATCTGCGTGTAGCGGATAGTAATAATTTTAGCCGCAGAGATGGCGCTGGTAAAAATACCGCTGGGACATCCCCCTCCCTTGCTTTCACAAATTCAAATGATACCACTCCCGAACAGCTCTTTCCTACATTATATAAATAATACTCGAAAATATCAATGGAAGACAGACGATAGAAACCTACCTGACAATAAGAGCAAACGGTGAAGGAAAAATATATTTTGGCGCGACCAGCGAAAACATGAATTTTAAAATATCCCCAGCGTAAGAAATTCAGTAAGAAGAAACCAAACTAATGAAATTAATCTTTCCGATAATAGTTGAAAATTAAATGAAAAAAAAAGGTATAAGAGTAAATACACACATATATTCACACCATAAATACATGATAAGTTATAATGATGATATTCTTACGTAATTGGAGATTACAAATTCAAACCAGTATACTGGTACATATATGTGGTGGATAAAACTATAAACCCTCAATTAATCAGGAAACCACCCAGAGCATTCTAAAAAAAAGCACAGTATAAACAGATCAATTTTTCCATCAAATCATATATTACATAAACAGCAATGTTGAGCACTTAGATTCCTATAATAGCCACAAATGGAATGCATGGATTTGATGCTGTCAGATTACTGCAGTAAGTAGACAATGGGGGTTATTACGTAACTCATAAGGACGGCGTTATGGGGTGAAAGTCTTTATCATAACGACCCCCAGTGAGCATACCGACTTGAGCGATTACGGAACTCATAAGGCCGTCTTTATGGAGTGAAAAGTCTTTATCATAACGACCCAAAATAAAGCCAGCTCAAGAGGGGTCCTTATGAAGATAAAGACCCAAGATGGCATATTTGCGCAAAAGTTAACTCTGCGAACTCGCGAGATATATAATAATTATCAAAGCCTATGTGAAGAACAACATTAAAAGTAACAAGCGTTCACACTTAGAAGAGTTGCGAAATGTTTTTAAAACATTTCCGAGTTTCAAATGCAATGTCGAGACTCGGGAGTACATCTGATGACGGTTCAATTCTGAGGACTCACGAAGTATATTAACGTTAATAATCAAAGGCTATGCGAAGAATAATATGACAAAAAGTATGATTTTACAATTAGGTGATTTGCTAAATGTTTTAAAAATATTTCCGAGTTTCAAAGCTATTGAATTGCTGAGTCCGGGAGCATTTCTGACGGTGCAGCATACGGCTAGCCGTCAGCGCTGAGCTTTGGCATACAAGTTACTGTAGATTTGATTGATACTACACGTATTTCATGCATTAGAAGGTTATACGAAGAGGCAAATACAGATATGTCATCGTATTCTAGAGTGTAATTATCCCTGCCGCTCATGTCACCCCGGAAAGATTTGCGTTTATAGTTTCTCATTTCAAATACGCGTCACTGTCACTTTTTCAAACCCACATTCCTCAATTTTAAACTCTCTGGGGAGTTAATTACACGTTCAAGAAATATAAAAACTGTTTATGCATACTTCCTAATAGCTTGAAATGCTCTTTTCACAATTTTCTGTGCGGTGTCAATCAAAAGACACCTTTGAAGGCAGCAACTTTAAGACACTCATCGATCGTTTTCGCGCACGATTCTCACAGAAATGCACATTGATAAATCAGTCTCATACACACTTTTTAACGTTTTAAAAACAAACCAAATATTTCCTAGTTTCAAAGCCACAAACAAGTTCAACCGGGAGCATTTCTTACAGGGCAGTAAACAGCTGATCTTTGGCTCAACTGTTTGCTGCGTAGTTAGTATTGATTTGTTTGATACTGCTCGTATTTCATGCAATAGAAGGTTATACGAAGAGGCAAATACAGATATGTCATCGTATTCTATAGTGTAATTATCCCTGCCGATCATGTCACCCCTGAAAGATGTACGTTTATAGTTTTTATTTAAAAAATACGTGACACTGTCACTTTCAAACCCACATTCCTCAAATGTAAACAGATAATTATACGTTCTAGAAATATAAAAACTGTTAGTGCTTACTCCTTAAACGCTTAATATGCTCTTTACACTATTTTCTGTACAGTGACAATCCAAAGACACGTTTGCAAACAGTACCTACGTCTAATAACTTTTAGACACTCTTCGATCGTTTTCGCGCACGTTTATCACGCAAATGCACTTAAATTCACCAGTCCCACACACATTTTGCACCGTTTTAAAAACAAACCCAATGCACATTGTGTAAACTCATTCTTTCTGCACATTAGTCGAAAGAATACTCGACTGCACGAAGCATACACCCGGAACGGTTTTCTCACTCTTTATTTCCATCAGTGTAACTCACTAAAGATACGATTACGTAATAATAAAGATAATTCAAAACTTCTTTCAGGAAATAATGACTTAATAACATAATCAACCTTCATCATTAAAATCAAGAATGTTTGTTTACATTCCTGGCGAGGACCGTCGCTAAACGATACTCATTTTTTTCTTGTTTACTTTTGCTCGCACATGCATGGTCCACTGCTCCACACAGGAACGTCAAGCATTTCATTGGTCGATACATATTCCAAGAGAGTTGCACAGACTTGAACGAAGAATTTGTCATAACACTGTCTTTATGGGCATAACGACCCTCTTCAACACTTCTACCCTGAGTTCCGTAATCGCTGGGGTAGATATATTCAGGCCAGGACAGTCGGTGTTTAACGACGTCTTTATTTATCGTCGCGAGTTCCGTAATAACCCCCAATGTATACATGTATGATGAGCATAAGAATAAAACATTATGGGGGGTTATTACGGAACTCGCGACGATAAATAAAGACGTCGTTAAACACCGACTGTCCTGGCCTGAATATATCTACCCCAGCGATTACGGAACTCAGGGTAGAAGTGTTGAGGAGGGTCGTTATGCCCATAAAGACAGTGTTATGACAAATTCTTCGTTCAAGTCAGTGCAACTCTCTTGGAATATGTATCGACCAATGAAATGCTTGACGTTCCTGTGTGGAACAGTGGACCAAATGCATGAGCGAGCAAAAGTAAACAAGAAAAAAATGAGTATCGTTTAGCGACGGTCCTCGCCAGGAATGTAAACAAACATTCTTGATTTTAATGATGAAGGTTGATTATTTTATTAAGTCATTATTTCCTGAAAGAAGTTTTGAATTATCTTTATTATTACGTAATCGCATCTTTAGTGAGTTACACTGATGGAAATAAAGAGTGAGAAAACCGTTCCGGGTGTATGCTTCGTGCAGTCGAAAAATAAAAAGTATTCTTTCGACTAATGTGCAGAAAGAATGAGTTTACACAATGTGCATTGGGTTTGTTTTTAAAACGGTGCAAAATGTGTGTGGGACTGGTGAATTTAAGTGCATTTGCGTGATAAACGTGCGCGAAAACGATCGAAGAGTGTCTAAAAGTTATTAGACGTAGGTACTGTTTGCAAACGTGTCTTTGGATTGTCACTGTACAGAAAATAGTGTAAAGAGCATATTAAGCGTTTAAGGAGTAAGCACTAACAGTTTTTATATTTCTAGAACGTATAATTATCTGTCCGGAGAGTTTACATTTGAGGAATGTGGGTTTGAAAGTGACAGTGTCACGTATTTTTTAAATAAAAACTATAAACGTACATCTTTCAGGGGTGACATGAGCGGCAGGGATAATTACACTATAGAATACGATGACATATTTGTATTTGCCTCTTCGTATAACTTTCTATTGCATGAAATACGAGCAGTATCAAACAAATCTATACTAACTACGCAGCAAACAGCTGAGCCAAAGATCAGCTGTTTGCTGCCCTGTAAGAAATGCTCCCGGTTGAACTTGTTCGTGGATTTGAAACTAGGAAATATTTGGTTTGTTTTTAAAACGTTAAAAAGTATGTATGAGACTGATTTATCAATGTGCATTTCTGTGAGAATCGTGCGCGAAAACGATCGATGAGTGTCTTAAAGTTGCTGTCTTCAAAGGTGTCTTTTGATTGACACCGCACAGAAAATTGTGAAAAGAGCATTTCAAGCGTTAAGGAAGTATGCATAAACAGTCTTTATATTTCTTGAACGTGTAATTAACTCCCCAGAGAGTTTAAAATTGAGGAATGTGAGTTTGAAACGTGACAGTGACGCGTATTTGAAATGAGAAACTATAAACGCAAATCTTTCCGGGGTGACATGAGCGGCAGGGATAATTACACTCTAGAATACGATGACATATCTGCATTTGCCTCTTCGTATAACCTTCTATTGCATGAAATACGAGTAGTCTCAATCAAATCTACAGTAACTTGTATGCCAAAGCTCAGCGCTGACGGCTAGCCGTATGCTGCACCGTCAGAAATGCTCCCGGACTCAGCAATTCAATAGCTTTGAAACTCGGAAATATTTTAAAAACATTTAGCAAATCACCTAATTGTAAAATCATACTTTTTGTCATATTATTCTTCGCATAGCCTTTGATTATTAACGTTAATATACTTCGTGAGTCCTCAGAATTGAACCGTCATCAGATGTACTCCCGAGTCTCGACATTGCATTTGAATTTGAAACTCGGAAATGTTTTAAAAACATTTCGCAACTCTTCTAAGTGTGAACGCTTGTTACTTTTAATGTTGTTCTTCACATAGGCTTTGATAATTATTATATATCTCGCGAGTTCGCAGAGTTAACTTTTGCGCAAATACGCCATCTTGGGTCTTTATCTTCATAAGGACCCCTCTTGAGCTGTCTTTATTTTGGGTCGTTATGATAAAGACTTTTCACTCCATAAAGACGGCCTTATGAGTTCCGTAATCGCTCAAGTCGGTATGATCACTGGGGGTAGTTATGATAAAGACTTTCACCCCATAACGCCGTCCTTATGAGTTACGTAATAACCCCCATGGTAGGTATATGTTAAAGAACCAAACAAATACAATTAACAAAAAATTACTTTAATTAAACTGTGTCGTGACACTGCATATGCAGTATTCTGTGTAGAATATAGAAAAAATATTACCAATTATAGGTCTTCACTAAATATGGCAGAAAATTATGAAAATACCATCAAATCAATGTTCAACACGATAACACAATTGTCAGTACATTCAGTGAACACTAAAGATATTATTGTTTCTTACCCTTAAATTTTCCGGGTGGGCCCTCAAAACACTTTCCTCAATTCAGAATATTCAGCAGTGAACTTTGAACATAAACGCAAAAAAGAAATAAAACCTGATAATGACTCAAAGTGCGATCGACTCTACGTAAACAGAAAATAGAAGTAGACCTAACTAAATCAAGACAATTGTTCCACGTATAAAATATCTCCACTGATTCATTCATAGAGAACAATATATAGGTAGTCACTCTGTCTGGCACCTAAGGTGTGCTCTCATGAGCACTGCTGTGTGCTCATTGAGCATTGCAGTGGCACTTTATGCTCTGAGTTTAGAATTTACTCCATGGCACTCCATCCCTCCATCGAAAAAAGGTGGTGTCCATTGGAGAGTCCCAGCAAGTAAAAATCACAGCCCAAATTTGATTAATAAAATACCCTGAAAAATGCACCCCAACAATACTTACATAAATGATATAGATAAATGCATGTGTACACATCTGCCGTAAGACAAATAAAGTAGCCGAACTAGATATAATAGAACTGTCTAATCTCAATTGGAGCACGTAATATTCCGGTTAAAATTCTAAAAATCAACCATGAATCATCAAGGTGCGCTGTGCTCATATAGTATGTAATTTGTTCTCTCCCCACACTTCAGACTGCTGCCTCGAAAAGTGTTGTCACGAGGTCGCTATTATTAAGCGAGAAGATTAAAATGTGAGCAATTTGATGGTACGAAGACTTGCAACATTCTAGAGGCAATGATTCAGTTACATCGTGTTTAAGTAGAAGATTGGGGTGTAAGAAACACCCCGCGCGCCCTTCCCTCACGTTAAACACTGTAGTATTGTCGACGCGATGTTGACGAGTAAGAAACATAAACAGGCACATTGTAACAGCTACGTCACTTTGAGTGAACCCCCCATCTCCCCCTCCCCTGCCGCAGGTTTTCAGGCGAACCTAAAGTTGGTGAAGTAGATTATGCATGACTCCTAATTGGAAATAAATATGATAAAATCTGGAATTGCGACATATTTTCGGCAATACCAGCGGCGGTGTTGAAGCAACTTATTCATTGTGGAAGAACAAAATAATATATCCAATATCAGCCCATGTACATTAGCAGAAAAAGCTCAAAAATTTTTGTATAATAATTGATTAATAATTTTCCCATTGGAAAAAATTCATGCTCCCAACTATTCTTCAACAACAAATGCCCTTGGATAACGAAATGGATGCATGCCTCATGTAAACATAAAAGAGAATTATATAAATTATGTGTTACTTGAAATGACCCTGGCAAAAAACTGTAACGTAAACAGTATTGTAAAATTCTAAGAGATATCATTACAAAAGTACAAAAAACTATGCATAATAGCCAATGGGTGAAAATGATCCGTGACAGACAGTGTGAATACAGATTGCTGATTTGCGTTAATTGGGACTCAAAGACATGCAGAAAGTGTGATAGGCAGAGTGACGGTACAGTGTGTGGGGACATTGAATGCACAGTGTGAGGACACTGTGACTAATAGCCTTGAACAGTGTGCAGCACATTGCTGTCACACTGTCGATCACCCGTGTGGGGTAGGCTAGGTGCCTCCATCAGGTGCCTCCCCAGGTGGCGGATAGGGGAACCCTCGACTTCAAGTAGGGAAATAAAATACGCAGGGTGGACCAAAACTAGCATCAAAATCCAGGGGTGACTGACCTGTAGTGGGTGGCCACCTGGTCCGTGTCAGTTCCCAGAGAGGAGGCACCCAGCATACCATAACAAAGGTATAAATCGCAAATCAAAATCTATGCGATGGCCAAAACATACGGAATTATTAACCCAGGTGGCAGTCCAGGTTTTCTGGAAAATCCACCCTCCTTTATGGAGGCCGGTCCCACGGGTTCTGGGGGTGCCATCAGTCGCATTCAGATGACCCATTTAAAAGGAGCTTAATAATTAGTAGAACACCTCCAAAAGTGAATAATAAGACATCAAGAACGGAGCACGAGAATGAAACGCTAAGAGATAGACTCAGAGACATAGAGGCTGCAGATGAAGCAGATAGTTGAGAGACTAACACAGGAGAACAAACAATCAAAAACCTTGGTTGAAGGAAAATCAGCTGTATGTGCAGAAACAGAAATCCATCACAAGGAACAGCACACTATAGAATATGCTACGGATGATGTAGAGCTTGCCAGAGAAACGGACTGGATTATTAGTGGGAATAAGAGAGCCAGTAAGAAGCGTTAAGCCGACTCCTCACCGAAGGAAGAAGCCCCAAACCAACCAAAAAGCACCGATGAACAAACCACCGTGGTTGTCGGGCAATAAATCATGATGGACAGAACACAGGGAGGAATAGTGTCAAGAAAATAAACTACAACCCCACCACCAATCAACATTGTTGGAGTGGGAATTTATGCTGAAGTCAGAGCTCAGGGTACAATAGCAAATACGGATTGTAAAATAACGGCATTGTAACAATAATGTCTGGAAAATAGTCATGCTAAACTCTTGACTTCTATAGGGAACTGGCCAACAAACTGAACACAGAAAAAAAAGAATGGAATATGTAAGAGGACAAAAGCTGAACACCTCTTATAGTTATGGCTAGAGGTCTTCACCCAACCTTTAAAAGACAGGATACCACAGGTGACCTACAGCCATTGAATACATGATAATTATTCAATGAATAATTATCATGTATTCATGCCCTACAGGGGAATATAAATAATAGATGCTGTAAATATAATCAAGAAAGAGAAAAAAGAAAATGATCGAGGGCAGCAGGTTACTAGAAGGAGAGGGCTCCCATGCTCACACTTCACCAAGGCGAGAGAGCAGAACGAGTTTATAGTATTAAATGTAGACTTAAAATGCGAGTCAAAGTAGAACCCCTAAGATAAACCTCAAAATTAATACCACAATGCAAAAGATGTCAAGGATTCAATGACACACAGAAGTCTGTATTAATTACGATCGATCTGGCGAGCAAGAAACCCCAGAAAGTCCACCCAGAAGAAAGTCCACCCAGAAGAAAGTACACCCAGAAGAAAGTCCACCCAGGGTGTAGTGATAGTGTTCTCAGTGTGATGTGTAGTGATGAGAGTTTAGAAGCTAATCGGAAGCGCAATGGGAAACCTAGTGTGTCCGAAATACAAAATAGCTTAATCGAAAGTGCTCCTGACCATGATGGACTCACAAAGACGAGAGGTAAAAGAGAACAAAGAGAAATAAGGACAAATGGCACTCCTATTGTAGGCATCTCAACCACTACTGATTGTTCTCTTAGTGCAGTGCCACGGCAAGCAAATTTACATCTATGGAAACTGAAGCCGACTACAACAATGTCGGACGTCCAAAAATACATTCTGGCTAGGATAACGGATATATATATCTGTGGACTCAGCAGAAATAGAGCAACTAAAATATGGTAAAGTTGATTATGCCTCATTCTCTGTATCAGTTGATTTTAAACAAAAGCTAGTCAAGGCTGATTTCTGGCCTAAGGATGCATTTATGAATAATTATTTTTTTCTGAAAAAAAAAAAAAACGCCTAAATGTGCCTTCGGGTTAACTGTGATCACTGACTATAATGCAATTTAAAATTGCAATTTAAATGCAATTGCAAAAGAAAATTTACAATGCAATTGTCTTGCCACATTTTAGGTATTGTCCAACGATTTTGCTTATGACGCAAGGTTATAATGCACGAAGATTACAGACTCTACAAAATAGAGCCATGAGAATCATCCTTAAATGGGACAAGTATACCAGGATTGATGTCATGCTAAATCATCTAAACTGGTTAAATATTCAGCAGATGTTGGACTTGGAAGTTTTAAAATTTATTCATAAAATAAAACTTGGGCTGATGCCACCATATTTATCTAGATTGATAATCACAAATAGAGATATTCAAAAATATGCCACCAGAGGTGAACAAAATTTTCATTTTCCTTTTGTGAGCAAATCAGTGACACAAAACTTTTGTGTTTTTCAAAGGACTAGTTTTATATAATGCATTGGAAATGATGCAAAGGCTGTGCGATCGGATAGATTTGAGGCAGAGGTGAGAAATGGATTGTAAATAAATGAGTGGTTTTGTTATTGCCATTTTGCAATTTTTGTGTACAATTTTCTTTGTATTGAGAATAGCAGTATTGCTAAATAAAGACTGAACATATAGAAGTACTGCTATCGGGGAACAAGGTGTGTAAAATGCCTTGGAAAACATCTAACCCAGAATTGCACGGCCAAACGAGATCAACCACCCATGTGTGTGAACTGTAGAGGACATCATCATGCAAACTACAGGGGGTGTGAGGTAGCAAAGCAGCTTCAACATATCTGCATTGTCCTCTTCCACTCTGGGTGGGGCTGTACGTAATGGGGCGTTAACTCGGAACCGAAATTGCTATTTTATTCACGAAATCGTTACATGGAAACAAAAAAATGAATTTTAGTGAAAAATTCTATCTTCTAACAGTAGCCATTCACTCATAAATTGAAAATTAAAGTATGCAAAGGGTGAAGCCCATCGAATGAGCTGCGCTGAGACCTTCTACGTCATATCCACCTCCCCTCGTTGGTTGTTTAGGGGAGTGGAGTGAGGGAGGATAGTGATTGGGCGAAGGAGTTGTGGACGAAGGGACGACGTGAGAAGTCCCACCACTCCCATTCCAGCAAAAGTGTTAAGAAAATCAGTTTTTCGTCGCTTATAACTCGAGAACTACGAGACGGATTGAAAAACGGAAAAATATGAGTCTCTTTATTTTATAAAGTCTATCAGATTTGGCAATTTAAAAAAAAATGGTATACACCCCCATTGGGCATCCAATACTCTTTGATTAATACTTTATTTCCTCTCTTAATACAAGAGCAGTTGAACCGTCGTCTATGACTCCTTGACTGAGACTGCCCTGTCCCTATCACCGCTGTCACGACTGTCACTTGTTCGATCTCACAATCGTTTACTCAATCGATATTACACACTTGCTATTACAATACAGTACAGTATGAGAAAACGAAGAAGAAACACTGAAAAGCTGGGAACAAGAAGAGGAGTGAAAGCAGGAGCCTCCAAAGCAAGTAACACCATTACTGGAACAAAGACAAAAGTTTTACAGAAGCAACATATCATCACCAAAGATATGGAAACAAATGAGCAAGCTGTAAGTGTTATACTTCAACGACTTGATGCTATGAATCAAAGCCTACAAGACCAATCCAAAACAAATGAAAAAATCCTAGAAAGCTTAGCCAAGCAACAAAAAGCAACTGAGAACTTGGCTGAAAGAATATATAGAATTGAGGCAAAACGTCGCAAAACTTTAAATAAAAACTATGCACGATACCCTAAAATTAACTAAATGGAATGCTAACGGACTCATTCAGCATATACTTGAACTGGAGGCCTACTTACTTGTGGAAAAAATAGATATATGTTTGACTACGGAAACCAGTCTAAAAAAAATTTAACTGTTAAGATAAATGGCTAAACTTGCTATCATGCTGCTCATCCATCAGACAAAGCTAGAGGAGGAGCGGTGGTTCTGATAAAAACTACCATCAAACACTATCAAGGTATAAAAATGTTGGAGGATTGGAGTGAAGTAGCAAGTGTAAGTACAGACATAATGGACAAAGGAAGCTTTACAATCGCAGTAATATATTGCCCACCAAGGCATAACTTGAAGGAGGAGGTCTATGTCACACTCTTCAGGACATTAGGTAATCGTTTCATTGCTAGAGGTGACTCCAATGAAAAAAAAACCTTTTGGGGGTCAATATTAATGAACACAAAGGGCAGAGAACTCTATAAAGCAGGGCAAACACTAAACCTTGATTTCCATTCAAGTGGTTCACCAACCTATTGGCCATCAGATCCCAACAAAGTTCCAGATCTGATAAGACTTCTTTGTGGTGAAAGGTGTGTCTGATCGGTATGTACACGCTGAAAATAGTGTGTGTGGATCTTTCATCGGATCACACACCTGTGATTTTGACAGTTAATGTGCAAGTAGAGGGTCAAAAATATCCACCCATACTGGAAAATAGCAAGACAAACTGGAACTTATTTAGACAGATTTTGGAAGAGAATATAGAGCTCCAAGTCCCATTGATCAATAATCAGGATTTAGAAGAAGAAGTCGAAAGACTAAACGTAAGCATACAAAAAGCATGTTGGGCAAGTACCCCACAGGTCCAAAGAAACTACCAACATCACATTTATCACCCATCTGAGGTAAAACAACTACTCAGAAAAAAAAGATATGACCGAAAAACTTGGAATAGGGCTCATACACCAGAAAACAAAAAAAGTCCTATACGCACTTTGTAATAAAGAATTAATAAGAAAGATCAAAAATGAGTTATTTCAGATATACGTCAGCAATCTCACTGCAGAAAAGGACACTGACTATTCGTTGTGGAAAGCAGCAAAAGGGATGAAAAGACCAAAGACCCAATCGCCCCCTTTGAGACAGGATGATGGGATATGGGTGAGGTCGGAAAGAGAAGGCAGATCTCTTCGCAAGACACGTTGAAGAAACTTTTTATCCATTACCGAGGCAAACAGAAGCAGGTCCTTTACACATGAATGACAAAATGGATATACAGAGAGTAACACTACAAGAAGTAAGGGATGAAATAATTTGAATGGCAAAAAAGCACCAGGATATTAACTCCCAGAAAGGAAAGTGGCTAACAGGCGGATAGCACAAGTGACGAACAGCAAGTAATAAATATCAAGATAGACGAATAGCAAAATAAGTAGATGGAAGTATATTCAAAGACTGGTGAAGGAGTGGTGGTGACGACGGGAATTGAAACCAAACCCTCATGGGAAACACATCGCTACTGCCCAAAGGGTCAGAAAAGAAAACGCCAAATTTTGAAAAATTGCAAACAATAACTCCAATGTATGTCCTCAGTGCAATAGAAGTTAATTATAAACAATTAATAAATAAAAATAATTTTTATTGCTAATAATGTGTAGATAAACCCTTCTTAATGCCGGTTGTGGAAAAAAATAGAGTACCGGGAGAAAAAAGTACACGTGCACCTGTATCTAGGTCAAAATGACCCCTCTACCCGTCCTCCTAGTGTTTAACCCTTAATCCCTAAAGTGGCGTTAAGAATTGGCAAATGGCCTAGAGCTATCGAGCCGATTTTCACTAAGTATTATTGATTATAAGGAATGTTCAAGACAGTTTTATTATAATTGTACATCAATAATGATTCTCATGAATTAAAAATTAAATAGTGCATCAAGTAAGAGCAAAACTGTATGAACTATCTCCATTGCATATTACCTTAATATCATTGAAAATTTCCCAGAATATGACACCTCATATCAGAGTTTGAGAAGCAATACTCTCGTTCCTTGGAATGGAGCGCTCCACCATGCGCCAGTGCACATAGAGTGATAGTCTTGTAAGGGAATGGTGTGGCATTCACCTCAGTGGTGCACGCTGGGGGGAGGCACTGGAAGTGCGCAGGACCATATCTCGTAATGCAAAAATAAAGATAAAAACCAAACAGAAAGTTGGTCCTTGTTTAGTAATGTTTTCACATAGGTAGAGCACTTTTTCCCACTCAACAAATTCATGCTATTTTTTCCAAGTATTTAGGCCACTTAAGGAAATGGTTCCAGAAAACTGATGGTGATGAAACTTTAATATGATTATAAACACTCAACAACGGTCATTTGTAGAGGTGGAAAACATTACTTGATCCTGTTGGTCGTTGTTTGGGTTTCCGACCGGGTCAAACTCTCCATTTATGCTGACGCTTCAATGAACGAGTCGTTTATCGAAACGTCGCCAGAAATGGAGAGTTTGACCCAGTCTGAAACTTGAACAACCACCAACATTGCCATGCACCGGGAAAGCCTTAGATCTTTAAGAGGTGAGTTAAAGGCACACTACAAAGGGGGAAAAGGTTAATACCAGCCTACTTAGGAAATACCACCTATTCTAAATCCTAACAAAACACGTACAAAACCCAAACGACTGATATAAAATGAAACCCAAAAGATGAAATCCTAACGTGACTCATACTCGGAAGTACAGCCCCAAAACAAAGAGCTCACAGACGAAGTGCCACTCAGAGCCAAAGCCGCCTGCACGCACACCTGCGCTCACCATTAAGAGGTGGTCTCCTCCATCAACCCAGCATGTGTTTCCCGTGAGGGTTTGGTTTCAATTCCCGTCGTCACCACCACTCCTTTACCAGTCTTTGAATATACTTCTACATATCCACTTATTTTGCTATTCGTCAGGTCTATCTTGATATTTTTTATTTTCTATTCGTCACACTTAACCGTTACGCTACTGAACAGGTGTGTGTAGGAACAGTTGGAACCTAACCTGTTGTAACTTATCAGGTACTGTTACAACTACCTAGGGCTGTCTAACAGAAATTTATAAAAGATTCCATGTATTGGAACAAATGTATGCAATGAGAAGGTGTACAATTTTTTTAGACGTAAGATAATAAAGAAAGATGCAGTATTTTGGGTTGTTTGTTGTATTCTCGCATCGTCAAGGATTTGACATCATTTCAGTCGACACGAGAAGCGAAGGGATTTTGATTTGATTGATTTGAGACGGGGTTTTTTGAAGGCCACTTAGACGCCTTTGGGTCCACTGTGCTGGCCCATCCTGCCCACCTCATGCAGACATAGAACCGTGGTAAAAGGTATAGAGTCATCCCTCCAACCCCCATTTGGGCCCAACATTCGGGCTTAACTTCAATGATATGATGGGAAACAGTGTTTCAATATGGCTATGCCCATAAGAGCAGAGGGATGTTTTTAAGTGTTGTGATCCAAAGTGTAAAGCCATGGTTACACGATACATTGACACGTACAAGTTAATGTGTGAATGTATGAACGCGAGAATGAACGAGAAAATTCACCGTGTAACCATTCACCAAAATGTACGAACGCGTGAACAGAAAATAGAACCTGTTCTAATTTGGTTCATGCATTCGTACAAGTTGCGCTCGTGCTTCAGTGACACCTTGTGGTAGATAACGGGAATAATGTTTTCTGCTCGTACGGTGTTTGTATACATCTAAATTTTCGGTTGTTTGCGTTTGATTCACCTATTACTATTTATTTTGATGTACGCTCCATTAGGACTTCCCTCTACTATTTCATCTTGGCACTTCTTGGACGACCTGTGCGTTATGTCTATTGGCCTCTCACTATTGCTGGACCTCTCCTGTTATAGGCCATTGCCTTTCGCTTGGACTATCCCTCCTACACATTCCGTCGGAATAAGGAGAATGAAGTCCATGATAGAACAACAACTTGGTTTTAATCCGCACAGCTTATTACATATGACCCGGGTTTCAGCAACTTACATTTTGTGCCATCATCAGGTAACAAATTACACAGGTGGCCGGGTGTATATATATAGATATGGTTGAAGAGGTGGGGGTGTTGGGGGAGTGAGGAACCAATTGGTTGGGCAGCATGGAAAGGGGGGGGGGGGGAAGGTTGAGTGAATCAGTGTTTTTAAAAAAGGAAGAAAGGAGCGTACCACCAATCACGCACCAATTCTGGCAGAAATTTTTATGGATGACTTAGAAACAAAAATTTTTAATTCTTCACATCAGCTCATTGGCAATGTTTTTTATTGGTTTAGATATGTTGATGACATCCTTTGTATGTGGACTGGCACTTATCGCCTACTAGATTGATTTTTAGCTTTTCTGAATTCGCTGCATAAAAACATTAAATTTACTATGGAATTAGGAGGTAAAAACATCAATTTTTTAGATTTGACAATTGGGATAGAAAATAATAGCCATAATTTTTCTATATTTCGTAAACCAACATTTACAGACGCAGTCATTCCGAGTGATTCCCAACACCACCATAGCCATAAACTTGCCGCTTTTAGAGCAATGATTCATAGATTAATGTTTGTACCTATGTCCGAGTCTAATTATAATAAAGAACTTGCTAAGATCTACTAAATAGCAAAAAGGAATGGATTCGATACGAGGTGCATAGAGAAATTGGTTGACAAAGCAGATAAACAAAAATCCATTAACTTCCTCACATCTCTTTCCTCCGGGAAAGATAAAAAGAAAAAATGGTATGCCCTCCCATTTATCCCAAACCTTTCAGACAAACTCAGAAAACTGTGTGACGAAACAGCCGGTGTGTCATTCAGAAACTCCCACTCTCTGTCGAAAATAAATTTTAATGTTAAGGACAGGTATTCAGATGCAGACAGAAGTGGGGTGTACAAACTTAAATGTGATGACTGTGACTCAGTGTATGTTGGTCAAACGGGGCGAAAATTTAAGGACAGAGTGAAAGAGCATATGAATTGTTTTGTTGACGGTACTGGTAACTCAAATTTTGTGGAGCATTTATGTAATTTTAAACATTTTAGTGATTTTAACTTTGAAATTTTACATTTTAATGACAAAGGTGCCAAACTGGATTTTTTAGAACAATTTGAAATTGTTAATAGCCCCCATATATTGTGTAAAGATCAATTGTCCCATCTCAATCCCCCCCCTCCTTAACATGGACCTCCCCCAACCTTAAAACCGTTCACGGCCCCGGCCACCTTATCCGTCCTTCAGAGTATGAACGCACGCTCCTTCCTTTTTTAAAAACACTGATTCACTCAACCTTCCCCCCTTTCCATGCTGCCCAACCAATTTGTTCCTCACTCCCCCAACACCCCCACCTCTTCAACCATATCTATATATATACACCCGCCGACCACCTGTGAAATTTGTTACCTGATGTTGGCACAAAATGTAAGTTGCTGAAACCCGGGTCATATGTAATAAATTGTGTATTCAAACTAAGTTGTTGTTCTATCATGGATGTTACCAACTTCGGCAAAGTTAAGCCTGAAACGATTACTAGAGTAGAATGAAGGTTCAAGTGCATATCAAATAGAAGAGCATTCTTTGCATTTTGAGTACTTATCTATTTCTTCTCGGAGCAAAACACTTTCTCAACAAGGTCATGAATGCCGGTCAAGGTCATGCTAGTCCAGTACCACAGAACAGTGTGAATTACAAAATGCCTTGTTTGTGCAGTAAATATTTGAGAAGCTTGTGCCACCAATGTGTGATTGGCCGTTAATTACTTAGTTTTTACCTTTAACAACAATTTATGCTTATACAACTCTCACAGTTATATTTTCTCGGGTAGTTAGTTCACTGGCAGAGCATCCAAGAAACAGCTTCGTGCTCGAAACTGTATCAGCTGTTTTTACATACGTCCAATTCTAAATGAAAAACTTAAGTCGGAACCTGAGAAATTATATTTAAGATTACTGACGCGTACATGAGGCAACGATATCCATTGAAGAGAAATTTTTACACTTGTTTCCAATACTATCCACGACTTCCCTTCCCAAACGTGCTGTGAAACACTT
Organism: Pyrrhosoma nymphula; assembly: GCA_963573305.1. Classification (NCBI taxonomy): domain Eukaryota; kingdom Metazoa; phylum Arthropoda; class Insecta; order Odonata; family Coenagrionidae; genus Pyrrhosoma; species Pyrrhosoma nymphula. The sequence goes on from CAUYRF010000001.1 coordinate 146,076, forward strand.
AATCTATGTTTTCACTATCCATTATGTTACTACCTATAATAGTTGAGTTTATTCATAAATTGCATTCAATATATATTCACAGGCGTTCTTATCGATCCTCTATTAAAAGGGCTTCTTATTGCACTTTTTATCAACAGGGAATACCTCACGTACCATACAGCTAACATTTAAATAAGATTTTGATCTAATGTATTCGTTCTACTACAGTTATTTGATTTGAGGTAACAAATATACCTCACCATAACTGCAACATAATTCCCAAAGCATATAAAAAGGGGCTTAGCAAGTCCATTCGAGTATCTTTCATCCAAGGAAATGCCACTCGGGAAAAAAAATGTGGAATTTGCGATAGTTATAGCTGAAAATCGGAATCTGAATTTGAATTATTAAGTATATGTCATTATAATATGCTTTATAGTAGGTAGTGTATAGGTAAGTTGACTTTATGAACGCTTGAATGGTTTGAATGTTGCGCTTAGTAAATAGAAAAACAACAGCAACCACAAATGCGTACCCTGAAAATTGTGCGAATGCATGTGCGGTTTCATGTACTGTGTAACCACTGATTCATCCATTCGTTCACGCAAATGTACATGGATCCGTTCACGCAAATGTACACAAAACCATTCACGCGAATGTACATGAACTCGTACGTGTTAATGTACCGTGTAACTAGGGCTTAACATTTGGTGCTAAAATAAAAAATTGAGAACTTGAGACAACAGAAATAATTTAAACCGTTTACAGGAGTGTGGACTACTCTACATGCATGATTTGTTGAAATTATGATCAAAAAGGAGGGAACACAACAAGGAGAAAAAGAATCTTGTATGCATGCTTTGGATGTGAAGTAACAGCGCTAAAATTAGCAAAGTCAAAGTTAGCAATGTTGCATTCCATGGCAACTGCTGCTCTACAAGGATGAAACAAAAATAAGAGTTTCAACAAATTTAAATGTCACAATAAACTAATTGTTAGTTAAAATGTTAGCATTCATAGATTATCCAAAATGTACCTCTTCTTCACTGTAAAATGTTATTTCATATGAAAATATATGGATTTCAAATTATTTCTCATGTATAAAATGCATGGGTATGCCAAAGCAGACGTATGAAAAATTCGGCATTTGTAAAAACATGTCCCAGAAGTTTTCCATTTTTTTCAGATGTAAGATGGCTAGAAAGTTGCGGCAAGAAGCAATTGGAACAAAACACATTACATAGTTCATCATATTCCAGAGTCACATTTGAAAATGTAAATTTTTGGAAATATTTAACAAAATTTTCAAAATGTTCCCCACCTTCGATCCCTCTCAAATTTTATGATCTTTTAGTTCTTTGTAAAGAGCCTGCAAAGTTTCGTGATTGCAATATTTCATATAAGGCAGAAAAATGTTTTTGTTTACGGCATGCACTTCACCGTGTCCACGCCCATCTGATTGAGTAGCAGTTATGATATTGTTGAGCTAGTATTTGAACTTCCAGTGTAATCATACATCCTTTACGATATTAATTGTAATCTTCAGCATGAAAGTTGTGCCAATTTTCCCTCCTCGAAACCTCGAGACTCCTCGGAGACTCAGAAACTGCAGGAGACTGTGACGTCTAGAAAAGTGCAAGAGAGTGATGAGATAAGTGCCGCGATCTGCTCTGGTCTGCGCGAATGCTCGGGTCATCGCGATTCCTGCAAGCACCCTGCTTTCTTTCGGTCCGCGCTGGTGCTGACATCTTTTTCCACTTTCAAGTCGACCTGTGAACATTCCCACCAATCCAAAGTGTGATATCACCTCCCCTCCTCTCCCCACTCCTCCACTGGTCAGCTGATTCCCCTCCCGAGCTGACAAAGTGTACCGTGAACAGACTATCTCTCTTTGAACCTCATTGCGGCCGGAGAAGGACGTATCTGCTTGGTTCCACTTGTGACTCGTGCTCGTCTTGTATAGACCAAGTTAACGGTATTTAGCCTACGGGCTTGTTACCTATTGTAATAATTGTGGTTATATAAATGCTGTCACTGGAAGTTAATCAAACTGTCTAAGGTTTTTCTCATTTGTCTCTCGTTTCCGCCCACCAATCACAGTGAATTCGCTCGCGACGTAAAGTTTCAGTGGCTTGCTTTGCAAAGTGTGGATTTACGATGCCTATGTTGATTTTGTGTATCAATGTGAAATTCGATGCACGAATGCCACAAATTGTGCCTAGATTGTAATTTAGGAAAAGTCAATTTACAAGTGAGTGTGTACGTATGTTTTGCAAGTTTTTGTCTTTAAATGCTGACGCCTAAGAAGAATTGTGTCATTTTCTGTTAATTGCTGCGTACTGGAAAGTAAGGAGCCAAAAGCCTGCTGTAATGCTGCACCTGAGACAGGAGCCAGTGAGTATAAGTACAACTACATTATACTACATACCTATTTCTAATTATAATTATAACAAGATAATTATCTTGTTAGCTTCCAAGAAACTATAGAAACTAAATATATAAGCAGCATAACCTTTGCCTAATTTTTACAATCATATTTCTTTTCTCGCAGCCATATAGGAATAGTTTCAGTGAGACCGTATGCATACTGTTATATTTCACTTGGCTAGTGGGGATACTTGTGAGAGTTGGGGAGCTACGCCAAGCATGAAGCCTGCAGTACTGCTTGTGTTATGTCAGTATATTGTTATATTTCCATATTACTAGTTGATTTTCATCAGTAACCAAGATCTCCTGAATTGATAATCATATTTAAACATGCAATAGCTGAATTTAACTTGGGTTTAAGTGATGAAATGTACTGTAGACCACAGAATATCTCAGTCCCACAGCAAAGTTATTTCTATCCGTTTTGTGAGTGAATACCCATGTTTGTGGTGAAAGTAGGTTCCATGATAATGGCTCTTCACTAAGCGCATCTCAAAACTTAAATTACTTGACTTGATTTGAGTGGGGAGTACTTCATGCGTGGATTTTTTATGATCCAGAAATGGGTTCTGCACATAATGCATATCACAATAACGTTCTTGGTTAAAACCTTGTACATGGCGCTATCAGTAAAACAGTTAATCTTTTAACATTATCTGGTAAACATTTCGAAGGACGTGTGCTAACTTCTGTACTTTTTACTCTTTCATGTGTGGACTAGGTAAGTACTATATTCAAATTATGAAAGATGTGAAAGTAGAGAATTATGTAGGAATGCATATTGGTAGGCTGTGGTAGGCGAGTGGAGTGGAGAGCTGCAGCAAACCAATCTTCATAATTCACTGCTGATGATGTGTGAATAAGCCACCTATGGGAAAGAGAGCTCTTACTCTGTAAGGTGTGCTTGGCCCTGCTGGCTCGTTAAATTTTATAAAATGAGAATAACATTGCCAATTTCTAAAACTTAACTTTGGCACAGAATTTCTATTTAAGAACGTGCATTCATGTTATGACAAAATGATGCAGGCTCAAGGGCAAAAAATTGATTTTTTGATAAAAATAATTTTTTTCCTCACAGCCTGCCTGAAAATGGGGGTGCGTGGGATACACGAGGGCATGGCTTACACGAGTAAACATGGTATTTGGGTCTAATAGGTTACAGGCTCATACATGTAAGTAGGAGACCACTGTATGCGAGCATAAGTAGCAAAGGAAGTAAATTTGGGTGACGCCACGAGAAAGAAATTGGTACGAAAACAGGATCCAGCAAAATGTCGCATCCAGAAAGGAACATTAAAATAGAGTGACTAAATGGAGATAATATCATACTTGGTCATTGTGAGTTCAAGTAGCTTTGGTGGAGCGAAACGCCTTCGAACCCAGATTCGAAGAAATTGAAGATTCGCAACTGAACGCTGAGCAAACAAGAGGAAATAGGAAGGCCCTATCATTCCTGTACCAGATAGTATCAGACTCATATTTGGAGGATATCGGAAGTTGTAAAAGAGCCCAGGAAGCGTAGAAAACATTGTAAGAAATACACTGTACGTTCTCACTATTACGCCTAGTTGTCATGCTTAAGGAAATGTCTACTATGGAGAAAACAGATGACATGTCTATGCTGGAGTACATGGCAAAAATACAGTGTATACATAGAAAGCTGAATAAAGGAGGAATTAAGTTTGATGATAAAGTGGTATCGATGTTTTATCTGGCTGCCTTACCACTGAATAAGTATGAAGGACTTGTTCGTAACTTGGAGCAAGAAGATGCCCTGTTAACAAGTAGGGCAGTAAAGGCAAATTTGTTGCTAGAAGAAAAGCGGTTGAAAAGAAATTCGGAAATAATGAATGATGAAGCATGGGCGCCACAGTGAAGAAGGGACAACTGTATGCAAAGCAAAGGTACGAAAGCAATGAGCTCGAAAAAAGGAGAATTTATAGGGAGTCAGAGCCAGTAGGCGGACACAAGCAGAAGTTTTTCAAATGCTACTCATGCGGAAATAAAGGGCATATAGCTAAGAATTGTCCGGAATTTAAGGAGGAAATTGGATTGGAACCAAAAAGAGAGGAAACAAAATGCGTTACTACCTCTGTAAAGGGTGGTTATAGGGTATTGTGCACGAAAAACCCACAGGTACAACCAGGAAGGAATAAGTGGTTCATTGACTCTGGTGCCACAGATCACATGACACCCTACCGAGACCTCATTGACAATTTTTGTGAGATGAAGGGATCAGTGACTTTGGGAAATGTGAAGGGAAGGAGTTCAGTGACAATAAAAACAACTGTTTCATCAGGAGGGTGGACTATTAAGTTTAGTGAGGTTTTATATGTTCCAGATTTGAACATCAATCTCATATCCATCAGCTGTTTGGCAAAAAAGGGAGTAAGGGTAATATTTTGTGAAGATGATGGATCTGGAGTAGATGATGATGAAACTTTGTTCACTGCTTGCAAAGAAGGTGGAATTTATACTTTAGACAGAAATTACTGAGAGTAAAGGTAATAGAGCCACAGTAGCAAGAGCAAAAGAAGAAACGTCCATTTGGCACAGCCAGTTTGGTCATCTTAACCAGGAAGCACTGAAGAAAATCCCACTCCTAAAAATCAAGGAAGACAAGGTACCCAAGATTTGCGACACTTGTATTCAAGGGAAAATGACTAGGAAGAGTTTCCCAAAATGCAGTAATCGAAAATCAAATCAACTCCATGAGTTTATTCACAGTGATGTCATGGGCAAAGTTAAACCTAAATCGAGTGGAGGAGCCCAGTATATGGTCACTTTTATAGATGACTATTCTCATTATGTGACTGTTGGATTCATAAATAAGAAGAATTAAGTATGTGGGCAGTTCCTACAATTTCAATCTGCGGCTGAAAACCTGCAAGAGAAGAGCATCAAGGCAATCCAAAGTGACGATGGAGGAGAATACATTGGTTGGGAAGTCCAGGAGCATTTAATGAGTTGTGGTATCCATCATAGAAAAACCACACCACACAGTCCACAGAAAAATGGGGTTGTAGAGAGGCAGAATAGAATAATAATGGATATGGTAAGAAGTACGAGGGGGGACCCAAAAGTAACGGGAATAGCACGGTGAGGGGGCGGCAGAGTGAGGGATCGGGTTTTCCAGTAGTGGGTTCTATGCAATGACTTTTCCTGAGTCAGTGTGCGAAGCCTGGTCGCTCTGAGTGCATCCATTTGTCTGTGGGATTTTTTTCAGTAAACCAACTCTTTTTGTTGTAGCAAAAACGTGTAATGGCTGACTGCCAGGAGCAACGCGCCGCTGTGAAGTTTTGTTTTCTGATGGGGAAAACTCCCGCAGAAACTCTTGTGATGCTTAAAAACAGCTTATGGGGATAGTGCCCTAAGTAAAACACATGTCTACGACTGGTTTTTGCGTTTCAAGAATGGAGAGATGTCGATTGAAGACCAACCTCGTTCTGGGTGCCCGTCAACTTCAAGAACGGACGACAATGTTGCAACATCAAGACAATGCTCATTTGTTTCTTCGAATGCAGAGGTGTTGTGCACGCGGAATTTGTTACTCCGGGCCGGACGGTCAACCAGCAATTCTACCTAGAGGTTTTGAGGAGGTTAAGGGAGAACATCCGGAAGAAAAGAGCGGATCTTTGGCGCACAGGTGATTGGTTCATCCACCACGACAATGCACCTGCCCACACTGCGCTGTCTGTGAAGCAGTTTTTGACCAAAAACGGCATGACGCCAATTGTTCACCCCCCCTATTCACCGGACCTTGCCCCCTGCGACTTCTTTTCATTTCCTAGACTCAAAAGGGACATGAAAGGAAAACGTTTTGGGACTGTAGATGAGGTGAAACAATAATCGCTGGAAGGCCTAAAGAACATTAAAATAAGTGAATTTAAAAACTGTTTTGAAAAATGGAAGAAACGATTAGATAAATGTGTTACAGTCAATAGGATTTACTTTGAAGGTGATCAAAATTTGGTGTAAAAATATTGATTAGTAAAAACGTTATGACGCAATTCCCGTTATTTTTGGGTCCCCCCCTCGTATGTTAATTGAGTCAGGTGCACCACATAGATTTTGGGCGGAATCGGCAAATGCAGCATGCTACATTCAGAATAGGAGCCCATCTTCAGCTATTGATAACCAGATACCTATTGAACTGTGGAGAGGAAGGCCACTGTTAGAACTAGATCACATGAAAGTTTTTGGATGCAAGGCACGGGTCATAAACCATGATGGAGGAAAGCTTGACCCAAGGACGGAACATTGTGTTTTTCTGGAGTCAAAGGCTATAGATTGTGGAACCTTGCCAAAAACAAAGTAATCGTGAGAAGAGATGCGATATTTCAAGAAGACTCATTCCCATTTCGGGAAAATTATAAGGAAGGGGAAGGGCCATGCTCGAGTGCAAATGCAGAAACTGCACTAATCATCCCTGTTCCTGATGAGGATGACGATGGGGATAAAGAAATCAACATTTTTGAGATGTCCGTCCCAGGGGAAGCAGTCGTGGCAGATGAAGATGATGTGGAGGAGAGTGAAGAGCGGTATGTATCTTCATCCTACCCATCCAGTCCCCACCAGCCGAGACCGTGAGGGAGCAAGTGGAGGCAACAATGCTGAGGAGATCCAGCAGGCCACGGAGAGCAGCCAGCCATTGCCATGAATGCCACCTTTCAGCATCCCTGAATGATGATGAGGAGGTGAAGTTGCCGGGACCAGGTACCGAGCTGAGGGGGCAGGCCAGGGAACAAGAGGTGACAGTGAGGGAAGCAGGGGACATTGTAGTGCCCAAAACTGTTAAACAAGCTTTATCTGGCCCATATGCCAAGAAGTGAAAGGAAGGCTACGGAAGGTGAGATGCAGAATATAGTTAAAAATGAAGCGTGGGAAATCGTCAAAAGACCGGTAAGCAAGAATATTCCAAGTCAAGGGTGATGAACGTGGTGAAATCGTTAGATTCAAAGCACGAATTGTTGCACAAGGTTATTCACAGGTGCCAGGTATAGACTTCTATGACACCAACAGCCCTGAGTTGAGACTAAAATCAATAAGAATTCTCATTGCATTAGCAGCAGAAAATCAGTGGGAAATTAGTCATCTAGATGTAAATTGTGCCTATTTAAAGAGCCCAATTGAAGTGTATGTTGAAAACCCAGAGGGGTTTGCAGGGAATGTGTTCGCAAAGGTTTGTTTGCAAATTGAAAAGAAGTTTGTAAGGACTTCATCAGTCAGGCAGAGAGTGGAACATGTGCATTGATAATTTCCTTAAAAACTTGAAGTTGAGGGAGTGTATTTCAGAACCCTGTGTCTACACAGCAGATCACCTAATTGTTGGGGGGTGTATGTGGATGACATACTAGTGATTGGGACAGACAGTAAAGTTAAAATGTTCAAGGACGAGTTAAGTACTTGAATTCAAAGATTTAGGGCAACCTAATAATTTGTTATCCATGAGTGTATCAAGAGAAGGTGATGTGATTAATATAAATCAGAGTAATTATATAAAGAAAGTGTAGAGAGAGTACAAAATGGAAAATGCCAAGGGTTGTTAATAACAGGTTCTAATGTAATCCACGAAGGTGAAAATGCAGATGAACGCTTTAATCAAAAAGTGTATCAGCAAGCAATCGGTAGTTTACTCTACTTTTCAAATTGTTCTAGGCCAGACCTTTGCAGTTTGTAAATTGAGCCAGAAATGTAGTAATCCCGTCACAAGTGATTGGAACTTGGTGAAACATGTTTTTCGCTATCAAATCAAGACAGAAGGTATCAGTTTATTCGTTTGCAGGAACAATAGTTACAGTTTACGCTGACGCAGATTGGGCAGATGGCCAGGAGGACAGAAAGAGTAAAAAATGGCTATGTGATTTTTCTAGTGGGTGCTCCAATTATGTGGCAGAAACACCTCAACAGTGGAAGCAGAGCACATAGTATGAAACTGTTAAAGAAGTGCTATGGTTAAGACAATTTTCGATTGAATTAAACCAGGAGAAGTGTCTTCACCGATAAGAATCCTAGTGGACAATTTAGGAGCAATGTGTGACGCAAAGAATAAAATCCTGTCTGACTGCACGAAACATATAGACGTGAAGTATCATGCAATCAGAGAAAGGGTACAACTTGGTATGATAGATTTTCAACATGTTGAATCCGAGAATAACCTTGCTGATATTTTTACCAAACCTCTTCCAGGGCCTAAGACAGAAGAAATTGTCAAATTGTTTGGTATGAATTGATAAATGTGATGTAATGATAACTGGATAGGCTTGTGTTTCATTAATTGGTAATTGATTACTCAGGAGTACTATTTGTGTTGGTTTAATTCATTCACATGTGTAATACTTTAATTTACCCATTGTCCGTCAAGGAGAAGCGTTAAAATAAGTTGGTTGGTAGTGCCGGCCAATAGAGGAGAGGTTGGCAGCATGTTTTTTTATGTGATAAGTCTATGGAGCCTAGCAGTTGTACTCAGTCAAGCGTAGAGTTACAGCTTCATTGGTGTAATTATTGTACACTCAACAGAAGAAATAATAAACCAGTATTAAACGTAGACTTCTAATGTATTCCGAGGAAAATATTAGTTCCTTAATATGTTATTTAGAAAATGAAAGCTGGCTAGATATTTTCTGTATGAATTCATTCAATGATAGTTTTGATAAGTTTTATGAAAAATTCCAGTATTTCTTTAACAGTACCATTCCACAGTTACTTATAAGGAAAAATGCGTCTCATATAAAGAAATGGCTGACAAATGACATAATTGCTCTTTCACAAAAGATGAATCAAGGAGTGTAAAAACTCCCAATTTTCCAAAGTCTCTTGCAAAATTCAAGGAACTCAAAAACCTTTATCAAAAAATGCTTAATGATGCCAAGAGCTCATATACAGTAGAACCTCTTTTTTACAAACCTCTAATTTACAAAATGACACCAATTTACAAACCATTCCGCCGGTCCCGATCTTTGTATATAGGAAAACCATGTAAAATGACCTCCATTTTAATGATTTACAAAGTGAGAAGCCCCAGGAGTGACTGACCTCTGTTTTACAAAGTATTTGAAATGGTTTCGTTGCAATGTTTTGAGGTCAATGCATCACTCAATGTGTAAACATTCAGCATTATGCAAACATTTCAAGAATGAGCATGTCAAATTCAAGAAATTGTAGAAAAGGTATCGAAAAACCTTAACAACATTTTTAAATTTAATGCACGCTGCCTCTGCACATATTTTTGGGTCACCTCTAGCGATGTTTTTCTCTGCGCGAACGACTGAAACAACGGGTTGCGCTCAGAGGGTAGTAAGTCGGGAAAGCCATCTCAAGTAAACAAAATTTGGCCCGATTTTAAGGTGGATATTTATTTCACTTATACTTGTGGTCAACTTGAATAATATATGATCCTGGATACAAAGACTTCTTTTCTAAATCGATTTTCACGTCAGATAAAAAGAAGAAAGAAATTACTTAGTTTCCTCTTCATTCGCTGTAATTTAAATGGCCTATAAGCATAGGCTATAATAAAATTTCCGCCAGAGTGTATTACTTGCTCAGGAAACGTGAATTGGCCAGCTTATCAAGTCTTTCTTGATGATGGTCACCTGATTGCATTGTAACCACAGTCTACACGGAGTAGACGTTACAATTGTTACAATGTCTTCACTCTCAATAGCTGGTTTGAGTTTCTTCTTTCCCTTGTTATCAGTTCCTATGACATCCGAGAGTGGCTCGCACCTACAACTTTGTCTCCAGAATTCTTTGAAGCCAGAAAATTACACTGTAAGCTGTGAGCGAGTGAAAATATTTGGGTTTCCAAGCGAGCAGAAGTCACGCGCATTCAGTCAGAATCACTCTCAACGCGAGGTGGGCTGTGTTTGTGATATCCCGTGTGCCTTTTAGTAAAACAATGGATAAAACATCGCTGAGCAAAAATAAATGAGGAAGTCCGTGAGTTTGGTTACCATAAGGTCGATAATCAAGGAAGTACGTGATCACACGCAGACAAAAAGAGAAATTGCTCAGAAGTATGGCATTTCTTTATCGACATAACAACAATCATGAATTCAAGCGAAAACATTTTGAGTCATAACAGCATCGTCGAAAATCAACTACATTTCATCGTCGAAGTTTGAACGGGTTGATTTGCAGATGTATTATTATTATTTTTTTTAAGTGTTGACGATCGTGAGTGCAACTTGCCTATAACCAATTCTGAAGGAGAATGCTCAGATTTTGGCTCTTAAACTGAAGTGAGACAACTTTAAATGCTCAAATGGGTGGCTAGAAAAATTCAAGAGAAGACATTGAATCACTTCACTTAAAATCTGCGGAGAAGAAGGGCGTTTGAACACAGAAAATGTTGAGCAGTGGCGTGAAATGCACGACGAAATTGTGTCAAAATATTCCCCTTGGGACAGGTATCATTTAAGAATGCTAATTTTGTAATGATTCATTATTTATGTTCAAATTTGGATATTTTATTTTTCATTAAAGTTTTACGCCGTTAGGTAAGAATTTGCAAATGCGACTTACAGCCATGAAATTTCTTAGTTAGAATGCATCCGTGGCATTCCCATGTTAAAATGGCCTCTTTCAACACAAATTCGACTAGCACTAAACATATCCCCTGAGCTAATTAATGCATATGCTTAAAATACTCCGTGGGATGAATTAATTCACTTATTCCCCTTATTATGATATCTACCAACTTGAAGCTACAATAAATTTATTCAGTTGCAGCAGCCAAGTTCACACCCAAGAACCCTATATACCCTAGGGTCCTTGTTCACACCATTATAAATTTGTAGAAAATTATTTACCAGTTTTTAAAGTTTCTGTTAATTTTTGTTAAGGAGAGCATAAAAAATATGCCACCATGTATAAGAAGTGTAGGTTTCTAATTTCCTTTTTTTCTATTAAACATTTAACTGGATGTGCAATTCATTTTATTGAAATATTACCTCCCATTTAATCCCTTTTATCTTTATGAAGTGCGCTACTGAAACTGGATTAGGATTGTTGAGGTTTCGATTGCTTGAAAGATAACCTCCAATTTACAAACCCACTGATTTACAAAGCACACATTTTTGGGTCCCTTCAACTTCGTAAAATAGAGGTTCTACTGTAATTGCACAACTGCCTATTAGTGGCAAATAATAAAACTAAATCTATGAGGATAATAATGAATGAAGAAATGGGTAAGAAATTCCATTTTTATACCCAAGAAATCTGTGATAGAAATGGCATAAATATAAAAAAACCCTAAAACCATATCCAATTCTTTCAATGAGAACTTCCTAAACTTACCTAGCCCAATAAATCTTTCATATAATTCTCAAGACATACCCTTTAGTAATAACTTCAACAGTTCCCTTTATCTATATATCCCTGTGGTGAAAGAGAAGTGTCTATATGCATCCCGAAACTTATCAAGTCATCTACCCCAGGCATAGATCAGATACCAGGTAAACTACTTTTATCTTGCACGGATTATTTTGAAACCCCTGGTTTATTTGATAAAGGAGTCTTTCAGAACAGGAACCTTTCCTGATTCTTTGAAGCTAAGTAAAGTTATTCCAGTGTACAAGAATAAAAGGAAATAAGGATGACTTGAATAACTACAGGCCAATCTCTTTCTTATCCCAGTTTTCAAAACTATTCGAATCACTCTTTTATAATCGTTTAATACCTAGCTTATTTAGAGAAATACAATATCCTAAGTGACAGACAATGGGGCCACAGAAAAGGTAGATCTGCTGGAGATGCCCATATGCATTGAAATTCATTACAAGTGCCCTGGACAACAAATATTTAGTCCCAGCATTGTTTTTAGACTTCAGCCATGCATTTGATATGGTGAACCATGATACACTACAAGACACTACCTTCCTCCATACATATCTAACGTTTCCTCATACCTTTATCACTACTTTGTATTTTAAAGGAAAATTTAAGTGAAAAGGAATTCTTGATAACTGGTAAAATTGCTCTTTAATAATATAGGTATTTTAAAATTACATGACAACGTGAAAATTCCGAAGGGCTTTCCCACAACTTTAAGTCTTGGGAATGTTCTGAGAGACTTCAGAAAATACCACAATCACATTTAAAGAGAACTAGTGAGCCGTCCATGACGTCATGGCCTTCTCGACATGGAATGAGAGAAAGGAAGAGTGTGGGGTGGATTCCACCGCCACCGCTGTTGGCACATAGGCCTGCCCTGCCTGTTAAACAGGACTGCCTTGTACTTCCCACGTGGAGCTAGCCTTATGGGGGCTAGATATAAAAGGGACACACACCCTGCCCCCGGGCTGATTTTTGGCCACGAACTCTTGGTGTGAGGACGACGGGGAGTGTGTTCAAGGGAGAGATGAGCCGACGCTGCTTACACCAGATTACCGGATCACCACTCGCACAGGTACCGCCCACGCCTTCTCTTCCCGATCACTGTCCTTTTCCTTGGCTCGCGATCACCCGCAATATTTATATTTGTATAAATTTAAAGAATAAACTGGTGCCTTTTTCTGAGTAAGTAATTATCTTTTTTTGACGTTTCTACCGACGACGCTCATCCCCACATGTCTCACCAGTAAGAAATGAGTGAAATTTTAAAAAATAAATAATTTGCTCATACTATTGCAACAATATGTGAGAAGGAAAATCTTACTCTCATCTTTAATATGTATTTAAAAAAATCGAAAATAAGACTTAAAAAGTAAAATTAAGAATGAAAATGCATTCAGTTGAAGGTACAATGTAGCTTAGTGATTAGAGATGAAATTAATGAATGGGTAAACAATTATTATACATTAACTATAGATCACATATTATTTGTAGTTATTATTCCATGCTAAAATATAAAATGAGAAGACTCTCCAACAGCTATCAGCCGATGAGGGTGGGCATGTGCAGAAATATTCTATCCTACTTCCCAGGCTAAGAGATTTTTGCGACCCAGAGGGGATTTTCCTACCCTTTTTGGGGCCGAGCGTACACGGCCTCAAAGAGTATAATACCCTCGCGTACTTCCCCACTAGCTACCCTGTTTCTCGTTTCTCTCACGCTAGAGGACAATTTTCAGAATTGGCAGGGGTGATAATTTCTTAGAATAACCATGGAAAAGTACATACGTACGCAGGTAGCAGCTGGAACTTCTGTCACATAATACTGCTTGCATGCCCCCTCAACTCAATGCTTTCTTTATTTCTATGGTCAATGTACCAAGGGTTTTCCCTGGACAATTAACCGAAGGTTTTCCCCGGCCAGCAATTGTTCTTTGTTTTAGGCGATCATTTCAAAACTGAAATGTCAAAAAATTTCAAAAGTAGCTTAGTAATTCCTTGTACTCTCGAGCAAACACATCTTCTGCCTTTCCTCAAACACGCATCATTCACCGAGCAAGCGACACTACCCTCTGAGATTGTTTTCATTCGCTGTCTGGACGTTACTTTCTTGGTGTTTCGTGGCAAATTATTTTATGACATCAGCTATGGCGAGTGACAATGAAAGCGACTTCACAGAGGACGAACTATAAGACGAAGGCATTGAAGATACGGGATCCGAATCCAGCTACTCGGAGCATTCATTCTCCAACACCGAGGAAGAGGAACCAATGGCGGGACATCAGCAGCTTAGAATGGTGAGTGTTTTTAGCCTTGACAATACTCCAGAGTATTGTTCGAAAGCTAGAAAGGAGCTAGAACATTATTGGTTTAGGAGGAAAATTTTGGCAACACCCTTTTTTGGGGAAACCATGTCACTTAGGCATTTTATTCTGATCAGAAAATATTTGCTCTTTTGTGACAATGATGGATATGCCCCTGAAAGGCACCCAAATCCAAAGCTAAATAAAATTTGGCCTATTTACATCATGTTAGAAGAAAAATTCAAGAATTTATACACTCCAGAAAGGGTAACAGTGGACAAAAGTCTTCTCCTGTATAAAGGAAGACTTGATTGGCGTCAGCTCATCCCCCAAAAAGAGCCCGGTTCGGAATAAAAACTTTCATGTTGTGTGAATCAATTAGTAGCTATGTTTGGTTGACTATTCTATTCGACAGGAAAAGGGACTATTTTGGACAAGGATTTGGAGAGCACGTCAATGTCCTCGCAGGCGGTGCTCACACTCGTGAAACCCCTTTTTGATAAAGGGTACTGTGTAATGACAGACAATTTTTATATCTCGCCTGAATTGGCCGAGGCTTTGATTTCTCGGCGCACGGACTTGTACGGGATTGTGCATCCAACACGAAAAGGGATGCCTGATGGACTCGAAAATAAAAAAAAATGAATAGGGGTGAAGTGGTTTCGTACCAAAAAGGAAAAATGTTGGTGATTCCTTGGAAGGACAATAAAAAGGTGATGCTGTTGTCGGCAGTCCACAGCAGCGATATGCAGGGTGGTGGAAAAAAAGGGACATGTTATTGAAGCCTAAGCTCGTTGTGGACTATAATGAGACAATGGGGGGTGTTGACAGGGTGGATCAACATATCGCTGATTACCCGATACCCCGGCAATGGGGGAAGAAGTATTACAAAAGGCTTTCTTTTTTCATTTTATGAAGCTATGTGTGTGGAACTCTTTTGTGCTGTTCACAAGAAAAGGAAGGAGAAGAGCTCACTTGGAATCTTGATTAGAATTGATAGATAAAATGACTGAAAAGTACCACCCTCAAGTGATTTCCCCCAAGGCCAGTCGACCACCCTCAGGACCGCACCCCCCCCCCCCCCCCCCCCCGCTTGACAGAGAGGCATTTCCTGGATGTGATTCCGAAATAAAGCAGAACCCGACAAAGAAGTGTGTGCACGTGAAAAAGAGACTCCAGGAGAAAACCAGTGAGAAAAGAAACAAGATACATTCTAAAAACTTGTGATGCACCTTTGTGCGTAACTCCTTGTTTTCAAACATATCAAACAAAGGTGAACTTCTAAATATGTACTCGTATATTACGTTTTATTTTGCATTTTAGTTTTATGATAGTTTTTACTTCGAAAGTTTGCGAATAGGTTTGTGAAAGGGACCAGGGTGGCTACTAATATCCAATTTTTAAATTCCCTGACTATTCCCTGATGGATTTACCAATTTCCCTGACCAATCGCCAAAAGGTCACCTATTATTGGAATATTTTATTTCTGCTGAATTAAATTTTCGTCAAAACTCAGAAAATGTTAAAAGCTTAAATCATTACATTAAAAGCTACATGTACAACCTAATGAAAAAAAATATATTAAATCTTCATAAGTTAAACTCTCATCCAAATTATAGCCGCATCTCGGTAGTTCTGGGAAGCTGAGAATTACTGAAAACACATCGAAGGGAAAGTCAATGGCCAATTTACTGTCGGACTCCGGCAAATGTATCACTAGGGTGCGCGAAAAATACACACCAAAGCCAAGTTGTTGGACTGGATCAAAATCGGATAGCGCGAGTGACTTTCAGAAGTGAATAACAATTTGATTAACGTAGTTATAACCCCTTGATTGCAAGAGTATTGCAAATCAATTGCGATGTAAAACTATTTGGATAAACAAACAAAACGTAAGCGCGCCACTGTGAGCGAAGACAGGTGGCAACGGCAGCATCATATTCAGGAATATCATGTTTGAGGTGGTTTTTGACCTGACTAAATTGCTTCGAGAGGGAGCTAAGGGGGCTATTCAACAATTACGTCGAGCGTGAAAGGAGGAGTGAGGAGGAGGGCTCTTCTTACTGTTTCACGAAGGGTGATATGGGAATCGAAGATGATCTTGCGTAAGATTTTGTTTACACGTACTTGTATTACCATTTTAATAATCATTGTCTCGTATTTTTACAACTGTAAGCATGTATTTACTACGAGCTAGTATGCTCCGGCCGCTCCAGCTAGCTCTTAACCTAAGCCTCAGAAGTTAAAAAAAAATGCGAGGTAAAATTTTCTGAACAGCATAGCCTCGGATTCCTTGTGATTAGCGTAATACATTGTGATCATGAATTTTGACATTACTAGGCAAATACCGCAATAAGGATATGCAAAAGGGATACATTGTACGTCTGATTCACTACTAAATAACTAAGATTCACAACTGAATGAGCCACGAATTGATGGGGCTTATTCCATGAACGTCAGCGACGGACATTAGTTTTTGTTGGTGAAATGTTTTGGTGAAACAAAGGGTGGGAAAGACTGGCCGATAAACGTAATGGTAGAAAAATAATGCGAATTTCCTACCCATGTTTCTCCCTGACTGTTACGAAAATTCCCTGACACTTCCCTGACTTTTCCAGAAATTCAAAATTCCCTGACAATTCCAGGTTTTCCCGGTTTTCCCTGACGATCGCCACCCTGGGGACCTTTTTCTAATATAAAATTCATTTTGCAAAGAATGTATGTATTCCTTTCAGTTTTCAGTGAGATTTTTCAATTTTTTTCCCAATTCTGCAAATTTTTGGTTCTATTCATCATTATTGGTGTCATATTTTAGATGGTTTCACGGATGGACTTTTGGATCAAAATGTATGAAGTTCTATCTACTTACTTAGAAATAGTAACTGGCTGTAAAGTACCGGATATACAATTCATGACCAATCGCAGGGATGTTAGAAGAACAATTCTGTGAGTGTAATTATGTAAAAGCCAACACAATGGGATAGGTATTACATTTTTTTCAGGGTAAAGCCAGTGCAGTAAAAAAAAATATTAACGGTGGTATGCAACCCGCAGCATGCCAAGGCAATCGCTCTTCGGAGAGATAAGACGAGAAGAGGGGAAGGTAGAGATAACCTTCCCAATGCAGTAGGAATGAAAGCAGGGAGCTATTCCCTAGCGCAAAGCCGTGAAAAAAGCGGCGAGCGGAAAGAAGACCAGACGTATGTATTATTTTTTGGATTTTATGGAACTAACGAACACACTTTAATGTTTTTACGTAGGAGATGCAAAATAAAATGTCTAAGAAAGAAAATACTAAGATGATACGTAAAATATGCTTATTGAATACATTTAAAGTAAAATTTGGGTAAAAATTTATTCAAAAATTGTTGTTGAAAAACATTTTGGATGCAAAAAAATCATCAATTTTAGCAATGTAAGAAAGATTTTAGCAATGAGTCTCAATGCCCTGAGGATGATGGCAGAGTTAGCCATTGAAACGTCGGCTCTGGCTGAACAAGACCTTCAAAATAAATATTAAAACAAAGAATTTCAGCAAAATCCACTATATTTTCTTTTCTCAATTATATTGAAGGTTAAGAAAATGTAAATGTGACATTTTTGGAAGACGAAATAATACGTCAGGGGTTAACCAATATTTGAAAAACTTATGCATAATACTTATGTTAACTACTTGAAACATCACGATTTGCTACATCCCTCTCAGCATGGCTTTAGAGAGGGCAGGTCTACCTTAACAGCCGCTTCTCAATTAATAAACTGTATCTGCCAGGAAATCAACAATCATCAGCAGGTAATTGGCACCTTTTACTACCTTAGTAAGGCATCAGATAAAATTGACCATTCTCTACTATCAAAAAAACTGGTCGCCATAGGTATCTCTGAAGTAGTCCACTCTTGGCTCATGTCATACCTCACTAATCACCAGCAAATTGTCTAGATAAGTTCCAAATTCACTCGGGAACAAATAAACGAAACAATAAAAAATTTTTTAATGAAAAAACCAAGGCATAATCAAAGTGAAAAAGGTTGGAAACTGTTAATCCAAGGGATGAAACCTACCCACTCCCAAGGTCACTCCCTTTGACACAAATAATAAATATCACTCGCAACACAATGGTAGCAGCTGCTTTCACCTGCTCACTTAAACGAAAATGACTGCAAAAGTTACCAATGAAACGGTGACATTTGCACACCTCTAGTGTCTTCTGACTAACTACTAATGACAAAGTCACAGCCCATCCCTCCCACACCTCAGAGTTCTCACTGAGCTGTCAATGAGGAAACGTGCTGTCACCTTAAAATGATGAGTGAATGTTCCAGGCAGAGACACTTAGGAGATGAGGGCACAGACTACTCACCGGCGTCTAGACGGCGATAGGAGTCAGGCACATGACAACATGGTGAAATAAATAACACGTCCAGCGATGTCCATCCATTCCATTGGTAGCCATCCCATTCCACAATACTGAAGAGGAAAAGGAAAGAAAAAGGTGATGAAAGATTTAAGGCTTTCCTAGCAAAAGATTCCAGTGAATTCTTCTTCTGTTTCACACTAAATTAATGTCTGCATTATGCTCAGGGCTTATCCTCAGGGCTGTTGATGGCATCATGCAGACATTGACCTGAGAAGAATTCACCAGAAAGAATATGATAATGTCACTTAATGGACCAACAATCAATTACACTTCACTCAATCCAGTCGGATAAAATTATCTACTGAATACCTATTTATCTAATATTGAATCCTTGAATAATACTGGATTAATTTTTTTATTCCTTCTCTTTAAGAAAGTATAAAATGGAGTGCAATTCTCAGAGTAAGAAGGTAAGCTAACACTTTTAAAATCTCATTTTTATCATACAACTACACTTCTAAATCCTATCATTTAGAATCATGAGAGATTACAACCGTGTATCACAAAAAAATTATATATTTTCATTCTCAGGAATGTTTTTAAAAACTGTTATAATCAAAATGTTATCTCGGAAGGAGCCAGGTGAAATCCTGGTGGGAACGACCTAAGTCCTTTAGCAGAAGACCATGGAGTTCCCTCATCAAGCGACAGACCATCCGCCTTCAATACCGCCTCCAGCTTTGGACCATGATTGGGAACACAGCACTCCTGCTGGACTACCTAGTCTTGCTGCATAGGATGCTTTTCTGACCCAGTCTTTAAACCTTTAAAGTCAGGCTTATTTGAATTGTCTAACGACGTTGTTCATTCTACATTATTGGAATATTCGTGGTGTCTAGTTTACACAGAACTCAAATGGTAGTGACGAAATATTTTCATAGATTTATTTTGACTCGTACTGCCGGTCTTTGACTTCTTGAGTCAGTTGTATTGTATGTGATCCTGAAATAAGCATAGTGTGTGCGGCGTGACTGTGCACCAGTATGGAATGGCACAACCTTCCAAAAGTCCCGGGAAACAAAGATAGCGAGGGCATTTAGATGGCTCTATGGCTCGGCTTAACTCCAAGGAATGAGCCAATCAGGCAGGGTGGCTACTGATATCCAATTTTTAAATTCCCTGATGGATTCACCAATTTCCCTGACCGATCGCCAAAAGGTCACCTATTATTGGAATATTTTATTTCTGCTGAATTCAATTTTTGCCAAAACTCAGAAAATGTTAACAGCTGAAATCAATACATTAAAAGCTACAAAGTACATCCTACAGAAAAAACACACCGAGGAGGGTCCATTCTACCCCCGAATGCTCTGTCAAGGCGAAGGACACTACTATCTCACCCGCTACCCCAAAGATGCTGACATTTTTTTGAAGATTTTTTCAGAAAAATCTTAAGAAGTCTTCAAGTCAAATATCTCGGTGGACATATGAAACCAATTCAAACGACTACTGCTTGATGTGAAGTTTTTCCATGAAAAAACGTCGGCCATTTAGTGACGTAATAGTACCCAAATATCAACCATAATCTCTTAAACTTATGCATAGGACAGGAAGAGCACCATTGTCACAAATGATATTTTTTTTTAATTTCATTAAAATCCTTCCACAACTCTACTAGGTATCCACTTAACTTTTAAGATTTTCGAAGAAAAATCAAAACAGGTGTTTTTTTGGAATGTTGGTCATGTTTGAGCCTCTGTATACAAGTAATGGCTAGGACCTAAGAACAATAACTTACTATTTTATAATAAGCAATCATTTGTGAGTATAAATGCCGTGTTTCAAGTCTTTATCTAAAAAAAAGCAATTTTGGATTTTGTCCGGCTATTTTCGATTTACGACCACTGTGCGCCGTCGCAGCGGCCGTTTTATTGTCTACAAGATTGCAATATTTCCCTACATGCAAGGTTTTCCTATAGCAGGTTATTGAATTACGCATCCAACAGTTTTGCATTATGGTGAGTCCACTGAACCATTGCGAGCATTAGGGCGACCCAGGCGAGCGAGCTATATTCCTTCCGTGGCCACGTATAAGCGGCCGTGAATCGTATTTCCGTGGCCGTGTATGTTTCCTACGGTAAAATTACAAATTGACAATGTCTAATTCTTGAAGAAAGAGGTAGCGCATCGTGGTAGTTCTGGGAAGTTGAGGATTACTGAAAAGACAACGAAGGGAAAGTTAATTGCCAATTTACTGGCGGACTCCGGCACAGGTATCACTAAGGTGCGCGTAAAATACAAACAAAAGAAAAGTTGTTGGACTGGATCAAAATCGGATGGCGCGAAAGACCTTCAGAAGCGAATAACAATTTGATTCACGTGAATCAGGGAACAAAAAAGTGTAAAAAAGTTTGGTTAAAAAACGTAAGTGCGCCACTGAGAGGGAGGACAACAGGAGGCAATTAGCAACGGCAGCATCATGTTCAGGAATATCATATTTGAGGTGGTTTGTGACCTGACTAAATTGCTTCGAGAGGGAGCTTAAAGGGGTCATTCAACATTCGAGCGTGAAAGGTGGGGAGTCTTGTTACTGTCTCATGAATGAGAATCAAAGATGATCTTGCGTAAGACTTTGTTTACACGTGGGATCGTACTTGTGTTGCCATTTTAATAATCATCGTCTCGTATTTTTAACACTGTATGCAATTATTTACGACGAGCTAGTGTGCTCCAGCTACCTCTCGACCTGAGTCTCGGAAGTTAAAAAAAAACGCAAGGTAAAATTTTCCGACAACATATCCTCGGATTCCTTGTGATGAGCGTAATACATTATGGTCATGAATTTTAACACTACTAGGCAAATATCGCAATATGGATTTACAAAAGGGATATATTGTACGTCTGATTCACAACTAAATAATTAAGATTCACAACTGATAAGATTCACAACTGAATGAGCCACGAATTGATGGGGCTTATTCCATGCACGTCAGCGACGGACATTAATTTTAGTTGGTGTAATATTTTGGTAAATTAAATGGCGAGAATGACTGGCCGATAAACGTAATGGTAGAAAAATAACGAGAATTTCCTATCTCAGTTTTTCCCTGACTATTACGAGAACTTCCTGACAATTCCCTGACTTTTCCAGAAATTCAAAACTCCCTGACAATTCCAGGTTTTCCCTGACGATCGCCACCCTGTCAGGCATTTCACCGCTGGTGGAAGTCCTCCAGGCGCTTACTCAAAAATTCTTCGAGAAGGCATCGGAGTCGTCCCACGAGGAGAATCACCGAGTATGGGTAACTCCCATGGGACGTCTACTGGTGGGGGCCTGCCACCTGGTGGATCAACCACCCATGAGGAACAAGAGATATAAAAGACGACAATGGCCCATGAAATGACCGACGTCACTCTCCCCCGACTGTGCCGTTGGAGGAAAAAACAAACTCCGTTCAACCATCTGAACCGCTCCAAATTTCTGGAGGGCCCAAGAGTGACGGACAGACATGATGAGACCAGGAGATTAAACCAGGACAAACAACTCATGATTATCTCACGTTAACTGATTTTAACTCTTCGTTTTATAATTGGAAATTCGTTATTTCCTTGTAAATTATGTCTTTCTCTCTCAATGTTTTCTCTTTTGATTTCCTGAATTTTATTAACTTGTCCGTAGCTTAGAACTATATTTACAATGCTCATTTATTGATTTTTAATTATTTTATAACACTTTAAACATTGCATTGCAGCATTCTCAATATTTTATTACTTGTGTTTTTTCACTTAATAAATATTGTTATATGATTTTACAATTAATTTTCATTGGAAATATTTTCCTGTAAACATAAATAAATATGTACCTATATCTAATGAACTAAATAGGCTGATGAGTATTATGATTTTCAAGGAAGCATAAAGAACTATTTATTTATTATGCGTTTCATCTGCTCAAAAATATCTTTCAATTTTCTCTATTATATTGTGTTTTGTTTCTTTAATTTACGGCTATAATGCCTCTCTTAAAAATAACATTTTCATTGAACTAAAACTACAATTTTAAAATTTTTAACTTTACAATCTTAATTTTTTTATCAAGACCCCTGATTGATAACATCTCTTGAAATTAGAAATACAATACAACAGCTCAAAATCAACTTCTTTCGAGTTACAACTGTTAAGAAGTGCGTTACTATTGCATAAACAAGTGTTTCAGTGTTAATGGATTATGTATCAATATATAAATATATAGGTTGGTACGATTGCCAGTGCAGTGAATGATTCTTTTGTTTACCAATGGACGTGATGCTTTATTTCTTTGTGAATAAAAGTCAGTTCCATGCTACTTGGTTGTAAAGTCATTTCAGCCTTCCCTAATCCGATCCTAACTGTATTTCACCCTTTCGAATTCTCTACTGATCTGAGTACCGAGAGCCTCTTCCTTCCTCTCTGTACGGACCATTTTTGTACGGCATCCGTGTACGAAAAGTTCTCTTAGGTATACACTCACACTCAGCTCCTACCTTTTTCCACCCCTCCTAGAGGGGATCTCACCATTATATCAGACTCCGGGGGCAGTTATGCTCAACCCGTTGCAGGTTTACAACCTTCCCAGTGGCATGGGTTCGCGGTCAACTAATTGTTAATATATTTATTTTACTACATATATATTTGACGCTTGCTCTCAAATTGTAGACTTTGAAATTAATTCGTTTCTTACTGTGCATTTACAAATTTTAAACAAAATTCTATCATCAATATTAACGGATTTATTATATAAACCAATTTCAATGCAAAACATCTTGACTCATATCTTGAAATCAAGATACCAGTTGATATTGATGGTAGAATTACGCTTAAAAATTGTGAACACTCACCAAAAAACAAGGAGTTTAACTCTGGTTTTACATTTTTTGCGAAAGCAATATGTATTTATTCAGCAAAATCACTGGATAAACAACCATATGACCCTTGGCGCAAATGGGAGGGTGCTAATGGGAGGGGAAGGTACTTGCTCCCCGGATTACAAGGGAAAGGCCGCTGCATTGGGTCCCGAAATGTGGAAGCATAGCATCGCAAATATGCAATGTTTGTTTGTTTGCGTAGGAAAATCTCCATCGCATATTTTCCACGTCCGTCTTCCTGGTCAGGGAATCTACTGTCGCATAATTCCGACATTCGTAGCGAGAGAAT
The DNA here is from genome assembly GCA_963573305.1 of Pyrrhosoma nymphula. NCBI lineage: Eukaryota > Metazoa > Arthropoda > Insecta > Odonata > Coenagrionidae > Pyrrhosoma > Pyrrhosoma nymphula. The sequence goes on from CAUYRF010000001.1 coordinate 169,671, forward strand.
TAAAGAGTATAATTACAGCAAATGGATAAATCATAACAACACCTCCCTGCTTAAAAATATAAACAACATTTTAACCTTCAATAAAATAACTTGGCTTTCACAGCAAACAAAAATCATAGCAATCCAAAATCTCTATACATTTCAGGACATATCACAGACTGTCCTGACCTACTTACATGAGGTTTGGCCCTCCTTCTAGGTTCGTAACTGATAATGGGCCACAGTTTACCTCGCGAAGTTTCAACAATATGTGTTTCTCATATGGTATTGAGCTTGTGACCACCACCCACCCATATTACCCGCAACCCTCTCTAGCCGAAAGATTTAATCGCAACCTGCGCTCGGCACTTATTTTTTTTCATGCAAATTCCCAAACAGAATGGGACAGCAATTTAACTTGGTTGCAGTTGGCCTTCAACACCGCGAGACACGAAAGTCATAAGTGTACGCCTTTCGAATTAATGTTCACCTTCCGTAACAAGAGTCCGCTGTCACTCATTTGGCACCTTGACGATTTAATGCCAGATTATAGGCCTAATGTCAACATCAAGGAGAGGTGGTTGTCCGCGAAGAGAAATTTACTGCGAGTGCACTGTCAGCTGGAAACAAAATACAATAAGGGTCGCTCAAAAAACCTGTTTGCGGTGGGAGACTTGGTGGTGTTGCAAACCCCCTCAGCTGTGCCTCTGATAAGAGAGCAGCAAAATTAATGCATAGGTGGAAGGGGCCCTACAAAATATCAAGATTCTTGACTCCAGTGACAGTAGCACTGACAAATGTGTAGGACGGAAGTTTTGTGCGGAGAGCTCATCTATTGCAGCTGAAAATGTGCGTGGATACAATAGGTGGTGAATAATTATGTACGATGTGTTATTTAATTTTGATAAACTCTCCAACAGCATGGTATACAGCAGCCTACACAGTGGCAGGGAGCTGGATTGGAGGGGGAGTATGTGCCGTTTCGGCACATAGTTCACCGTGGCGGTGGAGAGGGCAGCACCGGCAGTCACGGCGCATGCGCGATTGGTGCGAGGAAGCAGAGAGTCCAGACTGGGAATCGGAGCCGGGGGAACAGTCGGTTGGGAGGAGTTCTGAAAAGGAGGCCACGGAGGAGTGGCCTATCTATTGTCTGTTGCTCTACTTTGTACGGGCACCTGTGTGCCGATTAAGTTTGATTGTATTTCTAGAATTCAATACATGTGCCTATGTGAGGAAAAGACTTTTGGAAGTTTTATTATAACCAGGAGACTGCCCGGTCGTTTCAAGTTCGTATTTGACTTCCCATGGAATGCCTACCCTGTTTTGCATGTTTTCCTGGTTACCACATTCAGAATCCCAGGTACCTTCAAGAATGTGCTAACGAGAGTCCGCTGTACTCGGAATCGGATTAAAATCTTAGAATCTGGTCAACATCGCTTTGTGAGGTATCAAATGATTAAATCTGGACAACCAAAGCCAAAACTTGCAGAGTTAAAGTTACCTACAATTACCTCTCTGGGTAATTAAATTAGTTTTCAAGTCTTTAAATGGCCTCTCATAAACAGCATGGACATTAACAATACGTTTAAATTTAGAAATGTGCCCTATAATATTCACCGTCTTAATCTAATCCCTAATCTTCTTGAAATATGCAGAATCATCCTTCAATACAAATAATCAATAGTACCTCAACTAGGCTAGCTAGGGACTGGAATAACCTCCCATTAAGAATGCGTCTCTTGGATAATATCCATCGCTTTGATTGTGAAAATAAAAAGGCAGTGCACCATTTTTAAACCCTAGTCCCTTCAATATTGTTATGCTTGTTGCTGCCTTGTGGCTGACATCCTGGTGGTCGACTACCTTAATTGTCTTTTGTTGTGTAGCAAGGCACAATTGTTTTATTTTGCTTTTTTTGTAATCAGATTATTAGACAATTAAAATAAGAACGGAAATGTTTGTTATATTAATCTGAATATGGTGCTCCAAACAATTATTAAAAGGGAGTATTGTGTTGTATTTTTTCCATAAGTTGCATTTTTCTTTTGTATCTTTTCTCATTATGTACACCATACTATGTATACGTAAAAGGGCTTTTAGCCCGGATATAATTAAAATTAAAAAAAAAAACAGCTGAGTGAATTCGGACACCAACTGAACACCAAGAGTACATGGAATGTGGCCGCCAAACTGACAGGACCATCAGCATTGGGGGTGGAGACCTTAAAAGGTGGTGGTGCAGTTTCAATACCTTGGATCCCTCATTCGCAGCGATGGAGAAACCCTTCCAGCTGGTGCATACTGGTGTCAATGCTGACTTTATGAAGTGGTGAAAGCAGTCCTGTGTGACCGCCAGATGCCTTTTTTGCCCAGGAGTCATAGGTCTAAAAGATGGTGGCTGTTGCCCTCAATGAATAGGAACTCCGCAACATCACACAGCATGAGCAGGCCCTGAATGTAATGGATGAATGAAAGGTTTCATATTAAGAACAAAATTCTCTCTCTTCTTCCTTTTCCAACACGGATATTATCACAAATGACGGCTTTAGGTATACCATGAGTAAAAAACAGTTTTTAATTTTTGCATACTTTACCCCAGCAGTTTAACCAAGTAATTCTAAAATTTCAGCCTACTTACTTAAACAGCACACTAAAATCAGATAAAACTTGCAAGCATGATAAAAAATATCAATTCCCACTTCATCAAAAGGAACATTATTAGTGATTAAAGGCCTGCACACGCCGGAGTGGTGACGGTCAAATAATGCACATTCGTCAAATGGAACCGCACACACTGGAGTGGTCTTACCACTGCAGCCTGCGTTCTCGACAGCATTCAGTTTGATGAACATGCTCGGTTTGACCGATGACCGCCTGCTGAATATTCTACATGCTCTCTCATGTTATTTAACCTTAGTGTTTTGTCTTTTACCCTCATGTTAACAACAGAAAGGCTTCTTCTACTTCAGAACACATTTCACTCACACGACTTTACCTACCACAAACCAAAACCTACTAGTATACTAATCCATTGGCAGCCCCAAGGGGGGGCAATTGCCCCCCCAAAACCTGGCATATTTTTTTTTCTTAAATAAAAAACCTAAAAATAAAAGCCAAAACCAAACCTAACAATAAAAGGCAACATTATTTTATGATGTTAAGTACGATGGTTGGAATATGTCTCAAGCTAAATAAGAATTTCTTTTTCATTTCACAACAGTCGCAGTATAGCAACATAATAATATTTCATGAATAGAGGAAACCGAAATACCACACTGAAAGGTTATTGCTGCCATTACGCTCTTGAACAACACTCTCACACTCATTCATAGGATTGAGCGTCTGTTAAACTCCTATCGTGAGAGATACAATGTATTTGTGAATTCTATGATATGATTTTAATATGTTTAGAAGTAATACAATGAATCGAAATTCGTCAAAGAGCTTCAATGTATGGAAAGATGAAACTAAATGCGATACACACTGTATTTACATTTACAATTTATTTACTTATGTTTTTACGATATGTCATCAAGGAAATATTAAAACTCTTTTGATGACTATTGGTTGAAAACAGTAATATTATATTATTAGTAATATTCGTAACCATAGTGTAGCTAAATAGCCAAGAAAAATACTTGATCAGCATTTTTCCTGGCCATGACATTACCCCCCACTGACTAGCAAGGCAGGAGGCAAAGAGAACGAAGCCTTTTTCTGCGACTTCTTCAGTGGCACCAGTCAGCCCACGTAATAAGCCAAAGGCAGATTTTTAAGGACATGGTCTGGGAAATGGGTCATTCCTTGTCAGTTCATCCAGGCATGACACCCACCGACTCGGATTTTGATGAAACTTGGCAATTTTCATCCTTCCATGTAGGAATGAAACAGTGTAAAATATTTCTTGGCTATCTCTACTAGTTTTTTTTCACGACCATTTGAAGTTTGGGTGAAACTGCAGTTTTTCAATGAATGCGGTCTCCAGAGGCACTTGTACCTACAGAGGGAAATAATTTGTCTCAGCCATACTTTTCATCCAATTCTTATGAAAATTTGCAGGTTTACTATAGAAGTCATGAGGATTCCAAATACTAATTGAAAAATATCCTAAGGGATATTGAAAATTCTCTAAACTCATATGTTTCATAAGATTTATGAAAATTTTGCGTCAAAAACATGGTTCTATAAAACATCAAATTTTGACCTGAGGCAATATGTGAATCAAGCTGAATTATTTTTTCTAATATTCCTTAAGCTATGACCCACCACCTGTAAAAATAAAATTCATGGCTTTTTGCTTGCTTTGTTGTTAAAAAAAATTTTATGTACAAAAAAAATGTCTTTTCACGACTCTGGTAGTCAGTGTTGGGTCTTCCTTCAAGTGTGATGAAATGCTTGTGTTAACTGTTTTCTATGTCTAAGCAAATGTTTATGACATGAATCTAGAACATAATAAGTGCAAAAATTAAAACATTTTTCATGTGCAGGTTGTTTCTCTCCCGATAAGAAAAATATATATATTTTTTAAATAGAATATTTTAAGGAATTCTTAGCACTTACCCATTATTGCTGGGGATAACTTGATTGTTGCTTTACAGAAACCATCAAAATACAGGATGCATGTCAATACAAGTTAACTTTCTCCATTTTGTATTGACAAAAACTTCACTAATATGTTTTACTTGATTAATGTTGCGCAACTTATAAAAATAATGTGAGGAGAAGTTACATTGTCTAACCTTGACCAGCCTTTACTCTAATGAGGACTAGACATTAACTTGTAGCAGTATCTTCTTCAAAAGAATGAGGACAAATTTTTGTCATAATTAGTTCCCAACTTGGCTTTACCAAGAAATTATAGACGGAACTGAAAGTGGTATCAAAGCTAATTTTTTTTGTCGAAATTATGTTTTTTGAAATTGGAATAAAAGAATGGTAGCTACGAGTACCTGGGATTGTTTTTGCATGGCACCAGCGAGTTTCTAATTGTTGCCGAATCATTTATAATTGTTCTTTTTTTAAAACGAAGAATGAAATTTTATCCACTTTGTACTTGCAGAACTCATACACATTTTCAATGGAAGTCATTGTGTTACCCAGATCCCGTTGAAGGCTTTCTCTAGTAATAATTCGCTTAACTGTTCCGCCTATCCCATCACATGGAGATTTCCCATGACTAGTTGCAAAAAATGACCAAGAAGCATGCAAGTCAAAGTCCAGGTGATAATGGTACAGGTTTATAAAGTTTTTACAGTTCTTATACTGGCCAGCACAACCATCACTGAAATATTGCACTTTTTTACTTCAGGGAACTTATCCTTTAAAAACTGAGTGACTATTTTTTGTGTTTCAAATACAAAAGCTACATCATGTTCTAGATCGTCAGAAAAAACACACAAACTTGACACACAGAGGTCAATCAGTGGCTGTCCACGAGTATAAATTACCACTGGATGTAGGGAACAACCATCCTGATTCCAGTGATGACCCTGAACCTCATCTTGTATCACATAATGGTAGTTTTCACTGAAATCCAGCAAAACAATAGCTTCATCTGGCTGTAGCTTATTTTTTAGTTCTTTCAGGTATCTCGCCTGGGATTTGGTTATGAAGGAATGTGGGAGAAGTTTTTCCAGATTGTTCACCAGACTATTGATGTATTCATCCAGAGTCACTGTTAGCCTAATTTGTTGGGTCCGATCTGTTGTCACCCATGCACTGAATGTAACTTCATCTTCAGGGTCCCATTCCTCAAATTTACTTTTCAGATGTTCCTTCAGTCGTTTGTCAGACATACATTCTGAACAGTGCCGTAGCATGCAATCCCTGTTATCTTTGGAACATACTAAGTAATCAAATAGGTCGTTGTAGGTCTCCTCTATGGAGCATGCATGGAGAAGAAGTGATACATTCTGATGAATAGCACAGACACATACAGAATGGGTTCCAGAGGAACCTGCCAACACACACCATTTAGGTCGCAACAGACAGAATTTTGAAAACCCTATTTTTACATGTGGGTGTTCAAATTTAAAAGCTGCATACAGCTCATTTAGGTTACTTAGTAGTAACCTTTTTTGCATGTGGACATTTTTGGACACACTCACCTTATCTTTCATTCCCGGCATAAGGCGGGAATACTCGTCACTTTGGTAAAATGAGTGAACTAAGTCCACTGTCGTTTGTTCTATGTTTTTGCCCCTCCTTGGATCTGGTATGGCTATGATGCCTTTCACTCTCAGAAGTTCCCTAGCTTGCCAAATTGCATATTCACTAACATTAAATTCTGTGGCTACTTTTTTCCTACTCCACGAAGTCGGAGCTAGTGTTAGTAGCTGAATTATCTCTCGCCGACTGCCTGCTGTAACCAGTTTTTCTTTTAGTAACCCAACTAGCACATTCATATCACTCGCTTTATCAAGAACTTCTGAATCATTCTCTGGAATGAAATCTTTATCCAATACTTTGCAAACCTTTTTGTTCAAAGTAGAAGTTGCAACTTTCAGTTTCCTTTTAGCATACATTGATTTGCTGTGGGATGCAACTGCATGAAGTTTTAAAGGAGACATGCCAATATCCTTGAATGATGAATTTATTTCCTCCAGTGCTTTTTCTTTCAATAAATCTTAGTCCACATCTACAATACTATCATCACTGCCAGCAATTGGGATAAGCTCTTCAATGCCACAGTTATCTTCGATATGGTGTATTTATCCACTTTTTCTCTACATGAATTACATGTTTTTTGTCCTGGAATTGCTTCAACAATTTCTGGTATGCGATTTATCTTGAATGCAAATGCTGGTGTTACTGTTCGTAGTGATTTACTAACTTTTTTCCTATGACATCTAAATGGATCATAGCAAGTAATTTGTTACGTTTTACATTTTTTTAAGAAGTAGGTTTTATGGTGCTCACAAATACTCAAAAGAAGTCCAGAATTTATGCCACTCCTGAGTTCAATCATTTGTCTTTCTGATGCACTTAATTCTTCAAATTTTAGGAGATTCACTAACTGAGTGGAGCTAGTTTTATGGCACTCTGTACCACTATGTTACTTCTCCTCACATTATTTTTATAAGTTGCGCAACATTAATCAAGTAAAACATATTAGTGAAGTTTTTGTCAATACAAAATGGAGAAAGTTAACTTGTATTGACATGCATCCTGTATTTTGATGGTTTCTATAAAGCAACAATCAAGTTATCCCCAGCAATAATGGGTAAGTGCTAAGAATTCCTTAAAATATTCTATTTAAAAAATATATATATTTTTCTTATCGGGAGAGAAACAACCTGCACATAAAAAATGTTTTAATTTTTGCACTTATTATGTTCTAGATTCATGTCATAAACATTTGCTTAGACATAGAAAACAGTTAACACAAGCATTTCATCACACTTGAAGGAAGACCCAACACTGACTACCAGAGTCGTGAAAAGACATTTTTTTTGTACATAAAATTTTTTTTAACAACAAAGCAAGCAAAAAGCCATGAATTTTATTTTTACAGGTGGTGGGTCATAGCTTAAGGAATATTAGAAAAAATAATTCAGCTTGATTCACATATTGCCTCAGGTCAAAATTTGATATTTTATAGAACCATGTTTTTGACGCAAAATTTTCATAAATCTTATGAAACATATGAGTTTAGAGAATTTTCAATATCCCTCAGGATATTTTTCAATTAGTATTTGGAATCCTCATGACTTCTATAGTAAACCTGCAAATTTTCATAAGAATTGGATGAAAAGTATGGCTGAGACAAATTATTTCCCTCTGGAGGTACAAGTGCCTCTGGAGACCGCATTCATTGAAAAACTGCAGTTTCACCCAAACTTCAAATGGTCGTGAAAAAAAAACTAGTAGAGATAGCCAAGAAATATTTTACACTGTTTCATTCCTACATGGAAGGATGAAAATTGCCAAGTTTCATCAAAATCCGAGTCGGTGGGTGTCATGCCTGGATGAACTGACAAGGAATGACCCAAATACAAAAACAGTGACTTGTGTCCTATGTGAATAATTTATTTCAAAACCAACTTCGAATGTGAACTCAAAACCATCAAGCATATTGCCAGGATGAATGGTTACAGTGAATGTCTCATCGACACCTTACTTCGGAAAAAACAATTCGGAAAAAACAAACCTGCAACCTCATTGTAATCCTCATTGTAAATGGCGCAAAATCCCCTTCGTAAATTCCCTATCCTAAAGAAGAGCCAATTCCAAGGACTAGCTCCGAGTCTCTTGTCATACCCCCTTCACTTTGTCAAAAGTTCTCACCTTGAACAAAGACACCATAGAAAAAGTTAAGCGGTGCGGTACAAAATAACCTGTCAATGCCTAGCCAGTTTTGTTGGGCAGACCGGTCGGAATTTTTCTGCTCGCATTCAAGAACATAAAAAGTGCTATTTAGCTGGAAATACAGCGTCTATTTTAGCCCAACAAACACCTGCTACATTTGAATCACACGTGTGATTATTAGTTTAAAGTTTTGCAGACACTCAACGAAGGCCGTAAATTAGACACAATGGAGCAGCCAGAAATCATCCGACGGAGGAAAAATAAGTTTCCCCTCCTCAACAGTGTTCAGTTTTACTCTTCCCCCTCCTCTGTCAATCACCTTTGTCCTTTGTGCGTGCATCCTGAAATTAAGTGTACAAAATTTCCCTGTGCTCTGACTACCCTCCCCCTTCCCCACACATGGTATGTGAGCATATTGGTCGGGCTCCAGGCATCACGAAAACTGGCGACATGCCGTGGGACACTCCACAAAGAACCCTTTTGGTTTTATACATACTGCTAACTTAATTCCCCAGTAAGATTTTTGCGTGTTTTCAGATTCTGTTTTTTTTTCAAACAAGTGTTTATTTGTCAAGCAGGCCGCCAATGCGTGGAATCCACAATGCTGTTACAGCAATACCTATTGCTGTAACAGGTCCTGTTGCCTATATTACTTCACCAAAACTTACGCCCCATACATTTTTTGGTAAGCAGGTATTTGTTGGGAGTTTGGCATTATGTCTCCAGCGTCTATCGTTCAATCATTGCCATGGAAAATTTCCAAAAAGTCTTTCTCACAATTTTAAAATGGAGGCTGTAAGTACACAAGGAATATCTGCAGAGGGATCTTGTCAGTCTTCCCACAATTACCACCAGGGTGCACTCAATAGAGGGTATTGATTCTAGAGCTAATCACTTTGGGCATATAGGAGCTATGTTACAACTCATTTGATACCCTCAGTGGAGACTGCCGGGATGTAGTGGCAGCCTAATATATTGGAGAAACAACTTAGTAGGACTTCCCACTGTACAGACAAGTTCGTTTTTTTAAAACTGAGGGTATTACAACCACAGCCGGTTCCTAGCTTTCGCCTTACCCGGGGGATCTGTGGAGGGTTGGAAGGGTAAAAGGGTTTTGGGAGAAGAGGGAATTTTAAGAAAAAGACACCTTAACCTCATAATTAGAGGAGCAGGCGTCGTAGCGAATCCATTCATCGAGACGTCCGAAGCCTCGATATATGAATTTACTCTCCCGAGGGGTGGTAAAGCAAAAGCAACAGTGCTAGTGCCGTAAATGCCAGCACGAAGCCAGAGCCGCCCTGCAGGTTTTCCGTGTCTAAGGCGGATGGCGGATGCTCTTTGATCATCAGACTCCAACCGAGTCACCGCCTCCCCATGGAGTGCCGATCTTCCCCGAAGATCCAGTTAGCCCTGCTTTAACGGAAAACTGTACAGACAAGTTGAATACAAATCTAGGTCTCAGGGATGGCAACCGCCTTAGAGCAATGGAGGCCTTCAGACATCACCACGGCCACGATTATGATTTTAGCCACAAATTCTTAGGGACGAGGAGCCAGGCAGCAAGGGATACTCTCAGTGTGGGGGTCCGGAAATCCTATGTTGCATATTGTGGGTGGGTGGGGGGGGAGGGAAAACCCCTGCCAGCAGCCAGATAAACTCCCAGCGAGAGGAGTAAGGTGCCTAGGATATCCCGTTCGGCCACGCTCCCGTCAGAAAACCCGTGAAGAAGAAGGGGTGGGAGAACTCTCAACTTGAGGGAACATTGAACTTCCAATAATGTTAAACCTTTCGCTACGAACGACGAGATAGAACGTGTCAATTTTTCTATGCAAACGAATGAACGACATGATAGAACGGCGTGCCGCTAAGCTAGCCCAAAGCAAACCTAAAAGGTGTGTATTATAAAGGACTTCTTATCGAGACGCCCTAGGTACCCTTTCTCAGTTCGCGGGAGAGGATTACCTCCACCCTTCCTCGCAGTGCGCGCCCCACTCGGAGCAGGGGTCCGCAGCGGTCAGTTGCTTGCTTGTTGAATAACTAACTTTAAAGTTTTTGTGTTAATGGCAAATTGAGCATTATAAGTGCATTCCTTATGTTAAGCTCTACAACTGCAAATTTTAAACGGAGTTCTACTGTTATTTTTAACGTAATTTGTGTGTAAAGGAATCTCAAAACTAATTTTTTGTTCGTTATTTAGTTGGTTTGGGAGTGATTTTTTATATAGTTTTAAGATAGTAAGGGAGTTATTATTTTTTTAGGTAAACAACTGAATGTTATTGTTTTATACGAGTTGACAACCATATTTTTAGTGAGTGCAAATGTTTATTTTTCCCAGTAATTACTCACGCTTATTTCATCACGACAGCTGCCTATTTCAGTTTGGTTTTCATTGGTCAATGGTTTCCACCCAAAGATTACAGTGATTCCCGAGGCACAAGAATGATGAAGTTATAACATTTGCTTTGGAGAATTTCATACTCCTAATATCGTGTGATTTTAGGAATAAGAAAAGTATGAATAAGAATAATAAAAAAGAATGCTGGGAAACTTTAACAAAATCAACATGTTCGTACGTGATAAATGTGATCCGTGCATAAATTTCCAAAAAACAAGAGTTCCGTAGACCGTACATCTCATGAAATAACACAGTGAAAATCTCTAAGTACTGATTCTTTGATTTGTGCTCTGATGATGCCAATTTCCTGAGTAAGTGCATTTTAAATTTATATTAATTTTTATCTTTGAATACTCATCAAAACCATTTCCGAGTGCGAGATACAATGACGAAATTATTTGTTTCACCATTGATACAATTTTTGTTGCTAGAGCTTAATATTAACGACAGAATTTCGTTTAAAAGCTGTAAAGTCATTGTAAAACAAGAATAATTCATTTCTGTTGAAATAAATAGCGAGGCTGTTGCAACAATGTTTTAAGCAAAACATCGGATTAAAAATAGTTGACAAAAAAAGCAGATATCTCAGCCTGGTGGCCGAGGAAAAGGTTCAACACCCCTCTGGCCCCCGACCCAAGTTAGAGAAATAGTTACCTGTGAAGATCCTAGCGTAGTGAAAGCTCCGTACTAGCAAAGCAAAGAAATTTTCCCCGTCCCCATCGCGAAAGGGTTAAATATACCAGAATAATAAACCAGATGAACATTTGTCATTTTTTTGTCTGCATCACAGCACTGTTTACCTACGCTGAATGTGTTTTTTTCATACTTTTTTGTAATACGTCACACAAGTTTTATCATTTTCCGCCGATGATGTTCGTGACTAATAAAATTAAAAAAATATAAATTTAACCTTCTTTATTGTAAGCGGCAATTCCTTGTCTTTCGAGTGATTTTTTAAAAATCACTTGTCGCTCGTCATCCCAGTTTGTTTCGACTATATATTATATCTCTCTCAGTACGTCTTTGACCATTGAGATATTGTGCAAATGAAATTTGACTAGTATTCCGATCATGAAACATATTTTCCGTAAAAATTAATTTTTTCGTCAGAGAAGAGTAAGTTATCGGAAAAGATTCATCCTACCAGAAGATGACGAAGAAAACTGTGTTGCAATGGTTTTATACGCAGTGCAATGTGACTGCTTTGAAATGGTTCTTCAATTAATGCTAGTGATGGAATCCATCGAATCTCCAAAGGTTCAAGGATTTGAGGGGATGAAATTATTCCACTTTTTAAAGGTCTCATCACGAGACCCGACATAGATTTAAACGTGGATTCGACGACATTTGAGAATCACCATAGTTTTAAATCACTCCACTATCCTTTTGGCAGTTATAATATGAAGGACACCCATATTTATTCTACCAGTCTGTTTTTTCTAAAAAAAAAATGAAAGGGTGGAATGAACTTGTCATCGGGCTATTCTCATTAAAAGTCAATGTAACTTCCGTGGTTGCCATTAAAGCATTTACATGCGCACCTTTTAAAATCAAGCAGCAAAATTGAATGATGCCATTTCATTACAGTCGAAGATAGTAATATTGAGGAGATCATGGTTAATGAAGACTTAAGTAGTCGTCACAATTAGGTAAAGCTTAAAGAGCGTTGGCGTGTGCCTAGTCAACTGTAATCCCTGCTAACTAGATAACGTCAAGAGGTTAGGAAACATTTCACCATCTGTGAAAACAATGATAAATTTGTAAAATGTTCCCATCGTGGATTACTCATTTCAAGAGTTGGGAAAAAGCATCATTCTGGAGTAATTGCTTTGAAATGAGTGAGGGAGTGTGTTCAGCCCTAACAAATAAATGTATTGGAAGAATTTTAAAGCGAGGAAGGGTGAAGGTACAAACAGTTCTACTACTTCGAATACCTCCAAAGACTCCATGAAGTTCCCCAAACACATGAAAGTTGTTTTTTTTTAAGTAACTTTAGAAATTCAAAAGAGATCCAAAACAGCTTAATCACTAATGGAAGCATTTTACAATTATTTGAAGTTTAAACACGGCCATCCACAAGCCAAGAAGATGACAAAGTTAGCTGGGCAAATGATATGTGTAGGCAAACAATGTCCAGTGTGGTATATGATAACATGAACATGATTGCAATGAACGAAGTCATTAAGTAAATTGCTTCTCATTTTGCTATTCCCTAGTCCTGTGAGCTAGGTTCATACATAACACTGTGCCTACAAAACTCAGACCTGACTCAGAACCAAATTTATCAAAAAGATAATTCAAAGAAATGTAGCATATATCCAGAAATAAAAAAGGTTACAATAAAAGAACAGACATTACTTATTTAAGCAAAATTTATGAAAATTTAAAAAATGACACACAACTTTTCAACAAAGAAATTTTGTATCCAAGCAACCAAATTAAAATTGTAAACAAATAAAAACAGCACCAAACTTTAAAGGTAACAATCTTGAATATGTCTATGTATATTTATATTTAATGACTGTAAATTTACAATTAGGTAAAGGTGAGCTTTCGTCTCGCACTTTCAAATTTTTTTTTTGAAAAACGTAGGAAACTGACGAAATTGAATGTGATACCTGGGAGTAGAGGAAGAATGCGGATTTGTAAAAATGTAATAATCATACCGGTGTGACTATTAGTTTTTGAGATATAGACGTTTGAAAATGACCAATTTTTCGATTTTTTCGTCCGTTTTCGACGCCATATTTGGAGGTTTTCACGAACAACCGTTAGAGGGATAACACTAATTTCACCTCTACAATATGCCTTTGCCCCACCCCCCCAACAAGCCTACGGGCCTATAAAGTGAAACAGGGGTGCTAGGGTGGGACGGTACGCGGGCCCGATTTGGCCATTTTCAAAAGTGAAAAAGGCATTTCTTGTGGAAATGGTAAAGTGGAAATGGGCATTTCTGGGAGTCGAGGACGTTTCAAAATGATGATTTTCAAGGCATTTTCGTGATTTGGAAATGGGCATTTCTGGGAGTCGTGGACGTTTCAAAATGATGATTTTCACTGAGTTCCCGTGATTTGGAAAAGCGGAAAACGATTTCCCCTTCCGTAACTTGCCCTGAAACCACCCCACAAAGAGGTTTGCGGGCCAATGGAGTTAAACACGAATTGGTTATAATCAAAAGTGAAAAACTCATTTTCGTGAGATTGAATAGCGGAAAATGCATTTTTAGCACGATCGATAACGAGAAAATGGGCATTTCTGGGAATGGTTGAAGTTTCAAAATGTTATTTCGCGTATTATTTTAAGAATAGAATCCCTCACGCTCATTAGTGATTATTGGTGGGAATTGGTAGAAGGCTAAAATGTTATTTCGCGTATTATTTTAAGAATAGAATCCCTCAGGTCACAACGTTAATATAAGTGGGCTTTTGTTAGTGGCTAATGATATAGTATTGTTGACTGAGTTCTCTCGGGTAGTGTGGAAGGGGGAAATTAACTGTCAACAGTTGGAAGTTAATTGTTGAGAGTAGTTGGCATTAATCATTTTCTGACTTGCGTGTGTGGTGTATGGTCGCCATGATTTGCCAATCGTGTACGCTCAATTAGGAAGTGTAAATCCTCCATTTAAAGTGATACGTGAAATGTTATTAGTACAGTGGAATGAACGTGAGTGAAAAGGAAGTGTAAATCCTTCATTTGAAGTGAAATGTGCAATGTTTACTGCGGTGGAATGAATGGAATTGGATTGTAGTAAATGGCTGTTGCGGGGCGAGTTTGAGTGGAAGGAGGGAAGAAACTGTGTAGAGAAGGTGTGTATATGCTAGAGAACCAACTGCTCGATCGCTGCGCTACGTACAGTGGAAAAGAGGAAACGGCATTTTTTCACAATATGGCGGAGAGGAAAAAACGCACTTCTCAGGTTTGAAAGTTTCTCATTTCTAAAGTAGTTGATGCATTGTTGTGTTGAAAGTGTTAAACAAATTTGCAAAGCTTGCATAATAAGTGAGGTGAAATTGGTTCTGATATCTCTGTTTAAAGTGGGTGAAAATCGCGAAAACAAGTGCGAGACGAAAGCTCACCTTTACCTACAATTATGTAACCAAAACAGAACTGTCAAACATTTTCAACATTATGCATAATTTGTTTATAGCCCTGAATATGGATAAATAAAAATCCGAAACGTCAGCAAAAGTTTATAAAAAATATAAATATATTATTTGACCTAAACTGATGACATTTGCACCAAATATAGAAAAAAGAGGTCGAGAGTAAATACCATTTGAATAATATCAATAATATATTTGGTTTCTATGTCATCATTTCATTTTTGGAGGCTTGGCATACCATTCCACCAAGAAAACATTTTGCCAGCTGTTGTGATTTCTAGCCTCTATGAGAAGGTAAGAAGTGAGGTCGTCAAGAGAGCTTGCTGAATTTCGCTGATGACATATCAGTCACGAAATATTTGTGTGCGTCAATGGCAATCAACATGAGTTACATGAGTTTGACAGTGCACTTTGTTAACGACCCTCAATTGGAACATCTTAGCCATTTGGGATGTTGTTGCATTCCCAGGGGTCTCTCTCAATGGTGGGGAACACATTATGAAGTTCTTAGTTCAGTGCTTGGAAGTCAGGTATATAGCAGACAAAGTTCCTTATGCTGTTCATGAAAATGGGAGAAACATTGTGTCTGCTGTTACTTCTTCCCCTTACCGTGGAATCCCATGTCTGGCTCATGCCTTCAAGCTTAGTGTTAACAGGGTTGCTACAGACAAGACAATTATGAAATTCCAGTATTTTCTAGTTTACCAGGCCATATTTATCATTTATTCCGGGTTAAAATATCAGTTCTATCGTAACAGGTACTTCTAAGGAAGTGCAAGAATAAGATAAAAACACATAAATGCTTGCACACCATATTGTGATAACAATATGCATTCTAGTGAAATACATGACAACATACATCACCTTTATCACAGCGTCGAAGGCGCGCACAATAGCACCGTACCGGTGGACAAGAGCCCACCCCAACCGGTTCATTGACATTTGAGCAAGTTTTGTCTGTGATGTTATTGTGTGTGTAGAGTGTAGTGTTTGCGAGAAGAGGAAACTTAATTTAATTGACAAAAGCTTTTTTTTTGATGATTTTTCGTTATTTATTTTTTTGGAATTTTTCATTTTTAACATTTTTTCATTTTTTTGCAATTTTCTATTTTAACATTTTTATTTGATTGCATTTGGTGGTTTTTATTTTTTTTTAATGCTTTTGTGTCTTTTCCAATGATCAACATTGCTTTTACATAACTTTTGGTTCAAAAAGTGAGCAGAAAAAAGGGACCTTGTAAGGGCCAACAATTTAACGTAAGAAATTTTAAAAACGAAAGATGACAGGACTCATAGTCGAGTAACATGTTGAGGCAGTTTGTATGATGTCGGGATACTTGGATCATAGTCCCAAATGTGTGTTAGAAGTGGATTGTATGTGCCTGCTAGCCTGGCTTGAAAACTATATTACAGATGAAATCTGAAATGGACGGAAGTTTATGAGCACGGCGAACATCCGCCATTGCTGTCGATCTGGAAATATGGAGAATTGAACGAAGTGATTTATTTTGAAAAATTTCGAGTTTTTGGCGGATTTCATTGGTGTTCGCAAAAATTTCACAGCTGTAGAGTAGAACGGGGCGGAAAAAAAAACATGGTTGGTTTGGAATTTTGAATTAAACCCTCAGGCCCGTTCAACTTATATGCACACGTCCTCCCTTCCCTGCAATGTCAGCGGTTCCAGGTACACAAGTACATCCCATGTCTACTCATTTGAAATGGAACACTATTGCCCTCTGAACTGATTTTTTTTAACTTCTTGAGCACTGGGCACAACAGAGGCCGTCCTTGGACTATGTGATTGACTGATGCTGCCACCTACACATTTTCTATACTACTCATACAAAGGAATTAGTTTCTCATTTGTTGTGCATGTAATAGCTATGGCCGGGCGTCATGGCGTGAATTATGGCAGAGGTGAGAGTACACTGAAGGTATTAGATGAAAGTGATGATGACAGCGACGAATTTAGTATTTAGTCTAGTGGTGAAGAAGGTGGATTAGATTATGCTGTAGAAGAAGGGTGCATACCACACGGTGACATAAGTGAAAATGAAGATGAACTTGTGGTGGAAAAATGCACACAAAATTCATGGGAGTGGAAGTGGCTAGACCCCAAATACAGCTCAAATAGGATCGAATTCACTGGAGAAGAAGGATCTCAGAAGGCGGTATATTGGACTCCTTCCGTCTCTTTTTTCACCAAGAACTGATGGACATGGTTGTGTGAGAGATAAATAGGTATGCAGAATAAAAAATAAGTCAGAGCATCCCAAAACCTCGGTTGTGACTAAAAAAATTGGCAGCCAGTGACTGAAGAGGAGTTTTCACTCGTCTTTGGTATTTTTATGCTAATGGGAATAGTACAAAAGCCCCCTTCAATTCTAGGTACTTCAGCAGAGATCCTTTCATCGAAACACAAATATTCCCGCGGATGATGAGCCAGGATAGATTCGAAATAATTACATACTAAGTGTCTTTACTTTATTGATGATGGAACTAAAGAATGTTTCACTGGACCTCCAAAATTATTCAAAATTTATAATTTATTGAATGTAATAAACAGTAAATTTGAATCTGTTTGTTTGCCTGGGAGAAATATCTGTATAGACGAGCCATTGACTCTTTGGAGGGGCGATTGGGTATTAGATAATACATTCCACTATATTCTGAATCATTCGGTATAAAAACTTTTGAGTTGTGTGAATCTTCCACAGGGTACTAGTGGAATTTGTTTGTTTAAACTGGGGCTGGTTGTGATATCAACACAAGTATTGAAATACCCGACTATCTGAAATCAATGCAACCCCTTTTCAACAAAGGATACTGTCCCTGGATGGACAATTCTATAATTCCCCCACTTTGGTAAAATTCTATGGGATTACATTGGGTATTACAATTAAAGGGTATGACATTATAAAACATAAGAAATTGCTTAAGGGTGAACTAGCAGCCGCCATAGAATCTGATGGTGTATTGATTATGAAGTGGAGTGATAGAAAGGTGGTGTTTTCATTGATTTCCACCTTTCACGACAGCTCGACCGTAGCGAAGACAGTGAGAGACAAGATCATCATGAAGGCCACTTGCGAGTTGGAATATAATGTTGCTCTGGGAGGAGTAGATGTGAAAGATTAAAAGCTTCAACCTCACTTCACTGAACGGAAAAGGGGAACTCAATAGTATTCACAGTTCTGTTTAAAAAAACGTACCAACTCGGTGCAGAAAAATTTCAAGGTCCCGAGTTGACAACAATGTGAAAATGCGGCCCAACCATGCTCCCCACGCGGGAAAGCAATGAACTCTCCAAGCGAAACAAGGACCCTTCCTCCCAGTAGTTGGGTAAAGACCCAGGGAAGGAAAATTTTGAACTGCGACAGAGATTATTTCCGAGGGGAGGGGAAGGGTTCCTTTTCTTGTGATGCGTGAGCGAGAAGGAAATGGAAATCTGCAAAGTTCGTACGTTCCATGTTCCCTCCCTCACAACTGCAAGCAGCCGCAGAAAACAAAAGGCTATCTTGGGCGTATATCCCCAGAGTTTATTTCGTTTCTTATGAATCATTTATTTTACATATACGCATATTGATTAACTTATCAAATTTTTAATGTATTTTTGTCATACAGAATCCCTTGTGATATCGCAATCCACATTATATTTGAAATTGTGTAATATATTCTGGATCGAAACTGCATCGCTCTATTTCGCTCTGAAGTAACCGATAATGTAAGGCTCGAATTTTAGCACACAACTGTCCTCGCAAAGCATTCTAGGAAAACATTTTCTAGGGGAGATATATTTATGGGCATACAATTGTTTCATTTTAAAATGATGAGCTTTGAATTTCACGTTCGTTTAGCAAATAACTTCGTAATAATTCGTGGCTTAGAAAGAAAGACGTGCGGATTGAAAAATAGACCTTTGGTACTCATCTCATCCTTTTGGTGAATTTCAGTCGTTTCATAATCCAAAGCAAAACTTCAAATATGTGTATATTATATGTTCATTAATGGCATTATACCGTACATGAATGACTTGAGTGGGCTGACATCTTACGATTAATGGCTCTATCAGGTTCAAGTTGGTTCCCCTCTTGCTTCACCGCCGTTACTGTGTTTTCCATTCGCCAGAGGTCAGATTTTTCTCATGCGAGATCTATAGAAAAACATTCGCGACAGCACTTTCTACAATGCATATTGTGGCTTTTTTCCTAACTTAGTTCCCTAACTTCCCAATACTTTACGACAAAGTAAAGAAGATTGAACCAATGTCCTGTAAAAAGCGCAGAATTAATCATGATGTTTTGAATGTAATAGGGAATTCGATACTGTAAGGACTCCCAGACAAAGAAAAATCTAAATGCTATATACCTATTTAGCATCAAAATATTATAAGCTTACAAAGCTAAGTAATACGAGTAGGAAACTAATAAAAAAACGAAACGAGCAAGGGGGATGTAATCCAATGAAGTGGGCATTTCGTTTTCACGCTTCCTAGCTGCTGTGAACGAGAGATCATGTAGGTTTTCCCATGTATGGGCCGCTTCCACACATCCACATTATGTGCAGAAACAGCTCGACCGACAACAATGCTGCTTCTTCACTTCCAGTCAAATAAGAAGCCTTCCATTGTCACCTTTGGGCCTTTCCTCGACTGAGGGTGATGGAAGGGGCTTCCTTTGGTACAGAATGTTTATTGCTCTCCCAGAACAAGTTGGAAGGGTGGTGCCTGTATGCAAAGATCCTTGCTAATAAGAGTTGACTCACTATCTGAGTAGATTGAGAGAGACATTTGAGATACTGGACAATAAGTGAAATTATTGACATGAGGTAATTTTTATGACAACAAAGAAATTTAAACCACGAAGGAAAGGGTAGTAGGCTTGATCTTGTGGAAGTTATCCATTACCGAAGAATTAAAATAACTGAGTTAACTCCACTAATTCTAATTGAGTGGATCGAAAGTGTTTTCCTAGGCATTCCAATATTGGCATAAAATAGCATCAAGCTACTTTAATCCGAAGATATTTGAAGTGAATACGGCTTTTCATGTTAATGGAGAAAAAAAATTGAAAATCAAAGATGCACAATCATATAGTTCCAAGCATAGGGAAAGAACTTGATATGATATTGGGTAGTCTGGAAAGCTCACTACATAAAATCTCTGGAAAGCTCACTACTGTACCAAGAAAATACTCCGTGGATTTTAACATGGCTGGCCTTGTCATTATTCTCACTACATATTTAAAAATGAAACCATTAATTAGTTATACTTTTCCCATAAATACATTGTTCCTGAAATTTTCTATAACCGAATACTTTGCAATGATGGATGTGCACTAAAATTCAAGCCTTACATTATTGTTAACTATAGAGTAAAAAAGAGTGATCCAATTTTAAATCTCATCCAGATGAGCATTTTTTCATTGTGAATATCGCACATTCTTGTAGTTAACTGTTTATTGTAATTCACCCCTACACCAGATTTATCTACACACCTAATAAGATCAAAGAAGAACTTGTAAGTGCACTTCTTAAGATGAGTTTCCTGGCTTACTTTCATAAATTACTTTAGGAAAGAATAAGCAGCCATATGCAGAAATTAAACGAAAGTCCGAAACGAACTAAATTACTATGTAAGAACAAATTGCGGGATTTCAAATATAAAAGGGATTGAGCTGCCACAAAAATACGAGACAATGAAAATAAGTCAAAATTGCGATAATTTTTTAACATTAATGAATACGCTTGCAAATGAAAATAATCATAAAAAACGTGTCCAAATCATTTCCAAGATGCCATAATTAATTCTGGTCATTTTACCCTACGTTGGTTCCGTTTTTTCCCTGCAATCATTTACTGATTACGGAATTTAGTTTGGAGAAAATCCACAATGCACATCGTAGGAGGAGTTGCTTTTATGAATGTTTTTTTAAAATTAAGCGAGCATGGTGCATGATAAAATCTGGCTTAATGGGAATTAAGAAATTCAGTAACAGCGGTGAAGCAACTAACCTAATACAATATACAGGGGCCTTACACGATCGCCACAGGTAAGAGGCTTTTGAAATTATTAGGAGATCGAAGACAAAACTCAGTCAATCATGGAAATCTACTCAACTTATTTCAAATAGTCAAGATTTGAAGTGCTTTCCTCGAAAATGTATGAATATTGTTGCCTTCAGACGAAGACTTGGACTAGAAGAGAATCGTGGAAAAAGCAACCCTAATGAGTCACCGATGTTATTAAACAAAGTCATCTTTGTTTTGGATTTGTCAATTCATTAGGTATTCTCCAGCTCCCTCGGGTTAAAAAATTTTGTGATAGCCGAACACACTTTTATCTTCCTTTCAAATATTTTCCGTTTAGGGCCTGTCCCCGTAGTGAATTGTGAACCAAGGAAAGGTAAAGAAAGGCCGCACTCATAGGATGCCTGAATGGAAGGTGGGAACAATATCAGCCTGCTTAATGTTCTTCATATTATATAGTAGCGGAGGAATCATCCAGAGCCTTGGCAACGGTGGCTATTGACGGGAGAGAAGATAAACAAGAGAGGATTCGGGGAGTGATGTATTTGTGAACAACTTAAATGTGACTGTGTGAACATATTTAGGGAAATAAAGGTATTTCAAGTGTTACGGAAATAAGAAGAGTTGATATGATACCATTGAACAATATGATACCATTGGTTCACGGATAATAAACGCTCCTAATTGAAGTTCAAAATTGAAGAACAAAATGGTCAATGCCACAAAAACGATAGTATCCGTACGAAAACTGCATTAATTCCATCCGCACGTCCCTCCTATTTCCTGAGCCCCGCATTCTCACGAAAAGGTTCGCTGTAAGAACGTGAACTTCCAACGCCCTTCCAAAATCTAAACCGTGAGTGATGTCATTCAATACATGCCAGGGTCCTTTACATGGTCAAATCAGACGAACGAAGATAATTCAGCTGCCTTATTTAAAGGGTCGAGTTGAGGCTTACATTCACACCATTTCCCGATAGTTGGAAGTTGAAAAAATGGAGCAATAAAGGGCATAAAATATATAATAATACATATAAAAAATAAATATTTACAAGTGTCATGAGTACACATGAAAATGTTGACACTAGGCGAGAACATATTTACGGATCTACTTTCGCTAATGTGACTATTTTAGGCTTCTTTCCCTTTCTCTTTAAATAAATTAGCTCCTGTGAAGCTAAAAATCATTTTGTGCCATCAGAATGCTTCCGTTGACGGCTGCATTATACGTTTTAAACTAAATAAATCTGTCTGAAGCATCATAGATGTGCCTTGTTACATATAAAAGTATGTCAAAACAAGCAGAAATACTGCGTAACTCATGATGTTTATTATTAGAAGAAATCTGAATTTAATAATTAATTAACACAATTCGATCTTTTCGAGCAATGACTCATGGTAAAAGCCTTTTCTAGAGAAAAAAATAATGGAAGATATATCATTTGCAGTGGGATTATTCCCCGTACACTAATGGAGACTTCCAATGGATATTTGAGTCCTAGCTTCTACATGGTAGCTTTCTTTTACGAGATAGATCGGGTGACTTTGGCCGACAGACTGATTGTTCAACTACTCATTTTCGCTCACACATAACCAAACGGCAGTCCGATATCCAGCCCATCTCCTCAGAAATCCCTTAGCGGGTCAAAGTTGTCCTTCAGGTGGAGCATAATTGTGGTTATGAATGCAATATAGCTGGGTAGTTGTGCAAGAATGCATTGAATAGACCCCCAGATGAATAAGTCAAAACAAAAGCTGGATTGAGTGGAGTGACCGCTTACGTTTAGGAACACACTAATATTTACCTTTATCCAACAGTGAGACCAAGAATGAAAGTTCTTCTAAGATGGATGAATTTTTATTTTTTAATTTTTAACACCTACAGACTTCTACCAGCCAGGAGGCACTTTCCTTCGCCGATGCAAAAGCAGAGAGTTATTTTCACGAGTGTAGAAGTGTTAATGAACTCTCAAGCACTATGAGAAATCTTTTTATCAAGTACAGTGAAACCTGCCTTAAGCGGAACCTGAGGTAAACGGAAACCTGTCTTATCCGGAAAAATATGTAGGTCCCGGCGATCATAATAGGGTTTTACATGCATTGGTACCCTGTGTTAAACGGAAACTGTCAAATGCGGAAACAGAATCGATTTCCAGCACGTAAACCTGGTTTGAGTGGAATTGCAAAAAAGAATTTAATGCACAATTTTTTTAAATAAGGACAATTTTTCCCCTTTTCTCTTTCTTGACCCAACCCACTCTTGCACACTTACCTCCCCTCAAACTCGCAGAACCCTCTCACCTCTCCACAAAGAGTACATAAACATTGTTGTGTAGCCTTGCTCGCAACCGAAATAGACTGAATAATTTTCCTACGTTCTGCTGATAGGGTAAAACCACACCAGAGAATGCTAAAGACCTAAGGGGAACTGCAGATTGATTTCCGCAATGCCAAGAAATGTATTTTCATTCAAGTATTCTACCAGCTGATTGGTAGGTTCTTGGACAGTCCCCATTCAGCATTCCAACCTCATAGACATTGTCTCGCTTTCCCTCCTAAGGATGGTCCGTTATTAGATCCCTCTTCAATTCTTCATATCTTCTACCTCCTCTTATTTCGTCCAGAATTCCTATCCTCTTCCTTCCTCTCCCACGCTTCCCCAGTGTTCTCCACTCTATCACTCTCTTCAACATGCCCTCTCCTCTCAAAACCTCCTCCATGCATCTCTTCTTCCTTCTCCGAACCTCTGCCACAAGCTTCCTCTCCTCTCCTACCATATCCAATACCTCCTCGTTCGTCTTTCTCGCCATCCAGCTAACCTTCTCCATCCTTCTCCAAACCCACATCTCAAACGCCTCAAGTTTACGCACATCCTCCCTTGGCATTGACCAAGTTTCCGACCCATATAGCGCCACACTCCATATTAAACTTTTCACGAGCCTCTTCTTTATGTCTCTTCTCAGACCCCCCTCATCAATTCCCTTCACTTCGAAAATGCTTCTTTAGCAAGCGCAATTCTGCATCTGATGTCCTTACCACTAAACCCATTCTCCTCCAAAATACTACCCAGATACGTATACTGCTCGACCTGCTCTATCTTCTGCCCTCCCACCCTTATATTCAGCCCCGCCTTCTTATTTCTAGAAAATCTCATTACTTTTGTTTTCTTGTGACTGATCTTCATCCCATACTTTTCGCACTGCACCTCTAACGCATTCACCATTGACTGCAACCCCTTGGCCGACTAACCAATGCTTGATCATCTGTATATCTCACTGGTTTTATCAGCTCCTTTTACCTTTATTCCTGCCTCCTCCTCCCCCCATGCCTCCCTTACCATTTCCTCTGAATACAGGTTAAAAAGCAACGGCAATAGTGGGCACCCTTGCCGCACTCCCCATCCTATCGTGGCCCATCCCGATTCTCCATTGGTTACCTTAACCTGCGCCGTCTGGTTCATATACAAATTCCGAATCAGACGCCTGTCCCTCCAATCGACCCCTAATTTCTTCAACACTCCCATTAATTTTCTCCAGTCCACCCTATCAAACGCCTTCTCGAAATCTACGAAGCATGCAAAAACATCCTGCCCATACTCTAGGTTTCTTTCTACTAACATCCTCATCACCGCTATAGTGTCTCACGTTCCCGTCCCTCTCCTAAATCCGAACTGGTCATCACCCAGGTATTCCCAGATATTTGCCTTCTTCTCTAGCCTTCTGTTTATAATTCTCAGAACTACTTTGGCCACGTGGGATATTAAGCTTGTTGTCCTATAGTCTTCGCACGTTTTTGCCTTACTCTTCTTTGGTATAGGAATTATTACAGTCTTCGCAAAGTCTTCCGGCCACACTCCATCCTCATAAATCCTACAAATAAGCGCAAAAAGTTTTCCTCTTCCGTTCTTCCCCATGGTCTTTAAAAACTCTGCAGGTATGTCGTCTATTCCCACCGCATTATTCCTTTTCATGTCTCGTAGAGCTCTTTCGATTTCGCTATCTAGGATACTTGGTCCGATGCCATCTCTGTCAATATCGTCTTCTCTTCCTATATCTAACCTATTGGGCCGTGTGTCTTTACCATACAGCTCTTCAACATACTCCTTCCACCTCTCCTGGATCTCTTTCGGTTCTACGATTACCTTTCCCGTCTCGTCTGTTATCGTTGTAATTCCCATTCCCTTATTACCACCTGTCAGTTCCTTTACTTATGAAACGTATTAACGCTGGAAAATAAACTGGAGTTGATTGAGTGTTTGAACGAGAAAAGATATCCATGTAGCTGATACAAGAGAGGTTTAAGTGTGGAAATACGCAAGTTTATGAAGTAATTGAGAAGGACGAAATCAAGAAAGAGTTTGAAAGAGGTAGGTCCTAAGAAACGCATTTCTTCATATCCCAATCAACAATAGTTTGCAAACCAACACAACAAAATAATTGTTGTTACTGTCTATTATTTTAGACCTAAGTTTACATTCAAAGAGGAAAACTCCTCCCTGTGAATTTTAAGAATTAAACAAATTAGTTTTGGAATGGTTTGTGCAAGCAAGATCGAGGAATATTCCTTTTTCAATTCCGATGGTGCACGAAAAGTCAAAGGAGTTTGCAGTCTCTTTAGGAAAACTAGATTTTAAGGCCTCGAATGGTTGGGTGCAGAGCTTCAAAGCAAGGCACAATGTTGTGTGGAGCAGTGTTGTCAGCGAGTCGAACGACGTGGATATGGAAACTGTAGAGAACTGGAAAGGCGTGGTTCAAGAAAAAATTAAAGACTATAACCATGTGATGTCTATAACGGGGATCCTTAAGTCCTTGGAAACTGAATTGTTTTTTTAGGGCACTTCCATCTAAAACACATTGTGCGTGAAAGGAGAAAACTGCAAGAGTTGGTACGCATTTCCGATTTCTGTTTCTTGAAATTAGTGCATTATCGGAATAATTATTTGGATTTACTCTAATTCTTTATTCTGTAGGAGGGAACCACTCAAAGGAGCGTTTGACCATTCTCATTTGTGCAAATATGGCAGGGGAGCTCCTAAAGCCTCTTGTCATCGGAGAGTCAGCTCGACCACCATGTTTCAAACATTTTGGCATTATGAAGCTACCAGTCACATGGAGACATAATAAAAAAAGCATGGAACACGGCTTTAATCATGGAAGAGTGGCTGAAAAGTTTCAATGCCGAAATGAAGAGGAAAAATAGGAAAGTCATACTTTTCCTCGATAACGCAACCTGCCACCCTAAAATTCACCTTAGGAATGTTGAGCTAGCCTGGCTTCCGGCAAACACAACTAGCAACACTCAGCCAATGGATCAGGGGATAATTAGATCGCTGAAAGCACAACATACAAAGTACATGATGCGATCATTATTAACTGCTGGAGATACTGCGAATACAGTGTCGGAGGTGATGAAAAAAATATCAGCGCTGAATGCCATAAGTTGGATTAATTTGGCAGTGAAAGATATTAAAACATCAACGGTTAAACAATGCTTCGCTAAAGCTGGATTTATGCCACAACTGGTCCCCGAGGCAGGTAAGGAAAACAAATTCCATCAAATCAAATCAACAATGCAAATGCATATTTATGCACTTAAAGGAATATAGATATAGACAGGACCTTTTCTATTTCACAAACAATGGACGATCTAAGCGAATTACAGCAGGCTATAGGCAATAGCATGGATGCTGAGAGATTTGTAGACTTAGACAACGATCTTCTGACGAGCGATGAAGATGTCTCGCTGACAGACAGTATGAAAGAAGACCAAGCCTGTGAATCCGACGAAGAAGAAATAAAACCATAATATGTGAAGAAAACAAAAAGTCCTACAGAGGAATGTAGGTTTCTTTGAAAGAATTAGCAGAATGTAGTCTTACCAAAGGCAACACTGATTTATTTAATATCTTAGGCAACGGGGCTATCGGCAACGTAGAGAATTTTATTAAAGAGGTAAAAAAGGAAAAACAGACAAAAATGACGGATTATATGCATATTTTATAGACCATTTTTTATGTTAACTAGTAAACAGATAAAAAAATTCATCACAATGTGATACTGTTCTTTCATGATTTCGTAATAATTTCGTCTGCAAGTAAAATAAGAGTGAAACCAACCTTTTAGGCGACGCATGTTATGGGCGTGAAATGCTTTTCAAGGTCTTTTTCGAAATTAGAGACCCTGGGTTAAGCGGAAAACTGTCTTATCCAGAAAAAAATGATGGCACCGAGAGATTCCGCTTAAGACAGCTTTCACTGTACAACACTGGCATTCCATTATCAGCGCAATGAGAAAGGATGTTTAGTGCTGCAGGGCTTCTTTTTTCAGACAGGAGAGGATGGACGTTCGATACAAACGTTAAAATGAGAATGTTAAGTTAAAAGACTTTTTAATTACAAGTTAAATAATTTTTTATATCATAATTAATAATAATTAAATATTATTTATTTTATCCAAATTGTGAAAAATAGCTTCTAAAAGTTACTTTTTAATCCTTTCTCTAAAAGTAACTGAGAAAGTAACTTTTAACATAAAAGTTACCTTTTTTAAATTATAACTTTAATCAGTTACTTTTCAGAAAAGTAACTTTTAACTTTAACTATAGTTACTTTTTACAGAGATTAACATTAACCAGTTAATTTTGTTGGTAACTTTCCCAGCTATGAGGGGTGGAGGTTCGGCAAGTGAGTTCAGAAGGAGATCCTTTGTTCCGCTCCGAGAGCTGATTGCTCCCCTGCTCAGGAGGGTGTGGTACGGTCGCATTGTCTCGTCAACTCGTGATTCACAATTTGTTTTGCTCCGAGTTTTATAAAAACAGAACTGCACATACATAAAGTTTTTCAAATGTATTTTGAATGTTTCAATACACAACGCATTTATAGTGTACAGTTGAGTTTTCCCGACTAATCATTTAGCTTTTAGTCTTGGTTTAGTCATTAACAAATTATTATGAAATACAAACCTCAGCTCCCAGGGACAATTGGAATTGGTAAACCGTCAATAAATCCTCCTCCAGAACGTCTGATAGGAAGGCATTTCAAAGAAAAAATACCCCCAACTTATAAAAAGTGAAAGCCACAAAGAAAATGTGCAATGTGTAAAATAAAGGCAGACAAGAAAACGGGCACTGGAGATTAGCGTCAAATGAAACAGAGAAATAGAACCTGTAATGAGCACAATGAGAAACTAATCTTATTATTTGGACACCAGAAAACAGAATAAGCAAAAATATTATAGAAAAAATTATGGAACAGCAAGACCAGTGCAAGATGGATAAGCACAAATTAAGGAAGATGTGAGTGAATTACACATTGCAATAGAAGATTTGAAAGAAAAGACAGATGCTATCGTAAAACTCGAGGACAAACAGATCAGACTATAACAAACCAAGATCAACAAACAGAGGATAGGAACTGGGTGATCTCAGATGAAGAAAGAAAGCAACGATCCGAGCGAATGAAGAAATACTGGGCTGAGACAGAAAAAACAGAAGAAATCCAAACAAGATGACTAAAGTGGTCCAATGAAGGCCAAAATATTAAAAATAAATAAATAAAATAACAAAGGCAGACAAGAGACCTGATGAGACATTCTGGTGCCCAGACTGGCGCTGACTGTATGAGCAGACAGACTGCTTTGAAAGCTGCTTCAAAGAATTTCATAAGAAATTAGATTTAAAGTGAAATTTCTTTGTTATTGAAAGCTTCTTCAGTTACAAAATGACTCATGACAGTTTTCACTAATGTAAGGAGAGATGAATACAAAAATGGCACAAGGGGTTTGTCTGATTGAAATTCCGTGAGGAATGGTTCAAATAGATTAGCCATTGATTGACTCGAAAGAGGTGAGCTTGGCAGGTAAATGTTTGTCCTTCAAGGCATCCTTCACAATAACACAGTCAGTGCAATTGTAATTGCAATCTTGGGTTTAATTTCCTTTTGCTCCTTCCCAACTCTTTCTACTTCATCCACGTACCTCTTCTTTATGTCTGGTAAAACATCCAGAGCTCTCATGGTGACATTCCTATCCTCCACCCACCTTATAGCACAAACCGGGAATAGAAATGATTCAGTTAGTATATTGATAAAATCAGCTCTCCGAGTAGGCACATGCTTGAAAAGGTTATACAAAGCCCTCAGAAATTCAATGAAGTTCCAGCCAGATGCCTTACACCCAGTGTTCAAGGCTACATGCACCGTACGTAACCCACAAGAGCCAAAATCAGTTAGAGCTGGATCACAATCCTTTTTCAACTTATCTTTCAAATCAAATAAAAATCTCTTATTAACCGCTTACATATCCTATGCCCGTAAAATTACATGCAAAATATTCCACCGAAAAAACATTTGCCCATGTGTATACGTTCACGTCTGTTTATTTCTTTCCTTTATTTTTTTGCCGTGTATTTACGCATGGGTGCTGTCCATAAATTGTGTCACACACATGTGGACCAAAGTTGACCCCCCCACCCAAACACAGTTACAAATGGTGACCCCCCCCCTTTTAATGATGTCACAAAAATGAACAAAACTTCTACTACCCTCTGCAGTCTGAGTAAAAATAAGACATTGTATACAGTACAAGTGTGGATACGTCACACAAGGCACAGTCCACCCCCTCCCCCCCCTTTCACACATTTTCACAAGGTGGTGACCCCCCCCCCCCCAATCATGTTGACGTCATTTATGGACAGCCCCATGAAGCCCCAACTCCTGTGAATTTAGCTTACTTTGTGACCCTCACGTTGTGTTCTTCCTCCGCTCCTTGGATTTTTTAGACACTCTTAGTCTTCATGTTTCGATAGACTGCGAGGTAATCAAAAACAGCTACCTTCGTAGCACGAGTCACATTGTGACTTGACTTTGTACTGGTTGCCGTATTTATAGAACTTTTTTCTTGCATTATATTTATCCCTTACTTCATTATACACTCTAAATTACTACTTTTTTGTGCTCCTGCGTGTTATACATTGTATTCTTTTTGCGCTCCGTTTATATTTTGATAGCCCGCGGGTGTATCAAAATCAGTTCTCTCTCTACAGAGCAAGTGTTACGCTGTGTACCTGCTGCTTTTGTGCCGGTAAGTTGAGGAAATTATAGATTTTCTCGCTTTCATTATATTTGTGACTAACTTTATTTTACACTAAGATTTACTTTTTTATATATTATTTCGCTCCCGCGCATTTTAAAAGGATCTTAAATTGTAATCAATTTGCACTCTGGTTACATTTGGCATTATCTGTTTTCATATTTCGATAGTCCAAGAGCGAATCAAAATCAGTTCTCTGGCTACATAGCATGTTTTACGTCATCAACTGCCCTTTCGCCTGGAAGTCGAACTACTGTATTTTCCGGCTTATAAGACGCACTCTAGTTTGGGCTGTCTATTTTGGAAAAAATGTGAATAAATATGGCCGTATTAGACGTAAAATTATTATCATTGGCAAAAAATGTGTTTTATTTGCCGGAAAATACGTTAGTTATAGATTTTTTGTTTCCCTTTTTAAATAACTATCTTCATTTTACACTAAGAGATGCTATTTTTTATAAATTATTTTGCTCCCGCGTACATCAGTAGGTTTTTTAAAATTTATGTATTGTATGCCTATTACAGCAATGGATACAGATAGTGATAGCAATTGGGAATTGGAGGAAAGCATTGCAAGTAGTGAATATTCGATTTCAGAAGATAGTAGTTCAGAGAATGCAGACGAGGAAACGTTGCTGTTCGAGTCACGTGTCTGGTGCAAATTGCGCACAAATTGGGAAATTCCTCCTGCCCCTCTAAGGTTTCCATTCACTGGTGTGTCCTCAACAAATGCTAGTTTCGATCCCAACGGTGATATTTTACAATATTTCAACATTTTCTTTGATGAAACTTTGTCAGATATAATAACAAGAGAGACAAATCTACACACAGTACAGTGTCTGCAATCAGAGGGGGGCACGCACCACCACGCAAGAACCAATCACTGGAATCCCACAACAAATGAGGAACTGTGCACTTTTTTGTCTGTCGTAATTTTACAAAGTGTTGTGTGCAAATCAGAACAGAAACTATTTTGGACTAAGAGACCGAGTTTAGAAACTCCCTTCTTTTCAAAGATTATGTCTTACCGTAGATTTGTTATGATAAAGAAGTACCTTCACTTCTTTATCATAACAATCCTGATCTACAATCCTGAAACACATCCACAACAAAAATAAAATATGGCCAGTTTTTAACTATTTGAATCAATAATTTAAATCTGTATACACTCCTGATAGAGATGTTACGATCGACGAAAGTCTAATGCTCTACAAAGGGCGACTTGGATGGAGACAATACATTCCCCTGAAAAGAGCCCGATTCGGAATAAAATCGAGTCTTCTATGCGAATCCAAGTCCAGTTATATACGGTCATCAATCATCCACACTGGGAAAGGAATGATACCTGGGTAAGGGTTGGAAAAACGTCCTGTGTCCACCCAAGATGTCGTATCTCTAATGCGACCATTACTAGACAAAGGTTTTTGTCTCACAACGGACAATTATTATACATCTCCACAACTGGCCGATATACTCCTTTTGCGAGTGACGGATACGTATGGGACCGTGAAAATCACAAGAAAGGAAATGCCACCAGAATTGAAGAATGGAGAACTGAAAAATGGAGAAATGAATTAGGCATATATAAGAGGGGAAAGGTAGCCGTTATGTGCTGGAGAGACGAGAAAGATGTGACGATTAAGTCTAAAGCACACGTGAGGCGTGAGATGAAGTGGTCTAGTCTTTTTTGAGGAGGACCTCGCGGGAGTCTGTCGATAAATTTGCCCACTCATCAGCGCTTGGTTGACGGTCAGTGTCCACTATCCACAATGCTGCCATGGTTAATGCTTACAACGAATGACGAAGAAACCACAAGCTGTAGTTGATTACAATTGCACAATGGGTGTTGATTACAATTGCACAAAGTCACACACTAGAGATGGGCCACTTTGAAAATTACCACGGCAATGTTCGTAAATTACCACGCCCCTTGAAAATTATCGTAATTTTAGGTAATTCTCTAGATAATTCACCCATGTTTGAGATAATTTTTCAAACAGATAAATTTCCAACATGTTCTTTTAAGCCAATTCCACATTTCCGACGTGTTTAATTATAAATTGAGGAATGTACAACTCATTTTTGGCACATTTTACTTAAATTATAACATATTATTGAGTAATTATTAGTAGAATATTCTTCTTGACAATTTCTCATACTTTGACAAAAGAAAGCCAGATTTGCATGTTGCTGCAGTATTTCTTTTCACAATTTTTTAAATTTCTAACACTAGATTAATATGTTGCATTAGCTTTAAACATCCTTTTGCTATTGGCATTCTTATTTAATCATACATTCTCCGTTTAATGCTTAAAACTAAAAAATACTGGAAAATTGCGGTAATTTTCCAAAATTACCGTAATTTGCCACGTGCTAATTTACCTACCTCGGATGAAAATTGAGGCAATTTTCCCACCTCGACACACTACCCAATCCCTAGAAAACGAAAGAAATGTTACAAGAAGATGTTTCTCCACCGACTAGAGCAAGCATCGTGGAATTCATACGTATTGTACACCAACTCGGGAAGAAAAAAGCCACCATTTAGAATATAGAATTTCAGCCGTGGAGAAGATGATTGAAAAGTACCAATCTCCAGGATTCTCTCTGCAAAAGGCGGGAGACGCAGTGCATCGAAAAATCCACTTCGTCTGACGCCATTTCCCTGAAATGATACCCGTGACTGGAAAACAAAACAAACCATGCGTGGCAATGTGTCGTACATTTCGTACATGAAAAGAGATGACAAAGGGAAGAAACTGAGGAGAGTCGATATTATTGTGCAAGTTGTGACGTAGGTCTCTGTGTGGATCCATGTAAACGTGCATATGTACTATCACTTTCAAAAGTCGGTCCACACGGTGAGCGCGACCATCTCCGTGTTCTGTTGAAATCGAGCTTCACGTATTGCATAAGCGTTCCATGACTTCTGGGGGCCAATTTTACTGCTACGACAGGAACAACGAGTTTGTTTTTTACTCGCTAAGAGACCTCGCGTGCCCTTCTCCCTCCGACAACGAATAGCCAAAACAATCCCAACCCCCACTCCCATAAGAATTCGCCAGCCGAAGAACCCGTGAAGTGTTTTCGGCTGGGACTTTCTTGTGGGAGGACTTCGACCGGTATTTCTTGTGGGAGAAAGAAGGCGATAATTTCCCGTACTCTCCTTATGACATGGGTCGTCTTGGCAAGAATGATTAGTCCTGCGCAAAGGGGCAGATAGTAAGCCTCGTTTGCATGCAGGAAAACTAGTAATTTATAAAGTTATAGTAAATACGTTGCCAAAATCCACTGTTGCAAAATCAGCTTGGAAACCTTTCCCGACAATGAGAAAAGAAAGATAATGTTAAGAGATCAGGATTTTTATTTCGCACGTAATAAAATTAGCTGAGATAGCTGTTAAAATTAAATCGGGGAAAGGGCGGAAGACTTCCTCGGTGAAGACCAGTATGGGTTAAGGAAAGAGAGCGGACCCGAAACGCATTTCTGGTGATGAGTATTTTAACATTTATTTATATATAATAGCCACTATGTCTCTATTTGCTTCTTAGACTGCTGGAAGACTTTTGACAGAGTACATTGGACGAGAATAATAAATATTACTGCATAAATAGGGAGTACACTGAAAGTTTAGGCGCATAATTATAAAACCTCACGGGGATGAAGCGGTATACCGGAAATGAATGACGAATCGGAATGGGTATATGTTGGAAGAGGATTCAGGCCGGGCCATTTCTTATTACCATTGATTTTAGATTGTTCGCTGACAATTTGGTAATAAATGTATGGAAAGAGATAAAATTGCGAAGGAAAGTAGCAAGTAACTGTTAATTTTGGTAGATTTGCAGATGGCCAAGATTTATTTAGCCAGTCAGCCACGGGACTCTATGTCTATTTCGCAGGTGAAAAGGTGCGTGATATGTGGAATGTGAATTAATCATATAAAGCGCAGGTAATGAAGTTTATAAAGTAGTAATAGTCCAAAATGAAGGAAAATGAGGAAATTTTGAGCTGGGGAAACGAATTACCTTTCCGGGAAGTATAACTACGTCATTCAGTAAAGGATAAATTAATGTATGGAGATTGGTGTTACAGAGGATTTAAAGAATTGTGTTTGAATAGGAATTTCGCTGTTTTCAAGTAGGATGGAGAGAAAAATAAACGAAAACTCGATAGGAGATATAAGTACGAGAGACAGCACAAATAAAACGTGGTGTTGCCTAAGGTGCTATAGATGGGATATGACTCAACGACGGGAAAGGGGATATTACGGCAAATATCTATGTTAGCGAAACACACGTGGTGATGATAAATGTGCAACTCTATCACAATAATTGCAAAGTAAAATTAAAACGATATTGCACAGTAAATTGAAACGACACCTTTGAGTAAAGTTTAAGAACAAAACAACTGATATAGCCTTCAAACTTATATCATTAATTACTGTATCGGAACGAAAATTTGGAGGTTTTGGAAAGCCTCCGCTCACACATTAATTACTGATGCAGCGATTTTCCATTTTTGAACTGTAGAAAAATATATTGCTTGGATACACAGACCGTTGAGAATTTCATAAACACCAATACGGGAAAAATTAACGCCGAGTATTCACCTGGGATGAGTAACTGATGGTAGTCCGATCATTCTCTTGCAATCGGGAGTTGAGATTTATTCAATATTCACTCCGAATTTTCCTCAAGGTAATGACTAGTGATCGGTCACTACTTAATTAATTTTTGAAAATAATCTGGGCATAATGAAAGGAAACAATCCAAGCCTGGAAACGTTAACTCTAAGCCTATTATTTGTGCCACGAAAATATCACAACATTTTTGTGACCGAAGTCAAGTGCACTATATTTGGCATAGAGCTTTTAAGTACTCTCACAATGAGGCACATAATGTTTTTCACAGTATTATGGCATTGCTTTTACGAGAATGTATTCAAACTGAATTTATTAATTGATTGCCTTGCGATTGGATATATTGATTTATCAAACGAATCTATTTATGCTAAAGGATTGACAGATTTAAACAGTTTCGAGTCCCTGATATCTCTTCAGCAGCTCATTTTTCGTCAGTGCGCGTGAAAGTGTAGGTTGTGCGCTGTGCAGTGAAACAATCTCGTCCAAAGGAGCATAAAAAAGCTACCTAATTAAAATTACGTCGTGCGTTTGATATCTTGGATTTCACAAAAATTTCTTTAGCTAGCATCCCCCATTTCGTGACTGATAGATTCCATAGTCAGAGAGGTCAGTGGAGTTTTACGAAATCTTCAGAATATGTTGCCACCATAGTGAACATAGCTTCTAGAAATTAGAGGTTCGTTCGGGAACGGAGAGCTGAGTAATGGATATATTTGCAGTGAATGAACATTTTTGTTTTGTATTAACTTCCTAAACACAGTCTCAGCGCATTTAACAGACCAATAAAAACTATGTAAGACGAATTACAGACTATAGAGCAAAATTAACATTGAAACATGCCTTCGGTGTAACGCCGCTCGAAGCTGATTTCTAAATACGCAAAGCGAAGTCATACCTATTTCATCCAAGACATATCATTACTGAAAATTATACTTTACGATATTACCTAAAACAGGATAAAATCCTAATTATGAT
Source organism: Pyrrhosoma nymphula (assembly GCA_963573305.1). Taxonomy (NCBI): domain Eukaryota; kingdom Metazoa; phylum Arthropoda; class Insecta; order Odonata; family Coenagrionidae; genus Pyrrhosoma; species Pyrrhosoma nymphula. Next base: position 205,188 of record CAUYRF010000001.1, read on the forward strand.
AAAATTAATGCAAAACTATGGCGAATGAAGCTACAAAAAGTGGATTGTAATTTATCAGAAATGACTGGGTAAAATCTAAACATAAGTTTTTAGAGCAAGTCGTAAAAAATAGTAACAGAAAAACTTTGAAGACGTCAGATTTTGAGAAAGTTAACGAGGCCTTATTCATGTGGTTCACGCAACACATGTGGAAAAAGGTCCCTTACTACAAGAAAAGGCTAAAATGTTAGCAGAGTTGTTAGGTGACAAAGGGAAAAGTTTTTGGGCCAGGTCAGGTTGGTTAGATCGCTTTAAAAAGAGGTATGGGATCCGTCAACTGAACTTGTGCAGTGAAAAGTTATCTGCTGATTCAGACGCAGTAAATGTTTTCAAAACAATGTTTGCAGACTACACTCAAGGCTACAGTAAGGACCAGATTTACAATGCCAATGAAACAGGCTTTAATTTTAAGATGTTGCCTAAAAAATCTCTAGCTTCAGCAACTGAAACGTCTGCCCCCGGTCACAAAATGAAATAGGAACGAATAACACTACTCTTAGCTTCAAATGCCTCGGGCAATCATAGGTTGCCACCAAAGTGAGGAAGTCAATGAAACCTCGAGCTCTGAAGGATATTGCGCCAAACGCCTTGCCAGTGTTTTATAGAGCGCAAAAAAGTGCCTGGATGTCCAGTGACTTATTTGAAGAATGGTTTTTAAAACAGTTTGTGCTGCAAGTTGAAAAGTTTTTTGCTGAAAAAGGTTTGCCGAAAAAGCTATTTTATTGATTGATAATGTGACCTCGCATCCCAGTGAGTTAAAAAAAGGCGATATTGTTGTTCGCTTTCTTCCCCCAAATGTAACTTGCCTTATTCATCCTCTTGATCAAGGAGTGATCGAAACATTCAAACGGCACTATCGAGGACTGTTGTTGAGAACTATCCTACAAGATTGCGAAACACAAAATAAACTGATTAATGCCGCGCTGAAGGCAGTTAACATGAAACACGTGATTTATTGGTGTGCGGAGGATTGGGCTAACATTAAAGATGAAACACTTCAAAGGTGCTGGAAGAAGATTTATGACGGACTAGACGAAGAAGAAATTGAAAGTTTTGAAAATTTGACAGAGATGGTTCATAGGATTCCTGGATGTGAAGACATGAATGCAAGTGACGTGGACGAATGGGTCGTCGCCGGTGATTCTGATGAACTTTCCGACCAGGATATTGTAGAGGTAGTGCTGCAGCCAGCTGACAACGCAACAGAAAACAAAGCAGACGACGTGGATGACGGAATCGGCAAAGTGACACCTGATGACGGATTTAATGCATCAGATGCGATGCGCACTTTGCACACTGCTTTCTATTGCAAAGTGCAAGGATTAACACATAACGTACGGAAGTCTCCCGGCAGCAGCGAATTTTCCAACAAACCCCTGAAGACTATGTCGTGAGAAGTCCAAGTATTCAAATGTTCTTCATGACACTACAACTCGGCACTGGATGTAATTTTAATAGCACAATTAAAGTATTCAGTGTGCTTAGGAAGTATAGGAAGTAAGTCTTTACAGATCGTATTCATCGGTGATACATTCTATAAACTGTCACTTTCTATGATCCGGCAATAGCCTGGTCCCAAGGGTGCCGGACTAAAGAGCTGTAGTTAAATCTAAAAAATTCAGAGTTTTTACCCCTACTTCCACTGTCAAATGAATAGAAGGATGAAGCGAATTCAGAACCACCAAGAACTGATCTAGCTGTCTTATGCTACCAGTCCAAAGACAAATCACGTCATCAACACAGCAAAAGTGATGAAATACATTTTGAGGAGGGGATGGTTGCAACTGAAGAGAATTTTCTCCAGGTTGTCCACAAAAACTTCTGCTAAGATAGGAGAAAGAGTGAAAGGTGAACGAGGAGAACTTCTTACTCTTATATAGAAAATAATGGAGAGAAAGAAAAGGCCTTAGTCGCTGTTGTAAATGATTATCAGTTTGTTTATCATTATCTTAACTTATCATGTTATCATAATGAATGTTTCCATAACTTTCCCGTAAACTACCACTGGAGGGTATTAAGGTGGAACAAGAACACTTGGACTTTGTGACTGAACAAGAAATTATGTCGATTTATTAGTTACAAAAAAAATTGTTAGACGAGAAAGCTAAGAAAATGAAGCAAGCAACGTTGCTGCACTGGTTTAAAAATATTGAATAGTGTGCTGAAGACAATTATGTAATACCGATTGTGACAACTGTCGTTGTGATCCAGAAAATTGACATTTATTGGTTGGTCCCTGTTGCGGAGTCCCCATTCCCCCAAAACAACACAATAAGTGTTTGATTTTTGACTCAGAGCCAGACGCCGCATGAAAACTATTGAGATGGCCACTCGACGTGCAAATATGTTCAACAGTGTGGAGAAGAAGACTTTATGTGACATGGTGGAGAAGCATTAAGATATAGAGGAAATTAAGAAAACGGACGCAGTTTCCGGCCACAAGAAGAAGAAAGTTTGGGAAAAAATATACTATGAGTGTATATCTATGAACATCCTTGGAATGAGTCCGGCGTCACATCAGATTTTTATCAATTAAAATCAAATCTTACCATTGATTTATCAACACCAAATCTTCGAATTTATTAATTTAAGGTTATGCACATTAGTTTTAGTCAGTTAAGTTACATATATTGCGTTAATTTTTTGACAACGGGGCCCCTGGTGGAGCATGCATTTACTGCCAGAATCAGGAGAGGCTAAGGGGGCTGCTGGCGGAGGAAATCAGATTATTAACACAGTTTTTGACGAAGGGGCCTGTTAGGGGCTGTGGGACTGCTTGGTAACGACTATAAATACGGCCCTAAAAGTAGTGGCTTCTCAGCCAACAGCGAGGACTTCAAACTGCAATGTGCTTAACTGAAACCTATAATTTGTTTAGATTGCATGTACAATTATTTATTAATGAAATTACCTTGAAATACTTCAAGTTACATTGTATTCCAGCAATTAAAGGAAATATTTTAACAAAGTGCCGAGTCAAAATCTCTCAAAACAATGTTTAAGTTTAAGATTTTTTGATTTCTCGGAATATGTATGGTTGTTTTTGCAACACTGATGGACTATATGTGCTCCCGGATTACGGATCATTGGTGCTTGACTGAAGCCATTTTGGCTATCAATTTAGCAGCACCACGCATGCAGTGTGTTGAGCCATTTTCGTCAACTAAGGCTACTCACCTCATACTCCTTGCTGGTGGAAAACTTCACCTCAACGTGCTTCAGCAACTGGATATTGGTGTCATCTTCCAAACTGGTGCTCAAAGGCCAAGGTGAATCACAGAGAGGTCCGCTTCAGCCTTGGACTCTTCCTCCCACAACTCGCCCTCAGCCTCGACGCTGATTGTTCTTTCGATATGGCCAAACGCCACCGCAACCACCCCTCTCAACCTCCCAGCTGGTGTTTCTCAGCTCACGCTGGAGAGTCTTCTTCATATCTCCGACATGTTATTGAAGTACTTGCACGCTCTGGTGAGATAAATTTAGAGAATTAACAAAAATAAATTTCAGACCCACATCCAACCACAAAATAAGTCGATGAAAACCAGACACACCTTGCGAGTACGACATTCTACATTTACACAAAGGGCATTTCTGCAGGAATATGAATACAACTGAAGCAGAACAACAAATGAAGCACATGTTCTCCAACAGCATGGGTGAAGGAAGAGATGAGCAGGAGGTGGACAATTATTATCATTCATTTGTAATTATTTTGAATGCATTTAAGGCCATGAGGAAATAGGAAAAATTGAGTTGGCAGGGACAATGTCAAAGAAGAAATGGAGAATTCGACGTCATGAATGGAGGTCAGAAGTTAGTAGAGCTGAAGAGTGATATAGGAAAAGCAATTAGGTAGTGACAGTGATTTGTTGATAAACTCTTTCTCAATAGTTGACCAATCATGTCATAACTGATAGAACACCCATGAGTAAATACCGCATTTACGACAGACATATATGCATATTTTGATCATTAATTGTTGTAATTATTAAGTAAACGATACATAATTCCATTAAATTAAATCCCTCAGAAAAAAGACAACCATTACATAATAACATACATCTGGACACAACTTCCTCAAACAATTTACAATATTTACACACTTTCAGCATTTGATGTTGGTGTCAAAGCTTTTGAAACAAGTTACATATTACGCTTGGAGGTCAGCTTTCTTCTGCGGCATGCAACGCAGTATATAGTTATGTCCTTTCTATACCCTTAATTTGAGCACTCTCAGCACATCAGAAGCTACCTTTTTTGTGTCTTTTATCGCCTATGTCGTATTGGTCAGGAAAAGGCCTCGACAAGCTTAAATTTCTGGAATGGGGGAGGGAGTGGGAAGTGGAAGGAAATCTGTATGAACAGGATGCATCAAAGACTGATTGGAGGAGGAGTAGAAAGAGTGACATTGGTATGGGATGTCAAGAAGATCAAGTAACTATTTACTAGCAAGTGGTGAAAGATAAGAACGCTTAATATTTCAATGTACACTTCAGGGTCTTTCTTTCCATTGGGGAATAAGACATCATTTAATCAAAGTGATCAATGCACCCCATCATTCATTGAATTTTACAATTGTTATCCTGTTTGAACGCATCTCGATCTCCTCCCCTTGGAAGAACATCAATCATTTCACTCTCAAATTTGGAGCTGATCATCAGCACATACCATTTGTATGATACCGAGTGGTGCAATTACAACCATCTATCAATTAACACTAATAAAACTGTTTTCCTGGATTTCCACCCCAAGAGTGGCACATTTATGGCTACTCATCAACTTAAACTGATGAATGAGCCTATTTCCCGCAGTAATTGTGTTAAATTCTTGGGTCTTCTGATTTCGGATGACCTTAAATGGACACCTCATATCGAGGCCATCATGAACCGGGTTAGCACTGGTATTTTTAATGCTCAGATGGCTGGCACCTTTTCTATCTCCTGCTACCCTCAAACTTATTTACCATGCTAATGTTCATGCTCATATATCTTATGGCATTATATTCTGGGGAATCTCAAACCATGATAAAAAACTTATTTTCTCTACAGAAGCAGGCAATCAAAGCTATGGTTCAAGGCCCAAAAAGGACTCCTGGTAAACCTATCTTTTTGGCCCTAAAAATATTAACACTTCCTTCTATATTTATCTTGAACTGTGCCACTTTTGTTGAACTGCATCCTCAGCATTTTCCAAGGTATGAAGAATGGCACGACCATTACACTCGCACACAAGGTGATATTCACCTCAAAAGTCACCATCTATCTCTAGCTCTCAAGGGACCTCATCATACTCCAAGCCATTATTTCCAATAGACTACCGGTTGAGTTAAAAAATGTCCCCCTTCCTTATTCAAGGCCAAATTACGAAACTTTTTGGCATGTAAAGCCTATTATGATATTAGTGAATATTTAAATGTATGTATGTAAACCCATTTCACTGTACTTTATTTTATGACGAAGTTTATTTTCATGTGACCCTTGACGAAACCATGCAATGTATATTGCCAATTCGGTGTGAATAAATTATTGTTATTATTGTCCTTACGCTTCATAACAGAGACACTATAGGTATATGTATACACAACCTCATCTCTTTTAATTGCAGTAGAAAATACATGGAGAGGAATATCTTTCTGGTTGGGACCCAGCGCTATATTAATTAATGCTATAATTATGCACTTATTAACAAGTGGTTCATTGCTTATCGATAATTTTTATTGTAGCGCAAACTTGAGGCACTATCTTCTTGAGCATCAGAACTACAGCATTGGGGGCTTGTGCTGATTTCCCTGGGGCCCTACCGATGGTCAGCTGGGCTCCACCCTTGCGACCCTCATAATCCTTCGCTCGGCTGTAAAGCTCACAGATGACTGACCCCTCAACAGGGAACGGGTACATAAACAACTGCTCTATATCATACAATTTCTAAAATGCCAATTACATATAGCAACAAACTACATATTAACCTGATCATTATCATGGTTACGAGACGATAAAAATTGTCTTGTGATCGACTTTCCACAATAAAGTTCAGCGATTAATCATTGAGCACATTTTGGCAGAATTTTGCCACAGTGGTTTGGCAACATTGTGGCAGAGGTGGGATTGTTTAAATTTCTGATGGATGTTGAGGAAGAAGAAGAAGGCCAACCTCAGGGTCATCTTACTTACATGCAGGAAGACTCGAGTGACCTATTGGTTAAAACCATTCTAATGCGTACTAACTTGTTGCCTGACCATTAGGAGCTTTATTACTTAAAAAGTATAACATTACTTGTGGTCATATGAAATACCGTATAAACTCGTGTAAGAGGCGCACCTTTCTTCCCAGAAATCACAGCCGAAAATGAGGGTGCACCTCTTACACGAATTTTTTATCTGCCTGCCTTCGAGCCTCGGTCACGATATGAGCAGCTGGGGGTGGCAGATCAGTATCGCGGCAGTGGCCACGAAACGAGCAGTGATTCAACCTAAGATAATCAGAAATGGCAGCACATACTGTCATTAGGCAAAATGTTCTCGGCCGACAATTATGAATGACTATGAGTAAAACGGCTGAGCGGCAATTCATTATCTGGGATTGGCGGCGAGCGGAACCTATTCCATTCACGTCTATCATGGCTGGGTTCGTGCGTTTTCCATGTCAAGCGTTGCCTCTCTGTCTCTCGCCTACCGCCGCGGCCCGCCCGCCAGTCATACCGAGGCCGAGGCATTACTCTCAAGTCCCTGGAGAGCTGAGTGACCTTAGTGCTCAGCGTGAGTCATCAAGGGGGAGGGGATCGTTCGCTTGCTTGTTTACGGGGGACGGAGTTGCCTAAAACATGTAAAAACTTGTTGTTTGACAAGGCGAGGGTGTGGGGTGCAATTGGGGGACAGCGATTGGCCGCGCGACAAGTGCAAGCACCGGAATTTTCCACCCCCCTAACTTTCTCATTTTCTAATCCTAATACATATATCATATTCTTGCCGTCATAGAGTGTATTTCAGCAAATGTAGCAAATTTACTAACAGCTTCCAAGGATTTATTTCAAGGAAAAGGTTTCTGTTATTATCGGAAATTTCAAAACCGCATGCCACTGCATACATCAATTTAAATGATAGTCTTTCATATCCTTTTGATATTTAATGTGAAAAACCGACATGAATCGATAATTGCATTGAATTTTCTCTTTTGAACTCTTAGTATATTCAAATCAATGCATTGACCAACCTGGGGGGGTTATTTTGTAATCTCACCTTTTTAACGACTCTTTGCTCTCTTAATGATCGGCTCACGATTGGCCAAGGTCGAATCGTGGCTCCATTCCACGTTCCTAACAACAGGTGAGATGGAACTAATGAAATACGGAGCCAAATGAAACAGATCAGGAGCCGAAGGTGGTTACTCCACCTGGGAGGCAGAGTTGAACTTTGAAAAATGACGTAATTTTCCACATACTGTGATGTATTCTCACTTTAGTTAGATTACAAAATAACCCCCCTTCCTTCTTACTTCCTTCAAATGCGCTTTGAAATTTCTTATATTAACCCAGAGCAATAAAGAGCACACTCTCCATTTCCCTCACCAAGCAACCCTTTTTCACTCCAGCCGCAAACCCTTTCGCTTGAGCAAGGCCAAAATGCTTGCGTTTGCGAGCAGGGAAGGGAGGCGATCCGCATTCCGCCTCAAAGTATGCGTCAATGCTTTGGTTCGCTCCAGTCCCCTGTTAAGGGGGTAGGAAGGGCTCCGTTCAGTGGTTTCCAGATGTGAAGATCTATGCAAGAGGAATGCTAGCCATTTTCTCAAAACTTTTTAGATGCTTGAAGAGCAAAGATCGCCCGCGAGAGCATTTCTTAAGACTGCCATGCTGGGAGTGAATCTGGATTTTAATCCTGATCTTCGTGATCGTGAAAGTCATGAGACTTGACATTCGGTAAGCTTAGCCCATTCAATCTATTTACGAAAACATTATCAATGTAAGTGACACTAAGCCTGCAGAATTTGAACTCTCCTCATTTTTCCTCAAATCAGTATTAAGATATGGTGTAATGTTTTAAAGATACACCTTTAAATTAATCTCCAGCATTCATTTTGTCTACTTACCACTCTTCCTCCTTTATAAGGATTGAAATTTTATGGTGAAACGTTTTTTTAACCTAATTTGTTTTTTTTTTTGCAAGTACAGGCAGTCCTCGACTTTCGTACACAATGCGTTCCTGAAGACGTGTACGAAAGTCGAACAATAAACAGTCCCATACTAATTAGGGGTTACGTTCCCGGAGAGTTAAATATACATAGTAAAACCTCATGTCAATTGTAAGGAAAATTTATTTTTAATACAAAAGTTTAAAATACATTAAGTATATTTAAAACAATACGTAATTACTTTAAAAACTACTCACATTTGATAAATGGTTCTAAATGAATACCGTTGTGCACTGAGTAAACATACGCATTTCTAATTTTTCCCAAGCAGAAATTAACATTTCTCTGATAACGTCCAATATATCACTATAAAGACACAAAACAAGAAGCATCACGACCTTTAATTTTTGGAACCTTAAACTCGATGACATTTGATTTATTACAATACTAACCCCTTAAGTAAGCGACTATAGTCGCCAAAGGAAATCGCTCCCTGGGTGGGGAAAGCGACTATAGTCGCACCTTTCCTAAGTTTGTGATTCTCGGTGAGGATGGCGACTAAAGTCGTCCGTCTTGATTATTTCTGTTTCTATTGCGTAATTTATGATTCTCGCAACTCATCTTCTCACTTTTTTATCAACCTTAGGGATTTATCTATCGACGAGCGCATAGTGTATCAAGGTCTCATTTTCGGTTGAAATTTCCGTGCTGGGAACATTTGTTCGCAGAATTTTCGTTCGACTTTTACATCCAGCCAATAATATCATTTTAATTTATTCCTTGCCTATTATTATTCATTGCATATATTTAATGTTATTACATAATAACAAGTGTAATTTGTTTATTTATGTGCCCACGTTTTGGTTCCGAAATAATTGCGAAATTCCAAAAAATCTTTGTTCACTCTTCCTTTTTTCATACTCAAAGGCATTTTATTTCAAACGTAAGGTATTGTCGATGTACTTTACACCAATCACTGCAAATGTATTTATCAGAACTACTTAATTTTTGCTAATCGTAGTTTACAGCTTGTTCAATGTATTTTTTCACACCTCGTATTTTAACATTACCCACGAAAACATAACCCACGAAATGCAAGGTCAATATACTGAGCACTATGATTTGAGAGAGAAACCTGAATACCCTCCACCCCACCCCTACCCTTCGTCCTTATCTGGGCTCCCACTGCCTTGTCCCTCGGCCCAGACCCTCTTTGTTTCGTGAATACGGTTATCTTCCCAGGGGGTGTGAACTGGCCTAAGGACTGCAGCACGTGTCTGTTCGGAAATCCCTTCCGTTCGCCTCCATATCTTTTACTTTGAAGGAAAAACCATGGTCGAAGCCCACGGTCCCTTTTCCTTGTCGGTCTGTCTCCTTAGAAGTGGTGAATAGCTGATTCTTTTCGGACACCGACGCCTTCACCAAGGTTTTGGGCTTTCATTCATACGTTCTGTTTGTGGGCGGTTAGGAGAAGATTGGAACACCAAGGAGCAAAATTATCCCGTTACTATTGGCCCCTTCCACGCCTGTAATAAAACCTCCCGCGCTTGGCAGGCCAGCAGACCCTAATATGTGGGGAAGGGTTTTTCCCTCAGTGAAAATTTGAGTTCTTTAGCTTATTCGTATTCTAAGCCAGTTTGTATCTTTCTTTGGTGGTGAGAAGACACATGAGATTTGTTCGTTAGCCGTGAATAGTTATTCGTAAATCTTTGGTGAAAAAGTTTTTAAGCATGGCGAAAAAAAGATTAGCAGAAACTGATATCGCAGAAATGCTTCATCTTAGTGGTGAAAGTGAAGACAGTTTTGAGAGTGAAGAGGAGATTTTAGTGTCCGCTGAAGGAATTGCTGGGCCGAGTACAGCTGATCCTGCTGTCAGGAGGAAGGCAGTGGAGCTGCACGAGACTTCTAGCAGCGAATCGGAAGACGAGAGCAGCGATGAGGAGGGACCTTTGCAGCCGGCCACGTCGGTTTCAGAGTGGACTGACAACGGTGAACATCGACCTCGATTTCAGGCGAAGCATACTCCAGGACTGAGTCATGAGCTTTTGTGTAAGAGAAAGCCTATTGATATTTTTGAACACTTTTTTGATGACGTTATTTGTGATGAAATTGCCACCCAGACGAACTTGTACGCGGAACAGCAAATAGACGCAAAAAGTAGGAGGCGACAGATGAAAAGAAGGAGTCGGGAAAAGGACTGGGTAGAAACTGACAAAGAGGAGTTGAAGTTATTTTTTGGCATCCTCCTTTTGCAGGGAATATTACAAAAACCAAAATTGGGGCATTATTTTTCAAGAAATAAATTAATGGCAACTCCCATATTTTATGAGATGATCACCGAGAAGCGATTTTTTTTGCTGCTCAAATTTCAGCAAAGCTGTATAAGATAAAACCTGTCATGGATCATCTTGTAAAAAAATTTCGGAAGAGTTATATTCCTGATAGACTGCTATCTGTTGATGAAAGCCTTCTGCTTTGGAAAGGCCGCCTCGGATGGAAGGTTTACATACCAAAAAACGTTCAAGGTTTGGCATGGAATCGTTTAAATTATGTAACTCAAAAACTGGGTACGTGTGGAACATGCTGATTTACACGGGTAGGACACTCAGCTAGTTGAAGGAGTCGAAGGCGTTGACGTGTCAGGTTTCACTAGGCCTTCGAGATTGGTCCTTTCTCTTGCCAAGGATTTGCTGAAGCAAGGCTATACTATTGCGATCAACAATTACTTTAGTAGCCCCGAGTTATTTGACTTTTTAGTCACATTTGAGACCGATGCAATCGGAACTGTGAGAAAGAATAGGAAAAATCTCCCGCAAAATGTCATGCAGAAAAAGTTGAGAAAAGGGGAGGTTGTTGCGGCCTATCGTGGAAAACTAATGGCAATGAAATGGCGGGACAAGAGGGATGTGTGTATTGAGCAGTATACATGATGACGCGATGGTGAGTGTTCCAAGCAGAGGAGAAGGAACCAAAACAAAACCTCTGGCGTGCGTCGATTACAATGATGCGATGGGAGGAGTGGATTTGTCCGATCAATGTATCGTGACTTACAGTGCCGCACGAAAAAGATTGAAAAAGTATCATCAAAAGATATTTAGGCACATGTTAGACGTAACGGTGTTCAACTCTTTTATTATACACAAAAAACAAGGCGGTTCTCTATCACAACTTGATTTCCGCATGAATCTTATTGAGGATCTGTTTCTAAAACACGGGAAATCCACAGCTGATAAGGAAGAAAAAATTAGAGACAAAAGGGCAGCAGTTCAAACCCCAGGGAGACTCGTAGGACGACATTTCCCTGATCATAATCCACGTACAGAGAAGAGAAAACACTGAGTAAAACGATGTGTTGTGTGCCTTGCTAAATGACAGAGGAAGGAAACAATTTTCTTGTGTAAAGTGTGTGATGCCCCTCTATGTGCGGCGCCATGTTTTCAAGTGTATCACACGAAGCTAAGCTACTGAATTGGCTATTTTTATTTTTCAAAACTATGGATAAATTGTGTGCACGAATTCAAATAATCTCCTTTGAAAATATACAGAACCCGTACTGCCTGAATGAGAATATATTTGATTGGATGCTATAAAAATGCATATTGTTAGTTACATGTAGTTGTAAAGATAATGTAAAATTGTGAAATGTATTTCAGTGCCCTTCGCGGAACTGTTCTACAAACACTTCAAAGCGAGTTTATTATTTGAAGTATTCCCATCTGTGTCTTTTTTTCAGGCATCAAATGTGTATGACGCTAATGTATCTCTTGATGCAAAACAACTGAATACTTATAAGGTTGGCTATTTCAGTATAAAAACTACACAAAAATTGTTTGTTTGCATTTTAAAATAATCTCCTGGAAAAATCAACACAAATTATATTATCTGAATGGGAAAATGATCGATTGGATGCTAGAAAAATGTAATTTTTGGCTATCGTTGTAAACATTGTAAATGTAATATTGTAAAAATTATTTCAGGTCCTTCATAAATAGTTTCTACAGAGAATCTTCAATGACTAACATATATTTGAGATTTGCCATTTTACTATTGTAAATTATATTGTGCATACAATTTATCATTGAATGCAATAACATGTCAATTTTTCAGTGTTATAAAAATAGTATAAATATTGTAATTTTTTTAGTTACATGATTTTTTTTTTCAAACGCCATATTTTAATAAATTTGCAAATGAAAAGATTTAATTTGCTGCAATATTTTTATTTATGTCCGTACGAGCGATTGCCAGCAACATCTACAAATTCACCTTGTTCTAGCCAAAATAAAGTGCCTTAAAAAATGATAAAAATATTTTTTAACAAATTCATGAAAAAAACCTTTGCGTTAAATTCTAAGAGGCATAACGTGTATATAGCTTTTAATTTCACGAAAATTGGAGGATTTCCTCCCCACCACCTGAAAGATAAGGAAATATCCGTCCCCAACGAAGGGGTTAACTAAACAACAAAACTTCGCAATTTCCTAAACTGGACAAAAGACAAGCGAAAATAGAATGTTTCCTAGGTACATGCCATACACAACTTTGTGAATTTCGCATTGCACTTCCCAGCATTTCGTACATTGTCTATAATTTTATCTTTCCCCTTAACTATTGAATACACAGTTGAACAGCTTAAGTTCAATGATTGTCTTGCAGCAAAAAGATCCTCCCAGTTCTGCACGTCTAATAATTCCCAACTTTTGCTCAACAGTATTAAGTTTATGCGACCTACGCGTATTTTCGTTGGTCTCAGTCACACCATATTTACGTTTTCTACTCATTCTACTCGTACGACATTAATTAAATTCAATAAATAAACAAGTTATACCTTGCTCTAAGTTAACACTGCCCACAGTCGCGTACACTAGCGAGCGAGAACGTCAGATGAAACAGTTGAATGCATGCCATGCACCATCGTGGTAAATTCAAAAATATTGTTCGACAAATGTCCGAAAGTGCGAATTTGGTGTCCGAAAGTCAAGTAAAAGGTATCAATTTGGAGCGTACGAAAGTGCTACTTGTACGAAAGTCAAGTGCACGAAAGTCGAGGACTGCCTGTATTAAATGTTCACTTTTCTGTTACCAGGAATGAAAGAAGAAATAAATTGTAAGGGTAGCATGGAGAAGAAGCTACTGAAGAATGAAAGTACCAAATAAATTTGATCAAAACATGTTTAAATATAACCTTTCTATCATTTAATCACTTGAGATTAATACTAGATCATATTACTACGAGAGAGATGCATTTCAGTGCGCTCTTTCTTAAAATTCCCTTTAACTAATTACAATGTTGTACAGGTTGGTGTTTTGTCCATAATCTGATACACAACTCTGCAAATTACATGTTGCACCTTCCAGCTTCCATTGATTCATATATTATAATACCATCACTGCACCCTAAAAAAACAATATTACTTGGACTTGGTAACATGTTTATTCATCGTTTACTCATGTTTCTTGCAGCAGCAGAGTAGCAAGAGGATGATCTACTACTTGGGCCATAACGATACGAGCTACGCTTCACCTAGTTGAGCATATCTAGCGTCCAGTTTCTATGACTGCAGGTGTAAGTTTTCTGCAAGTCCAACGTGACACATTATATAGGACAAGTTTGTCCAAGGTCCAGAGTGGCGTAATTTGGCAAAAGTGGCAGTTGCAACCACCCCAGAATGGCTCAACCCAGCATTTTGAAGTAAAAATCTCAATAATATACAAACAATTGTAGGGCTAAGGCTAAAAGTGAATACTTGCCTCCGAGGTCTATATGCCTATGAAAAATGCCACGTGAATTATAAGAGAATATCGCAAGCTGCTTTGATAATGGCCGAAAATTTTAAATTAGGCCCACAACACCTCGCAACACGAGAAAAAAAAGCCCCAAAATTTTTTCTTCAACTTCGACGCATAAAAAGAGGGGTGCGCCTCTTACACGCGTTAACGGCATCGTCAATGCATTATCATCTGAGATTGCCATTGTGACCTCAGTGAATTGCCGACTGCCAAGTTTTTACTCGTGGTAACTAACTCGCCCCACCTAACTTCCATCGTCATTTATCGATATCTAGTATATTCTGGTCACGAACATAGATATTTACCGGTATTTCAATGGAATTCCAACAGTGCGTTTTACTTCGGAAGTCTAAATGGCAATATGTGCTCTTTCAAGCAAAATTGCTGCATAAAACTGCCAATTGATATAGACTTTAATTATTGCACTCTAAGAATAATATCTTCTAGATACTCAGAAAAATTATGGAGCACTTTAAAATACGTAACCCTTATGCATTAATTTTGGCGCTCCGTTAATTTCAGAGCGTAACTTAAGTAAGCGATGAGGCATAGAGCAGAATTGACGAGAAAAACAATAATTTCAATTAGAAATACGCAGATTGAAAATAACACTGTGATAGCCACGGTATTTGATGGTAAACAATAAAAATTGTTTATCATCACTCTAGGAAAGGTATTAACGGTGAATAAAGCAAGATTGAGACATTTACTCGACTTGCATCGCAAAGCACGCGGAACACTTGGATGCCCCTGTGGAGACGCAACCCGCACACCACCTCCATACATCGAAACCCCACCTACATTGAAGTCATGATTTTTCCGGTCCCAACAAATTCGTTGCACGGAAGTTTTACTGCACATTCCTCAATTTATTATTAAACACGTAGGTAATGTGAACTTGGGTTAAAAGAACATGTTGGGAACTTATCTGTCCCAGCTGGCACAGAGTACGCTCCTTACTCTTTTCTTACGAGATACGTAAGAAACCGGTAAGTAGCTTACCAGGAGGTAAGGCGCTTCCGTAAGAAATTGATCAAAAACAGGTAAGACAGTGGTAAGGAACGCCGTCAAATAGCCTCACAATGGGTAAGCTACTTACATACAGTAGCGCAGCACGCGGCAGAACGCTGTACTACCACCTAAACCAGCATATACGATTACCTACCGTGAGATATTTATTAAATCATTTCCACTATTTCTCGATCACCTACCGTGAGATATATATTGGGCAGCTTTCAATTATTTCCACTATTTCTCCAGGCACACATAGAGGCACTCAAATAAAGGAACATTATTGCTAATGACATCAAGTCGAGAAAATGAAAAAATAACTTTTGATGAGGTAAAATTTACTGAATTAAGCATAATGAAACAACATACGTTGCTAAAGTAGAAAATAATCAACGCTCTTTCAATTGGGCGTAAACCACCACACAATTTTAAAATCTCAAATAACACAATAATCCCGGGCCAACGACAACATCCTACTGCTAATTGCTATTGAATCATTACCCACCTTTAACATAGACGGACTAATTATTTCAACAAATTCACATTGGACACAGCAATGCAATGAAATAAAAGGCTGACACTTGGGGTGGCAAAATTCACTGAATAATACTAAAACACTACACTATTCACATCGCTAGACGCGACCCAAAAATATGTGCAGAGGCAGCGTGCATTAAATTAAAAAAGTTGTTAAGGTTTTTCGATACCTTTTTTACAATTTCTTGAATTTGAAATGCTCATTCTTACGTTCGCATAATGCCGAATGTTTACAATTGAGTGATGCATTGACCTCAAAACACTGCGACAAAACCATTTCAAATACTTCGTAAAACAGGGGTCAGTCACTCCTAGGGACCGGCTTCTCACTTCGTAAATCATTAAAATGGAGGTTTCGTAAAACATAGGTCATTTTACGAAATATAGGAGGTTTTCCGAAATTCAAAGATCGGGACAGGCGGAATGATTCGTAAATTAGAGGTTTGTAAAAAAGAGGTTCTACTGTATTTGTAACAGTTAAAATGTAACTCCTGTCATGACACGTTATTTAAAATCCTTGCCAATGTACGTAGAGATATCAACACTTAGACGAATGCAATCCAGCTCAGCAAATAAATAAGACTGGTAATCACTGGCATGTTACAATGGACACCGTCAACATATTCAAAACACACAATAAACCTTTGTTTACATATTTTCACAAAAAATGACTCTGTTATTTCTTTCACGTTGAAACTTATAAGTGATGCCAAATTTATTAAAACTTGAAATTAAACGTTCCACTGGGATAATTCGCTATAAATTGTCACAGATAAACACCAAATTATCGTTCTCGTGGTTTCAGTTTCCTCCAAAAAAGGGAATGGTTTGGGACCATCAGTCCGTTCCTCAATTATCCATAAGAACCTGTTTCGTCCACAAGGAGTCATGCCATACATGTGTAAGAAATAAGTAAGTGACTTACATTGTAAGCTACTTACCTATTTATTCTTTAAAAGTTACCTCAATGTGCCAGCTGGGGTATGCAACATTGTGCCCGCTGGGGTATGAAAAATTATCTCAAACATAGGTGAGTCATCTAGAAAATTGTGGTAATTTACAAGGGATGCGGTAAATTACGTAAATTACCGAGTTATTTTCAGAGTGGCGCACCTCTAATCACATGTCTCTAATGATGCTACTTACACTGCTCCTGACGATAGTTATAATGCACATAAAACCCATCCAAATGGTGAATGATTAAAATTGAGTTAGATATTCTGTAATGCAGACAGTACTAGGCAATTGGGATTGGAAATTAAACTCCATCAAGTTATTCAATCTGGAGATGTGCTTGAGATGTTTATAGAAAACTTGAAGGAAACATATCAAGAGCTGATCGGCAAATTTACAGAACTCCTGGAGATTAAGGCCTTGGGTATGTACGTACGTACACTCTTATCCATGCCTTATAAGATTCCCTCCTGGGTTTCGATCCATTTTCCATTCGCATCACTGCAGAAAACTGACCAAAGTTGAAATCCCATCTTTTCAACTTTGAGGCATAGAAATTTCTCACTTCTTCATCAATTTTCAATTCATTCAAACGGAAAGGATATATCTTCAAAAAATCTGTTATTTTTGTTTCATTTGCTTCCACTTCCCCTCATGTCACTACCATCCCAGCAATGTTCTGAAGCACTAATTTCGTCAGTTAGTACCTTGGGATATTTAGCTATCATAATACATATTATTTTCAATCAATCAATCAAAATGAACGACGTATTTTCTACCTTTGTTTGGACTAAGCTAAGCAGTCGTTTGCCTACATTTAATGCAGTCCACATTATGATGTTTCCTACTTCACCTCTCTTTTGATAAAATGTCTGTTGCATGTTGTGCATCAACTGAAACAATTTATCTGGTTCTCAGTTGCAACATTTAGTGATTGCTATGTTATCTTCTTTACATTCTTCCTTGGCAACCAAGACCTACTTTTGTCCAACAAATACTGCTCTCCTGTTCCCACCTTTGCATTTAAGTCATGATCTTCACATCATGCATTAGGGGCTGTATCATATTCTTCTTCTATTCATCCGAGTGCTGTTGTCCCTGTCGGCAAGTGGCAGGCAGTATACATGCAAAATGACCCTATCCATTTAAGCATGCTTAATCAAAATACTATGTACAGTAGAAACTCTATAATAGTCAGTGGGACCGAAAAATTGGCACTTCATACCATAAGAGTTTCGTAGCATCGAACCTTATGAAAAAATCACGAAAAAATAGTTATTCCCCCCTCCCTAACTTTTGCGGTCCTTGACAGCGCTTTAAAACCATGTTAGGTCCTTATAAGTCAAAGCATTCTTAAAACCTTGTCACAATACCGGTTCTAAGGGCCAAGAACCGGCATTACTGAGAACTGGGTACTGGAACCGACCCATTTCTAGTATAAATGCATCTCTGTTGGGCATTCAAACAAGTTAGTCGTGGATCGAAGTAAAAAGTGTCCGAGACATTTCTAATGGGATCACAAGGGAAGGAGAAGGACGTCATCGAGGACTCTCGGAGTCCGACTTCTGAAGCATATTTCTATTCCTGGCGTGGAAACAACTACAGCAGTCGATGCATCGAAACATTAGATCGAATGTGATGCGGAGGATATAAGGAAAATGCTGGCGAAGGGAGACTTTTTCGATAAACGTTGACGTTTTTCCATGATCCCCCATCTATAAATTACGAGGAAACCCACCCTTTCGTTGCCATAAGAAGGAGAGAGAAAGGCGGAAGAGGACAACGAAGAGAAGAAAATAAAAATAATTTCCTCCCCCTTATCCCAAGGGTGTGGACTGTATCACAGGGAGGGGAGATGGCGCGTGGGGGGGGGGGTTACCATGTCACCGTCGTCCCAGTTAGGATGGCCGAAAGAAAACGTCACTTTTCTTAATTAGCCGTAGCGCACTAAGGGATGGGAGGTGGAGGGGATGGAGGGGAGGGTCGGAATAGAAGGGGAAAGCAAGGGAGGAGCAGCGGCAGAAGGAGAGTGTGACAAACTCACCTCCACAGCGGCCAGTCCTTCAACGCATTTCAACCTACGCCCTCCCCCCAGTGTCCACCGTCTCTCCCACCTACATACTTACACACACACATATATATGTACACCCCAACAGGCTTGAGGTAACGTATGTCCAAAAAAGGCTCAACGTACACACATAAACACAACCCGGTTTGCTTTACCTGCACATTGGAGCGGGGCTCCCTGGGCGGCGCACACTACAAGGTCCGTCGCTTGAGCCGTCCGTCCTGACATTCACGCTGGGCAGGAAGTGGTCGATCTGCGGAGGCAGCTGAGATACAGGTTCTGCAAAAGAGCGAGAGAGAGAAAAAGAGAAAAGTATAGAATGCCGTCACACTCAAATGCTTAGGGATCGCGGCGAAAAATATTCACTTCCAGGGAACTGGAAGTGAATGGGACACGAAAGAAGACATGAGACAGTAGGAAGTGGTAAATCCTTGCTGCCTACAAACAGAGTTTTTCAATCGTTAGACTACAAGTGATATGGCCCCACTCTTGTCATTGTTGCCCGGAGCCGGCCATTGTGTAGGGAATATATATGGAGCCCGTTGGACACCATGTCACTCGACATGTATCACGTGTATTGTTCCAAAATGGATGCCCTGGACTGGAAACAAAGTTCAATAGGCATGTGGTTTTGTTACTATACGATGCAAGAGCTTAGAGAAATAATGAATGTGTTGGAGACTGTTTCATACCTTTGTAAATCTCACACTAGTGGATCAAGTAAGTCTTTGTAGTCAACATTTACTTTAGACCCGTCTATCATTAGTTTTACATTCTGGTGATATGAACAAACACAAACACTATGGGATCCCGAACCCCCTGCTACAAAACACCTATTTGGTAAATGTCTACAAAATTTAAAATGGCCAATGTTAATATATGGGTAAGTTTCTTTGAATTCCATATATTCTTTGTATTCTAAGGCCTGCATTTACATTTAAGCTAAAGTTAACAATACATAATTTTTACTTTATAATGAATAACATGTTAAATGAGGTGAAAAACTGATTAATGAGTTATGGTAATGATTATAAAGGCATCAAACATTACTTAAGAGAGTACAAAAGGTGTTGATCTCGACTTTGTCAATATTTTGATACTTTTTAATGTTTAATATCTTTATAATTAGTTGAGTCCACAAAACAAAATTTTTACTCGTTATTCCTCATATAAAGGACTATAAATGGGCCAAATTTCAAATTTTTATTTTCATGCCCAACAGAGATGATGGACATTAAAATTTGGAAATTTTGACAAATCAAGAACTTTCAAAAAAATTTAATAAAAAGTCCACAGCTTAAAATTCTGCATACTTAAAGCATGGCTTTATACCTTTCAAATAAAAAAATACAAACATTAAATATCTTGTCGTCCTATCTAAAAAAAAAGTAAAAATTGATTTTTTTAGTTAAGTGATGAAAACTTTGAAGCAATATTTGGACCCTTAGACTTAATTTTAGGTCGATACATTACCCAACCTTTATTTAAGTTCATTATTTACTGAATCGATTGGTTTTTGTTTGAGTGTTCTAGGATACACAGAATTACAGATATTTGCTTTAACTGCAGAACACTGAAATCGGTGTTTCGTTAACATAAAATTGGCCACTGTCAGGAAAATATAATTTAAAAAAGTTAAATAATGACATATTTGTATTCTCAATAAATGGTAGTTTGTATGGTAAAAATATAAAAAATCATCAAGCAACCACCACGTCTGGACCACTATACGTATATGGAATGACCCGAGTGAGTTAATAAACCACATATCCACACATTTACTTCTCTTATTCCCTCTATTGTCCTTACATCACACACACACACATTTTGGAGCTGAGATCTTCCTCCCTTACGGTCATGGGCCTGTGCCAAACTTACACCCACTTCGATATTCACTTCAGCTTCTGTTGAAGTAGGACATGCTGCTTGGATCCCAGCTATAAATACAAGTTATAACCACTGTCTAATATAAGAAATAATTTTAAATATTATATTTTGGTATACAATACCCAAATAGATTTTGTAATGGAATACAATATCCAAATCAACAGAGCATATAATGTTAGGTTATATAAAACACTTGCTGATCAACACATATTCTTAAGCAATAATGCTCACTGCACCACTATGCACTAAGTAGCCCTCATAGTTAATCTCAGGTTATGTAAACCAAACAAGCAAAATCTGTTAGTTTCAGTTACCAACTGCAAGGAACACCTCTCAAAACTTTTGATAAGTAGTTAACCTCAGAAAAAATGAAATGAGGTACATGGCATTGGACTAATAACTTATTATTCCAGTTAATTGAGATTTGTGTTTCCCTAGTATGAATGGCTTTTAGAATATCACCCAATATGCATTCGAGAAGCTAAAGCTGAAAGAACTCACGAGTGCACTCCACTTCAAAAGACAAAGCCAAGGTTACATTTGGAAATTACAAATACATTCTCAAGTTGTAACAGCCGATAAAAACGGAAAAGAGAGAGAACTTAAAAGGCCTCGATGTAGACGAACCCCAATCGTAAATAGTTCGCTAAGTCATTGCCTTTGTATTTTGTAAATGGAAAATAACAGAACACAGTAGACGAGTAAAACCCCTAATTATTATTACTCTAGATAGCATGGGTTCATAAGTTATAAAATGGCATGTGTGGCTTTAAGTTTTAAACATGTATCACAAATAATGACAAGTCCAATTATGTTTGAATCCAGAGTTTTTTTATTGGTGCCAGTAGTTTCAACGCTACGGCGTCATCATCAGATGCAAATAAAAAAAACTCTGTAGATTTAAACATCGTTCCTTGTCATAATTCGAAATAGACTTCCACAAAGTTACAACTGAAAGGACTGAAGTATCACAAAATGAAAATAAAACAGATAAAACAGTTCACGGCTCAAATACACATGCAACGCAAATTACAGTAAAAAAATGTATTCACTGATGTTCTCATTTATTCCACTAATTTAGGTACCACAGAAATCACCTCTTAAAGATTTGCTTTTCATAAAGGCAAATGAGTTCTGTACACCATGCGAAAGTTGTGGTACTAGACGGTACAGGTGGAACACTTCTCTGGACATGCCACAAAACGTGAAAATACACCGGTAAATACAATAAAAAGTAACTGTTGGTACAGAGAAAAAATAACACACAACTCACATGGTGAACTTAATCTAAATATGTGCACGATTTCTTAAACAGCGATGGAGAGACGAGCTATCGTGTTCAGCGCAATAAAAAGAAGTAAATAAGAAAAACAACTTACCTTGCTTCTATAGTTTGGCGAAGTGATTGCAACGTGTCCTTGTTGAAATTCTGGAGGGAACTTCAGTAACAGAAACGTCAGATCCCAACTCACGTAAATGCCAAAATGGACGAGTAAAACTTTCATGAATAGTGTCTAAAAACTTTTTTTACGTATATCTAGTATCCATGGTTATATGAGCTACAGGTGAAATCCAGAAACACAGTTAACCAGGAAAATTCTAATCTCTGAACGTACCGGCATCCCTGTCATAGCCGCCAAAACGCAAAAATAATAATGTTCTTCATTTGTTCGGCTCTGCGATCCGGGCCCGCATTTTTCAAAGCCACAAGTCTTCAGGCCTGGTTACTCGATACATTGAATGTACAAGAAAATGTGTAAATGTCTGAATGCCAGAATGAACGCGAAAATTCACCGTGTAACCACACCAAAATGTACGATTGTATGAATTTATGAACAGAAAATAGAACCTGTTCGTCCAGACCGTCCAGACAGTTGACCTTATTACAGAGACACCTGGTGGCAGACGACGCAAACGACACATTCAGTTGTCATCTGGCTTGTGTTGGCGGCTTCTTTGGTTACGTGCGCTCGAATTGTTTTTTTTTTATTTTGACCTCTTGCTTGTCTTGGATTTTTCTCTCCCGCTTTGACCTTTGCTTAATTTGGCCCTTACTCTCCTGATTTGACGCCTGCACTTAATTGGACTACCCGAACGGAACCATTATAAACCAACGTACTTTGGACAACACTCTCCCGATTTCGACCCTCGCATTGCTTGGACTACCCACAAGGAACTGATTGCGAATAACATGGATCTCGACGAAGCGGAAACATTGACTGATGCTGCAGCAATATTTGCGGTTATTGTCGCGGCAGGTGAAATGATAAAACGGCGGAGGAGGAGATCGATTTGGACGAGGCCGTGGATTCAAAGGAGGTCGAGGGCTATATACTGCTATATACTCTCACAGTGGAAGATCGCGATGCCTTCCGAAATTTCAAGCGGATGACAGAGGAGCAGTTTTTTGAGGTCCTCGGCCTCATCCGAAATGACATCGAGAAGCAGTGCGAGGGTCGTGATCAGGAGAGTATGGTCCAATGTACGTTGCTTAATAACAGTTCCGTTCGGGTAGTCCAATGAGGTGCAGTGGTCAAATCAGGAGAGTAAGGGCCAAACGAATCAAAGGCCAAAGCGGTAGAGGAAAACCAATACAAGCAATAGGTCAAAATAAAAAACAATTCGAGCGAACATAACCAAAGAAGCCGCCAACACAAGCTGGATGACAACTGAATGTGTCGTTTCCATTAGAGGCCCTCTATTAGGATCCTAATAGAGGGCCTCGAGTTTCCATTTTCTACCACTAGATAGAAAATAAGGTGATTGGGTGATTCTATATAGCTGTCGTCTGCTTTCGGCTTTCCTGCGTTTAAATTGGTTTAAATAACGCGCCTAAGAAACAGACGCGACAGAAACGATAAATTAAGAGAGATATTTTGCCGAACGCATAGGTATGGGAATTCATTTTTCCCCCGAACAATGAGGGACTTTAATAAATGCTGGGCGTACTTTCATTAGAGCGTTTCCTCTTTTATATGTAAACGGCTGGTGTCCTAACACCCCCCGCCACACGCCTATTGAGGCGGCTTGCGGGGCAGTATGTAGATGTTACATGTTCGCACTGATAGGTAAGTAAACATTTCGATTTTTTAAACTAAAAGTGCTTGAGTATTCCTTACTGCGGTTTTCGACGCTAAATCTGATGTGAAACTAACCCGCATAAGAGTTGCTTCGAGTGTGATTCAAAATTAAACGCGGGAAAGCAAGGATCGGGGATTTTCGTGACTAGAGGCCGGCCTGTAACTAGAATACATAGTTCTATTATAATATTATAGGTGGTTCTCCCTGCGACTAAAGGTTAGATTCATCTTACATCCCTGACCCAACCACACAATAATTGCAATTATCATTCGGCAACGCCAACTAAGATGCGGAACTATTGAAATTTACTTGGTGGCGACAAGCCCTGCTTGGTCTTGACAACATTAATGGAAGGAGATAAGAATGAGCGAAGAAGACCAAGGAATGGAATACATGTAATAATTTTGAAATGTTTCCTTCAGAGTTAGGGATTGTGAAGGAATGAAGCGGTTCGCGTAGAGAGTTGGAGAGCTGCAGCGAATCAATAATAATAATCGGATTGATGGTTGCTGACGCTAAAGGGATTTTCAAAGGCTTTATGTTACGTCGTGGACTTCTCTGGAATGGTTTACAAGAACTAGACGGCCACAGCATGAAGGAGGATGGTGACTCCCGCTGCGACAAATAGTGTGCGGGGAATTCCCGTTCCTTAAATGTACTTCCTCCACGCAACACCTCGGGACACCCAACCCCATCTCCTTTGGAGACACAATAAGAAATAAGATATTAAAATTTTCCACAGATAAAGTTTTAATTTGACCAGGGTTTCGATGCACTGCGTTATCGTCAGGTGACCTCCTGATGATGCAGTTCATCGAAACTGGGGTCGATTAAAACTTTATCTGTGGAAAATTGTATTATCTTATTTCTTATTATGAACTTCATATTCCACAACATCTCGCCTGATTCCTCCCTGTTTGTGCGGTGGTGACATATCTCTGCGGTTCATATTCAATTCAAAAAGTGTTTATTTCCACATTTGCAAATACAGAGAAAATAGAAGGATAACAACAATAAAATCAACAAAAAGATACAGAGAATAGAAGAGTAACAACAAAATAACAAGACAGAAATAACAACGCAAATGTGGACCCTGCTGTAGGCTTTGCGCCTCTTCAGGGTAGGAATGCACCTTTCACTGGATTGTGTATCACTGGGTAGATGTGCGGGAAGAGCTTGACCTGGCATTTGCCCTAGGACGACGGGAAACCCGCAAAAACCGTCGTCAGGTCGTAACAAGTAACAATAAGTAACAATAACAATAAAATAACAATAAAATAACAGTTTTAGATTTTTGAAAATTAACAGTTATTGTGTGTAAAAGATAAAAAATATATATTTATATATATATATATATATATATATATATATATATATATATATATATATTATATATATATATATATATAGTTTTAGTTCTATAGTCTTTGGCGCTAAATCACTGGGATAACAATATGTATATATAGTTTTTGATTGTTTTTGACTAAAATCACTGGGATATCACTAGGGAATCACTTTTTCGGCTTCTCTCTCTTCTTAGGGATAAGCAGTAAGCCCGGCGTGATGGTTAAATTTGGTGGTGCAGGAACGCTGGGCCGGATGTCAGCTGGTGGGAGGCTGATGTCTGGGTAATACAGGTGCAGATGGTCGTTGATGAATCGTGGTGTCGAGTAGAGTTTGTTCTTGTTGGCCTTCGGTAAAGGTCCTCTGCCTCTGGATAATATTTCTTGGAGTAGGCCCGGATTGTTGATGGCGATACGACGTGCTGCGTTGCACCGTAGACGGCATAGCCTGTGGAGGATAGGTTCAGTATTAGTAATTAGGTAGACAGATTTGTTCCCAGTCCGGTAGTGCAGTCCGGAGACCTGACGCAGGATCCGACGCTCCAGAGTGGCGTACGGCATCAAGTTCCGTCTTAAAGGGAGGACGGCGAGGGCAGCGTACTCCATGACCGGTCTCACAAAAGACCGGTACAAGAGCACGCTGCACCTCACTGAAACTCCACGCCCTCTTGCGTAGACCGCGCGTATCAGGTTAGCCCGTCTGCTGCACCTCGCTCGGATTTCGTTAACATGTTTTATAAAAGTGAAATTCCTGTCTACTGTGACTCCAAGGTATTTGGCTGCCTCTGCTTCATACACCCGCTGATTCCCAAGTTGAATGCTGCAACTGGTAGGCTTCTTGCATAGTGGTTTACCAATGAGGAGCTGGGTCTTCTCTGCGTTAGGTTTTAGTCTCCATCGTCTGAGCCAATATTCCACCTTCGTTACCATGGCCTGTAGATTGTTTGTGGCCGTGTCGGGAGATCTTCCTGTACACCATAGTGCCGTGTCGTCGGCGTACTGGCATAGAGTAACTGGATTGGCTCTTGTGTCATTTGGCATGTCCCAGCAGTATAGGGTGAATAAGAGGGGGGACAGAACGGTTCCCTGCGGAACACCGCATTTGATGGGGAAGGGTGTTGAGAGTCGGGTGCCGACTCTTACCCTGGCGTCCCTATTCCTTAGGAAACCCCGCGGTTCATATGCCGAGGGCTTTCAATATATATCTCTCTCTGCATCTTCACTCAATACATCCCGTCTGCTGAAGCGCACCGAGAGACATATGAAGAGAGAGAAACATATGAATAAAACGCAACCTTCTGAACAGCGGAGTACACCGGGAATATGATACTATGGGAGGCGAAACTTGGTGGCACTCGCCAGTGGAGAGTATAATGTCGCTGAGGACGAATTTAACGTTGATGAGCGGGCAAGGTTATTCAAAGGGCTCACAGTTTGGGGACTTGACAGGAGAGAACCTAAGCATCTTTATCCCTCCTCTATCTTGTATGCTCTCCTCTCCCTGACGTCATTTTCCTTACGGGCGAGTGCCACCAAGTTTTGCGACACCTATACCTACTCCGTAGCCTCTTTTTCTTCCGTCCTCCGCGCACAAATCCTTCTTCCTCTGTCCATTCGACGTTTCGCAAGCGTTAACTACGTCTCTTCCTCCCCTCTCCCCCTTACTGCTCTCTCCAGGTTTGTCAAAGTTTGACCTCTGACCTTTCCGCGACGCTTCAAAGAAAGAAGTGACCTCCAACTTCGCTGCCTCCACCTACTCTTCCCAAGTCATTCATACATCTCACTTTCCTTCATCCCGAAGCAGATCTCTTCACCGCCACAGGCACTGCTTATTAGAACAATGCCTGCTTATGAAAATGTCGTGTGTCAAAATTTGCTCCATCGGCGCAGTGAGAGGAGGATAGTGTTCGCGAGTGTCTTTAAATGTATCGAAGGTTACTCTGCGAGAGATCTGCAGCTCATCGCGGATACAAGTGGCCGTTATACATTTCTTTAAAGCAACTAACTCCAATTTCAATTCTGATGTCGGTATTTTTTTCTATGTGACTATTCTCTTTTTCCATACTTCTCCTCAAGAACTAAATTTTCCCCAGCTAGCAGTCTTTTCCATTCCCTATCGTTCGTGACTCATCTTTCTAAAGGCACATGTAACAATTGGTATGAAATTAATGTGATGCATCATTGTTGTCACCTTTTTCGGTACTTATCTGTATCAGAATAGATGTTTCACACTCTGAATCAGCTTTATTGCTTTCTCTTATCACAACATCATACTTCATTCCACCTTCAATAGCTACATCAGCATCTATATATAAGTGGAGTTTTCTTAAACTTTCAGAGGACTGCCCTATAGCTGGCTGACTTCTTCAACATTCGTGTCTCATTCTATGATCATTACTCTTTTCTTCACTACGTATTTTCCATTCGTCCTAATTTCACAAGTGGGTCTCCCATCCATTATGCTCTTTCTGAACATTGTCTATTTCTTATCCACACGTTTCCATAACGTCTGCATAATTTATGCCGCGTTTCTCCATTTTTTTCTTATTTCAATTTTAACCATCCTTGACAAGTATTTAAGGGAGACAGTATGCTTCCTTGTTTTAGCCCTCTATTTATTTAAAACCACCTAGTTAATCCAGGTCAAGTCTTCACTCTGCACTGATTTATTCAATATAATTTTTTTTATCCATTCTACTATGTTATGGCCATGTCCTAACTCCTCCAAGGTTTTCCCAATTTACTCCTCATTGTCAAATGAAGGAAACTGTGCAGAGCTCATGCAATTTTTTATTTCGCTTGCCGACCAACGATTTGGCTTAAAAATCAATATGTAATCAAGTATGAAAATTCATTTCTAGGAGATGGTACATAATAGCCCCTCCCCAAATCTTTTCGTACTATGCTATTCAATTTTCCTCAACACCTCCTTCTCCTCAATATTTTAGTACCATACCATGGTCATTACATCGCAGTGAACTACTATCGTCGCAAAAAAGGTAGAACGCTGAACTTTAAGCATTTGTATAAAATTCCGGCGAGGCTCCATAGAGTCGTGTAATATATCATTTTACTCCTTGTTTCTTTGACTACAAAGTGCATTCGTTGAAAAGTGTTTGAATGTAAACGTTTAGCTTCTACGGTCGAAAGAGTGAAGAAAAACACGCGAAAAACTGGGAGAACGGCGAAACGGTCTTAATCTTCATCTCGTCACGGACAAAATATTTGATTCGTGCACTTCAAACTTTTTTTAACGAAGTGAACGACATCTTCGAAACACAAATATTATTTTAAAATTAAATTTTACCCATTCTTTGATTTTTAAAATGGCTGAAACCTAGATTTAAATTTCCAAGATGCATAAAAGTATATCAATATCGAAGTTACGTATACATACATTAAGGAAAAGATATTGCAAAACTTTTCATTTTAAGGAAATGTTGATATTCTTCCTCTTACTTAAAATAAACCACAATGAATAAAAATTGCCCCGCGGCAATGCATTTTTCGCAGTTGGTAATGGTGAATAGTAGGTTGGAGGATAGATCCTTAAGGTGTTTCCATATTCGTCCGCATTAATAATACTTGAGCGCAAGGTGGGAGGTAAGTGTGGTAAGACGTGGACACCTCCGATATGGTCGCCACTCTTCTGGTGTTTTACAGTTTTGAGACAGTTGATGGAGGGTTTCTAAAGAGGGAAGAATATTTTCATTTTAATGAAGCCTCGTGCCTACAGGAACCAAATCTGAACACGACTGTCTAACCAACCTGCCTCCATTGCCTTTTTTCCTTCCCTCACTCCCCTTCCTCCCCTGGGACGCATATTATAATTCCTTCTCATGGAATCCGCTTTCGGAAACGAGCGCCCCCAAGTGGCGAGACAAATGTTCCCAGAGTTGCAGTGGTGCGTCTTGTGACTTGTAGGGCTATAAGCGACCTCTCCAACATCCTTATGCCTCTCCTCCTCCACCCTTCTCCCACACACCAAATACCCCTCCCTCTTACACGACACCATTCATGTCCCTGAGATTCTTCCAATCTACTTCCCTCTGCTTGCATAATTAAAACTGGTTCAATGTAGGAAGTTTCTAAACCTTAGTGTTTCTTGCAGGAATAATCAAAGATTCCTGGCTTAGTTATGCTTGTTACAAAACAGTTTATTGTAAGGAATAATTCAAACAATAAGAATGGTGATATGAAAATGGTTGAAATCCTTGGACGACTTCCTCGTAGCATGTATGCCCTTCACGGAGTTGAGCCGGAGAGGACTGCAAGTAGGCGGCTGCCAGGCGAAGCGCAAGGGACGACAGACGGGAGCAGAGAGAGCGCAATCAAGAACTCTGTGCGGCGAGGCCGGCGAAAAACAGGTGTTTTCCGCGCATGCGCGGTGGGCCGCAGCAGACGACGCAAAGGTTCGCCGCGCGCTCCGACACTTAGGAAAATTTCCTTTTCCCGTGGAAACACTTCTTTTTCTTTAAGACAAAAGTTCCAAATACTATCTCCTGGAATTCCTAGGAATGCAATAACACATTGCCCCTGGGGATCAAAATAAACTTTCCTTCCGCATTTGATATTCTGGAGTACATAAAAAGACAAAAGAAACAAACGGCACGCTTAAACTTTTGATGTTCTACCGGCAGGGTGGCAGTGTTCATAATCGAAATTGGTGCTTATCAATAATTGTGAATGACGATTTTTAAAATGGCGCCTATATACCTGCGCACACAGTACGGGGTCCGTGCTGTATTTAGGCAAGGTGTCATTTCAATGATGGCGCATAGCGATGTTAATTTGGAACAGAGTTCATGATCTTGTTGGGCGAGGTAATGTTATGGAATTGCAACGTAGATGGAAGCACACTAGGAAATAGTGGAACATATAAATTTCACTCATTGCTTAAGAGAAAAATACAATTTTTGATGTTAGAACATCCTGATGATATGAATGAAATCAGCAATATGGGTACATATTGTAGCTCACGATCAGAGCTACAAATTGCATGATATATTGAATTTATACTGCTGCGCCAGGAAGTTATTTATATTGTGACACAACGTCCACAAACAATCATTAATATTCCGCGATCATCACGGTTATATGTCATAATTAAATAAAAATAGCAATATTAATAATAATTTCTAAGGTAACAATGCAAAAATTTAGAGTTTATAGGTGTGCTTTCGATTAAGCATGGCGATAGCAGGCTGTTGACGCAAGCGATTGGCGATCGCCAGGAGGCCGAATGCAATAAAAAAACTCCCGTGATTTTTCGCCGAGTGCTCTACCAGTGAAGCTACCCAGGCGTCATCTCTCTCTCTGTGCATTTTATGGAGGCTTTAAGGAGCGAGATGTCTTCACGTGTACTACTCACCACTAGCGGGTGACTCCGTTCAAGTTACTGCGCGGCCAGTTCCGCAGTTCTTTGAATTTGTCAATTAAGTTATCACCTTTGTGTTTAAAGCTTGGCTTTACGTCGTAGCGTAGCGACAGTAGCGCTTAGCGTTCGCTCACGGGTACTTTGGCATTGTTTGCACGGTACCTTAACTGGTAGAGCACTCGGCGCAAAATCGGGGGGTCTGGGTTCGAATCCCAGTCCAGGTGAATGATTTTTTCACAGTGAATTTTACACAATTGTTTTACACAAGCTGTGAAAAAAATACGCTTGATGCTCTTCAATTGTTCGGCTCACACCTCGGAGAGAAGAGCCACCGATAGGCGGCGATATACGGCTATTTCATTAATATTGTCACCGGAAACTATTTCCTCCCTATTTTCGAACGTAATGCATATTATATGAGTGAATTAGCGAATTATATGAGTGAAAGTTTCTTGGGTTTCACACCGGGTAAGATTATTTAAATGAATCAACGTTTCGATGGTTGACTCAGCCATCTTTAAGGACAACCTCGGCCAAAAAACAACAGGTATATACCGCATACCATGCGAGTGTGGTTGGACGTATATTGGCGAGACAGGATGGACCATCGAGAAAAGAATCAAAGAGCATGAAAGAAGTATTAGGCTTTTCCAACCGGAGAAGTCTGCATTAGGTGAGCATAGCCTTGACCATGGACATCGTGTCGATTTCCCAAATTCCACACTACTTTCCCCGGGCGTCCAAATATTGGGGAAAAATATCAAAAAGAAGCGATATTGACACAGATGGCGTCCAAATATTGGGAAAGAATATAAAAAAGAAGCGATATTGACACAGATGGCGTCCAAATATTGGGAAAGAATATCAAATAGAAGCGATATTGACACAGATGGCGTCCAAATATTGGGAAAGAATATCAAAAAGAAGCGATATTGACACAGATGGCGTCCAAATATTGGGAAAGAATATCAAAAAGAAGCGATATTGACACAGATGGAGCAAAATAACATCAACATAGAGACAACGGCTTCAACTTAAGTAGGACTTGGCGCCCAGTAATTGACGAAATTCAAAGAGCACGTAACGGCTCCCACAACAATCTGCGACTATATATAACCGCCAGCACCCTCGCTCGACTCATTATCCTGATGACGATGGCTGAGTCAACCGTCGAAACGTTGACCCATTTAAATAATCTTACCCGTTGTGAAACCCGAGAAACCTTCACTCACACGATAAGCGATGTTATGAAACCTAATATTGAGAAATATTTAGAAGAATTATAATTCAAACATTCATAAAGCAGAAATACTTGCAGTGGTCAAAGACATTTTTAAAACTTGCAAAATTTAAGTAGTCCTAACTAATTTAAATCTCCAGAGTTAAACACTTGTATATAATATGTCAGTGGTGAATGATCAGTTATTGAATATGTTAATTCAACTCGTGCAAAATAATTGCAGTGATTATTATTGTTGTTAAATCGGTCCCAATCAAGTCTAAACAAACTTAAAGTTTACGGTGCATGAATAAATTGCTAATGTTCTGGTGCGAAAATGTGAATTTTCAATGTTTTATATGTGTGTATTATGATTTAATAACTTATTTGACTTCCTCCATCCTTTCGGACTGGGTCATTGTATACGTACTAACATACATTAACTCTTACATCTCTCTGTCATGGACACTTTTATTCTGATTAAAATCCTTCCTTCTAAATTCATTTAGCAAAATACATTACATTATTATCGTACGAAGGGAACCATACCGGTTAAGGTAAATTTTGAATGGAAAATGGTAAAATTCCTTATAGATTCTTACTGTTCAGCAGGCTCCACATTCCCAACTTGATTTTTCTTCATACTTATTAGCATACGTCCTACCTCTTTCCATTCCGGTCATAACGCTTATTATTTTTCTTCACCTTCAGTACTGAAGGACTTGAAGCCGTGTGAACTACGAGTACTTATTTCCGAATTGACATTTGAATGCTTTCAAGCGACGGTTCCGCAAGATAATAATAATGCCGTTAATATTTCATTCAAATTTCTACAAATATGGGATCTTGTGTCGCGTGGTTGCTAGACGCGGCACCATTGATGGGAGCGTTTCCTGGATTCAATCAAACAATAGAGGGATGGTTTGGCACAAGTCTTTATTTAAGCCCTTTTTCCATGTACACAAAAGGGGGGGTCAGGCACCGGGGAGTAGGGGCGAACAATCACTTACGGTGATTCCAAGGAGGTCGGCCTTCGACCCTCGGCTCGGAACTCGGACTGACGGAAGCGGCGCGGGACAAGGCTGGGCGTCTCCGTGGGCAGGCGAGGGATTCGGCTGACGTCGGGCGAGCGACCCGCGGCCGTAGAGGAATGACAGGAGAGGAATTCGGCGAAGTCGGAGGAGCGACTAGAGATGGGCAAAAAGTAACTAATCGTTACTTTGGTATTCTTTACTCACTCTGATCGGAACTAACGATTACTCATTTTGAGAAGTAACGATTACCTCTATGATTCAGTTACTTTCACTGGGATAGAGTACCATATAAGATCCATGGGCATACCCGGCATACCGATACTACCGAAACGGGTACCAACTCGTAGTCCAACGAGTAGGGACCTTATGATTACAATTGTACCGATTACCTAAGTAATCGGTACACCCATATATGGGTGTAACGAAATGTAATCAAAGCCATACGAGTAGGGACCTTATGATTACCAGTAATCGGTACACCCATATATGGGTGTAACGATTTGTAATCAAAGCAAATGAG
The DNA here is from genome assembly GCA_963573305.1 of Pyrrhosoma nymphula. NCBI lineage: Eukaryota > Metazoa > Arthropoda > Insecta > Odonata > Coenagrionidae > Pyrrhosoma > Pyrrhosoma nymphula. The sequence goes on from CAUYRF010000001.1 coordinate 238,172, forward strand.
TAGGGACCTAATGATTACCAGTAATCGGTACACCCATATATGGGTGTAACGAAATGTAATCAAATCAAACGAGTAGGGACCTTAAATGATCACCATCATTACCATAATTCAAAAGCGAACTAGTAGGGACCTTTATATATATCCGTATCGGTAAATTACGTATCCAAATTGTCAACAGAAGCAGAGGAAACACTCTCTTGGAGACTATTTCCTAGGTAGTTGCTTCTATTGACAATTTGATTAATCTTTAATTTAATTTACCTTTCAATTACTCTTTTCTTTAATTAAATTCAAACCTACCTTAACCACTAGATTACTCTAATAATTAAATAAGCAGGGCATCTCTTCGAAATTAATCAATGATATGATTTTGATAATTTTAACTCTAAATAACGTACAAATTAAAGAAGCACTAGAGTCAAAAATTTAGATATGTTATGTTATAAATTTATACACACTACTCACAAAAAAAAAACTTCCTGTTTCTCTGTTTGCTGACATGTTCCATCCATATACTGATTGATATTTCACCTGGGCAAATAAATTATTAATATAAACCTACGAACCACCAGCATCTAGTGGTCCATATTTTCATGATACATAACCACCACCTACAGTTACCAGTGCTTCATCAAAAGCCGTTGCCACTTCAAGAGACTGCTCATCTGAAGAGGATGTGGTGAACGTTTCCTCTGCAGAAAGAAATGTATCACCACCATCCACATAGAGGTCAATCCCCCTAAGTACTTTACTGCCACTACAGTAGTGCTTCAGGAAATCCCTTCCACAGTTCTGCAAGGCAATCATCCTTGAAGCAGCTTTGTCCACCGTCCTTCATCAATAACTCGCCAAAAGAAAATTAATAATTTAATATTGGACATGATTACTATGGACTTGCAGCCCTTTTCCATAGTGGAAGACCGAGGGTTCAAAAGATTGATGGCAGAGGTGGAACCTATGCATCCACATGCAAGTCGCTCAATGCTATAAGGATGGTATTGTTGCCTCAGAGATACGAAACTGCTGTTCAAGCCATTAAAAAATGTTTGAAGTCTGTTGAGTCAGTCTCTCTGACAACAGATGGTAGGACATCAATGGCCAATGAACAGTATGTGGCTGTTACTGTCCATTTTATTAATGATAAGTGGGAGACCTGTTCTGCACTTCTTGAGTGATTAATGGAGGGTTTATAGTTTTATCCACTACATACCTGTACCAGTATAATGGTTTGAATTTGTATTTTTAATCTCCCATTTACGTAAGAATAGCCTCATTATTATCATGTATTTATGGTGTGAATATATGTGTGTATTTACTCTTATATATTTGTTTTTCACGTCAGTTTTAACGTCATAAATTATTTTCGGAAAAAGAGCAATTACATTAGTTTGGCATCTCCCTATTGAATTTCTTACGCTGGTGATATTTTTTAAATTTATGTTTTCGCTGGTCGCGCCAAAATGTATTTTTCCCTCACCCTTTGCTTTTATTGTCTGTCTTCCAAGTTTCTATTGCCTGTCTTCCATTGATATTTTTCGAGTATTATTTATGTAATGTAGTAAACAGCTGTTCGGGAGTGGAATTATTTAAATGTATTAATGCAAGGGAGGAGGATGTCCCAGCGGTATTTTTACCAGCGCCATCTCCGCGGCTAAAATTATTACTATCTGCTTCACGCAGTTAGCTACAAAGGAGAAACGAATACCTAGTAACCACTCAAAAGTAACGATTACCAGAAGGGAAATGAACGAAAAGTACCGATTACCAAGAAGTAACGACAACGCCCATCACTAGGAGCGACCCGCTGCCGAGGAGGGAGTCTTGAGTGAGGTCGGAAGCGCGACCCGCTACTCAGAGGGGAGGTCGGGGAGGAGTGCTCTTCGGTCACCACGCATTATAAGGAGGGTCAAAGTCAGCCGCCGACCCACGCAGGAGATAGCGCGGTCGCAGTGTCCGTGCTCCGCGATCGCCTCGCGTAGGTGCTGACACACGCAGAAGATAGCGCGGTCGTTAAGGAGGGAGGGGAATTTGGCAGTGGGCATTGTCTTATCTGCGTGGATATATAGTCATCCTTGAGGGTGATTATGTCCATGCATATCCGTGGATGCCGTTCGGTAGTGGGTTTCCGAGGAGCCCCACTACACTTGCTTGTTGATTCGAAAGTTCAATTTAAAGTGTTATAATTCACTTAAGTAGTCCGTCGGGCGAAGTATTCTGCCTGTGTGTCTCACCATGCATTCCTTTGCTGACACAATAGATCGAATTATTTACTGATGCATTGCGGCACGTTGAAACCGTTGATTTGTACACAGGAAATTACCCTATTAGAGGCGATGAAAAAGTTTTAACACATCCTGCAAGCACTCCACAATTTCTCTTTCTATTACGTAGCAAGTTACAAAGCAGAGCTCATTTAAAAGCTTAAGAGAATAGTTCCCCCATTCGTTAAGCCTTCCATTACGTTGTTCTTGGCATCCTGCGCGTTATGTGGTAATATTTTACGCCTAAGTTGACCCCAACCTAGAATCTCACTGCGTTGCAATGAAAATATATTAAGAGCATTAAGTCTCAACTTTACGAAAACATTTAGCAAAATGATAAAGATACTATGCCAGCAATTACTATGCTTTCCTTTGTTTATAACTTCCTGTTCCTATCTCAAAATAATGCTGTGGTGATAATTTTCTCGACGAATGAAAAATCGCAACGATGTGAAACCAATGGAAATGGGTTGGTTTGGGTTCGGAGCTGCAGCGGTAGGAGTTGTCTTCATGCAGTTTCTCGTGCAGGAGTTCAACAATGGAAGGCAATGCATGGGTGGAGAGAGGAAAAAGTCACGCGTGCATGCCGTATGCCGTACCACACAACCCCCCTCAAATGGAATTCCGTTCCTCTCACGAAGTATTCTCTCCGTCTCATAAAAAAACTCCATCCTCCGTTCCTCCATCTATTCCTTCCTCTCCCTTCCTTCTTCCCTCCCCTTTCTATTCGTCAAAGTTCCGAGTCTACTTCCACATTTCACCCAAAGAGGGCGGAGAGAGAGCGCGAGTGTGCGCTGTTCTTCTTTTCTTCTCTCTCCTCGCGCTCCGATTAATTCTCGAAATTCTCCGACAACCTCCGCATCCTTCTCCTCTTGGGATTTCGCACTCGATGCTCTTTTGTTTTCTTTCGTTTCGGAGCATTCCGAAAACGCGAGTATGTGGATGGGGCATTTCTTTTTCGCACCCTTTTCATTTTTTTGGCCCCTTCTCTCCCTGGCTCCTGCTAACCCAAATCTATAGAAGTCGACCAGAATGGTCAGCGGAATACAGGGTCGTCGTTCTTGTTTCGAGCATTCTTCGTGTATTAAAACGAAGGCCGTGTGACGGCCGAAAAAACACTTCCGGAGACGCCTTTATTTCACGAACCCGCAAAATTTTAAAATCTCCCGTTCAAAATCACACTCTTGTAAATGTTACATAACAAGTGTTTAGCAAAATTACATTGCTATCATTAATGTTATTGTGATAAGCACTTTAATGTTTTTGTTTTTCCTCACACCGAAGCTTCTTCTTATCTGTCCCACGTTAGACACCAGCACACTCACTGCTCTACAATGCATGTATCCCTAGGGTGATTACAAAATTGGCAATGTTAGAAATGTTGACCGGCTTGATCGGTTATTGGTACCAATCCGGTAAAAAAGAAAGTGGGAAAAATTTGGGCTCGATCGGACAACGTTTATGGGTCGCGCAACAGCTTCAAATTCTGGAAAATAGCGATTTTCCTGGTAAAAAAAACATATTTGCCTAATTTCCAGGGGCATGACTGTCTCTTGGGTTGGTTTTTCACACGGGAGAAGCTTCCACAGTGTTCCAGTAGTAGTATGACACTAACTACGTCTTCGCCCAATGTTGGGGTGCGGCAGAGGGCGGGGTAATAGCGACTTTCCGGTCTTCTTTGGCGTGGTTAGTGACGCTGTGCATTGTGTGCATGGGAACGGCGATAAAAATCCTCGTATTAAAAAATATTTTATTTTTATTTTGGCTAACAATGATCACACAAACCATATGTCACTCGGAATTATCTGCAGCATTTTTATCATCATAACTTTTCCTATGCTCAGCTACAATTGCTAACAAATATTGCCTTTGCTGTTCATCTTTTGTCAGGTTATTACCCGTAAGGAACTTCGTTTTCAAAGCAACCCCTCTTTCAGCCGTGCCATTTACTACTCTAATGTTCAGAACTATTAGCCGTCGTGCGGGATAATTTTCATTCTTCAACCACAAATCTGGATCCTGCATTAAAAATGATTTGTCAATGACAAGGAAATCGAAGAATATGCTAGTGTTTGTTGTTCACAAAATCAGAAGCCACTTTTGCACTAGAGATAGGATACGCCTTAGCCTGGGGACTCTCCTGCCCTTCCCTCTCGTTACTTTTTTCCCCATTTCTTGTTTTTCATGTTATGTAATATTTGGATAAAAAAAGAGAGCCCCACAATAACTTTAGAAAAGTACCAAAAATATGCTGCAAATATTTCATAGAATACCTTCCAGTGATTGCCACTTTCTTCTTCTGAGCTAAAACTTGTAAGAACTGAAGGTCATTGCGTCCGCTGCAAAAGGTGCTCGGCACCAGACCGGCGCATAGTATACGTAATGAAAACGCACATACGGAAGAAGGCGCTCCCGAGCTTAGCAATTAAATTAAATTTTTTGCTGAACATCCAAATCTTAATGCGATACAATGCCTTTGCCATCCACCGAGCTTTATGGATTGCACTTGGCTATTTGAACGAATAGACAGCAACACCGAGGAACATGATGGTCAAATCAGAAGCTCCTTATAATCCCCGCGTGGTTGTTTAATCTTGAAACAACAGACGAAATGAAAATTCAATAAACTGGTGACGTAAATAAGAACGGCAGTACGAACTTTACGCGAAGTTGTAACGGTACCTGAACTTCCTGGATGCAGAATTTAAGAACTTCGTAGGGGTTGGGAATATTCCTCAGGCAGCGTTAAGACACTGATGTGTCGTAGATTTAAGTAAAATTTCAGAAAAAAGATGAATGAAAGAAATTCAAATTAATGTGCTTCAATTAATGACTCATTGACGTATAAAAGGTACCTTGACGTTTCTCTTTACGATGTTTGCGCACCGAAAATTTCAAGAACGTTTTTATCAATCCAAAGAGTATGTGCAGTTGCTATTGATGCGGCAGTTATGGCATGGACAGCGTTCCGGTGACTTGTCCGGGTCCTTTCTAACGAGGATTCTCTTTATCTAAAAGCAGTCTTTTGCTTCCTAAGATTCGCTTCCTAACTAAACTTTGGGTTAGGCTTAAACTCTACGTATGACCTATTAAGTTAAACATTCGAGAGGAATTTTACAAAATAACAATATATGCTTTAATTTACTAACCCTTATCCTTGGAATGGTCGTCGGTAAACGATTTTCAGGACTCGCGGTGTATACACGTTTCACCTCCACTTTTCCCAATAGCTGAGCGAATCTCCACTCCTCCTTTTCTGTGTCCCAGCTGATTCGGACCGTTTTACTTTACCTTCATCGTGCTTAGCAGTATCCTTGTCGACACAGCTCATGTAACAGAAGCGGTTTTCCCTCATGGACTTGTAGAATAATCAATCCTCCTCTAGCTTCATCATATCCATGGTATAGATATGGCCAATGTCAAGAGTATTGGCTTGGTCAGTAATTAAATTATTGCGCCGCGTCTCCCAGCGTTTTCCCCATACGTTATTTGCCTTTCTTAAGACATAAAAAGCTGTTGTGAATGCGTACGAGAATCTCCGTAGTATTCCTTACCTCTGCAATCACAATTCCTGCTTTTTTCCAAAACACCTCAGATTTCCAAATAGTCAGCCTGGCACTTTCACGAACAGTTTTCTTCTCATTTTCAATAAGGTGTTTGAAATACTGTAAGAACTGGAGAAGTGTTGGGAGCTTTGGACACACAATACGCGGGATGGAGCCCCCAATCCGCATATCTGATGGGCTCGCCTCGTCTTCTTGCTCATAACGCCGGAGAGAAAATCGGTATGCTGGAGTCACTTACGGGTTTAACCGCACGAAGGGAAACGAGTTTCGCTCCCAAAATGTAGCAACCTCGGTGTGCGTAGCCGTACGCGAAGTCCACCGCCCCCGAACACCCTCGCTGTTAATCATCTAAACTGTAGGGCCGCGAATTTCAGGGTGCATCTCGGCTAGAAAACAATGTAGTCCCGGCCCATGCGCTCTATGTACAGCGTCCCTACCTACTCCAAAGAAAATCGAAAAGTCGCTATTATCCCTCCCTCTGCCGCACGCCCACATCGAGCGAAGTCGTAATTGGTGTTTAATCACTGCTGGAACACTGTGGAAGCATCTCCCGTGTGGAACACCCACCCAAGCGACAGCGATGCCCCTGGAAATTAGGCAAATATGTTTTTTTTACCAGGAAAATCGCTATTTTCCAGAATTTGAAGCTGTTGCGCGACCCATAAACGTTGTCCGATCGAGCCCAAATTTTTCCCACTTTCTTTTTTACCGGATTGGAACCAATAACCGACTAAGCCGGTCAACATTTCGAACATTGCCAATTTTGTAATCACCCTAATGTATCCCACATCTATCTATTTTTTATTCGAATATGGCTTTTCATAAAAAAGTAGTTTTCCTAAAAGTTTATTTATTTAAAAATCACTCAGTCTTAGGTGAAGAATAAGCGAAATAATTCCAGCATTTCTCGCCAAGTACAAAGAGGACATCGATCGAATCCTAAATGCTCGCATTTCTCAATCTGTAACAGGAAATGGATTATATCGTCACGTGTTTCGAGGTTTTTTCGACTGCGGTTGCATTCCAGTGATTCAAGTGATTAAGACTCCGGGTGCAGGGTCTTATATAAAGTGGAGTCTCCTGCTCCTCCTCCCTGCATTAAAATGCCCTCCAAGAGGACAGAGATAGTTCAGAGCTAATTCCATTGGCCTTAGCAAACAAAAGAACGGCGAAGGAAGCAGAAGGAAGTTACAATCCGACGTTAAAGCAAAAGCGGTCAAAGGTTTCCTTTTTTTTCTCTTTTCAAAGTTTGAACTCTCGCCATAATAATTTCACGACCGAGATGCAAATTCCAATTTAATTCCAAATTCTAAAACTCTCTCCTTTCGAAACGACAAACTCTCCTCTTGAAACTCCAAAATCCCTTTTAATTCGTCTAGCGCCCGCCCAGTCCCAGAGATTCTGGAAAATAAGAGAGGAAATAGCAAGCACACTCACAAAAGACACTGAGGCAATCCAACGAGCGCTCTTTCTCCCTCCCCCTGTGTGTGCGAGCAAAAGCTCCTATAGGGAGAAAACAAACGCTATCGACAAATCACAAACACTCGCATTTGTTCACTGGGCTTCATGTTAATTCCGCGAATGTCAGAGATTGGAGTTGCCGGTTAAACATAGTTGCCGAAAGTTTTCATCGGCCTTTTTCATCCTCTTGGAATCTCGACGACCCTTAACGAAGTCTTTTTTTATTTATTTATTTAACCCATTTACCATAATCTTACACAAAACTCCCACAGATAATATAAAATAACAAACACGCATATAGAACATACCCATTAAAATTATTCTATACAGGATTGCACGATTGATGTATAATACATGTAGGTACATACAATAAAGTAACATCTAAAATATGAACATATTCTGGTAGTCAGTTGAGTTCAACTGACTTCTAACAACAGTTTTGACTTCCGCTTTGATACCGATCCCCTTCTATCTTTCAAGAGTAACAGCAAGCGATGAATATCTATTCAAATTGAAATAATTACGCCCTTCTCATTGAAATTTGAATTTTTATACGAATATTATATAATCTCACTTTGTTATTAAGAAAATTATATAAGCCTTTTTCAAAATCAAGTGGTATTATAAATCTAGCGTTTATAAATGTATTGCTTTCGAAACAGCAAATTTTTTTCTCCATCCTGTTAAATTTTTCTTCTCCCACTCAGCATATGCTGAAACTCGGATCAGGAATGACTATACCTCCGTGAGTATTCAGAGATGACATTGTTATGCGTATTCATCTTGGATCCTTGCTTATATATATTGTAATTATGTTCAAACTCACATACCATGATTATCATTATTTAAAAATAAATAATGATATTTGGAGGATGCCTAATGAGCCTACTCTTAATGAGCCACCGTCAGACAGGAAAAGATTTTGCCAATAGAAAGAAAAACAAAAGAAAGAGAAATAGAGCCATGGTGGACAGATAAATTCATCGGCGCCATAAGCGCAGGTATGTTAAAAATAAGCACCGAGTATTGTTTGAGCTTAATTAATGCATTAGATGTAAAAGCCAAATACGATCATGTTTCTATAATTTATAATAAGTATATAATTAATTTTCTAATGCTAAAATGCTAGCCAAATATACTCAAAAGTGTTGCATAGATTCTTGGCAGCTGAACTGTATTCCACTTTCCTAGCATTAGGAATTTTTACAAATGAAATTTGGGTAGTGGCACTTGTCATTCAATGACAGTAGATAAGAGGATGCCTCTCTAGATGGCTAAGCTTATAAGTAAATTGCACCTTTGCACTCTAGATAGCCAAATTGGGTTAAAACATCTTTTTTTACTCAAACAAGGATTTGCAGATACGGAAAGGTTTTTGTGAAGAAATGTCTGTTAACGACAATAGAATAATTCTTGCGGCAATTAACTGATAAAAGCAATCTTATTTTCTTGGGAAGAAATCGTCCGTCATAAGTCTCTAAAAGGTCCGACATGAAAAAAGGAGATTATTAGTGTCTATTTACTCAGGGCAGTGCATCTGGTAAATGGCTTCAGGGGAGGTAATGATTCAATTTATTTATTTATGAATTTGTGAAATTCACGGTGAAAAAATCATTCACCTGGACTGGGATTTGAACCCAGACCCAACTATTAAATTATTATTTTTTCATTGAAATTAAATTATTTAATATTATGCAACAGTTTCGCCGTGCTATGACGCCAGCTTTGTCGGGCTATTAAGAAATAAAGTCAAATGAACAAATAAGTTTATAGTCAAATAAGTTTTATATGTTCTTAATAGCCCGACGAAGCCGGCAGCATAGCACGGCGAAACTGTTGCATAATATTAAATAATTTAATCGCAGAACCAAAAGCCTGAATGCCATAAACAATGAGCTGCGAAAATCTAAAAAAATGTGTTTAATTCATAAAGTGAGAGCCCATTTACGATTGAATTGTCTAACTGTCTAATAATCCCCAGATTTTTTAGATTTTTCCAAAGGTCGTTAGGATTAGCAGGCTTAGAAAAAACATTTGAATAGTACAGTCGTTTAGAGTTCATAACTGAGCGTATTACGAGGTTACGTTGTCTCACGAATAATTAGTGAAGGGCTTTACTCTTCGTCCGAACAAAGGCACGCCTAAGCTCTCTTTCTCTAACCTTCTCTCTAACCTTCTCTCTAATCTCTTCCTTTGATTTGTTCCTTTACGACTGGGGTAAACCATGGAGCTGGAGGACGCCTACGATGTATAAGTCGTTTAGGGGCTTAACGAATCAAGGCAGTCAAGGAAAACAGAGTTGAAGCTATGCAGCATTGTATCGACATTCAAGGACGTTGAACACATTATTCTAATCAAAGCTAAACAGCTCACTCTGGAAGCCTTTAACATCAAAACACTTGTTATTTCTAACAACTATAGGAGGCTGAGATGTGTTGGTTTTGCTTACATGAAATTTATAAGTTAATACATGGGCTGAGAGAAATGTAGCAGGAGATTGATGAAAAGGAGACACTTTTTCTTGCGAATCAACAATGCATAGATCAAGGAGCGTATGGCTATTCTCAGTATGATGAGTTGCATTCAAAGGAAGAAGGTTATGGCCATTGGAATGTATAAAATTATGTAAGAATGTGCTGTAATAGTGACCTCGGAACAAATCTGCGTTGAAAACTCCAGCAATTACAGTATTTTTAAACGTTGGGCTAATTTTCATAAGTTTTCACATTTTCACTATCTGACATATGCCCCAACTTTTGGTGGTCGGTAGACAATGAATAATAAATGTTTTGAATGATTCACCCCCACTATTTCGATGACGAGGAATTCGAGCCATTTCTCGTAGGTCAGCTAGGCGAAGTTGCCAGTAGTGTTGGTTGCAGGCGATGGTGAACGAAGGCTACGACTCCACCGCCGACTTTTCCAACTCTATCGTGCCGAATCCATCCAGGATAGTCATCCAGGTGAACCATGGCATCAGAGATTCAGCCATTTGTCAGCCATACAGATAATGTCTACAGGGTTGGAGGTAAAGTGTACTCGGAATTCATCAACATGGCACATAAGTGATTGAGAATTTACGAGACAGATTTTAACTTCGCTCTCAGATACCTTAATTTTGGGAAGTAACTAGGGATGGGCGATTAAAAAAATAATCGTAACTTTGTAAAGCGATTAATCGCAAGCAGCCGATTAATCGCGCCCGATTAATTGCTTTTACTAATCGATACATCGATTAATCGATTCGATTATGACAACATCCAAAACACACCTTGCAAGGTTATGGTCCCTCCATAAATAAAGTAAAATAGTTTCATTTACATTTTATAAGGTTAATGTTATCATGAGTACAAATTCTAAAATCTAGTTAAATTTCCAGGAGGCGTGTCAGGGAACAGAGTTGTGAAAAATTTCTTAATTCAATTTAAATTTTGGACGATTGCCAAATGTTTATAAGAACTGAAGCGAAAAATTGCAATTTTGATAAGTGGTACTGGTAAGGCGGTTTCTCAGATCAGATTGTACTAGACTCATCTTGGAAAAGAGTCTCTCTGACAGAACTGATGTTGCTACTCCTGGCAGGTACTTCCTGGCTACGTGATACAGGTGAGGGTATTTAGTTTTCATTGATTCCCACACTGAAAAAGGATTCAAATGGCGTTCATTGACGGATCGGTTGAGGAATTGCCGTTCCTCAAATGGTGTACCACCGGCGACATCTTCATTATACATGGTTTTATGTGATGCTGCTTCAGTGTCATGAAAGCTCCAGAGGTCATCTGATGGTGCTGCATCACGCTCAGCGGGTGAAAAAATCTGCAGGACGTTCACCTGTTCCTCCTCAAAAAACATCTCAGCCATCACAGCGATGACGGTGCTCATGGCATTAGCTACAGCTATCGGGCACTTGAAGTGAAATTTTTTAAACCATGGGCCTAGCATCGTGGCGATTGCATAATGCTTTCTGGACTCAATAGGATCGAACCGACGGACCAGCTCCGAGAGAACGTACTTCTTCACCCATTCCGCTAGCCTGTCTCCTTTCGGAAAATGTATCAGATTGATGCTCTGAAATTGAATATCAATGTAAACGTCAGATAAATCAAATAACATAGTATATCAAGAGAGTAATCAATGATCGCGTACTCTGGATTATTATCACCAGTTGTCCCGAAAATTCTAACACTCTTAATTCTAATTCTTAATCCCGAAAATTCTAAAAGTCGACGTTTCCGGTCAGTCGACAATTCTGACGACCGGCAGCTACCGATTCGCAAACATTGACAAAAACGGTCGTGTAATTCATCGACAAAAATAAGAAACAAAAGTTACAGACTTGCCCTACAGAAAACACTTATTAGCGAAAAAGCAGGACTATGCATTGTTGCGTTCAACGCAATTAAAAGCACGAATAGGTTCAAAAGACTTTGAGTGTTGATCAGAAAAACATTTAGAATCGGAAGAAAAGACGCGGCGCATGGATTTCAAATAAAAATTCAAAACAGAATGCCAAATGTGAAAGGAGAATGAAAAACTCACCCCTCAGACCGCCTGGATAATCTGGATCTACTCCTGATGGCTCACAGTCTCAAGGTCTGTTGTTGCTGCCGCTGCTTGTTTCGCTTGCCGCGGCTGAAGATGACACGCCTCTTGAGGTGGCTCCAGAAATTAGTTGTAATGCCACACATGGCAATCTTTCTAAAGCATTTCTTGCATTTGGCCTCTTTATTGCGCAGCCTCATGAAATGCTTTCACACCGGACTAGTAAACGACATGGTGATACAGTTCACTTATCACTAAGCCCGCGGGCCGGGGAGAAGGGTAGGGCCGCTGTGCTCGCCATGTCCAGTGTGACAAGATTGGGCGGTTTTCCACCATTTGGGCCGATCGTAAAGCTCAGTACGCAGCACAAAGTAACGTTTTGCGGGAAGCCGCCAACAGTGTGGAAAAAATATTTCTTTGTAGCGACCTTTGTAAAAGCATTTTGATAGCATGGAGAGGATACCAATAAACACATTCTCACCGTTAAAAAGAAATAAATCCTCATTGTAACCAATTTTATTATCAAAATAACAAGCGAAGATAAGACAAGGCTATGCCTGGCGAAGCGACATCTGACACATGACGCGTGAGTGGCCGGCAAAATGTGGTGCCGCGTAGAGTTACGTGGTTACGCCATGCGCATTCTATTTTATTACCTCTACGGCGTCATCGCGCAGAGTTCAGCCACAGTCTAATTTTCGAACTGAAGACGAATGTGAACCGGTCTATCCATCACAGTTCACAAGATTGCGTAATAATCGGTAATCGGTCAAATTAATCGGGTACACATAATCGATATCATCGATATAGGGTGTTGCCTTAATCGATTCCAAAATTTCGATTAATTTACAAAAATAATCGATTATTCGATTATTCGATTAATCGTAATCGCCCATCCCTAGAAGTAACGGGGGAGCCTCGTGTTATTTTCATTTACGTAATTCTTCTTCCGAGTCGACGAGGATACGTTCACTGCCATCTTGGACACGGACAAATACACGCCCATTACGTACTCACAGGTATTTTGTCGTCCTTCTTTAAGACTCTAGCTGCTGCATAGAGCTTTCGGTTTAATGGGGATAAGGACTCACAAACAGAAACTCTTTGATTGCTCGGTCCCAATTCAGCATTTAAGCCTCCTAGGGTTAGATCGGACTTGGAACGCATATGGCTTGAATGAGACCAGTAGAGCAGTACTGGAGCGAAGCGAAACCCTTACGAAGCGAGCCACAACAGGAGTAGGTTTTGAAGCCTGAGACTGATCTGATGATTGAATCGGTCTAACTCGAAAAGAATAGTAAATGTCACTGACGTTAACCTGCATCCCAAGGGCAGCACTAACTTTGCAAACAAGTTGCTCAACATTCTCCTCCGCTTAAATGGGAATGCCACGTACCTCGATGACATTACGTAGGTTTTTCTGTTCCACACGATTCAGGTGAAGTTCTATTTCACCAATTTTTATCTCCATGCACTCTTATTCACTTGCAAGTTAGTTTAAGGTGTCAGTTAGTTTGGATTGCGAGGAGGTAATTGCTTCCAAGGACTTAGCAAAACTACCAACCGTATCCTGCAAACCTGTTAGTGAGTTCTTAATCACAGATTGCTCCTCTTTTATCTCGTTGACTGTTAAGGATAGTTCTTGCAGCATATACACCTTGAGATACACACCAGTGCGACCCTCTTCACGCGTTTTGATTTGGGTGGTTCCGTAAAGAGGGCATGTGGTCTTTCAAGTGAAATTCTTTCGGAAATGCAATACATTCTTTTATACAATCCCACCTCCGTGCATAGCTAATTCCTAAATTTATCTGTCCAAATACAATCCTCATTGACATGGGCAAGGGCCTAGCCACGTTGAAACACCACGATACCACGTTGAAGTCACGAAGGGAGCGGACGTGTTTTCGTGAGCTCTCGTCAAGGTCGGTTTTCGGGCGGTCTGGTGTTTTTCTGCCCGGCGATCGACTAGTTCGATCGGCGGGGGCGAGTTTTTGCGTCCCCGGTGCTGTGGAGGGAGTACTGTTCTGGTGGTTATACCACTGATTTGAGTGTGCCTAGGTCTTCCTAGGCACGCGTTTTTCTGCTGACACTCAGCTGAGTGTTAGTGTTTCTTCGTGTTTTGTGTGTGTGGTGTCTGTGTTGAAAAATGCAGTCACCCTACCAGCGGAAATCCACCATTGTCGCAAATGTGGTGGAACTGAGGGAGCAGCCGACGATCCTTGAGGTCCACGATTTTATTCGAGGAGACCTCGGTTTGAAGGCAGAAGAAGTCACCTGCATCCAGTTTGGATATAGCCGGAAGCAGTTCTTCGTCAAAGTTCTGTCTGAAAGTTTAGTGGATGAGATTCTGGAACGGGTGGGTGATTGCGCCCCCTTCCCCAGTGCTGCCCACCCTAGGGCAAAAGTACTGTTAGAAAGTGCCACAAAGAAGACGACACTAGTTAAAGTGTTGCTCCTCCCTATTGAAGTTCCGAATTTTGAAATAAAAAGCGCGCTGTCTAATTATGGTGAAGTGAGGGAATTAATTGGGAATAAATGGGAGGATAGGAAATTAATTCAATGTGCGACCGGATCTAGGCAGGTGAAGATGATATTAAAAAACGAAATCCCGTCATACATTAACATCGCAGGTCACAGGGCAATGATAATTTACCCGAACCAAAGACAAACTTGTTCGAGGTGTGGTTCCAAGGAACACCTGTGAATCCAATGCCCTGCAGTTAGATTGAACAAGACGTCGTATGCAGAAGCAACTAGTGGGGCTGTGGCCTTGGGGGAGGAAGATGACATAATTGAAACGGCGGATGAAGAATCTAGAATGGAGGAGAGGAGAAGGCGGAAGAAACAAGAAACGAAAATGGGAGTGAGGGGAAGGAAGACGCGGGACCTAAGGAAAAGAAGAAGCGACACAGGACACACTCGAAGAAGGTCGTAGTAAACGTAGAGAAAGAAGTGGAGTCGAATTCTCTCAAAAAACAAAAGAATGAGATGGAAGAGGAGTCAGGGGAGAAAGAACTATCCAACATCCAAGAAAGTGGGTTGGAAGAGCAGAAGCAGGATGTGGAGCAGGCCAGTATGGAGGAGGGAGCAGGCCCCATGTCACCAGAGGCCACACAAAGAGTACCAAGTGGCGGAGAATGAGGAGCCATTGAATGTCGAAATGGAGGAGCCATCACATGAGGAAGAGAGGGCTGGAGGGGAAGAGGCAGGTGGGGCAGTGGTCGCCTCCGAGAGTCAACAGGTGGAGGAACTTCGTACTTGTGACACAGCCCTGAGAAAAATGGTGAGAGAGAGACTCAGGAGAGAGGGAGGGAAGAAGGACCTCTTTCTTCCTCGATCTAGGTTGGACAGGGAGAGCCCATTTTTCAAATTAAACGATTAGAAGGGCATTGTTTGAAAAGAAGAGAGGCAGTAAACATGGGAGGAGCGGAGGGAGGAGAGAAGGAGCAAGAGGTGTTTTATTGGCGGATACGGGAAGGGAAGGCAGTGGGGAAGAGGAAGAGGAGAATGTAGGGAACTTCTCGCAGATAACAGGGCAAGGTATAAACGATGGAAAACTTGAGCTATATTTGAAGAACACTCCCCCAAATAGCAAAATGATGGAAAGGCTGCAAAAAGAAATCAGAAAGAGGGCAAGGGCCAAAAGTCTGGACACGAAAAGGAGCACGAGGAAACTAAAAAGAAATGGAGACTAAATACTTATTGTCCCTTTTCTTTTTACGCGAGTTTTTATTTTAGTGTCAAAATATGAATGTAACAAAAAGTTTTAGAATTTATGTGTGTGAAATCATGTGTGATGGAAAAGATTGACATAAAGCAAAAGGAAATAGATGTGCCAAATCTAGTGATGGAAACCGCGGAAGCGGGAAGCGAAGGAGGGGTAGGGAAGGAAGGAGACGACTGGGGGAAGAGGGGAAGGGTGGAGGGAGTGGACTGGGAAGAGAAACCCAAGTCGAAGTTGTTTGAAAGTGAGAGTAAATGGGAGAGAGTGCGCGTGTGTGGTTGTTGTTGTTGGAAGGCGAAGGCTGGGTGTGAACGAGGCCAAGGGCAAAGAAGGGGAGGAGTGGTGTGAATGTGGTGTGGAGGGAGTTGGTTTTGAAGTGAGAGTGATGCAAGGGGAAGGAGGGTTCGTTCAGGAAAAATCAATGATATATTGAAAGTGAAAATGGTGGGGAAAAATGGGAGATTTTGGGTAGTGCTCTGAAGGAGGGAGTTAATTATTCGTCAAACGGGAGGGAAGGAGTCGTAAAAGAAAATCGAATCGATGAAGAAGCGGCGGAAGGGGAGTGATGGGAGGGAGTCGATAACAAGGTTCCGGAAGGAGAGGGGAGGGAGGGAGAGAATGTTTAACGTAAGCACAGCAGATGTGAGGAGAAGGGGAGTGAACTTCGGTAAGCCTGCGCCGGAGGATGGTGGAAGACACCGCGCGCTTCGGCAGCCACACAAGACGAGGAAACAACTGATGGAGGAGGAAGAGAGCAAGGAAGAGGAGAATACATCCATAATAAGACACAACTAATAGCCAAATCAGTAAGACATAAAAGAATCCTATGTAGTAAAGGCATTAGCTTATTTTTTACGTAATTTAAATGGTCTTCTGGTTCACCTTAACAACACTTTGATGCGTTCGAATGATATTTTATACATTTTAAACCGTGTAATGGATCCTTGAAGCAAGATTTTAGACCCCGTCTTGAAGACTTTTTATATGGCTCTTACGCTAATTTTTGTAACTTTTATGTACTTTTACAGATTATTCTTAACGTTTGGATTGGTTCTTTTTTCCTTTTAAATGGTGTCTTAGATGGTTTTAATCCTTTGAAACTATTTATTACCCATTTATTTATTCATTTTTTAGTCCTTTTAAGTAATCCTTATGGTGCTATTCAACTTTTAAGCTGTTTGAATTCCCTTTAGCTGCTCTTTGGACAATTTTAACGCTCTTTTATCGATTTCACGTGGTTTTACAAAGCTTCAAGACGACCTTTGAGATACTTTTAATAACTTTTTAAGTAGCTTCACCTTTTTGAAGCTGTCTTTTAATTATTTTTTTACATGTATTTTAGTCCCTTTTAGCATGTTAGAAATTTTAGTTTTTTATCCTTTTGTTTTAACCGGCTCTCTGGATCCCTTGGATGGTTTTTTAAGCGTTTTTTATCATTTAAAACTATTTTTTAGTTTTTTATGTATATATTCCTTGGTCTCTATAACATTGACTCCCCTAGTAATCTTAATTTTAATCCCTGTCTTTAAAGAGCCTTTTTTAGACTGTCCCAACCACCCTTGGTGCTCTTTTGACCTCTTATTTATTTATTTTTATAAAATGAATAATTTGAAAGTCGCCACGCTGAATGTAAGGGCAATCCAAAAGAAAGAGAAAATTGACGAGGTATTCAGCGTGGTCAGAAACAGTAAAATAGACATATTACTCATGCAGGAGGTCATGGTCTCACCGCTTTGGAACAATGAGGATTTTGATGTAATTATAAATACCAATGGTGAAAGAGGCACGGGCTGCATCATTAATAAACCCTTTAAACCGAGATCGATTCGATTAAGCCCAAACGGGAGAATTCTAGTTTTTAAAATAGAGGAATTGAATTTTATAAATACTTGTGGACCTTCCGGCTCCAGAGCCAATGAGGCGAGAAAAAATTTTCATGAAGGGGACATTGTACCGTGTATGGACCAATTCAATGAAAATACCATAATGGGTGGTGATTTTAATGCTATTATTAACACACAAGACAGTCTAATCAATATGGAAAAGATAGTTTACCCCATTAATAAAGAACTGGATGTTGTCATAAAGGCATTTGAATTGATTGACCTTAACGATACTTTTCAAAAAGACGAAAGAGTAAAATATACCTTAATCGAAAAGAATTATGCTACAAGACAAGACAGATTTTACATTTAAAAAGAACTCAGGGCTTAATGTAAAAATTATGAATGCTTATCCAGTCACTGTATCGGATCATTTACTCGTCGAAATTAAAATTAATAGAGACAATGGTAGAAATAGTAAAAAAATTCCCTCGTTTCGTAAAAAACAGGATTAATATAAATCTTCTAAAAGATAAAGGGACATGTAACGACTTCAGAATGAAATGGAAAGAGTGGGAAAAGAAGTATCAATACTTAGACGATAAAACAAAATGGGATAAATTGAAACATAAAAGCAAAAATTTCTTTCTAGAGATAGAAAAAGAGAAGCTTAGAGATATGAACACATTATTAAAATTTTACAGAGATGTTTTAATTGCTAAACTGAAGGGAAATGTAGACATCAAGTCAGCCTATGAAACGAAAATGGACATAGTTAACTTAGAGGAAAAAAAGAGAGATTTCGTTTTAATTAAAAGATACGATGAATACGTAAAGGAGGAACAAACGTCATTGTACCATCTAGGTAACGTAATGAAAAGAAAAAAGGAAATACACATAGATAATTTAAATAACGAGAAAGGAAACACACTAATTAACCAAAGGCAGATGAAGGACTATGTTTGTAAACACTTTCGAAATAAATACAAATCAGACCCCGTCACTGACGGTGTCGAGTTCTTTTCATTAAAAAAAGAACAAAAAATAACTGAAGAGGAAAAGCTTGACCTAGAGAAAGAACTAACAGTAGAAGAATTCGACAGAGTAGTGGAAGATCTTAAAAAAGACAAAAGTCCAGGAGACGATGGTCTTGCCAATAGTTTTTACAAACTTTTCTGGAAAGAAATAAGGACTAGTTTTTGAAATGCATTCATGACATCAATCGAAACGGGTAAACTAACGAGTACACAGAGGGAAGGAAAAGTAATTCTAATACCAAAGGAAAAAGAGACAAAAACCTTAGATAACATGAGACCGAATACCCTGTCCAACACGGACTACAAAATTATGGCTAAAGTGATTAATAATAGACTGATGAGTTTTGCCAGCAAAATAATAAGTGAAAAACAATTCGCAATTAAAAACGAAAATAGAAACATAATACAGGCCCTTAACATTATAAGAGACATCATGAGCACAAAAAAACAATATAATTATAAGGAACTCAAATTAATCTGTATCGACTTTGAGAAGGCTTTTGAAAAAGTAAACATTAGTTATGTGAGTGAAATTTAAAAAAGGATGAATGTGCCTGACAAGTTTTTAAAGATTTTAAACGTATTTCACACAGATAACGTAATAAAAATTCAAATTAGTCCTGGGGTTTTCACCGACGACATGTGTGTTGAAAGGTCAATCAGACAGGGTTGCCCCCCGTCTATGTTTCTATACGCCCGTATCCAGTTAGAACCGCTTTTAGCTGAAATAGACGCATCGGGGGATTTGGATCGGGAGACCAAGGGAGAAATCTTTTAGCTCACGCGGACGACCTCACTATCGTGAGCACGAAACAGGTGGATGTAGAGGTTTTAAGGGAAATTTTGAACAATTACGAAAAACAAAGTGGCCAAAAAGTGAACCAGAACAAGACTTAAGATTTTACCCTTGAATGATGGACCACGCGGAGAAAACAGTTTTAGGGAAGAGGTGACGGAAGTTAAAATCTTAGGTAGAGCGTGGTCACGTGACCTGAAAATAACCATCGAAAAGAATTGGTTCAAAATAGTAAATGAGGTAATAGCAGACTGCATCCTAATGTCAAATAGGACAATAAATATCTATATACAAAGGACTATGCTTTTAAACACCTACATATTAGCTAAACTATGGTATGTCGGGCAGGTCCTCCCTCCTCCCAACAAAGAATTAGCTAGGATAATAAAACATACAAATTTCTTTCTCTGGGAAAATAAATTGTATAAAACTGCCCGGATACAAAATATTTTGCCTTGGGGGGAGGGAGGACTAGGTCTAACAGATAGTAAAACGAAAATATTAGCGCTTTATACAAAAAATATTGTTAACGCTATTAGCCACTATGCCCAATTTGTAAGAAAATTGAAGACTTAGAACATGTTTTTTTTCCTTTGTAAAAACATAAAAAAGGATTGGCTAAACATTAAAAATTTTTATAATGAAATTAATATTGATGGCGAAAAAATGAAAAATAACCTCAAACTCTTGTCCGTTGACGTATCTCCCTTTCCCAAATATAAACTAGATGCCATTGCTTTTATAATAGCAAACTATATTAAGGTTGTACATTTTTAAAAAACTAGGAAAAAAAACAAAATAATATTAAAGATTATCACAACGAACAGATGTCTATAAATGCATCGAGGATTATAAATTTATTTAGAGAGAAATGTCCAGATTCGATGTAATTTAATCATGGTATATTTATGTATATATTTAACCAAATCTATATAAATGTAAATAAATGGAAGTTAAAATGTCTTAACAAAAAAAAATAAAATACTACCTTGTATAATGATAACAAAAGGAATGAAATGTAAAAATATGTTGAACCTTGTTGAATTAAGATATGTAAAAAAAATTAAAAATACCACGTTGAAGTCACCGGTTCTCGTCCGATCACCGAAGTTAAGCAACGTGTCGCACAGTGGGCTGAAATCGAAAAAAGCTGGCCAAAAATCCAATTTTCGACTTTTCCATTTAGAACCGGGAATGAAATATCCAAATTTTAGAAGGTCCATTTGATGTAAAACTGAAGTTAATTTTTTTTCAACAGAATTTATCAAATTATTACAGCCCGCCAAAAATTAATAAAAATCAATGAAATCTGGAATGCGAGATTTTTACGAAATATTTCAAATTTTGTTTCCCAGGCAATGGGATATCATAACGAATTAGACAATTTTAAGAATATATATTTATAGCATTAATCTTATAGATACTAGAGAGCTAAATGTTTTGCGTTCAACCCTTTATTTAATAACTTTATAATTTGTTTAAAATATAACTGTTTTTTGATAATTTTTACATGTTGCTACGATAAAAGTACTTATCGCCGCTTGCCGCTCCTGAGATATAAACACCAGCAGTTAGATTGAAATCTATATTATTAGACGGAAAAGAAATATCTTGCACCCCTTCTTTTATTTCGTGGTAAAACAAAATGATGTCGGGCGGGCGCCCGTTGACGCACCACACATGTGGTAGGCACTCAGGAACTTAGCGTTAAATGCGTAGCAGTCTCTTTGAGAGGCTGGATTTTTCCTAAATATTGAGTACACTGTGCTTACCACTTATTCTCTGCGCTGCCTTCATGGCATGTACCCTCTTCTAATGCTTTTACCCTTGGGTCTAATCCCGCAGCCGCGTGCGGGCGGTAATAAACCTAACGGTCCGCGCGCTCACCATGCCCTTTGTCCGCGGCGGCTACTCCCTTATGCACCCAGATTTGTTCTTTTACTTTCAACACGTGCGTGTTACCATTCTGCAAACTGTGATTTTTACAAAATATACCCTCTATGCGACTGGCTAGAGTGTTCCGTTCATTTGTGGCCGAGTGCTTGACATCAGTCTCCCTTCAGTATTCGTTGTCGAGGTTTGTGCTGAAGGACGTTCACAGTGTCACTGCCCAGCTATGGATTCAACGAAAGTGATTCACCAAGATTTACATAGGAAATACAAGACACTCCTCTTGGAAAAAAGAGGAGTGTCCATGGATCAGAAGAAATCGCTCGTGCTAGAGATTTTTTACAAGAAACATAAGTTGGAAGGGGACGGGAAATTACAAACTTTGCTTGTGACCTTCATTCTAAAAGTTTTTTTCCATCAGTATTTCGGAAAGTGGGCTGAGTGCTCCAGATTGAACTGCAGATTTGTGAAGAAAAATATAATTTGTTTAAAACAGCCGATAAGATTTCCTGCCGCTGTGTTAAAATATCTCCCATGTGCATCTGCATCAGGTGAGAGTGCTAATGCCAGCGGAAAATGATAAGACGTAAGCAATTAGCTGAATATTTCATTCCTTGTTTTCTTATGTTACGAAATATTATTATTTATTTCTTTATTTATCATTGTTATAGGCTTAACAAAAAGCTAACCTCGTGGAAGGCCGTCAGTGGATTTTGAGAGTGCAAGTGCTTGGTCTAAGCATAGAAAATTAGTGAAATTGAGAAGTTCCACTTCCCTAGAGGAGTTAAGTGCAGCGACTTCCATGGAATTACGCGCTATGGAGACGATGCAGCAGTGAAGGTTGTGAAAGAGGTGACAACTACAACCCCAAAAAGAGGAAAGTGAATGCTTTTTAAATGGAGGGCTGAAGACGCTCCAAAAACAGAGCTCTCGGTAGAGGAAGCTGTTTCTCTGTTTGTGACGGCGCAATTGACGAAGATCCAATATCTCCTCATTCGGGAAACGGCGAAATTTCATGGGCACGATATATATACAAATGGTGATAGGGTAAAAATAGCATAAAAGGTGGCTTATCCGGAAGGGATAATCATTTCAGTTGATCAAAAGTTTCTATGCTCATTCTAAAATAATTAAAGAACTTATATGGATGTTCTTTCAATCTATCAAACAGCTTATAAAATTGCCCATCAAGAAATCTGGAACTAATTATTGGATGTACCCAAAACTTTTTGTTCCTTTGCTAATTTTTTCGCTGTCTCAGAATGAGCGCAACAACTCAAGTAGCTTCCACGAGATCCATTGTAAACTGAGCTGAGAGGCAACTATTTAATCGCCAGTGCGCGGTGGTGGGCAACTCACGGGTGAGTAAACTGTTAAGTTGCCGGTGATTAAAGTTGCCAGTGCGCGGGGGCCCTACTTGTAGCTATTTTGTAGACTAAGGGCACTGGCAACTTTAATCACCGGCAACTATTTAGTAACTTTCAAGAAGTTCCAATGAAACACACGGTATTGACACGGTGCGCACGGGCGACTTTTTAGTTGCCGCAATAATTGCGTCCTCACCGCATGGTTGCATTTTCCTGGTGTTTTATTTATATTCTGCATTAGTCGGGATCCATAGAATTTGTTTCTGTGTTTTTGCACTTGAAGTCGAACTTCGGTTTTTTATAATTTGTTTAGCAGGTCTGCCCCTGGCAAGCTTTTGTTTGAAATGACAGACTTCACTGAAAAGAGTTTTTCTCTTCACATTGGTCTAAATTAATACAATGAAATTTTAAACAAATTTCAGTACCATTTGGAAAATTTTTGCACTAGTCTTCCTCACAAAGACAATTATTAAAGTGAAATGCTCACGGAGCACCTTTTCTCGCTCATTCTATAATATGAACACAACTTGAACCATTTCCTTAATTTGGTTTTGCAAAAATTGTAACATTATAATAACACCGCCAAGATTTTCTATAACACCGAAGTCACATAGTTTTAAAACGAATTTTAGCAAAAAATAAAACCACTTTCACGGACCTCTAGTAATTAGTCATTCTATTCTTTTTTCGACCACAGACTTAACACCTCTTTCGGGCTGTGGAATTTTCTTTTGTTCCACTTTCCTCAGTCTCCTTTCGGAAACGCTTACTCGTACCCTGACACAATTCATTCTCATTAGTTTCATTATTCATTATTACACTGAATTCTAATGTTCTTTTCTTCAACTCTACCGGTAACAAAGGGATTTGAGACCTCTTTCTCATGTGTTCCGCCACTAATTCTTTTGCCAGATTTTTGATAAATATCTTCTTTTACGAAGTTTCGGGGAATTAGGATTATTCTCTAGATAAATAATCTGGGCATTTATTGCTCATACATTTAACATTGTGTATCACCATTGGCCAGCGATTAGTGTTTCTCGAAACAGAGTACGTCGCGCATAACTTATCCACAACATCCACTCCACATTTCGTAGCATTATAGAATGTAACAATTTCCATTTTTTTCTGTACCTGTTGCTTCATCAATATCAGAATCTTGATGCATTGATGATAATAGTAGGACATTTTTTCTTGCTTTGGGTATGTATGACACTTAAGTGCACCAACTCTTCAGTCTTTCTGAAAACAAAAACGGGATGTAAATTGTTGCCGACCTTGTGTGGATGTGAAGGAGGGCGGTAGCTGCCTTTTATTTTTCCTAATTGTGCCCACATATGTAAGCTTGTCACTTTTTAGAATATTTGTAACTAGATCATAACTAGTAAACCAGTTATATGCAGTGACGTTGCGTCCACTGCCTCGAATTGGTTGAATCAATCTCTTTACTACATCATAAGGACTGTTGCTAACCTGAAATGGGCCATCTGGCTGCTTTCCAGCACATATCTCTAATTTTGATGTATAGAAACTCCTCGAGTCTGCCAATAGAAATATCTTTATTCCATACTTCCCTAGTTTAGTGGGGATGTACTGGCGAAAACCGCACCTTCCTCTAAATTTTTCCAGCAATTCATCGATAGTTACGCAATCATTCAAAGAACAGCATTCTTCGCAGTTTTGGACAAAGAATTCAAAAGCTTCCCTAATTGGAGCGCAAGTTTATCTACAGCCTTCCTTTCATTCCTTGTTTCTTTGTCATAAAAACGTATATACTGCAAGAGGAAATGAAAACGTTTCTGTGACATTACCATGCAAAACAATTTCTACCCCGGTGCCATCGTTATTCCACAAGTCACTGGTATTGAGTTTGCTATTTCTTAGAACACCTGCCATATAAAGTAGTCCTATGAAAGCTCTTATTTCACCAATGTCCGTCGGAGTGCAATCCCTTTCCCTACAAAAGTCGGCTTTCTTAGCGGCAATGAGCTGATTTGTATTTTCCACTACGAGAGCTAATAAAGTGCTGCCTGGTATCAAACATTTCGAAGGCGTCAATTCTCCTCATATTTCTTTATAAGTGCAGTATTTGCGTCATAAAGTCAGTCCGATGATTCTATTACTTTTTATTCCTACTGCTTTTTAAACAAAACAGAATACTGAAGTTTCACAATACGGATTTCGCTAAGAACCTCGCAAATAATTTTTACTTTACAGTAGGAATTATTGATTTTCGAGAAATTTTATTTTGAAAGCACGTTCAGTTGAACTTGAACAAAAACATTTTCTCCTATCAGATTGAAAAGTTGTTATTCGATGCAACCACGAAATTGTTATGGATATATTTACGGTTAATGTTATGCATCTACTTATTTGTAATGCCCTGCAAGCCACCATAAAATGTGTGACAGAGGGGGAACGGTATAGTATATGCCAAAGTTCACTCAAATTATGTGAGAAACAGAGTAATTTTTCACAATAATAGTTTTTTCATTCAGGTGCTATAGTGAGAACAATCAAAAATGCGTAGTAAGACGCGTATCCAAAATTTAATGATTTAAATAATTTTTTGTTTCAATTATAACGTACTTAAAAACTTTGCAATGAATATCGCGAAGGTATTAGCATATAACGTATTGTAGCACAAGTTGTCGCGTGGCGTCTACCAGACTCCAAAAGCAACAAAATATCAGTATTTATTCCAAAAATGTGAAAAAACATATTATCATATTGGTGAACACTTCAGAAGCATAAAATAATAAGATTCAAGGAAGGTGAGTTTCCTAACTATGAAAACACGATGTGGGTAAAGAAAAGAAAATGGCTTGGCGTCTGGCAGACGCCGCGCGACCAACGGAGGGTTAAACACCTACATATTAGCTAAACTATGGTATGTCGGGCAGGTCCTCCCTCCTCCCAACAAGGAATTATCTAGGATAATAAAACATACAAATTTCTTTCTCTGGGAAAATAATTTATATAAAACTGCCCGGTTACAAAATATTTTGCCTTGGGGGAGGGAGGACTAGGTCTAACAGATAGTAAAACGAAAATATTAGCACTTTATACAAAACATATATTGTAAATGCCATGACAATTAATGATAGCCCGGAAAAAACATCCTAAAAAAGAGTTTAGATGTAATGCAAGGAGGGAGCCATTTAAAAGCATATATCCAAGAGGCGAAAAGAATAATTGAAGAGATGGATTTCGAGAAAAGTAACAAAAGCAAAGAAATAAACAACAAATTAATAAGAGAGACTAAGAAAGATAATGAAATACATATAGAGGTTAAACATAAAGATCTTAACTGGAAGAAGATTTGGAAAAATATAGCGAATACAAACATATCCCTTGATCACAAGGTGCTTTTGTTTGAAGTTGCGAATGACTTACAAATAACCAATGAAAAGCTATATAATATTTAAAAAATTGAATTACCCTTATGTATAAAATGTGATAAAATTGAAGATTTGGAGCATACATTTTTTTATTGTAAAAACATAAGAAAGATTTGGAAAAACATTAAAGAATTTTATAATGACGTGAATATTTATGACGAAAGACTGGAAAGAAACTTGAAACTTTTACTGCTTGATATAACTGTATTTCCTTCTTTGAAATTAGATGCGATTGCATATTTTTTGGCAACCTATTTTGAAGCAGTTAAAATAAAAAGACAAGGAAATAAAAAAGACATTAATGTTAAAGATTTAAAAAAGCACAGAATTTCTTTTCATTTCCACTGACACTCCTCTTCTATCCATAATCACATTATGAAGTTATAAGCGGGTCACTTTCGTCGAATTCATGGTTCTGTTGAAATATACACGATCCTCAGCACAACGATTGCCAAACATGGACTAGTGTGTTCCGCTCATCCACGACATTGTGAAGTATTTTGAACCAATAGCGAGGAAGGACTTTTTGGAATACGCAGTTTATGAAAGATACTCCTTGCACGTGTTCCTGAAGCTTTCGCACGCAGGAACCAGTTGCCACTATAGACAAAAGACGGCAGGGGACAATAATAACGGAAATTTATTGCCTTCTGGGTATACCGCGGGCAGGGTCTGAACACCGCGGAGTTCTAGGAAGAGATTATAATACAGTAGCTGGGATTAGCCCATAAAAGGCGAATATGTGGAAAATACAAAGTGAACAGTGAGTGTTATTGCAATTCTAGGTTTCCAAAGAATGGAACAAACAGAACTCCTTTCCCGTGCGCTGCGGCCTGAGACACCGCGGCGACGCTCCACGGCCCGGCGTGCTTTATTGTACATTATTTAACAAAAGTGGAAAAGGTGCAAGATGGTGCCGGATTTTATTGTTTCATTACATAGAATACACTTCACTCTAACTGTTGATGGAAATATCTCAGCGGAGATAAGTAAGTTTATCTCCGATTTATTTAAAAGTTAAGCGAAAAACGGTTACTTTTTAATTAATATATTATGGTCATTCGAAAATTGCTGTTTTTTCCAAGATGCATAGCTTAATAGTATCTAATAGATATATATTATCGTTATACATTCGCCAATAGAACAATCATGTTGTTTTGTCCGCACACTAGGGCAACAGACATTGAGATTTTTTGCAAGAAACGTAGGTTTGGAGTTTTGCGTTATTTTGTCACTTTTTGAATGATAATATACATAAAAAGAAAATGAATGAATAAAAATCAGTTGCCGTAATTGGATATCTAGGCATTGTAGAATAATTCCATGCAACTGTTGAATCAATACAGAATGGTGAATAATTGTGGTTTTGGCCAGCTTTTTCCGATTTCCGACCACTGTACGTTGGTTCAATAGTTAAGTTGATTGGAATTTCGTTGAAGCTTGGTCGTAAACGGCAAGGATAGGAAAGGATGATGCTCGGGGGGCTTTCCACACACCGCACGTAGGAGTATTTGCACTCGAAAACCGGTCAAAATTATTTTACGCTTTTTTTCTCAAGGTGATCAAAGGAAAAACAAGTTTTGACCTTAATTAGATGTTTATTAACAAAATATACGAACTTGACACGAAAACTATTACACTAGAAATAATAATATTTATAGTGTAATGTAATAGGGTGACATAGGATGCCAGCCATACAAATATGTGTACATTTTTGGAGTTTCACGAGCAAATGCATCAAATTTCTCAGTATCAATATTTTAATTATATCCACATTGACGCCAGTGATTCGAGAAGAGCATTCTGGGTCGGCAAAAAATCTTCTGGATGTGTTGCCATCATTTGTATCCCCAAAGCCCTGCTTGGGAAAGTCTACGAAGAGACCCATGTCTTCTTTGAATGCCTTTTGAATTTTTCTTTTGTTTCTTTAACAATTTTTTTGTCTTCGACAGTCCGCGCTTGCCACCTTTTTAGTGGTAGTTTATACGCTAAATGCAATAGCGATTCGAAAAAACGTATTCTTGAATGAAGAATAGAGAGTCCAAACTTCACTGCTTGGACACAGACTTCCTCTGCTTCAACCAATTTATTGAAATCTTTGGATGTCTGTCCGCAAATATAGCATCGCATGGTGGATACAGTATCAGTCGCAGCATTGCAAATTTTCCCATCTACCATTGTGAGCATCATATTATGCTTTATTTAGCATATTCCATTCGGAGTGGACACTTCTGTTACTCTCAAAATTGCAGCTTGATTTTCGATACATGCGATTTCATTTTTGGTTTCATATTTTGATATGTTGATAAAGCCTATACGAATTGGTCTACAGAATCTGACAGAGGAAGGGAATGGGTTTTGCCATTTAATTTTCTTCTGTTCTCCATGAATCACAACAACTAATCTTAAAGGAACAAAGGAGCTTTGAAAAATATTTGCGTCGCTGTCGGTGCTACTTTGAAATTTTTGTTTAAATTGAGTCTGTTGCGATCCGTCACAGCCCCATTTGGATATTAACACCATGTTTTGTTGTTCCTTCTCTGTACAAGTTTCTACAACTTCTGCCACATATTTATACAGGCGCAATGCAGTGTGGTCAAGTAATGCTTGTAGTTGAATTTCAGAGCAGGTTTCAGTCACTTGTATCGATTCCTCATTTGGATAACATTCCTTCTTTGCCTTTTTTATAAGGGAATGGCAATTGCCCCATGTAATACTTACCAATGTCTTCGGCTAAAATCGCCTTCTACGAAAATTGCCATCATTGTTACCCGAAGCGCGCTGACTCACGCCAGCAGCATACGTCCACTCCTCAACAGATACCTGCTCTCGTAGTTCCTTAGTTTTTCGAAGCTTATGCGGTCACTTAAATCTAGGAATATTTTTGGAGGTCGTCCCGGTTTTTGTGTGTGTTCCACAAACCAGTAAGGCAATTCAATCGAAGACTTGAGCCATTTTTCATTGATTTGCAAGAAAATTCATGTTTGTAACTAGCGGCTGTCCATTTTGTCTTAAAATCACTTTTAAAATACCTCAAAGTATGATTTAAAACACACCTTTGTAATCATCTGGACATTTTGTAATTTCTGTAAGTTTTTCTTCCATGAACGAAAACTTTTCATCTAGTTTTTTCCCTTTTGAATTGCTCCAGAATGTCATACTCTTCTGGTAAATTCCTTAACATTTTCAAAAGAATCTACAAGAGAACAAACGAAAAATTGCTATGTTGCAATAGTTTAACTAATTTAACATTTAATCCGCCGTGACTCGTGCGGGGTGTCCCAGACACCCCAGCGTTTTTTTTCGATGGGTTATCGACATATTCTGCAAATGTTAACTTGTGAGGCATGATGGTGCTCTCACCAGAAAGTATTACAATGTTATGAACAATATTAAATTATTTAAATCCAGATGGCATCGACTACTGAACAGCTATGACATTAATAATGTAGCTGCTTGTTAAAGCATGATGGATTAATGAGTTCAATAGTCTTCCTAAACAATGAACTTTAATACGCACGATCAACAATCAATGGCTTCGTGGAGTTCATCCCAATTTAGCAACTCTGTTGCAACTTAATTGTTAACTCGCCTATTCCAGTAAAAAGACTTCCATCCATGTTTTTTCGGGAGATTAACTTTTTAAATACATTTTTAGAGGGATATATATATGTTTAAGTTGGTGAGATTGATTATTTTCTCCGATAAATAAATGCCAGCGCTTATCATAGGCGAGGGTCATTAATGAGCGAGCCAATGTAACATACCACTTCACATTTAATACCTTTACTAAATAATGAGATCTGAAAATAACAATAGCAATATCAAAAAAATTACAAAATTGTCGAAAATTGTTATCTAAAGAAATATTTTCCTCATCTTTGAAAATGAAAAAATGTTTTTTTTTAAATTCTTTTTTCAAATTAGAAATATTTTCTCAATTTCGGTTACCATCTTAAAATTTGCAATCAATAAGTAAATATTGGGACAGGAAATGAAAGATACTAATCTTATTTACGAATTAAACGAGTTTTACATTATATATCTTGCTGAATTTCTCTTCCTATTGACATTTTCATTGTGTCTGCAGAATGCATCTGAGAAAATGTTTGCGTTGCGTTAATTTTGAATAAATAAAAAACAAAATGGCGGATGAAGGCGGACAATTTTATTGTGTTAAACAATTGTCAATAGTCTAAATTTTATGTCTGTAAACGGAATTTAGCTCGCCAAGACCCGACACATAGATAAAAATATTGATATATCATTATTTTGATGTAAAAAATACCCATATAATTACCGTCTATAAACCTACAATTTAAACAATAAAATTAAATAGTAAGACAAAGTACACATAACTTCCACTTTCATATTCAATAGATGTTTTTCATCTTAACTTAACAACAATATTTTGAGAAACAAATTGCACACACGAGAGCGCACGAACAAGTACATTCGTTTCCGACTGTCTGTGTTCCGACTGACTGTGCAACAATAGGCGTGAGCGGAGGGGAAGGTATTGGCTGCCAAAAGACGGACTGGTTATTGACGTTGAAGATTAATACGTTTGAAATGATTTAAACTTCATTTGGAAAATTTGACTTTTGACGGGTTTTAGAGTGCAAATACTCCTACGTGCGCCGCTTAGATTCGGGGAAGACATTGTAATTGGGTTGTTCTAAATGTTAATCAGTCGAGTATCTCAATGGAAGTGTCAACGGCCAGACCGTGCGAGACGGACGTGTTTCGGGAGCTCTCGGCAAGGTCGTTGTTTCGGGCGTTAGGCGTTTTCTTGCCCGGCGATCGACTAGCTCGGTCGCCGGGGGCGAGTTTGTCTTGCGTCCCCGGTTCGGTGAAGCATTTCTGTGCATAGTGGTTTTATACTACGTTTTCTGCGTGCCTAGGGCTTCCTAGGCACGCGTACTTTTCAGCACTCGTTGAGTGCTGGTGTTATTTTTTGTGTCGTGTGCGTGTGGTGCTGTGGTGGTGATGTTGCAGTCGCCATATCAAAGGAAGGCCACTATTGTGGCAAGTGTGGTTGATCTTCGAGAGCAGCCTACGATCCTGGAGGTCCACGACTTCATCCGTGGAGACCTCGGGTTGAAGGTGGAGGAGATCGTGTGCATTCAGTTTGGATTCAATAGGAAGCAGTTCTTCATCAAGGTATCTAACGAGAATATTGTAGACGAAGCGCTAAGGCGCGTTGGGAACAACGCCCCTTTTCCTAGTGCTGCCCACCCCAGGGCAAGAGTATATTTAGAGAGTGCAACCAAAAGATCCATTATGGTTAGGGTGCTGCTTCTTCCCATTGAAGTCCCCAACAGTGAAATAAAAAGTGCTCTGAGCAACTATGGTGACGTGAAAGAGATTATAGAGAATAGGTGGGAAGACAGGAAACTAATTCAGTGCGCAACAGGAACGAGACAGGTGAAGATGTTCATTAAAAACGAAATTCCATCATATATAAACATTGCTGGCCATAGAGCAATGGTAGTTTACCCTAATCAAAGACAGACGTGTTCGAAATGTGGTGCCAAAGATCATTTGAGAATACAGAGCCCTGCAATTAGATCAAATAAGGCGTCGTACGCGGAAGCGACAGTGGGAACCAAGGCTGTAGAAGAGGAAGGTGAGGTAATGGAGACATTAGAGGAAGAGCTTCAAATGGAGGTGGAAGGAGGAGAGAGGAGAGAAGGGAAAGCAGATTCAAGTGGGGCTGCTTCCATCGAAAATACAAAGGTGGAAGAAGAAAAGGAAAAGCAAGGTGAGCGAGAAGAATGGGAAGAAATAGGCATTAAGAGTAAAAAGAAACGGCACCGAACACATACAAAGAGGGCGGTGCTGCCTTTAGAAAAGGAAGAAGAATCAAACATGCAAAAAAAGAAGAGGAACGAGATGGGGGAGGGCCTGATAGGGGACGACGATAACAACAGAGAAGACTTGGGGGAGAAGGGGCTGAGGGAAGGGGGGGAATTTGAGAAATTCGAAGAAAGAATGAGCCCCCTGTCACCAAGGTCAAAGGACAAAGGAGGGAACCAGGTGATGCAGAAGGATGACCTCAGCGTAAATATGGAAGAACCACCAAGTGAAGAAGAGAGGGCTGGGGGGGATGAAGAGGAGCATGGGGGGGAAACCTTGAAACTGCCACTGAAGGACATAATTTTAAATTTGGAAACTGGGACACGGCCCTCGGGCAGAATAAAGGAGGAATTCGAGAGGGTGGGAGGGAAGAAGAACATCTAAAACCGTCACTAGAAGTGGAACAGTTTGACTCCAATTTTAAAATTTTTGCGGCTGACGCGTTTACGCCTGAAAAAGGAGAGACAGTCCTTTTAGGTGGAGCGGAGGGAGGAGAACAAAAGAGGAAGGAGGGAAAAGAAGAGATCACAAGAGTCTTGTGGGCAGAAACGGTGGCAGAAGGGAGCGAAGAAGAAGGGGAAGAGGGAGGAGTTTCTTCCCTTTTTATGTCAGGGCAGGAGAGACAATCCGATGATAAAATAGAAAAGTATTTAAAAAAATAGACCACCTAATGCGACAGTGATGGAAAGACTGCAAAAAGAGATAAGAGAAAGAGCCAAATCAAGAATTCCGGAAACAAGAAGAAACGCGAGAAAAATAACAAACAGAAGAACTAGAGACTAAAAGAACATTCCGTCTAGTTCCTCGTCTCTATATTTGTTTAATATTTTTCAGATATGGAGAGTCTAATAAATAGAAGATTAAATGTGCGTGAGAACGTGAATGATAGTTTGTTTATGTTGTCCGGAAAGAAAAAGGGAATGGAAGAGGGGAAGTGGTGTGCATGTGTTTTGGAGGGAGTTGGTCTGAATGTGAGAGTGAACGGTTGTGCAAGGCGAAAGCGTTATTGTGCCGGAAAAATCAATGTTTTCTTGGCGGGGTTAAAATGGGAGAGTTTGGGCAGTGATATGAAGGAGGGAGTGAGATATATGTCAAACGGGAAGAAAAAAAGTGAAAAACGGAATCGAGTACGGAACAATACTTCGATCGCGGAAGGAGAAGGGAGTGGAGAGGAGGGACGGAGGGAGGGAGGTTTCAAACGTAAACAGATCAATACTCCGCTGCCAGAAGAAGAGGGGAGTGGAGTGGAGGGACGGGAGGAGGGAGGTTTCAAACGTAAACAGATCAATACTTCGCTCGCGGAAGGAGAGGGGAGTGGAGTGGAGGGACGGGGGGAGGGAGGTTTCAAACGTAAACAGATCAATACTTCGCTCGCGGAAGGAGAGGGGAGTGGAGTGGAGGGACGGGGGGAGGGAGGTTTCAAACGTAAACAGATCAATACTTCGCTCGCGGAAGGAGAGGGGAGTGGAGTGGAGGGACGGGGGGAGGGAGGTTTCAAACGTAAACAGATCAATACTTCGCTCGCGGAAGGAGAGGGGAGTGGAGTGGAGGGACGGGGGGAGGGAGGTTTCAAACGTAAACAGATCAATACTTCGCTCGCGGAAGGAGAGGGGAGTGGAGTGGAGGGACGGGGGGAGGGAGGTTTCAAACGTAAACAGATCAATACTCCGTTGACGCAAGGAGAGGGGAGTGGAGTGATGGGAGGGGGGAAAGGTCTGTTTTCCATTCTAGGTGTCAACACAGCTGATCTCAGAGGGAGAAGAGGGGAAGGAGGAGTGAAAGTGGCAGAGGAGATCGACGGACTGCTGGAGAAAGAACATGAGCAAGAAAGAAGATTGTCAGCTTCGGCAGCTGTACATGGAAGGAAAACACCTGACACCGCGGGAGGACATCAAGGAGGAGAGGAATTCATTTGGATGGAAATTCATCATACGTTTATATCAGTAAGGGATAAAATAAGTCAATATAAGACTTTTAATTATAAATGTAAAGGAGGGATAACAGAAAAAGGCACAAGCAAAAGGAAAAAAATATGTGATCAAGGGATATGTTTTAAAGTAAAAATACTGGCTTCCTTCTTGCAAAAATTATTTGTTCTTCTGGTCCACTTAAATGACACCTTGTTACTATCGAAGGATATCTTATGCATTTTAATCCATGTAATGGATCCTCTAAATAAGATTTTAGACCCCCTGATTCGTCTTGAAGACTTTTTACATGATTCTTACGCTAATTTTAGTAACTTTTATGTGCTTTCAAAGATAATTTTAAATGTTTTGACTGATTCTTTTTTCCTTTTAAATGGTTTTTTAGATGGTTTTAATACTTAGAAACTATTTATGACCCATTTATTTTTTCACTTTTTAGTCCCCTTAAATAATCCTTATGATGCTTTTATACTTTTTAACTGTGTCCTTACTCCCTTTAGCTGTGGTTTTAATATGTTTAACGCTCCTTTATTGATTTTACGTGGTTTTCAAAGCTTCAAGACGACTTTTTAGATACTTTTATTAACCTTTTAAAAAGTTTCACCTTTTTGAAGCTGTTTTTTAATTACTTTTTTACATATATTTTAGTCCCCTTTATCAGTTTAGAAATTTTTGTCTTTTATCTGTTTGTTTTAAGCGTTTCCTTGGATCCATTGGATGGTTTTTTGATTGTTTTTTGTCATTTAAAAGTATCTTTTAGTTTTTTATGTATTTATTCCTTGGTCTCTATAATACTGACCCCCCTAGTAATTTTTAATTATAATCCCTGTTTTTATAGAGCCTCTTTTAGACTGTCACAACCCCCCTTGGTCCTTTTTTGACCTCATATTTATTTATTATTTATTTTTATATAAAATGAATAAATTGAAAATTGCCACGCTGAATGTAAGGGCAATCCAAAAGAAAGAGAAAATTGACGAGGTATTCAGCGTGGTCAGAAACAGTAAAATAGACATATTACTCATGCAGGAGGTCATGGTCTCACCGCTTTGGAACAATGAGGATTTTGATGTAATTATAAATACCAATGGTGAAAGAGGCACGGGCTGCATCATTAATAAACCCTTTAAACCGAGATCGATTCGATTAAGCCCAAACGGGAGAATTCTAGTTTTTAAAATAGAGGAATTGAATTTTATAAATACTTGTGGACCTTCCGGCTCCAGAGCCAATGAGGCGAGAAAAAATTTTCATGAAGGGGACATTGTACCGTGTATGGACCAATTCAATGAAAATACCATAATGGGTGGTGATTTTAATGCTATTATTAACACACAAGACAGTCTAATCAATATGGAAAAGATAGTTTACCCCATTAATAAAGAACTGGATGTTGTCATAAAGGCATTTGAATTGATTGACCTTAACGATACTTTTCAAAAAGACGAAAGAGTAAAATATACCTTAATCGAAAAGAATTATGCTACAAGACAAGACAGATTTTACATTTAAAAAGAACTCAGGGCTTAATGTAAAAATTATGAATGCTTATCCAGTCACTGTATCGGATCATTTACTCGTCGAAATTAAAATTAATAGAGACAATGGTAGAAATAGTAAAAAATTCCCTCGTTTCGTAAAAAACAGGATTAATATAAATCTTCTAAAAGATAAAGGGACATGTAACGACTTCAGAATGAAATGGAAAGAGTGGGAAAAGAAGTATCAATACTTAGACGATAAAACAAAATGGGATAAATTGAAACATAAAAGCAAAAATTTCTTTCTAGAGATAGAAAAAGAGAAGCTTAGAGATATGAACACATTATTAAAATTTTACAGAGATGTTTTAATTGCTAAACTGAAGGGAAATGTAGACATCAAGTCAGCCTATGAAACGAAAATGGACATAGTTAACTTAGAGGAAAAAAAGAGAGATTTCGTTTTAATTAAAAGATACGATGAATACGTAAAGGAGGAACAAACGTCATTGTACCATCTAGGTAACGTAATGAAAAGAAAAAAGGAAATACACATAGATAATTTAAATAACGAGAAAGGAAACACACTAATTAACCAAAGGCAGATGAAGGACTATGTTTGTAAACACTTTCGAAATAAATACAAATCAGACCCCGTCACTGACGGTGTCGAGTTCTTTTCATTAAAAAAAGAACAAAAAATAACTGAAGAGGAAAAGCTTGACCTAGAGAAAGAACTAACAGTAGAAGAATTCGACAGAGTAGTGGAAGATCTTAAAAAAGACAAAAGTCCAGGAGACGATGGTCTTGCCAATAGTTTTTACAAACTTTTCTGGAAAGAAATAAGGACTAGTTTTTGAAATGCATTCATGACATCAATCGAAACGGGTAAACTAACGAGTACACAGAGGGAAGGAAAAGTAATTCTAATACCAAAGGAAAAAGAGACAAAAACCTTAGATAACATGAGACCGAATACCCTGTCCAACACGGACTACAAAATTATGGCTAAAGTGATTAATAATAGACTGATGAGTTTTGCCAGCAAAATAATAAGTGAAAAACAATTCGCAATTAAAAACGAAAATAGAAACATAATACAGGCCCTTAACATTATAAGAGACATCATGAGCACAAAAAAACAATATAATTATAAGGAACTCAAATTAATCTGTATCGACTTTGAGAAGGCTTTTGAAAAAGTAAACATTAGTTATGTGAGTGAAATTTTAAAAAGGATGAATGTGCCTGACAAGTTTTTAAAGATTTTAAACGTATTTCACACAGATAACGTAATAAAAATTCAAATTAGTCCTGGGGTTTTCACCGACGACATGTGTGTTGAAAGGTCAATCAGACAGGGTTGCCCCCCGTCTATGTTTCTATACGCCCGTATCCAGTTAGAACCGCTTTTAGCTGAAATAGACGCATCGGGGGATTTGGATCGGGAGACCAAGGGAGAAATCTTTTAGCTCACGCGGACGACCTCACTATCGTGAGCACGAAACAGGTGGATGTAGAGGTTTTAAGGGAAATTTTGAACAATTACGAAAAACAAAGTGGCCAAAAAGTGAACCAGAACAAGACTTAAGATTTTACCCTTGAATGATGGACCACGCGGAGAAAACAGTTTTAGGGAAGAGGTGACGGAAGTTAAAATCTTAGGTAGAGCGTGGTCACGTGACCTGAAAATAACCATCGAAAAGAATTGGTTCAAAATAGTAAATGAGGTAATAGCAGACTGCATCCTAATGTCAAATAGGACAATAAATATCTATATACAAAGGACTATGCTTTTAAACACCTACATATTAGCTAAACTATGGTATGTCGGGCAGGTCCTCCCTCCTCCCAACAAAGAATTAGCTAGGATAATAAAACATACAAATTTCTTTCTCTGGGAAAATAAATTGTATAAAACTGCCCGGTTACAAAATATTTTGCCTTGGGGGGAGGGAGGACTAGGTCTAACAGATAGTAAAACGAAAATATTAGCGCTTTACACAAACAATATTGTGAATGCCATGACAATTAATGATAGCCCGGAGAAACATCCTAAAAAAGAGTTTAGATGTAATGCAAGGAGGGAGCCATTTAAAAGCATATATCCAAGAGGCGAAAAGAATAATTGAAGAGATGGATTTCGAGAAAAGTAACAAAAGCAAAGAAATAAACAACAAATTAATAAGAGAGACTAAGAAAGATAATGAAATACATATAGAGGTTAAACATAAAGATCTTAACTGGAAGAAGATTTGGAAAAATATAGCGAATACAAACATATCCCTTGATCACAAGGTGCTTTTGTTTGAAGTTGCGAATGACTTACAAATAACCAATGAAAAGCTATATAATATTTAAAAAATTGAATTACCCTTATGTATAAAATGTGATAAAATTGAAGATTTGGAGCATACATTTTTTTATTGTAAAAACATAAGAAAGATTTGGAAAAACATTAAAGAATTTTATAATGACGTGAATATTTATGACGAAAGACTGGAAAGAAACTTGAAACTTTTACTGCTTGATATAACTGTATTTCCTTCTTTGAAATTAGATGCGATTGCATATTTTTTGGCAACCTATTTTGAAGCAGTTAAAATAAAAAGACAAGGAAATAAAAAAGACATTAATGTTAAAGATTTGGACCTTGAGCATATGCCGATAGATGCAACGAAGCTTGTAAAATTATTTTATGAAAGATATCCTGACATATATGTATAAGCTTACTAGAGTATGTATTGAATTGAATTGTATGTATATGTGAAAATGAATGGTTTACGGTTTCAATATTGTAAATGTAAATTAATATAATATTATAAAATGTCTCATAAAAGAATATCTCCATTTATTAATGGTGAAAATGTAAAATAATGTAAAAATTGCTCATGTAGGTGTATTGGTGAATAAAGATGTAATTAAAATAAAAAAATACCACGTTGAAGTCACCGGTTCTCGTCCGATCGCATAAGTTAAGCAACGTCGGGTCCGGATAGTACTTGGACGGGTGACCGCTTGGGAAGTGCTGCTAGCATAATACTTTTATTTCTTAAAATTAACTTCTCTCTCAAGGAAGGAAAGATGATATTTTTTTCAAAAAAGCACAGAATTTCTTTTCATTTCCACTGACGTTCTCCGTAATCACATTATGCTATCACGCATTCATGGTTCTGTTGAAATATAAACGATCCTCAGCACAACCTTTCCACAACGATTGCCAAACATAGACTAGTGTGTTCCGCTCATCCACATTGTGAAGTATTTTGAACTAATAGCGAGGAAGGACTTTTTGGAAAACGCAGTTTATGAAAGATACTCCTTGCACGTGTTCCTGAAGCTTTCGCACGCAGGAACCAGTTGCCACTAGACAAAAGACGGCAGGGGACAATAATAACGGATATTTATTGCGGAAATTGTGGTTTTGGCCAGCTTTTTTCGATTTCCGCCCACTGTGCGTTGGTTCAATAGTCAAGTTGATTGGAAGTTCGTAGTAGCGTAGTCGTAAACGGCAAGGATCGGAAGGGGTGATGCTTGGGGGGCTTTCCACACGCCGCTTAGATTCGTGTAAGACAGTTGTAATTGGGTTGTTCTAAATGTTAATAAGTCGAGTATCTCAACGGAAGCGTACGGACGTGTATTCCTTGAGCTCCGGTTCTACGAGCAGCGGTTTTTCCAGGAGAGGCTCCCCGGCGATCGAGGCTTCGGTCGCCGGGAGGCGAGCGGCATCGTCTTCCGGAGGTCCTTTGACCGTATGTCGTGTTTCGTGGTTTTTTTTCCGTACACAGTGAGTTTTTCTTTACTTAGTGTGTGCGTTCGTACAAGTGAAGTGTACTTTTCATTGGTGTGTATAGTGGTGGCCGCTCGGTGCGGCCCCTGACAGAACACTATGCCGGTGGAGAGGAAGAACACGTTCAAGATTACTTTTGAGGGGTGGAAGGAGTTCCCCTCGGCCCTCGAGGTCCACCAGTTCGTTGTTGTCGAGCTCGGGCTGGGGTTAAAAGATTTGGTCGGAATCCAGCTGGATTACTACCGGAAGCAAGTATTTATTAAGGTTAGTAATGAGGACTGTTTCAATGTTTTATCCAAGAAGTCGGATGCTCCCTTGAATTTTCCTACTAGCGAGAATAGAAAAGGTGAGGTGAGGATGTTATCGGTTTCTGAGAGAAAAACGGTAGTGAGAGTATGCATGACTTCTTTTGAGCTTACCCAGGAACAGGTGGAGAAGGAACTCAG
Source organism: Pyrrhosoma nymphula (assembly GCA_963573305.1). NCBI lineage: Eukaryota > Metazoa > Arthropoda > Insecta > Odonata > Coenagrionidae > Pyrrhosoma > Pyrrhosoma nymphula. Next base: position 277,547 of record CAUYRF010000001.1, read on the forward strand.
GAAATATGGGAAGGTGGTACATTACCAGGACCTGTATTTCTATGGAAAAGGTTTTATACCAACATGGACAGGGACAAGGTTAGTGAAAATGATTTAAATGAAGAGATTCCTAGCTACATTCCCATAGAAGGGGAACGCGCCGTTATCCACTATGACGGTCAGAAGCAGACTTGTTCCAGGTGTGGGAGTATAAAACACATTCGAATTAATTGTCCAGTGATTTTAGGCAAACCAAGTTATGCGGATGCCCTCCGTGAAAGGGAGAAGGGAAGTCCAACTGCTGACACAAGTATGGAGATATCACGTCAAGGTCCCGCGACGGAGGAGACGGGGGAGGCTAGTGGAGTTGCAGACGCGGAAAGCGATTTGACGGACTCCGGTCTGGCCACAGGGCACGTCAAAAAACGGGCTAGACACGGAAGCAGATGTAAAAAAAAACAAATCGGCGCAAAAAAGTCAAAGCCAGGCGGTTATGAATGAGGAAGACCTTGCTTCGAGAAGGGGGGGGAGAAATGGAGTGGGAAATGGAGGTGTCGGTGGAGGCAGCAGCTGCGGCAAAAGAGTGTGCTGAAGTGAACAGCGAGGAGGGGATGGGGGAGGAAGAGGGGGCGGAGCATGTGAGTCAGCTCGTGGCGGAGGAGAGCCATTTTGACGTGAGGGAGAGGGGGGAGGGACGGGAGGAGGAGGAGGGGAGGGGAGTGGATGGCAGCATGGCGTCGACCATCGAGTGTAGGGAGATAGTGGAGTAGGAGGAGGCGAAAATGGAGGAGAAAGAAGAAGAGCCCGATAATCCGGAGGGGGTGGAGAGCCCAACAGGAGATGGCAATGTGGAGGCGGAAGACATGACGGATCTCCCGCTTCTAGTGGGAGGTTTGGAGGTGGAGGAGGTGGGGGTCTCTGGAGTGGGAGAGGAGAGGGAGTTGGAGATGTCGGAGGAGGGAGGATCAGCAGCCGAAGGGGGCGGCTTAGACGTAAAAAGTGAAGACGGGACGATAAAAGGAGACGAGGGAAACCTCAATCTATTTCAAATATACGAAGAAAGAATTACAACGAAGCACAGGTCGATAAAGGTGAAACCTGTGTGGTCCGCAGGAAACACCAGTGAAGAATAGGTGCTTTCTGGGGGCGATTCTGCGGAGATAGCGGGTGCCAGCAGGAGACAGGATTTCCTGAAAGGCAGGCTAGCTCCAAAGAGTTTAGTTCTAGGGAGAAAGAAGAGGCAGAATCATAAAGGCTTATTCACCAAAAAATGAGTAGTGAATCATCATTTGTTAATAATACAATAGAATTTGTTATTGGAAGTAGTAGAGATATGTCGTGGAGGTATCCTATTCAAAGGCACAAAGGAAAGTGAGGTGAGAGGCAGTGCAAAAAAAGTCGCGGGAGGTCTGAAAGATTGAGCGACGCGGAGGCGGGATGCGCGAGAGGGGAAGTGAATGTCGGGGGGAGGAGGGGAAGGGTGGGAGCCGAAGTGACTCCAACCAACTAAGTGAGAGAGAATATGAGAGTGTGTGTGTGTTGTTGTTTGGGAAATTCGAAATTGGGTGATAAATAGGGTGGCAGTTTTTAATTGGAGCGCCAGGAACTGTTTTCTGGCGTCGGCCGCAGAATACAGGATCACAGCCTTTGAGCCTTGGTCAGGATGACCGCATTTTTGGTATCCTTCCTCACTTTACTGGCTATAAAAGCGGGGCAGGACCTGGTGAGGGAATGGTGCGGCCAATGGTGCGGCGAATGGTGCGGCGAAAGGTGTGGCAGAAGTCGTGACAGAAGTCGCTGGCAGTAGTCGCTGCATTTTGTAGTCGTAGGCATTTTGGCCGTCGTTGGCGCACATGTCGTTAGCGCGCATGTCGTTCGGGCAAGTCCTTCGGCTAAGTCCGGAGGATAAACAGTCCGCAGAGGGGAAACTGCGCAAAGAGGGGAATTGACCAAAAAAAAAAAACGGGGGGGAAAATGGCACATCCACTGGGGGAAATCAGGCACAGAATTGACTCCCGGATGAGGAATGATGATTGAATCAATGACACATTTTTTCTTGCTAGAGGGACACTTTCACTGAATTCACAATGCCAGTTTATGGCTTAAGACGCAATTTACTGAACAATATTGCCAAAAAACTGAGCACACACACCCACAGACAAGAATCTCCTCTCCTTTCTGGACCACAAAGGTGGAACAGCTGATCATTCAGCGTAGAAGGATAATCACTAATAAACATCTTGAAGTTAATAACCCAGTTTAGTAACATTTCAGATTCATACAATCTTTCAGTATGACACTGGTTCACACAGCCATAGCCAACCATAGAGGGAGAGACACTCCTCGAAAGTTGCCAAAGTACAGGAAACATGAGAGCAGTATACCACAGCTGTGATTCCAGGTGACAGGTGAAGATTGCAGATAAACACATTAAACAATAGATTTTAAGTATTCAACAGCCTTCAAACAAATGATAAAAGTATATTCTGACTGTCACAAACATGGACCAGTAGAATGATATGATAGCATCTTTGATATCAATTATCATAAATAATTTGGATGTCCAGCTGGCAACATCCAACAAATGAGAAATAAATCTAAGTAACAAAAAACCAACACCCAGTAGACGAAACATCTGACTCGTCAGGTGTAATGAATTAACTAGAAAGAGAATATTGCATAAAACAAAGCAAATATTCTTGAAGGCAGGATTATACAATTGTTCAATGAAAGTAGACTTGTATTCATTGAAAGTAATAGTATGCAATTGTGTGACATCAGTTAAATATACTTTAGAAAATTATAATAATCATACATATATACCAATATTTTTTTATATTCAAAGTTCACCCTAGTATTAATAATATCAATGATCATTTAAGTATAACAATATCATTCTGTGTTCCAAGTTCACCCTAGTATTAACAATATTAATGATTATATCAAACTTGTGAGTGGATCCCCCATATTCATGAACCTTAAAAACTAATTACATGGTTTTATGCAACCACTTGGGTTGCACTGTTAAGCATAAACACAATCATTGAAGAAGTTGGGTTGATAGAACGACTCAGAATGAGAGGTCAATCAATTTCATGGACCTTTAAACTAATTAAATTTTTTCGCACAACCAATCGGGTTGTACTGTTAAGCATTGATAACTCAATGAAGGAATTTGGGTTGATAGAAATGACTCAGAATAAGATTGGAGTCATTTTAATGACAAATTAGATTGATATCTCTCCAATGTCACTCCCCAATTAAGAAATTGTTTTCCATGAAAAAACAGCAAAAAATGGAAAATTAATTTGGGTAAGATGAGAGATTCAATCAGTTCTCGGGCCAGGTTAAGCCAAACGTGTTAGAAAAAGCTAATAAATAGAAAAATAATTTAGTGGCCACCGTCATAGATAATTCAATTCAAAATTTGTTGGGGGTTGGAACCCCAGACCAGCTAAGTATGATACTAGAGCTGGGTGCTGTTTGCGACAATCATTATAATTGCCGGGTGATGGGATCGCACCCCCTACGCCAGATACATGACCTAACAACCCAATATTCAACATACATAACCTGACTACAGAAATTAGATAGCCAGGTAGAGACAGAAAATGATAATGTTTGCAATTTACACAGTTAATCACCATAAAGAAAGCACTAATCACCCTGGGAGGACAATGGTATAATCACTGTCGATGTCACACACATGAATCTTAACAGCCATTGACCCTCCGCAACTTATCTGGAAGCGAGTCACCTCGGGAATGTTCCTGGCTGTTCTCCCCACATCCCATTCCAATCAGACCATTCGTCCTCCCAACTGATTTCACAATTTGCACACTTTGAGAGGAAGACAACATTATAAGTATGGTGATCACTGTGTTCACATTATTAAGTATTAGTAAAATAATATATTAATAGAATAGTACATATTGATCAACTAAAAGGCAACAAATAACAGTGTGTTTAAATAGAATTTTAGTATTTCATTGAGTTAATTTGAAAAATGCAATAGTCACACCATATTGAGCTAGTGAGAATTCACAGAGTCACGATGATAAATTTTTAACTGAGAGACATGGCATATTTTTTCTTTATCATGTGATAGCTCAAGAACAACTGTTACAGGAGACACAAATTTTTTAATAATGAAAGGACCTTCACAAAGAGGCATTAGCTTGGCTGTTCTCTTGTCTGCCTTTGAGCTAATAGGATGATTTGTACAAAGAACTAAATCCCCAGGGGCAAAATTACTGGAGAGTGGAGTTTGTTAAAAGCCTCCCCATGTTTAGCCCTTGCCTTTTTGAGATTGGCGACCACTTGTTGCAAGTAGGCTTTCCTCTGATCATCCTTAATTTTATCCTCGAACAGCTCAATAGGAATTGACCACTGATTTGTAAGAGGATGTGGCAGTTGTCTACCAAACATTATTTTGGCAGGAGATTGGCCAGTGCTACCATGTACAGCAGTATTGAAAGCAAAGTTTAGATGATAGAGGAAAAGGTCCCATGTAGAGTGAACATTGTTACATAAAATTGTCAAGGCAGATTTTAAATTTCGATGAAGTCTTTCGACTTGGTTGGTAATATGGAGATGTGAAAACTTGTTTTATACCAAGTTGTAAACACATCTCCCTAAGCAGGTGTGACTTAAAAAGTGAAGCATTATCAGAGACCAGATATTTTGGAAAACCAAACTTGGAGAAAACTCTTTGAGTGAGGACAGACACAACAGCACCAGCTGTAGCCTTTCGTACAGGCTCCAATATACAAAATTTAGAGAACCCATCAATCAGTGTTAAAATATACTGATTACTACCCTTTGTGGATGGGAACGGGCCGACAATATCGATATAAATTCTTTCCCAGACATCAGAAGGGATGTTAGAAGATAACGTGCCAGGCGAAGAACAATTTCTAGGTTTACATGTCTGACATAAGTGGCAATTTCTGACCATGTCAAAAATTTCCCTTTTCATATCCTTCCACCAATATTCCCTGCTAATTTTCTCATAAGTTTTGGACATTCCCAGGTGAGCGCCAAAACTAGAGCAATGAAAATATTGGAATATCATTGGTCGGAGCACGACAGGTAAAACAACCTTCCCTCTAAGAGTTTTTGAATTGCCAAAACATAGCAGCTGGTTCTTAACAAAATAATTTGTACAAGACAAAGGATCTTTTAGCACTTTCTGGAGAATATTCCTCAAAGTAAGATCTGACCTTTGATGGTCTCTAATATTAACAAATGATAAAGGAACATTATTCAATACACAAGCCATTGGTGGAAATAGATCATCACCAACTTTAGATGAATCAATATCACTAGCAACGTTATCACTAGACACAGGACACTTAATCAAAGCTTGCTTTAACTGAATAAAAGCTTCATTCTCTGCCGTTGACCAGTGAAAGGGAACATTCTTACGTTTAAGGCGATTTAAAGGAATAGAAATTTCAGAATACCTTGGAATGAACTTTGAATAGAAACCACATAACCCCAGAAATCTCGCTAATTCCTTCAAACACTTTGGAGCAGGGAATTTTTCGATTGGCTTCACTCTATCAGGATCAACTTGAAGTTTTCCATGGGATATCAAGTGGCCCAGGACGGTGAGAGACGTAGTGCCAAGTTTAACCTTCTCCTCACATACAGTAAGTCCAGCCAAACGAAGTCTCTTAAGGACAGCATCGACGTGATTAATATGATCCCTGGAATTTTTTGAATAGATACACAAATCATCGATATAAGGATACACACAAGAATACTTTAGATCTCCCAGTACCTAGTTAATTAAGCGAGTGAATACTTGGGGAGAATTGGCAAACCCGAATGGCAAACGAGTATATTGATATATCCCGAACGGTGTGACAAAAGCAGTATATTTCTTCGAATTTTCAGACAAAGGAATTTGGTGAAAAGCAGAATTAAGATCAAGTATGGTGAAGTATTTTGCGTCAGCTAAATACTGAAATGCATGTTCCACCGACGGAGTGGGATAACGGTCTATTTGAACTTGCTTATTAAGCTTACGATAATCCACGACTAACCTCTCCGTACCATCCTTCTTGGGAATTAAAAAGGCTGGAGAAGACCAATTTGAGTTAGAATTTTCAATAATTCCCTTGTCGAGCAGCGACTGAACATGTTTTTTCATGATCTGTGCCTTAACGGGAGATAAAGAGAATGGATGACTCCGAATCGGGTTACAGTCAGTTAATTCTATTTCGTAAGTCATAAGCGATGTGGTCCCCAAATCGTGGGTCTTGACATCGGGATATTGCGACAACAAATATTTTAACTCACTTATCAAATTATCCGAAGATTTCGATTCATTTTCAATGAAAAAAGGATTGATGCAAGACTGTCGACCGACTGCTGCTTGGCACTTCGGGATACGCACTCGATGCGCAATTGTCAACTGAATAAGCGATAAAATTTAACTTAGTAGCGGGAAACGTTTCAAAAGAGACAGCTTTCGGATGAACAATCATATTGGATTTCCGAATAAAATCAAGGCCTAGAAGAATTGGAAATGGAATATTGGCTACATAAAATGTATGCTGCCAGGAAAATTTGTCAATTTGCACCTTAAGTTGGATCGACATCCTTAATTGAAACGGTTGACCAGAAACTGTCAATAGCTCGATAGAGTCGGAAGACTTTTGAGATTTGCCACCGCGAATTTTAAAGAGTTTTGAAGAACTTTTCGTCGCAAATAGAAACGGAACAACCAGTATCAATGAGGGCATTGCAAGAAATAGACTGAAGTTTTATCGGAAGAAGGGGCAAATTACTGTTACAATTTTGACGTACGCTCATGAAACTCACGGCTGGTTGGCGTGTTTCACGGGCTTTCTTCCGACATTCCCTTGCATGATGCCCAATTTTACGACAATACGAACAAATTATTTGCCTTGCGGCAACTGGGGAGACATTAGGAGAAATACTATGAAATGTATTGGCGTACTCGGCACAATCCATCAATTGCTTTGACGCCTGGGTTATGACAGAGTCTAACTCCTCAAAGGTCGTGGGCTGGCGAGCAAACATTATGGCGGATTTCGTGAGAGGATTTAACCCTTGAATAATTAACCGAACGGTTTGGCACTCGGTGAACTCGAACGCCAACACTTGAATCGCGTTACGAACAGAAAATACGAAATCATTAGGAGTTTCAAGGGGGAACTGAAATCTCTTTACTTTAGTGGTAACAAGACGGTCAAACTCTCGATCACTTACAATTCTTCCCCAAATTCGTTTGGTAATTTCGGCCCACGAAAGATTCTGATTTAACATAGAGCCAAAACTGATGAGCACTAGCTGGCAGCTTGGTAATGACTAAATACAACAACTTAGACAAAGGAACTAGGTAGCGAAAGAGAGACAATTTCAGTCAGTTTCAACATGAAATTATACCAACTTTCTGTATTGGAAACCTCGAATGGTGGAAAATCAGCGATCAGCTGCTTCACTATGACCAGACCTTCAGACAGCGGCAGAACAGGTTGCATTGGGACTGGCGGTGCGACATGGGTTGGATTCTGCTCGTTCACCTGGCCTCGGGGAACCACGTTGGGTGTGGATTCCGCCGGAACACCAGAAGTTTCAAGTGTAAGCCCAGATCCCCCATTAGATCTAGCACGCCTGTCCTCGGCCGTGGTCAAGTAAGCCCTTGCGTACTGATCGACTGAATCACCAGGCATACTGACGAAACTCCACTCAAATTGCCGGAAGATAAGACGAAAATACTTTGTCACACAAGAATTTACACACTAAACTCCGACAGGAATTTACAATGACCTATTCTAGGGCCTCGAACTGGAAACCAGGAACACGAAATAAATTACGAAAAAGAAAACCCTTGCCTATTTCGATTGCCGTTAGCGGCAGAGACAAAACTTCCGTGAAGGAAGAAAATGAAATATCAGAAATAATGACGATCACAGATCCTCATACAACACTCACCAACTGCGTTGGAAAGACAGGAAATGAACAACCACGCTCTGCTACCAGTTTGTAGCGCTATCGGGAGAAGGAGCAGATTTTCTCGCCGATAACACTCTTGAAAACACAAACTCTTTCCAAGCTCGGGTGAGAAAAATGAGGAAAACGAAATATACACAAGTATTATCAATCATAAACTTAACTTATCAATATATGTTACAAATCACAAAATAGAACCAAACCAATTACAATAATTTACCCATAGGTCGAGTGCCAGGCGACCGTAATGAAAGTTTTCAGTCGGAAAATAATTTAAGTTTAACAAGTACGAGAGGTTGAGCTTCTCTCTTATGTACAAAAGTGACTAAGTCAGCAGGCTCACACAACGGTGTTACCAGGTCGGCGTCTCGGAAGCAATAGAGGGCGAGCTTTGACATGAGTCAGCTGAGGAGGGGGTCTGTCGACAAGGACGAAGGTGGAATGGGTAAGGTCAGGAGGTTGGCGATTGGTAGCCTTGGAGGGGAGGAAATAATGGGATGGGTGATAGATAGGGTGGCAGTTTTTAATTGGAGCGCCAGGAACTGTTTTCTGGCGTCGGCCGCAGAATACAGGATCACAGCCTTTGAGCCTTGGTCAGGATGACCGCATTTTTGGTATCCTTCCTCACTTTACTGGCTATAAAAGCGGGGCAGGACCTGGTGAGGGAATGGTGCGGCCAATGGTGCGGCGAATGGTGCGGCGAAAGGTGTGGTAGAAGTCGTGACAGAAGTCGCTGGCAGTAGTCGCTGCATTTTGTAGTCGTAGGCATTTTGGCCGTCGTTGGCGCACATGTCGTTAGCGCGCATGTCGTTCGGGCAAATCCTTCGGCTAAGTCCGGAGGATAAACAGTCCGCAGAGGGGAAACTGCGCAAAGAGGGGAATTGACCAAAAAAAAAAAAAACGGGGGGGAAAATGGCACATCCACTGGGGGAAATCAGGCACAGAATTGACTCCCGGATGAGGAATGATGATTGAATCATTGACACATTTTTTCTTGCTAGAGGGACACTTTCACTGAATTCACAATGCCAGTTTATGGCTTAAGACGCAATTTACTGAACAATATTGCCAGGAAACTGAGCACACACACCCACAGACAAGAATCTCCTCTCCTTTCTGGACCACAAAGGTGGAACAGCTGATCATTCAGCGTAGAAGGATAATCACTAATAAACATCTTGAAGTTAATAACCCAGTTTAGTAACATTTCAGATTCATACAATCTTTCAGTATGACACTGGTTCACACAGCCATAGCCAACCATAGAGGGAGAGACACTCCTCGAAAGTTGCCAAAGTACAGGAAACATGAGAGCAGTATACCACAGCTGTGATTCCAGGTGACAGGTGAAGATTGCAGATAAACACATTAAACAATAGATTTTAAGTATTCAACAGCCTTCAAACAAATGATAAAAGTATATTCTGACTGTCACAAACATGGACCAGTAGAATGATATGATAGCATCTTTGATATCAATTATCATAAATAATTTGGATGTCCAGCTGGCAACATCCAACAAATGAGAAATAAATCTAAGTAACAAAAAACCAACACCCAGTAGACGAAACATCTGACTCGTCAGGTGTAATGAATTAACTAGAAAGAGAATATTGCATAAAACAAAGCAAATATTCTTGAAGGCAGGATTATACAATTGTTCAATGAAAGTAGACTTGTATTCATTGAAAGTAATAGTATGCAATTGTGTGACATCAGTTAAATATACTTTAGAAAATTATAATAATCATACATATATACCAATATTTTTTTATATTCAAAGTTCACCCTAGTATTAATAATATCAATGATCATTTAAGTATAACAATATCATTCTGTGTTCCAAGTTCACCCTAGTATTAACAATATTAATGATTATATCAAACTTGTGAGTGGATCCCCCATATTCATGAACCTTAAAAACTAATTACATGGTTTTATGCAACCACTTGGGTTGCACTGTTAAGCATAAACACAATCATTGAAGAAGTTGGGTTGATAGAACGACTCAGAATGAGAGGTCAATCAATTTCATGGACCTTTAAACTAATTAAATTTTTTCGCACAACCAATCGGGTTGTACTGTTAAGCATTGATAACTCAATGAAGGAATTTGGGTTGATAGAAATGACTCAGAATAAGATTGGAGTCATTTTAATGACAAATTAGATTGATATCTCTCCAATGTCACTCCCCAATGTAAGAAATTGTTTTCCATGAAAAAACAGCAAAAAATGGAAAATTAATTTGGGTAAGATGAGAGATTCAATCAGTTCTCGGGCCAGGTTAAGCCAAACGTGTTAGAAAAAGCTAATAAATAGAAAAATAATTTAGTGGCCACCGTCATAGATAATTCAATTCAAAATTTGTTGGGGGTTGGAACCCCAGACCAGCTAAGTATGATACTAGAGCTGGGTGCTGTTTGCGACAATCATTATAATTGCCGGGTGATGGGATCGCACCCCCTACGCCAGATACATGACCTAACAACCCAATATTCAACATACATAACCTGACTACAGAAATTAGATAGCCAGGTAGAGACAGAAAATGATAATGTTTGCAATTTACACAGTTAATCACCATAAAGAAAGCACTAATCACCCTGGGAGGACAATGGTATAATCACTGTCGATGTCACACACATGAATCTTAACAGCCATTGACCCTCCGCAACTTATCTGGAAGCGAGTCACCTCGGGAATGTTCCTGGCTGTTCTCCCCACATCCCATTCCAATCAGACCATTCGTCCTCCCAACTGATTTCACAATTTGCACACTTTGAGAGGAAGACAACATTATAAGTATGGTGATCACTGTGTTCACATTATTAAGTATTAGTATAATAATATATTAATAGAATAGTACATATTGATCAACTAAAAGGCAACAAATAACAGTGTGTTTAAATAGAATCTTAGTATTTCATTGAGTTAATTTGAAAAATGCAATAGTCACACCATATTGAGCTAGTGAGAATTCACAGAGTCACGATGATAAATTTTTAACTGAGAGACATGGCATATTTTTTCTTTATCATGTGATAGCTCAAGAACAACTGTTACAGGAGACACAAATTTTTTAATAATGAAAGGACCTTCACAAAGAGGCATTAGCTTGGCTGTTCTCTTGTCTGCCTTTGAGCTAATAGGATGATTTGTACAAAGAACTAAATCCCCAGGGGCAAAATTACTGGAGAGTGGAGTTTGTTAAAAGCCTCCCCATGTTTAGCCCTTGCCTTTTTGAGATTGGCGACCACTTGTTGCAAGTAGGCTTTCCTCTGATCATCCTTAATTTTATCCTCGAACAGCTCAATAGGAATTGACCACTGATTTGTAAGAGGATGTGGCAGTTGTCTACCAAACATTATTTTGGCAGGAGATTGGCCAGTGCTACCATGTACAGCAGTATTGAAAGCAAAGTTTAGATGATAGAGGAAAGGTCCCATGTAGAGTGAACATTGTTACATAAAATTGTCAAGGCAGATTTTAAATTTCGATGAAGTCTTTCGACTTGGTTGGTAATATGGAGATGTGAAAACTTGTTTTATACCAAGTTGTAAACACATCTCCCTAAGCAGGTGTGACTTAAAAAGTGAAGCATTATCAGAGACCAGATATTTTGGAAAACCAAACTTGGAGAAAACTCTTTGAGTGAGGACAGACACAACAGCACCAGCTGTAGCCTTTCGTACAGGCTCCAATATACAAAATTTAGAGAACCCATCAATCAGTGTTAAAATATACTGATTACTACCCTTTGTGGATGGGAACGGGCCGACAATATCGATATAAATTCTTTCCCAGACATCAGAAGGGATGTTAGAAGATAACGTGCCAGGCGAAGAACAATTTCTAGGTTTACATGTCTGACATAAGTGGCAATTTCTGACCATGTCAAAAATTTCCCTTTTCATATCCTTCCACCAATATTCCCTGCTAATTTTCTCATAAGTTTTGGACATTCCCAGGTGAGCGCCAAAACTAGAGCAATGAAAATATTGGAATATCATTGGTCGGAGCACGACAGGTAAAACAACCTTCCCTCTAAGAGTTTTTGAATTGCCAAAACATAGCAGCTGGTTCTTAACAAAATAATTTGTACAAGACAAAGGATCTTTTAGCACTTTCTGGAGAATATTCCTCAAAGTAAGATCTGACCTTTGATGGTCTCTAATATTAACAAATGATAAAGGAACATTATTCAATACACAAGCCATTGGTGGAAATAGATCATCACCAACTTTAGATGAATCAATATCACTAGCAACGTTATCACTAGACACAGGACACTTAATCAAAGCTTGCTTTAACTGAATAAAAGCTTCATTCTCTGCCGTTGACCAGTGAAAGGGAACATTCTTACGTTTAAGGCGATTTAAAGGAATAGAAATTTCAGAATACCTTGGAATGAACTTTGAATAGAAACCACATAACCCCAGAAATCTCGCTAATTCCTTCAAACACTTTGGAGCAGGGAATTTTTCGATTGGCTTCACTCTATCAGGATCAACTTGAAGTTTTCCATGGGATATCAAGTGGCCCAGGACGGTGAGAGACGTAGTGCCAAGTTTAACCTTCTCCTCACATACAGTAAGTCCAGCCAAACGAAGTCTCTTAAGGACAGCATCGACGTGATTAATATGATCCCTGGAATTTTTTGAATAGATACACAAATCATCGATATAAGGATACACACAAGAATACTTTAGATCTCCCAGTACCTAGTTAATTAAGCGAGTGAATACTTGGGGAGAATTGGCAAACCCGAATGGCAAACGAGTATATTGATATATCCCGAACGGTGTGACAAAAGCAGTATATTTCTTCGAATTTTCAGACAAAGGAATTTGGTGAAAAGCAGAATTAAGATCAAGTATGGTGAAGTATTTTGCGTCAGCTAAATACTGAAATGCATGTTCCACCGACGGAGTGGGATAACGGTCTATTTGAACTTGCTTATTAAGCTTACGATAATCCACGACTAACCTCTCCGTACCATCCTTCTTGGGAATTAAAAAGGCTGGAGAAGACCAATTTGAGTTAGAATTTTCAATAATTCCCTTGTCGAGCAGCGACTGAACATGTTTTTTCATGATCTGTGCCTTAACGGGAGATAAAGAGAATGGATGACTCCGAATCGGGTTACAGTCAGTTAATTCTATTTCGTAAGTCATAAGCGATGTGGTCCCCAAATCGTGGGTCTTGACATCGGGATATTGCGACAACAAATATTTTAACTCACTTATCAAATTATCCGAAGATTTCGATTCATTTTCAATGAAAAAAGGATTGATGCAAGACTGTCGACCGACTGCTGCTTGGCACTTCGGGATACGCACTCGATGCGCAATTGTCAACTGAATAAGCGATAAAATTTAACTTAGTAGCGGGAAACGTTTCAAAAGAGACAGCTTTCGGATGAACAATCATATTGGATTTCCGAATAAAATCAAGGCCTAGAAGAATTGGAAATGGAATATTGGCTACATAAAATGTATGCTGCCAGGAAAATTTGTCAATTTGCACCTTAAGTTGGATCGACATCCTTAATTGAAACGGTTGACCAGAAACTGTCAATAGCTCGATAGAGTCGGAAGACTTTTGAGATTTGCCACCGCGAATTTTAAAGAGTTTTGAAGAACTTTTCGTCGCAAATAGAAACGGAACAACCAGTATCAATGAGGGCATTGCAAGAAACAGACTGAAGTTTTATCGGAAGAAGGGGCAAATTACTGTTACAATTTTGACGTACGCTCATGAAACTCACGGCTGGTTGGCGTGTTTCACGGGCTTTCTTCCGACATTCCCTTGCATGATGCCCAATTTTACGACAATACGAACAAATTATTTGCCTTGCGGCAACTGGGGAGACATTAGGAGAAATACTATGAAATGTATTGGCGTACTCGGCACAATCCATCAATTGCTTTGACGCCTGGGTTATGACAGAGTCTAACTCCTCAAAGGTCGTGGGCTGGCGAGCAAACATTATGGCGGATTTCGTGAGAGGATTTAACCCTTGAATAATTAACCGAACGGTTTGGCACTCGGTGAACTCGAACGCCAACACTTGAATCGCGTTACGAACAGAAAATACGAAATCATTAGGAGTTTCAAGGGGGAACTGAAATCTCTTTACTTTAGTGGTAACAAGACGGTCAAACTCTCGATCACTTACAATTCTTCCCCAAATTCGTTTGGTAATTTCGGCCCACGAAAGATTCTGATTTAACATAGAGCCAAAACTGATGAGCACTAGCTGGCAGCTTGGTAATGACTAAATACAACAACTTAGACAAAGGAACTAGGTAGCGAAAGAGAGACAATTTCAGTCAGTTTCAACATGAAATTATACCAACTTTCTGTATTGGAAACCTCGAATGGTGGAAAATCAGCGATCAGCTGCTTCACTATGACCAGACCTTCAGACAGCGGCAGAACAGGTTGCATTGGGACTGGCGGTGCGACATGGGTTGGATTCTGCTCGTTCACCTGGCCTCGGGGAACCACGTTGGGTGTGGATTCCGCCGGAACACCAGAAGTTTCAAGTGTAAGCCCAGATCCCCCATTAGATCTAGCACGCCTGTCCTCGGCCGTGGTCAAGTAAGCCCTTGCGTACTGATCGACTGAATCACCAGGCATACTGACGAAACTCCACTCAAATTGCCGGAAGATAAGACGAAAATACTTTGTCACACAAGAATTTACACACTAAACTCCGACAGGAATTTACAATGACCTATTCTAGGGCCTCGAACTGGAAACCAGGAACACGAAATAAATTACGAAAAAGAAAACCCTTGCCTATTTCGATTGCCGTTAGCGGCAGAGACAAAACTTCCGTGAAGGAAGAAAATGAAATATCAGAAATAATGACGATCACAGATCCTCATACAACACTCACCAACTGCGTTGGAAAGACAGGAAATGAACAACCACGCTCTGCTACCAGTTTGTAGCGCTATCGGGAGAAGGAGCAGATTTTCTCGCCGATAACACTCTTGAAAACACAAACTCTTTCCAAGCTCGGGTGAGAAAAATGAGGAAAACGAAATATACACAAGTATTATCAATCATAAACTTAACTTATCAATATATGTTACAAATCACAAAATAGAACCAAACCAATTACAATAATTTACCCATAGGTCGAGTGCCAGGCGACCGTAATGAAAGTTTTCAGTCGGAAAATAATTTAAGTTTAACAAGTACGAGAGGTTGAGCTTCTCTCTTATGTACAAAAGTGACTAAGTCAGCAGGCTCACACAACGGTGTTACCAGGTCGGCGTCTCGGAAGCAATAGAGGGCGAGCTTTGACATGAGTCAGCTGAGGAGGGGGTCTGTCGACAAGGACGAAGGTGGAATGGGTAAGGTCAGGAGGTTGGCGATTGGTAGCCTTGGAGGGGAGGAAATAATGGGATGGGTGATAGATAGGGTGGCAGTTTTTAATTGGAGCGCCAGGAACTGTTTTCTGGCGTCGGCCGCAGAATACAGGATCACAGCCTTTGAGCCTTGGTCAGGATGACCGCATTTTTGGTATCCATCCTTACTTTACTGGCTATAAAAGCGGGGCAGGACCTGGTGAGGGAATGGTGCGGCCAATGGTGCGGCGAATGGTGCGGCGAAAGGTGTGGTAGAAGTCGTGACAGAAGTCGCTGGCAGTATTCGCTGCATTTTGTAGTCGTAGGCATTTTGGCCGTCGTTGGCGCACATGTCGTTAGCGCGCATGTCGTTCGGGCAAATCCTTCGGCTAAGTCCGGAGGATAAACAGTCCGCAGAGGGGAAACTGCGCAAAGAGGGGAATTGACCAAAAAAAAAAAAACGGGGGGGAAAATGGCACATCCACTGGGGGAAATCAGGCACAGAATTGACTCCCGGATGAGGAATGATGATTGAATCAATGACACATTTTTTCTTGCTAGAGGGACACTTTCACTGAATTCACAATGCCAGTTTATGGCTTAAGACGCAATTTACTGAACAATATTGCCAGGAAACTGAGCACACACACCCACAGACAAGAATCTCCTCTCCTTTCTGGACCACAAAGGTGGAACAGCTGATCATTCAGCGTAGAAGGATAATCACTAATAAACATCTTGAAGTTAATAACCCAGTTTAGTAACATTTCAGATTCATACAATCTTTCAGTATGACACTGGTTCACACAGCCATAGCCAACCATAGAGGGAGAGACACTCCTCGAAAGTTGCCAAAGTACAGGAAACATGAGAGCAGTATACCACAGCTGTGATTCCAGGTGACAGGTGAAGATTGCAGATAAACACATTAAACAATAGATTTTAAGTATTCAACAGCCTTCAAACAAATGATAAAAGTATATTCTGACTGTCACAAACATGGACCAGTAGAATGATATGATAGCATCTTTGATATCAATTATCATAAATAATTTGGATGTCCAGCTGGCAACATCCAACAAATGAGAAATAAATCTAAGTAACAAAAAACCAACACCCAGTAGACGAAACATCTGACTCGTCAGGTGTAATGAATTAACTAGAAAGAGAATATTGCATAAAACAAAGCAAATATTCTTGAAGGCAGGATTATACAATTGTTCAATGAAAGTAGACTTGTATTCATTGAAAGTAATAGTATGCAATTGTGTGACATCAGTTAAATATACTTTAGAAAATTATAATAATCATACATATATACCAATATTTTTTTATATTCAAAGTTCACCCTAGTATTAATAATATCAATGATCATTTAAGTATAACAATATAATTCTGTGTTCCAAGTTCACCCTAGTATTAACAATATTAATGATTATATCAAACTTGTGAGTGGATCCCCCATATTCATGAACCTTAAAAACTAATTACATGGTTTTATGCAACCACTTGGGTTGCACTGTTAAGCATGAACACAGTCATTGAAGAAGTTGGGTTGATAGAACGACTCAGAATGAGAGGTCAATCAATTTCATGGACCTTTAAACTAATTAAATTTTTTCGCACAACCAATCGGGTTGTACTGTTAAGCATTGATAACTCAATGAAGGAATTTGGGTTGATAGAAATGACTCAGAATAAGATTGGAGTCATTTTAATGACAAATTAGATTGATATCTCTCCAATGTCACTCCCCAATGTAAGAAATTGTTTTCCATGAAAAAACAGCAAAAAATGGAAAATTAATTTGGGTAAGATGAGAGATTCAATCAGTTCTCGGGCCAGGTTAAGCCAAACGTGTTAGAAAAAGCTAATAAATAGAAAAATAATTTAGTGGCCACCGTCATAGATAATTCAATTCAAAATTTGTTGGGGGTTGGAACCCCAGACCAGCTAAGTATGATACTAGAGCTGGGTGCTGTTTGCGACAATCATTATAATTGCCCGGTGATGGGATCGCACCCCCTACGCCAGATACATGACCTAACAACCCAATATTCAACATACATAACCTGACTACAGAAATTAGATAGCCAGGTAGAGACAGAAAATGATAATGTTTGCAATTTACACAGTTAATCACCATAAAGAAAGCACTAATCACCCTGGGAGGACAATGGTATAATCACTGTCGATGTCACACACATGAATCTTAACAGCCATTGACCCTCCGCAACTTATCTGGAAGCGAGTCACCTCGGGAATGTTCCTGGCTGTTCTCCCCACATCCCATTCCAATCAGACCATTCGTCCTCCCAACTGATTTCACAATTTGCACACTTTGAGAGGAAGACAACATTATAAGTATGGTGATCACTGTGTTCACATTATTAAGTATTAGTAAAATAATATATTAATAGAATAGTACATATTGATCAACTAAAAGGCAACAAATAACAGTGTGTTTAAATAGAATCTTAGTATTTCATTGAGTTAATTTGAAAAATGCAATAGTCACACCATATTGAGCTAGTGAGAATTCACAGAGTCACGATGATAAATTTTTAACTGAGAGACATGGCATATTTTTTCTTTATCATGTGATAGCTCAAGAACAACTGTTACAGGAGACACAAATTTTTTAATAATGAAAGGACCTTCACAAAGAGGCATTAGCTTGGCTGTTCTCTTGTCTGCCTTTGAGCTAATAGGATGATTTGTACAAAGAACTAAATCCCCAGGGGCAAAATTACTGGAGAGTGGAGTTTGTTAAAAGCCTCCCCATGTTTAGCCCTTGCCTTTTTGAGATTGGCGACCACTTGTTGCAAGTAGGCTTTCCTCTGATCATCCTTAATTTTATCCTCGAACAGCTCAATAGGAATTGACCACTGATTTGTAAGAGGATGTGGCAGTTGTCTACCAAACATTATTTTGGCAGGAGATTGGCCAGTGCTACCATGTACAGCAGTATTGAAAGCAAAGTTTAGATGATAGAGGAAAAGGTCCCATGTAGAGTGAACATTGTTACATAAAATTGTCAAGGCAGATTTTAAATTTCGATGAAGTCTTTCGACTTGGTTGGTAATATGGAGATGTGAAAACTTGTTTTATACCAAGTTGTAAACACATCTCCCTAAGCAGGTGTGACTTAAAAAGTGAAGCATTATCAGAGACCAGATATTTTGGAAAACCAAACTTGGAGAAAACTCTTTGAGTGAGGACAGACACAACAGCACCAGCTGTAGCCTTTCGTACAGGCTCCAATATACAAAATTTAGAGAACCCATCAATCAGTGTTAAAATATACTGATTACTACCCTTTGTGGATGGGAACGGGCCGACAATATCGATATAAATTCTTTCCCAGACATCAGAAGGGATGTTAGAAGATAACGTGCCAGGCGAAGAACAATTTCTAGGTTTACATGTCTGACATAAGTGGCAATTTCTGACCATGTCAAAAATTTCCCTTTTCATATCCTTCCACCAATATTCCCTGCTAATTTTCTCATAAGTTTTGGACATTCCCAGGTGAGCGCCAAAACTAGAGCAATGAAAATATTGGAATATCATTGGTCGGAGCACGACAGGTAAAACAACCTTCCCTCTAAGAGTTTTTGAATTGCCAAAACATAGCAGCTGGTTCTTAACAAAATAATTTGTACAAGACAAAGGATCTTTTAGCACTTTCTGGAGAATATTCCTCAAAGTAAGATCTGACCTTTGATGGTCTCTAATATTAACAAATGATAAAGGAACATTATTCAATACACAAGCCATTGGTGGAAATAGATCATCACCAACTTTAGATGAATCAATATCACTAGCAACGTTATCACTAGACACAGGACACTTAATCAAAGCTTGCTTTAACTGAATAAAAGCTTCATTCTCTGCCGTTGACCAGTGAAAGGGAACATTCTTACGTTTAAGGCGATTTAAAGGAATAGAAATTTCAGAATACCTTGGAATGAACTTTGAATAGAAACCACATAACCCCAGAAATCTCGCTAATTCCTTCAAACACTTTGGAGCAGGGAATTTTTCGATTGGCTTCACTCTATCAGGATCAACTTGAAGTTTTCCATGGGATATCTAGTGGCCCAGGACGGTGAGAGACGTAGTGCCAAGTTTAACCTTCTCCTCACATACAGTAAGTCCAGCCAAACGAAGTCTCTTAAGGACAGCATCGACGTGATTAATATGATCCCTGGAATTTTTTGAATAGATACACAAATCATCGATATAAGGATACACACAAGAATACTTTAGATCTCCCAGTACCTAGTTAATTAAGCGAGTGAATACTTGGGGAGAATTGGCAAACCCGAATGGCAAACGAGTATATTGATATATCCCGAACGGTGTGACAAAAGCAGTATATTTCTTCGAATTTTCAGACAAAGGAATTTGGTGAAAAGCAGAATTAAGATCAAGTATGGTGAAGTATTTTGCGTCAGCTAAATACTGAAATGCATGTTCCACCGACGGAGTGGGATAACGGTCTATTTGAACTTGCTTATTAAGCTTACGATAATCCACGACTAACCTCTCCGTACCATCCTTCTTGGGAATTAAAAAGGCTGGAGAAGACCAATTTGAGTTAGAATTTTCAATAATTCCCTTGTCGAGCAGCGACTGAACATGTTTTTTCATGATCTGTGCCTTAACGGGAGATAAAGAGAATGGATGACTCCGAATCGGGTTACAGTCAGTTAATTCTATTTCGTAAGTCATAAGCGATGTGGTCCCCAAATCGTGGGTCTTGACATCGGGATATTGCGACAACAAATATTTTAACTCACTTATCAAATTATCCGAAGATTTCGATTCATTTTCAATGAAAAAAGGATTGATGCAAGACTGTCGACCGACTGCTGCTTGGCACTTCGGGATACGCACTCGATGCGCAATTGTCAACTGAATAAGCGATAAAATTTAACTTAGTAGCGGGAAACGTTTCAAAAGAGACAGCTTTCGGATGAACAATCATATTGGATTTCCGAATAAAATCAAGGCCTAGAAGAATTGGAAATGGAATATTGGCTACATAAAATGTATGCTGCCAGGAAAATTTGTCAATTTGCACCTTAAGTTGGATCGACATCCTTAATTGAAACGGTTGACCAGAAACTGTCAATAGCTCGATAGAGTCGGAAGACTTTTGAGATTTGCCACCGCGAATTTTAAGAGTTTTGAAGAACTTTTCGTCGCAAATAGAAACGGAACAACCAGTATCAATGAGGGCATTGCAAGAAACAGACTGAAGTTTTATCGGAAGAAGGGGCAAATTACTGTTACAATTTTGACGTACGCTCATGAAACTCACGGCTGGTTGGCGTGTTTCACGGGCTTTCTTCCGACATTCCCTTGCATGATGCCCAATTTTACGACAATACGAACAAATTATTTGCCTTGCGGCAACTGGGGAGACATTAGGAGAAATACTATGAAATGTATTGGCGTACTCGGCACAATCCATCAATTGCTTTGACGCCTGGGTTATGACAGAGTCTAACTCCTCAAAGGTCGTGGGCTGGCGAGCCAACATTATGGCGGATTTCGTGAGAGGATTTAACCCTTGAATAATTAACCGAACGGTTTGGCACTCGGTGAACTCGAACGCCAACACTTGAATCGCGTTACGAACAGAAAATACGAAATCATTAGGAGTTTCAAGGGGGAACTGAAATCTCTTTACTTTAGTGGTAACAAGACGGTCAAACTCTCGATCACTTACAATTCTTCCCCAAATTCGTTTGGTAATTTCGGCCCACGAAAGATTCTGATTTAACATAGAGCCAAAACTGATGAGCACTAGCTGGCAGCTTGGTAATGACTAAATACAACAACTTAGACAAAGGAACTAGGTAGCGAAAGAGAGACAATTTCAGTCAGTTTCAACATGAAATTATACCAACTTTCTGTATTGGAAACCTCGAATGGTGGAAAATCAGCGATCAGCTGCTTCACTATGACCAGACCTTCAGACAGCGGCAGAACAGGTTGCATTGGGACTGGCGGTGCGACATGGGTTGGATTCTGCTCGTTCACCTGGCCTCGGGGAACCACGTTGGGTGTGGATTCCGCCGGAACACCAGAAGTTTCAAGTGTAAGCCCAGATCCCCCATTAGATCTAGCACGCCTGTCCTCGGCCGTGGTCAAGTAAGCCCTTGCGTACTGATCGACTGAATCACCAGGCATACTGACGAAACTCCACTCAAATTGCCGGAAGATAAGACGAAAATACTTTGTCACACAAGAATTTACACACTAAACTCCGACAGGAATTTACAATGACCTATTCTAGGGCCTCGAACTGGAAACCAGGAACACGAAATAAATTACGAAAAAGAAAACCCTTGCCTATTTCGATTGCCGTTAGCGGCAGAGACAAAACTTCCGTGAAGGAAGAAAATGAAATATCAGAAATAATGACGATCACAGATCCTCATACAACACTCACCAACTGCGTTGGAAAGACAGGAAATGAACAACCACGCTCTGCTACCAGTTTGTAGCGCTATCGGGAGAAGGAGCAGATTTTCTCGCCGATAACACTCTTGAAAACACAAACTCTTTCCAAGCTCGGGTGAGAAAAATGAGGAAAACGAAATATACACAAGTATTATCAATCATAAACTTAACTTATCAATATATGTTACAAATCACAAAATAGAACCAAACCAATTACAATAATTTACCCATAGGTCGAGTGCCAGGCGACCGTAATGAAAGTTTTCAGTCGGAAAATAATTTAAGTTTAACAAGTACGAGAGGTTGAGCTTCTCTCTTATGTACAAAAGTGACTAAGTCAGCAGGCTCACACAACGGTGTTACCAGGTCGGCGTCTCGGAAGCAATAGAGGGCGAGCTTTGACATGAGTCAGCTGAGGAGGGGGTCTGTCGACAAGGACGAAGGTGGAATGGGTAAGGTCAGGAGGTTGGCGATTGGTAGCCTTGGAGGGGAGGAAATAATGGGATGGGTGATAGATAGGGTGGCAGTTTTTAATTGGAGCGCCAGGAACTGTTTTCTGGCGTCGGCCGCAGAATACAGGATCACAGCCTTTGAG
The DNA here is from genome assembly GCA_963573305.1 of Pyrrhosoma nymphula. Taxonomy (NCBI): domain Eukaryota; kingdom Metazoa; phylum Arthropoda; class Insecta; order Odonata; family Coenagrionidae; genus Pyrrhosoma; species Pyrrhosoma nymphula. The sequence goes on from CAUYRF010000001.1 coordinate 299,947, forward strand.
CCTTGGTCAGGATGACCGCATTTTTGGTATCCTTCCTCACTTTACTGGCTATAAAAGCGGGGCAGGACCTGGTGAGGGAATGGTGCGGCCAATGGTGCGGCGAATGGTGCGGCGAAAGGTGTGGTAGAAGTCGTGACAGAAGTCGCTGGCAGTAGTCGCTGCATTTTGTAGTCGTAGGCATTTTGGCCGTCGTTGGCGCACATGTCGTTAGCGCGCATGTCGTTCGGGCAAATCCTTCGGCTAAGTCCGGAGGATAAACAGTCCGCAGAGGGGAAACTGCGCAAAGAGGGGAATTGACCAAAAAAAAAAAAAACGGGGGGGAAAATGGCACATCCACTGGGGGAAATCAGGCACAGAATTGACTCCCGGATGAGGAATGATGATTGAATCAATGACACATTTTTTCTTGCTAGAGGGACACTTTCACTGAATTCACAATGCCAGTTTATGGCTTAAGACGCAATTTACTGAACAATATTGCCAGGAAACTGAGCACACACACCCACAGACAAGAATCTCCTCTCCTTTCTGGACCACAAAGGTGGAACAGCTGATCATTCAGCGTAGAAGGATAATCACTAATAAACATCTTGAAGTTAATAACCCAGTTTAGTAACATTTCAGATTCATACAATCTTTCAGTATGACACTGGTTCACACAGCCATAGCCAACCATAGAGGGAGAGACACTCCTCGAAAGTTGCCAAAGTACAGGAAACATGAGAGCAGTATACCACAGCTGTGATTCCAGGTGACAGGTGAAGATTGGAGATAAACACATTAAACAATAGATTTTAAGTATTCAAAAGCCTTCAAACAAATGATAAAAGTATATTCTGACTGTCACAAACATGGACCAGTAGAATGATATGATAGCATCTTTGATATCAATTATCATAAATAATTTGGATGTCCAGCTGGCAACATCCAACAAATGAGAAATAAATCTAAGTAACAAAAAACCAACACCCAGTAGACGAAACATCTGACTCGTCAGGTGTAATGAATTAACTAGAAAGAGAATATTGCATAAAACAAAGCAAATATTCTTGAAGGCAGGATTATACAATTGTTCAATGAAAGTAGACTTGTATTCATTGAAAGTAATAGTATGCAATTGTGTGACATCAGTTAAATATACTTTAGAAAATTATAATAATCATACATATATACCAATATTTTTTTATATTCAAAGTTCACCCTAGTATTAATAATATCAATGATCATTTAAGTATAACAATATAATTCTGTGTTCCAAGTTCACCCTAGTATTAACAATATTAATGATTATATCAAACTTGTGAGTGGATCCCCCATATTCATGAACCTTAAAAACTAATTACATGGTTTTATGCAACCACTTGGGTTGCACTGTTAAGCATAAACACAGTCATTGAAGAAGTTGGGTTGATAGAACGACTCAGAATGAGAGGTCAATCAATTTCATGGACCTTTAAACTAATTAAATTTTTTCGCACAACCAATCGGGTTGTACTGTTAAGCATTGATAACTCAATGAAGGAATTTGGGTTGATAGAAATGACTCAGAATAAGATTGGAGTCATTTTAATGACAAATGAGATTGATATCTCTCCAATGTCACTCCCCAATGTAAGAAATTGTTTTCCATGAAAAAACAGCAAAAAATGGAAAATTAATTTGGGTAAGATGAGAGATTCAATCAGTTCTCGGGCCAGGTTAAGCCAAACGTGTTAGAAAAAGCTAATAAATAGAAAAATAATTTAGTGGCCACCGTCATAGATAATTCAATTCAAAATTTGTTGGGGGTTGGAACCCCAGACCAGCTAAGTATGATACTAGAGCTGGGTGCTGTTTGCGACAATCATTATAATTGCCCGGTGATGGGATCGCACCCCCTACGCCAGATACATGACCTAACAACCCAATATTCAACATACATAACCTGACTACAGAAATTAGATAGCCAGGTAGAGACAGAAAATGATAATGTTTGCAATTTACACAGTTAATCACCATAAAGAAAGCACTAATCACCCTGGGAGGACAATGGTATAATCACTGTCGATGTCACACACATGAATCTTAACAGCCATTGACCCTCCGCAACTTATCTGGAAGCGAGTCACCTCGGGAATGTTCCTGGCTGTTCTCCCCACATCCCATTCCAATCAGACCATTCGTCCTCCCAACTGATTTCACAATTTGCACACTTTGAGAGGAAGACAACATTATAAGTATGGTGATCACTGTGTTCACATTATTAAGTATTAGTATAATAATATATTAATAGAATAGTACATATTGATCAACTAAAAGGCAACAAATAACAGTGTGTTTAAATAGAATCTTAGTATTTCATTGAGTTAATTTGAAAAATGCAATAGTCACACCATATTGAGCTAGTGAGAATTCACAGAGTCACGATGATAAATTTTTAACTGAGAGACATGGCATATTTTTTCTTTATCATGTGATAGCTCAAGAACAACTGTTACAGGAGACACAAATTTTTTAATAATGAAAGGACCTTCACAAAGAGGCATTAGCTTGGCTGTTCTCTTGTCTGCCTTTGAGCTAATAGGATGATTTGTACAAAGAACTAAATCCCCAGGGGCAAAATTACTGGAGAGTGGAGTTTGTTAAAAGCCTCCCCATGTTTAGCCCTTGCCTTTTTGAGATTGGCGACCATTTGTTGCAAGTAGGCTTTCCTCTGATCATCCTTAATTTTATCCTCGAACAGCTCAATAGGAATTGACCACTGATTTGTAAGAGGATGTGGCAGTTGTCTACCAAACATTATTTTGGCAGGAGATTGGCCAGTGCTACCATGTACAGCAGTATTGAAAGCAAAGTTTAGATGATAGAGGAAAGGTCCCATGTAGAGTGAACATTGTTACATAAAATTGTCAAGGCAGATTTTAAATTTCGATGAAGTCTTTCGACTTGGTTGGTAATATGGAGATGTGAAAACTTGTTTTATACCAAGTTGTAAACACATCTCCCTAAGCAGGTGTGACTTAAAAAGTGAAGCATTATCAGAGACCAGATATTTTGGAAAACCAAACTTGGAGAAAACTCTTTGAGTGAGGACAGACACAACAGCACCAGCTGTAGCCTTTCGTACAGGCTCCAATATACAAAATTTAGAGAACCCATCAATCAGTGTTAAAATATACTGATTACTACCCTTTGTGGATGGGAACGGGCCGACAATATCGATATAAATTCTTTCCCAGACATCAGAAGGGATGTTAGAAGATAACGTGCCAGGCGAAGAACAATTTCTAGGTTTACATGTCTGACATAAGTGGCAATTTCTGACCATGTCAAAAATTTCCCTTTTCATATCCTTCCACCAATATTCCCTGCTAATTTTCTCATAATTTTTGGACATTCCCAGGTGAGCGCCAAAACTAGAGCAATGAAAATATTGGAATATCATTGGTCGGAGCACGACAGGTAAAACAACCTTCCCTCTAAGAGTTTTTGAATTGCCAAAACATAGCAGCTGGTTCTTAACAAAATAATTTGTACAAGACAAAGGATCTTTTAGCACTTTCTGGAGAATATTCCTCAAAGTAAGATCTGACCTTTGATGGTCTCTAATATTAACAAATGATAAAGGAACATTATTCAATACACAAGCCATTGGTGGAAATAGATCATCACCAACTTTAGATGAATCAATATCACTAGCAACGTTATCACTAGACACAGGACACTTAATCAAAGCTTGCTTTAACTGAATAAAAGCTTCATTCTCTGCCGTTGACCAGTGAAAGGGAACATTCTTACGTTTAAGGCGATTTAAAGGAATAGAAATTTCAGAATACCTTGGAATGAACTTTGAATAGAAACCACATAACCCCAGAAATCTCGCTAATTCCTTCAAACACTTTGGAGCAGGGAATTTTTCGATTGGCTTCACTCTATCAGGATCAACTTGAAGTTTTCCATGGGATATCTAGTGGCCCAGGACGGTGAGAGACGTAGTGCCAAGTTTAACCTTCTCCTCACATACAGTAAGTCCAGCCAAACGAAGTCTCTTAAGGACAGCATCGACGTGATTAATATGATCCCTGGAATTTTTTGAATAGATACACAAATCATCGATATAAGGATACACACAAGAATACTTTAGATCTCCCAGTACCTAGTTAATTAAGCGAGTGAATACTTGGGGAGAATTGGCAAACCCGAATGGCAAACGAGTATATTGATATATCCCGAACGGTGTGACAAAAGCAGTATATTTCTTCGAATTTTCAGACAAAGGAATTTGGTGAAAAGCAGAATTAAGATCAAGTATGGTGAAGTATTTTGCGTCAGCTAAATACTGAAATGCATGTTCCACCGACGGAGTGGGATAACGGTCTATTTGAACTTGCTTATTAAGCTTACGATAATCCACGACTAACCTCTCCGTACCATCCTTCTTGGGAATTAAAAAGGCTGGAGAAGACCAATTTGAGTTAGAATTTTCAATAATTCCCTTGTCGAGCAGCGACTGAACATGTTTTTTCATGATCTGTGCCTTAACGGGAGATAAAGAGAATGGATGACTCCGAATCGGGTTACAGTCAGTTAATTCTATTTCGTAAGTCATAAGCGATGTGGTCCCCAAATCGTGGGTCTTGACATCGGGATATTGCGACAACAAATATTTTAACTCACTTATCAAATTATCCGAAGATTTCGATTCATTTTCAATGAAAAAAGGATTGATGCAAGACTGTCGACCGACTGCTGCTTGGCACTTCGGGATACGCACTCGATGCGCAATTGTCAACTGAATAAGCGATAAAATTTAACTTAGTAGCGGGAAACGTTTCAAAAGAGACAGCTTTCGGATGAACAATCATATTGGATTTCCGAATAAAATCAAGGCCTAGAAGAATTGGAAATGGAATATTGGCTACATAAAATGTATGCTGCCAGGAAAATTTGTCAATTTGCACCTTAAGTTGGATCGACATCCTTAATTGAAACGGTTGACCAGAAACTGTCAATAGCTCGATAGAGTCGGAAGACTTTTGAGATTTGCCACCGCGAATTTTAAGAGTTTTGAAGAACTTTTCGTCGCAAATAGAAACGGAACAACCAGTATCAATGAGGGCATTGCAAGAAACAGACTGAAGTTTTATCGGAAGAAGGGGCAAATTACTGTTACAATTTTGACGTACGCTCATGAAACTCACGGCTGGTTGGCGTGTTTCACGGGCTTTCTTCCGACATTCCCTTGCATGATGCCCAATTTTACGACAATACGAACAAATTATTTGCCTTGCGGCAACTGGGGAGACATTAGGAGAAATACTATGAAATGTATTGGCGTACTCGGCACAATCCATCAATTGCTTTGACGCCTGGGTTATGACAAGAGTCTAACTCCTCAAAGGTCGTGGGCTGGCGAGCAAACATTATGGCGGATTTCGTGAGAGGATTTAACCCTTGAATAATTAACCGAACGGTTTGGCACTCGGTGAACTCGAACGCCAACACTTGAATCGCGTTACGAACAGAAAATACGAAATCATTAGGAGTTTCAAGGGGGAACTGAAATCTCTTTACTTTAGTGGTAACAAGACGGTCAAACTCTCGATCACTTACAATTCTTCCCCAAATTCGTTTGGTAATTTCGGCCCACGAAAGATTCTGATTTAACATAGAGCCAAAACTGATGAGCACTAGCTGGCAGCTTGGTAATGACTAAATACAACAACTTAGACAAAGGAACTAGGTAGCGAAAGAGAGACAATTTCAGTCAGTTTCAACATGAAATTATACCAACTTTCTGTATTGGAAACCTCGAATGGTGGAAAATCAGCGATCAGCTGCTTCACTATGACCAGACCTTCAGACAGCGGCAGAACAGGTTGCATTGGGACTGGCGGTGCGACATGGGTTGGATTCTGCTCGTTCACCTGGCCTCGGGGAACCACGTTGGGTGTGGATTCCGCCGGAACACCAGAAGTTTCAAGTGTAAGCCCAGATCCCCCATTAGATCTAGCACGCCTGTCCTCGGCCGTGGTCAAGTAAGCCCTTGCGTACTGATCGACTGAATCACCAGGCATACTGACGAAACTCCACTCAAATTGCCGGAAGATAAGACGAAAATACTTTGTCACACAAGAATTTACACACTAAACTCCGACAGGAATTTACAATGACCTATTCTAGGGCCTCGAACTGGAAACCAGGAACACGAAATAAATTACGAAAAAGAAAACCCTTGCCTATTTCGATTGCCGTTAGCGGCAGAGACAAAACTTCCGTGAAGGAAGAAAATGAAATATCAGAAATAATGACGATCACAGATCCTCATACAACACTCACCAACTGCGTTGGAAAGACAGGAAATGAACAACCACGCTCTGCTACCAGTTTGTAGCGCTATCGGGAGAAGGAGCAGATTTTCTCGCCGATAACACTCTTGAAAACACAAACTTTCCAAGCTCGGGTGAGAAAAATGAGGAAAACGAAATATACACAAGTATTATCAATCATAAACTTAACTTATCAATATATGTTACAAATCACAAAATAGAACCAAACCAATTACAATAATTTACCCATAGGTCGAGTGCCAGGCGACCGTAATGAAAGTTTTCAGTCGGAAAATAATTTAAGTTTAACAAGTACGAGAGGTTGAGCTTCTCTCTTATGTACAAAAGTGACTAAGTCAGCAGGCTCACACAACGGTGTTACCAGGTCGGCGTCTCGGAAGCAATAGAGGGCGAGCTTTGACATGAGTCAGCTGAGGAGGGGGTCTGTCGACAAGGACGAAGGTGGAATGGGTAAGGTCAGGAGGTTGGCGATTGGTAGCCTTGGAGGGGAGGAAATAATGGGATGGGTGATAGATAGGGTGGCAGTTTTTAATTGGAGCGCCAGGAACTGTTTTCTGGCGTCGGCCGCAGAATACAGGATCACAGCCTTTGAGCCTTGGTCAGGATGACCGCATTTTTGGTATCCTTCCTCACTTTACTGGCTATAAAAGCGGGGCAGGACCTGGTGAGGGAATGGTGCGGCCAATGGTGCGGCGAATGGTGCGGCGAAAGGTGTGGCAGAAGTCGTGACAGAAGTCGCTGGCAGTAGTCGCTGCATTTTGTAGTCGTAGGCATTTTGGCCGTCGTTGGCGCACATGTCGTTAGCGCGCATGTCGTTCGGGCAAGTCCTTCGGCTAAGTCCGGAGGATAAACAGTCCGCAGAGGGGAAACTGCGCAAAGAGGGGAATTGACCAAAAAAAAAAAAAACGGGGGGGAAAATGGCACATCCACTGGGGGAAATCAGGCACAGAATTGACTCCCGGATGAGGAATGATGATTGAATCAATGACACATTTTTTCTTGCTAGAGGGACACTTTCACTGAATTCACAATGCCAGTTTATGGCTTAAGATGCAATTTACTGAACAATATTGCCAGGAAACTGAGCACACACACCCACAGACAAGAATCTCCTCTCCTTTCTGGACCACAAAGGTGGAACAGCTGATCATTCAGCGTAGAAGGATAATCACTAATAAACATCTAGAAGTTAATAACCCAGTTTAGTAACATTTCAGATTCATACAATCTTTCAGTATGACACTGGTTCACACAGCCATAGCCAACCATAGAGGGAGAGACACTCCTCGAAAGTTGCCAAAGTACAGGAAACATGAGAGCAGTATACCACAGCTGTGATTCCAGGTGACAGGTGAAGATTGCAGATAAACACATTAAACAATAGATTTTAAGTATTCAACAGCCTTCAAACAAATGATAAAAGTATATTCTGACTGTCACAAACATGGACCAGTAGAATGATATGATAGCATCTTTGATATCAATTATCATAAATAATTTGGATGTCCAGCTGGCAACATCCAACAAATGAGAAATAAATCTAAGTAACAAAAAACCAACACCCAGTAGACGAAACATCTGACTCGTCAGGTGTAATGAATTAACTAGAAAGAGAATATTGCATAAAACAAAGCAAATATTCTTGAAGGCAGGATTATACAATTGTTCAATGAAAGTAGACTTGTATTCATTGAAAGTAATAGTATGCAATTGTGTGACATCAGTTAAATATACTTTAGAAAATTATAATAATCATACATATATACCAATATTATTTTATATTCAAAGTTCACCCTAGTATTAATAATATCAATGATCATTTAAGTATAACAATATCATTCTGTGTTCCAAGTTCACCCTAGTATTAACAATATTAATGATTATATCAAACTTGTGAGTGGATCCCCCATATTCATGAACCTTAAAAACTAATTACATGGTTTTATGCAACCACTTGGGTTGCACTGTTAAGCATAAACACAGTCATTGAAGAAGTTGGGTTGATAGAACGACTCAGAATGAGAGGTCAATCAATTTCATGGACCTTTAAACTAATTAAATTTTTTCGCACAACCAATCGGGTTGTACTGTTAAGCATTGATAACTCAATGAAGGAATTTGGGTTGATAGAAATGACTCAGAATAAGATTGGAGTCATTTTAATGACAAATTAGATTGATATCTCTCCAATGTCACTCCCCAATGTAAGAAATTGTTTTCCATGAAAAAACAGCAAAAAATGGAAAATTAATTTGGGTAAGATGAGAGATTCAATCAGTTCTCGGGCCAGGTTAAGCCAAACGTGTTAGAAAAAGCTAATAAATAGAAAAATAATTTAGTGGCCACCGTCATAGATAATTCAATTCAAAATTTGTTGGGGGTTGGAACCCCAGACCAGCTAAGTATGATACTAGAGCTGGGTGCTGTTTGCGACAATCATTATAATTGCCCGGTGATGGGATCGCACCCCCTACGCCAGATACATGACCTAACAACCCAATATTCAACATACATAACCTGACTACAGAAATTAGATAGCCAGGTAGAGACAGAAAATGATAATGTTTGCAATTTACACAGTTAATCACCATAAAGAAAGCACTAATCACCCTGGGAGGACAATGGTATAATCACTGTCGATGTCACACACATGAATCTTAACAGCCATTGACCCTCCGCAACTTATCTGGAAGCGAGTCACCTCGGGAATGTTCCTGGCTGTTCTCCCCACATCCCATTCCAATCAGACCATTCGTCCTCCCAACTGATTTCACAATTTGCACACTTTGAGAGGAAGACAACATTATAAGTATGGTGATCACTGTGTTCACATTATTAAGTATTAGTAAAATAATATATTAATAGAATAGTACATATTGATCAACTAAAAGGCAACAAATAACAGTGTGTTTAAATAGAATCTTAGTATTTCATTGAGTTAATTTGAAAAATGCAATAGTCACACCATATTGAGCTAGTGAGAATTCACAGAGTCACGATGATAAATTTTTAACTGAGAGACATGGCATATTTTTTCTTTATCATGTGATAGCTCAAGAACAACTGTTACAGGAGACACAAATTTTTTAATAATGAAAGGACCTTCACAAAGAGGCATTAGCTTGGCTGTTCTCTTGTCTGCCTTTGAGCTAATAGGATGATTTGTACAAAGAACTAAATCCCCAGGGGCAAAATTACTGGAGAGTGGAGTTTGTTAAAAGCCTTCCCATGTTTAGCCCTTGCCTTTTTGAGATTGGCGACCATTTGTTGCAAGTAGGCTTTCCTCTGATCATCCTTAATTTTATCCTCGAACAGCTCAATAGGAATTGACCACTGATTTGTAAGAGGATGTGGCAGTTGTCTACCAAACATTATTTTGGCAGGAGATTGGCCAGTGCTACCATGTACAGCAGTATTGAAAGCAAAGTTTAGATGATAGAGGAAAAGGTCCCATGTAGAGTGAACATTGTTACATAAAATTGTCAAGGCAGATTTTAAATTTCGATGAAGTCTTTCGACTTGGTTGGTAATATGGAGATGTGAAAACTTGTTTTATACCAAGTTGTAAACACATCTCCCTAAGCAGGTGTGACTTAAAAAGTGAAGCATTATCAGAGACCAGATATTTTGGAAAACCAAACTTGGAGAAAACTCTTTGAGTGAGGACAGACACAACAGCACCAGCTGTAGCCTTTCGTACAGGCTCCAATATACAAAATTTAGAGAACCCATCAATCAGTGTTAAAATATACTGATTACTACCCTTTGTGGATGGGAACGGGCCGACAATATCGATATAAATTCTTTCCCAGACATCAGAAGGGATGTTAGAAGATAACGTGCCAGGCGAAGAACAATTTCTAGGTTTACATGTCTGACATAAGTGGCAATTTCTGACCATGTCAAAAATTTCCCTTTTCATATCCTTCCACCAATATTCCCTGCTAATTTTCTCATAAGTTTTGGACATTCCCAGGTGAGCGCCAAAACTAGAGCAATGAAAATATTGGAATATCATTGGTCGGAGCACGACAGGTAAAACAACCTTCCCTCTAAGAGTTTTTGAATTGCCAAAACATAGCAGCTGGTTCTTAACAAAATAATTTGTACAAGACAAAGGATCTTTTAGCACTTTCTGGAGAATATTCCTCAAAGTAAGATCTGACCTTTGATGGTCTCTAATATTAACAAATGATAAAGGAACATTATTCAATACACAAGCCATTGGTGGAAATAGATCATCACCAACTTTAGATGAATCAATATCACTAGCAACGTTATCACTAGACACAGGACACTTAATCAAAGCTTGCTTTAACTGAATAAAAGCTTCATTCTCTGCCGTTGACCAGTGAAAGGGAACATTCTTACGTTTAAGGCGATTTAAAGGAATAGAAATTTCAGAATACCTTGGAATGAACTTTGAATAGAAACCACATAACCCCAGAAATCTCGCTAATTCCTTCAAACACTTTGGAGCAGGGAATTTTTCGATTGGCTTCACTCTATCAGGATCAACTTGAAGTTTTCCATGGGATATCAAGTGGCCCAGGACGGTGAGAGACGTAGTGCCAAGTTTAACCTTCTCCTCACATACAGTAAGTCCAGCCAAACGAAGTCTCTTAAGGACAGCATCGACGTGATTAATATGATCCCTGGAATTTTTTGAATAGATACACAAATCATCGATATAAGGATACACACAAGAATACTTTAGATCTCCCAGTACCTAGTTAATTAAGCGAGTGAATACTTGGGGAGAATTGGCAAACCCGAATGGCAAACGAGTATATTGATATATCCCGAACGGTGTGACAAAAGCAGTATATTTCTTCGAATTTTCAGACAAAGGAATTTGGTGAAAAGCAGAATTAAGATCAAGTATGGTGAAGTATTTTGCGTCAGCTAAATACTGAAATGCATGTTCCACCGACGGAGTGGGATAACGGTCTATTTGAACTTGCTTATTAAGCTTACGATAATCCACGACTAACCTCTCCGTACCATCCTTCTTGGGAATTAAAAAGGCTGGAGAAGACCAATTTGAGTTAGAATTTTCAATAATTCCCTTGTCGAGCAGCGACTGAACATGTTTTTTCATGATCTGTGCCTTAACGGGAGATAAAGAGAATGGATGACTCCGAATCGGGTTACAGTCAGTTAATTCTATTTCGTAAGTCATAAGCGATGTGGTCCCCAAATCGTGGGTCTTGACATCGGGATATTGCGACAACAAATATTTTAACTCACTTATCAAATTATCCGAAGATTTCGATTCATTTTCAATGAAAAAAGGATTGATGCAAGACTGTCGACCGACTGCTGCTTGGCACTTCGGGATACGCACTCGATGCGCAATTGTCAACTGAATAAGCGATAAAATTTAACTTAGTAGCGGGAAACGTTTCAAAAGAGACAGCTTTCGGATGAACAATCATATTGGATTTCCGAATAAAATCAAGGCCTAGAAGAATTGGAAATGGAATATTGGCTACATAAAATGTATGCTGCCAGGAAAATTTGTCAATTTGCACCTTAAGTTGGATCGACATCCTTAATTGAAACGGTTGACCAGAAACTGTCAATAGCTCGATAGAGTCGGAAGACTTTTGAGATTTGCCACCGCGAATTTTAAGAGTTTTGAAGAACTTTTCGTCGCAAATAGAAACGGAACAACCAGTATCAATGAGGGCATTGCAAGAAACAGACTGAAGTTTTATCGGAAGAAGGGGCAAATTACTGTTACAATTTTGACGTACGCTCATGAAACTCACGGCTGGTTGGCGTGTTTCACGGGCTTTCTTCCGACATTCCCTTGCATGATGCCCAATTTTACGACAATACGAACAAATTATTTGCCTTGCGGCAACTGGGGAGACATTAGGAGAAATACTATGAAATGTATTGGCGTACTCGGCACAATCCATCAATTGCTTTGACGCCTGGGTTATGACAGAGTCTAACTCCTCAAAGGTCGTGGGCTGGCGAGCAAACATTATGGCGGATTTCGTGAGAGGATTTAACCCTTGAATAATTAACCGAACGGTTTGGCACTCGGTGAACTCGAACGCCAACACTTGAATCGCGTTACGAACAGAAAATACGAAATCATTAGGAGTTTCAAGGGGGAACTGAAATCTCTTTACTTTAGTGGTAACAAGACGGTCAAACTCTCGATCACTTACAATTCTTCCCCAAATTCGTTTGGTAATTTCGGCCCACGAAAGATTCTGATTTAACATAGAGCCAAAACTGATGAGCACTAGCTGGCAGCTTGGTAATGACTAAATACAACAACTTAGACAAAGGAACTAGGTAGCGAAAGAGAGACAATTTCAGTCAGTTTCAACATGAAATTATACCAACTTTCTGTATTGGAAACCTCGAATGGTGGAAAATCAGCGATCAGCTGCTTCACTATGACCAGACCTTCAGACAGCGGCAGAACAGGTTGCATTGGGACTGGCGGTGCGACATGGGTTGGATTCTGCTCGTTCACCTGGCCTCGGGGAACCACGTTGGGTGTGGATTCCGCCGGAACACCAGAAGTTTCAAGTGTAAGCCCAGATCCCCCATTAGATCTAGCACGCCTGTCCTCGGCCGTGGTCAAGTAAGCCCTTGCGTACTGATCGACTGAATCACCAGGCATACTGACGAAACTCCACTCAAATTGCCGGAAGATAAGACGAAAATACTTTGTCACACAAGAATTTACACACTAAACTCCGACAGGAATTTACAATGACCTATTCTAGGGCCTCGAACTGGAAACCAGGAACACGAAATAAATTACGAAAAAGAAAACCCTTGCCTATTTCGATTGCCGTTAGCGGCAGAGACAAAACTTCCGTGAAGGAAGAAAATGAAATATCAGAAATAATGACGATCACAGATCCTCATACAACACTCACCAACTGCGTTGGAAAGACAGGAAATGAACAACCACGCTCTGCTACCAGTTTGTAGCGCTATCGGGAGAAGGAGCAGATTTTCTCGCCGATAACACTCTTGAAAACACAAACTCTTTCCAAGCTCGGGTGAGAAAAATGAGGAAAACGAAATATACACAAGTATTATCAATCATAAACTTAACTTATCAATATATGTTACAAATCACAAAATAGAACCAAACCAATTACAATAATTTACCCATAGGTCGAGTGCCAGGCGACCGTAATGAAAGTTTTCAGTCGGAAAATAATTTAAGTTTAACAAGTACGAGAGGTTGAGCTTCTCTCTTATGTACAAAAGTGACTAAGTCAGCAGGCTCACACAACGGTGTTACCAGGTCGGCGTCTCGGAAGCAATAGAGGGCGAGCTTTGACATGAGTCAGCTGAGGAGGGGGTCTGTCGACAAGGACGAAGGTGGAATGGGTAAGGTCAGGAGGTTGGCGATTGGTAGCCTTGGAGGGGAGGAAATAATGGGATGGGTGATAGATAGGGTGGCAGTTTTTAATTGGAGCGCCAGGAACTGTTTTCTGGCGTCGGCCGCAGAATACAGGATCACAGCCTTTGAGCCTTGGTCAGGATGACCGCATTTTTGGTATCCTTCCTCACTTTACTGGCTATAAAAGCGGGGCAGGACCTGGTGAGGGAATGGTGCGGCCAATGGTGCGGCGAATGGTGCGGCGAAAGGTGTGGTAGAAGTCGTGACAGAAGTCGCTGGCAGTAGTCGCTGCATTTTGTAGTCGTAGGCATTTTGGCCGTCGTTGGCGCACATGTCGTTAGCGCGCATGTCGTTCGGGCAAATCCTTCGGCTAAGTCCGGAGGATAAACAGTCCGCAGAGGGGAAACTGCGCAAAGAGGGGAATTGACCAAAAAAAAAAAAAACGGGGGGGAAAATGGCACATCCACTGGGGGAAATCAGGCACAGAATTGACTCCCGGATGAGGAATGATGATTGAATCAATGACACATTTTTTCTTGCTAGAGGGACACTTTCACTGAATTCACAATGCCAGTTTATGGCTTAAGACGCAATTTACTGAACAATATTGCCAGGAAACTGAGCACACACACCCACAGACAAGAATCTCCTCTCATTTCTGGACCACAAAGGTGGAACAGCTGATCATTCAGCGTAGAAGGATAATCACTAATAAACATCTTGAAGTTAATAACCCAGTTTAGTAACATTTCAGATTCATACAATCTTTCAGTATGACACTGGTTCACACAGCCATAGCCAACCATAGAGGGAGAGACACTCCTCGAAAGTTGCCAAAGTACAGGAAACATGAGAGCAGTATACCACAGCTGTGATTCCAGGTGACAGGTGAAGATTGGAGATAAACACATTAAACAATAGATTTTAAGTATTCAAAAGCCTTCAAACAAATGATAAAAGGATATTCTGACTGTCACAAACATGGACCAGTAGAATGATATGATAGCATCTTTGATATCAATTATCATAAATAATTTGGATGTCCAGCTGGCAACATCCAACAAATGAGAAATAAATCTAAGTAACAAAAAACCAACACCCAGTAGACGAAACATCTGACTCGTCAGGTGTAATGAATTAACTAGAAAGAGAATATTGCATAAAACAAAGCAAATATTCTTGAAGGCAGGATTATACAATTGTTCAATGAAAGTAGACTTGTATTCATTGAAAGTAATAGTATGCAATTGTGTGACATCAGTTAAATATACTTTAGAAAATTATAATAATCATACATATATACCAATATTATTTTATATTCAAAGTTCACCCTAGTATTAATAATATCAATGATCATTTAAGTATAACAATATCATTCTGTGTTCCAAGTTCACCCTAGTATTAACAATATTAATGATTATATCAAACTTGTGAGTGGATCCCCCATATTCATGAACCTTAAAAACTAATTACATGGTTTTATGCAACCACTTGGGTTGCACTGTTAAGCATAAACACAGTCATTGAAGAAGTTGGGTTGATAGAACGACTCAGAATGAGAGGTCAATCAATTTCATGGAACTTTAAAGTAATTAAATTTTTTCGCACAACCAATCGGGTTGTACTGTTAAGCATTGATAACTCAATGAAGGAATTTGGGTTGATAGAAATGACTCAGAATAAGATTGGAGTCATTTTAATGACAAATTAGATTGATATCTCTCCAATGTCACTCCCCAATGTAAGAAATTGTTTTCCATGAAAAAACAGCAAAAAATGGAAAATTAATTTGGGTAAGATGAGAGATTCAATCAGTTCTCGGGCCAGGTTAAGCCAAACGTGTTAGAAAAAGCTAATAAATAGAAAAATAATTTAGTGGCCACCGTCATAGATAATTCAATTCAAAATTTGTTGGGGGTTGGAACCCCAGACCAGCTAAGTATGATACTAGAGCTGGGTGCTGTTTGCGACAATCATTATAATTGCCCGGTGATGGGATCGCACCCCCTACGCCAGATACATGACCTAACAACCCAATATTCAACATACATAACCTGACTACAGAAATTAGATAGCCAGGTAGAGACAGAAAATGATAATGTTTGCAATTTACACAGTTAATCACCATAAAGAAAGCACTAATCACCCTGGGAGGACAATGGTATAATCACTGTCGATGTCACACACATGAATCTTAACAGCCATTGACCCTCCGCAACTTATCTGGAAGCGAGTCACCTCGGGAATGTTCCTGGCTGTTCTCCCCACATCCCATTCCAATCAGACCATTCGTCCTCCCAACTGATTTCACAATTTGCACACTTTGAGAGGAAGACAACATTATAAGTATGGTGATCACTGTGTTCACATTATTAAGTATTAGTATAATAATATATTAATAGAATAGTACATATTGATCAACTAAAAGGCAACAAATAACAGTGTGTTTAAATAGAATCTTAGTATTTCATTGAGTTAATTTGAAAAATGCAATAGTCACACCATATTGAGCTAGTGAGAATTCACAGAGTCACGATGATAAATTTTTAACTGAGAGACATGGCATATTTTTTCTTTATCATGTGATAGCTCAAGAACAACTGTTACAGGAGACACAAATTTTTTAATAATGAAAGGACCTTCACAAAGAGGCATTAGCTTGGCTGTTCTCTTGTCTGCCTTTGAGCTAATAGGATGATTTGTACAAAGAACTAAATCCCCAGGGGCAAAATTACTGGAGAGTGGAGTTTGTTAAAAGCCTCCCCATGTTTAGCCCTTGCCTTTTTGAGATTGGCGACCACTTGTTGCAAGTAGGCTTTCCTCTGATCATCCTTAATTTTATCCTCGAACAGCTCAATAGGAATTGACCACTGATTTGTAAGAGGATGTGGCAGTTGTCTACCAAACATTATTTTGGCAGGAGATTGGCCAGTGCTACCATGTACAGCAGTATTGAAAGCAAAGTTTAGATGATAGAGGAAAGGTCCCATGTAGAGTGAACATTGTTACATAAAATTGTCAAGGCAGATTTTAAATTTCGATGAAGTCTTTCGACTTGGTTGGTAATATGGAGATGTGAAAACTTGTTTTATACCAAGTTGTAAACACATCTCCCTAAGCAGGTGTGACTTAAAAAGTGAAGCATTATCAGAGACCAGATATTTTGGAAAACCAAACTTGGAGAAAACTCTTTGAGTGAGGACAGACACAACAGCACCAGCTGTAGCCTTTCGTACAGGCTCCAATATACAAAATTTAGAGAACCCATCAATCAGTGTTAAAATATACTGATTACTACCC
Organism: Pyrrhosoma nymphula; assembly: GCA_963573305.1. NCBI lineage: Eukaryota > Metazoa > Arthropoda > Insecta > Odonata > Coenagrionidae > Pyrrhosoma > Pyrrhosoma nymphula. Next base: position 316,963 of record CAUYRF010000001.1, read on the forward strand.
TTTGTGGATGGGAACGGGCCGACAATATCGATATAAATTCTTTCCCAGACATCAGAAGGGATGTTAGAAGATAACGTGCCAGGCGAAGAACAATTTCTAGGTTTACATGTCTGACATAAGTGGCAATTTCTGACCATGTCAAAAATTTCCCTTTTCATATCCTTCCACCAATATTCCCTGCTAATTTTCTCATAAGTTTTGGACATTCCCAGGTGAGCGCCAAAACTAGAGCAATGAAAATATTGGAATATCATTGGTCGGAGCACGACAGGTAAAACAACCTTCCCTCTAAGAGTTTTTGAATTGCCAAAACATAGCAGCTGGTTCTTAACAAAATAATTTGTACAAGACAAAGGATCTTTTAGCACTTTCTGGAGAATATTCCTCAAAGTAAGATCTGACCTTTGATGGTCTCTAATATTAACAAATGATAAAGGAACATTATTCAATACACAAGCCATTGGTGGAAATAGATCATCACCAACTTTAGATGAATCAATATCACTAGCAACGTTATCACTAGACACAGGACACTTAATCAAAGCTTGCTTTAACTGAATAAAAGCTTCATTCTCTGCCGTTGACCAGTGAAAGGGAACATTCTTACGTTTAAGGCGATTTAAAGGAATAGAAATTTCAGAATACCTTGGAATGAACTTTGAATAGAAACCACATAACCCCAGAAATCTCGCTAATTCCTTCAAACACTTTGGAGCAGGGAATTTTTCGATTGGCTTCACTCTATCAGGATCAACTTGAAGTTTTCCATGGGATATCAAGTGGCCCAGGACGGTGAGAGACGTAGTGCCAAGTTTAACCTTCTCCTCACATACAGTAAGTCCAGCCAAACGAAGTCTCTTAAGGACAGCATCGACGTGATTAATATGATCCCTGGAATTTTTTGAATAGATACACAAATCATCGATATAAGGATACACACAAGAATACTTTAGATCTCCCAGTACCTAGTTAATTAAGCGAGTGAATACTTGGGGAGAATTGGCAAACCCGAATGGCAAACGAGTATATTGATATATCCCGAACGGTGTGACAAAAGCAGTATATTTCTTCGAATTTTCAGACAAAGGAATTTGGTGAAAAGCAGAATTAAGATCAAGTATGGTGAAGTATTTTGCGTCAGCTAAATACTGAAATGCATGTTCCACCGACGGAGTGGGATAACGGTCTATTTGAACTTGCTTATTAAGCTTACGATAATCCACGACTAACCTCTCCGTACCATCCTTCTTGGGAATTAAAAAGGCTGGAGAAGACCAATTTGAGTTAGAATTTTCAATAATTCCCTTGTCGAGCAGCGACTGAACATGTTTTTTCATGATCTGTGCCTTAACGGGAGATAAAGAGAACGGATGACTCCGAATCGGGTTACAGTCAGTTAATTCTATTTCGTAAGTCATAAGCGATGTGGTCCCCAAATCGTGGGTCTTGACATCGGGATATTGCGACAACAAATATTTTAACTCACTTATCAAATTATCCGAAGATTTCGATTCATTTTCAATGAAAAAAGGATTGATGCAAGACTGTCGACCGACTGCTGCTTGGCACTTCGGGATACGCACTCGATGCGCAATTGTCAACTGAATAAGCGATAAAATTTAACTTAGTAGCGGGAAACGTTTCAAAAGAGACAGCTTTCGGATGAACAATCATATTGGATTTCCGAATAAAATCAAGGCCTAGAAGAATTGGAAATGGAATATTGGCTACATAAAATGTATGCTGCCAGGAAAATTTGTCAATTTGCACCTTAAGTTGGATCGACATCCTTAATTGAAACGGTTGACCAGAAACTGTCAATAGCTCGATAGAGTCGGAAGACTTTTGAGATTTGCCACCGCGAATTTTAAGAGTTTTGAAGAACTTTTCGTCGCAAATAGAAACGGAACAACCAGTATCAATGAGGGCATTGCAAGAAACAGACTGAAGTTTTATCGGAAGAAGGGGCAAATTACTGTTACAATTTTGACGTACGCTCATGAAACTCACGGCTGGTTGGCGTGTTTCACGGGCTTTCTTCCGACATTCCCTTGCATGATGCCCAATTTTACGACAATACGAACAAATTATTTGCCTTGCGGCAACTGGGGAGACATTAGGAGAAATACTATGAAATGTATTGGCGTACTCGGCACAATCCATCAATTGCTTTGACGCCTGGGTTATGACAGAGTCTAACTCCTCAAAGGTCGTGGGCTGGCGAGCAAACATTATGGCGGATTTCGTGAGAGGATTTAACCCTTGAATAATTAACCGAACGGTTTGGCACTCGGTGAACTCGAACGCCAACACTTGAATCGCGTTACGAACAGAAAATACGAAATCATTAGGAGTTTCAAGGGGGAACTGAAATCTCTTTACTTTAGTGGTAACAAGACGGTCAAACTCTCGATCACTTACAATTCTTCCCCAAATTCGTTTGGTAATTTCGGCCCACGAAAGATTCTGATTTAACATAGAGCCAAAACTGATGAGCACTAGCTGGCAGCTTGGTAATGACTAAATACAACAACTTAGACAAAGGAACTAGGTAGCGAAAGAGAGACAATTTCAGTCAGTTTCAACATGAAATTATACCAACTTTCTGTATTGGAAACCTCGAATGGTGGAAAATCAGCGATCAGCTGCTTCACTATGACCAGACCTTCAGACAGCGGCAGAACAGGTTGCATTGGGACTGGCGGTGCGACATGGGTTGGATTCTGCTCGTTCACCTGGCCTCGGGGAACCACGTTGGGTGTGGATTCCGCCGGAACACCAGAAGTTTCAAGTGTAAGCCCAGATCCCCCATTAGATCTAGCACGCCTGTCCTCGGCCGTGGTCAAGTAAGCCCTTGCGTACTGATCGACTGAATCACCAGGCATACTGACGAAACTCCACTCAAATTGCCGGAAGATAAGACGAAAATACTTTGTCACACAAGAATTTACACACTAAACTCCGACAGGAATTTACAATGACCTATTCTAGGGCCTCGAACTGGAAACCAGGAACACGAAATAAATTACGAAAAAGAAAACCCTTGCCTATTTCGATTGCCGTTAGCGGCAGAGACAAAACTTCCGTGAAGGAAGAAAATGAAATATCAGAAATAATGACGATCACAGATCCTCATACAACACTCACCAACTGCGTTGGAAAGACAGGAAATGAACAACCACGCTCTGCTACCAGTTTGTAGCGCTATCGGGAGAAGGAGCAGATTTTCTCGCCGATAACACTCTTGAAAACACAAACTCTTTCCAAGCTCGGGTGAGAAAAATGAGGAAAACGAAATATACACAAGTATTATCAATCATAAACTTAACTTATCAATATATGTTACAAATCACAAAATAGAACCAAACCAATTACAATAATTTACCCATAGGTCGAGTGCCAGGCGACCGTAATGAAAGTTTTCAGTCGGAAAATAATTTAAGTTTAACAAGTACGAGAGGTTGAGCTTCTCTCTTATGTACAAAAGTGACTAAGTCAGCAGGCTCACACAACGGTGTTACCAGGTCGGCGTCTCGGAAGCAATAGAGGGCGAGCTTTGACATGAGTCAGCTGAGGAGGGGGTCTGTCGACAAGGACGAAGGTGGAATGGGTAAGGTCAGGAGGTTGGCGATTGGTAGCCTTGGAGGGGAGGAAATAATGGGATGGGTGATAGATAGGGTGGCAGTTTTTAATTGGAGCGCCAGGAACTGTTTTCTGGCGTCGGCCGCAGAATACAGGATCACAGCCTTTGAGCCTTGGTCAGGATGACCGCATTTTTGGTATCCTTCCTCACTTTACTGGCTATAAAAGCGGGGCATGACCTGGTGAGGGAATGGTGCGGCCAATGGTGCGGCGAAAGGTGTGGCAGAAGTCGTGGCAGAAGTCGTGGCAGAAGTCGCTGGCAGTAGTCGCTGCATTTTGTTATAAATTATAAATTTAGAATATAAATAAAAAAAGTTATAAATTTCCTCGTAGGCCAGTATTAACTTTTATAATGGGGTATATTTTCAGCGGTAAATTCATCGCCTAGCAGGTCGGAAGTTCTAAGGTTATCGTCTCTAACCTTGAAAAAATTTATTCCAATTTTATATGAACATTGTGGCGCTCGACAATATGATCGTGTATTGAGTACAAGATAAGTAGTAACCCTCTTCATTTTATAATATCAATCTTGATTATTTGAAACTTTTTTACAATCGATACGTGTATTCACGAAAATATCAGTCTCGTTCATCACCACGCTAATCTCAATGGGTGTTTTCTCTTGCTGTCAATGTTTCTCCAAAATTATTATTGATAGTTGTTGAAAATGCTTACTAATCTGAAATCATTAAACTAAAAATCTGGAAAAATAAGAAATTTTCTCCTCAAATCTTGGTTATCTGGGCACATTTTCAGCTGGTATTAACAGATAGCGAAGCAAAACCCAATCTACGAATATGCTCTTAGTTTATAATAGTGCGTGCGTCTTAAATGGTGTTGACTACCGGGTGCTTTACTATATGTACTATTTTTTTGTGCATGGTGGCACAGTCTAAACTTACTGCGCAAAACTTGACAGTGGCAGGCTTCACTTCGTATAAGTTATTTTTGTTTGTATTCATGATTAAGTTAAATACTATACACCTACAAATTTTGTAGAAAAGTATAAAGTATCTTACTTAATCATAAATGGAAATATACTGAGTTTAGTTTAGATTGTGCACACGGGTTTTTAGCTGTCTAAAATGTTGCGTCTGACGGTTTGGTGGCCGAAAAATATTGCCATCACTGAAATGAAAAAACATTTGGAAAATATTTTAAACATATGAAAACATGGATGAAATCATTTTATAATTCCCGTATTTTAAACAATGATATGAGTTTCTAGATACGGCAACCCCGAGTTGATCATGTATGAGCAAATGAGTTTAGCGTACGTGAGTCTAAGTAGTCAAAATATCGGTTATGGTGATGGAGACGCGGTCAAGTCATCGCCTAGCAGTTCGGAGATTACGATCACGAGAGATCCGAGGGGGTACTTTTTCTTACTTTTCAGTTAGTTTAACTATCCATAGTTTTTAACGCGCCAATGTCCTGTGTGCTGTGCTCTTTTTGTTTTGTTGTTTTTTACAGGATTGATGAAATTGAATGATTGTATAAGTGCTTCGCAGGCATAACAAACAAAATAATAGCACAGTCTAATAGGCTTAAATCGCTTACATTATCGTTTTATTCATTAAACTCTGGTCCTTCTTTATCGTATTAATTATGCCATGGGTATAATTTGGTACCTGCATGGTGTACTTCGGCACCCTATAGCCTATTGCGGAAAATATTCACCGTTCGAGGCGGAAAAGAACCAGAACGAATGTAAACAAACCCGGTAGCGACTGCCGAGTCAGGGGGATGACGTCACAGCAGTCGCAATATGGCCGCGGTCTGTTTGTGCGCAAGGCTAAAATTGTGATTTTAAATCTCTTATTATTTAAAAAGTAGGCAATGTGCAACAGCTAAATTTTGGATTTAGGGTTTTTATGTTCAAAGTTAACATTTTCCGTTGTTTCCTAAATTTGTGCAAATAATCCATTGGGAAATATGTCATTTTATATCCTCAAGAATGCGTCATCACGGCATGGCATTACATGTTTGCCTCCAATTTGAGTTATTTTAGGCGCATATGGTTCTTCATAATGTCTTATTTACACACAAAAACTATCACTGTTTAAATATATCAAGTCGCACTTAATAATTTTGGGGGAAACTGGCACAAAAGTCTTAAATTATGATACATATTTGTAACGTGATTCAGTGTCCTCTTCGCCTGGGACGTTTGTGAGGGAAATTTGTACATTAAGTTCTTACTACGCGAATAAATGACGTTAGATAAATATCAAGCATGGTATCAATGATGTAATAGAATGCATTTATTATCAATGTACGCTTAAATACACTATTGAAAGTTATTCATAATGTACGAAGTGAGGGATTTCCCTTGTTTACCTTTCGTCGCTAGAAATATTTTATAGTTAATTTCGACCATAATATGCCTCGTACAGCCTACAAACGCATTTCTAAATATAAAGCAAAATGGTACTAATATCCTGAGAGGTAAAATTGCAATAATAAACAATTATATATTTATTAAATAATATCATAACTTACGATGTGCTCGGGTGTAGGTACGGGTTATCTCGGATAATAAGCTTGTAACCGAGGAAAATCGCCAGTGAAATTTTTAACCGAGATAATGCTCCAAAACCGAGATATTGCTATTGGTGAAACAGGAAAATTGTATTATCTCGGTTTTTCGGAAAATTATCCGAGTTAATTGTATTATCCGAGTTGGTGAAACTGGCCCTAAAACCACAAGAATTGTACGCAAGTTGACAAAACATCTCAATAATTTAAATTTTACTTAAAAATTTCTGTTAAGTTGAAGTGTTAACCGACAAACTGTAAAAGTTACGTAAACCGACGCACTCAAATCATATTCAAATTCTGTAAAAAATCACAAAACATAATATCAAACGTGTGAAAACGTCCCGCTACAATTTCAAGATCATTTTCAGATTTTGAGATAAAGGTACGCGAAACATCAAAACATAGCATGTATTTCACTGCACACAAACAATCAAAGGAAGTTTGAACTTTCATGTACCTATCAACACTTCTTTCTTGTTATTAGCACTGTAAATCCTTACTATTAACTCTTCTTTCTTGTTATTAGCACTGTAAAGCCTTACGTTGAAGCGATAAAGACAGGCACTATACGATAACGAGCCCCTTTAAGCTTTCTGCTTCAAGGATGTTTGCTAACGTCCGTTTCAGAATGAAATAATCCGCTTGAAGTGGCAATAATTGTCACGATAACTACTTTGCTCAAGTTAGCGAGTTCTGGAATATACCTGTAAAGTGGGTGCCTTAAAGCGCTGTTAACGTGTCCATTAGTTAAAAGTAAGTATCGACAGTGAGTTCCAGCATAAGCCTGCAACCTCCGTGGCTCCCTCTTCCAACCCAATTCCCCCCTTCCTCCCTTATATGTTCCCCCTCCCCCAACTCTCGGCAGAACTCCTTCATCGCAATATTTCAAAAGCCATATTTGGAGAGCGGGGCAGGAGATCCTTCCTAAAAGGAAACTCATAAATTATTTCCAAAAGGGCATTTGCATCGCTTTGGGGATTCAACAAATCTGTGAAACGTGTGTGCGACAGTTGAAAGTTGGATAGACAGAAGAATGGACGGCGAAAGAATAGACGCAGGAATGATAAACGTATATTATGGCGTTTTGGGCTTTGGAAACTATTAAGAGCGTTGGCCAAACTTTGAGACGGGGAAACTTCGGCTACTCAAAAGATCGCATTCACTCAGTGATTCAGATGCCTTTTGAAGGGAATCGTTGAAATGCTTAGGAATGTCTGACTACGGTATAATTTCTATGGGAAACATGAAATATGAGGCTTGGTTCACCATTGTCACACACGCAAGGGAATTTCTTTGCAACGAATATCTGGCGATTTTGTCTGGAAACGTGACAAGAAGTAAATGTGACCGTGGGAAGAAGATTTTAAAATTTGCCAATAATATCAATATGGTGCAAATATCACGAGTTTAGGTCAAATAATATATTTATATTTTTAACTTTTGCTGACGTTTCGGATGTTTATTCATCCATGTTCTGGGCCATAAACAAATGATGCATAATGTTAAATGTTTGCCAGTTCTGTTTTGATTACAAAATTGTAAATTTATAGACATTTAATATAAAAATACATAGACATATTCAAGACTGTTACCTTTTAAGTTTGGTGCTGTTTTCATTTGTTTACAATTTTAATTTGGTTGCTTGGATACAAAATTTCTTTGTTAAAAAGTTATGTGTCATTTATTAAATTATGATATATTTTGTTTAAACAAGTAATGTTTGTTCTTTAATTGCAACTTTTTTTTATTTCTGGATATATATGGTAAAGATTTATGCATATTTCTATGGTATATATACTAAAAAGATCAGACATTACTTATCCAAGCAAAATTTATCATAATTTAATAAATGACACAACTTTTCAACAAAGAAATAGATATATCCAAGAAACCAAATTAAAATTGTAAACAAATGAAAACAGCACCAAACTTTAAAGGTAACAATGTTGATTATGTCTAGATGTATTTTTAAATTTAATGACTGTAAATTTACAATTTTGTAATCAAAACAGAACTGGCAAACATTTAACATTGTGCATCATTTGTTTATGGCCCTGAACATGGATTAATAAACATCCGAAACGTCAGCAAAAGTTTATAAAAAATATAAATATATATTATTTGACCTAAACTGATGACATTTGCACCAAATAGAGAAAAAAGAGTTCGAGAGTAAATACCATTTGAATGATATCAATAAAACACCGATTTCCTTTCGTTGTTAGTACAATAACTGCCACCCTTTCAAATGCGATAGTACTTAATTATCAAATGCAATAATTTACGAATACTCAAGGAATTATAGATGCCTGTGGGACAATACTACACTGTGTAAGAAAGGGATATGAAGCTGAGATGTCAAGTTCAAGTAACGGAAAAATTTTAAATTGATGAAGTAAAAAACTATAATACTTCACAATAGAATTGTTGTAAAATACAACTTCGATGAAAAATCATTTTCCGTGCATAAGGATTGAAATAAAGACCTCGGGTCCGAATACCACCATTTCAACAAACACTAGCAGTCACTCGTTAAACGCCAATATCTTACAAACTCTTGTCATCCCAAATAGGGATATTTTTGATACCGGTTCAGTTCGGGAGAAGGAAGAGGCAGAAAGTACAACGGACTACATTATAAACCAGACAAAATTAAAAGCACCAATGATGCAAATAAGTTTAAATTTTAAAATGTTTTCATTGCTGAATGAAAAACACTAATGTAATTTAAAATAAGACCCACAGAAAAAGCTGATTTTATTTTAATTCTCTTATATATTTTGGTAACAGTTTAATTTTTGTAATGGTTTGCAAAATCATATGGTTGTTATTTTGTTAAGGTTAAATGACCAGTAACGTTTTCATACCTGGGGCCTGTTTCTCAAAGCTACAAGTCCACAAATTACAAGTGTGATTTTACAAGTGTTACTTTCGAGTAACATGTGAAATTCTGTTTTTCAAACATACAAGTCTACTAATTACAAGTAACGAGTCCATTTTACAAGTTACAGGTGTTTACTCACAAGTGTTTTCATTGTTACGACACATTCTGTTCCTCAAACAGACTTGTGAGTAACAAGTTCTTGTAACTTGTAAGGAAATTTCTACAAGTCCTTCGAGGTGAGTAAATCGCAGTCAATCGGAAAGAATAACTGGGAAAACAAATGAAAAGCGACTAGCGATCTCTTTTTCTCAACTGTCATGAAGGCGATAGTGACGAACAAGGTATCAGTAGATAGGATTTTTTACCGACTTTTGACATAACATGCTCAGTTTACGTTAAAAACACATCGTTTTTTTATAATTTAAAGTTAAAAGAAAAGTCTTTTAGACCAAGACGTAACGAGAAAAGAACACCCCCGCGGAGACTTAGTGAATAAACAACGAAGAAGAAAGATTTATTTCCAACCGAGACAGGAATGTTGCTTTTAATCGTGCAATTTATAAATGATCTCATTTGATAAAGAATAAATTATTTTGGGGAGGTAGGAAAGGTTGAAAATGCGAAAGTTAAGCGCAAGTCTGCTAGTATTATTTATTACTAATTATCAATATAAAATACCTACTTTTCATGTCACGTCATTATGTTTATACATTGAGAGGTAAAAATGCAGAGCATAAGTTCCCGTACTTAAATGATAAATCGCTATGAAATATCAAGTCGCGAAAGTTCAATAGGAAACTCCATACGTAATTTAAGTCGACATTTTTATGTGACATCTCGCAAATGCTACGGTAATGTGCTGTGTTTTTTTCCTAATACACCGTAGGCATGTGTCCGATACCTTTGGTGTAACTTGGGGATCAAGAACAAGTGAAATTAAAAATAAATTGTGCATCAGTTCTAGAACGAAGTGACATAAATTGGTGGTAAAATATCTCCTTAGCCCATCAAAATGATAGAGGAAAAAAAATTACCCCAGCGGGGATCGAACCACTGTCCTATGCTTCGTGAATCTCGCACTCTACCACTACACCAATTGCCTCTCTTAACTCCTCGAGATCCCTTTGGGTATTAATATTGAACATTCAAAATGGCTGAAATAGTCTTCGCTTGTCTGACGATAAAACGCTATTCCGCTATTTATTCGTACCTATGAAAGATAAACACTGCACAAGATGATGTCTCGACATGCTAGAATTGTGAATAACCTTCATTTCGAGTTCGTCTTTCCTTTCCTGCGATGGGATAAACAACTTTTCCTCATTATGTTCAACTTTTGCAGACGATTCCTCCTCGCTTAAGATATTTTAAGGTAAACTGTGAACTAAAAATTCCGTTTATCTTGTGTTCACGCATTTATAGACACCGAGCAACATAGCACTGACTCTTGGTTAAAAAAGATTCAAGAAAATGTACGTCCCGTACGTATCCCATCCTTGCCGTAATATTGTTATTATGTCTTACGAAAGTGGTTTGAAAGATAAACACAGGACAACAATATATCTTGGCGTTCAAGAATTATAAATTACTTTCATTACAAGATAAAATAGCAATTCATACATTGGAATAAACGATTCCAATCGTACGTATCCCATACTTGCCGTACAATATTGTTATTATGTCGTACATACGAAAGTGGTTTGAAAGATAGCATACAGCACAGCAATATATCTTGGCGTTCAAGAATTATAAATTACATTCATTACAAGATAACAATGCAAATCATACGTTGGAATAACCGATTTTTCCTTATTATGTTCAAGTATTGCCGATGATTCGTCCTCGCTTGGGATATTTTAAGGTGAATTGTACACCAAAAATACCATTTATCATGTATTCACGTATTTATATAAACCGAGCAACGTTGCAGTGACTCTAGGTATTAGTAGATTGCTGGAAATACTCTCGAAATATATTTAAAGGTTAAAAAAATAGCTAAATACGGACAGGATGACGACCGCCATTTTCACTTGTAAAACATTAGTTGGAGAAAGTCCTCCGTTTTCGTTTGAAACACTTGTTAGTCACGTAAGTAACACTTTTAAGTCACACTTGTGAGATTAGACTTGTAACTTGTGGACTTGTAGCTTTGAGAAACGGGCCCCTGCTGGGGGGGAAATACTTGAACATAATAAGGAAAAATCGGTTATTCCAACGTATGATTTGCATTGTTATCTTGTAATGAATGTAATTTATAATTCTTGAATGCCAAGATATATTGCTGTGCTGTGTTTATCTTTCAAACCACTTTCGTTAGTACGACATAATAACAATATTGTACGGCAAGTATGGGATACGTACGATTGGAATCGTTTATTCCAATGTATGAATTGCTATTTTATCTTGCAATGAAAGTAATTTATAATTCTTGAACGCCAAGATATATTGTTGTCCTGTGTTTATCTTTCAAACCACTTTCGTAAGACATAATAACAATATTACGGCAAGGATGGGATACGTACGGGACGTACATTTTCTTGAATCTTTTTTAACCAAGAGTCAGTGCTATGTTGCTCGGTGTCTATAAATGCGTGAACACAGGATAAACGGAATTTTTAGTTCACAGTTTACCTTAAAATATCTTAAGCGAGGAGGAATCGTCTGCAAAAGTTGAACATAATGAGGAAAAGTCGTTTATCCCATCGCAGGAAAGGAAAGACGAACTCGAAATGAAGGTTATTCACAATTCTAGCATGTCGAGACATCATCTTGTGCAGTGTTTATCTTTCATAGGTACGAATAAATAGCGGAATAGCGTTTTATCGGCAGACAAGCGAAGACTATTTCAGCCATTTTGAATGTTCAATATTAATACCCAAAGGGATCACGAAAGGTAAAGGGAGGCAGTTGGTGAAGTGGTAGAGTGCGAGATTCACGCAGCATAGGACGGTGGTTCGATCCCCGCCGGGGTAATTTTTTTTCCTCTATCATTTTGATGGGCTAAGGAGATATTTTACCACCAATTTATGTCACTTCGTTCTAGAACTGATGCGCAATTTATTTTTAATTTCACTTGTTCTTGATCCCCAAGTTACACCAAAGGTATCGGACACATGCCTACGGTGTATTAGGAAAAAACACAGCACATTAGCGTAGCATTTGCGAGATGTCACATAAAAATGTCGACTTTAATTACGTATGGAGTTTCCTATTGAACTTTCGCGACTTGATATTTCATAGCGATTTATCATTTAAGTACGGGAACTTATGCTCTGCATTTTTACCTCTCAATGTATAAACATAATGACGTGACATGAAAAGTAGGTATTTTATATTGATAATTAGTAATAAATAATACTAGCAGACTTGCGCTTAACTTTCGCATTTTCAACCTTTACTACCTCCCCAAAATAATGTATTCTTTATCAAATGAGATCATTTATAAATTGCACGATTAAAAGCAACATTCCTGTCTCGGTTGGAAATAAATCTTTCTTCTTCGTTGTTTATTCACTAAGTCTCCGCGGGGGTGTTCTTTTCTCGTTACGTCTTAGTCTAAAAGACTTTTCTTTTAACTTTAAATTATAAAAAAACGATGTGTTTTTAACTTAAACTGAGCATGTTATGTCAAAAGTCGGTAAAAAATCCTATCTACTGATACCTTGTTCGTCACTATCGCCTTCATAACAGTTGAGAAAAAGAGATCGCTAGTCGCTTTTCATTTGTTTTCCCAGTTATTCTTTCCGATTGACTGCGATTTACTCACCTCGAAGGACTTGTAGAAATTTCCTTACAAGTTACAAGAACTTGTTACTCACAAGTCTGTTTGAGGAACAGAATGTGTCGTAACAATGAAAACACTTGTGAGTAAACACCTGTAACTTGTGAAATGGACTCGTTACTTGTAATTAGTAGACTTGTATGTTTGAAAAACAGAATTTCACATGTTACTCGAAAGTAACACTTGTAAAATCACACTTGTAATTTGTGGACTTGTAGCTTTGAGAAACAGGCCCCTGATATTCTCGCGGTCTGTCTTTGCTCTATTTTCCATAAGGCACACTACCCCAGTAGCAGTGGACGTCCCCGCGACGTTGCAGGCACGTCGCATTGCGACCAATGTGACGTTCCCGCAACGTCACAGGAGTGGCGGTTACGTCGCTGCGACGTGCCCGCGACGTGCGAAGTTTCCGAGAATCAACGTCACGGGCACGTCGCATTGCGACATGCCCGCGACGTTGCATTGCGACGTGCCCGTGACGTTGCATTGCGACGTGCTCCTGACGTCGCATTGCGACTTTCCGAAAATATTTTGCCTGAGCACCACATTCCACTGCGATACCCCAATGAAAATTTTGTATACAATTCGTACACAATGTACACAGAATTTCCTGTGTACAATTGTGTACAAATTGTATAAAAAATGTGTACATTGTACACAAATTTGACTTTACACAATTTGTGTACAATTTACACAATTTGTGAACATTGTGTAAAATGTATACATTGTACACAAATTTGCCTTTACACAATTTGTATACAATGTACACAATTTTATACAATGTACACATTGTGTAACATTGCATAAATTCTACACAAACTGCCATGTGGTAATTGACAATATACAACTAATATGAATGAAACTGAATTGAATTTATTAGCATGAAAAGACTAGTTAAGCCATTACACTCAGAACGTAGCTTCCCGACAACACCACCACACATCCGCTGAATGCCATATGGCGACAGAAATAACATATCATAAAACCACACACTTGTCTGAATCACTGAATCAAGCCACACTTCGATAATTAACTCTTTGGTGAAGAATTACGAGCGAACTCCCTGGAAACTACACAATTTTTGGGCCTATTCTGTAACTCATAACGCCTGCGTTAACATGGCGGAGGTCGTTATTTAGGCGACATTTAACGCCTCCCCGATTCTGTAACCCAAAAAAGGCGTCTCAAGGCGACATGATGCAGTCGCCAATTGTCGCCCGCTTCAGGTCAGGCGCTTCCACGAAAGACGACCCAAATCGCCATGTAAACAACTCGGATTATCATCGTCATTTGTTTTAATTGAGGAATGGTGTCGTAAATACGGCGAAATGGCGCGACGTTTGAGGAATTTCCTTTGGCTAAACGTCGCACAGGAGGCACTTTTAGAGGAAAGACGTTCTCTTCGTTTTGAGAGGAGAAGAATTAGAGATTCGCAAAATCCTTTTTCTTCGAGAGATGAGGAATTTGTCGGATACTTTCGAGTTTCGAAAGAAATTGCGAAGTACCTCTGCGATTCCTTGGGACCAATGTTGAGACGAGAACGATCTTTTGTGTTGAATATTCATGTTCAGGAAAATAAAAATGTCTTATTTAACGCGGCCTATAAATTTTCCGTAATATATTCCGTTTATGATGGTATTATATACCAACGTTGTGTACGGCACACCTACGGTACGTGTAGCTATACGGTACGTGTATCTTTCCCAGGCCTTTCTGCCTGAGAGTATTAATTTTTGTAAGCCTTGTGGTTGATGGGTAGGTATTAAAGATGAGAATAATTTATGAAGGTTCTCGCCACCTTGCGATTCTTGGCGGAGGGAAGTTACCAACGAGGTGTTGGTAAAGACTACCTGCTGGAATTAAGCCAGCCGTCAGTTAGCAGATGTGTTTTTGAAGTCATCGGTTGCATTTGCGATCTCCTAGGACACTGGATAAAATTTCCTCAGACAAATGAAGAGAAGTGAGGTAAAAACTGTATCATAATATATCATATCAGTTTTGTGATCACTTCATTTTACCATTGAGAGATGGCATTTTCTCAATAACAAAGGATCAATTAGCTTTATTTTCCAGATTTAGGCCCACTGTCAGATTTCTAGGGGTTATTGGTGCAATTGATTGCACCCATATATCCATTTGTGACCCCTTGACGTCACTTAGGAGCGTTATGCAAACCTAGGGGAGATCAAATTTCAAAGAATTATCATCGTACCTGACGGACTCCTACAGTCACGCAGAAATTCAATTACAGATTCTTTCCTAACCTGACTGCTATTATCAGTTTTATTCCTCTCACATCGTGCAAGGGCATTCCTTTGTGTGGCCTTGTACTTCAGATCCTTCCATGGCTGAACGATTAGAGGACGTGAATGGTACTTTTTAATAATGGGAAATTTCAGTCTACAAAAAATACCTTTTTCCACAGGCCGACTGTTTTGGGTGAGCCATGAAGTGAAATGAGGTTGGCTAACTCCTCCCATTTTTCCTGATGGCCAACTCCTCCCATTTTTCCTCGACCTGTTGCAATGCTATCAAACTTTCCGCATGCAAAATTTCTGTGATCAGACATGAAGTTCACCAGAACAGTGAACTGCTTTCGCGTCATTTTGTAAACCCTTTATTTGTTTCTAAAATATGGTGAATGCATAACACTACCCTACAAACCAGAAAAGGATTAAATCTAGATTTTTTAAGGATTTGGAAATACATTGAATCTGTATTTCTAAATCCTTCTTTAATACATGGTAAATCTATATTTTTAAATATAGATTTCCAAATCCTTCTTTAATACATTGTAAATCTAGATTTCCAAATCCCAATGAAAATATTTTAAATCTAGTTTTTCTGATCCCCTCTTTCTTTATTTATCGCATATAAATAAATGATGGTGGTATTCATTAAAAATCTCCATTGAAAATCCCAATACCTAGAGACAACAACTCCATTAAAAATTCCTGTAGGGAATGTCAAGACTTAAAATTCCGTATAGGGACGTGAAATTCCGCATAGGAATTTGTACCCAATGGGGGAACTACATATTTCTATGGGTCTTCAATGGAGACTCCAATAGAGAATGTGAACCTATTGAAATGTTCGTATGGGGATATGACTTCCCAACCACTGCATGACGTCCAATGGACGTCCATTTTACATCCAGAAATCTCTTATGGACATCCTTTGGATGTCTATTGGATGTCATTCAAATGACATACTATGAAAGTCCCTATATAGGGACATCCACACGGAGGCCACAGTATGATATCCAATGGACATGATGTAAAATAAATCGTAAATAATATAAATTCCTATGAGAAATAAAAGAAACGACAGTTACTGGTTGATACCAAATAAATCGAGGTAATATTAGCTGTGGGTCTGCAACGTGCGCCCCCTGAGGGTTGCGCCCCTGGGGGGTTGTGCAGGGTTGTGTTTGAATCGCTCGTAATTATTCCGAGCACGTAAGGAGTCACGTGGCACAATAACAAATGGTTCGACATTTTGGCGTGTTTAAACCACTCGGATGGATATCTTAAGCGAGTGATATGTTGTTTATCGTGTCTATAATCAGGTTATTATATTCCATCAACAGAATTTCGGTGAAAAAATACGATTGGGAAGACTGCATGAGATTTACGAAATACAAACCAGAAAAGGATTAAATGTAGATTTTTTAAGGATTTGGAAATACATGGCCCCTAGCTACGGCGCTGAAGCTAACGTGCGGGAATTGGAAAATCTTGTTTATTCGCAGTAATATTGCATTTATATTCATACTATGTGGCAACATAGGATAACAGTTATCTGGCATTAATTAATGGCAAATAACTTGTATCAAGATTTTATGGCATTTCCTTCAAACTATCACGGAATTATCATTTAATGATTATAGTTCTCGAAGTCACATTTATCCACGTAAGTGACTACATATATACGCCTTTCTCTACGCTGAATCTTTAAGAACTGGTGCAAAAATAGGTGCGAAGTGTTATAGGATAGGTAAATATGCGATACATATTCCGCGTCGAACGGTAGCTATGAGTTACTATATATATCATACGGTACTATGAGTTACTATATATATCATGGCGCAATAGCACATTCAAATTGTAATAATGAAAATATCTTTTTTTTTTTAATTTGAAAAGATTTCAAAATCTAGATTAAATCCGTGAACAATCCAAGATTAAATCTCCAAAAAATCTATATAAAATCTAGATTTAATACGTCATTAAGCGGACATAGCAACAAGTTCAATCTGGATTAAATCTAGATTTTTAACAGATACAATGGATGCAAAAATCCATATTTAATCTATATTAAATCTTTTTCTGGTTTGTAGGGTAATCAATGCACTGACAGCATGCTGTCATGGTAATTTCTTTCCATTGCCGTACCGTGCCTAACGGCATACGCTACTAACTTTAAGGTCCTATCCGCCCCTAATGTTAGTAGGTAGCGTATGACTTCGACTTTTCTCCTGCCCATATGGCCTTGTCGATTTTTCTAAGGTGGCCATACGCCGTATGGTCTCCAAGACAGCATTGATACTAATCCTAAAAGCCCACGTTACCTTTGAGTGGCACGTTACCGTTGGCGCCAGCGGAACATTTGAGTTGTCAGTATTTTGATACCTAATATTCACGAATGGTTAACGCCTAAGTTCTGAGCCAAGACTATTTTATTTAACGCAACTAGTTAGGAATAATCAATATCATGCCGAGCACACAATCTTGAAACAACAGGAAACCTAATTTTTCGGTGAAATATGGATTTACCCTGGCGACAATTATCCAAAAGTTCCTATAATATCACAAATAGTTACTTGCCAAAATTTAAATTCAACTTAAGTATACTATTCACATTTCCATGTCCAGTTATTTCGATGAGCAAAAACCACAGGAATTTCACAAACGTCCAAGTACAGACGCCGCTATCTTTCCGACTGTCAGCTGTTTCCCTTATTTGGTCATTAAAGAGATCTGCCCTAACTATTTTTCATACCCTCTGCAAGCGACGTCGGTCGCCAAGAGTCGCCCCAAAATTTCGACGACATTTAACGCGGCGTAATTTACAGAATCGGAAAAGGCGCCTTGCGAAAGGAGAAATGACGACCGGCGGCATATAACGCCGCGAAGTTACAGAATAGGCCCCTTTATAATGTTCCCATTTATGTTCCTTCTAATTTTTCTTGGCGCTTCCAAGGCACAATCACTGATGCATACAGAAGGCCCTTATGAAACAGAAGGCCAAAGATCACCCATCGTTGCGTGGGTGCAATGAAAATAGGTTTTATACATCATCTCTATGGATGCTGATTACCATTTCCTTGCGAAGTGCCTGAAAATACATGTTGACAAAGATCTTAAGTTAGTAAACAACTTGGTTTCTTAAGTTCCAACGAGTATGTTAAATACTTACGTTTTTCTTTCAATGGCAGAAGAGGAATAGTCCGGAAATATGACAACCGAAGCGATTAGCTAATCTTTCCTTCTAATATCACGTTTTATAAACTCGCTGACCTTAATCAAAACACGTAAATACCCTTTACTTGTACTCCATGAATCTCTTAAGACGCCATAATAAAAACCGATTGATCGCTTGCCGGATATATGGAAATATCGATCGTATCGATCTCTCTGGTCGAAGGCAAGACCGCGAATTATGAAAGTAAAACTCGTAGCTGGGGGCGTTACTGAAAGTTATTGAAAATAATAACAAGAGAGGTTTTATACTAATACAGAACTATTTATCAAACGCCAGTTTATATTATGATTTACATAATATAAAACGCAAGTTCAACGTTTTCGTCATTTGAAGTTTATCAGTTATCATTAGTGATTAGCTTCATATCATTAGTTTAAAGTCATTTGAGATAGGAAGACGAAAATAGGCTGAAGGCTTTTGAGATGTGGGTGTGGAGGAGGATGGAGAAGGTGCGTTGGCATACTACTGTATATTAATGTCATATTCTATATAGTATTTCACAACCTTAATATAAAGATAACGTAGGCTTTAGGAAGGACACATGGTCAACTAGCTTCATATCAAAGACACAGACAAAACAACGGGTAAAGCCATATTTCTTATTTAAAATCTCTCGGTAGCCCATGCTTTGTGGTATTGCAGAAATATGTATCGGTGTAGGCTAAAATCCTGTAGTTGTATCAACAGGGTCTAGATGTAAAAATACATTAATATTATGCGTCAAACGATGTAATTATTAATTAAGAAATTGAAGAATTTTGTGCCATCGCATGTTTAAAAAATCTGTTATTATTGACAGTATAATGCCTTTGGTGTGTATTTAATGCATCAGTAATTAGATATGGCCAAGAATTAACGAAATAATAATAAATTCGTTGTTATAATTTATTGGGCCGGCCAAAGTTGATAATTGGTTGCATGTCGGTCGCGAGTTGACGGTCACAATGTGACGTGCCTGCAACGTTCCTGCGACGTCACAATGTGACGTGCCTGCGTCGTCACATTGTGACGTGCCTGTAACGTTCCTGCGACGTCACATTGTGACCGCAACCTTAGCACGACGTTTGCTACGTCGCTGCAACGTTGCGGCGACCAACTCTGCTACTGGGGTACCCTTTAACATTAAATTAGTATTCATTCATTCATAATTTTGTCGTTAATAAAAGGCAGCTAGTAATATTATAGCGACGGGAGGAATGTTTGAAGACGTATCACCCTGAATCGGCTCAGAAAGAAGTTGCTCATTGCGACAGTTGGAAATTGCGATGACGGCTGATGCTTGTATTGAATGAGATTCTACAGTGCTGTCCTGTTTTGTCAAATGTCAATGGCAAAAGTAAACACAATATGCACTCCACCATTCAGCCGAACCACCCAAACCGGAAAGAGAGGCAGTTTGTTGATCATCGTGTGCCTCTCACACATGTTCGAAATCATTTTCCATGGCTTCGTGTCCGCTAATCAAGAGATAGCTGCGCGAATATATGAAACGGGTGGCCAATGAGGACACAGCCTCAGACAATTTATTACCACAATGAACCACTTTCTTTCCCTTCAAGTAGATATTCTAGGAACATCAATGAGATAATGACCCGAGGTGTCTATCAAAAACATATCATAAACTCCAAATTTGATTCCAATACCACCGGATTGAAGGTCATCTATAACCTGAAAAATAACTTGCATTACCAAGTAGAAGAAAAATAGAAGAACTTCACATAATTCTACTTCTCCAATTTTAAAAATTACTAGAATCCGAAATTCGAGGAAAGAAGTAATATATGATATCCATACATGCCTAGATATAAAAAATACCTAGGGTATACTTGTGAACACAAAAGAATGACCAAAGAGCCTGAGGACATGATAATTTAACCCAAACGTAAACCACATAGAGAAATATCAAAGATAACACAAAGGAATTCAGCTCCAACGAGATGATGGAACCAAATACAATTGATTGCACTCAAGTAAGCAGCATACACATCTCATTTTTCAACATCAATACCCAGCATCAACAGTCTCTCTGTCAAGTTCATGATGAAACATGGAAAATTACATTCATCACTCTTAAGGTTGATAATTTAAGACTGTTGACAGTGTCAGCAATTACATAGTGGAAGTAATGTGCAAAGGGTAAATAAAAATTAACTCAGCAATTAAATATATCAGTTCCAATACCAATGCACTATATGTGGACCATAGAAATATTGCTTAGAACGAGACTGGCTTGATTTATATTTAATTCATCAGATCCTCGTTATATGCTCTAACAATAAATAAGAAAACACACCCATCAAGTTCAAAATGGATTCACGAATAAGCATTTAAGGCATTCATACGTAGGCAATTCATAAAAACTTGCCATGATGGATCTTCTGACATAGTTTTCTGTGGTAGGAAAGTAATAGGTCATTTTCCCTCTCACTTCTGACACTAAAAGATTTTTAAGCTTTAAGACAGCCTTCACGACCATGCACTATTATCATCGAGAGGAATTCACAAATACTTCCAGTCAATACACCTTCCACAATATAACATACACACATTCGTGCATGGAAAAGTTAAACCGGCCGGATTAATTTTCTCGATGTTAGTGTGCATCCATCTGTGATCGAAAGTAACCTTACGTCTTTTGAAATACACTGTCACACACAACACAACAGCTTACTGATAACCTAGCACTCAAAACTAAAGCTTACACCTGCAAGAAATACAATGTGCACTTAACATCATTTCAGCATTTCCATCCCTGATTGTCTATGCATTGTATACTTTCCTTTACTTCGTTGATTTAATACATAAAACTTCTAAAATCTAAAGAAAATCTAATGTCAGCATCTTATGGAAGAAGATCGTTTCGAATTAAAAATGATTCACTTCACTGATAACTTACTACACGGGATATTAATAAACGTAAAGCGAGAAGTGATGAGCATTCACTCTCGCTATTCTCGCCTAATTCATAACAAAATACAAGGGTCGGTAACGGTTAATTGAGCAGCTAAAGTTGATATTATATATTACAAAATGAACACACTTCCCTGCAAATATTTCTATACCAAGAACGTGATTCACAGACTTAGAATAACAAATCCCTCGTTGTCAAACTTTCTTTATCTCCGTTTTAAGCATAGAGTACCGATGATACCAAAGGCACGTGAAGGCCACACTTTCCTAAGTTCTTTCCCTCTAATTGAAATAAATACTATTGCACACTTCTAACTCATCATAACGTCTATACTTTCTTTAGGATTATTACTGTGAAATAGTGTAACATCATGCTTGGTTCCGCATAACATCCGCGTAATACCCTGCAAACCATCATAAAGGTTTGTGGTAGGGCAAACATTTCAGTCGCATTATTTCCTACCGGTAATATTATACTCACATAACAAATTAGCTGAACATGCTACTAACTATGATAAAATAACATAATTACTGCGGTTTACTGGCAAAATATTATCAACTACTCACTTAATAATGCACCCGAAACACATGCAACATCGTAGGCAACAAATTCAATATTTATCAGTTGTAGCGTCCATTTCATACAATATTGCATTGGTATGACTATTTTATGAAGTTTTTTAACTTACCGGTGGAAGGTAAGACCAGTTATTCTTCTATCTGTGCGATTACTGCACCCGTAAGCAGAGCAGCAAACCATCTACGAATGCAAAGTTAACATAGCATATATCTGCCTGACGGCATGTTTTCGGATATAGATAATAATTTTCAGAAAAATACACACACTATTAAGTATTTACGTACCTTTATATGACCTCTGTAGCCACTGGTTTCAGAAAAACTTAATATTTTCTTCGCACGTAGGCTTATGGCAAATCCACGAAGCTGGGCTGGACACTATGGCTAAATGCGCAAGAATACCGTTACGCCTGGCTTCACCCCTGAGAGCTTATGCCCCCTCCAGTAAGCTCTATGGCGCACTCCGTTCTTTGTCTTTCTGCGCCGTCACTTGTTTTTCTCTCGTTCCGTCGAGCGGCGGCCGATTGACCACGTACTCCAGGCTTCCCCTCCTCCGCCTCTCTGCCCTCCGCCCCCCACACTCCCCGCACCCACCCTCCAGGGACGGCTGCACGAGCAGCGGTGAACGCCGTTCCCCACTCCCCCACTCCTCCTCCCCTCCCCGCCCCCTCCACAACTCGTCGTTCCTCCGCCGTAGACCCGCATTCCTTTCCACCTCCCCCCCGACACTCCTCCGCCCTCCTCATTCGTAGCACTACAACCATCCCCCACTCCCTCCCCCACTCTCTCCCCACTCCACTCCCACCTCTCCCTCCCCACTCCACTCCCACCACTCTCACCTTCGAAAACCCGACTGTGTTTCCCAGCCGAGCTCCCCTTCCCCTCTCAAAAACATCCACTCCCACTCTCACCCCCTCCAAAACACACTCACCCCACCCCTCCCATGGCCGTGCTCTCCTCACACGGCCGAATTTCCCAAACATCAACACACACACACACTCTCCCATTCGATCTCACTTTCCACCACGGAGTTGGTTGGAGGCACTTCGGCTCCCACCCTTCCCCTCCGCCCCCCGACATTCACTTCCCCTCTCGCTCTTCCCGCTTCCGCGTCGCTCAATCTTTCAAAACTCCCGCGACTTTTTTTGCACTGCCTCTCACCACACTTTCCTTTGTGCCTTTGACTTGGATACCCCCACAACCTATACCTACTACTTCCAATAAAAAATTTTATTGTATTATTAACAAATGATGATTCACTACTCATTTTTTGGTGAATAAGCCTTTATGATTCTGCCTCTTCTTTCTCCCTAGAACTAAACTCTTTGGAGCTAGCCTGCCTTTCAGGAAATCCTGTCTCCTGCTTGCACCCGCGATCTCCGCAGAATCGCCCCCAGAAAGCACCTCTTCTTCACTGGTGTTTCCTGCGGACCACACAGGTTTCACCTTTATCGACCTGTGTTTCGTTCTAATTCTTTCTTCGTATCTTTTAAATAGATTGAGGTTTCCCTCGTCTCCTTTTATCGTCCCGTCTTCACTTTTTACGTCTAAACCGCCCCCTTCGGCTGCTGATCCTCCCTCCTCCGACATCTCCAACTCCCTCTCCTCTCCAACTCCAGAGACCCCCACCTCCTCCACCTCCAAACCTCCCACAAGAAGCGGGAGATCCGTCATGTCTTCCGCCTCCACATTGCCATCTCCTGTTGGGCTCTCCACCCCCTCCGGATTATCGGGCTCTTCTTCCTTCTCCTCCATTTTCGCCTCCTCCTCCACTATTTCCCTACACTCGATGGTCGACGCCATGCTGCCATCCACTCCCCTCCCCTCCTCCTCCTCCCGTCCCTCCCCCCTCTCCCTCACGTCAAAATGGCTCTCCTCCGCCACGAGCTGACTCACATGCTCCGCCCCCTCTTCCTCCCCCAACCCCTCCTCGCTGTTCACTTCAGCACACTCTTTTGCCGCAGCTGCTGCCTCCACCGACACCTCCATTTCCCACTCCATTTCTCCCCCCCTTCTCGAAGCAAGGTCTTCCTCATTCATAACCGCCTGGCTTTGACTTTTTTGCGCCGATTTGTTTTTTTTACTTCTGCTTCCGTGTCTAGCCCGTTTTTTGACGTGCCCTGTGGACAGACCGGAGTCCGTCAAATCGCTTTCCGCGTCTGCAACTCCACTAGCCTCCCCCGTCTCCTCCGTCGCGGGACCTTGACATGATATCTCCATACTTGTGTCAGCTGTTGGACTTCCCTTTCCCTTCTCCCTTTCACGGAGGGCATCCGCATAACTCGGTTTGCCTAAAACCACTGAGCAATTAATTCGAATGTGTTCTATACTCCCACATTTGGAACATGTCTGCTTTTGACCGTCATAGTGGATAACGGCGCGTTCCCCTTCTATGGGAATGTAGCTAGGAATCTCTTCATTTAAAATCATTTTCACTAACCTTGTCCATGTCCATGTTGGTATAAAACCTTTTCCATAGAAAAACAGGTCCTGGTAATGTATGTACCACCTTCCCATATTTCCTAAGTTCCTTCTCCACCTGTTCCTGGGTAAGCTCAAAAGAAGTCATGCATACTCGTACTGCTGTTATCTTCTCAGAGACCGATATCAGCCTCACATCACCTTTCCTATTTTCACTGGTGGGAAAACTCAAGGGAGCATCCGACTTCTTGGATAGATCCTTAGAACAATCCTTGCTACTAACCTTAATAAATACTTGCTTTCGGTAGTAATCCAGATGGATTCCAACCAAATCTTTCAGCCCCAGCCCGAGCTCGACAACAACGAACTGGTGGACCTCGAGGGCCGAGGGGAACTCCTTCCACCCCTCAAACGTAATCTTGAACGTGTTTTTCCTCTCCACCGGCATAATGTTCTGTCAGGGGCCGCACCGAGCGGCCACCACTAGACACACCAATGAAAAGTACACTTCACTTGTACGAACGCACACACTAAGTAAAGAAAAACTCACTGTGTACGGAAAAAAACCCACGAAACACGACATACGGTCAAAGGACCTCCGGAAGACGATGCCGCTCGCCTCCCGGCGACCGAAGCCTCGATCGCCGGGGAGCCTCTCCTGGAAAAACCGCTGCTCGTAAAACCGGAGCTCCAAGGAAACACGTCCGCTCGCTTCGTGACTTCAACGTGGTATGGCCGTTGACACTTCCATTGAGATACTCCACTGATTAACATTTAGAACAACCCAATTACAATGTCTTCCCCGAATCTAAGCGGCGCACGTAGGAGTATTTGCACTCTAAAACCCGTCAAAAGTCAAATTTTCCAAATGAAGTTAAAATCATTTCAAACGTATTAATCTTCAACGTCAATAACCAGTCCGTCTTTTGGCAGCCAATACCTTCCCCTCCGCTCACGCCTATTGTTGCACAGTCAGTCGGAACACAGACAGTCGGAAAGGAATGTACTTGTTCGTGCGCTCTCGTGTGTGCAATTTGTTTCTCAAAATATTGTTCTTAAGTTAAGATGAAAAACATGTATTGAATATGAAAGTGGAAGTTATGTGTACTTTGTCTTACTATTTAATTTTATTGTTTAAATTGTAGGTTTATAGACGGTAATTATATGGGTATTTTTTACATCAAAATAATGAAATATCAATGTTTTTATCTATGTGTCGGGTCTTGGCGAGCTAAATTCCGTTTACAGACATAAAATTTAGACTATTGACAATTGTTTAACACAATAAAATTGTCCGCCTTCATCCGCCATTTTCTTTTTTATTTATTCAAAATTAACGCAACGCAAACATTTTCTCAGATACATTCTGCAGACACCATGAAAATGTCAATAGGAAGAGAAATTCAGCAAGATATATGATGTAAAACTCGTTTAATTCGTAAATAAGATTAGTATCTTTCATTTCCTGTCCCAATATTTACTTATTGATTGCAAATTTTAAGATGGTAACCGAAATTGAGAAAATATTTCTAATTTGAAAAAAGAATTTAAAAAAAAACATTTTTTCATTTTCAAAGATGAGATAACAATTAGATAACAATTTTTGACAATTTTTTTAATTTTTTTGATATTGCTATTGTTATTTTCAGATCTCATTATTTAGTAAAGGTATTAAATGTGAAGTGGTATGTTACATTGGCTCGCTCATTAATGACCCTCGCCTATGATAAGCGCTGGCATTTATTTATCGGAGAAAATAATCAATCTCACCAACTTAAACATATATATATCCCTCTAAAAATGTATTTAAAAAGTTAATCTCCCGAAAAAACATGGATGGAAGTCTTTTTACTGGAATAGGCGAGTTAAAAATTAAGTTGCAACAGAGTTGCTAAATTGGGATGAACTCCACGAAGCCATTGATTGTTGATCGTGCGTATTAAAGTTCATTGTTTAGGAAGCCTATTGAACTCATTAATCCATCATGCTTTAACAAGCAGCTACATTATTAATGTCATAGCTGTTCAGTAGTCGATGCCATCTGGATTTAAATAATTTAATATTGTTCATAACATTGTAATACTTTCTGGTGAGAGCACCATCATGCCTCACAAGTTAACATTTGCAGAATATGTCGATAACCCATCGAAAAAAAACGCTGGGGTGTCTGGGACACCCCGCACGAGTCACGGCGGATTAAATGTTAAATTAGTTAAACTATTGCAACATAGCAATTTTTCGTTTGTTCTCCTGTAGATTCTTTTGAAAATGTTAAGGAATTTACCAGAAGAGTATGACATTGTGGAGCAATTCAAAAGGGAAAAAACTAGATGAAAAGTTTTCGTTCATGGAAGAAAAACTTACAGAAAATACAAAATGTCCAGATGATTACAAAGGTGTGTTTTAAATCATACTTTGAGGTATTTTAAAAGTGATTTTAAGACAAAATGGACAGCCGCTAGTTACAAACATGAACTTTTCTTGCAAATCAATGAAAAATGGCTCAAGTCTTCGATTGAATTGCCTTACTGGTTTGTGGAACACACACAAAAACCGGGACGACCTCCAAAAACATTCCTAGATTTAAGTGACCGCATAAGCTTCGAAAAACTAAGGAACTACGAGAGCAGGTATCTGTTGAGGAGTGGACGTATGCTGCTGGCGTGAGTCAGCGCGCTTCGGGTAACAATGATGGCAATTTTCGTAGAAGGCGATTTTAGCCGAAGACATTGGTAAGTATTACATGGGGCAATTGCCATTCCCTTATAAAAAAGGCAAAGAAGGAATGTTATCCAAATGAGGAATCGATACAAGTGACTGAAACCTGCTCTGAAATTCAACTACAAGCATTACTTGACCACACTGCATTGCGCCTGTATAAATATGTGGCAGAAGTTGTAGAAACTTGTACAGAGAAGGAACAACAAAACATGGTGTTAATATCCAAATGGGGCTGTGACGGATCGCAACAGACTCAATTTAAACAAAAATTTCAAAGTAGCACCGACAGCGACGCAAATATTTTTCAAAGCTCCTTTGTTCCTTTAAGATTAGTTGTTGTGATTCATGGAGAACAGAAGAAAATTAAATGGCAAAACCCATTCCCTTCCTCTGTCAGATTCTGTAGACCAATTCGTATACGCTTTATCAACATATCAAAATATGAAACCAAAAATGAAATCGCATGTATCGAAAATCAAGCTGCAATTTTGAGAGTAACAGAAGTGTCCACTCCGAATGGAATATGCTAAATAAAGCATAATATGATGCTCACAATGGTAGATGGGAAAATTTGCAATGCTGCGACTGATACTGTATCCACCATGCGATGCTATATTTGCGGACAGACATCCAAAGATTTCAATAAATTGGTGGAAGCAGAGGAAGTCAGTGTCCAAGCAGTGAAGTTTGGACTCTCTATTCTTCATTCAAGAATACGTTTTTTCGAATCGCTATTGCATTTAGCGTATAAACTACCACTAAAAAGGTGGCAAGCGCGGACTGTCGAAGACAAAAAAATTGTTAAAGAAACAAAAGAAAAATTCAAAAGGCATTCAAAGAAGACATGGGTCTCTTCGTAGACTTTCCCAAGCAGGGCTTTGGGGATACAAATGATGGCAACACATCCAGAAGATTTTTTGCCGACCCAGAATGCTCTTCTCGAATCACTGGCGTCAATGTGGATATAATTAAAATATTGATACTGAGAAATTTGATGCATTTGCTCGTGAAACTCCAAAAATGTACACATATTTGTATGGCTGGCATCCTATGTCACCCTATTACATTACACTATAAAAATTATTATTTCTAGTGTAATAGTTTTCGTGTCAAGTTCGTATATTTTGTTAATAAACATCTAATTAAGGTCAAAACTTGTTTTTCCTTTGATCACCTTGAGAGAAAAAAGCGTAAAATAATTTTCACCGGTATTCGAGTGCAAATACTCCTACGTGCGGCGTGTGGAATGCCCCCCGAGCATCACCCTTTCCTATCCTTGCCGTTTACGACCAAGCTACAACGAAATTCCAATCAACTTAACTATTGAACCAACGTACAGTGGTCGGAAATCGGAAAAAGCTGGCCAAAACCACAATTATTCACCATTCTGTATTGATTCAACAGTTGCATGGAATTATTCTACAATGCCTAGATATCCAAATACGGCAACTGATTTTTATTCATTCATTTTCTTTTTATGTATATTATCATTCAAAAAGTGACAAAATAACGCAAAACTCCAAACCTACGTTTCTTGCAAAAAATCTCAATGTCTGTTGCCCTAGTGTGCGGACAAAACAACATGATTGTTCTATTGGCGAATGTATAACGATAATATACATCTATTAGATACTATTAAGCTATGCATCTTGGAAAAAACAGCAATTTTCGAATGACCATAATATATTAATTAAAAAGTAACCGTTTTTCGCTTAACTTTTAAATAAATCTCAGATAAACTTACTTATCTCCGCTGAGATATTTCCATCAACAGTTAGAGTGAAGTGTATTCTATGTAATGAAACAATAAAATCCGGCACCATCTTGCACCTTTTCCACTTTTGTTAAATAATGTACAATAAAGCACGCCGGGCCGTGGAGCGACGCCGCGGTGTCTCAGGCCGCAGCGCACGGGAAAGGAGTTCTGTTTGTTCCATTCTTTGGAAACCTAGAATTGCAATAACACTCACTGTTCAATTTGTATTTTCCACATATTCGCCTTTTATGGGCTAATCCCAGCTACTGTATTATAATCTCTTCCTAGAACTCCGCGGTGTTCAGACCCTGCCCGCGGTATACCCAGACGGCAATAAATTTCAGTTATTTTTGTCCCCTGCCGTCTTTTGTCTATAGTGGAAACTGGTTCCTGCGTGCGAAAGCTTCAGAACACGTGCAAGGAGTATCTTTCATAAACTGCGTTTTCTAAAAAGTCCTTCCTCGCTATTGGTTCTAAATACTTCACAATGTCGTGGATATTTCAACAGAACCATGAATTCGACGAAAGTGACCCGCTTATAACTTCATAATGTGATTATGGATAGAAGAGGAGCGTCAGTGGAAATGAAAACAAATTCTGTGCTTTTTTGAAAAAAATATTATCTTTCCTTCCTTGAGAGTTAATTTTAAGAAATAAAAGTATTATGCCAGCAGCACTTCCTAAGCGGTCACCCGTCCAAGTACTATCCGGGCCCGACGTTGCTTAACTTATGTGATCGGACGAGTACCGGTGACTTTTTTTTTTATAAAGCAGATTATTAGACTTCAAATACACAACAGTTTTAAAAAATTTGATATTTGCAGAAACAATGATCATGAAGCAACAATATTATTCAACAAGTGCCGAATATCAAATTTAAAAAAAATCACAAAATTTGGAATAAGATACAGAAGACTTCATAGCATTTAAAACCTTGAACCATATTGGCCATGAATTTCAGCTATCACAAACATTTCCAGCATGAACAGTATGCAGATATGGAAAACTAATTTATTGTTCCTCAGCACAAGTACCTCATACATAAGACAAATTTACAAGGTACACAGATAAGAAACACTTTGCAGAAGGTTTTTAAATAACATCTTTTTTCTTTTTTTTTTAACAATTGGTTTGAAGGAATTTTTAGGATTACAAATGCCACTCAGGTGTAATGAAATCCAATTATGTAGTTTGTGACTATATAAACATTAAAAGTTCATTCATAACATGTTTTCTTAAGCATTCATATAAGACCCGATAAAACACATTGGTGGCTCATAAGGTCTATTGCAATCTAGTAGGTATTCTCATTGACTCCCAGTAGAAGGAATATTACAATCTTGTATCTACAGAAGGATTCAATCTTTTATAACAACTGCACGATAAGCAAAGCTTAATTTCCCATGAGTTGGAATTTCTGCGGCACCACTGTTTCACACCTATCACAGCTTAAAAAAAATGTTTGCAAATAATTTAATCAAATAAAACTATCTAGCTGGTAGATTATATGGATGCAGCAAGCCAATTACTTACACAATTTTCACACACAAATTTTTATCAATGATGTAAGCACAAGAATATGCATTTAAAGTACTGTTCAAGGGAGAAACAATATATTATTTAGGGTTTATCAGCCCAAATTTCAACTTTCTTTTGGCATGGAAATGGTTGCACCAATATCGTGCTACAGACACACAAGCTTATATTTCAGAAAATATTCCGCAAGCAGTCCTTCTCCTTCTCTGTCTGCGGAATTTTTCTGTTAAGCCATTTTACTTTTCTAATCAGGCCTTCTCTAATGTCCTTGCCATTGAGATTACAGTATATATAAGATGCAATTAAACCTGACAGTATACAGTTCTTTTTACTTGGGAACAATTTGAAATTTAAAGTGCTAAGGTCCTTATCACATATAACACCTTCCCCAAAAGTATCAAAGTCCTTATATAAACGCCTAATTATTGCCCACTCCCTTCTGTTGAGGTCGCAGCCCACGGCTTTATGTGTAATTGTTTCTATGCCTCCGCACTCTGGGCAGGAGGCGTCTAAGGCCCAGCTCATTTCGCATTTTGTTCGTGACGAGGCACCCGCTACATACTTCGAACATCGTACTCATTTCTTTTACATCATCTCCTAATTTAGCGAAATTATTGGACATTTTTTTATTCATATGTGACCCGTGGGACTGCGCTTCCGTTTCTTTTTCGTATATTTTTTTTGTAGCACTTTAGCACCCCTTGCGTCACATGTTCGCTTTTTATTTTCATCGCTTCGTTTAACGCGTTTTTTAAATACCTTATTTTCTTTGATTTTTCCAAGACGTGGATTAGCAATCTTTTCCGTGTGTGATCCCCCCCGAGAAGAATCTCGGCAATCTTTCTCCTATTAAGGATAAATATTTTTGATTTGCAGTCGATCAGACTTAATCCACCTAGGGTTGGGGGAAGATATAAATATTTCCTCCCGTTTTTTTTAGGAACCCGTTCCATATAAACCCATTAGTTAATTTAATAATGATCGCATGGTATTTTTCTGGCATTGGCCACACATGTGCCACATACCACAAAAGGGGGAACAAAACTTGGTTGACGTATTTTATTTTAATTACTAGAGGCCAGTGGTAATCGGCGCGATTAGCCAGTCGGGTTCTTAGCTGATTAATTGCCCTTTCCCAGTTCACCGTTTTTAATGGATCTCTCTCCCACCACATCCCTAATATCTGGAGTTCTGTATTCTTTTCCCACCCGCATGTGTCCTCTAAAGGGACCCCTTTTTACATGCATTAACTTGGATTTGCTAAGGTTTACACGCACCCCTGCTCCTTCGAAGCTTTGCAGAATGTCCTTGGTTATTCTAAGTTCTGCGGCGTTCTTAATGAAGACCGTCACGTCGTCGGCATATGCAACGGCCGTATACATTTTACCGCATCTTGTTACACCTACCCTTTTATTTATCAGTTCAATTATGATTGGTTGAATTGCTATATTATATAGCAGCATGGACAGGGGACATCCCTGCCTTACTGAGTTTTTGACGGGAAACTTTTCAGAGGTCCTCCGCCCTATTTTTACTCGGGAGCTGATATCGGTAAATAGAATCTCGATTGCATCTATGGATTTTTGCGGAAAATTCATACCTTTAAGAACTAGCAGAATCCATTGAATTCTGATATAGTCAAAAGCCTTTTCAAAGTCCAATGCCAAGAGGGCGAGTGTGTTCTCCTGTTTGTCACTGCTTCCGCTTAACACAATGTCTCTAATCAGGATATTGGCATCATTTGCCGACTGCCTGTGTTCGCCACCAAATTGGCTTTCGTGTGCGATAGATTCAATGAGGGGATTCAATTTATTTTTGAGCACATGTGCGTAGATCTTATAGTCTGCGTTGAGCAGTGAAATTGTTCGAAAGTTTTCAATTTTTTTCGCATTGCTAGCTTTGGGAATCAGGGTAATGTGAGCGACCTTCATGTTCCCCGTGAGTGTACGATTTTCATTTATCGCGTTAAAAAGTAGTTTTAGCGCCGGCAGCAGGTCCTCCCAAAATGCAAGGTAGAATTCGTACGGGAGGCCGTCCGACCCCGGGGCGCTTTCCCTTTCTGAAGTTTGCCTCTTATGCCTTCAATATCCGTATCCGTGATTTCCGACGTAAACCTCGACCTCGCCTCCTCGCTCACTTGGGGGAGGGGCGTCTTCCTCTCGCCACTCGCCATATCGCCCGTAGCGTTGCTCGAAGTGTTCTTTCGCTTCTTCTAACAGCTTCAAACCTCCTCTCCTTCTCTCCACCTCCGCCCCGTTTTATGCGTCGCTGCCCTCACCGTCTCCAGTGTTATCTCATCGTGCGTGTTTATATCACCCTCTCGCTGCCATGTCTTTGGTCTAGATTTCCGAATTTCGTATTTTAAAATAACTGACTTTAAATCTTTAACCACGTTTTTAAAATTTGCCGGTTTTGGGTCTCGCATTCTATTACTTTCTTTAACGTATTCCTGTAAAAGGATAACGTATTGTTTGTTTCTGCATATATATCCTTTGTGATTTTTTTTATTTTTTTAATCACGTTTTTCTTGAGAATATTTTCCCACCAATACATGGGGTCAGTGTCTAAGGTTCCGCTATTCAAATATCTATTTATTTCGTATTTTATTTGCTGGACGGCATCTGCGTTATTTAATATATTTGTATCCAGTCTCCATTGACTATATACTTCTTCCTCCCTGTTTATCCTTCCCTCATGACGTGATATATTTTCTAAGTTAAGTTCGACTTTCAGCAGTGTGTGGTCAGAGAAGGCCACCGGTGTGGATTCAAAGGTTAGGATGTGATTTTTAAGTGCGTTAGATGCTAGGAAGTAGTCTATCCTGTTCCTGTTGTTCCTTCCTATTCTTGTAAATTGCACTTTCCCATCTTTGCGATATTTCCCTATATCTATAGCCCTCGTGCTACTGATCAGCGTCCTAAGCGCCTTACTAATAGGATATTTAATCGTTTTCACGTTTGCTTCGCTGTCCTCCTTCCTATAAATGCAATTCAGGTCACCGCCTAGCAGGGCGTTTCCCTGAAAGGAGGAGACATATGGGAGAATTGTCACGTTTAGAAAAGTGTCTCTTTCTTTCCTCTTTTCCCCGCCCGACGGCGCATAGACATTTATAAAATGGGTATCACCCACCATGATTTCGGTTACGCGGCCTGAGGGGTGATATCTAACATTCCTCACCTGTAGGTCGTTTTTAACGAAAAACGCAGTCCCTACGGAGGATTCACCATAGTTCATGATTAATTTATAATGTGGGTCCTGCCAGGCAGGGGAGTCTCTGAACTCCTGTACAAAAACCATGTCAGCTTTCTCCTCCTTTAGACACGTATCCTTCATTACCTATATCTTCGCCGGATGCATAATTCCGGCCACATTTATCGATAGGACTTTAAGAGTCATAATAATACAGATCGTAGAACCTTAGAAAATGCAAAGGGAAAAAAAAACAAAAAAAATCACGAAATACAGTTATAGTATATCTCCTGCGCCCAGGCAGTACTGATCTCCACCTATCCGGGCTACCAGGGAGATATAGGGGTGCGTTTATAACATGCAAGAGGCTAATTAGAAGGTCCATAAAACAAATTAAGACGTCTGAAGGACCGTACAGTGAGTTAAAAGGACCCAAAAAAAACTAAAAACGAGGTTCCTAAATACCTTAGTGTGTATGGAACCATAAGATAACACGTTTAAATAATATAAAAGGGCGTTGAAGAACCCTGGGATGCCGCATAGAACAGCTAGCAAACCATTCACAGTATTAAAATTGCCATAAAGGGGGAACGAACAAATTACTTAGACACCAATTACCAATAAAGGAAGCACAAACATGACTAGAAGAGTGTAATAGGTAGACCATCAGTAGCTTTTCCTGTCTAGGCTCCTTCCTGTCTCTTCGTCTCCTTCCGCCGCCAGCTGTTCTTTTCTTTCGTCTTCGAAACGCGACCGATGTGACGTGTCTTCCTAGGTTCCTATGCTCCTCCACCGCCTTCCTGCCCCTCCCCTCCGGCCCCTTCTCTCCCCCCTCCCTCCCAGCGAGAAAGGCTGCGTGACCACAACCCGCGGCAAACGCCGTTCCCCACTCCCCCACTCCTCCCTCCTCCTTCATCCCTCCCCCACTCCCTCCCCACTCCCCCTCTCCCACCGCTCTCACTTTCGAAAGCCCGACAGCTGAGCTTTCAAGCCGAGCTTCCCTCACATAAACAAACACTCTCCCTTTCACTCCATCCGAAACACACTCACACCACCCCACCCCTCCCATGGCCTTGCTCCCTTTACACGGCCGGATTCCCAAAATAACAACACACACACTCTCCCATTCTCTCTCACTTTCCACCACGGAGTTGGTTATAGGCACTTCGGCTACCACCCTTCCCCTCCTCCCCCCGACATTCACTTCCCCTCTCGCGCTTTCCGCTTCCGCGTCGCTCAAACTTTCACAACTCCCGAGACTTTTTATGCACTGCCTGTCACCACACTTTCCTTTGTGCCTTTGACTAGGATACCCCCACGACCTATCTCTACTACTTCCAATAAAAAATTCTATTGTATTATTAACAAATGATGATTCACTACTCATTTTTTGGTGAATAAGCCTTTATGATTCTGCCTCTTCTTTCTCCCTAGAGCTAAACTCTTTGGGACTAGCCTGCCTTTCAGGAAATCCTGTCTCCTGCTTGCTCCCGCGATCTCCGCAGAATCGCCCCCAGAAGGCACCTCTTCTTCACTGGTGTTTCCTGCGGACCACACAGGTTTCACCTTTATCGACCTGTGTTTCGTTCTAATTCTTTCTTCGTATCTTTTAAATAGATTGAGGTTTCCCTCGTCTCCTTTTATCGTCCCGTCTTCACTTTTTACGTCTAAGCCGCCCCCTTCGGCTGCTGATCCTCCCTCCTCCGACATCTCCAACTCCCTCTCCTCTCCCACTCCAGAGACCCCCACCTCCTCCACCTCCAAACCTCCCACAAGAAGCGGGAGATCCGTCATGTCTTCCGCCTCCACATTGCCATCTCCTGTTGGGCTCTCCACCCCCTCCGGATTATCAGGCTCTTCTTCCTTCTCCTCCATTTTCGCCTCCTCCTCCTCCTCCACTATTTCCCTACACTCAATGGTCGACGCCATGCTGCCATCCACTCCCCTCCCCTCCTCCCGTCCCTCCCCCCTCTCCCTCACGTCAAAATGGCTCTCCTCCGCCACGAGCTGACTCACATGCTCCGACCCCTCTTCCTCCCCCATCCCCTCCTCTCTGTTCACTTCAGCACACTCTTTTGCCGCAGCTGCTGCCTCCACCGACACCTCCATTTCCCACTCCATTTCTCCCCCCTTCTCGAAGCATGGTCTTCCTCATTCATAACCGCCAGGCTTTGACTTTTTTGCGCCGATTTGTTTTTTTTACTTCTGCTTCCGTGTCTAGCCCGTTTTTTGACGTGCCCTGTGGACAGACCGGAGTCCGTCAAATCGCTTTCCGCGTCTGCAACTCCACTAGCCTCCCCCGTCTCCTCCGTCGCGGGACCTTGACATGATATCTCCATACTTGTGTCAGCTGTTGGACTTCCCTTTCCCTTCTCCCTTTCACGGAGGGCATCCGCATAACTCGGTTTGCCTAAAACCACTGGGCAATTAATTCGAATGTGTTCTATACTACCACACCTGGAACAAGTCTGCTTTTGGCCGTCATAGTGAACAACGGCGCGTTCCACTTCTATGGGAATGTAGCTAGGAATCTCTTCATTTAAAATCATTTTCACTAACCTTGTCCCTGTCCATGTTGGTATGAAACCTTTTCCATAGAAATACAGGTCCTGGTAATGTACCACCTTCCCATATTTCCTGAGTTCCTTCTCCACCTGTTCCTGGATAAGCTCAAATGAAGTCATGCATACTCGTACTGCTGTTATCTTCTCAGAGACCGATATCAGCCTCACATCACCTTTCCTATTCTCGCTAGTTGGAAAGCTGAAGGGAGCATCCGACTTCTTGGATAAAACATTGAAACAATCCTCGTTACTAACCTTAATAAATACTTTCTTTCGGTAGTAATCCAGCTGGATTCCAACCAAATCTTTTAGCCCCAGCCCGAGCTCGACAACAACGAATTGATGGACCTCGAGGGCCGAGGGGAACTCCTTCCACCCCTCAAACGTAATCTTGAACGTGTTTTTCCTCTCCACCGGCATAATGTTCTGTCAGGGGCCGCACCGAGCGGCCACCACTAGACACACCAATGAAAAGTACACTTCACTTGTACGAACGCACACACTAAGTAAAGAAAAACTCACTGTGTACGGAAAAAGAAACCACGAAACACGACATACGGTCAAAGGACCTCCGGAAGACGATGCCGCTCGCCTCCCGGTGACCGAAGCCTCGATCGCCGGGGAGCCTCTCCTGGAAAAACCGCTGCTCGTAGAACCGGAGCTCCAAGGAATACACGTCCGTACGCTTCGTGACTTCAACGTGGTATGGCCGTTGACACCTTCCCTACCACTATTATCCGTTTCAAATATCTTTGCGACTGGCCCTTCGTGCGGCCTCCGAATTCTTCGAGGGGCTTCGCAGCAGGAAGGTGGGGCCTCCGGAACCAGGGAAGTGGAGTGGGGAGAGAGAGAGGAAATTCGGACTCGACGTTGCCATGTAAGCGATTTAGAATTTATGGAAACGAAAGGCTGCCCGTCGTAGGCATTATTTGTGACAGACACGGGGGATTCACCACGTGGCCCAGTTGGAGGGGCAGAAGAGTTCCATGCTGGCGCCGCGGTCGGGGGGATAACTCCTTTTCATCCCTTTCCCTCCCCACAGGGACTTCTTTTACTATAGTTTATAACTTCTTAAAGTTAAACATAAATCACAAAGCTATGTTCGTCTTTGTGTTGCAATAGTCACACTGATGAAAATGGGTTTTTCATCGCAGTCATACGATAGATATTAACCACTTTACGTTCTTTAGTAATTTAATGTACCTTAAACTTGCTTGGTTTACTAATGCACGTAAAATGGTTAATATATATCGTATAACTGTGTTTAAAAAACCATTTTCATCAACATGAATAGTACAAAGATGAGCATAATTGCGCGATTTATGTTTAACTTTAAGAAGTTATAAACTATAGTGTGACTGGTCAGTTGGTGCTACAAACCACCCGCGGTGAAGGGTTGGGTCTCTTTCAAAGCCAACGCTCGGACTCCGAGTTCGGGTGCCTCCCAGGTACGGCACGAAACGTAACGTGCCTTTTCGGGTCTCATCCCTGGTCTCAAGGGTCTTTGAAGGAATGGGTCATGTGGAAGTGCTTGGTTAATGACTCAGAAGTGGACTTTTGAAAACAGAAGTTGTAATATTTATATGATGAATAATAATAACAAACAGACATTAATCTCAGTTCCTTTCAAATCAGCCGATTAAAATGAGTACAAACGGCATGTCATTTCGTTAATTTCTGACCATTGTCGTGATCGCGCGAAGACTTTTCTCCCCAAGTTTATGCCATGCTCTTTCGCTAAAATACGACGAAATTGTTTATTGTTTGGTCTCAAATCAATCAGGAAATAATAAACATAATGGTTAGTGAATTTAAAATTATGCAAAATGAAGGTTAAGGAAAAATATAATTGCTAAAAAATCAGCTTGTGAGTCACCCAGCTTATCCCCCTAGGGAAAAACCTAATGGGACACGCGAGGGCAGAATCGGGTGGGGGAGTGCGAAGGGGTCTTTTACCCGCGAAGGGGTCTTCTCCTTTGGCAACACAGCTAGCAGATTCACGAAGGAGGACTGGGAGTGACTGCATTTCGGAGAAACTAGGCTCCGCCTACTGCATTCTAGCTGGTTTTCGCGAAGTCACGTGCCGGGAGACTTTCTCTTCCCTCACCCCCAAAAAACTTAAGCCTGCCTCTCAGTCGCAAAGATATTTGAAACGGATAATAGCGTCCTTGAAGTGTAAGCCACTTTCCCCCCGCTGACAATCCCTTCGAGTTAATCCGTTACGTCTATCCGCGTTCTACTCGGGTGAGGATTTAGAGTATAGGAAGTAGACCTTTTTCTTCTTCAGTAATTTTTCTGTTGTACTTTTGAGCTTGTTTTTATCTCGTTGTCTTGTTAGCGTCTTTCAGGAGTGAGTTTTTTTTTAGGAGTCAACTCTTTCTAGCGACTACATTCTATCTGATTACTCTCTTACCGTATACTCTTGCCGAGTCTAAGAACGTTTATATTTTTTGTTGCAAAGTTTAGCCCTCGTTCTATAGGTTAGATTTTTTTGTTGGGGATTTTATTGCGAGTAAGGCTAGGATGGCTTCGAATAGGTCACCCGTTGCGGTGCTCGAAAACGCCGGCGAGGGTGTGGTTCTCAGAGCCCGCATCGCCGAGTTGGAGAGAATCGTGCGGGAACTCCAGTCACTGGTAGAAAGGGTAGTACGCGTCCCTGAGATGGATGGAAATTTGGGTGACTCCTTGAAAGTCCACCGTTCCTTAGGAGCTGCACGGGTTCGCTCGATTAGCAGTGAAGATAAGGAGAAACTAACGAACGACCTTACTGCAATCCAAGCATGGTGCGATGCGTGGCAGCTAGTGTTAAATTTGAAAAAATGCGTAGTAATGAAATTCTGGGGGAAAAATAACTCCCCACAACAGTGCTATTTCATTCAGGATACCCAATTACGTACATGTGTGGCGTGCATGTGGGGATTCTCTTGCATGCTGCATGATGGTTTTTAGTTAATAATGGAATTGGTTAGTATCCTTAATATTCATGACCGTGCGGTGTGCATGTGGCGGTCCACGTGCATGTTGCATTTTGGTGACTTGTCACCCGCTGCCAAACACCCTAGAGGTGGCTCGCAGGGTAATATGTAGATGTAGATTAGAGACGGTAGAATCCGTAGAATATCTCGGAGTTATGCCTGTTGCTCACGGTCAAATTTTCCATAAAACAGTTTTATAAAAATTTTTATTGAAAGTTTTATGAATCGTACGTAAAACGTACTAGCTTGCTCACGGTAAAACTCAAGAACCTTATAAGAGAAAAATCGAAGCAGTACTAATATGAACCGCTATGCCGTAAATAGCGCTAGCATCGGGTATACCCTAGAGGCCCTCTATTATCAGAGGTTGGCCAAGTGAAAGGCAGGCGCCATATTTCGGACGACGGGCCACGGATTTTACATGGCCGCTTATGGGAGTACGGAGTAAGATGGGCATTATTAGCGAATTATCTCCATGTCATTCCATTGTAATGGCTTATAAAACATCTACAGATATATGATATAAGTTTGAAAATAAAAAAATGACAATTTTGCATAAATTCGGCCGCGATAGGCAATAATAATCTGACGGGGCACGCCCACTACGTTACCGCTTATAGGCGTACGGAGTAATATGGCATTATTAGCGAATTATCTCCATGTCATTCCATTTTAATGGCTTATAAACATCTACAGATATATGATATAAGTTTGAAAACAAAAAAATGACAATTTTGCTTAAACTCGGCCGCGATTGGCAATAATAATCTGACGGGGCACGCCCACTACGTTACCTCTTATAGGCGTACGGAGTAATATGGGCATTATTAGCGAATTTTCTCCATGTCATTCCATTGTAATGGCTTATAAAACATCTACAGATATATGAAATTAGTTCGAAAATAAAAAAATAGACCGTCCTACATTAACTCGGCCAATGGTAATAACATATTGGTGAAGGATACGGACCCGAAATGGGCGCTGCCCGGTCTGCACAATAACAAAAAGCTGCTATTACTTATATTGCCGGATAAGTCCCATTTATAGATATTGTATCCGGGGATAGCATAAAGGATTTCCCGGCAACATGAAAAATAATCGGAAACTTTTACACTGCAATGAAATAATGCTGTAAGAACTGTGACTTTTGAAAATGTGCACTGCCATCATATCATAGATACAATGGGCTGAAGACAGCGTACGAGTGCAGCGATAATCAATAATAAACAAATACCTTCAAATAAGAGTTACATATCGAATTAATGAACCCGTTTCCATTAAAAGTTATTGAATATAACTTAAGGGTTGCCTACGATTGGAAGCACATCGCAAAACCCATATCATCATGCTTTACAAACCACTCATTGACATATGGGGACAGACTTCCACCACCACTGCTCATTCAATCATTTGATTGGTTGACTGCAGCTCTCAATGTACCAGTCCAATGCTAGTTTCCTCACTTTTCCATTATTGCCGTTAAGACTTGCTATGTAGACCTCACTTTAAAAATCCCCACCCCGAAATAATATGTCAAAGGAGGTACAAAAACAGAAAATAATTCAAGATTATGCAGTGCCTTCCTACAAACCTCGAAAACTTCATCTTATAACTTGTCTTTATCTAAAAAAAAGGCGAGGGCATAGCAATTAAGCAAATCCAAATGGCTAAATGTCATACCTAACAAAGATTTCACATGACAAAAATAAAAAAGGAAAATTAAAAAAAAACATGTTTCTTTTTCAATTACTGGAATTCATTATACAATCAAGGTCATTAGATATCCATTCAAATTCTCCAACAGGAGTCTCTTCTATGTTGTTCACATCTGAAGTAGAAAGAATGAAAAACAAAAAAAATCATTTGAGCTTCAACATCAATGTACTAAATATAAGACCTTGTTCCTACCAATGAAATGAGGCTTATCACAGTAGGTATAATATGTTCCTCCGGCGACAGACGTGACTAGAATACTAATTTATTCATAGAGATAGACACTGCAGTCCACTTTCACTTTCGCGAATCCCGGATATATATCTGGATGTCCCCCAAATCATTTCACAACCTACAGCTGCATTCGCCTGCAACAGCGCGATATGAAATCCTTTCTTAGATACCCCCACCCTCATATCCATCCTATCAGACGGTATAAAAGCGCGCTAAATCGCTGTGGGGGTATAATCACTGACAAATATTCGGCACGTGGGGATGTCTACCTTACTCTCCGTGAAAGCTGAGCTTGGTGGGAAGCATCAACTCGTCGTTCGCAAATTTAAAGATAAAGTGAGCAGCATATATGAAGTGCTCCTCCCATTACCACTACTGGGCAACAACGAAGAGAATGATCTTAATCTCAGCATAGAGTTCCAGGAAAAAAGCTATGCAATCTTCAAACATATGGACAAATCCATAAAACTCGTGGGGAAAAGTGTAATATTCTCAGGATTTGATAATCCTGAAACAGACGAAGTGGAGCGTTTCAACGTCTCCACGATCAAGCTGCTGAAACTGGAGGGAGATAAGCTGGAGAAGGCCGAGAGACAAGACCCATCCATCACGTGCCACGTCTACGATATAAAGAAGAAGAACATCGTAAAGGGAAAATCCATGTTTATTTCAAAATGTGGCCCATCATCAACAGATTTTGACCAATCCGATTTCGCTCCACCGGTAACATTCACTACTGGAGAAAAGTCACGAATCAACTACCGTACAGTTTACTGTGAACGAGGGGAGCATTTGGAAACGTATACTTTTATACTGAATGTTGTACCAGCTGATTATGCTTTGTTCTAAATAAAATCAAATCAAACCTTCTCATCTACTTATCATTTCTCAATTCCTTATCCTTAATATTAAGAGGAAGGGTTTTTTCAATAATTAAAACACATAGCGTAAAGGTTTTACAAATTTATTTTCATTATTTAACATATTTTATTCTGTATACACCAATCTGCCAGCTTATAACAATTTTTTCTCGCACATTGCATATTATTTTGAGAATGCGACTCGATTAAACATCCTTTAATGGTCACTAATTTCTTAAGTGAAGGACAACCATACATTTCCAAGTTACCCACACATATTCCTTTGGGAAGTTGACTGGTTAAGAAGGATGCCTTTTGAGCACCTTTTGTGAATAAAAACTTATATTCCTTTGTATATTCAAATAATATGCTCTCCAGTTCCGAATAATCTACGTCCCCAGAGTATTCATTCAAGCCATGATAGTTTTTCTTTAACCAAGTCGAGTCTCTAGCGTACAGCAATCTCGCTGGTGAGTTGAAAAGCCACGTATTACAGCATTTCGTTAGCATGTTAATGATAGCCAATTCCTTGACTATGTATCCTCCACAAGTTGAGGTGAATCCTTGAAATTCGATAATGGCACTCATGGTGTAATATCTCAAACTTGCAAGGCTTTACACCCAATGCCAGCGGTTCAAGATATTACAAGGGCTTCTGAATTGCAGAATTTTACCTCGTGCCAGAGGTCAGAAACCCTTTACAACCACACGTAATCAAAGTACAACTAAGTTATACCTTTTGATTACCAGTCACATCATTCAACACGAGTACCATCTCAAATTGCAGCCTTTCTAGATCACATTCAGCGATATCGCTAGATAACCCGGTAGCGAGAAATTGTCTAACCTTATCACGACTGTCCGAAAGTCTCCGGAGAAATAGATTTATCAGATTGGATATTTTTAACAGAGCTTCCCATTCGTCAGCATTAAGGTTAAATGAGCTCTTTGGTAAAATGTTTTTAATAGACAAATGCCGCTTCCCAAAGTAATTTGCATAGGACAAGCAATTTGAAGAGAGCTGATCTTTTAAACCAATACATAAAAAATTACTAACTGATTTTTTCAAATTTATAACATTACTCCATTCACTATGCGAAACAATAACACTCTTCTTGGTCGATTGATTAAATTGCACTACAGCTTCAAAGTCTCTACTGGGATCATAACCCACACAAACACTTTTCGATTTTACATCATTGAGATAATACACCGTCTGAAGCAGTAAATTATTACTGCCACAAGATGTGGGAGTGGTAGAATGTCCAGCAGGTCTCTTCCTTTTCACTGGTGGAGACTCCTCCATCGACGACGACTGCATTACGACTGATGATCGGCAGGATATTATCTTACTTAAGAGGGATTAGGTGCAGGAGGGGTAGGAGAACAGTCACTGGGGCAAGGCTCAACTTCCGCTTTGAGACGGTTATATTGCATCCATTGAGCAAGGGAATGAGCATTTCGGAGTGCGCACGTACTGCTACGCAGCTTATGACATGGGTTTAGACAGGAAAAGGTGGGGAAGGAGCAATTATCAGGTGTAGGACAATGGAGTTCTTCTTTAAGGAGATGAAGGTACGGTCTGTGAGGTCGGAGAGGAA
Source organism: Pyrrhosoma nymphula (assembly GCA_963573305.1). Classification (NCBI taxonomy): domain Eukaryota; kingdom Metazoa; phylum Arthropoda; class Insecta; order Odonata; family Coenagrionidae; genus Pyrrhosoma; species Pyrrhosoma nymphula. The sequence goes on from CAUYRF010000001.1 coordinate 360,354, forward strand.
CTCACCCTCGGCTTCGCTATATGCATACAGAGAGGTTGCTCCTTCAATAATAGCCTCCAAGGCGGGTAGGAGCTCCACATGCGAGATGAATCCGTGATAGAAGGTAGTCTCCTCACAGTTTAGTGGGTCATGTAACCGGAGCTTCTTCCCACCAGCGATAAGCTTCCCATGCTTCTGAAAACTCCCCCAAAACAGGCGATTTGAGTCGATATCCACAGCTGCCAGCTCAATGACGCCACCCTTGGCGAAGCACACTGATGCAACGATCTACCTTTCAGAAAGTCTCTCTCGTCAATGACGTTTCTTCTCCTGGAGCATCGTATTTATTCTCGAGCAGCAACGTTGAGCAGCAGGATGACACTTTCTCTTACTCCTCAACTCGTTGAAGGTCAGGTGAAACAGCTTCAGAGCGTAACAGTCGTTGAGATGAGGAATGAGGTGTGATGGAATTGAGTGAGGAATTTGTGTACTGTGTATCCTAACGACTTACTACTTGCATAAAGACAACAGTATTCCCCGCAAATATCAGAATGAAAACTTTGAATTTGAACCCGATTGTAAGTGCAAGCGAAAGGTTTCAAAAAATGTATAATACCCGTAACGAAAGGTACCAATCCATAAGAGTCAAAATACTCTGCTATGCCATTAAAAATATATATCGCGACCCAATGAGACCCAGGTAAGTATGAAGGATCTAGGTTCACTACATATATACCATTATTAGGAGATTGAGGTAATTTATCGGAAGCGAAGACACCGCGGAATATTTTGAGCGGAGTCAATAACCTATCAATCTGTACAGTATCCATTGCTAGACTAATAATTTGTGATAATGTTCCTGTTTTTATCTATTTCTAGAGAGGCATCGTATTCCGAAAATACCAAGCACGTAACGGTGTTTTGCAATTCTTTCTCGAATTTCGCCTCTATTCGCACCACACCCCGATCTCCGAGACTTACATAATCTTCATTTCCTGAATCGTCAGGTGTAAGATCAAAAACTAGCATGAAATATCCATGCCCAAACATATCATACGTGATTTGATTACCTCTATCATAATGCTTTATCCCACTACCTGAGAATATGGTATCATACGCTCGTGCCCAATACTTTTTACTGTAGAAATTACATTCCAACCCCTCGGAAGGAAACTGAACACCGTTTATAAAGAGTGAAAAATTTTCCAGGGAATAGTGAGAGAGAGCAAATGGATTCTTGTCTACCTTACCAGCGTACGAGTCATTATCAACCATGGCAAATATTATAGTGTTAGGTATTCGGCCTACGATTGCATTGTCAATGCTCAGTGTTCGTCCACCGGAAGGAATCGTGAAAGATTTCATTTCCGTACGTTTGTAATGATATCTAGCATTATTTTTTTCCAACATTTTACTTTGCGCTACTAATATGGAAGGGTTGATGTCGAAATGTTGAACGTAAAGAGTCGCATCTAGTATTTTCATTATCCCCCCCTCCACACCCATCAGATGAAATGCATGGTTTGAAAGCATCAACCTAATTCCTATATCAACTTGATCTAGCAGCAATTGTGTTTGATTGAAAACATCCACATGTAATTTACCATATAGTTCAACTTCGGCACTGTCCCCGAACCATGACTTTCGCTTGAGGTAACCCCCATTACTCGAGTCAGTTTTATTAATATCCTCTCCAGTATCCACTTCCCACCCAACATTCCTCAAATGTGTTCTACTAGCATCCCCACCATAATTTAACGCATTTTCAATATAGCTCCTATAATGATAATTATCTTCTGATGGAGTTACTAGTGTCCCGTTGAAATACACGTTACATTGCTCGAATAAAGAGTGAAGAATATTGTTCACAACACCTGGTTGATTTGTAGCGCCAGAAGGGTAATCCGTAAATTCCGCCTTACACACCTTCATTCTCAGCCTGAGGAATATACTATTCAAATCCTTATAAGCATCACCAGAATCTTTAACCACGAATTCAATCACCGATCTATTATCCAGCGATGATATAGGTTTGTAGGAAACTAGCCGTTTTGATAAAATGTTAGTCTGAATGGGTGGATTGGGTTGGAATAAGTCCAACGAGCTCAGCATATGCTCCGTCATTATGAAAAAATATCTCTTTGCACGACCTTCTTCCCTCCTCTCCTTCTCTGCGAATGTCCTTTCTTTTTCCTGGCGCTAGTTTTTATTTTATTCAACCGTGGTCGCTTAACCAGTCTCACCCCACCCCCACTCATATTTTTTATTTTCTCCTCCGCTTTCCGTTTCAACTTCTGTCCCGCTTCATTTAACCTACTGCGCAATATCTCTTTTACTGGCTTAGTTCCCAGATCGCTTAAGGCTGCCGCCCCAGCACTAACTGCCTCCTTGCCAACCGTCTTCAACCCGCTGTAAAAAAGAGGTTTGGCAAAGCGCCACAAACCAGCAAGAAAACTCCCTATACCCCGCCCCTTTTGCACACGATACGATGCTCGATATATTGACCCAATCTCCCCACCTGACTGCTTTTGGTAGTAAGCCAAATATCGATCCGTCACCGGAGCCATCTCGACGCTTAATGATGAACTAACTAATTGTTTCGCTTTTTTATAAAATGCAATACGACGATGGAAGATTGTTCTCCATCACGGAAGGGAATTTTTTCACCTAGTTTATCTGCCAAGAGAATTTCAATGCTCTCGATATTATTTTTCTCCATGGGAAAATAATATATAGGGTTGAATATTTGATACGCACCTGTCTCGCTATTAATTATGCGAATACATCGACTCAGAGAATCGCCCACGAGTTGAGGTTTAATTATGTCTGTGTAAACGTAAATGTTTGCGGGATTAGGTACGATACTTCTCTTTCCTCTTCTACCCGTTCTATTACTGCGATGAAGTTCCGTAGCTTGCGCGATAATATTGTCTAAACCCCGTGTTGACGTTTCCTCTACTAACATTATTAGAACTGTTGATAATAATTCGAGATCTTCTTTTATTTTATTTTTTCGCATACTGTTAAAGTTTGCTAGAGTTTTATTGAATAATTCGTTGAATGTGTTATACGTCCCAGGTGGCAACGTATATTTAACTTGTTTACTTATAATCCGCACACCGGTGGATGATGTGCGTTCATCTATTCCGCCCATACCACCCCGCACGTTCAACAAATCAACGTAACGCATTACATCGTTCGCAATTTCTGTCCTCTCATCTGCAGAAGCACTAATGAATGGTTCCGCGAAAGCGAAAGCTACACTCTCATAAACCCCGTTTGGAATGGTGAAAATCGTTCCGCTCTTTAATTTAATTTTAACCTCCTCATCCTGAGGTCCACCTATCTCACCACGAACCACCCCATCTTCGGTCCGGGTCCTAATATCCTTTGATGAAGGAGGAGGAATGGGAACAATTTTATCTTCTCTAACATCATCCTCCACGTCTTCGAGTAGACTTGTATTACCTGGTAATGATTCAGGAGGGGGAGTATCAATTTCTTCTCTAACACCCCGAGAATGTACACTTATATCTATAGAAGGAACGGATATCTCAGCTAAACCCACCATCCATTTCTCGTTCTCCAAATCGAGGCGATGTGATAATCTCGTACGGAAATGTGAGATCGTGTTGCGAGGAAAATATGCGCGAGAACTATCACTAGGCAAAGTAATGTAAAATTCATTCATATTTTACGTGTGGATGAGGCAGGAATCCAAGAATTAAATGTGGGCGGATACCCCTGCCACTTTACAAAATACTCCAAGTTGCTACCTCGCCCCCTACGCTTTAAAATTTTTTCAATCTTGTATTCCGTATCGAGGGAAAGGTTAACCTTTACTAACTCTTGCTCATAGAAACTTCCCTTTATATCCTCCCCGTTCAGATCTTTCAACTTGTAGGTGGGTATCTCTCTCGTTCGATCCACACCCGTGACTTGGAATATTTCGTCAGTGTAATTAGGAGTATATCCTTTTGCAAATGGGAGACGTTCCTTACTAATCCTCACGTGATCACCAATTTTAAATTTAACCCGTTTGCTAAAAAAAAGTTTCCTTGAGCGACTTACGACCGAGAATGCATTTCTCTCATTCACCTCAACAGGCTTAGCTCCTAAGCTGGAATGCACGCTATTATTATAACTACTAACCAATTTGGGTAGGATATCCACGTAATTGTACGTTGAATATCTTGTAAAATACTTGTACATTTTCGATTTAAGAGTGCGATTGAAACGTTCAACGAGACTGGCCTTTATGTCTGGATTATTTGTGGTGTAAAACTTTACACCACGATTCGAGAGAAATTTTTTAAATTTAGCATTTACAAATTCACCACCCTTATCGCTTTGAATTTTTAGCGGTCGTCTATGTTGAAATATTTCCCTGAAAGCATTTACAATTTCTTCCGCCTTCTTACTGCGTAATGGTTTCACAAAACTATAACGAGATAAAATATCAATAACTGTTAAAATGTACGCGTAGCCCTTGTTGAATTTTTTCAAATGACGCATATCATTAAGATCGCATTGCCAGCATTCGTCAATGTATGATACCATGTAACGATTTCTAGGGAATTTTTTTCTCACCGGTCTGTGACGTGTGTACGTCTCCTGACCCTCCAACCACTCGCGTATCGTCTTTCTCGAAATCCCAGTGGCTCGGTGTAATTTTTCGACAGTAGAAAAACCTGCAGAATGTTCTGGATCATTGTACACCCTCTCGATTACATCGTAGTCCACTCCTCTTGGAATTTTTTCGGTTTTCTTGGTCGACTGCTTCGTCTCGGCAGTACTCTTGGTGACTTTACTTTTCCGCTTTTCTCTGATCTCTTTCTTTTTCTTCCCTTTAACTGTTTCGATAGATTTTCCATCGTGTCTAACCTTCCCTCTATACGTCCCCATGTCTTATCCAAATCGGCGTTCACTCTTTTCACATCAGCAAACGATTTCCTCAGTGCACGAGTCTCCTCCTCCTCTTCACTTTCCTGTGACCTTCTTTGTGTCTGGCTCTGACCCAAGGATTTCACTATCGGAATGTGAATGGGTGATTTAATGGTAGAAACTGTGTTTAGATATTTATTCAGCACACGTTTGTACATGTGCCATTTATCTACATCCTTCACACCTCTTTTAATCAAGACAGCTTTCATTTCCACATCTAGCGCATTCAATCTCCTCTTCATTTGACCTCGTTCAAAAGCCTCATGGGTCGACTACGAGCATTTTACGCAAACTCATTTTCTTATAAGGCTGCCAACCACGCCGCTTAGAATCGAACCAAGTAACATTGGTAGAAAGCCTCCCCTTTGGACGAGTATTGCACGTATTTTCTTCAGACTTATACCTCGCGTTGCCAAGGCTCTCAAAGTGTTACGATGTTTTGCAACTTTTCGTTTCAACACTGGCTTTATTTTATGATTTCCGTTTATGGTATTCAAACAACATTCAAAGATGGCTTTAATCAACTCCGCATCCGATTCTTTTACTATAGCTGAACGTAACTTTGGTTTGGCGGATTTTAGGACGTGAAGCAGATGATTATTGCTCTTCAATCTTTTCATCATGCACGGGCATATATACTTCCGTTACCCCGTCTTCGGGAAAGATTTTACTACGGAATCTAAACCTTTCGTCCGTATCCTGCCCGAGGTCTAGGACCAAATAACCAAACGGATCTCTTGTCACTTCCTTATATACCCTTTCCAATTCCTGCGATTTTTCGGGATATACCTGACGGGCCAAGTGACCAAATTGTAGCCGGTCTCTAGGATTTTTAAATGTTACAATGTACTTTGCATTCAGAGAAATGTTTCTCGCTTGCGGACTCTGATAGAATATGTTTTGCGTGATTAGGAAAACTGAAATTTTAAAATGATGACTTCCTCTTGTGAACAATTTGCATACGTCTTTGCTGTATGCCCCCTCACTCATTAGATCGTCTATCACATACAACGATGGCACACCTACAATTTCTTCAAATGGAGGTATTTCGGTTCTAAATTGAATTGGTGTACTCGAACTTATTCCTGGCTCACTTCCTCGACTGCAGCACCATATAATCTCACGAATTGGTCTATCGATCATATACGGTAAATTTTCTAAGAATTTCGTCACCAAAGTGGTTTTTCCGCACCCAGAAGGACCTGCGCAAATGCATGTGAAAGAATGTTTCCATGGTAATGTCATACTTCACACTGATCTGTTTCATCAAGTGAAATATTATTTAAAACGTATTTTAACTCAAAGGATAGATCTTAGCGCGTTTTCTCGGAGCTCTTCCAATATTTTATTTGGGAGTATTTCTTTAAAATCGTCTAATATTTTAATCACATTCGCTTTGACTTTCATGTACAAATTTATGCGAGTGGTCGTGCAAGGAAGTTCGTGAAAAGACTGTTTTATATCGGCTCGCTTGAGTACACGATGCGTGATTTTCTTAAGACACAAGTAAAATAGCGAATTCGATTTGTTTTTGCAACGATAACGTGAACATTTATACTGATCTAAAGTAAATATCGCTTCGTGATTCATTTCATCGAAGTTTTGTGTTCACAGTACCGCCTAAGAGAAGATCTTATCCGATCGACTGTTCGATTGGTACTGAACTACTAAGTATCATCATGAAACGCCTCTTCGTGTGTTCTCTTTCGCGGGATTTTGTAATGTCCCCAAGCAAGCGTGTTTATTCCATCATCGCATACGTATCGTTTATCATCGAATCCGTTAAGCGTCACTTTATTCATCTCCATTGTATATATCTCATGTTTGCTGCTGCGAAATACATTCATCTTTCTAAACTCTGTGGAAGTTTCGTGTAGACAACGCACATAATCATCAAAATTTAGACTTTTTTCTTTCACGACTCTAGTTATCCCTTTCGCTTTCTTTTTCTCATTACAGCCTAGGACCTTAAAGGAGTAGAGTTTACTCCTTAGACCCACGAAATGAGTCATTGTTTTGCCGTCGCATTCGTCTTTGAATTTGCCTATAACCTTTTCGTTTTTCTCGGAAAAACATGGGTGATTTTTAGGATAGTTAGATGTATCAAACCTATCTAGGTTATCTAGCATGTCTCTGTTGATGTCGTTGGTTTTGATATCATAAATGAAGCTATCGGTATCGGTATAGACCAAGGATAGTTTTTCACGATATTTCGGAAGCATTTTTTCATAATGAAAATCGTACATTAGCGTTTTACTTAAATCTAAAACGCAGAAACCAATGTATATTGGCTTGTTCATTTTGATGGTAGCCTTCCGCATGTGAACGGCCACCAAAGACTCACAAAAAATCGTTCTATCCAAAAAAGTCGATTTGTTAATTAATTTTTGTAATTGTTTTTCTTGCGTCACTAATTGCATATTCAGTCTACCACGTAAAGACTCCAAGCACTTGCCTAAAACCGCGTTATTTGCCATTTTGTAGAAGTCTTTATCAAACTCGTTTCTAACCACTTTTCTTCGATTAGTATTTAAGTCGATATATGACTTTATCCAAGGTGATTGACTGAATTGAATGATTCGGTGCACTTTTTTGAGTACCATGCCTAGTGAAAGAGCATGTTTCAAATTGACATAGTGAATTACATATTTCATCTTTTTCTCGAGAGTTGTCAATAGTTTTTTTTGTTTTCCACCCGGTGGAATTTTGTTCTCGGGGCAAAGGGGTAGGTCTGAATGTTTGTCGTGCAGGTCTCGAGGATACTCTAGATCTACCTCAAGAATGTATCCCGTTCCGTTTTCGTCTGGTATTTCCTCGATTTTTATGTTGTTAATTTCATCGGGAGTTAGCCATCTGAAATTTGCATACGGTAGTGGTCTCGATAGAGCCCAACCATACAAGTTATTAGCGTCATAATACATAATGAAATTAGAACCTAATTCAGAATCGTTATTTTCCATATATTTATTATTCGCCTGACAATATCTTTTACAACATTGGGATATTCCTCCTCTAATTCCTTTCTCGACCATGAGTAGCATGTAATAATCAGTCATTAGTTCGAGCTCGATCTCGGTTTTCTTCAACATTGCGTCGAATGTCAGCCCCGGAGCTGTATGATACCACGCAGGATCTAGTTTGTATGCACCGAAACAAACGGTTCTAAAATTCTCGAATACGTCCGCCAGGAGTGTGACGTCACTTTTTAAGTATACGTCACTATAATCACCCAAATTGTTACACTTGAAAGCGGTCCATACGTTTCTGGCATGATCATAGTCCTCATCTGAAATGTGCTCGTCATTTAGTCTATTATAAAATTTTATCTTGTCCGGAAGAAATCTTTCTTCTAGTTTTTCCATAGAATCTGTGTAATCGTAAGGATATACACCTTTACGACTGACCAGATTTGTTAATTCGGAAAATGTTTCTCGCGTGTATTTTAAGTCGGTCAAGTTAGCCACTAGTGACGCTAGTGAAGCTGACATGAAGCGACACGTATCGACAAATCTGATGCTGAACTTATTTTCGATAGATTTCGAAAAAGAAATGTATTTCTCTTCAGAGTTTGGGATCACAAATATTCTCCTGTCATCGTAGTTCAGTCCACGAACAATAAAGTGTCCATCGTACGAAGACAGGTTATGGATAAATACAGGTAAGAAATTTGGCATTTTATATTGTAAGTTACAAAAAGAGTGTGCTGCACCTCTGTACTGTCCATTTAAATAATCGTGATCTCTAACTCTGTCCGCGTTCAGTTCTTTCTCGCAAATGTGGCATAACGTCGTCTCGTAAAACGCGTTCTCTTGTTCGGGAGTGAGCAGATTCATCGGGACGGTATTTTTGTATAGCTCGAATATTTTCTTAGCCTCCTTTTTCATGCGTTCTAGAAATACTCGGGTTGGGTTTGGTCCTCTGTACAAGTACGGTGTTTGACACCCTTCCGGTGTTACCACCATGTAACAGAAGCTAAATGGCTCGTGCTTTTGAAATTTGTTGGTATAGGATGAGTTGGGTGACGGTTGGCAAGTGCTAATGTTCTCGAGTATGCATTCAAAGTCTGCGTAAATAACGTATGGTACTCTGAAAGAATAGTTTACGTTGGTAAATTTCAATATTTTCTCACCCTCGCATGGCATTACGATCTTACTCGGCGCCCCGGTTCCTCTGCACAATTGCTTATGCACTTCCATTTTAGTCTCATTATGATAATTAGTGAAGCAACGTTTGCAAACGAATAATCTAGAATGATGCTTAGTTATCTGAGAGTGAACTAGTCTATCGAAATTTTTTATCCAGCAATAGTGTGCAGTTGACTCGTTTGTGATATATAACAAGTCTCGGTGATCGTCAAGTTCTCGTTCGACTACCTTAATAGGGTACACGTTATTTTTATCGTCTAGACCGAATACATTGATCGAAGTATGATTTGAACGCTCGAATTTTGGGATGTCTTTCAATTCGACCGGATATTCCACGCATGACCAGATGTAGCCCATTCGAAAAGCTGGTGTATCGTACTTCGAAACTCGGTTGGGTGTTTTCCCAATGTTCTTTGCCCATATTGCGTATTTGAAACAGAACGGATCGTTATTTTGCACGTTTATGATCGCCTCTCTGTTTTTTATTTTAGATGGAAGCTCAATATAAGTTGATCCTCGCAATGGCACGTATTTATTGATTCGTAATTCCAGACCCATGATCTCTGAAAGAGACCACCCTGATCCTTTTGTTAAGAACTCAGCCTTTTCTCTTAACAATTTTGAAAATACCTCTTCCACGATTACATTTAATTCATCGGTAACTAACACTCGTCTATTCACTGTTTTGAATGAAGCGACCATTTCCTCTTTCTCACCCTTCCGAAATTTACATATCAAAACAAGGTTAAATTTTATTGCATTGTTCGAAATAACTTGCTCATTCAGTTTGTCAATTAGTTGATCCTTAATATCATTTAGAAATGAAATAACGTCTCGACCTTCTCCCTCCTCAGGGGTTATCCAGAATGTTTTTAATCTAGACCTGATTGCTGATTCTATTTCATTAAAGCCCCGACCTAGCTGGATCGTTACCTTCTGCCTATGCACATTCGTATTCTCGTGTGGTAAGGCTTCATCTATATTGTAGTAAACTTCACAAAAATTACAGAATTTTCTTCCCTTCGCTTTGTCTAGCGCGTCTTTCATTAAAGCATAAGTGTCTTGATCCTCGATAGTTTCTCCATTAAAAACTATCAGTCTATATATTTCGGTAAGCCCCTGTTCTAGTTCTCCCACGTTAGTGTACCTGTTGGTTTTGAAATTATTTAGAATACCAGAAATGGAGGACATTATTACAATCTGGTGGAATAACTGAAAGAATAAGAGACAACATCGGTTAAATGGTTATAAAATTAAGAGATACTTGTATTATATTAAAATTGTATAATGGAATAAATGATAATACACTAAGGACTACTATCACTTTGAACTTCTCGCGAATATTCCATCCATTTTCGAATTACGTACCAGTGGTATACACTTGAAAAATTATCTAGAATCTGCATTTGTATCGATTTGGGTAATGGTAGTGAATAAACGTTTGGTGTTACACGTTTTTTAACTTTCCAAACCCCTCTATGTAGGTACCCTCCTACCCTCATAAACGATAAAATGGTAATGATTATTTTCTCACGACATAATTTTTCTAACGTTTTCACCTGATGCAATGAGGGCATTATAAAAAAAACACTTACTTACGGTTAAAATCCCTGTGTATGATGATTTCAGACGCACAGACTGAACTCACGTCCGGGCGCTTGACTCTTAGACTCTGGAGGTTGGGATAGAAATGACTTCTGTCTTCGCAGAAAACTCGCTCGTTCAGACGCACGACTCGAAGTCTTCGGAAGGTTGGGATAGAAATGACTTCTCCCTTCGTAGAAAACTCGCTCGTTCAGGCCCCTGACTCGAAGTCTTCGGTGGATGGGGAGGGAATGGCGGTTTCCCCCCTCGTAGAAAAGTTTTAATGAAAAAACTTTCTTCCCACCTTGTTCACACTTGTGAACTGATTTCACTCATGGATTGGAAGCGATACCTGTGCTCGTACTGGTGTACGCCAAGCACTTCTGTATGTATCCTCAATTCTAACTCAAATCACTCCAAGGAATATGGAACAAAAAGTTGCCACCTGGCCAACTCCAACTTTCATCAGTTGGTTAGTTTATGAACGTATTTGAGGTTTCTGTACCGAGCGCTTCTGGAACTATCCTTAGTAGGAATTGCTTTCCAATTCTGACCCCATCACTCTAAGGACATCGGAAGAAAAAAGAGTCGTCGTGTATTCCCCCACCAACTCAAACTTTCGCCATTTGTTTTGTCCCTGAGCCTATTTTAGACCTGCCTGATGGAATAAAAAAAGAAGTGTCTAATCAAGTGGTACATATCTAAGTAAAATTGGGATGGATTAAAAACCAGTGAACGAAGCACTCATCTCCTAAATTCGCATTTACCCGTACAGGGAGTAGTACGTATTCTCTTGCAACCGCCCAGTTACAAAATGTCAGGTTTCGTGTGTTTAAACCAATCGCAGTTTGGTGAGGTGAACACTTCTGCAAGAATTATTCGTAAAAATATTTATTTCCCCGTAGTTCGTTTCCCATCTCTGTATCAAATTTGTCTTGCATTCGTTTCAGCATTCTTGGATAAAAAAACGGACGTTTACAAGATATCTTTGCCGCGCTCTATATGCACGGATTTAGTTTACTATATTGAATCTAATAGAGGCTCTTTGTGGAGACCGTGGCTAAGGACATTAACTGATTCTGCGTTTACACGATGTGAATTGGAGATTGATATAGTCAATATTGATTTTCATGAACGACTTTCTCCCTGTGCATATCAACTTTTCCTCGATAGACCTCTTGATTTCATATTGGATTTAGAAAATTTTATTGGGGATACGATTCACATGGTCATTATTTTCTACACCTTCGGTCATAATTTTACTACCCCCAACTTTTGTCAAACATGTGCAGTAACAATAAGACCATACAAACCATGGAGCGTTTACGTCTACTGCGAACATGTTGCTCTTAATATTTCGACCGTGGCGACTTTGATTCGGAGGGAGGAGTATTGGTGCTCAAATTGTATTAGAACACCTCTGTTTTCCCTAATGGATGAGTTCGACTATTCTTATAGGTTTTGTGAGCATAGTGATTCGAGAGATGATAATTCCCCGGAAGATGAATACTTTTCTTATAATTTCGCTTTTAATTCACATCGGAGAAAAAAACACCTCAGCCCCTCGAGAGAGTACTTTCGTGCTCAGCGACGTAAACGTCTCAACTCCACCTTCTCCTCAGATACGTTTTTAGAATCCCAGTCCGAAAGCGATTGATACCTTCATGATATAATTTTCTTCCCCATCTAATCCTCCCCTCCACCCCCGAGTTATCCCCACCTTTTCACTTTACTGACTGGTGCAGTCAGAATATATATACGTCCTGTTTGCTAGAATAGTCACTCATATTGCTCACCTCAAGCAGTCATAGACACGTCTCTTAACTATCAAGCTCCATCAACAGCAGCACCGGAAGAGTCAACCATCCACACCTCAACCATCCACACCTCAACCATCCACACCCGACGTCTCCTTCAAGCATCGGAAGTCAACCATCCACACCCGACTTCTACTCCAAGCACCGGAAGCAGCAGCCATCACTGCTTTTGTTAGTAACACTTGCAACTTATAAGTGAGTATTCTTTCCTTAGCAACTAAATGCTCCATTGATCACTATTACCAACTTCCGCTAAGATTTAATTTTCTCCTTTTACAAATTAACGCTGTAGAATGCTCATCGTTATAAAAAAAGTACATCCCCTTGCAGTCAACCCCCTTCCATGCTATGACAGCTCTGCTGGATATGACATTACTGCTATCCAGTCGGATATTATCGCTAAACGCGGGCGATGTCTAATAAGAACCGGATTTTCTCTCGAGATTCCGAAAGGTTTTTACGGTCGAATTGCTCCACGCTCGGGATTGTCGGTAAAATACGGAATAGAAGTTGGGGCTGGTGTAATAGACCCCGATTTTAGAGGTGAAGTCAGGGTATTACTTTATAATCATAGTGAAGAAGATTTTGTGGTGAAAATGGGTGATCGAATATGCCAGATCATATTTGAAAAGATCGCAGTAGACATAAAATTCTTTGAGAAAAAAGATGATTCCGATTTACAAACTAAACGAGGAGAACTTGGTTTTGGTAGTTCCAGTAACTCAGTAATAAATTGGTATGGAATGATCATCGTGCATATTTAATTGGTATGAATTTTTTTTCCAATCTTGGTTTATTTTTTTTAAAGTATTTCTTTTTTTTTGTTGCAGAATGACCAACCTAAAAAGCAAGTTTTTATCTCTCCAAAAGAATGAGGAGTTCTTAAGGAGAGAGGAGATGGAAGAGGGGGTAAGGTACCCCATTGAAAAGTTGGAGACATTGAAGACCCGGTTTGGTAGCGCAGTGGTGGCCGAAATTGTCTTTTCGGGTGTTCGAAGGAAGATTTTTCTTCCTCGACACCTGAAGGCAAATCGGGAAGAGGTGGATAAATTTAATGAGAACGCTTGGGGTGAGGGGATGTGTGTATATTGTAAAAATAAATATTTATTTATCGAATGATAACAGTGAGTTTTATTTCCTAAGTCTCTACGCTCATATTCCTCTAAATATATTATTATGATTGATATTTTCATACTCTTTAAGTATGACTGAATAGGACGGAGACTCCTTCCTAGCCTTCCCCCCCCCCTTTTACACCTCACGCCACTCGCTTCCTCGCATTCCCCGCCTCATCTCGCCCCCGAGAAGAGCGGAGTTGGCATAAGAACGTATCACTTGGGGGCGGCGGAGTGGGGGAATAGTGAGCATGCGATCGATCGGGGGATTCAAGGCGTCGGAAGAGTTGTCCGCTGACGAGTGATGCGTACGCGTGAATAAAAAGCTAATCAAAGGGAGTTCGATGTCGATCTTATTGCATCTCCTCCTATCCCTTTTTGCAATCCGCAATAAGAATAATAAATAAATATACGAAGACTTAAAAAAAACATTCCTCATGGATAAATATGAAACTGAATATATACTAAAATAACAGATGATACTATAAAGAGCTAATGGAGATTGATAGCTCACCGCGCACTCTTTAAGAAGTCAGGACGGTCTTGGGAGACCGATAGGAATTACTCACCATATCTGCTTTCACCAGATAATGAGATGATCGATGATCTGTGGGATCAACGCTGCTAGGCTAGTTCCAGTTCGTTAGTGAAGAGCTAAGGTAGCGTCCGTCTTATATAGTCACAAAGGACGTACACTTCACCCCGATCCACTGCAAGCGTGCCTGCAATTTCTAGCCAATTGCTCCCGATCTAGTGACATAAGCTATATATTGATCGAGCCAATTATAGTGACATCAAATCCTCGGTCACTTTGACCCTTCGCTCTAGTTAAACTAAGGTCCTACGCTGCACCTCGAATCATATTATTGAGATCTCCGCGTAACATGCAATATCTAGCCAATTGCTCCAGATTTAGTGGCATCATTCCGCGGTCACTTTGACCCTTCGCTCCAGTTAAACTGGGATGAGTGCGATATTGAGTTCGCTCCCTCCCTTGTGTAAGTCTGCAGTGTTGAGATAATTGAATCGGTGTTTCGGTCGAGTCTTCCAACGCAAATCTCTTGGCTGCTTTGAAGGGTGATGTGGAAATGAGTTGGTCGTCATTCAGAGGTTGGAGGTAATAAAACTCTGGGGTCACGTCTATGTACTTGGAGTTTATGGGCAGTAAAAATCGAATGTGTTTTTTAAGCACCTTGCATAAATTAGTACCCGAATCACGTCTGTCGCCCGCTTGCTTCCATCACCTCTGCTTTTGTCATCGAGTCACGTCTATGTACTGAGAGGATATGGGTAATAAAACTCGGGTGGCTTTGTCAAGCACCTCGCATAAAAAAGTACCCGAGTCACGACTGTCGCCCGCTCCCTTGCATCTGCTTTTGGCATCGAGTCTCGTCTTTACCCACTGAGGCGAGAGGTAAGAAAAAGATCAATGGCATTGGTGTCTCTCCATGACCCGATCTTTCGCTCTAGTTCGGGCAGAATCTGGGTAATGTGATGAATTATTTGAATCAGTGTTTCGGTTGTCTTTCAAAATGAAGCTTTTGGATGCTTTTAGAGGGGGTGTGGAAATGGTATGGACATCATCCAGATATATATCCGGGATTCGCGAAAGTGAAAGTGGACTGCAGTGTCTATCTCTATGAATAAATTAGTATTCTAGTCACGTCTGTCGCCGGAGGAACATATTATACCTACTTATCACATGAAAAACTCATTGAAGTAAGGGACTTGAGGAGCAGAAATTCCTATTACACATTGCTCAGAAGTCATTTTAAAAGACAAGCAAGGTCGCCACTACCCCAAACTAATTCATTGAGAATAAAATGACAAACATGGCACCATAGCATTGACACCTGGCAATGAAAAAAGGGCTCTATCCGCAGTGCATGGGAAGTCCTCAAATGACTGAAATTAAATAGAAATGTATTACCATAAGCTAAAAGATAGTACAAGAATGAAAGTATTTTTGCTAACCTTAAAGTCAAAGGAAACATTACCTGCATGAAGCCAGGAAAAGATAATTAAATATGGTCATCACGTTATGCTATATGGAACTTAGAGATGGCTGCACATATAAACCAACCAGCTTAAACCATTTCTGTAACCCAATAACATATTGTATTGCTGCGTTTGTAAAGGTATTTCTAGACTATGCTCCAAAACAAGTTCCAAAGACAGGGTCCAATGGCTGAAAAATAAGACAAAACACAATTTAATAAACTTTCATTTAAATTCAAATACATTCCTGGGACTGTCATATAAAGATGCAGGGAATTTTATGAACCCATGGCTATGCCGATAACATATTGAAGAAAATTTATGATTTGATATAACAGCCACGAACCATATATGGCCAGCTGTGATCAGGCTAAGCTTCACAATACTAGAATTAAATTAAGGTCTCAGCTTCAATGTAGATCAGCATATGTAGATATAGAAAAACATTTATCAAAATCTTCATCATAACTTCAAAAAAGGTCCCAGTATTATATGTGTATCATCAAAGTTATCCTTCCGCATCAGGTTATTCCAAGCTTCCATCATCCAAACCAAAGCCGCATCAAAATGTCCACGAAGAGCATCATCTTGACAGAGAGGAACCCCATCGAGCATATAACACACATTAGGTTTCCTCTGCTGATAACTGAGCTACTCTCTCTCTCTCTCAATCCTGAAATTAAGAAATATTTAAGTACTCAATATACATGACCCCAATAAGTCCAAAACTAATCTGTAATAAAGAAGGGAACTTAATTTACCATAAGAATCTCCATCTTAAATTCAAAAAAGGTCCCAGTATTATATTTGTATCATCAAAGTTATCCTTCCGCATCAGGTTATTCCAAGCTTCCATCATCCAAACCAAAGCCGCATCAAAATGTCCACGAAGAGCATCATCTTGACAGAGAGGAAATATGGACCAATAGAAATGATATGATAGCAGTTGGTCAGCATACATATTTAATAAATACACAACATAAATATTTACTAAATACACTGAAAAATGGAAGCTACATCCTTCCATAGTAGTCACCTGTAAGGAGAAGAAAGTCTGATAAACATTGAAATCTCATAAAATACATGCAATCAAGCAGACCATTGACTATTACCATAGAGAAAGCATATTATAGAGGGCTCACCGCACGCGCAAAATTAGTATACATTTTTGATGTAGTTCGGGAGGGAGATCGTAGATGGCGTCGGAAGAAATTCTGTCAAATTATGAATTTGCTTGTTCCACAAGCCTGAAAACATATCCTAAAGCAGAAAGACTAGCTACGTTTAGTGGTGACAATAGTTAGTCGATTTTGTTCATAACAAGAGTTTTAAAAAATATTTCCTTGAATTTCGGGTAGTAACTTGGCTCTTCCGAGTTTATATTCCTAATCCTGTTGCTGGCAGACTGTTCTAAGTATTAAGTTGAAACTTGCAGGAAACGTTTATTGTACATTTGTTTCCATACTGGTGAACTTTAATTTGTGCTCAACTTAGTTTCAACGTTGTTATATTTGTTTATATATCTTTTGGACGAAAAATCTGGAATTTTGCAAGGTAAAAAGCGATCGCCTGCTAACTTTCGTATCTTACTATATGGGTCCATATATGCTGTGTATGAAATTTGGTGAAAACTATAAATGTATTTTTGGTGAATTAATTGTGACTTTATCTCGAATACGAAAGGAGTTACGAATTTTTTATTTTCTCAATTTTTTTTACCGCGCCATTATTTCAGCCGCTTGCTATTTCGTGGCAGTGTTCCGTGGCAATCTTCTTCATTCAACTGTATGCTAACAGTTCTCAACAACAGCCTAAAACTTTCAGCGAAAGGTTTTGACGCCTTACTTCCCATATCGGTAAACCTTTCTATGTTTTTAGCTGAGTTTCGACGTTGTTATATTTAGTTAAGTATCTTTGGGCCTAAACTTCCGATTTTTGTAAGGTGGGAAGCAGTCGTCTGTACTGTAGCATCTGTCCATATATGCTGCGTATGAAATTTGGATAAAACTATACATTTATTTTTGGTGAAAGAATTGTAACTTTATCTTGATTACAAAGGGAGTTATGAGTTTTTTATGGCCGCACCTCGTTAGGCTTTCCTTACTGGCTGTTCTGCGCTGAAGGCTCCCACCTCCCAAGAAGGTCGTTTTGCCATTAGAATAAGTTGGCGAGGTGAGGCTATTGTTTTGACGTGGAAAAGATTTTCCTTGACGGAAGAATTTTTCGCTTCAAGAGACCATATAAATCGTACTTGACGTCCATCGCTTCGACGAACGATCAACATATCGAATGAAATAGATTTCGCGTAGCTTACTTCGGACAATTGAACTTTAGTTAGGAAAATTTTATTGGGAATTACCTGACGTTGGTGAAGTGCAAATGCTATTTACAACGTTATGTTTTAATACGAAGTTGTTGACGTAGTGATAAGCTAATCCTGTACTGGAAAAATACATTTTAAAAGGAATGCGCGATTGGACCTCTAAACTGAAAAACTAAGCATCGTTTGCCTTTTGCTAACGGCCATAGCCACTTTACTGCAGGTGGTAACAGAAGCTGTAAAAGTATTTTGTAATCAATTCTTAAGCGCGACGCTGCAAACGAACACAAGAGGTGAGCAGCATCATATTTTTGGGATTAGGGGTGGTCGGTGACCTTGATTTGTTTGCTTTAGAGCGGAATGAGTTATGTCCCATTCAGTTATTACGTCGCAAGTGAGTAGCGGGAGGGAGTTGGATTCTTCCGGCTCGTCTTAAATTGTCTTACGTACGGGGGCCGAGATCACTTAATGTATGACTTTGTCTTCTCTTGTGACCTTACCTTGTGTCACAATTGTGATAATTGTTGTCTCGTTAATGACAACACGCATTGTCGTTTGAGGAAAGTGTTTTGCAAGCGTGAGTCTGTATGCATTTAGTTGAGGTTCTGAAAAGTGAAACAAACAGCGGCTGCAACTGGCCCTGGGTTCACTCATTGCTTAAATGCTTGCCATCGGGAGATGAGTCCCTTCTGCCTGGGGCTGAAAAACGAAAAACCTAATGATATATTTTACGCGGTGAGCTTTTTTACAAATTCTGGTAAACTTCTTTGACGGACACAACAAACCCTCAACATCTTTAGTTATTCCTAAAAATGTTCTCTCCATTATTAATATTTGACTCCTGTCCTGAATTGTTTTCTTCCCAGAAAATTTTTTCTTGCAGTAATGCATCCACTTTTAGCCAAGAGTTTCTTAAGGAGATATCCAGCAAAGTAAACAATGGAGCATTTTTCCAGAGTTAAAAAATCTTGGTTCATTTCCACTGTCATAGTGCATAAATAAAATGGTACTGAAATTGCAATATCTTAATTATCATTATGGAACAGTTCCACCACATCAGTCCAGAATCGATTATATACATTCTATGATTTGTCTTTGAATCTGCAGCGGTGGATGGATATTACACCTCTTTATTGGATTATGTTTTCTATATCATTAGATAGCTAACAAATGAACGTCATTGCTTCAGTGACAATTTTTTCATTTTAATTCATCGCAGCCGAAAGACGCTGTATCATTCCATGATAAGCCATTTATGTTCTATACAAAATGAATAACCCGTATGTTAGGTCAGAGATGTCTTTCTCATTACCTATGGCGGCGATTTCTCTATAAAGGTCTCTAGTCCTATGTTGCAAAGAGGCTTCTCACCTGGAGAGCACGGGTTGGTAGCGATGTTAGATTCTTCAGTATTTAAAGCTCGGTCCCTTTTCGGTAACTTTGTGGAGAGCTTTCCAATTACAACACTTCGTCCGTCGGATGAGACGTTTTACGCCAAAAACGCTTTTTATGTTGTACAGCGAATGATAAGGCCATTTGTTTTCGAGATGGTAACATCTTCTATACGATTAACACTTGCATTATTTCTGACTGTATAAAAATCTAAAAGGAGAAGCCACCCTGTTTCACATCCTGTAGAGGTTGCGATTATTTTTTATCTTGTTCTAACATTCTTAGCAATTTTACTTTGTTGTCATAGGTACGCACCCAAAAAACGTAAGATGTATATTTATTTACAAAATTAAAAAAGATTCTGCGATCGACGTAGCACCGGGATGACTAAAAAGCAGGATTCGTAATGACGCAAAATCTGGAGTTGTCATAGCTGATGAATTATATGCGACTTACTCTGTGGTTCGGAATACTAGGGACTATATGCAATATATTAGTCCTAGGTGCATTTCATTTCATTATTACCTTGGTGCAATAGGGTAGTTTCCTTCATCAAAGAAAACAGAATTCATTAATTGCGAATGGTGCCCCACCATAATCGTATTCATTACACGCAAATTATTTGGATTAAAAAGTCTTAGTTTCCAAGAAAATTGAATGTTAATTTTAAGTTCATTTGAAAAGGTTCGGAAATGGCGGGACAGCGGCAGCTTTTATGATGACATAACAGGTAGATAGTCAACATTGCGAGGTATATGGAATCTTGTGTAGAGTAAATGTTCCTATCTAAATCAATCACTTATACACCACTAGTAGTTTGATTATAATATGAAATTAATACTATTTTGCTCAACCTGGGCATCAATTTACCTCACAATATAGTATTGTGGGAACAGAAACATTTTGTGTGGAATTTTTGTCATTTCTATTGTGAGTATACATAGCGAGATGCATGAAAGACAATAACGTGCTTCGAAATATAGCAAACATTTGAAAGGACAATAGGGAGTGGGAAGGGGAGTTAGAGGGGGGAGTAAGAGGTAAAAAAGAACATATGTTCATATTTTGTACATTTAAACCTTGTTTCACCCGTCATTCCATGTTTTAGGAGATGAAATTGATTTCAAGACAATTTCACTAGAATGCCATAAAACGCAGCTTATTTCAAAATGTGTAACAAAATCTTCTCTACTTGTTTTATCTACTCCACGAAGAATTATTTCATTTTATGTTTACATTTTTGCGCTGGCAATATAATTTTCTTTTCAATGGTGTTTTCTAATTTACTAATTACCCTGGAATATATCTAAGTTAAATTGCCCTAAAGTCACGGAAAATATATAGACTTATAATTGTCAAGAAACGGATGTTAGTTATTTTTTTATTTACCAGCATATTTTGTTTGAAAATAGCAGGAAAAAGGAATAAGCATGGTGTTGGATAGCTGAGGAACACACAACAGTTACAAAAAAAATAAATTATTGAAATAGTTTTATTGTAGAAACAAACTATTTCTTGGACCACAATGGTAGCCCACGCGCCTATCCGTGTTAACATAAGTCACGCACTTACTGCAGGGTAACAACCAAGCAATAGCCAAGAAACAAACAGTTAAATTACTTGGAGTTCACCTTGACTCAAGACTCTCCTGGAAGGCCCATACCGATATTGCAAGCAAATAGTCCACTGCGGGTACGGATCCGTCTACCCACTCATTAAACGCCATAGTCTTGCAATAGAAACAAAACTTAGCATTTACAAATCCATGATCCACCTCTTCCTGTACTATGGCCTGAGCCACGCCAACAAAAACGCAACTAAAAATTGTACAAATCCTAGAGAATAAAATAATAAGAACCATCGCAAACGCCCCCTGGGATGCAAGTAACGAATACACCCGCAAAACCTTAATATTCCCACCATCGCGTCGTACCTCCACTCCATAGCTACATCTTTCTCCAAATCAATCGGCAACTTAGGAAACAAAAAAATAGACAATATATGGCAATACAAGAAAAACCCCACTTCAAGTACAATAGAACAAAATTTGCAATAGATAACCACAAATAAACACACTCCTGAACCAATATCATATCCTAATCGCGCGCGCAGTGAAGCTGCCCGCCTGCTTCCGAAAGAGAAAAATTCATTGCCAGACCCAGAAAAGAATGAAGCCTGACGGAGAGTAAAGAAGAGGGGAGGGCTGGAAGGAGAGGGGAGAGAGGAAGGAACGACCTTGAGCACGACCACCGAGAGACATATCTCGGGGGCCGTGCCTTGAGGCGAGGAGACTCGTCACTCGAATGCGACTCCGGGGCCATCTATCAGCCCTTCGAGAATTAAAACTCTTGATACCATTTCCGCCTATACCGTGATTCCTCTAGTATACTTACTCTATGCTATTACTTACCAATGAAATGAAGCCTCGAGTTGGGACAACTGAATAACTAAATCTCCTATGGCTTGCAACAAAATTCAAGTTTGACATTGGGAAGCACATGTGTGTAAATGTTACCGTAAGACGTAATAACAGCTGGAAACAGAGATTACTGGTCTGCACACAAGTAATAAATCCACAGAATTAATCTGTACCTACTCAAGTTCAAAGTCACCAAGGTACTGTAAAAATTGTAGTCACGTTATTATGTATTTAGAATAACATCATCAGATACCATCATACACTACCATATATTCTAATGAAGTAACACTATTTACATTAGTTAAGGTGAGAAAACAAGACAGATGGTGACATTTCACAGACATGCGCTACTCTATGGACACGCTTGCTGTTGTGGAGACCATAGATATTGGAACACCTCGAGCAAAGTAAATGTGCAGACCTACGAGGGCTACACAGGAAAGGTATAAGGAGTTCTGTTAATTGTTCATACCAGGTGAAGATACTAGAGAGCAAATTAAATAAATAGCTACACTACCAATCATTAGAGCTAATTAAAAGCTCTCAAGGGCAGTTCATATTGTTTTTCTAGCCGCTGAAGTATTGTAAATATCACAGTCTCTCTTGATAATATATATTTAAGAATAACTCAATACAGATACATTCATTACGTTGAACAAACTGAAAGCCAAAATATTCAAAGCAGTCATTGTTTTTTGCACACACGACATTTTTGCTATATGCTACCACATACTTCTATCACTATAACCACACTCCATACATGCACACAAACAGAACTATCTCAACTACCTTCTTTCACTTACTTCACAAAGGTAGGAAGCGTACGTTGCTCGCCAGTGTTTCCTGTTCACTTTAGCTTCCCATTCCTTCCTCCTGGCTGGGTCTTTTGGAAAAACCCTCATAATTTTCCCATCGGAAGACTTGTTTGAGCATCCAAATGCTGCGCAGCCTGGCATTGTGATGAAGAGTGTCGCTAAGAAAATGAGGGGATAGAAACATTTAAAATGAAGACAAAACAAGCACGTCACTGATCATATTTAAGAAATGCAATACAATAGGCAACTTACCTGCCTACTGAGCACTTCTCATGAAAGTCACTAAACCAATATAAAAGGCAGAATTGTAAAATAATGGCTGATTCACAACGACAGTTTATCAAAACGAGGAATGAACAATACGTAGGTACGGACAAAAAATGGTTTTGAAGTAGATTACTGACCTCGTGAAGCATATGCACGTGCCTTTATTGAAAATTACATATGTGAAAGTTACAAACTCCATCATTCCCACACACATTATCAATGGAAGAAAACACGAAGATTCGCCGTGGTTGTGAAATACTTATGCGTCCTGACCTGCGTCCTTATGCGTGCCGTTACCTTATCCCTTAATAAGTACACGTCCATTAAATCAATTCCGGTATCGTGAAACAATTATAATCAAATGCTTACATGATTGTATTTCCTCATCGATCATAATAGAAAGGAAATAACGGGGTGATTCTCTCGAGGCTGTGAAGTACTTAGGCATTCTAAATACGAGGTATGATTTCCCGTATTCACGCCTTTTACTCGGAAAATAATAAATTAATATGATAACAAACGTTTAAACTGAAATGCATTAATAATTACCCTTATTCTTCGATTGCAAATGGGGAAAAATAGAACGGATTGAGTCACGGTGACCGTCAACCACTGATGTCCTGGCCACGCCGTCTCAGTTCTCACCAATCACATATAATACTTGGCAAATAACAAACTAAGGGATCCACAAACACAAAACAATCGAAAATATTCGGGTTATGTATTGCTTTCCACCACAAAATCGAAAATTACCAGGATGTTACGGATCGTATTCCAAGCGCAGCATTTAACATAGTATAATACTACGGAAAATCCAGTGAAAACTCATTTTAAACCGTTCAATCGATACAGCTGTCTTAGCACTAATGATTTCAGCAAAAAATTGTCGTACTTACCTTTACAGTGACGTAGAATTGCAAAAATACAATCACCTTCCCTTCACTTCCATGTAATCCAAGTCAATCTTTTGCGAATTATGGCGTCGTCTCAGAGTACATTCTGGGTAAAAAGCGATAGCCAGTAAAAAATTAGCGGACACTTGGCCAACCTCTGATAATAGAGGGCCTCTAGTATACCCTGAGGTTAAACCTTTCTCCATTCTCTAACTCTCGTTGCGGGGCGAGTTTCAGTGGAAGGAGGGAAGAAACTGTGTAGGAGAGGTGTGTATATGCTAGAGAAGCAACTGCTCGATCGCTGCGCCACGTACAGTGGATAAGAGGAAACGGCATTATTTCACAAGATGGCGGAGAGGAAAAATCGCACTTCCCAGGTTTGAAAGTTTCCCATTTCTAAAGTAGTTGATGCATTGTTGCGTTGAAAATTTTAAACAAATTTGCAAAGTTTGCATAATAAGTGAGGTGAATTTGGTTTCGATATCTCTGTTTAAAGTGGGTGAATTCGCGAAACAATGTGCGAAACGAAAGCTCACCTTCGCGATGAGCGGAACATCTCATTGGTTGTTGCATAAAACGGTTTTATGGAAATAGAACCTGTCCTAATCCGTAAAACGTTTTATAAAACTCAGTTTTATAAAACGGTTTTATCGTTAGCAAGATCATTTTTATAAAATTAGTCGGTTTTATAAAACGTTTTACCGAAAATTTTACCGTGAGCAACAGGCATTAGGCTCAATAATGATCTATCGTAGAATAAACATATTCGGGAAATAACAGGTCAAGCTAATCGTAAATTGGGATTTGTTAAAAGAATTGAAGGCAAGTGCGACGACAAAGTGAGAGAAATAAGCTACTTCTCACTCGTTAGACCCCATTTAGATTATGCTTCCAGTGTTTGGGATCATCATGACACAGGCTTAAAAACAGAGTTAGAACGTGTACAGAGAAGAGCAGCCAGGTACGTGAATAGCCGTTACGATAGTCTTGTTAGTGTTACTGAGCTCTTAGAACAACTCGGATGGGAATCACTGTCAGACCGTAGATTGAAAACAAGACTAAATCTATTATGTAAATTCAAGAGTAGTTTATTTTCCGACAAAGTTGATCATATTTTACGACCGCCAACGTACATCTACATCTAAATCTACAAAATACCATGCAAGCCACCTCAGGGGTGTGTGGCAGGGGGTGAGTAATCACCAACATGCATTACACTATACCCTAAAGTTAGTGTAACTACGACTAATTATGCATTAGCATAAATCGCTAATGCTTGTCATGAGGCGAAGCCTCACAAGCATGCAACACTACACTACAGATGTCATCAAAATGGAGAGTGGCCTCAATATACATGCATTCTACAACTACACAGATGGACAGGGACTCAAGACCCATGTAGAAAACATGCTAGGCGTGCTGTTAGTATGTACTAGGTAACAGATAAGGATTCATGTATTAGGAGTACTACCACTACTAAGAGCTACACTACCTAACGACAAACCTAGATAAAAGTCTCATGGCAGCTATTATGGTTGACGCGTCCCGCG
Source organism: Pyrrhosoma nymphula (assembly GCA_963573305.1). Classification (NCBI taxonomy): domain Eukaryota; kingdom Metazoa; phylum Arthropoda; class Insecta; order Odonata; family Coenagrionidae; genus Pyrrhosoma; species Pyrrhosoma nymphula. The sequence continues at coordinate 385,592 of CAUYRF010000001.1, forward strand.
ATCGCTCCTCCTCAGGAAGGGCCTTTTTTCCCTTCCCCATCCTGCTGCCTCAATAAATCGTACTCTGTCACAGTGGCAACGCACGATCAAAGAGCATACAAAGAGCATTGCATTCCTTAATGAGACTCTCAATTCAATTAACACCAAAACTGATAACATAGTTGAAGAAAGCAAGGCTTTGCAAAAACGTACTGATTACTTAGAAATGCGCTTAAGTGCTACAGAGCAGAACTCCCTAAGGAATGTCGTGGATATTCATGGAATTCCTCAAAAGAGCGATGAAAAACCTGAGTCATTAGTCTGTCAAGTGGCATCTCTACTTGGAGTCAATTTAACCCCTAGTGACATTGACTATTCGTATTGGGTTAGTGCCCGGTCAAACAAGAATGCCTCCCCTGCTCCACCTCTCTTAAAAGTTCGGTTTCTTCGGTACAATCTCGTGTGTGAGTTTCTTGCAGCACGACGTGCGAAGAAAAACTTCTCCACAAAAGACCTTGGCTGCGATGACCATCATACTATATACATCAACGAATCTCTCAGCACCTTCAACCGTCGACTATACTCCGCTGCTAAGGAATTAAGAAAGTAGGGTAAATTGAAATATCTGTGGGTTCGCAATGGGTCGATCTTTGTTAGGAAAGAAGACGGGGGACGGAGAATCACTATACGTTGTGAAGCCGACTTCGAGACTTTATGAGATGAGGTTGGCAACGCAGTTGATACTTCTGACGGTGATACGGGGATAAGTCTACCTGAACCTGTGAAACCTTCGTCTGCTCAATCTCTTCGTTTGTCACTCGTGAACTGTCAGTCACTACTACCTCACTTTGACGAATTTAGTGATCATTTTGTGCTGAGCTCGTTTGACGTTATCTGTATGACGGAAACTTGGCTAAAACCAGTTGTGTCTGATGATATGGTGAACCTAATGGGTTACAATTTAATACGCCATGATAGGACTGGCAAGAGAGGTGGCGGTGTAGGTGCCTTTATTCAACAAAGTTTGAATTACTCCGTCTTAGCTACTTCCCCATCCGAGTATTGTTTTACAACTGAATATATTATTATAGAAATTTATGGATCTGTTATGTCAAAATTATTGTTAGCTATAATATATAAGCCACCTAAAATTACTTCTATCACCGATTTTGAATCAACGTTTCTACGGTTTTATCCTACATATAAAAACATCATTATTGTTGGTGACTTTAATGTGAATATGATGAATCCTGAAAGCTATGATTGTTTACACCTGAAGAATTTCTTTCACTGCAACAATCTTCACCTGGTCTCTTCGCAACCTACTCACCATACGCTAAATAGCCATACCTGCCTGGACCTCTGTGTTGTGGATGACATGGAGAAACTAACGCACTTCTCACAGTCACCAGTGCCTTTTTTTATCTGCTCATGACCAAATATCCCTTTCGTACAATTTTACCTTTCCTTTTGTAAAACTCCCTACTTTTGTATTTCGCGACTTCAGAAACTTCAATAATGAAAGATTTCTAGAAGACCTACTTTCTGCTGATTGGTTGCGCATGACTCAGTCAAATTGTATCGACGATAAACTTCAAATTTTCAATGATTATCTTGTGAGCTATTTCAACCGACATGCTCCTGTGCGTATCTGCCACCCTAAACGCCCTACCTCCCCATGGTTGACCTGTGACATTCGCAAAAAAATGGGTGAACGCAATCGCATACGTAGAGCCTTCATTCATTCCAAGCTGCCAGCCCTTCACGCAGTATACAAACGACTGAGGGCCGAAGTCAAGCTTTTGATAAATGAATCCAAAAGAAACTATTTCTCTAGTGCCCTTTCCGGGCTTCAAGAACCGAAGCGCATCTGGAAGGAACTACGTCAACTCGGAATAGTCCGAAGCCGGCAAACTTCTTTGGCCTCTAATCTCACAGTGGATGAACTTAATACTTATTTTACATGTCTAGTAAACACTGATCAAGATAACTCTCCTCTTTATTCTCCTCCACCTAATTTTCTCGATCCCGCTGTACCGTTTTCTGACAAAAATTTCTATTTTCAGTTTATTACTCCCGAAATGCTAAATAAATTTATCTTTCGGTCCAAATCCAACTCTACTGGTGTGGATGAGATATCATATACCATGATAAACAAGTCTTACAAGGTCACTATGCCATTTATTCTTGACCTTCTTAACCATTCACTACTATCCTGCAAGTTTCCTACCCAATGGAAGTCCTCTTTGGTAACACCAATAAAAAAGGTCAAAAATCCTTCAAACCCATCTGATTACAGACCAATCTCTATACTGTGCACCATCTCCAAAACTCTAGAACGTATCGTCCATTCGCAAGTAGTTGAATTTCTTTCCCAGGAAAACAGTTTTGACCCATTTCAATCGGGATTTCGTAATAATTTCTCCACTCAGTCTGCTTTAATAAAAATAACGGACGACTTACATCATGCCATAGACAAAAAAATGGTGACAGTGCTGGTATTATTTGATTTTAGTAAGGCTTTCGATCGAGTAAACCACACTATACTACTTGAGAAACTGAAAAAACTTAACTTCTCGTGCTCCGTGCTAAATTGGTTCTACTCTTACTTAGTTGGCCGTTATCAAGCAGTGAGAGATAGTCAAGGTAATCTCTCAACTTGGGCAGCAGTCACCACTGGTGTACCCCAAGGGTCTGTCCTTGGCCCCCTATTATTCTCTCTGTACATACTCGACCTTCCTAAATGTCTTAAGCACACCAGTTACATGCTCTATGCCGACGACCTCCAAATTTATCGCAGCTGTTGGCCATATGAAATTGACGAGGCAGTATCAAAAATTAATGAAGACATTTATAGAATAACCGAGTGGGCCACGCGTCACGACTTCATCCTAAACTCAAGTAAAACTAAGGCTATTATTATCGGTAGTTCCAGGATGCTACGTAACATTAGCCACATTACGACTACCAGTATCGTGGTTAATGGTATGCCTATTCCATACTCCAGTAATGTACATAACCTAGGGATGACGTTGACTGCTAACTTATCATGGGATTGTCATGTAAATAATATTTCTAACAAAATTCATTCTATACTTTACCAGTTAAAAGTTCAAAGAAACTTACTTCCTTTTAATACTAGAAAAACACTTATATCGTCGCTTATTTTCTCTGTAATAGATTATTGCTGTCTTGTTTATAACGACCTCAACGAAGAAAATAACCTCAAACTTCACCGGGCCTTAAACTCCTGCCTTAGGTTCATTTTTGACCTTCGCAGGGACGTCCACATCACCCCCTATTATAAACAACTAAGATGGCTCAACGTCAAATCCCGTAAAGAATACCTTCTGGGATCCTTTTTGTTTGTCCTATTTAAAAACAAATCACCCAAGTATCTGCATGATTTGTTCCTTAGTTGTCCCTCTGTCTCCACAATGTCCACTAGGTCTGATCCTAATCAATTGTATTTTCCAGGGCATCGCACCACAGCATATAATAAATCATTTCTTGTAACAGCTTGTCACATATGGAATAAGATGCCAACTGACATTAAAAATTGTAAATCTGTTAAAACATTTAAAATGAAATACCATGATTATTTACTTTCCCGGGTATAACATAAGTTACTCTTATTATTATTTTTTTTCTTCAAATTTGTGTTCATGTTATTATGGTTCCTTATTCATTGTATCATTTTTCTATTGTTAGTTATTAATACATGAGTTTTTTTTGGTTAATTTACATTTATAGAATGATAAAAGTTTTTCCTTTTGTATTTGAAAAGTTTGAAATGATGAAAAGTTTGTCCTTTTGTACTTTTAAAAGATTGTGCCTGCAAAGTGTTTTATTATTATATTTGTTCTTTTGGATTTTTGTCCTGAACAATAAATATTTTTCTTACTTCTTACTTTCTTACTGCCTCTTCTGTCAGGAAGGCGATGTGGGCGGCGGCGGGGCGCAGACCCGCTAATTGATGGAAGGTGTGGGAGTGGTAGTGGGTGATCTCAAGGATAGAGAAAGGGGAGGGGGGGGGAGGTATGAAAAGATTCTCACCCACGATCTTGTGAATGGAAGATTTATTACAAGTTAGGATTTTCACAGTATATTGGCAGCTCACGGAATAAAAAAAAAACAATAAAATTGGTAAAGGAAGCTTGACCCCGTAAAAGGGGGTATATATAAGTCTCTTTAAACACACACACACAAAACAGGTCTTCTTGTCAATTTAGAAGACGGCAAAAAAGTTTATAGTTTTTCTTTAAAAAAAAATCATTTATGGATTTGAATTGTTTCTCTTGGTCCCGATTTCGGGATGCGCCAAGTCGCACAAAAAAGGGTCTTCTTGTTAATTTAGAAGACGGCAAAAAAAAGTTTACAGGTTTTCTTTAAAAAAAATCAGTGAAGGATTTGAATTGTTTCTCTTTGTCCCGATTTCGGGAATTTGTCCAATGCTGAGCGTTGGGATAGTTGGTAGGGAGAGCACTCGGGAAAGAGCAGCGACAGGTCCTCCCGAACAGCAATGGGGGAAGCGGCTTTCCGGCGAATCTCGCCTACAACAGCTCAGGCGTTCTCCCTTGGCTCAGGGACCTCGCCTGGGATGTCCACGGCGGCGAATCGTCCGCCGCGCTGCGGGTGTAGAATGGCTGCTTCACTCTGCCTCGGAGGGTCCCGCTGCCAGCGGAACGGTTGGCGTCGTCTCAGGGCCCGGGGCGAACTCATCCGCCTCGGAGCAGCGACGACCGGCCGGCACGACTTCCTTGGGACAGGAGGGAAGGAGCGAGTACCTCCTCGGATTCGCCGGAGGGAGGCGGGAAGGAACGGGGACCTCCTCGGATTTTCCGGAGGGAGGCGGGAAGGAGCGGGGACCTCCTCGGATTCGCCGAAGGGAGGCGGGAAGGAGCGGGTACCTCCTCGGATTCGCCGAAGGGAGGCGGGAAGGAGCGGAGACCTCCTCGGATTTTCCGGAGGGAGGCGGGAAGGAGCGGGGACCTCCTCGGATTTTCCGGAGGGAGGCGGGAAGGAGCGGAGACCTCCTCGGATTTTCCGGAGGGAGGCGGGAAGGAGCGGGGACCTCCTCGGATTCGCCGAAGGGAGGCGGGAAGGAGCGGAGACCTCCTCGGATTTTCCGGAGGGAGGCGGGAAGGAGCGGGGACCTCCTCGGATTTTCCGGAGGGAGGCGGGAAGGAGCGGGGACCTCCTCGGATTCGCCGAAGGGAGGCGGGAAGGTGCAGGGTCGGAGGCGGGTGTGTCCTAGGGTAGTCGCGTGGCCGGTCTTCTGGAGAATCAGCGGACTTCTGGCTGCAGGCGGCCGAAGATCGTCCCAGCGGGCGGCGCCTGGAGTCTGCGGGAGAGCGGCCGAAGTACGTCCCGTGGGGCGACGTAGGGCCTTGGAGAGACTGGGCGGAAGCGCAGGGGTCTCGGAGGGCGTCCTGGCTGGCGACGCCGGAGTCTGCAGGAGAGCGGCCGAAGTACGTCCCGTGGGGCGACGTAGGGCCTTGGAGAGACTGGGCGGAAGCGCAGGGGTCTCGGAGGGCGTCCTGGCTGGCGACGCCGGAGTCTGCAGGAGAGCGGCCGAAGTACGTCCCGTGGGGCGACGTAGGGCCTTGGAGAGACTTGGCGGAAGCGCAGGGGTCTCGGAGAGCTTCCCGGCTGGCGACGCCGGAGTCTGCAGGAGAGCGGCCGAAGTGCGTCCCAAGCGGGCGACGCTGGAGCCTCGAAGGGCTGGCCGAACGTCCCGTGGGGGCGACGTAGGGCCTTGGAGAGACTTGGCGGAAGCGCAGGGGTCCCGGAGAGCGCCCCTGCTGGCGACGCCCGGAGAGGGTCCTGGCTTAGTGCCTCTCCCTCCGCTGTGATGATTTTCCATGTCGAGCGTCGCCTTTTTATACGGTTTGACCCAGTGCGTAGGTGGGGGTCAAAAGAGGGTGAGAAAGGGGGATGAGGGTGGTGAGTGAGTGGTTCGGAGCGAGAGGGGGAGAAAAAAGGGAGAAGAGGGTGGTGAGTGGGTGGTTTTGAGTGAGAGGGGAAGAGAAGAAGGGGGGGGGGAAGGGTGGTTATGGGGTGGTTTAGAGCGAGAGGGGGAGAAAAAAGGGAGAAGAGGGTGGTGAGTGGGTGGTTTTGAGCGAGAGGGGAAGAGAAAAAAAGGGGGGAGAGGGTGGATGCTGGGTGGTTTGGCGCGAGAGGGGGAGAAAGGGAGAAGAGGGTGGTGAGTGGGTGGTTTTGAGCGAGAGGGGAAGAGAAAAAAAAGGGGGGAGGGGGTGGATGCTGGGTGGTTTAGAGCGAGAGGGGGGAAAAAAAGGGAGAAGAGGGTGGTCAGTGGGTGGTTTTGAGCAAGAGGGGAAGAGAAAAAAGGGGGGAGAGGGTGGGCGCTGGGTCGCGTGGCCCAGTAAGGATAGGGGGAGTGGCGAGGGGTCGCCGATTTTCTCTTCTTCGAACTTCCAGTGCGGAGCATCGGGGAAGGAGTGGGAGGGAGAGTCTCGAGGAAGAGAGTTTTTTTTTACATAGGGTTCTTTGAGAGGGAGTCAAAGGGACGGAGGGTGGTTCGGTTAGGGCTTGGGGTGGAGACGGCGGGAGGGTAGTGGGAGGGTCTGCTAGAGGGAGAGAGCAAGGGCGGGAGGGTCGAGAAGGGTCGAGGGTGGTCCAGACGGGGGGAAAAACGAGTGACCGCCGGGAGGAAAGGAGTGTCTGCATTCCTCTAGCGATGTTCTAGGATGGAGACGGGAGCGTGCGAGGCAGAAAGAATATTATTTTCCGATCGCGCACTTTTCGGTAGCAAAATCCAAGTGGCACGTATCATGGTCCCTTATCGTTCGTGGGAAATATTATATCTTCAATCTATCCGTTCTGCAGTCTAGTTCCCTAATTTTACTCTCATGATCTGATCTACCGTAGTATGTCGGATTTCGTAAAATATTATCAACGTCGTCAGAGAATAGACCGGTTTGGAACTTACATAATAGATTTAGTCTAAATTTTAATCGACGGTCTGAAAGCTTTTCCCATCCCAATTGCTGCAAAAGGTCAGTAACACTAACGAGATTATCATAACGGCCTTTAACATATCTTGCCGATCTTCGCTGCACGCGTTCTAACTCAGTTTCCAAGCCTATCTCATAAGGATCCCAAATACTGGCGGCATATTCTAAGTGGGGTCTAACGAGGGAGAAGTAGCTGATTTCCCTAACTTTATCGTCGCACTTGCCAAGTACTCTTTTAACAAATCCCAATTTACGATTAGCTTGACCGGTAATTTCTCGAATATGTTTACTCCACGATAGATCATTAGTCAGTTTAACTCCGAGGTACTTAACGGATTCTACGGTCTCTAATTATATGTTGTTTATGCAATAGCTGTTACAAGGAGAGTTTTTCCGTTTCCAAAAATTCACAACAACGCATTTTTTCAGGTTTAATTCTAGCTGCCACGCATCGCACCACTCTTGTATTGTCTCGAGGTCCTTAGTTAGCGCTTCCTTGTAATTAAAGCTACGAATTTCTCTATACACCTCTGCGTCGTCAGCAAATAATCTAAGCTTACTGTCAACTTTGTCACCGATGTCGTTTATGCACAAAAGGAACAGAAGCGGGCCTATGACACTTCCCTGTGGGGCACCCGATGTGACTTTTACTTCATTAGAGATAGCGCCATCTAATACAACCCTTTGCACGCGATTACTAAAGAATTCTCTGATCCAGGAAATTACGTAGTCGTCTAAACCGTAAGATTTTAATTTCATGAGTAGCTTACTGTGGGAAACTTTATCAAATGCCTTTTTAAAGTCAAGAAAAATTGCATCAACTGGAGCGTTATGTTTACCCGAGGCTAAAATATCGTGAGCAAAAAGTGCTAATTGAGTTTCGCAAGATCTTCCCTTTCTGAATCCGTGTTGTGTTTTTGTTAACAAGTTTTCTATATCGAGGTGTCTCATAACTGAACTAACAATTATATGTTCAAGGACTTTGCAAGAGATAGATGTGAGAGATATCGGTCTGTAGTTCGATGGCTGTTCCTTATCACCGCTTTTGCTATTTGGTACTATGGTAGATTAGATCATAAAAATAAAATAAGAGAGATAGACTGTAGAACAGATAGATTTAAAATGTAGTTTTTTCCGCGACCGATAAGAGACTATAACGGCTGTGTAAGGACTTCGAAATAGATTAGTTGACTGGTAGTGTAGCTTACTAACTTATGTATTTCTTAAAGCATGTTTACGGAGTTTTATGGTGTTTCTAACAGCATGTTTTGCATGTTCTTGCTTCATAGGCAGATTGCCCTCTTAAGTAGCATGTAGAATATTATGTGTCATCGTACATGTGTGGCGTGCATGTGGGGATTCTCTTGCATGCTGCATGATGGTTTTTAGTTAATGATGGAATTGTTTAGTATCCTTAATATTCATGACCGTGCGGTGTGCATGTGGCGGTCCGCTTGCATGCTGCATTTTGGTGACTTGTCACCCCCTGCCAAACACCCTAGAGGTGGCTCGCAGGGTAATATGTAGATGTAGATTGCAAACAGAGGTTGGACGATCAAGAGTTTCCCCGAAGATCCTTCCACGGATGAAGGGGCAGTACCACCTCCTATACCGGAGGTTTGGAGGGTCGTGTCTCGGAGGAGTGGCGGTAAGGTCACTCTGAAACGTGGCGCGGGGGATGCTCCGGCAGATCCCGTTCCCGTTTCGAATAGATACCAGTTGCTGTCGGAGGGGAACTCCGAGGTATCTGACGTGCCTACTCCTACTCCGAGACCGTCACTTAGGAAGAGTCGTCAGAGTGGGAAGGGGGGGATTGTAGTGATAGGGAGTAGTAATGTCCGCCGTGTGATGGTCCCATTACGAGAAAGGGCAGACCGCGAGGGTGTAAGCAACCGTGTGACATCATGGTGTATCCCTAGTGGCGGTGTTCCGCAGGTGACGCAGGCGGTTGGTGCGGCGGTACGGGGCACGAAGTGCTCTAGATTGCAGGTCGTGGCACATGTTGGCGTCAACGACGCCATGGACCGCGGATCCGAGGAGATCCTACGTTCCTTCAGGGAATTGGACTCCGAAGTGAAACGGATAAATGGTGCCGAGGGAGTTAGCTTGTCGCTTGCGATTTGTAGTATTGTCCCGAGGATCGATCGTGGTTCTCTGGTTTGGAGCCGAGTGAAAGGCATAAACCAGAGGCTGCGTCGTTTCTGCACGGACATCGGAGCCTCCTTCGTGGACCTTAGGCCGGCAATCCGATCGTGTCGGACCCCTCTGAACCGTTCGGGAGTCCACTATACGGCCGAGTCAGCTAGATGTGTAGCGAGTAGTATATTTGAGCACTGTAGGTCTTTTTTAGAGTAGAGAGAAGGCCAGAGTGTAGTGCTTATGATGGGTCGATAACTAAAGGGGTAAATTCTAAAGTTTTTAGTAACAAAAGTTCCTCCAGAAATCAGAATAGATTAATAGAAAGGAAAAGCAGCGTGTCAGGCTCAGCATCACTAATTTCCAATAAAACATTTAGTACCTTTAAGCATGGGAAACGTCAGCTGCGTCATAATGTCAATGGAAGGAAAGGTAGTAGGTCAGTTGGTGAGACAAAAACGGGAAATCAGAGGTCAGTAGATTCAAGTCATTTAAAAAGTGAGATAAAAAATTCTGCAGTGCCCGGAAGTAGGAATACAGGGCCTAAAAATAAATTAATCGGAAAGAGCGAATCGAAAATACTCCCAAATTGCAATAATATGAGTGATGAAGTAATAGTTGTGGCAGTAATTAATTGCCGTAGTTTAAGAAATAAGATTCCTGAATTCCACCATTGAATTCATAGTACGAAGTGTAACGTCATTATAGGAACAGAAAGTTGGCTTACAGATGATGATTCAGACAGTGAAGTCTTCCCAAAATCTTTCACCGTTTATAGGAAAGATAGAGTTAACCGAGCTGGAGGCGGAGTATTTGTAGCTGTAAAGAATTCAATCGTCAGCCAAGCGGAAACCTTACCGGAGACCAGCGTTGAATCTGTGTGGTGTTCAATTAACTGTCCTAAATCGAAAACTATATTTGTATGCTCGTACTATAGACCACCAAACACAGATATAACATCAATTTTAGATTTTGAAACCCAAATAAACAGCATAGTATCCAAATATCCTGATAGAAATCTGATATTAGGCGGAGATTTCAACTTACCCTCTATAGATTGGAAGACCTATAGCTTCATACCCGGTGGGAGAGATAGAGTCATTTGCGAGGCGTTACTGCACGCTTTTTCATCAAACGCATTGCTTCAAATAGCTTCCGCTCCTAACAGAGGAGAAAATATTCTTGATTTGTTAGCGGCAAATATACCACATCAGGTAATAAATGTGAGCACCGTCGAGGGAATTAGTGATCATAGGGCAGTAACAGCTAAGTTTTCTTTAAATATCGCAAAAAGTTTTAAACGAGAACGAAAAGTTTTCATATTTAAAAGAGCTGATTTTGATGGGTTCAAGAGTAATCTGAAAAGTGCTTTTCCCGTGTTTCAAAAATCAGTAATGGAGTCAAATGTAGAAGGGACTTGGAAAGCTTTTCTTTCGCTCATAAATTCAGGAATCAAAAGATATATCCCTAGTAAAATAAAAAAAGAAGGTAGCGAACCGAGATGGTATGACGCGGAAGTCAGAAAATCGTTAAGGCGACAGAGAGCGTGCCATGCTAAGATGAAAAAAATCATTCATGATGTATCTCCTAGTGATCGAGAGTTAATAATTAATAAATATAAGTTATCTAAAGCCGCTACAAAGGAAGCGTTCAGGAAAGTATTCACGAATTTTAAAAGGAAAACACCTGTAGAGCAGTTACGGGATGACCCAAAAGTATTTTGGTCTTATGTTAGGGAAGTTCTAGGTAAAAGATCTACCGTTTGTTCGCTAAGAAACGATAATGGAGATGTGTTAACAAACAGTTCCGATAAAGCCAATTTATTAAATTCCTACTTTAAGAGCGTGTTCACCGAGTCATCAGTCAGTGTAGATATCTGAGAATTCATCCGTGGCGGTTGATAATCACTGCATACGAAAGATGCCTCCCCTTGATATTAGTGCTCACGGAATAGAAATTTTATTGAAATTGCTCAGTCCAAATAAGTTACCTGGTGCAGACGAAATCCCTTCTCGCGTGTATAAAGAACTAGCGTCAGAAATTGCCCCCTACTTGCAGCTAATATTCACAAAATCCATAAAGCAACATGGAGTACCAAATGACTGGAAAATTGCCAATGTAACGCCCATATTCAAAAGTGGAGACAAGGAACAGCCATGTAATTACAGACCGATATCTTTAATTTCCATTTCATGCAAAATCCTTGAACACATTGTTGTCAGCTCAGTATTGAAACACCTAGACACGCATAACTTGTTAATGACAACTCAACACGGATTCAGGAAAGGTAGATCATGCGAAACTCAGTTAGCGCTGTTTGTTCACGATATATTAGTCTCCGGAGAGGACAACATTCCAGTGGACGCGATTTTTCTTGATTTCAAAAAAAGCATTTGATAAAGTGCCCCACGGAAAGTTATTAGTAAAACTAAAATCATACGGCCTAGACGATGATGTAATTTCCTGGATCAGAGAACTTTTGAGCGATCGCGTGCAAAGAGTAGTATTAGACGGCGTAGCCTCCAACGAAGTTAGAGTCACTTCTGGCGTCCCTCAGGGTAGTGTCATAGGCCTACTCCTCTTCCTACTCTATATCAACGATATTGGTGAAATAATAGACAGTAAACTTCGATTATTTGCAGACGACGCTGTAGTATACAGAGAAATCCGTAGCAGTGAAGATAAGGATAAACTAACGAACGACCTTACTGCAATCCAAGCATGGTGCGATGCGTGGCAGCTAGAGTTAAATTTGAAAAAATGCGTAGTAATGAAATTCTGGGGGAAAAATAACTCCCCACAACAGAGCTATTTCATTCAGGATACCCAATTAGAGACGGTAGAATCCGTAAAATATCTCGGAGTTAGGCTCAATAATGATCTATCGTGGAATAAACATATTCGGAAAATAACAGGTCAAGCTAATCGTAAATTGGGATTTGTTAAAAGAATTCTAGGCAAGTGCGACGACAAAGTGAGAGAAATAAGCTACTTCTCACTCGTTAGACCCCATTTGGAGTATGCTTCCAGTGTTTGAGATCCTCATGAAACAGGCTTAAAAACAGAGTTAGAACGTGTACAGAGAAGAGCAGCCAGGTACGTGAAAAGCCGTTACGATAATCTTGTTAGTGTTACTGACCTCTTAGAACAACTCGGATGGGAATCACTGTCAGACCGTAGATTGAATACAAGACTAAATCTATTATGTAAATTCAAGAGTAGTTTATTTTCCGACGAAGTTGATCATATTTTACGACCGCCAACGTACTATGGTAGATTAGATCATAAAAATAAAATAAGAGAGATAGACTGTAGAACAGATAGTTTTAAAATGTCGTTTTTTCCGCGAGCGATAAGAGACTATAACGGCTGTGTAAGGACTTCGAAATAGATTAGTTGACTAGTAGTGTAGCTTACTAACTTATGTATTTCTTAAAGCATGTTTACGGAGTTTTATGGTGTTTCTAACAGCATGTTTTGCATGTTCTAGCTTCATAGGCAGATCCACTCACCTCCCTGACACTGAGTTAGGACAAAGGGGGAAAGTTTTGTTAGGTTTAGCCAAGCATATTGGTGTAGAAAAAGGAGTTACACTCTATTTCGATAGTCTTGTTACGTCACTAGAGCTTTTAACAGAGCTGACAAAGAAGGGGCTTGGAGGAACAGGTACAATGAGAGAAAATCGAGTTGGGACGGATACGAAGCTCCCTGACAAGACGGCTTGGAAGAAGACGAACAGGGGCTCTATAAGTTTTTCCACTTCTTCTGATCTGATTGCAGTACGGTGGAATGATAACGCTGTTGCCACAGTCAGTGTGTTTATTTTTCTTAGTTTTGTATAAAGTGATCTTTGTCAATGAATACCTGTTACTAATCATACCAAGTAGCCAAATTCTTAATATGTACTTATGTGACTTGTTCCACAGTATAAACATAGTAAACAATAGTATTATGTTAATAAATTTAAATCTAATTTTATTGACAAGTAATGGTGAGCTTTTATTGAATTCAATGAAAATCGTTTCCTAAATTCCATTCGTAACAATCCATCCACGTTCATAGGAATGGTAAACATTGCATCAAACTATTGTGCCTTAATGCAAACTCCTCTTACTTTCATGTAAAAATATTGCTATGGGAGTATAAGATTTATTTAAGTGAAGTAAACTACAAAAAACTGGGGAGCAAAGGACAAAAGGCGAATTTACTGCGAATTTTGCCGATTTTGACTATGCGTGTGCCCGTCGGCAACTAAAGTTGCCACCTCAGAAAACCAATAAAAAATTATGATGAAGTGTTAAATTTTCTATATGTTGTTTAGAACCCCATGAGGACCATTTTGTAATGAAATAGTAGAAATATTGCCACTGGGGAATTATGGGCATTAATGGGTTAAGGATTAGTAAAGTATTCATTCTTTCTTGCTACCTTTCTCTAAGTACATACAAATTACGGGATTCATTTTCCCAACATAAGCTGTAGTCAGATTTTTATAATAATCACTTAAAAAGCAGAAACTTTTGTTAAATATGGTTACCTGTAGCATACTTAGAAAGGGATCTGGGCTGTGGATCAAGGATGCCATTAGGAGCATACCTGTAGTGTAGTGCATGCTTGTGAGTGTGTGCTTGTTAGTGGTAGTTACACTAACTTTAGGGTATAGTGAAATGCATTTTGGTGACTACTCACCCCCTGCCGCACACCTTTGAGGTGGCTTGCAAGGTAATTTGTAGATGCCAGTTCCACTTGCTAGAGGGGTGTTTTGAAAATAAACCCAATTAGGTTTCGTCATAGGCTTATTATTATATATTGGCGCCGATGACTCGTCAGTTTCACAGACTGCACCGATAGACGGATTACAGTGCTTGAAACATTCTCCAGATGACAGTCGAAGCAAAGGTTAAGTAAATCTCTTGATTTTAAAGTACGGTCAACGTTTGATCCCGGCAAATGCCGACAATCGAGGCTTCTGATTGGTTCCCTACATGTTCCTTGCGCATCTAGCCATGGCTGGCCTTTTTTACATGGGAGAGATAGGGACTAAACATGTTTTCACGAGATAAAAAATAATTAACTATATTTCATCGAATTTGAGCTATGATAACTTGTGAATATATAATTGCCTATAATACTACATCATTTTCATATCAAGTTTATCCTCCAAAATGCGGGAGTCGGCCTGTATAATACGAGCCCAGCAGACGCCTCAAACGCCAGCAGACGACGTCGTCTGCAATATGAGTGGTACGTCGCGATATTTTCCCCGCTCATAAATTGACTTCTCGTTGATAACTGGTGGAGTTGCCCCATGATTTCCCCATGATGAGACCCCATGATTTCCTGAAAAATACGAAGAACTGATGTTATGCAAGGGAGCTAGCATTTTCCTCTTTGACTCTCTGGGTGACCACTCAAAGCGGGAGTCGGCCTGTATAATACGAACCAAGCAGACGCCTCAAACGCCATTGCACTGATATTGCATAAGACGAGCATTAATCTTCAAATTTTAAGAGAATTATGAAAGGGTCAGCCTGAACTTAATACCTTAGATTTGATAGAATTGAAAGCCTTTCTTGGCCTTTTAGTTATTCTGCGGTTTTCAAATAAAATAATGAAGACATATGCAGTATATTTTTGCCACAGATGGCACTGTCAGGGAAATTTTCCTATCAGTAATGTCACAGAACAGTGGCTTATTTCTTCTGTTGAGTGGTGACTTCTTCTTGACCTGCTGGCTGGCCAAGTTGAATCTAGTTAAATACCAACAACTATTCATTTACTATTATGCTTATTACTTAAAATTTAAAGATTAATGCTCGTCTTATGCAATATCAGTTGCTTCATTCCTTTATCAAAAATCTGAGGCCAATAATCTATAGGTTCAACTTCCTTACCTAGTGATGCATTGGAATCCTTCAAACTAGGGTTTTCGGTGACGATGTTATGCAATGGAGAACGAATTTTCCTCTTTGACTCTCTGGATGACCACCCAAAGCGATGTCTCACATGAAAAATTGTCTTTGCTTGGGGAAATCGTTGTTCACTTCATCATTTCCCAATTACCCAATGGAGATTTTTACCCCTTTAGGGCGAAAATGCGTGTAGCAGTAGCCAGAATTATAAGGGAAAATGTGTATAACGATACTCAGAATGTTGCCGTCATACTCGTATGCTATTAGGCAGAAACTCGTTAATGCATCCATGGGTCATCCCACTGCAAGGCCACGGAGGTAGATATCTTTGTGGGTTACGAGCACTGCGTGGTGGGTGGTTTTGAGCGAAGGAAGCGGTTGCCCCGTTGCGATTTGAGGACTATGGAAACCAAAAAGGTGTGCAGAAGGGAACTAAGATTCGAAAAGGTCTTTTCAAAGACAGAGTGATGAGTGACTACACCCCACCTCGACATTACCCATTTCCCCACCCTTCACCTCCCGCTGTCTCAAAAGCGTCTCGCACCCATGGTCGTTAACTCGGATAAAGAGTCCGCGTTTCCTCCCCTTCCCCCACCCTTGTCATTTACTCCACGCGGCAAGGGCGCCCACCCGGCGAAAGGAGACTGCTTATCGGATCTTCTCTGGCATTTCCTTCATAGGGAACCATGAAAATAAATAAAGGAATCCGGAAAAGTGGTCTAAACAAAACCGCATTGGCACTAAATTTGCATCCATTCTGTTTCTTATCGCACTTCCATTCGTATTTGCCCCATCCCTTCCGATTTTTCTCCGTCGTGAAGAAGCAGACGTATCTAGTAGGTACGTGTTATATGATTTTTAATATTTTTCAATGATAACTAGCGGAAGGTACTCGTTGAAATTCAACGGGTGTGAAAAACATTGAACTTATTTTATAAGGAAACCACAATACCTGAAGAAAAACTGTCAGCGTGGTCATTTGAGGAGTTGGTAACCTATCTCGTATCTTGTGTTCGTTGTAGTAGACACGCTGATCGTTTTCCAGGAGCAAAAGGTCGTCGATTTTAAAAGAAATATATTAGGATAACAGTTACAGGATAAACCTAAAGTCTTTTGGTCATACGTGAGGGAAGTTAAAGGCAATAGATCAACATTTAATCCACTAAGAAACGACAAAGGTGAAATATTATCAAGCAGCTCGGACAAAGCTAACTTATTGAACTACTTGATTCAAAGCGTATTCACCAGCTCATTGGGGAACACATCAGGTACGGTTCATGGCAATTTCCAGCGAAAGATATTGCCAATCGTCAGCATTGTACGCTGGAAGTTATCTACATATACATCTACAAAATACCCTGCACGCCACCTCAAGGGATTAGCGCCACAGATGGCACCGTTCTTAGACATAATATTGAAGAAGTCATTGTCTGAAGGAAAGATACCAATAGACTGGAAAATTGCATGCCAATCCAGCTTTTCATTACTGCCACACAAAAAAACAACCCTATTGGTTCATTTACAATTGGTGAACACGTAATCGGCAGTATACCTAACGCCGCATGTTTACAATATTATCACTCGATATTCATTCATATCCCATGGCTATAGGTATGTGAAATGTTCGAATAGGAAATGTGTCTGCAGGAAGGAAGAGAACAGTCCAGATGGCACGATTGAGGAATCATATATATTTGAGAAGTCACCGACCGCATCAGCAATGAGAAATAGGAGATAGCACACAGGCAGAAAGTAAAGAATACTGGAGGCAATGCGATGGATACACCATTACTATGATGTGGAATGCGTGATAGAATAGACAAGTCCTCGAAGGGAAATATTATCGCTCGAAATACGCCGAATGAACACTGAAGGGATCGATACTGATCTAACAGACGGCAAATAGCGAAGCATTGACGTAACCATCACAAGCACCATTTATAACCTGACCTCATCTCTTACAATACACGTCCCCCAAACCCCCTCACGGCGAAAAGTATGACGTGTATTCTACTTTATGGACCTGCTCTACCATCTCCTCTCGCTGTTCTGCTGAACATTGCTACACGGCTTCCCATCGCCTCCTCGTCAATTTCTCATTAGCATCGCTGTATGAGTACTTGGTCCCGGGCGACAAGATTGAGATTCCAGGAGATAATTTATTTCGGAAAATAACCGAGGCTGTACACAAACAGCGATGCTACTTTTACCATGTGGAGTCCTGTGTCTAGAGACGGGTATCTACATTAGTTTGGTGATGTCGCGACCATTTTTTGAATTCATTATTCACATCCCAAAGTTCCAGATCCTTCTTTATTTAAGACCACGGTACGTCATCGATCATCTCTCCATGCAGTCTTCCGCCCAACAATTGCTTCTTTCTTTTTTTAAACAATATGCTAACAACCCTGTCCAAAAAATAAACACTCAACAAGTAAAAAAATATGCATTTATTTTAAAATATCAATAAAATTATAATAAATAACTAAATGAAATGAAACAACAATCAACATAATGATAAAACAACTGAGAAGAGTGAAGTCTCGATCTTAAGGTGGTTTCAACGAGATAGTCATCCCTACTAGTCATAGTGGAGACCATATTCAAATTTTATTCTTTGATTTCAGCGTCTGTTATGAAGTACTAAATAAATATTGTTATATTAATTGCGCTAAGATATATATGCCCAAAAATCTCAGTAATTAAATAAATAAAGTTACATAAGTCTCTAACTTGACTCATTTTTTCCCGCCGAACGGCTGAAAACCCTTCAAAATAGCAGGTTTTTTTTGCGATTCCGTAAAAGTTACTGTGGCGAGTAATAGATTATTTTTGATAAATAGTTGAGAAAATATGCAATCTATACACCGTTAGTTTTTTGACTAAATCTACGTGTTATAAATTCTTATTTCCTTCAATATTCTCCCTCTGGAGCGCTCAGCCATAATCTATCCCATGTAAAACAGCTTATATTTACAGGAAAATCGCTCGAAAAGTAGCTCGGTAAGGAGTGGATATTTTTATATCATTGTAAAGATGCGAGTTATTTCTTTAAAATGAGGCCAAATTCATCAAATTCTAGGTGAAGTGATTTTTCGCTCTAACTACCTTAAGCAAAATCAACGAGATCATTTTTTTTATTTGGGTATGACACGACGTTAGTTTTTTTATAAATTTAGGTAGTAAGATTCATCCTAATCAATTAGTGTATCCTAAAACAAAGAAATAAGGAGAAATATAGGTACCGTGCATAATTACTAGAGTTTCCCTTATGAGTCTCGTCAGGTTTATTGAAGTCCGAAAGCTACACAGTGAAAGGAAGCTGATTGATTAGTGCAAGGTCATGTTAATTTCTCCTATGTCAATGAGGATAGATTAGATTGTTGTAGGGGGGGCCTTCGTCAGGAGCCCGGGCACTTAGACCTTTCTTGGTCCATTGTGCCAACCCCTTGCCTGTCTGCCACTTGCAGACAGGGGGCAAGAGCACCTCGGAGAGGTATGGAGGATTGGCCTCCCCCCGCCTCACCCCAGTACCAGGTATGGAGGATGTCCTCCCTCCAACCAGTCTGGTCTGGGTCTCCCTCCGGCCTCCCGGTATAGGTCTGGAGGGATTATAATCTCTCCATCCATGCCTGGTCGAGGTATGGAGGGGGGTCACCCATCCAATCACCGTCCGGGCCCAACGTTGCTTAACTTTGCTGTTCTGATGGGAACCGGTGTTTTTTTTTAAATATATTCCTTATTAGGTCATTTCATAAAATACGGTTCAGTATTACATCATACAAAACATTATTTTAACATTGCACAGAATATTTTCAAAAGCAAGAGTATTTGTTCACATTAATTGGTAGAGCACCAACTGAGCCAAAATGACTTTGACCTTTATCATCAAATGGCAATGATTCGGCTCTTGAGCATTGTAAATACCAAATTACATCACACTAACACATACAAATGTGTAGCTCTGCAAATCTTCTAAGGAGTTATGTTCAAACATTCATTTCAACAGTGACCCTGAACTCCTTTGAGATAGTTGTGACTTAACCATGGAGTAACCTGATCTATGCATCAAAATACAGCAATTACATATTTTAGAAAACATTCCGCAGGCAGTCCTTCTCCTTCTCTGTCTGCGGAATTTTTCTGTTTGGCCACTCTATTTTCGCGATCAGACCTTCTCTAATGTCCTTACCATTGAGATTACAGTATATATAAGATGCAATTAAACCTGACAGTATACAGTTCTTTTTACTTGGGAACAATTTGAAATTTAAAGTGCTAAGGTCCTTATCACATATAACACCTTCCCCAAAAGTATCAAAGTCCTTATATAAACGCCTAATTATTGCCCACTCCCTTCTGTTGAGGTCGCAGCCCACGGCTTTATGTGTAATTGTTTCTATGCCTCCGCACTCTGGGCAGGAGGCGTCTAAGGCCCAGCTCATTTCGCATTTTGTTCGTGACGAGGCACCCGCTACATACTTCGAACATCGTACTCATTTCTTTTACATCATCTCCTAATTTAGCGAAATTATTGGACATTTTTTTATTCATATGTGACCCGTGGGACTGCGCTTCCGTTTCTTTTTCGTATATTTTTTTTGTAGCACTTTAGCACCCCTTGCGTCACATGTTCGCTTTTTATTTTCATCGCTTCGTTTAACGCGTTTTTTAAATACCTTATTTTCTTTGATTTTTCCAAGACGTGGATTAGCAATCTTTTCCGTGTGTGATCCCCCCCGAGAAGAATCTCGGCAATCTTTCTCCTATTAAGGATAAATATTTTTGATTTGCAGTCGATCAGACTTAATCCACCTAGGGTTGGGGGAAGATATAAATATTTCCTCCCGTTTTTTTTAGGAACCCGTTCCATATAAACCCATTAGTTAATTTAATAATGATCGCATGGTATTTTTCTGGCATTGGCCACACATGTGCCACATACCACAAAAGGGGGAACAAAACTTGGTTGACGTATTTTATTTTAATTACTAGAGGCCAGTGGTAATCGGCGCGATTAGCCAGTCGGGTTCTTAGCTGATTAATTGCCCTTTCCCAGTTCACCGTTTTTAATGGATCTCTCTCCCACCACATCCCTAATATCTGGAGTTCTGTATTCTTTTCCCACCCGCATGTGTCCTCTAAAGGGACCCCTTTTTACATGCATTAACTTGGATTTGCTAAGGTTTACACGCACCCCTGCTCCTTCGAAGCTTTGCAGAATGTCCTTGGTTATTCTAAGTTCTGCGGCGTTCTTAATGAAGACCGTCACGTCGTCGGCATATGCAACGGCCGTATACATTTTACCGCATCTTGTTACACCTACCCTTTTATTTATCAGTTCAATTATGATTGGTTGAATTGCTATATTATATAGCAGCATGGACAGGGGACATCCCTGCCTTACTGAGTTTTTGACGGGAAACTTTTCAGAGGTCCTCCGCCCTATTTTTACTCGGGAGCTGATATCGGTAAATAGAATCTCGATTGCATCTATGGATTTTTGCGGAAAATTCATACCTTTAAGAACTAGCAGAATCCATTGAATTCTGATATAGTCAAAAGCCTTTTCAAAGTCCAATGCCAAGAGGGCGAGTGTGTTCTCCTGTTTGTCACTGCTTCCGCTTAACACAATGTCTCTAATCAGGATATTGGCATCATTTGCCGACTGCCTGTGTTCGCCACCAAATTGGCTTTCGTGTGCGATAGATTCAATGAGGGGATTCAATTTATTTTTGAGCACATGTGCGTAGATCTTATAGTCTGCGTTGAGCAGTGAAATTGTTCGAAAGTTTTCAATTTTTTCGCATTGCTAGCTTTGGGAATCAGGGTAATGTGAGCGACCTTCATGTTCCCCGTGAGTGTACGATTTTCATTTATCGCGTTAAAAAGTAGTTTTAGCGCCGGCAGCAGGTCCTCCCAAAATGCAAGGTAGAATTCGTACGGGAGGCCGTCCGACCCCGGGGCGCTTTCCCTTTCTGAAGTTTGCCTCTTATGCCTTCAATATCCGTATCCGTGATTTCCGACGTAAACCTCGACCTCGCCTCCTCGCTCACTTGGGGGAGGGGCGTCTTCCTCTCGCCACTCGCCATATCGCCCGTAGCGTTGCTCGAAGTGTTCTTTCGCTTCTTCTAACAGCTTCAAACCTCCTCTCCTTCTCTCCACCTCCGCCCCGTTTTATGCGTCGCTGCCCTCACCGTCTCCAGTGTTATCTCATCGTGCGTGTTTATATCACCCTCTCGCTGCCATGTCTTTGGTCTAGATTTCCGAATTTCGTATTTTAAAATAACTGACTTTAAATCTTTAACCACGTTTTTAAAATTTGCCGGTTTTGGGTCTCGCATTCTATTACTTTCTTTAACGTATTCCTGTAAAAGGATAACGTATTGTTTGTTTCTGCATATATATCCTTTGTGATTTTTTTTATTTTTTTAATCACGTTTTTCTTGAGAATATTTTCCCACCAATACATGGGGTCAGTGTCTAAGGTTCCGCTATTCAAATATCTATTTATTTCGTATTTTATTTGCTGGACGGCATCTGCGTTATTTAATATATTTGTATCCAGTCTCCATTGACTATATACTTCTTCCTCCCTGTTTATCCTTCCCTCATGACGTGATATATTTTCTAAGTTAAGTTCGACTTTCAGCAGTGTCCCTCCTCCTTCATCCCTCCCCCACTCCCTCCCCACTCCCCCTCTCCCACCACTCTCACTTTCGAAAGCCCGACAGCTGAGCTTTCAAGCCGAGCTTCCCTCACATAAGCAAACACTCTCACTTTCACCCCCTCCGAAACACACTCACACCACCCCACCCCTCCCATGGCCTTGCTCCCTTTACACGGCCGGATTCCCAAAATAACAACACACACACTCTCCCATTCTCTCTCACTTTCCACCACGGAGTTGGTTATAGGCACTTCGGCTACCACCCTTCCCCTCCTCCCCCCGACATTCACTTCCCCTCTCGCGCTTTCCGCTTCCGCGTCGCTCAAACTTTCACAACTCCCGAGATTTTTTTTGCACTGCCTGTCACCACACTTTCCTTTGTGCCTTTGACTAGGATACCCCCACGACCTATCTCTACTACTTCCAATAAAAAATTCTATTGTATTATTAACAAATGATGATTCACTACTCATTTTTTGGTGAATAAGCCTTTATGATTCTGCCTCTTCTTTCTCCCTAGAGCTAAACTCTTTGGGACTAGCCTGCCTTTCAGGAAATCCTGTCTCCTGCTTGCTCCCGCGATCTCCGCAGAATCGCCCCCAGAAGGCACCTCTTCTTCACTGGTGTTTCCTGCGGACCTCACAGGTTTCACCTTTATCGACCTGTGTTTCGTTCTAATTCTTTCTTCGTATCTTTTAAATAGATTGAGGTTTCCCTCGTCTCCTTTTATCGTCCCGTCTTCACTTTTTACGTCTAAGCCGCCCCCTTCGGCTGCTGATCCTCCCTCCTCCGACATCTCCAACTCCCTCTCCTCTCCCACTCCAGAGACCCCCACCTCCTCCACCTCCAAACCTCCCACTAGAAGCGGGAGATCCGTCATGTCTTCCGCCTCCACATTGCCATCTCCTGTTGGGCTCTCCACCCCCTCCGGATTATCGGGCTCTTCTTCCTTCTCCTCCATTTTCGCCTCCTCCTCCTCCTCCACTATTTCCCTACACTCAATGGTCGACGCCATGCTGCCATCCACTCCCCTCCCTTCCTCCTCCTCCCGTCACTCCCCCCTCTCCCTCACGTCAAAATGGCTCTCCTCCGCCACGAGCTGACTCACATGCTCCGCCCCCTCTTCCTCCCCCATCCCCTCCTCGCTGTTCACTTCAGCACACTCTTTTGCCGCAGCTGCTGCCTACACCGAAACCTCCATTTCCCACTCCATTTCTCCCCCCCCTTCTCGAAGCAAGGTCTTCCTCATTCATAACCGCCTGGCTTTGACTTTTTTGCGCCGATTTGTTTTTTTTACTTCTGCTTCCGTGTCTAGCCCGTTTTTTGACGTGCCCTGTGGCCAGACCGGAGTCCGTCAAATCGCTTTCCGCGTCTGCTACTCCACTAGCCTCCCCCGCCTCCTCCGTCGCGGGACCTTGACATGATATCTCCATACTTGTGTCAGCTGTTGGACTTCCCTTTCCCTTTCACGGAGGGCATCCGCATAACTCGGTTTGCCTAAAACCACTGGGCAATTAATTCGAATGTGTTCTATACTCCCACACCTGGAACATGTCTGCTTTTGACCGTCATAGTGGATAACGGCGCGTTCCTCTTCTATGGGAATGTAGCTAGGAATCTCTTCATTTAAAATCATTTTCACTAACCTTGTCCATGTCCATGTTGGTATAAAACCTTTTCCATAGAAAAACAGGTCCTGGTAATGTATGTACCACCTTCCCATATTTCCTAAGTTCCTTCTCCACCTGTTCCGGGGTAAGCTCAAAAGAAGTCATGCATACTCGTACTGCTGTTATCTTCTCAGAGACCGATATCAGCCTCACATCACCTTTCCTATTCTCGCTAGTTGGAAAGCTGAAGGGAGCATCCGACTTCTTGGATAAAACATTGAAACAATCCTCGTTACTAACCTTAATGAATACTTGCTTTCGGTAGTAATCCAGTTGGATTCCAACCAAATCTTTCAGCCCCAGCCCGAGCTCGACAACAACGAACTGGTGGACCTCGAGGGCCGAGGGGAACTCCTTCCACCCCTCAAACGTAATCTTGAACGTGTTTTTCCTCTCCACCGGTATAATGTTCTGTCAGGGGCCGCACCGAGCGGCCACCACTAGACACACCAATGAAAAGTACACTTCACTTGTACGAACGCACACACTATGTAAAGAAAAACTCACTGTGTACGGAAAAAAACCCACGAAACACGACATACGGTCAAAGGACCTCCGGAAGACGATGCCGCTCGCCTCCCGGCGACCGAAGCCTCGATCGCCGGGGAGCCTCTCCTGGAAAAACCGCTGCTCGTAAAACCGGAGCTCCAAGAAAACACGTCCGCTCGCTTCGTGACTTCAACGTGGTATGGCCGTTGACACTTCCATTGAGATACTCCACTGATTAACATTTAGAACAACCCAATTACAATGTCTTCCCCGAATCTAAGCGGCGCACGTAGGAGTATTTGCACTCTAAAACCCGTCAAAAGTCAAATTTTCCAAATGAAGTTTAAATCATTTCAAACGTATTAATCTTCAACGTCAATAACCAGTCCGTCTTTTGGCAGCCAATACCTTCCCCTCCGCTCACGCCTATTGTTGCACAGTCAGTCGGAACACAGACAGTCGGAAACGAATGTACTTGTTCGTGCGCTCTCGTGTGTGCAATTTGTTTCTCAAAATATTGTTGTTAAGTTAAGATGAAAAACATCTATTGAATATGAAAGTGGAAGGTATGTGTACTTTGTCTTACTATTTAATTTTATTGTTTAAATTGTAGGTTTATAGACGGTAATTATATGGGTATTTTTTTACATCAAAATAATGATATATCAATGTTTTTATCTATGTGTCGGGTCTTGGCGAGCTAAATTCCGTTTACAGACATAAAATTTAGACTATTGACAATTGTTTAACACAATAAAATTGTCCGCCTACATCCGCCGTTTTCTTTTTTTTTTATTTATTCAAAATTAACGCAACGCAAACATTTTCTCAGATGCATTCTGCAGACACCATGAAAATGTCAATAGGAAGAGAAATTCAGCAAGATATATGATGTAAAACTCGTTTAATTCGTAAATAAGATTAGTATCTTTCATTTCCTGCCCCAATATTTACTTATTGATTGCAAATTTTAATATGGTAACCGAAATTGAGAAAATATTTCTAATTTGAAAAAAGAATTTAAAAAAAACTTTTTTTCATTTTCAAAGATGAGGAAAATATTTCTTTAGATAACAATTTTCGACAATTTTGTAATTTTTTTAATATTACTATTGTTATTTTCAGATCTCATTATTTAGTAAAGGCATTAAATGTGAAGTGGTATGTTACATTGGCTCGCTCATCAATGACCCTCGCCTATGATAAGCGCTGGCATTTATTTATCGGAGAAAATAATCAATCTCACCAACTTAACAAGGTCCTTTATCTCGGCGCCGAAGGCGCGCACAATTGCACCGTACCGGTGGACAAGCGTCCACCCCAACCGGTTCATGAACATTTGAGCAAGTTTTGTCTGTGATGTTACTGTGTGTGTAGAGTGAAGTGTTTGCGAGAAGAAGAAACTTAACCTAGTTGACAAAAGCTTTTTTTTTGACGATTTTTCCAGTTATTTATTTTTTTGGAATTTTTCATTTTTAATATTTTTTCATTTTTTTGCAATTTTCAATTTTAACATTTTTATTTGATTGCATTTTGTGGTTTTTATTTTTTTAAATGATTTTGTGTCTTTTCGAATGATCAACAACGCTTTTACATAACTTTTGGTTCAAAAAGTGACCAGAAAAATAGGACCTTGTAAGGGCCAATAATTTACGTAAGAACTTTTAAAAACGAAAGATGACAGGAAAGACTCGTAGTCGAGTAACATGTTGAGGCAGTTTGCATGTTGTCGGGGTACTTGGATCATAGTCCCAGATGTGTGTTAGAAGTGTATTGTATGTGCCCGCTAGCCTGGATTGAAAATTTTTAACTAAATTACGGATGAAATCAGAAATGGATGGAAGTTTATGAGTACGACGAACATCCGCCATTTTTGTCAGTCTGGAAATATGGAGAATTGAACGGAGTGATTTATTTTGAAAAATTTCGAGTTTTTGACGGATTTCATTACTATTTGCAAAAATTTCACAGCCGTAGAGTAGAACGGGGCGGACTATGGCGGCGTAGAGTCTGACTCTTGCGCCGTGAGAGAGAGGAGACTGGGGTGAGGACAAGCATTGCATTGCGAGTCTTGCTCTAAGGGCTTTGAGTGAGCACTGTTTGAAGTGCTCTTTGAATGTCAATTTGCTGTCGAGAAAAACGCCGAGGAAACGGTGGAATTCAGCTCTCGGAACGCGTTGTTTGTTGAAGATGAGTGGGATTCGAGCTAGTGTAGTATGTTTCTTTCGTCTTGAAAAGTGTACGTGTGTGCTTTTAGATGCGTTTATTTGTATTTTCCATGTGTTTGTCCATTTACGTATGAGTTTGAGGTGTGTGTTTAGTTTATTAATGTTTGCGTCTCCTTTAAATGATGTAGCTGAAATGGCGGTGTCGTCTGCGAACATGTGGATGTTGGTTTTTAATGTGACATAAATATCCCTCTATAAATGTATTTAAAAGGTTAATCTCCCGAAAAAACATGGATGGAAGTCTTTTTACTGGAATAGGCGAGTTAACAATTAAGTTGCAACAGAGTTGCTAAATTGGGATGAACTCCACGAAGCCATTGATTGTTGATCGTGCGTATTAAAGTTCATTGTTTAGGAAGCCTATTGAACTCATTAATCCATCATGTTTTAACAAGCAGCTACATTATTAATGTCATAGCTGTTCAGTAGTCGATGCCATCTGGATTTAAATAATTTAATATTGTTCATAACATTGTAATACTTTCTGGTGAGAGCACCATCATGCCTCACAAGTAAACTTTTGCAGAATATGTCGATAACCCATCGAAAAAAAACGCTGGGGTGTCTGGGACACCCCGCACGAGTCACGGCGGATTAAATGTTAAATTAGTTAAACTATTGCAACATAGCAATTTTTCGTTTGTTCTCCTGTAGATTCTTTTGAAAATGTTAAGGAATTTACCAGAAGAGTATGACATTCTGGAGCAATTCAAAAGGGAAAAAACTAGATGAAAAGTTTTCGTTCATGGAAGAAAAACTTACAGAAATTACAAAATGTCCAGATGATTACAAAGGTGTGTTTTAAATCATACTTTGAGGTATTTTAAAAGTGATTTTAAGACAAAATGGACAGCCGCTAGTTACAAACATGAACTTTTCTTGCAAATCAATGAAAAATGGCTCAAGGCATCGATTGAATTGCCTTACTGGTTTGTGGAACACACACAAAAACCGGGACGACCTCCAAAAACATTCCTAGATTTAAGTGACCGCATAAGCTTCGAAAAACTAAGGAACTACGAGAGCAGGTATCTGTTGAGGAGTGGACGTGTGCTGCTGGCGTGAGTCAGCGCGCTTCGGGTAACAATGATGGCAATTTTCGTAGAAGGCGATTTTAGCCGAAGACATTGGTAAGTATTACATGGGGCAATTGCCATTCCCTTATAAAAAAGGCAAAGAAGGAATGTTATCCAAATGAGGAATCGATACAAGTGACTGAAACCTGCTCTGAAATTCAACTACAAGCATTACTTGACCACACTGCATTGCGCCTGTATAAATATGTGGCAGAAGTTGTAGAAACTTGTACAGAGAAGGAACAACAAAACATGGTGTTAATATCCAAATGGGGCTGTGACGGATCGCAACAGACTCAATTTAAACAAAAATTTCAAAGTAGCACCGACAGCGACGCAAATATTTTTCAAAGCTCCTTTGTTCCTTTAAGATTAGTTGTTGTGATTCATGGAGAACAGAAGAAAATTAAATGGCAAAACCCATTCCCTTCCTCTGTCAGATTCTGTAGACCAATTCGTATACGCTTTATCAACATATCAAAATATGAAACCAAAAATGAAATCGCATGTATCGAAAATCAAGCTGCAATTTTGAGAGTAACAGAAGTGTCCACTCCGAATGGAATATGCTAAATAAAGCATAATATGATGCTCACAATGGTAGATGGGAAAATTTGCAATGCTGCGACTGATACTGTATCCACCATGCGATGCTATATTTGCGGACAGACATCCAAAGATTTCAATAAATTGGTTGAAGCAGAGGAAGTCAGTGTCCAAGCAGTGAAGTTTGGACTCTCTATTCTTCATTCAAGAATACGTTTTTTCGAATCGCTATTGCATTTAGCGTATAAACTACCACTAAAAAGGTGGCAAGCGCGGACTGTCGAAGACAAAAAAATTGTTAAAGAAACAAAAGAAAAATTCAAAAGGCATTCAAAGAAGACATGGGTCTCTTCGTAGACTTTCCCAAGCAGGGCTTTGGGGATACAAATGATGGCAACACATCCAGAAGATTTTTTGCCGACCCAGAATGCTATTCTCGAATCACTGGCGTCAATGTGGATTTAATTATAATATTGATACTGAGAAATTTGATGCATTTGCTCGTGAAACTCCAAAAATGTACACATATTTGTATGGCTGGCATCCTATGTCACCCTATTACATTACACTATAAATATTATTATTTCTAGTGTAATAGTTTTCGTGTCAAGTTCGTATATTTTGTTAATAAACATCTAATTATGTTCAAAACTTGTTTTTCCTTTGATCACCTTGAGAGAAAAAAGCGTAAAATAATTTTCACCGGTTTTCGAGTGCAAATACTCCTACGTGCGGCGTGTGGAATGCCCCCCGAGCATCACCCTTTCCTATCCTTGCCGTTTACGACCAAGCTACAACGAAATTCCAATCAACTTAACTATTGAACCAACGTACAGTGGTCGGAAATCGGAAAAAGCTGGCCAAAACCACAATTTTTCACCATTCTGTATTGATTCAACAGTTGCATGGAATTATTCTACAATGCCTAGATATCCAAATACGGCAACTGATTTTTATTCATTCATTTTCTTTTTATGTATATTATCATTCAAAAAGTGACAAAATAACGCAAAACTCCAAACCTACGTTTTTTGCAAAAAATCTCAATGTCTGTTGCCCTAGTGTGCGGACAAAACAACATGATTGTTCTATTGGCGAATGTATAACGATAATATACATCTATTAGATACTATTAAGCTATGCATCTTGGAAAAAACAGCAATTTTCGAATGACCATAATATATTAATTAAAAAGTAACCGTTTTTCGCTTAACTTTTAAATAAATCAGAGCTAAACTTACTTATCTCCGCTGAGATATTTCCATCAACAGTTAGAGTGAAGTGTATTCTATGTAATGAAACAATAAAATCCGGCACCATCTTGCACCTTTTCCACTTTTGTTAAATAATGTACAATAAAGCACGCCGGGCCGTGGAGCGACGCCGCGGTGTCTCAGGCCGCAGCGCACGGGAAAGGAGTTCTGTTTGTTCCATTCTTTGGAAACCTAGAATTGCAATAACACTCACTGTTCAATTTGTATTTTCCACATATTCGCCTTTTATGGGCTAATCCCAGCTACTGTATTATAATCTCGTCCTAGAACTCCGCGGTGTTCAGACCCTGCCCGCGGTATACCCAGACGGCAATAAATTTCCGTTATTATTGTCCCCTGCCGTCTTTTGTCTATAGTGGCAACTGGTTCCTGCGTGCGAAAGCTTCAGGAACACGTGCAAGGAGTATCTTTCATAAACTGCGTATTCCAAAAAGTCCTTCCTCGCTATTTGTTCAAAATACTTCACAATGTCGTGAATGAGCGGAACACACAAGTCCATGTTTGGCAATCGTTGTGCTGAGGATCGTGTATATTTCAACAGAACCATGAATTCGACGAAAGTGACCCGCTTATAACTTCATAATGTGATTATGGATAGAAGAGGAGCGTCAGTGGAAATGAAAAGAAATTCTGTGCTTTTTTGAAAAAAATATCATCTTTCCTTCCTTGAGAGAGAAGTTAATTTTAAGAAATAAAAGTATTATGCTAGCAGCACTTCCCAAGTGGTCACCCGTCCAAGTACTATCCGGACCCGACGTTGCTTAACTTATGCGATCGGACGAGAACCGGTGACTTCAACGTGGTATTTTTTTATTTTAATTACATCTTTATTCACCAATACACTTACATGAACAATTTTTACATTATTTTACATTTTCACCATTAATAAATGGAGATATTCTTTTATGAGACATTTTATAATATTATATTAATTTACATTTACAATATTGAAACCGTAAACCATTCATTTTCACATATACATACAATTCAATTCAATACATACTCTAGTAAGCTTATACATATATGTCAGGATATCTTTCATAAAATAATTTTACAAGCTTCGTTGCATCTATCGGCATATGCTCAAGGTCCAAATCTTTAACATTAATGTCTTTTTTATTTCCTTGTCTTTTTATTTTAACTGCTTCAAAATAGGTTGCCAAAAAATATGCAATCGCATCTAATTTCAAAGAAGGAAATACAGTTATATCAAGCAGTAAAAGTTTCAAGTTTCTTTCCAGTCTTTCGTCATAAATATTCACGTCATTATAAAATTCTTTAATGTTTTTCCAAATCTTTCTTATGTTTTTACAATAAAAAAATGTATGCTCCAAATCTTCAATTTTATCACATTTTATACATAAGGGTAATTCAATTTTTTAAATATTATATAGCTTTTCATTGGTTATTTGTAAGTCATTCGCAACTTCAAACAAAAGCACCTTGTGATCAAGGGATATGTTTGTATTCGCTATATTTTTCCAAATCTTCTTCCAGTTAAGATCTTTATGTTTAACCTCTATATGTATTTCATTATCTTTCTTAGTCTCTCTTATTAATTTGTTGTTTATTTCTTTGCTTTTGTTACTTTTCTCGAAATCCATCTCTTCAATTATTCTTTTCGCCTCTTGGATATATGCTTTTAAATGGCTCCCTCCTTGCATTACATCTAAACTCTTTTTTAGGATGTTTTTTCCGGGCTATCATTAATTGTCATGGCATTTACAATATATGTTTTGTATAAAGTGCTAATATTTTCGTTTTACTATCTGTTAGACCTAGTCCTCCCTCCCCCAAGGCAAAATATTTTGTAACCGGGCAGTTTTATATAAATTATTTTCCCAGAGAAAGAAATTTGTATGTTTTATTATCCTAGATAATTCCTTGTTGGGAGGAGGGAGGACCTGCCCGACATACCATAGTTTAGCTAATATGTAGGTGTTTAACCCTCCGTTGGTCGCGCGGCGTCTGCCAGACGCCAAGCCATTTTCTTTTCTTTACCCACATCGTGTTTTCATAGTTAGGAAACTCACCTTCCTTGAATCTTATTATTTTATGCTTCTGAAGTGTTCACCAATATGATAATATGTTTTTTCACATTTTTGGAATAAATACTGATATTTTGTTGCTTTTGGAGTCTGGTAGACGCCACGCGACAACTTGTGCTACAATACGTTATATGCTAATACCTTCGCGATATTCATTGCAAAGTTTTTAAGTACGTTATAATTGAAACAAAAAATTATTTAAATCATTAAATTTTGGATACGCGTCTTACTACGCATTTTTGATTGTTCTCACTATAACACCTGAATGAAAAAACTATTATTGTGAAAAATTACTCTGTTTCTCACATAATTTGAGTGAACTTTGGCATATACTATACCGTTCCCCCTCTGTCACACATTTTATGGTGGCTTGCAGGGCATTACAAATAAGTAGATGCATAACATTAACCGTAAATATATCCATAACAATTTCGTGGTTGCATCGAATAACAACTTTTCAATCTGATAGGAGAAAATGTTTTTGTTCAAGTTCAACTGAACGTGCTTTCAAAATAAAATTTCTCGAAAATCAATAATTCCTACTGTAAAGTAAAAATTATTTGCGAGGTTCTTAGCGAAATCCGTATTGTGAAACTTCAGTATTCTGTTTTGTTTAAAAAGCAGTAGGAATAAAAAGTAATAGAATCATCGGACTGACTTTATGACGCAAATACTGCACTTATAAAGAAATATGAGGAGAATTGACGCCTTCGAAATGTTTGATACCAGGCAGCACTTTATTAGCTCTCGTAGTGGAAAATACAAATCAGCTCATTGCCGCTAAGAAAGCCGACTTTTGTAGGGAAAGGGATTGCACTCCGACGGACATTGGTGAAATAAGAGCTTTCATAGGACTACTTTATATGGCAGGTGTTCTAAGAAATAGCAAACTCAATACCAGTGACTTGTGGAATAACGATGGCACCGGGGTAGAAATTGTTTTGCATGGTAATGTCACAGAAACGTTTTCATTTCCTCTTGCAGTATATACGTTTTTATGACAAAGAAACAAGGAATGAAAGGAAGGCTGTAGATAAACTTGCTCCAATTAGGGAAGCTTTTGAATTCTTTGTCCAAAACTGCGAAGAATGCTGTTCTTTGAATGATTGCGTAACTATCGATGAATTGCTGGAAAAATTTAGAGGAAGGTGCGGTTTTCGCCAGTACATCCCCACTAAACTAGGGAAGTATGGAATAAAGATATTTCTATTGGCAGACTCGAGGAGTTTCTATACATCAAAATTAGAGATATGTGCTGGAAAGCAGCCAGATGGCCCATTTCAGGTTAGCAACAGTCCTTATGATGTAGTAAAGAGATTGATTCAACCAATTCGAGGCAGTGGACGCAACGTCACTGCATATAACTGGTTTACTAGTTATGATCTAGTTACAAATATTCTAAAAAGTGACAAGCTTACATATGTGGGCACAATTAGGAAAAATAAAAGGCAGCTACCGCCCTCCTTCACATCCACACAAGGTCGGCAACAATTTACATCCCGTTTTTGTTTTCAGAAAGACTGAAGAGTTGGTGCACTTAAGTGTCATACATACCCAAAGCAAGAAAAAATGTCCTACTATTATCATCAATGCATCAAGATTCTGATATTGATGAAGCAACAGGTACAGAAAAAAATGGAAATTGTTACATTCTATAATGCTACGAAATGTGGAGTGGATGTTGTGGATAAGTTATGCGCGACGTACTCTGTTTCGAGAAACACTAATCGCTGGCCAATGGTGATACACAATGTTAAATGTATGAGCAATAAATGCCCAGATTATTTATCTAGAGAATAATCCTAATTCCCCGAAACTTCGTAAAAGAAGATATTTATCAAAAATCTGGCAAAAGAATTAGTGGCGGAACACATGAGAAAGAGGTCTCAAATCCCTTTGTTACCGGTAGAGTTGAAGAAAAGAACATTAGAATTCAGTGTAATAATGAATAATGAAACTAATGAGAATGAATTGTGTCAGGGTACGAGTAAGCGTTTCCGAAAGGAGACTGAGGAAAGTGGAACAAAAGAAAATTCCACAGCCCGAAAGAGGTGTTAAGTCTGTGGTCGAAAAAAGAATAGAATGACTAATTACTAGAGGTCCGTGAAAGTGGTTTTATTTTTTGCTAAAATTCGTTTTAAAACTATGTGACTTCGGTGTTATAGAAAATCTTGGCGGTGTTATTATAATGTTACAATTTTTGCAAAACCAAATTAAGGAAATGGTTCAAGTTGTGTTCATATTATAGAATGAGCGAGAAAAGGTGCTCCGTGAGCATTTCACTTTAATAATTGTCTTTGTGAGGAAGACTAGTGCAAAAATTTTCCAAATGGTACTGAAATTTGTTTAAAATTTCATTGTATTAATTTAGACCAATGTGAAGAGAAAAACTCTTTTCAGTGAAGTCTGTCATTTCAAACAAAAGCTTGCCAGGGGCAGACCTGCTAAACAAATTATAAAAAACCGAAGTTCGACTTCAAGTGCAAAAACACAGAAACAAATTCTATGGATCCCGACTAATGCAGAATATAAATAAAACACCAGGAAAATGCAACCATGCGGTGAGGACGCAATTATTGCGGCAACTAAAAAGTCGCCCGTGCGCACTGTGTCAATACCGTGTGTTTCATTGGAACTTCTTGAAAGTTACTAAATAGTTGCCGGTGATTAAAGTTGCCAGTGCCCTTAGTCTACAAAATAGCTACAAGTAGGGCCCCCGCGCACTGGCAACTTTAATCACCGGCAACTTAACAGTTTACTCACCCGTGAGTTGCCCACCACCGCGCACTGGCGATTAAATAGTTGCCTCTCAGCTCAGTTTACAATGGATCTCGTGGAAGCTACTTGAGTTGTTGCGCTCATTCTGAGACAGCGAAAAAATTAGCAAAGGAACAAAAAGTTTTGGGTACATCCAATAATTAGTTCCAGATTTCTTGATGGGCAATTTTATAAGCTGTTTGATAGATTGAAAGAACATCCATATAAGTTCTTTAATTATTTTAGAATGAGCATAGAAACTTTTGATCAACTGAAATGATTATCCCTTCCGGATAAGCCACCTTTTATGCTATTTTTCAATTTCAATTCAATTCAAAAAGTGTTTATTTCAATGCTGTCATTGTACATTTACATGTTTATATTTACATAGTATTGGTTAATATATTTATATACATATATACAGCAATGACCCTGTTATAGGAACAATTTCCTCTTCAGGGCTTGTCAAAATTTGTTTCTGTTTGTTTATTGGTGAGCATGTTGCAGCGTATGATTCTTTCTTTTCCTCCGGGATGGCTGTATGGTCCGGCATTCGCCCGAGACGTGAGGGAAACCGGCAAAACCCCACGTAGACCGCCGTGTAGTAAGAGTTGATGTCGGTGTATGATGCTGATGTTATCGTAGTGATGTGCTCCGCTGTTATCCTGCTGTCTTGGTTTCTAGATATCCGGTTCTTTGTTCTGAAATGTGGAGTGTGATGTTAGAATACATTATATACAGCATTTTTTTACATTTATATTAGAGACCAGAGAGGTTGAGTCAATTATTATGTACAATTTAATTGTTATTTACAAAGTTTTAAGTAGGAGTTAAAGAAGAATAAAGTGATGTCAAGTATTTACATGCCCGTTGTCAGATATTTATTATTTACACTTTACTTTGTAGTTTTGTTTATGGGCAATCATTATTTACATTAGAAGAAAAGAGCTTTCGGAGAAAAATATGTGCCTGATAGGCTTTCTAGGGACTTAAAAAGGGCCTTTTGTTAAATGGAATCTATTTCAAGTATTTTTAAATTTCAAGTTTTTAAGGCAAAAGGCGTGCTACTTCTGAAGGAAGAAAAACAGAATGAATTTAAAAGAAAATTAAAAGAAAGGGGATTAGGGGAAAGAAAAGGCCTCCAGGTTATCCGCGTAGCTTCTCCACGGCTGCCAACTGCCAGGTCCAGGAATACACCGAGTGAACGGAGTATCCAAGGACGCCTCGAGCCGCTTCGTCCAGTATTTGAGCCACTGGTGTCCTTTCCTTGGGGTGCAGATTTGCCAGAAGGACACTCAGGAGTCGTAGAAGCTCTCTCTTCGTGACCTTCTCCTCGCCTTCCGGACCTGCAGGAGAGACAACAGAACATGGCGTGAGTCGGACTGAGTCGGCCAGCCCTACCGGTTCCTTCGGGCGCTGAGGGCACCGCCAGTCACCGGCATGATGCCCGCCTCCACAATTGGCGCACTTGAGCACCTCCGCCGCGCAAGTTGCGGAGCGATGGCTCGCTCCACACCTTGAGCAGCGAATGTCTCGCCTGCAACCTTGTGCCGGGTGATTGAATCCCAGGCACTTGTGGCATTGGGCTGGCTGGCTTTTGGGTGGATGGGAGGGCTCGACCCGGTAGCGTTTCCCGTAGGCTAGGAGACCCTCGTGGAGCAGCCGGTGCACCGTCGTCGTGTCGTTGGTGACAACGCGCACGAGAGTGGTTGGTTTAGACGTTTTTCGTGCGATGATGCGCTGCACCCTGGTGTACTCCATGCCTCCGAAGTCGAGTCCAACCTTCAGGTCCTCCTCTGTCGTCTCGCCGTCTACTCCCCGGATCACGACTGAAAAAGACAAAGGTGAAATTTTATCAGTGGAGGACTGGGCGGGCGGGCGTTGCACGAGTGCAGTACACGGGCCGCCCAGTCTGTGCTCAAGCTTTCTCTTTTCCTCCGCCTTCTCGAAAAGGTAGCCCAACGCCGCTGGAATGCGGAGCCGAGCCTTCCTTTCAGACGAGAAAACGGAGATCTCCGCGTGCCGTAGGTTGGGAAAGGCGCAAACTACGTGGGAATGGAAGGTTTTTTGGGAGGTCTTGGGAGGAAGGTTGCCAATATACACCGTGGTGTTATTGACGGGAGGCTTGGGTAAGGAGGCGGTAAAAGGGGGGGGGATCAACGGGGAGTTGGGTCGGGAGTTGGAAGGTGTGGATGATGGAGAGGGCTGGGGGGAGATGAGAGGTAAGTCGGCGGTCGACACATTTCCACCGGTCGGTGGTCTGGGGGCCGTGATGACTCCCAGAACCTTGGCAGGCTTCTTCTTCCTTTGGGTCATCCAGGAGATCCCGGTCTCGTCGTTGGTTGCCATCTTCTTCTTTTCTTCCTTGGTCTGGTCTTATGAATTCTTTCTTTGTCTCTTTGTCTCGTTCTTTCATGCTATTTTTACCCTATCACCATTTTTATATATATCGTGCCCATGAAATTTCGCCGTTTCCCGAATGAGGAGATATTGGATCTTCGTCAATTGCGCCGTCACAAACAGAGAAACAGCTTCCTCTACCGAGAGCTCTTTTTTTGGAGCGTCTTCAGCCCTCCATTTAAAAAGCATTCACTTTCCTCTTTTTGGGGTTGTAGTTGTCACCTCTTTCACAACCTTCACTGCTGCATCGTCTCCATAGCGCGTAATTCCATGGAAGTCGCTGCACTTAACTCCTCTAGGGAAGTGGAACTTCTCAATTTCACTAATTTTCTATGCTTAGACCAAGCACTTGCACTCTCAAAATCCACTGACGGCCTTCCACGAGGTTAGCTTTTTGTTAAGCCTATAACAATGATAAATAAAGAAATAAATAATAATATTTCGTAACATAAGAAAACAAGGAATGAAATATTCAGCTAATTGCTTACGTCTTATCATTTTCCGCTGGCATTAGCACTCTCACCTGATGCAGATGCACATGGGAGATATTTTAACACAGCGGCAGGAAATCTTATCGGCTGTTTTAAACAAATTATATTTTTCTTCACAAATCTGCAGTTCAATCTGGAGCACTCAGCCCACTTTCCGAAATACTGATGGAAAAAAACTTTTAGAATGAAGGTCACAAGCAAAGTTTGTAATTTCCCGTCCCCTTCCAACTTATGTTTCTTGTAAAAAATCTCTAGCACGAGCGATTTCTTCTGATCCATGGACACTCCTCTTTTTTCCAAGAGGAGTGTCTTGTATTTCCTATGTAAATCTTGGTGAATCACTTTCGTTGAATCCATAGCTGGGCAGTGACACTGTGAACGTCCTTCAGCACAAACCTCGACAACGAATACTGAAGGGAGACTGATGTCAAGCACTCGGCCACAAATGAACGGAACACTCTAGCCAGTCGCATAGAGGGTATATTTTGTAAAAATCACAGTTTGCAGAATGGTAACACGCACGTGTTGAAAGTAAAAGAACAAATCTGGGTGCATAAGGGAGTAGCCGCCGCGGACAAAGGGCATGGTGAGCGCGCGGACCGTTAGGTTTATTACCGCCCGCACGCGGCTGCGGGATTAGACCCAAGGGTAAAAGCATTAGAAGAGGGTACATGCCATGAAGGCAGCGCAGAGAATAAGTGGTAAGCACAGTGTACTCAATATTTAGGAAAAATCCAGCCTCTCAAAGAGACTGCTACGCATTTAACGCTAAGTTCCTGAGTGCCTACCACATGTGTGGTGCGTCAACGGGCGCCCGCCCGACATCATTTTGTTTTACCACGAAATAAAAGAAGGGGTGCAAGATATTTCTTTTCCGTCTAATAATATAGATTTCAATCTAACTGCTGGTGTTTATATCTCAGGAGCGGCAAGCGGCGATAAGTACTTTTATCGTAGCAACATGTAAAAATTATCAAAAAACAGTTATATTTTAAACAAATTATAAAGTTATTAAATAAAGGGTTGAACGCAAAACATTTAGCTCTCTAGTATCTATAAGATTAATGCTATAAATATATATATTCTTAAAATTGTCTAATTCGTTATGATATCCCATTGCCTGGGAAACAAAATTTGAAATATTTCGTAAAAATCTCGCATTCCAGATTTCATTGATTTTTATTAATTTTTGGCGGGCTGTAATAATTTGATAAATTCTGTTGAAAAAAAATTAACTTCAGTTTTACATCAAATGGACCTTCTAAAATTTGGATATTTCATTCCCGGTTCTAAATGGAAAAGTCGAAAATTGGATTCTTGGCCAGCTTTTTTCGATTTCAGCCCACTGTGCGACACGTTGCTTAACTTCGGTGATCGGACGAGAACCGGTGACTTCAACGTGGTATTTTTAATTTTTTTTACATATCTCTATTCAACAAGGTTCAACATATTTTTACATTTCATTCCTTTTGTTATCATTATACAAGGTAGTATTTTATTTTTTTTTGTTAAGACATTTTAACTTCCATTTATTTACATTAATATAGATTTGGTTAAATATATACATAAATATACCATGATTAAATTACATCGAATCTGGACATTTCTCTCTAAATAAATTTATAATCCTCGATGCATTTATAGACATCTGTTCGTTGTGATAATCTTTAATATTATTTTGTTTTTTTTCCTAGTTTTTTTTAAAATGTACAACCTTAATATAGTTTGCTATTATAAAAGCAATGGCATCTAGTTTATATTTGGGAAAGGGAGATACGTCAACGGACAAGAGTTTGAGGTTATTTTTCATTTTTTCGCCATCAATATTAATTTCATTATAAACATTTTTAATGTTTAGCCAATCCTTTTTTATGTTTTTACAAAGGAAAAAAAACATGTTCTAAGTCTTCAATTTTCTTACAAATTGGGCATAGTGGCTAATAGCGTTAACAATATTGTTTGTATAAAGCGCTAATATTTTCGTTTTACTATCTGTTAGACCTAGTCCTCCCTCCCCCCAAGGCAAAATATTTTGTATCCGGGCAGTTTTATACAATTTATTTTCCCAGAGAAAGAAATTTGTATGTTTTATTATCCTAGCTAATTCTTTGTTGGGAGGAGGGAGGACCTGCCCGACATACCATAGTTTAGCTAATATGTAGGTGTTTAAAAGCATAGTCCTTTGTATATAGATATTTATTGTCCTATTTGACATTAGGATGCAGTCTGCTATTACCTCATTTACTATTTTGAACCAATTCTTTTCGATGGTTATTTTCAGGTCACGTGACCACGCTCTACCTAAGATTTTAACTTCCGTCACCTCTTCCCTAAAACTGTTTTCTCCGCGTGGTCCATCATTCAAGGGTAAAATCTTAAGTCTTGTTCTGGTTCACTTTTTGGCCACTTTGTTTTTCGTAATTGTTCAAAATTTCCCTTAAAACCTCTACATCCACCTGTTTCGTGCTCACGATAGTGAGGTCGTCCGCGTGAGCTAAAAGATTTCTCCCTTGGTCTCCCGATCCAAATCCCCCGATGCGTCTATTTCAGCTAAAAGCGGTTCTAACTGGATACGGGCGTATAGAAACATAGACGGGGGGCAACCCTGTCTGATTGACCTTTCAACACACATGTCGTCGGTGAAAACCCCAGGACTAATTTGAATTTTTATTACGTTATCTGTGTGAAATACGTTTAAAATCTTTAAAAACTTGTCAGGCACATTCATCCTTTTTAAAATTTCACTCACATAACTAATGTTTACTTTTTCAAAAGCCTTCTCAAAGTCGATACAGATTAATTTGAGTTCCTTATAATTATATTGTTTTTTTGTGCTCATGATGTCTCTTATAATGT
Source organism: Pyrrhosoma nymphula (assembly GCA_963573305.1). Taxonomy (NCBI): domain Eukaryota; kingdom Metazoa; phylum Arthropoda; class Insecta; order Odonata; family Coenagrionidae; genus Pyrrhosoma; species Pyrrhosoma nymphula. The sequence continues at coordinate 425,101 of CAUYRF010000001.1, forward strand.
TAAGGGCCTGTATTATGTTTCTATTTTCGTTTTTAATTGCGAATTGTTTTTCACTTATTATTTTGCTGGCAAAACTCATCAGTCTATTATTAATCACTTTAGCCATAATTTTGTAGTCCGTGTTGGACAGGGTATTCGGTCTCATGTTATCTAAGGTTTTTGTCTCTTTTTCCTTTGGTATTAGAATTACTTTTCCTTCCCTCTGTGTACTCGTTAGTTTACCCGTTTCGATTGATGTCATGAATGCATTTCAAAAACTAGTCCTTATTTCTTTCCAGAAAAGTTTGTAAAAACTATTGGCAAGACCATCGTCTCCTGGACTTTTGTCTTTTTTAAGATCTTCCACTACTCTGTCGAATTCTTCTACTGTTAGTTCTTTCTCTAGGTCAAGCTTTTCCTCTTCAGTTATTTTTTGTTCTTTTTTTAATGAAAAGAACTCGACACCGTCAGTGACGGGGTCTGATTTGTATTTATTTCGAAAGTGTTTACAAACATAGTCCTTCATCTGCCTTTGGTTAATTAGTGTGTTTCCTTTCTCGTTATTTAAATTATCTATGTGTATTTCCTTTTTTCTTTTCATTACGTTACCTAGATGGTACAATGACGTTTGTTCCTCCTTTACGTATTCATCGTATCTTTTAATTAAAACGAAATCTCTCTTTTTTTCCTCTAAGTTAACTATGTCCATTTTCGTTTCATAGGCTGACTTGATGTCTACATTTCCCTTCAGTTTAGCAATTAAAACATCTCTGTAAAATTTTAATAATGTGTTCATATCTCTAAGCTTCTCTTTTTCTATCTCTAGAAAGAAATTTTTGCTTTTATGTTTCAATTTATCCCATTTTGTTTTATCGTCTAAGTATTGATACTTCTTTTCCCACTCTTTCCATTTCATTCTGAAGTCGTTACATGTCCCTTTATCTTTTAGAAGATTTATATTAATCCTGTTTTTTACGAAACGAGGGAATTTTTTACTATTTCTACCATTGTCTCTATTAATTTTAATTTCGACGAGTAAATGATCCGATACAGTGACTGGATAAGCATTCATAATTTTTACATTAAGCCCTGAGTTCTTTTTAAATGTAAAATCTGTCTTGTCTTGTAGCATAATTCTTTTCGATTAAGGTATATTTTACTCTTTCGTCTTTTTGAAAAGTATCGTTAAGGTCAATCAATTCAAATGCCTTTATGACAACATCCAGTTCTTTATTAATGGGGTAAACTATCTTTTCCATATTGATTAGACTGTCTTGTGTGTTAATAATAGCATTAAAATCACCACCCATTATGGTATTTTCATTGAATTGGTCCATACACGGTACAATGTCCCCTTCATGAAAATTTTTTCTCGCCTCATTGGCTCTGGAGCCGGAAGGTCCACAAGTATTTATAAAATTCAATTCCTCTATTTTAAAAACTAGAATTCTCCCGTTTGGGCTTAATCGAATCGATCTCGGTTTAAAGGGTTTATTAATGATGCAGCCCGTGCCTCTTTCACCATTGGTATTTATAATTACATCAAAATCCTCATTGTTCCAAAGCGGTGAGACCATGACCTCCTGCATGAGTAATATGTCTATTTTACTGTTTCTGACCACGCTGAATACCTCGTCAATTTTCTCTTTCTTTTGGATTGCCCTTACATTCAGCGTGGCGACTTTCAAATTATTCATTTTATAAAAATAAATAAATAAGAGGTCAAAAGAGCACCAAGGGTGGTTGGGACAGTCTAAAAAAGGCTCTTTAAAGACAGGGATTAAAATTAAGATTACTAGGGGAGTCAATGTTATAGAGACCAAGGAATATATACATAAAAAACTAAAAAATAGTTTTAAATGATAAAAAACGCTTAAAAAACCATCCAAGGGATCCAGAGAGCCGGTTAAAACAAAAGGATAAAAAACTAAAATTTCTAACATGCTAAAAGGGACTAAAATACATGTAAAAAAATAATTAAAAGACAGCTTCAAAAAGGTGAAGCTACTTAAAAAGTTATTAAAAGTATCTCAAAGGTCGTCTTGAAGCTTTGTAAAACCACGTGAAATCGATAAAAGAGCGTTAAAATTGTCCAAAGAGCAGCTAAAGGGAATTCAAACAGCTTAAAAGTTGAATAGCACCATAAGGATTACTTAAAAGGACTAAAAAATGAATAAATAAATGGGTAATAAATAGTTTCAAAGGATTAAAACCATCTAAGACACCATTTAAAAGGAAAAAAGAACCAATCCAAACGTTAAGAATAATCTGTAAAAGTACATAAAAGTTACAAAAATTAGCGTAAGAGCCATATAAAAAGTCTTCAAGACGGGGTCTAAAATCTTGCTTCAAGGATCCATTACACGGTTTAAAATGTATAAAATATCATTCGAACGCATCAAAGTGTTGTTAAGGTGAACCAGAAGACCATTTAAATTACGTAAAAAATAAGCTAATGCCTTTACTACATAGGATTCTTTTATGTCTTACTGATTTGGCTATTAGTTGTGTCTTATTATGGATGTATTCTCCTCTTCCTTGCTCTCTTCCTCCTCCATCAGTTGTTTCCTCGTCTTGTGTGGCTGCCGAAGCGCGCGGTGTCTTCCACCATCCTCCGGCGCAGGCTTACCGAAGTTCACTCCCCTTCTCCTCACATCTGCTGTGCTTACGTTAAACATTCTCTCCCTCCCTCCCCTCTCCTTCCGGAACCTCGTTATCGACTCCCTCCCATCACTCCCCTTCCGCCGCTTCTTCATCGATTCGATTTTCTTTTACGACTCCTTCCCTCCCGTTTGACGAATAATTAACTCCCTCCTTCAGAGCACTACCCAAAATCTCCCATTTTTCCCCACCATTTTCACTTTCAATATATCATTGATTTTTCCTGAACGAACCCTCCTTCCCCTTGCATCACTCTCACTTCAAAACCAACTCCCTCCACACCACATTCACACCACTCCTCCCCTTCTTTGCCCTTGGCCTCGTTCACACCCAGCCTTCGCCTTCCAACAACAACAACCACACACGCGCACTCTCTCCCATTTACTCTCACTTTCAAACAACTTCGACTTGGGTTTCTCTTCCCAGTCCACTCCCTCCACCCTTCCCCTCTTCCCCCAGTCGTCTCCTTCCTTCCCTACCCCTCCTTCGCTTCCCGCTTCCGCGGTTTCCATCACTAGATTTGGCACATCTATTTCCTTTTGCTTTATGTCAATCTTTTCCATCACACATGATTTCACACACATAAATTCTAAAACTTTTTGTTACATTCATATTTTGACACTAAAATAAAAACTCGCGTAAAAAGAAAAGGGACAATAAGTATTTAGTCTCCATTTCTTTTTAGTTTCCTCGTGCTCCTTTTCGTGTCCAGACTTTTGGCCCTTGCCCTCTCTCTGATTTCTTTTTGCAGCCTTTCCATCATTTTGCTATTTGGGGGAGTGTTCTTCAAATATAGCTCAAGTTTTCCATCGTTTATACCTTGCCCTGTTATCTGCGAGAAGTTCCCTACATTCTCCTCTTCCTCTTCCCCACTGCCTTCCCTTCCCGTATCCGCCAATAAAACACCTCTTGCTCCTTCTCTCCTCCCTCCGCTCCTCCCATGTTTACTGCCTCTCTTCTTTTCAAACAATGCCCTTCTAATCGTTTAATTTGAAAAATGGGCTCTCCCTGTCCAACCTAGATCGAGGAAGAAAGAGGTCCTTCTTCCCTCCCTCTCTCCTGAGTCTCTCTCTCACCATTTTTCTCAGGGCTGTGTCACAAGTACGAAGTTCCTCCACCTGTTGACTCTCGGAGGCGACCACTGCCCCACCTGCCTCTTCCCCTCCAGCCCTCTCTTCCTCATGTGATGGCTCCTCCATTTCGACATTCAATGGCTCCTCATTCTCCGCCACTTGGTACTCTTTGTGTGGCCTCTGGTGACATGGGGCCTGCTCCCTCCTCCATACTGGCCTGCTCCACATCCTGCTTCTGCTCTTCCAACCCACTTTCTTGGATGTTGGATAGTTCTTTCTCCCCTGACTCCTCTTCCATCTCATTCTTTTGTTTTTTGAGAGAATTCGACTCCACTTCTTTCTCTACGTTTACTACGACCTTCTTCGAGTGTGTCCTGTGTCGCTTCTTCTTTTCCTTAGGTCCCGCGTCTTCCTTCCCCTCACTCCCATTTTCGTTTCTTGTTTCTTCCGCCTTCTCCTCTCCTCCATTCTAGATTCTTCATCCGCCGTTTCAATTATGTCATCTTCCTCCCCCAAGGCCACAGCCCCACTAGTTGCTTCTGCATACGACGTCTTGTTCAATCTAACTGCAGGGCATTGGATTCACAGGTGTTCCTTGGAACCACACCTCGAACAAGTTTGTCTTTGGTTCGGGTAAATTATCATTGCCCTGTGACCTGCGATGTTAATGTATGACGGGATTTCGTTTTTTAATATCATCTTCACCTGCCTAGATCCGGTCGCACATTGAATTAATTTCCTATCCTCCCATTTATTCCCAATTAATTCCCTCACTTCACCATAATTAGACAGCGCGCTTTTTATTTCAAAATTCGGAACTTCAATAGGGAGGAGCAACACTTTAACTAGTGTCGTCTTCTTTGTGGCACTTTCTAACAGTACTTTTGCCCTAGGGTGGGCAGCACTGGGGAAGGGGGCGCAATCACCCACCCGTTCCAGAATCTCATCCACTAAACTTTCAGACAGAACTTTGACGAAGAACTGCTTCCGGCTATATCCAAACTGGATGCAGGTGACTTCTTCTGCCTTCAAACCGAGGTCTCCTCGAATAAAATCGTGGACCTCAAGGATCGTCGGCTGCTCCCTCAGTTCCACCACATTTGCGACAATGGTGGATTTCCGCTGGTAGGGTGACTGCATTTTTCAACACAGACACCACACACACAAAACACGAAGAAACACTAACACTCAGCTGAGTGTCAGCAGAAAAACGCGTGCCTAGGAAGACCTAGGCACACTCAAATCAGTGGTATAACCACCAGAACAGTACTCCCTCCACAGCACCGGGGACGCAAAAACTCGCCCCCGCCGATCGAACTAGTCGATCGCCGGGCAGAAAAACACCAGACCGCCCGAAAACCGACTTTGACGAGAGCTCACGAAAACACGTCCGCTCCCTTCGTGACTTCAACGTGGTATCGTGGTGTTTCAACGTGGCTAGGCCCTTGCCCATGTCAATGAGGATTGTATTTGGACAGATAAATTTAGGAATTAGCTATGCACGGAGGTGGGATTGTATAAAAGAATGTATTGCATTTCCGAAAGAATTTCACTTGAAAGACCACATACCCTCTTTACGGAACCACCCAAATCAAAACGCGTGAAGAGGGTCGCACTGGTGTGTATCTCAAGGTGTATATGCTGCAAGAACTATCCTTAACAGTCAACGAGATAAAAGAGGAGCAATCTGTGATTAAGAACTCACTAACAGGTTTGCAGGATACGGTTGGTAGTTTTGCTAAGTCCTTGGAAGCAATTACCTCCTCGCAATCCAAACTAACTGACACCTTAAACTAACTTGCAAGTGAATAAGAGTGCATGGAGATAAAAATTGGTGAAATAGAACTTCACCTGAATCGTGTGGAACAGAAAAACCTACGTAATGTCATCGAGGTACGTGGCATTCCCATTTAAGCGGAGGAGAATGTTGAGCAACTTGTTTGCAAAGTTAGTGCTGCCCTTGGGATGCAGGTTAACGTCAGTGACATTTACTATTCTTTTCGAGTTAGACCGATTCAATCATCAGATCAGTCTCAGGCTTCAAAACCTACTCCTGTTGTGGCTCGCTTCGTAAGGGTTTCGCTTCGCTCCAGTACTGCTCTACTGGTCTCATTCAAGCCATATGCGTTCCAAGTCCGATCTAACCCTAGGAGGCTTAAATGCTGAATTGGGACCGAGCAATCAAAGAGTTTCTGTTTGTGAGTCCTTATCCCCATTAAACCGAAAGCTCTATGCAGCAGCTAGAGTCTTAAAGAAGGACGACAAAATACCTGTGAGTACGTAATGGGCGTGTATTTGTCCGTGTCCAAGATGGCAGTGAACGTATCCTCGTCGACTCGGAAGAAGAATTACGTAAATGAAAATAACACGAGGCTCCCCCGTTACTTCTAGGGATGGGCGATTACGATTAATCGAATAATCGAATAATCGATTATTTTTGTAAATTAATCGAAATTTTGGAATCGATTAAGGCAACACCCTATATCGATGATATCGATTATGTGTACCCGATTAATTTGACCGATTACCGATTATTACGCAATCTTGTGAACTGTGATGGATAGACCGGTTCACATTCGTCTTCAGTTCGAAAATTAGACTGTGGCTGAACTCTGCGCGATGACTCCGTAGAGGTAATAAAATAGAATGCGCATGGCATAACCACGTAACTCTACGCGGCACCACATTTTGCCGGCCACTCACGCGTCATGTGTCAGATGTCGCTTCGCCAGGCATAGCCTTGTCTTATCTTCGCTTGTTATTTTGATAATAAAATTGGTTACAATGAGGATTTATTTCTTTTTAACGGTGAGAATGTGTTTATTGGTATCCTCTCCATGCTATCAAAATGCTTTTACAAAGGTCGCTACAAAGAAATATTTTTTCCACACTGTTGGCGGCTTCCCGCAAAACGTTACTTTGTGCAGCGTACTGAGCTTTACGATCGGCCCAAATGGTGGAAAACCGCCCAATCTTGTCACACTGGACATGGCGAGCACAGCGGCCCTACCCTTCTCCCCGGCCCGCGGGCTTAGTGATAAGTGAACTGTATCACCATGTCGTTTACTAGTCCGGTGTGAAAGCATTTCATGAGGCTGAGCAATTAAGAGGCCAAATGCAAGAAATGCTTTAGAAAGATTGCCATGTGTGGCATTACAACTAATTTCTGGAGCCACCTCAAGAGGCGTGTCATCTTCAGCCGCGGCAAGCGAAACAAGCAGCGGCAGCAACAACAGACCTTGAGACTGTGAGCCATCAGGAGTAGATCCAGATTATCCAGGCGGTCTGAGGGGTGAGTTTTTCATTCTCCTTTCACATTTGGCATTCTGTTTTGAATTTTTATTTGAAATCCATGCGCCGCGTCTTTTCTTCCGATTCTAAATGTTTTTCTGATCAACACTCAAAGTCTTTTGAACCTATTCGTGCTTTTAATTGCGTTGAACGCAACAATGCATAGTCCTGCTTTTTCGCTAATAAGTGTTTTCTGTAGGGCAAGTCTGTAACTTTTGTTTCTTATTTTTGTCGATGAATTACACGACCGTTTTTGTCAATGTTTGCGAATCGGTAGCTGCCGGTCGTCAGAATTGTCGACTGACCGGAAACGTCGACTTTTAGAATTTTCGGGATTAAGAATTAGAATTAAGAGTGTTAGAATTTTCGGGACAACTGGTGATAATAATCCAGAGTACGCGATCATTGATTACTCTCTTGATATACTATGTTATTTGATTTATCTGACGTTTACTTTGATATTCAATTTCAGAGCATCAATCTGATACATTTTCCGAAAGGAGACAGGCTAGCGGAATGGGTGAAGAAGTACGTTCTCTCGGAGCTGGTCCGTCGGTTCGATCCTATTGAGTCCAGAAAGCATTATGCAATCGCCACGATGCTAGGCCCATGGTTTAAAAAATTTCACTTCAAGTGCCCGATAGCTGTAGCTAATGCCATGAGCACCGTCATCGCTGTGATGGCTGAGATGTTTTTTGAGGAGGAACAGGTGAACGTCCTGCAGATTTTTTCACCCGCTGAGCGTGATGCAGCACCATCAGATGACCTCTGGAGCTTTCATGACACTGAAGCAGCATCACAGAAAACCAAGTATAATGAAGATGTCGCCGGTGGTACACCATTTGAGGAACGGCAATTCCTCAACCGATCCGTCAATGAACGCCATTTGAATCCTTTTTCAGTGTGGGAATCAATGTAAACTGAATACCCTCACCTGTATCACGTAGCCAGGAAGTACCTGCCAGGAGTAGCAACATCAGTTCTGTCAGAGAGACTCTTTTCCAAGATGAGTCTAGTACAATCTGATCTGAGAAACCGCCTTACCAGTACCACTTATCAAAATTGCAATTTTTCGCTTCAGTTCTTATAAACATTTGGCAATCGTCCAAAATTTAAATTGAATTAAGAAATTTTTCACAACTCTGTTCCCTGACACGCCTCCTGGAAATTTAACTAGATTTTAGAATTTGTACTCATGATAACATTAACCTTATAAAATGTAAATGAAACTATTTTACTTTATTTATGGAGGGACCATAACCTTGCAAGGTGTGTTTTGGATGTTGTCATAATCGAATCGATTAATCGATGTATCGATTAGTAAAAGCAATCAATCGGGCGCGATTAATCGGCTGCTTGCGATTAATCGCTTTACAAAGTTACGATTATTTTTTTAATCGCCCATCCCTAGTTACTTCCCAAAATTAAGGTATCCGAGAGCGAAGTTAAAATCTGTCTCGTAAATTCTCAATCACTTATGTGCCATGTTGATGAATTCCGAGTACACTTTACCTCCAACCCTGTAGACATTATCTGTATGGCTGACAAATGGCTGAATCTCTGATGCCATGGTTCACCTGGATGACTATCCTGGATGGATTCGGCACGATAGAGTTGGAAAAGTCGGCGGTGGAGTCGTAGCCTTCGTTCACCATCGCCTGCAACCAACACTACTGGCAACTTCGCCTAGCTGACCTACGAGAAACGGCTCGAATTCCTCGTCATCGAAATAGTGGGGGTGAATCTTTCAAAACTATTATTATTCATTGTCTACCGACCACCAAAAGTTGGGGCATATGTCAGATAGTGAAAATGTGAAAACTTATGAAAATTAGCCCAACGTTTAAAAATACTGTAATTGCTGGAGTTTTCAACGCAGATTTGTTCCGAGGTCACTATTACAGCACATTCTTACATAATTTTATACATTCCAATGGCCATAACCTTCTTCCTTTGAATGCAACTCATCATACTGAGAATAGCCATACGCTCCTTGATCTATGCATTGTTGATTCGCAAGAAAAAGTGTCTCCTTTTCATCAATCTCCTGCTACATTTCTCTCAGCCCATGTATTAACTTATAAATTTCATGTAAGCAAAACCAACACATCTCAGCCTCCTATAGTTGTTAGAAATAACAAGTGTTTTGATGTTAAAGGCTTCCAGAGTGAGCTGTTTAGCTTTGATTAGAATAATGTGTTCAACGTCCTTGAATGTTGATACAATGCTGCATAGCTTCAACTCTGTTTTCCTTGACTGCCTTGATTCGTTAAGCCCCTAAACGACTTATACATCCTAGGCGTCCTCCAGCTCCATGGTTTACCCCAGTCGTAAAGGAACAAATCAAAGAAAGAGATTAGAGAGAAGGTTAGAGAAAGAGAGCTTAGGCGTGCCTTTGTTCGGACGAAGAGTAAAGCCCTTCACTAATTATTCGTGAGACAACGTAACCTCGTAATACGCTCAGTTATGAACTCTAAACGACTGTACTATTCAAATGTTTTTTCTAAGCCTGCTAAACCTAACGACCTTTGGAAAAATCTAAAAAATCTGGGGATTATTAGACAGTTAGACAATTCAATCGTAAATGGGCTCTCACTTTATGAATTTAACACATTTTTATTTTCGCAGCTCATTGTTTATGGCATTCAGGCTTTTGGTTCTGCGATTAAATTATTTAATATTATGCAACAGTTTCGCCGTGCTATGCTGCCGGCTTCGTCGGGCTATTAAGAACATATAAAACTTATTTGACTATAAACTTATTTGTTCATTTGACTTTATTTCTTAATAGCCCGACAAAGCTGGCGTCATAGCACGGCGAAACTGTTGCATAATATTAAATAATTTAATTTCAATGAAAAAATAATAATTTAATAGTTGGGTCTGGGTTCAAATCCCAGTCCAGGTGAATGATTTTTTCACCGTGAATTTCACAAATTCATAAATAAATAAATTGAATCATTACCTCCCCTGAAGCCATTTACCAGATGCACTGCCCTGAGTAAATAGACACTAATAATCTCCTTTTTTCATGTCGGACCTTTTAGAGACTTATGACGGACGATTTCTTCCCAAGAAAATAAGATTGCTTTTTTTATCAGTTAATTGCCGCAAGAATTATTCTATTGTCGTTAACAGACATTTCTTCACAAAAACCTTTCCGTATCTGCAAATCCTTGTTTGAGTAAAAAAAGATGTTTTAACCCAATTTGGCTATCTAGAGTGCAAAGGTGCAATTTACTTATAAGCTTAGCCATCTAGAGAGGCATCCTCTTATCTACTGTCATTGAATGACAAGTGCCACTACCCAAATTTCATTTGTAAAAATTCCTAATGCTAGGAAAGTGGAATACAGTTCAGCTGCCAAGAATCTATGCAACACTTTTGAGTATATTTGGCTAGCATTTTAGCATTAGAAAATTAATTATATACTTATTATAAATTATAGAAACATGATCGTATTTGGCTTTTACATCTAATGCATTAATTAAGCTCAAACAATACTCGGTGCTTATTTTTAACATACCTGCGCTTATGGCGCCGATGAATTTATCTGTCCACCATGGCTCTATTTCTCTTTCTTTTGTTTTTCTTTCTATTGGCAAAATCTTTTCCTGTCTGACGGTGGCTCATTAAGAGTAGGCTCATTAGGCATCCTCCAAATATCATTATTTATTTTTAAATAATGATAATCATGGTATGTGAGTTTGAACATAATTACAATATATATAAGCAAGGATCCAAGATGAATACGCATAACAATGTCATCTCTGAATACTCACGGAGGTATAGTCATTCCTGATCCGAGTTTCAGCATATGCTGAGTGGAAGAAGAAACATTTAACAGGATGGAGAAAAAAACTTGCTGTTTCGAAAGCAATACATTTATAAACGCTAGATTTATAATACCACTTGATTTTGAAAAAGGCTTATATAATTTTCTTAATAACAAAGTGAGATTATATAATATTCGTATAAAAATTTAAATTTCAATGAGAAGGGCGTAATTATTTCAATTTGAATAGATATTCATCGCTTGCTGTTACTCTTGAAAGATAGAAGGGGATCGGTATCAAAGCGGAAGTCAAAACTGTTGTTAGAAGTCAGTTGAACTCAACTGACTACCAGAATATGTTCATATTTTAGATGTTACTTTATTGTATGTACCTACATGTATTATACATCAATCGTGCAATCCTGTATAGAATAATTTTAATGGGTATGTTCTATATGCGTGTTTGTTATTTTATATTATCTGTGGGAGTTTTGTGTAAGATTATGGTAAATGGGTTAAATAAATAAATAAAAAAAGACTTCGTTAAGGGTCGTCGAGATTCCAAGAGGATGAAAAAGGCCGATGAAAACTTTCGGCAACTATGTTTAACCGGCAACTCCAATCTCTGACATTCGCGGAATTAACATGAAGCCCAGTGAACAAATGCGAGTGTTTGTGATTTGTCGATAGCGTTTGTTTTCTCCCTATAGGAGCTTTTGCTCGCACACACAGGGGGAGGGAGAAAGAGCGCTCGTTGGATTGCCTCAGTGTCTTTTGTGAGTGTGCTTGCTATTTCCTCTCTTATTTTCCAGAATCTCTGGGACTGGGCGGGCGCTAGACGAATTAAAAGGGATTTTGGAGTTACAAGAGGAGAGTTTGTCGTTTCGAAAGGAGAGAGTTTTAGAATTTGGAATTAAATTGGAATTTGCATCTCGGTCGTGAAATTATTATGGCGAGAGTTCAAACTTTGAAAAGAGAAAAAAAAGGAAACCTTTGACCGCTTTTGCTTTAACGTCGGATTGTAACTTCCTTCTGCTTCCTTCGCCGTTCTTTTGTTTGCTAAGGCCAATGGAATTAGCTCTGAACTATCTCTGTCCTCTTGGAGGGCATTTTAATGCAGGGACGAGGAGCAGGAGACTCCACTTTATATAAGACCCTGCACCCGGAGTCTTAATCACTTGAATCACTGGAATGCAACCGCAGTCGAAAAAACCTCGAAACACGTGACGATATAATCCATTCCCTGTTACAGATTGAGAAATGCGAGCATTTAGGATTCGATCGATGTCCTCTTTGTACTTGGCGAAAAATGCTGGAATTATTTCGCTTATTCTTCACCTAAGACTGAGTGATTTTTAAATAAATAAACTTTTAGGAAAACTACTTTTTTATGAAAAGCCATATTCGAATAAAAAATAGATAGATGTGGGATACATTAGGGTGATTACAAAATTGGCAATGTTCGAAATGTTGACCGGCTTAGTCGGTTATTGGTTCCAATCCGGTAAAAAAGAAAGTGGGAAAAATTTGGGCTCGATCGGACAACGTTTATGGGTCGCGCAACAGCTTCAAATTCTGGAAAATAGCGATTTTCCTGGTAAAAAAACATATTTGCCTAATTTCCAGGGGCATCGCTGTCGCTTGGGTGGGTGTTCCACACGGGAGATGCTTCCACAGTGTTCCAGCAGTGATTAAACACCAATTACGACTTCGCTCGATGTGGGCGTGCGGCAGAGGGAGGGATAATAGCGACTTTTCGATTTTCTTCGGAGTAGGTAGGGACGCTGTACATTGGGCGCATGGGCCGGGACTACATTGTTTTCTAGCCGAGATGCACCCTGAAATTCGCGGCCCTACAGTTTAGATGATTAACAGCGAGGGTGTTCGGGGGCGGTGGACTTCGCGTACGGCTACGCACACCGAGGTTGCTACATTTTGGGAGCGAAACTCGTTTCCCTTCGTGCGGTTAAACCCGTAAGTGACTCCAGCATACCGATTTTCTCTCCGGCGTTATGAGCAAGAAGACGAGGCGAGCCCATCAGATTTGCAGATTGGGGGCTCCATCCCGCGTATTGTGTCCAAAGCTCCCAACACTTCTCCAGTTCTTACAGTATTTCAAACACCTTATTGAAAATGAGAAGAAAACTGTTCGTGAAAGTGCCAGGCTGACTATTTGGAAATCTGAGGTGTTTTGGAAAAAAGCAGGAATTGTGATTGCAGAGGTAAGGAATACTACGGAGATTCTCGTACGCATTCACAACAGCTTTTTATGTCTTAAGAAAGGCAAATAACGTATGGGGAAAACGCTGGGAGACGCGGCGCAATAATTTAATGACTGACCAAGCCAATACTCTTGACATTGGCCATATCTATGCTATGGATATGATGAAGCTAGAGGAGGATTGATTATTCTACAAGTCCATGAGGGAAAACCGCTTCTGTTACATGAGCTGTGTCGACAAGGATACTGCTAAGCACGATGAAGGTAAAGTAAAACGGTCCGAATCAGCTGGACACAGAAAAGGAGGAGTGGAGATTCGCTCAGCTATTGGGAAAAGTGGAGGTGAAACGTGTATACACCGCGAGTCCTGAAAATCGTTTACCGACGACCATTCCAAGGATAAGGGTTAGTAAATTAAAGCATATATTGTTATTTTGTAAAATTCCTCTCGAATGTTTAACTTAATAGGTCATACGTAGAGTTTAAGCCTAACCCAAAGTTTAGTTAGGAAGCAAATCTTAGGAAGCAAAAGACTGCTTTTAGATAAAGAGAATCCTCGTTAGAAAGGACCCGGACAAGTCACCGGAACGCTTTCCATGCCATAACTGCCGCATCAATAGCAACTGCACATACTCTTTGGATTGATAAAAACGTTCTTGAAATTTTCGGTGCGCAAACATCGTAAAGAGAAACGTCAAGGTACCTTTTATACGTCAATGAGTCATTAATTGAAGCACATTAATTTGAATTTCTTTCATTCATCTTTTTTCTGAAATTTTACTTAAATCTACGACACATCAGTGTCTTAACGCTGCCTGAGGAATATTCCCAACCCCTACGAAGTTCTTAAATTCTGCATCCAGGAAGTTCAGGTACCGTTACAACTTCGCGTAAAGTTCGTACTGCCGTTCTTATTTACGTCACCAGTTTATTGAATTTTCATTTCGTCTGTTGTTTCAAGATTAAACAACCACGCGGGGATTATAAGGAGCTTCTGATTTGACCATCATGTTCCTCGGTGTTGCTGTCTATTCGTTCAAATAGCCAAGTGCAATCCATAAAGCTCGGTGGATGGCAAAGGCATTGTATCGCATTAAGATTTGGATGTTCAGTAAAAAATTGAATTTAATTGCTAAGCTCGGGAGCGCCTTCTTCCGTGTGTGCGTTTTCATAACATACTATGCGCCGGTCTGGTGCCGAGCACCTTTTGCAGCGGAGGCGCCACGCAATGACCTTCAGTTCTTACAAGTTTTAGCTCATAAGAAGAAAGTGGCAATCACTGGAAGGTATTCTATGAAATATTTGCAGCATATTTTTGGTACTTTTCTAAAGTTATTGTGGGGCTCTCTTTTTTTATCCAAATATTACATAACATGAAAAACAAGAAATGGGGAAAAAAGTAACGAGAGGGAAGGGCAGGAGAGTCCCCAGGCTAAGGCGTATCCTATCTCTAGTGCAAAAGTGGCTTCTGATTTTGTGAACAACAAACACTAGCATATTCTTCGATTTCCTTGTCATTGACAAATCATTTTTAATGCAGGATCCAGATTTGTGGTTGAAGAATGAAAATTATCCCGCACGACGGCTAATAGTTCTGAACATTAGAGTAGTAAATGGCACGGCTGAAAGAGGGGTTGCTTTGAAAACGAAGTTCCTTACGGGTAATAACCTGACAAAAGATGAACAGCAAAGGCAATATTTGTTAGCAATTGTAGCTGAGCATAGGAAAAGTTATGATGATAAAAATGCTGCAGATAATTCCGAGTGACATATGGTTTGTGTGATCATTGTTAGCCAAAATAAAAATAAAATATTTTTTAATACGAGGATTTTTATCGCCGTTCCCATGCACACAATGCACAGCGTCACTAACCACGCCAAAGAAGACCGGAAAGTCGCTATTACCCCGCCCTCTGCCGCACCCCAACATTGGGCGAAGACGTAGTTAGTGTCATACTACTACTGGAACACTGTGGAAGCTTCTCCCGTGTGAAAAACCAACCCAAGAGACAGTCATGCCCCTGGAAATTAGGCAAATATGTTTTTTTTACCAGGAAAATCGCTATTTTCCAGAATTTGAAGCTGTTGCGCGACCCATAAACGTTGTCCGATCGAGCCCAAATTTTTCCCACTTTCTTTTTTACCGGATTGGTACCAATAACCGATCAAGCCGGTCAACATTTCTAACATTGCCAATTTTGTAATCACCCTAGGGATACATGCATTGTAGAGCAGTGAGTGTGCTGGTGTCTAACGTGGGACAGATAAGAAGAAGCTTCGGTGTGAGGAAAAACAAAAACATTAAAGTGCTTATCACAATAACATTAATGATAGCAATGTAATTTTGCTAAACACTTGTTATGTAACATTTACAAGAGTGTGATTTTGTACGGGAGATTTTAAAATTTTGCGGGTTCGTGAAATAAAGGCGTCTCCGGAAGTGTTTTTTCGGCCGTCACACGGCCTTCGTTTTAATACACGAAGAATGCTCGAAACAAGAACGACGACCCTGTATTCCGCTGACCATTCTGGTCGACTTCTATAGATTTGGGTTAGCAGGAGCCAGGGAGAGAAGGGGCCAAAAAAATGAAAAGGGTGCGAAAAAGAAATGCCCCATCCACATACTCGCGTTTTCGGAATGCTCCGAAACGAAAGAAAACAAAAGAGCATCGAGTGCGAAATCCCAAGAGGAGAAGGATGCGGAGGTTGTCGGAGAATTTCGATAATTAATCGGAGCGCGAGGAGAGAGAAGAAAAGAAGAACAGCGCACACTCGCGCTCTCTCTCCGCCCTCTTTGGGTGAAATGTGGAAGTAGACTCGGAACTTTGACGAATAGAAAGGGGAGGGAAGAAGGAAGGGAGAGGAAGGAATAGATGGAGGAACGGAGGATGGAGTTTTTTTATGAGACGGAGAGAATACTTCGTGAGAGGAACGGAATTCCATTTGAGGGGGGTTGTGTGGTACGGCATACGGCATGCACGCGTGACTTTTTCCTCTCTCCACCCATGCATTGCCTTCCATTGTTGAACTCCTGCACGAGAAACTGCAGAAAGACAACTCCTACCGCTGCAGCTCCGAACCCAAACCAACCCATTTCCATTGGTTTCACATCGTTGCGATTTTTCATTCGTCGAGAAAATTATCACCACAGCATTATTTTGAGATAGGAACAGGAAGTTATAAACAAAGGAAAGCATAGTAATTGCTGGCATAGTATCTTTATCATTTTGCTAAATGTTTTCGTAAAGTTGAGACTTAATGCTCTTAATATATTTTCATTGCAGCGCAGTGAGATTCTAGGTTGGGGTCAACTTAGGCGTAAAATATTACCACATAACGCGCAGGATGCCAAGAACAACGTAATGGAAGGCTTAACGAATGGGGGAACTATTCTCTTAAGCTTTTAAATGAGCTCTGCTTTGTAACTTGCTACGTAATAGAAAGAGAAATTGTGGAGTGCTTGCAGGATGTGTTAAAACTTTTTCATCGCCTCTAATAGGGTAATTTCCTGTGTACAAATCAACGGTTTCAACGTGCCGCAATGCATCAGTAAATAAGTCGATCTATTGTGTCAGCAAAGGAATGCATGGTGAGACACATAGGCAGAATACTTCGCCCGACGGACTACTTAAGTGAATTATAACACTTTAAATTGAACTTTCGAATCAACAAGCAAGTGTAGTGGGGCTCCTCGGAAACCCACTACCGAACGGCATCCACGGATATGCATGGACATAATCACCCTCAAGGATGACTATATATCCACGCAGATAAGACAATGCCCACTGCCAAATTCCCCTCCCTCCTTAACGACCGCGCTATCTTCTGCGTGTGTCAGCACCTACGCGAGGCGATCGCGGAGCACGGACACTGCGACCGCGCTATCTCCTGCGTGGGTCGGCGGCTGACTTTGACCCTCCTTATAATGCGTGGTGACCGAAGAGCACTCCTCCCCGACCTCCCCTCTGAGTAGCGGGTCGCGCTTCCGACCTCACTCAAGACTCCCTCCTCGGCAGCGGGTCGCTCCTAGTGATGGGCGTTGTCGTTACTTCTTGGTAATCGGTACTTTTCGTTCATTTCCCTTCTGGTAATCGTTACTTTTGAGTGGTTACTAGGTATTCGTTTCTCCTTTGTAGCTAACTGCGTGAAGCAGATAGTAATAATTTTAGCCGCGGAGATGGCGCTGGTAAAAATACCGCTGGGACATCCTCCTCCCTTGCATTAATAAATTTAAATAATTCCACTCCCGAACAGCTGTTTACTACATTACATAAATAATACTCGAAAAATATCAATGGAAGACAGGCAATAGAAACTTGGAAGACAGACAATAAAAGCAAAGGGTGAGGGAAAAATACATTTTGGCGCGACCAGCGAAAACATAAATTTAAAAAATATCACCAGAGTAAGAAATTCAATAGGGAGATGCCAAACTAATGTAATTGCTCTTTTTCCGAAAATAATTTATGACGTTAAAACTGACGTGAAAAACAAATATATAAGAGTAAATACACACATATATTCACACCATAAATACATGATAATAATGAGGCTATTCTTACGTAAATGGGAGATTAAAAATACAAATTCAAACCATTATACTGGTACAGGTATGTAGTGGATAAAACTATAAACCCTCCATTAATCACTCAAGAAGTGCAGAACAGGTCTCCCACTTATCATTAATAAAATGGACAGTAACAGCCACATACTGTTCATTGGCCATTGATGTCCTACCATCTGTTGTCAGAGAGACTGACTCAACAGACTTCAAACATTTTTTAATGGCTTGAACAGCAGTTTCGTATCTCTGAGGCAACAATACCATCCTTATAGCATTGAGCGACTTGCATGTGGATGCATAGGTTCCACCTCTGCCATCAATCTTTTGAACCCTCGGTCTTCCACTATGGAAAAGGGCTGCAAGTCCATAGTAATCATGTCCAATATTAAATTATTAATTTTCTTTTGGCGAGTTATTGATGAAGGACGGTGGACAAAGCTGCTTCAAGGATGATTGCCTTGCAGAACTGTGGAAGGGATTTCCTGAAGCACTACTGTAGTGGCAGTAAAGTACTTAGGGGGATTGACCTCTATGTGGATGGTGGTGATACATTTCTTTCTGCAGAGGAAACGTTCACCACATCCTCTTCAGATGAGCAGTCTCTTGAAGTGGCAACGGCTTTTGATGAAGCACTGGTAACTGTAGGTGGTGGTTATGTATCATGAAAATATGGACCACTAGATGCTGGTGGTTCGTAGGTTTATATTAATAATTTATTTGCCCAGGTGAAATATCAATCAGTATATGGATGGAACATGTCAGCAAACAGAGAAACAGGAAGTTTTTTTTTTGTGAGTAGTGTGTATAAATTTATAACATAACATATCTAAATTTTTGACTCTAGTGCTTCTTTAATTTGTACGTTATTTAGAGTTAAAATTATCAAAATCATATCATTGATTAATTTCGAAGAGATGCCCTGCTTATTTAATTATTAGAGTAATCTAGTGGTTAAGGTAGGTTTGAATGTAATTAAAGAAAAGAGTAATTGAAAGGTAAATTAAATTAAAGATTAATCAAATTGTCAATAGAAGCAACTACCTAGGAAATAGTCTCCAAGAGAGTGTTTCCTCTGCTTCTGTTGACAATTTGGATACGTAATTTACCGATACGGATATATATAAAGGTCCCTACTAGTTCGCTTTTGAATTATGGTAATGATGGTGATCATTTAAGGTCCCTACTCGTTTGATTTGATTACATTTCGTTACACCCATATATGGGTGTACCGATTACTGGTAATCATTAGGTCCCTACTCATTTGCTTTGATTACAAATCGTTACACCCATATATGGGTGTACCGATTACTGGTAATCATAAGGTCCCTACTCGTATGGCTTTGATTACATTTCGTTACACCCATATATGGGTGTACCGATTACTTAGGTAATCGGTGCAATTGTAATCATAAGGTCCCTACTCGTTGGACTACGAGTTGGTACCCGTTTCGGTAGTATCGGTATGCCGGGTATGCCCATGGATCTTATATGGTACTCTATCCCAGTGAAAGTAACTGAATCATAGAGGTAATCGTTACTTCTCAAAATGAGTAATCGTTAGTTCCGATCAGAGTGAGTAAAGAATACCAAAGTAACGATTAGTTACTTTTTGCCCATCTCTAGTCGCTCCTCCGACTTCGCCGAATTCCTCTCCTGTCATTCCTCTACGGCCGCGGGTCGCTCGTCCGACGTCAGCCGAATCCCTCGCCTGCCCACGGAGACGCCCAGCCTTGTCCCGCGCCGCTTCCGTCAGTCCGAGTTCCGAGCCGAGGGTCGAAGGCCGACCTCCTTGGAATCACCGTAAGTGATTGTTCGCCCCTACTCCCCGGTGCCTGACCCCCCCTTTTGTGTACATGGAAAAAGGGCTTAAATAAAGACTTGTGCCAAACCATCCCTCTATTGTTTGATTGAATCCAGGATACGCTCCCATCAATGGTGCCGCGTCTAGCAACCACGCGACACAAGATCCCATATTTGTAGAAATTTGAATGAAATATTAACGGCATTATTATTATCTTGCGGAACCGTCGCTTGAAAGCATTCAAATGTCAATTCGGAAATAAGTACTCGTAGTTCACACGGCTTCAAGTCCTTCAGTACTGAAGGTGAAGAAAAATAATAAGCGTTATGACCGGAATGGAAAGAGGTAGGACGTATGCTAATAAGTATGAAGAAAAATCAAGTTGGGAATGTGGAGCCTGCTGAACAGTAAGAATCTATAAGGAATTTTACCATTTTCCATTCAAAATTTACCTTAACCGGTATGGTTCCCTTCGTACGATAATAATGTAATGTATTTTGCTAAATGAATTTAGAAGGAAGGATTTTAATCAGAATAAAAGTGTCCATGACAGAGAGATGTAAGAGTTAATGTATGTTAGTACGTATACAATGACCCAGTCCGAAAGGATGGAGGAAGTCAAATAAGTTATTAAATCATAATACACACATATAAAACATTGAAAATTCACATTTTCGCACCAGAACATTAGCAATTTATTCATGCACCGTAAACTTTAAGTTTGTTTAGACTTGATTGGGACCGATTTAACAACAATAATAATCACTGCAATTATTTTGCACGAGTTGAATTAACATATTCAATAACTGATCATTCACCACTGACATATTATATACAAGTGTTTAACTCTGGAGATTTAAATTAGTTAGGACTACTTAAATTTTGCAAGTTTTAAAAATGTCTTTGACCACTGCAAGTATTTCTGCTTTATGAATGTTTGAATTATAATTCTTCTAAATATTTCTCAATATTAGGTTTCATAACATCGCTTATCGTGTGAGTGAAGGTTTCTCGGGTTTCACAACGGGTAAGATTATTTAAATGGGTCAACGTTTCGACGGTTGACTCAGCCATCGTCATCAGGATAATGAGTCGAGCGAGGGTGCTGGCGGTTATATATAGTCGCAGATTGTTGTGGGAGCCGTTACGTGCTCTTTGAATTTCGTCAATTACTGGGCGCCAAGTCCTACTTAAGTTGAAGCCGTTGTCTCTATGTTGATGTTATTTTGCTCCATCTGTGTCAATATCGCTTCTTTTTGATATTCTTTCCCAATATTTGGACGCCATCTGTGTCAATATCGCTTCTATTTGATATTCTTTCCCAATATTTGGACGCCATCTGTGTCAATATCGCTTCTTTTTGATATTTTTCCCCAATATTTGGACGCCCGGGGAAAGTAGTGTGGAATTTGGGAAATCGACACGATGTCCATGGTCAAGGCTATGCTCACCTAATGCAGACTTCTCCGGTTGGAAAAGCCTAATACTTCTTTCATGCTCTTTGATTCTTTTCTCGATGGTCCATCCTGTCTCGCCAATATACGTCCAACCACACTCGCATGGTATGCGGTATATACCTGTTGTTTTTAGGCCGAGGTTGTCCTTAAAGATGGCTGAGTCAACCATCGAAACGTTGATTCATTTAAATAATCTTACCCGGTGTGAAACCCAAGAAACTTTCACTCATATAATTCGCCGAGAAAACCTTAAATCACTTGTCGTGATTCGGATCCTGATGTCCACCGGATGTGTACACACATACATACTATCTCCGTACTTCGCGTACTTCTCTCTGCCTCCTCTCCTAAGGTTTCTTCTCAGCGTCTTTTAATTCCTCCCGTTATTGATTATCGCCACCGTCCTTCCTGCAATGATGCGTGTCTTCCTTCTTCGGAAACACTTTTATCTTCAATTCTCTACTCCTCCTCCTACGTCGTATTCTTCATCCGTTTCTTCTCCCGTTCATCCATCTTTCTCGCTTCTTGCTTTCCTATCCCTCTCCACGCACAACGTTACTTGTTTATTATTATTCTTTTTGTTTCTTAGCATCGCCATCTTACTTGTTACATTTACTTGTGGTGCTCTCAATTTGGGGCGTTCGCCACGCCGCGGTGCTTTCGATGTTTAATGAAATAGCCGTATATCGCCGCCTATCGGTGGCTCTTCTCTCCGAGGTGTGAGCCGAACAATTGAAGAGCATCAAGCGTATTTTTTTCACAGCTTGTGTAAAACAATTGTGTAAAATTCACAGTGAAAAAATCATTCACCTGGACTGGGATTCGAACCCAGACCCCCCGATTTTGCGCCGAGTGCTCTACCAGTTAAGGTACCGTGCAAACAATGCCAAAGTACCCGTGAGCGAACGCTAAGCGCTACTGTCGCTACGCTACGACGTAAAGCCAAGCTTTAAACACAAAGGTGATAACTTAATTGACAAATTCAAAGAACTGCGGAACTGGCCGCGCAGTAACTTGAACGGAGTCACCCGCTAGTGGTGAGTAGTACACGTGAAGACATCTCGCTCCTTAAAGCCTCCATAAAATGCACAGAGAGAGAGATGACGCCTGGGTAGCTTCACTGGTAGAGCACTCGGCGCAAAATCACGGGAGTTGTTTAATTGCATTCGGCCTCCTGGCGATCGCCAATCGCTTGCGTCAACAGCCTGCTATCGCCATGCTTAATCGAAAGCACACCTATAAACTCTAAATTTTTGCATTGTTACCTTAGAAATTATTATTAATATTGCTATTTTTATTTAATTATGACATATAACCGTGATGATCGCGGAATATTAATGATTGTTTGTGGACGTTGTGTCACAATATAAATAACTTCCTGGCGCAGCAGTATAAATTCAATATATCATGCAATTTGTAGCTCTGATCGTGAGCTACAATATGTACCCATATTGCTGATTTCATTCATATCATCAGGATGTTCTAACATCAAAAATTGTATTTTTCTCTTAAGCAATGAGTGAAATTTATATGTTCCACTATTTCCTAGTGTGCTTCCATCTACGTTGCAATTCCATAACATTACCTCGCCCAACAAGATCATGAACTCTGTTCCAAATTAACATCGCTTTGCGCCATCATTGAAATGACACCTTGCCTAAATACAGCACGGACCCCGTACTGTGTGCGCAGGTACATAGGCGCCATTTTAAAAATCGTCATTCACAATTATTGATAAGCACCAATTTCGATTATGAACACTGCCACCCTGCCGGTAGAACATCAAAAGTTTAAGCGTGCCGTTTGTTTCTTTTGTCTTTTTATGTACTCCAGAATATCAAATGCGGAAGGAAAGTTTATTTTGATCCCCAGGGGCAATGTGTTATTGCATTCCTAGGAATTCCAGGAGATAGTATTTGGAACTTTTGTCTTAAAAGAAAAAGAAGTGTTTCCACGGGAAAAGGAAATTTTCCTAAAGCTTTGTTCGCGTCGCTTGCCCCATCTGCGACTTGTGCACCCGAGAGGGCAAGAGGGAAAAGAAGAGGGCAGAAAGGTTCAACTCCTGCGACGCGAACGCTTTTGCGGAAAAGATGGCGCGCAATATAATTTTAAGAAATCTGCTCCAAGGGCTTCAGGATTCTTCAGATGAAGATGATATTCATTATGTATTACCAGCATTAGTTCAGCCACAGGAGAGAGGTAGTAAAATTATGTGTCAATCCATTGAATATTGCGATTTGGCCGTGTTGATTCAGATGGGTGCGTGATCTGGCCAAACACACAGTGATAAAGAAAGATTTAATTGTAATTCGGTGCGATCACTTTGCTTTTTGTATGTAGACTATCAGTAAACATCTAGGTGAAGCTTGGTGATCATGGTCCCTATGATTTAAATCCAAAACTGTTTATTTATAAATCTGAAAGTGGTGACGTTCACTGGCGCCCATTTATCAATTTCATCCGGACTATGTTTTTTCTTTTTTGTGTTTTCTTACGGTTCACATTTATGCAGTTCAGATATGGCATACGTTATCTCTTTAAGCTTCGATTTTTTTTTTAAATATGCATGAAATTGTCAATAAATTACTTGTCATTGTGCCTAACACGTTCCTATTTTTCCATGAATGACTAATTTATTCGTAACCTTCTATTTGTCTTCTTACATTCGTGATGTCATTTTCACGATAGCTTATCTCCATTATATTCCCTGTATTTTCTCAGGTAATTTACAGCATCTTTACGCTGCCATCGATGTTATTGAACGCCAGGAGAGGAATGCCGTCCCAGGCTACGTAGAAAATATAATACCTCTGTATAGTGACAGTGAGTTTGTGAGGCATTTCTGATTAAAACCCGGCATAGTGCAAGATCTAATTGGGAAATTTCAAATGTCACCCGATTTTACAACTTTTCGATTTTGTAGTTTGCTTTTTCTATTTTCATTTATAAGATAATTTCATTTATATTATATTTATATAATCAAATAAAATATTCTTCCTTACACTTTTACAGGTCAGGGTTACTTACTAGGGGATAGTGCATACCCTTGCTCTCCATACCTAATAACCCCATTCAGGGATATTGGGCACCATACAAGAGCACAGAGAAAATTTAATTTCGTGCACAGTAGCTGCCGTATCACTGTGGAGCACACATTTGAGTGGTTAAAACAAAGGTTCCGTCAGCTATACCACCTCAAAACTAGAGATTTAATTGAGATTGTGAGGATTATCCATGCCTGTTGTGTTTTACACAATATTGCAGACCTAGATGATTTGGAGGGGTTTGAGGAACCCCTGCCTGAGGATCACCCTGACAGGGAAGCTGAAGTGATTCATGGTGCTGAGGGAATCATTGATAACCTGGGAGACCCTGTTGATGCCGATGGGGGGAAAATTCTCAGGGATGAAATTTGTAGGCAACTGGCAATGAGAGGGGCCAATTTGTAGAGGGTTATCCCCTATTCCAGGTTTCACTGATTTTTATATACTTTACATACCATTACATTCATTTACAACATTACTCTCTGTTTCATTTCTAAATATAACTAAATGATGAAGGCAAAATAAATTGTGTTACTATAATTTATTCATCCCTATTAAGGAGCTCCTTTAACAAAGCCACTTGCTCACTAAGAATTTCATTCCTTCTTGCTCTTTGAGCATTAGCCTCCTCTTTCAGGGCATTACTTATTGCATTGGCACTTTTCATCTCTTCTAAAATAGCCTTATCCTGCTCCATTTGCTTTTCAATGAGGCATGACTGCCTAGCGACTTCCTCTTTCACAGCTTCAAGGACCATTGCCGTTTTCCCATCCCGTTTCGTGATTTTTGTTTTAGCCAGAGGCTCTTTCTGGCTATCAGAGGATCGACCTTCTGGGAGAGATACTTCCTCTAGCACTGTTGACGATGTGGATGGCCCAGAGTGGACACTTCCACTTTCAGGAGTTTCAACACTGTAAAGAGATTCATTTGTCCAGCCTTTATTTATAGCAAACATATCTCAATTCCCACTTTTGTGAGAGTGAGCTATGATTTCACCCCTCCCCTAACTGTAGCATGCAAAGCATTGAAATGATTTGTACATCCAAAATACTGACTTTGGCAAGGCACCACTGGTGCTTCCTATGGTCAATCCATGTCGGCCAGACACCACCTTGGGAACAATTTTGTGTTTTTTCCCAAATATTTCTAACATTTCCCTATGGCCAGATATAAAAGTGAAATATTATTATTAGGAGGAAACATTATTATAGGAGTAATTAAGATATGACAGTAAGGGAAAGTTTAAAACTATAAAAAATAAACTTACGTTTCATAATTTAAGATCTTGCGACCTCTACCTGTTTTATTAGATGCCACATGTAACTTAAATGCCCTCTCCAGGGACTTATATTTGTAGCATACCTGCACTGCAGAAATGGCATACCCATGCTTCTGCATTTCTGATGCTATTGCCTCGTACAGTCTTTTTTGGATCAGTATCTTCCCACATTTTTGCTTATAATTAAAATAGGCATAAAAAAAAAGTTTTGTGGAAGAATCATCCCAGGCAAACTGCTGCTGGTTGACGGTGTCCTCTTGGGGTGGGATACTGGGAACTGCAGTAGGAGCCGGTTTGTGTGGGAGAACCAGTTTAACCTTTTGGTTATTGCCAATATCAGCCATCAAAAACTCCTGACTATGGTCAATTTCCGTGGCCAATATCTTTATAACGGAGGAACCATCTAATAAGTGGAAATATATGCTGATAAATAATGAACGCTAGATCCAGGAAATTATAATAATTTACTGGCAATGTGAAGTAAATTAGATAATTGAGCTAACTTCTGCAATGTAATTAATACAAACAAAAGTTTGGAAGAATTGTGTTTGGTATGGAGTAAATTTTAGAAACAAACTACATATTTTGAATTAAAAAACTAGGATATACCTTCCAGCATAAATGACATCATTCCATTCTCGTCGAGAATTACATCATTGTCTGCATTCAA
Organism: Pyrrhosoma nymphula; assembly: GCA_963573305.1. NCBI lineage: Eukaryota > Metazoa > Arthropoda > Insecta > Odonata > Coenagrionidae > Pyrrhosoma > Pyrrhosoma nymphula. The sequence continues at coordinate 450,916 of CAUYRF010000001.1, forward strand.
TAGAGGAAGAGCTGTCATTATAACGTAGAATATAGCAAATTATATTTTCATATAATTTTAAAAACTATATAGTTGCAAATATTCCGTCACAACGAGTGTCTTTTATTTCCTCGAATAAAAAAATAACCATAATGCGATTTTTTTCTGTCTGGCATCAGTCCCGTGAATATATTCATCTGACCACAAACATTTGGGAGTTGTTCAAAGATGAGCTATATTATTTTATTAATCCTTAATCTACTAATATAATTTACAGCCTGTGCTAATTATAAAAACTACCTGTCAGTTTAATTTAACGATATTTAGTACTTTTAATTCTTTATGAAGTACATCTAAGCAACTTAATAAGAATGTATCTGAGTAGCCAGGATCAACACCAAAATGTTACTTTGGTTGATAATAAATTTTTGGCCGAGGCGACAGTTTGGACTTAATAAATCGAACGAAGGAAGGAGTTTATTGGCGTTCGGTCCCACCCCATCGCGTATTCTAGAAATAATCCTATGAATATATTTCTTTTAAACATTTGAGGGCGATAGGTTTAAAGCAGAAGGCATTCCTCGTTAATGCTGTTGGTAGTGCGACAGTCAAAATCCCTCTAATTTTAAGAAGCAATTATAATCATACAGCGATAGATATTGAAATGCCATATATAATTCAGTGATATTTTATTCCCTCGGATAATTAAGTCCAGTCGGAGTTACATTCTGTGGTAGAATTCATATTATATTCGTCTTCGATACGCTGTAACAGCAGAAGAAAATGTTGAGATCGTCTGCTTCTTCAGTTCAGTTCGTCTGCTTCTTCCCATAATTCTCTCTGCTGCCCTCCGTGCCACTTTTGCCCCACCATTGACGAGGGTGCAAAAGGGGCAGGCAGAAGTTGCAACTTTTGAACCCGAACCCGCGACGCGAACAGCGTTCGTCACTTGCACCTTCCGCGACGCGAACGGAAAGGGGCAAGAAGGCGCAAAAAAGTGCACCCTGCCGGTAGAACATCAAAAGTTTAAGCGTGCCGTTTGTTTCTTTTGTCTTTTTATGTACTCCAGAATATCAAATGCGGAAGGAAAGTTTATTTTGATCCCCAGGAGCAATGTGTTATTGCATTCCTAGGAATTCCAGGAGATAGTATTTGGAACTTTTTTTTAAAGAAAAAGAAGTGTTTCCACGGGAAAAGGAAATTTTCCTAAGTGTCGGAGCGCGCGGCGAACCTTTGCGTCGTCTGCTGCGGCCCACCGCGCATGCGCGGAAAACACCTGTTTTTCGCCGGCCTCGCCGCACAGAGTTCTTGATTGCGCTCTCTCTGCTCCCGTCTGTCGTCCCTTGCGCTTCGCCTGGCAGCCGCCTACTTGCAGTCCTCTCCGGCTCAACTCCGTGAAGGGCATACATGCTACGAGGAAGTCGTCCAAGGATTTCAACCATTTTCATATCACCATTCTTATTGTTTGAATTATTCCTTACAATAAACTGTTTTGTAACAAGCATAACTAAGCCAGGAATCTTTGATTATTCCTGCAAGAAACACTAAGGTTTAGAAACTTCCTACATTGAACCAGTTTTAATTATGCAAGCAGAGGGAAGTAGATTGGAAGAATCTCAGGGACATGAATGGTGTCGTGTAAGAGGGAGGGGTATTTGGTGTGTGGGAGAAGGGTGGAGGAGGAGAGGCATAAGGATGTTGGAGAGGTCGCTTATAGCCCTACAAGTCACAAGACGCACCACTGCAACTCTGGGAACATTTGTCTCGCCACTTGGGGGCGCTCGTTTCCGAAAGCGGATTCCATGAGAAGGAATTATAATATGCGTCCCAGGGGAGGAAGGGGAGTGAGGGAAGGAAAAAAGGCAATGGAGGCAGGTTGGTTAGACAGTCGTGTTCAGATTTGGTTCCTGTAGGCACGAGGCTTCATTAGAATGAAAATATTCTTCCCTCTTTAGAAACCCTACATCAACTGTCTCAAAACTGTAAAACACCAGAAGAGTGGCGACCATATCGGAGGTGTCCACGTCTTACCACACTTACCTCCCACCTTGCGCTCAAGTATTATTAATGCGGACGAATATGGAAACACCTTAAGGATCTATCCTCCAACCTACTATTCACCATTACCAACTGCGAAAAATGCATTGCCGCGGGGCAATTTTTATTCATTGTGGTTTATTTTAAGTAAGAGGAAGAATATCAACATTTCCTTAAAATGAAAAGTTTTGCAATATCTTTTCCTTAATGTATGTATACGTAAAAGAAAGAAATAGAAATACTTTGCTTATTTTCTACAATTTTACTTTAATTGTCGACTAGTTTCGATACACTGTATCATCTTCAACGGACTAGTGATACAAAAAACATAGGGACATAGTTATATACTGAATGGGTTGGGAAGGGGTGGGGAAGGATATGGAAGCGGTTGGTAGGAACATGTCAAATTAGTGAATAGGTGGGGTGGGGAAGCGAAATATTGCCTATTCACTAATTAGACATGTTCCTACCAACCGCTTCCATATCCTTCCCCACCCCTTCCCAACCCATTCAGTATATAACTATGTCCCTATGTTTTTTGTACCACTAGTCCGTTGAAGATGATACAGTGTATCGAAACTAGTCGACAATTAAAGTAAAATTGTAGAAAATAAGCAAAGTATTTCTATTTCTTTCTTTTAATATGGATTTCTACAAAGTAAAGGCCTCAACCATGAAGTGTATCTTATCTTATCTTTATCTTATCTTATACGTAACTTCGATATTGATATACTTTTCTACATCTTGGAAATTTAAATCTAACTTTCGGCCATTTTAAAAATCAAAGAATGGGTAAAATTTAATTTTAAAATAATATTTGTGTTTCGAAGATGTCGTTCACTTCGTTAAAAAAAGTTTGAAGTGCACGAATCAAATATTTTGTCCGTGACGAGATGAAGATTAAGACCGTTTCGCCGTTCTCCCAGTTTTTCGCGTGTTTTTCTTCACTCTTTCGACCGTAGAAGCTAAACGTTTACATTCAAACACTTTTCAACGAATGCACTTTGTAGTCAAAGAAACAAGGAGTAAAATGATATATTACACGACTCTATGGAGCCTCGCCGGAATTTTATACAAATGCTTAAAGTTCAGCGTTCTACCTTTTTTGCGACGATAGTAGTTCACTGCGATGTAATGACCATGGTATGGTACTAAAATATTGAGGAGAAGGAGGTGTTGAGGAAAATTGAATAGCATAGTACGAAAAGATTTGGGGTGGGGCTATTATGTACCATCTCCTAGAAATGAATTTTCATACTTGATTACATATTGATTTTTAAGCCAAATCGTTGGTCGGCAAGCGAAATAAAAAATTGCATGAGCTCTGCACAGTTTCCTTCATTTGACAATGAGGAGTAAATTGGGAAAACCTTGGAGGAGTTAGGACATGGCCATAACATAGTAGAATGGATAAAAGAAATTATATTGAATAAATCAGTGCAGAGTGAAGACTTGACCTGGATTAACTAGGTGGTTTTAAATAAATAGAGGGCTAAAACAAGGAAGCATACTGTCTCACTTAAATACTTGTCAAGGATGGTTAAAATTGAAATAAGAAAAAAATGGAGAAACGCGGCATAAATTATGCAGACGTTATGGAAACGTGTGGATAAGAAATAGACAATGTTCAGAAAGAGCATAATGGATGGGAGACCCACTTGTGAAATTAGGACGAATGGAAAATACGTAGTGAAGAAAAGAGTAATGATCATAGAATGAGACACGAATGTTGAAGAAGTCAGCCAGCTATAGGGCAGTCCTCTGAAAGTTTAAGAAAACTCCACTTATATATAGATGCTGATGTAGCTATTGAAGGTGGAATGAAGTATGATGTTGTGATAAGAGAAAGCAATAAAGCTGATTCAGAGTGTGAAACATCTATTCTGATACAGATAAGTACCGAAAAAGGTGACAACAATGATGCATCACATTAATTTCATACCAATTGTTACATGTGCCTTTAGAAAGATGAGTCACGAACGATAGGGAATGGAAAAGACTGCTAGCTGGGGAAAATTTAGTTCTTGAGGAGAAGTATGGAAAAAGAGAATAGTCACATAGAAAAAAATACCGACATCAGAATTGAAATTGGAGTTAGTTGCTTTAAAGAAATGTATAACGGCCACTTGTATCCGCGATGAGCTGCAGATCTCTCGCAGAGTAACCTTCGATACATTTAAAGACACTCGCGAACACTATCCTCCTTTCACTGCGCCGATGGAGCAAATTTTGACACACGACATTTTCATAAGCAGGCATTGTTCTAATAAGCAGTGCCTGTGGCGGTGAAGAGATCTGCTTCGGGATGAAGGAAAGTGAGATGTATGAATGACTTGGGAAGAGTAGGTGGAGGCAGCGAAGTTGGAGGTCACTTCTTTCTTTGAAGCGTCGCGGAAAGGTCAGAGGTCAAACTTTGACAAACCTGGAGAGAGCAGTAAGGGGGAGAGGGGAGGAAGAGACGTAGTTAACGCTTGCGAAACGTCGAATGGACAGAGGAAGAAGGATTTGTGCGCGGAGGACGGAAGAAAAAGAGGCTACGGAGTAGGTATAGGTGTCGCAAAACTTGGTGGCACTCGCCCGTAAGGAAAATGACGTCAGGGAGAGGAGAGCATACAAGATAGAGGAGGGATAAAGATGCTTAGGTTCTCTCCTGTCAAGTCCCCAAACTGTGAGCCCTTTGAATAACCTTGCCCGCTCATCAACGTTAAATTCGTCCTCAGCGACATTATACTCTCCACTGGCGAGTGCCACCAAGTTTCGCCTCCCATAGTATCATATTCCCGGTGTACTCCGCTGTTCAGAAGGTTGCGTTTTATTCATATGTTTCTCTCTCTTCATATGTCTCTCGGTGCGCTTCAGCAGACGGGATGTATTGAGTGAAGATGCAGAGAGATATATATATTGAAAGCCCTCGGCATATGAACCGCAGAGATATGTCACCACCGCACAAACAGGGAGGAATCAGGCGAGATGTTGTGGAATATGAAGTTCATAATAAGAAATAAGATAATACAATTTTCCACAGATAAAGTTTCCACAGATAAAGTATTTTAATCGACCCCAGTTTCGATGAACTGCATCATCAGGAGGTCACCTGACGATAACGCAGTGCATCGAAACCCTGGTCAAATTAAAACATTATCTGTGGAAAATTTTAATATCTTATTTCTTATTGTGTCTCCAAAGGAGATGGGGTTGGGTGTCCCGAGGTGTTGCGTGGAGGAAGTACATTTAAGGAACGGGAATTCCCCGCACACTATTTGTCGCAGCGGGAGTCACCATCCTCCTTCATGCTGTGGCCGTCTAGTTCTTGTAAACCATTCCAGAGAAGTCCACGACGTAACATAAAGCCTTTGAAAATCCCTTTAGCGTCAGCAACCATCAATCCGATTATTATTATTGATTCGCTGCAGCTCTCCAACTCTCTACGCGAACCGCTTCATTCCTTCACAATCCCTAACTCTGAAGGAAACATTTCAAAATTATTACATGTATTCCATTCCTTGGTCTTCTTCGCTCATTCTTATCTCCTTCCATTAATGTTGTCAAGACCAAGCAGGGCTTGTCGCCACCAAGTAAATTTCAATAGTTCCGCATCTTAGTTGGCGTTGCCGAATGATAATTGCAATTATTGTGTGGTTGGGTCAGGGATGTAAGATGAATCTAACCTTTAGTCGCAGGGAGAACCACCTATAATATTATAATAGAACTATGTATTCTAGCTACAGGCCGGCCTCTAGTCACGAAAATCCCCGATCCTTGCTTTCCCGCGTTTAATTTTGAATCACACTCGAAGCAACTCTTATGCGGGTTAGTTTCACATCAGATTTAGCGTCGAAAACCGCAGTAAGGAATACTCAAGCACTTTTAGTTTAAAAAATCGAAATGTTTACTTACCTATCAGTGCGAACATGTAACATCTACATACTGCCCCGCAAGCCGCCTCAATAGGCGTGTGGCGGGGGGTGTTAGGACACCAGCCGTTTACATATAAAAGAGGAAACGCTCTAATGAAAGTACGCCCAGCATTTATTAAAGTCCCTCATTGTTCGGGGGAAAAATGAATTCCCATACCTATGCGTTCGGCAAAATATCTCTCTTAATTTATCGTTTCTGTCGCGTCTGTTTCTTAGGCGCGTTATTTAAACCAATTTAAACGCAGGAAAGCCGAAAGCAGACGACAGCTATATAGAATCACCCAATCACCTTATTTTCTATCTAGTGGTAGAAAATGGAAACTCGAGGCCCTCTATTAGGATCCTAATAGAGGGCCTCTAATGGAAACGACACATTCAGTTGTCATCCAGCTTGTGTTGGCGGCTTCTTTGGTTATGTTCGCTCGAATTGTTTTTTTATTTTGACCTATTGCTTGTATTGGTTTTCCTCTACCGCTTTGGCCTTTGATTCGTTTGGCCCTTACTCTCCTGATTTGACCACTGCACCTCATTGGACTACCCGAACGGAACTGTTATTAAGCAACGTACATTGGACCATACTCTCCTGATCACGACCCTCGCACTGCTTCTCGATGTCATTTCGGATGAGGCCGAGGACCTCAAAAAACTGCTCCTCTGTCATCCGCTTGAAATTTCGGAAGGCATCGCGATCTTCCACTGTGAGAGTATATAGCAGTATATAGCCCTCGACCTCCTTTGAAACCACGGCCTCGTCCAAATCGATCTCCTCCTCCGCCGTTTTATCATTTCACCTGCCGCGACAATAACCGCAAATATTGCTGCAGCATCAGTCAATGTTTCCGCTTCGTCGAGATCCATGTTATTCGCAATCAGTTCCTTGTGGGTAGTCCAAGCAATGCGAGGGTCGAAATCGGGAGAGTGTTGTCCAAAGTACGTTGGTTTATAATGGTTCCGTTCGGGTAGTCCAATTAAGTGCAGGCGTCAAATCAGGAGAGTAAGGGCCAAATTAAGCAAAGGTCAAAGCGGGAGAGAAAAATCCAAGACAAGCAAGAGGTCAAAAAAAAAAAAAACAATTCGAGCGCACGTAACCAAAGAAGCCGCCAACACAAGCCAGATGACAACTGAATGAGTCATTTGCGTCGTCTGCCACCAGGTGTCTCTGTAATAAGGTCAACTGTCTGGACGAACAGGTTCTATTTTCTGTTCATAAATTCATACAATCGTACATTTTGGTGTGGTTACACGGTGAATATTCGCGTTCATTCTGGCATTCAGACATTTACACATTTACTTGTACATTCAATGTATCGAGTAACCAGGCCTGAAGACTTGTGGCTTTGAAAAATGCGGGCCCGGATCGCAGAGCCGAACAAATGAAGAACATTATTATTTTTGCGTTTTGGCGGCTATGACAGGGATGCCGGTACGTTCAGAGATTAGAATTTTCCTGGTTAACTGAGTTTCTGGATTTCACCTGTAGCTCATATAACCATGGATACTAGATATACGTCAAAAAAGTTTTTAGACACTATTCATGAAAGTTTTACTCGTCCATTTTGGCATTTACGTGAGTTGGGATCTGACGTGTCTGTTACTGAAGTTCCCTCCAGAATTTCAACAAGGACACGTTGCAATCACTTCGCCAAACTATAGAAGCAAGGTAAGTTGTTTTTCTTATTTACTTCTTTTTATTGCGCTGAACACGATAGCTCGTCTCTCCATCGCTGTTTAAGAAATCGTGCACATATTTAGATTAAGTTCACCATGTGAGTTGTGTGTTATTCTTTCTCTGTACCAACAGTTACTTTTTATTGTATTTACCGGTGTATTTTCACGTTTTGTGGCATGTCCAGAGAAGTGTTCCACCTGTACCGTCTAGTACCACTACTTTCGCATGGTGTACAGAACTCATTTGCCTTTATGAAAAGCAAATCTTTTAAGAGGTGATTTCTGTGGTACCTAAATTAGTGGAATAAATGAGAACATCAGTGAATACATTTTTTTACTGTAATTTGCGTTGCATGTGTATTTGAGCCGTGAACTGTTTTATCTGTTTTATTTTCATTTTGTGATACTTCAGTCCTTTCAGTTGTAACTTTGTGGAAGTCTATTTCGAATTATGACAAGGAACGATGTTTAAATCTACAGAGTTTTTTTTATTTGCATCTGATGATGACGCCGTAGCGTTGAAACTACTGGTACCAATAAAAAAACTCTGGATTCAAACATAATTGGACTTGTCATTATTTGTGATACATGTTTAAAACTTAAAGCCACACATGCCATTTTATAACTTATGAACCCATGCTATCTAGAGTAATAATAATTAGGGGTTTTACTCATCTACTGTGTTCTGCTATTTACCATTTACAAAATACAAAGGCAATGACTTAGCGAACTATTTACGATTGGGGTTCGTCTACATCGAGGCCTTTTAAGTTCTCTCTCTTTTCCGTTTTTATCGGCTGTTACAACTTGAGAATGTATTTGTAATTTCCAAATGTAACCTTGGCTTTGTCTTTTGAAGTGGAGTGCACTCGTGAGTTCTTTCAGCTTTAGCTTCTCGAATGCATATTGGGTGATATTCTAAAAGCCATTCATACTAGGGAAACACAAATCTCAATTAACTGGAATAATAAGTTATTAGTCCAATGCCATGTACCTCATTTCATTTTTTCTGAGGTTAACTACTTATCAAAAGTTTTGAGAGGTGTTCCTTGCAGTTGGTAACTGAAACTAACAGATTTTGCTTGTTTGGTTTACATAACCTGAGATTAACTATGAGGGCTACTTAGTGCATAGTGGTGCAGTGAGCATTATTGCTTAAGAATATGTGTTGATCAGCAAGTGTTTTATATAACCTAACATTATATGCTCTGTTGATTTGGATATTGTATTCCATTACAAAATCTATTTGGGTATTGTATACCAAAATATAATATTTAAAATTATTTCTTATATTAGACAGTGGTTATAACTTGTATTTCTAGCTGGGATCCAAGCAGCATGTCCTACTTCAACAGAAGCTGAAGTGAATATCGAAGTGGGTGTAAGTTTGGCACAGGCCCATGACCGTAAGGGAGGAAGATCTCAGCTCCAAAATGTGTGTGTGTGTGTGATGTAAGGACAATAGAGGGAATAAGAGAAGTAAATGTGTGGACATGTGGTTTATTAACTCACTCGGGTCATTCCATATACGTATAGTGGTCCAGACGTGGTGGTTGCTTGATGATTTTTTATATTTTTACCATACAAACTACCATTTATTGAGAATACAAATATGTCATTATTTAACTTTTTTAAATTATATTTTCCTGACAGTGGCCATTTTTATGTTAACGAAACACCGATTTCAGTGTTCTGCAGTTAAAGCAAATATCTGTAATTCTGTGTATCCTAGAACACTCAAACAAAAACCAATCGATTCAGTAAATAATGAACTTAAATAAAGGTTGGGTAATGTATCGACCTAAAATTAAGTCCAAAGGTCCAAATATTGCTTCAAAGTTATCATCACTTAACTAAAAAAATCAATTTTTACTTTTTTTTTAGATAGGACGACAAGATATTTAATGTTTGTATTTTTTTATTTGAAAGGTATCAAGCCATGCTTTAAGTATGCAGAATTTTAAGCTGTGGACTTTTTATTAAATTTTTTTGAAAGTTCTTGATTTGTCAAAATTTCCAAAGTTTAATGTCCATCATCTCTGTTGGGCATGATAATAAAAATTTGAAATTTGGCTCATTTATAGTCCTTTATATGAGGAATAACGAGTAAAAATTTTGTTTTGTGGACTCGACTAGTTATAAAGATATTAAACATTAAAAAGTATCAAAATATTGACAAAGTCGAGATCAACACCTTTTGTACTCTCTTAAGTAATGTTTGATGCCTTTAAAATCATTACCATAACTCATTAATCAGTTTTTCACCTCATTTAACATGTTATTCATTATAAAGTAAAAATTATGTATTGTTAACTTTAGCTTAAATGTAAATGCAGGCCTTAGAATACAAAGAATATATGGAATTCAAAGAAACTTACCCATATATTAACATTGTCCATTTGAAATTTTGTGGACATTTACCAAATATGTAGGTGTTTTGTAGCAGGGGGTTCGGGATCCCATAGTGTTTGTGTTTGTTCATATCACCAGAATGTAAAACTAATGATAGACGGGTCTAAAGTAAATGTTGACTACAAAGACTTACTTGATCCACTAGTGTGAGATTTACAAAGGTATGAAACAGTCTCCAACACATTCATTATTTCTCTAAGCTCTTGCATCGTATAGTAACAAAACCACATGCCTATTGAACTTTGTTTCCAGTCCAGGGCATCCATTTTGGAACAATACACGTGATACATGTCGAGTGACATGGTGTCCAACGGGCTCCATATATATTCCCTACACATTGGCCGGCTCCGGGCAACAATGACAAGAGTGGGGCCATATCACTTGTAGTCTAACGATTGAAAAACTCCGTTTGTAGGCAGCAAGGATTTACCACTTCCTACTGTCTCATGTCTTCTTTCGTGTCCCATTCACTTCCAGTTCCCTGGAAGTGAATATTTTTCGCCGCGATCCCTAAGCATTTGAGTGTGACGGCATTCTATACTTTTCTCTTTTTCTCTCTCTCGCTCTTTTGCAGAACCTGTATCTCAGCTGCCTCCGCAGATCGACCACTTCCTGCCCAGCGTGAATGTCAGGACTGACGGCTCAAGCGACGGACCTTGTAGTGTGCGCCGTCCAGGGAGCCCCGCTCCAATGTGCAGGTAAAGCAAACCGGGTTGTGTTTATGTGTGTACGTTGAGCCTTTTTTGGACATACGCTACCTCAAGCCTGTTGGGGTGTACATATATATGTGTGTGTGTAAGTATGTAGGTGGGAGAGACGGTGGACACTGGGGGGAGGGTGTAGGTTGAAATGCGTTGAAGGACTGGCCGCTGTGGAGGTGAGTTTGTCACACTCTCCTTCTGCCGCTGCTCCTCCCTTGCTTTCCCCTTATATTCCGACCCTCCCCTCCATCCCCTCCACCTCCCATCCCTTAGTGCGCTACGGCTAATTAAGAAAAGTGACGTTTTCTTTCGGCCATCCTAACTGGGACGACGGTGACATGTTAACCCCCCCCCCCCACGCGCCATCTCCCCTCCCTGTGATACAGTCCACACCCTTGGGATAAGGGGGAGGAAATTATTTTTATTTTCTTCTCTTCGTTGTCCTCTTCCGCCTTTCTCTCCCCTTCTTATGGCAACGAAAGGGTGGGTTTCCTCGTAATTTATAGATGGGGGATCATGGAAAAACGTCAACGTTTATCGAAAAAGTCTCCCTTCGCCAGCATTTTCCTTATATCCTCCGCATCACATTCGATCTAATGTTTCGATGCATCGACTGCTGTAGTTGTTTCCACTCCAGGAATAGAAATATGCTTCAGAAGTCGGACTCCGAGAGTCCTCGATGACGTCCTTCTCCTTCCCTTGTGATCCCATTAGAAATGTCTCGGACACTTTTTACTTCGATCCACGACTAACTTGTTTGAATGCCCAACAGAGATGCATTTATACTAGAAATGGGTCGGTTCCAGTACCCAGTTCTCAGTAATGCCGGTTCTTGGCCCTTAGAACCGGTATTGTGACAAGGTTTTAAGAATGCTTTGACTTATAAGGACCTAACATGGTTTTAAAGCGCTGTCAAGGACCGCAAAAGTTAGGGAGGGGGGAATAACTATTTTTTCGTGATTTTTTCATAAGGTTCGATGCTACGAAACTCTTATGGTATGAAGTGCCAATTTTTCGGTCCCACTGACTATTATAGAGTTTCTACTGTACATAGTATTTTGATTAAGCATGCTTAAATGGATAGGGTCATTTTGCATGTATACTGCCTGCCACTTGCCGACAGGGACAACAGCACTCTGATGAATAGAAGAAGAATATGATACAGCCCCTAATGCATGATGTGAAGATCATGACTTAAATGCAAAGGTGGGAACAGGAGAGCAGTATTTGTTGGACAAAAGTAGGTCTTGGTTGCCAAGGAAGAATGTAAAGAAGATAACATAGCAATCACTAAATGTTGCAACTGAGAACCAGATAAATTGTTTCAGTTGATGCACAACATGCAACAGACATTTTATCAAAAGAGAGGTGAAGTAGGAAACATCATAATGTGGACTGCATTAAATGTAGGCAAACGACTGCTTAGCTTAGTCCAAACAAAGGTAGAAAATACGTCGTTCATTTTGATTGATTGATTGAAAATAATATGTATTATGATAGCTAAATATCCCAAGGTACTAACTGACGAAATTAGTGCTTCAGAACATTGCTGGGATGGTAGTGACATGAGGGGAAGTGGAAGCAAATGAAACAAAAATAACAGATTTTTCGAAGATATATCCTTTCCGTTTGAATGAATTGAAAATGGATGAAGAAGTGAGAAATTTCTATGCCTCAAAGTTGAAAAGATGGGATTTCAACTTTGGTCAGTTTTCTGCAGTGATGCGAATGGAAAATGGATCGAAACCCAGGAGGGAATCTTATAAGGCATGGATAAGAGTGTACGTACGTACATACCCAAGGCCTTAATCTCCAGGAGTTCTGTAAATTTGCCGATCAGCTCTTGATATGTTTCCTTCAAGTTTTCTATAAACATCTCAAGCACATCTCCAGATTGAATAACTTGATGGAGTTTAATTTCCAATCCCAATTGCCTAGTACTGTCTGCATTACAGAATATCTAACTCAATTTTAATCATTCACCATTTGGATGGGTTTTATGTGCATTATAACTATCGTCAGGAGCAGTGTAAGTAGCATCATTAGAGACATGTGATTAGAGGTGCGCCACTCTGAAAATAACTCGGTAATTTACGTAATTTACCGCGTCCCTTGTAAATTACCACAATTTTCTAGATGACTCACCTATGTTTGAGATAATTTTTCATACCCCAGCGGGCACAATGTTGCATACCCCAGCTGGCACATTGAGGTAACTTTTAAAGAATAAATAGGTAAGTAGCTTACAATGTAAGTCACTTACTTATTTCTTACACATGTATGGCATGACTCCTTGTGGACGAAACAGGTTCTTATGGATAATTGAGGAACGGACTGATGGTCCCAAACCATTCCCTTTTTTGGAGGAAACTGAAACCACGAGAACGATAATTTGGTGTTTATCTGTGACAATTTATAGCGAATTATCCCAGTGGAACGTTTAATTTCAAGTTTTAATAAATTTGGCATCACTTATAAGTTTCAACGTGAAAGAAATAACAGAGTCATTTTTTGTGAAAATATGTAAACAAAGGTTTATTGTGTGTTTTGAATATTGTGTTACGGTGTCCATTGTAACATGCCAGTGATTACCAGTCTTATTTATTTGCTGAGCTGGATTGCATTCGTCTAAGTGTTGATATCTTTACGTACATTGGCAAGGATTTTAAATAACGTGTCATGACAGGAGTTACATTTTAACTGTTACAAATACAGTAGAACCTCTTTTTTACAAACCTCTAATTTACGAATCATTTCGCCTGTCCCGATCTTTGAATTTCGGAAAACCTCCTATATTTCGTAAAATGACCTCCGTTTTACGAAACCTCCATTTTAATGATTTACGAAGTGAGAAGCCGGTCCCTAGGAGTGACTGACCCCTGTTTTATGAAGTATTTGAAATGGTTTTGTCGCAGTGTTTTGAGGTCAATGCATCACTCAATTGTAAACATTCGGCATTATGCGAACGTAAGAATGAGCATTTCAAATTCAAGAAATTGTAGAAAAGGTATCGAAAAACCTTAACAACTTTTTTAATTTAATGCACGCTGCCTCTGCACATATTTTTGGGTCGCGTCTAGCGATGTGAATAGTGTAGTGTTTTAGTATTATTCAGTGAATTTTGCCACCCCAAGTGTCAGCCTTTTATTTCATTGCATTGCTGTGTCCAATGTGAATTTGTGGAAATAATTAGTCCGTCTATGTTAAAGGCGGGTAATGATTCAATAGCAATTAGCAGTAGGATGTTGTCGTTGGCCGGGATTATTGTGTTATTTGAGATTTTAAAATTGTGTGGCGCCCAATTGAAAGAGTGATGATTATTTTCTACTTTAGCAACGTATGTTGTTTCATTATGCTTAATTCAGTAAATTTTACCTCATCAAAAGTTATTTTTTCATTTTCTCGACTTGATGTCATTAGCAATAATGTTCCTTTATTTGAGTGCCTCTATGTGTGCCTGGAGAAATAGTGGAAATAATTGAAAGCTGCCCAATATATATCTCACGGTAGGTGATCGAGAAATAGTGGAAATGATTTAATAAATATCTCACGGTAGGTAATCGTATATGCTGGTTTAGGTGGTAGTACAGCGTTCTGCCGCGTGCTGCGCTACTGTATGTAAGTAGCTTACCCATTGTGAGGCTATTTGACGGCGTTCCTTACCACTGTCTTACCTGTTTTTGATCAATTTCTTACGGAAGCGCCTTACCTCCTGGTAAGCTACTTACCGGTTTCTTACGTATCTCGTAAGAAAAGAGTAAGGAGCGTACTCTGTGCCAGCTGGGACAGATAAGTTCCCAACATGTTCTTTTAACCCAAGTTCACATTTCCCACGTGTTCAATAATAAATTGAGGCATGTGCAGAAAAACCTCCGTGCAACGAATTTGTTGGGACCGGAAAAATCATGACTTCAATGTAGGTGGGGTTTCGATGTATGGAGGTGGTGTGCGGGTTGCGTCTCCACAGGGGCATCCAAGTGTTTCGCGTGCTTTGCGATGCAAGTCGAGTAAATGTCTCAATCTTGCTTTATTCACCGTTAATACCTTTCCTAGAGTGATGATAAACAATTTTTATTGTTTACCATCAAATACCGTGGCTATCACCGTGTTATTTTCAATCTGCGTATTTCTAATTGAAATTATTGTTTTTCTCGTCAATTCTGCTCTATGCCTCATCGCTTACTTAAGTTACGCTCTGAAATTAACGGAGCGCCAAAATTAATGCATAAGGGTTACGTATTTTAAAGTGCTCCATAATTTTTCTGAGTATCTAGAAGATATTATTCTTAGAGTGCAATAAGTAAAGTCTATATCAATTGGCAGTTTTATGCAGCAATTTTGCTTGAAAGAGCACATATTGCCATTTAGACTTCCGAAGTAAAATGCACTGTTGGAATTCCATTGAAATACCGGTAAATATCTATGTTCGTGACCAGAATATACTAGATATCGATAAATGACGATGGAAGTTAGGTGGGGCGAGTTAGTTACCACGAGTAAAAACTTGGCAGTCGGCAATGCACTGAGGTCACAATGGCAATCTCAGATGATAATGCATTGACGATGCCGTTAACGCGTGTAAGAGGCGCACCACTCTTTTTATGCGTCGAAGTTAAAGAAAAAATTTTGGGGCTTTTTTTTCTCGTGTTGCGAGGTGTTGTGGGCCTAATTTAAAATTTTCGGCCATTATCAAAGCAGCTTGCGATATTCTCTTATAATTAACGTGGCATTTTTCATAGGCATATAGACCTCGGAGGCAAGTATTCACTTTTAGCCTTAGCCCTACAATTGTTTGTATATTATTGAGATTTTTACTTCAAAATGCTGGGTTGAGCCATTCTGGGGTGGTTGCAACTGCCACTTTTGCCAAATTACACCACTCTGGACCTTGGACAAACTTGTCCGATATAATGTGTCACGTTGGACTTGCAGAAAACTTACACCTGCAGTCATAGAAACTGGACGCTAGATATGCTCAACTAGGTGAAGCGTAGCTCGTATCGTTATGGCCCAAGTAGTAGATCATCCTCTTCCTACTCTGCTGCTGCAAGAAACATGAGTAAACGATGAATAAACATGTTACCAAGTCCAAGTAATATTGTTTTTTTAGGGTGCAGTGATGGTATTATAATATATGAATCAATGGAAGCTGGAAGGTGCAACATGTAATTTGCAGAGTTGTGTATCAGATTATGGACAAAACACCAACCTGTACAACATTGTAATTAGTTAAAGGGAATTTTAAGAAAGAGCGCACTGAAATGCATCTCTCTCGTAGTAATATGATCTAGTATTAATCTCAAGTGATTAAATGATAGAAAGGTTATATTTAAACATGTTTTGATCAAATTTATTTGGTACTTTCATTCTTCAGTAGCTTCTTCTCCATGCTACTACCCTTACAATTTATTTCTTCTTTCATTCCTGGTAACAGAAAAGTGAATATTTAATACAGGCAGTCCTCGACTTTCGTGCACTTGACTTTCGTACAATTAGCACTTTCGTACGCTCCAAATTGATACCTTTTACTTGACTTTCGGACACCAAATTCGCACTTTCGGACATTTGTCGAGCAATATTTTTGAATTTACCACGATGGTGCATGGCATGCATTCAACTGTTTCATCTGACGTTCTCGCTCGCTAGTGTACGCGACTGTGGGCAGTGTTAACTTAGAGCAAGGTATAACTTGTTTATTTATTGAATTTAATTAATGTCGTATGATAAGAATGAGTAGAAAACGTAAATATGGTGTGACTGAGACCAACGAAAATACGCGTAGGTCGCATAAACTTAATACTGTTGAGCAAAAGTTGGGAATTATTAGACGTGCAGAACTGGGAGGATCTTTTTGCTGCAAGACAATCATTGAACTTAAGCTGTTCAACTGTGTATTCAATAGTTAAGGGGAAAGATAAAATTATAGACAATGTACGAA
Organism: Pyrrhosoma nymphula; assembly: GCA_963573305.1. NCBI lineage: Eukaryota > Metazoa > Arthropoda > Insecta > Odonata > Coenagrionidae > Pyrrhosoma > Pyrrhosoma nymphula. The sequence continues at coordinate 467,568 of CAUYRF010000001.1, forward strand.
ATGCTGGGAAGTGCAATGCGAAATTCACAAAGTTGAGTATGGCATGTACCTAGGAAACATTCTATTTTCGCTTGTCTTTTGTCCAGTTTAGGAAATTGCGAAGTTTTGTTGTTTAGTTAACCCCTTCGTTGGGGACGGATATTTCCTTATCTTTCAGGTGGTGGGGAGGAAATCCTCCAATTTTCGTGAAATAAAAAGCTATATACACGTTATGCCTCTTAGAATTTAACGCAAAGGTTTTTTTCATGAATTTGTTAAAAAATATTTTTATCATTTTTTAAGGCACTTTATTTTGGCTAGAACAAGGTGAATTTGTAGATGTTGCTGGCAATCGCTCGTACGGACATAAATAAAAATATTGCAGCAAATTAAATCTTTTCATTTGCAAATTTATTAAAATATGGCGTTTGAAAAAAAAAATCATGTAACTAAAAAAATTACAATATTTATACTATTTTTATAACACTGAAAAATTGACATGTTATTGCATTCAATGATAAATTGTATGCACAATATAATTTACAATAGTAAAATGGCAAATCTCAAATATATGTTAGTCATTGAAGATTCTCTGTAGAAACTATTTATGAAGGACCTGAAATAATTTTTACAATATTACATTTACAATGTTTACAACGATAGCCAAAAATTACATTTTTCTAGCATCCAATCGATCATTTTCCCATTCAGATAATATAATTTGTGTTGATTTTTCCAGGAGATTATTTTAAAATGCAAACAAACAATTTTTGTGTAGTTTTTATACTGAAATAGCCAACCTTATAAGTATTCAGTTGTTTTGCATCAAGAGATACATTAGCGTCATACACATTTGATGCCTGAAAAAAAGACACAGATGGGAATACTTCAAATAATAAACTCGCTTTGAAGTGTTTGTAGAACAGTTCCGCGAAGGGCACTGAAATACATTTCACAATTTTACATTATCTTTACAACTACATGTAACTAACAATATGCATTTTTATAGCATCCAATCAATTATTTTCTCATTCAGGCAATACGGGTTCTGTATATTTTCAAAGGAGATTATTTGAATTCGTGCACACAATTTATCCATAGTTTTGAAAAATAAAAATAGCCAATTCAGTAGCTTAGCTTCGTGTGATACACTTGAAAACATGGCGCCGCACATAGAGGGGCATCACACACTTTACACAAGAAAATTGTTTCCTTCCTCTGTCCTTTAGCAAGGCACACAACACATCGTTTTACTCCGTGTTTTCTCTTCTCTGTAGGTGGATTATGATCAGGGAAATGTCGCCCTACGGGTCTCCCTGGGGTTTGAACTGCTGCCCTTTTGTCTCTAACTTTTTCTTCCTTATCAGCTGTGGATTTCCCGTGTTTTAGAAACAGATCCTCAATAAGATTCATGCGGAAATCAAGTTGTGATAGAGAACCGCCTTGTTTTTGTGTATAATAAAAGAGTTGAACACCGTTACGTCTAACATGTGCCTAAATATCTTTTGATAATACTTTTTCAATCTTTTTCGCGCGGCACTGTAAGTCACGATACATTGATCGGACAAATCCACTCCTCCCATCGCATCATTGTAATCGACGCACGCCAGCGGTTTTGTTTTGGTTCCTTCTCCTCTGCTTGGAACACTCACCATCGCGTCATCATGTATACTGCTCAATATACACACTTCCCTCTTGTCCCGCCATTTCATTGCCATTAGTTTTCCACGATAGGCCGCAACAACCTCCCCTTTTTTCAACTTTTTCTGCATGACATTTTGCGGGAGATTTTTCCTATTCTTTCTCACAGTTCCGATTGCATCGGTCTCAAATGTGACTAAAAAGTCAAATAACTCGGGGCTACTAAAGTAATTGTTGATCGCAATAGTATAGCCTTGCTTCAGCAAATCCTTGGCAAGAGAAAGGACCAATCTCGAAGGCCTAGTGAAACCTGACACGTCAACGCCTTCGACTGTTCCAACTAGCTGAGTGTCCCTACCCGTGTAAATCAGCATGTTCCACACGTACCCAGTTTTTGAGTCACATAATTTAAACGATTCCATACCAAACCTTGAACATTTTTTTGGTATGTAAACCTTCCATCCGAGGCGGCCTTTCCAAAGCAGAAGGCTTTCATCAACAGATAGCAGTCTATCAGGAATATAACTCTTCCGAAATTTTTTTACAAGATGATCCATGACAGGTTTTATCTTATACAGCTTTGCTGAAACCTGACCTTCTGAAACATAATTCTCATTGTTTGCAAAGTGTAAAAATTTGAGCAGCAAAAAAATTGCTTCTCAGTGATCATCTCATAAAATATGGGAGTTGCCATTAATTTATTTCTTGAAAAATAATGCCCCAATTTTGGTTTTTGTAATATTCCCTGCAAAAGGAGGATGCCAAAAAATAACTTCAACTCCTCTTTGTCAGTTTCTACCCAGTCCTTTTCCAGACTCCTTCTTTTCATCTGTCGCCTCCTACTTTTTGCGTCTATTTGCTGTTCCGCGTACAAGTTCGTCTGGGTGGCAATTTCATCACAAATAACGTCATCAAAAAAGTGTTCAAAAATATCAATATGCTTTCTCTTACACAAAAGCTCATGACTCAGTCCTGGAGTATGCTTCGCCTGAAATCGAGGTCGAGGTTCACCGTTGTCAGTCCACTCTGAAACCGACGTGGCCGGCTGCAAAGGTCCCTCCTCATCGCTGCTCTCCTCTTCCGATTCGCTGCTAGAAGTCTCGTGCAGCTCCACTGCCTTCCTCCTGACAGCAGGATCAGCTGTACTCGGCCCAGCAATTCCTTCAGCGGACACTAAAATCTCCTCTTCACTCTCAAAACTGTCTTCACTTTCACCACTATGATGAAGCATTTCTGCGATATCAGTTTCTGCTAATCTTTTTTTCGCCATGCTTAAAAACTTTTTCACCAAAGATTTACGAATAACTATTCACGGCTAACGAACAAATCACATGTGTCTTCTCACCACCAAAGAAAGATACAAACTGGCTTAGAATACGAATAAGCTAAAGAACTCAAATTTTCACTGAGGGAAAAACCCTTCCCCACATATTAGGGTCTGCTGGCCTGCCAAGCGCGGGAGGTTTTATTACAGGCGTGGAAGGGGCCAATAGTAACGGGATAATTTTGCTCCTTGGTGTTCCAATCTTCTCCTAACCGCCCACAAACAGAACGTATGAATGAAAGCCCAAAACCTTGGTGAAGGCGTCGGTGTCCGAAAAGAATCAGCTATTCACCACTTCTAAGGAGACAGACCGACAAGGAAAAGGGACCGTGGGCTTCGACCATGGTTTTTCCTTCAAAGTAAAAGATATGGAGGCGAACGGAAGGGATTTCCGAACAGACACGTGCTGCAGTCCTTAGGCCAGTTCACACCCCCTGGGAAGATAACCGTATTCACGAAACAAAGAGGGTCTGGGCCGAGGGACAAGGCAGTGGGAGCCCAGATAAGGACGAAGGGTAGGGGTGGGGTGGAGGGTATTCAGGTTTCTCTCTCAAATCATAGTGCTCAGTATATTGACCTTGCATTTCGTGGGTTATGTTTTCGTGGGTAATGTTAAAATACGAGGTGTGAAAAAATACATTGAACAAGCTGTAAACTACGATTAGCAAAAATTAAGTAGTTCTGATAAATACATTTGCAGTGATTGGTGTAAAGTACATCGACAATACCTTACGTTTGAAATAAAATGCCTTTGAGTATGAAAAAAGGAAGAGTGAACAAAGATTTTTTGGAATTTCGCAATTATTTCGGAACCAAAACGTGGGCACATAAATAAACAAATTACACTTGTTATTATGTAATAACATTAAATATATGCAATGAATAATAATAGGCAAGGAATAAATTAAAATGATATTATTGGCTGGATGTAAAAGTCGAACGAAAATTCTGCGAACAAATGTTCCCAGCACGGAAATTTCAACCGAAAATGAGACCTTGATACACTATGCGCTCGTCGATAGATAAATCCCTAAGGTTGATAAAAAAGTGAGAAGATGAGTTGCGAGAATCATAAATTACGCAATAGAAACAGAAATAATCAAGACGGACGACTTTAGTCGCCATCCTCACCGAGAATCACAAACTTAGGAAAGGTGCGACTATAGTCGCTTTCCCCACCCAGGGAGCGATTTCCTTTGGCGACTATAGTCGCTTACTTAAGGGGTTAGTATTGTAATAAATCAAATGTCATCGAGTTTAAGGTTCCAAAAATTAAAGGTCGTGATGCTTCTTGTTTTGTGTCTTTATAGTGATATATTGGACGTTATCAGAGAAATGTTAATTTCTGCTTGGGAAAAATTAGAAATGCGTATGTTTACTCAGTGCACAACGGTATTCATTTAGAACCATTTATCAAATGTGAGTAGTTTTTAAAGTAATTACGTATTGTTTTAAATATACTTAATGTATTTTAAACTTTTGTATTAAAAATAAATTTTCCTTACAATTGACATGAGGTTTTACTATGTATATTTAACTCTCCGGGAACGTAACCCCTAATTAGTATGGGACTGTTTATTGTTCGACTTTCGTACACGTCTTCAGGAACGCATTGTGTACGAAAGTCGAGGACTGCCTGTACTTGCAAAAAAAAAAACAAATTAGGTTAAAAAAACGTTTCACCATAAAATTTCAATCCTTATAAAGGAGGAAGAGTGGTAAGTAGACAAAATGAATGCTGGAGATTAATTTAAAGGTGTATCTTTAAAACATTACACCATATCTTAATACTGATTTGAGGAAAAATGAGGAGAGTTCAAATTCTGCAGGCTTAGTGTCACTTACATTGATAATGTTTTCGTAAATAGATTGAATGGGCTAAGCTTACCGAATGTCAAGTCTCATGACTTTCACGATCACGAAGATCAGGATTAAAATCCAGATTCACTCCCAGCATGGCAGTCTTAAGAAATGCTCTCGCGGGCGATCTTTGCTCTTCAAGCATCTAAAAAGTTTTGAGAAAATGGCTAGCATTCCTCTTGCATAGATCTTCACATCTGGAAACCACTGAACGGAGCCCTTCCTACCCCCTTAACAGGGGACTGGAGCGAACCAAAGCATTGACGCATACTTTGAGGCGGAATGCGGATCGCCTCCCTTCCCTGCTCGCAAACGCAAGCATTTTGGCCTTGCTCAAGCGAAAGGGTTTGCGGCTGGAGTGAAAAAGGGTTGCTTGGTGAGGGAAATGGAGAGTGTGCTCTTTATTGCTCTGGGTTAATATAAGAAATTTCAAAGCGCATTTGAAGGAAGTAAGAAGGAAGGGGGGTTATTTTGTAATCTAACTAAAGTGAGAATACATCACAGTATGTGGAAAATTACGTCATTTTTCAAAGTTCAACTCTGCCTCCCAGGTGGAGTAACCACCTTCGGCTCTCGAGTGGTGAACTGCCCGGTCAATTAATTGGATTCATTGGCTCTTTTCACTCCTGATCTGTTTCATTTGGCTCCGTATTTCATTAGTTCCATCTCACCTGTTGTTAGGAACGTGGAATGGAGCCACGATTCGACCTTGGCCAATCGTGAGCCGATCATTAAGAGAGCAAAGAGTCGTTAAAAAGGTGAGATTACAAAATAACCCCCCCAGGTTGGTCAATGCATTGATTTGAATATACTAAGAGTTCAAAAGAGAAAATTCAATGCAATTATCGATTCATGTCGGTTTTTCACATTAAATATCAAAAGGATATGAAAGACTGTCATTTAAATTGATGTATGCAGTGGCATGCGGTTTTGAAATTTCCGATAATAACAGAAACCTTTTCCTTGGAATAAATCCTTGGAAGCTGTTAGTAAATTTGCTACATTTGCTGAAATACACTCTATGACGGCAAGAATATGATATATGTATTAGGATTAGAAAATGAGAAAGTTAGGGGGGTGGAAAATTCCGGTGCTTGCACTTGTCGCGCGGCCAATCGCTGTCCCCCAATTGCACCCCACACCCTCGCCTTGTCAAACAACAAGTTTTTACATGTTTTAGGCAACTCCGTCCCCCGTAAACAAGCAAGCGAACAATCCCCTCCCCCTTGATGACTCACGCTGAGCACTAAGGTCACTCAGCTCTCCAGGGACTTGAGAGTAATGCCTCGGCCTCGGTATGACTGGCGGGCGGGCCGTGGCGGTAGGCGAGAGACAGAGAGGCAACGCTTGACATGGAAAACGCACGAACCCAGCCATGATAGACGTGAATGGAATAGGTTCCGCTCGCCGCCAATCCCAGATAATGAATTGCCGCTCAGCCGTTTTACTCATTCTCATTCATAATTGTCGGCCGAGAACATTTTGCCTAATGACAGTATGTGCTGCCATTTCTGATTATCTTAGGTTGAATCACTGCTTGTTTCGTGGCCACTGCCGCGATACTGATCTGCCACCCCCAGCTGCTCATATCGTGACGGAGGCTCGAAGGCAGGCAGATAAAAAATTCGTGTAAGAGGTGCACCCTCATTTTCGGCTGTGATTTCTGGGAAGAAAGGTGCGCCTCTTACACGAGTTTATACGGTATTTCATATGACCACAAGTAATGTTATACTTTTTAAGTAATAAAGCTCCTAATGGTGAGGCAACAAGTTAGTATGCATTAGAATGGTTTTAACCAATAGGTCACTCGAGGCTTCCTGCATTTAAGTAAGATGACCCTGAGGTTGGCCTTCTTCTTCTTCCTCAACATCCATCAGAAATTTAAACAATCCCACCTCTGCCACAATGTTGCCAAACCACTGTGGCAAAATTCTGCCAAAATGTGCTCAATGATTAATCGCTGAAATTTATTGTGGAAAGTCGATCACAAGACAATTTTTATCGTCTCGTAACCATGATAATGATCAGGTTAATATGTAGTTTGTTGCTATATGTAATTGGCATTTTAGAAATTGTATGATATAGAGCAGTTGTTTATGTACCCGTTCCCTGTTGAGGGGTCAGTCATCTGTGAGCTTTACAGCAGAGCGAAGGATTATGAGGGTCGCAAGGGTGGAGCCCAGCTGACCATCGGTAGGGCTCCAGGGAAATCAGCACAAGCCCCCAATGCTGTAGTTCTGATGCTCAAGAAGATAGTGCCTCAAGTTTGCGCTACAATAAAAATTATCGATAAGCAATGAATCACTTGTTAATAAGTGCATAATTATAGCATTAATTAATATAGCGCTGGGTCCCAACCAGAAAGATATTCTTCTCCATGTATTTTCTACTGCAATTAAAAGAGATGAGGTTGTGTATACATATACCTATAGTGTCTCTGTTATGAAGCGTAAGGACAATAATAACAATAATTTATTCACACCGAATTGGCAATATACATTGCATGGTTTCGTCAAGGGTCACATGAAAATAAACTTCGTCATAAAATAAAGTACAGTGAAATGGGTTTACATACATACATTTAAATATTCACTAATATCATAATAGGCTTTACATGCCAAAAAGTTTCGTAATTTGGCCTTGAATAAGGAAGGGGGACATTTTTTAACTCAACCGGTAGTCTATTGGAAATAATGGCTTGGAGTATGATGAGGTCCCTTGAGAGCTAGAGATAGATGGTGACTTTTGAGGTGAATATCACCTTGTGTGCGAGTGTAATGGTCGTGCCATTCTTCATACCTTGGAAAATGCTGAGGATGCAGTTCAACAAAAGTGGCACAGTTCAAGATAAATATAGAAGGAAGTGTTAATATTTTTAGGGCCAAAAAGATAGGTTTACCAGGAGTCCTTTTTGGGCCTTGAACCATAGCTTTGATTGCCTGCTTCTGTAGAGAAAATAAGTTTTTTATCATGGTTTGAGATTCCCCAGAACATAATGCCATAAGATATATGAGCATAAACATTAGCATGGGAAATAAGTTTGAGGGTAGCAGGAGATAGAAAAGGTGCCAGCCATCTGAGCATAAAAATACCAGTGCTAACCCGGTTCATGATGGCCTCGATATGAGGTGTCCATTTAATGTCATCCGAAATCAGAAGACCCAAGAATTTAACACAATTACTGCGGGAAATAGGCTCATTCATCAGTTTAAGTTGATGAGTAGCCATAAATGTGCCACTCTTGGGGTGGAAATCCAGGAAAACAGTTTTATTAGTGTTAATTGATAGATGGTTGTAATTGCACCACTCGGTATCATACAAATGGTATGTGCTGATGATCAGCTCCAAATTTGAGAGTGAAATGATTGATGTTCTTCCAAGGGGAGGAGATCGAGATGCGTTCAAACAGGATAACAATTGTAAAATTCAATGAATGATGGGGTGCATTGATCACTTTGATTAAATGATGTCTTATTCCCCAATGGAAAGAAAGACCCTGAAGTGTACATTGAAATATTAAGCGTTCTTATCTTTCACCACTTGCTAGTAAATAGTTACTTGATCTTCTTGACATCCCATACCAATGTCACTCTTTCTACTCCTCCTCCAATCAGTCTTTGATGCATCCTGTTCATACAGATTTCCTTCCACTTCCCACTCCCTCCCCCATTCCAGAAATTTAAGCTTGTCGAGGCCTTTTCCTGACCAATACGACATAGGCGATAAAAGACACAAAAAAGGTAGCTTCTGATGTGCTGAGAGTGCTCAAATTAAGGGTATAGAAAGGACATAACTATATACTGCGTTGCATGCCGCAGAAGAAAGCTGACCTCCAAGCGTAATATGTAACTTGTTTCAAAAGCTTTGACACCAACATCAAATGCTGAAAGTGTGTAAATATTGTAAATTGTTTGAGGAAGTTGTGTCCAGATGTATGTTATTATGTAATGGTTGTCTTTTTTCTGAGGGATTTAATTTAATGGAATTATGTATCGTTTACTTAATAATTACAACAATTAATGATCAAAAATATGCATATATGTCTGTCGTAAATGCGGTATTTACTCATGGGTGTTCTATCAGTTATGACATGATTGGTCAACTATTGAGAAAGAGTTTATCAACAAATCACTGTCACTACCTAATTGCTTTTCCTATATCACTCTTCAGCTCTACTAACTTCTGACCTCCATTCATGACGTCGAATTCTCCATTTCTTCTTTGACATTGTCCCTGCCAACTCAATTTTTCCTATTTCCTCATGGCCTTAAATGCATTCAAAATAATTACAAATGAATGATAATAATTGTCCACCTCCTGCTCATCTCTTCCTTCACCCATGCTGTTGGAGAACATGTGCTTCATTTGTTGTTCTGCTTCAGTTGTATTCATATTCCTGCAGAAATGCCCTTTGTGTAAATGTAGAATGTCGTACTCGCAAGGTGTGTCTGGTTTTCATCGACTTATTTTGTGGTTGGATGTGGGTCTGAAATTTATTTTTGTTAATTCTCTAAATTTATCTCACCAGAGCGTGCAAGTACTTCAATAACATGTCGGAGATATGAAGAAGACTCTCCAGCGTGAGCTGAGAAACACCAGCTGGGAGGTTGAGAGGGGTGGTTGCGGTGGCGTTTGGCCATATCGAAAGAACAATCAGCGTCGAGGCTGAGGGCGAGTTGTGGGAGGAAGAGTCCAAGGCTGAAGCGGACCTCTCTGTGATTCACCTTGGCCTTTGAGCACCAGTTTGGAAGATGACACCAATATCCAGTTGCTGAAGCACGTTGAGGTGAAGTTTTCCACCAGCAAGGAGTATGAGGTGAGTAGCCTTAGTTGACGAAAATGGCTCAACACACTGCATGCGTGGTGCTGCTAAATTGATAGCCAAAATGGCTTCAGTCAAGCACCAATGATCCGTAATCCGGGAGCACATATAGTCCATCAGTGTTGCAAAAACAACCATACATATTCCGAGAAATCAAAAAATCTTAATCTTAAACATTGTTTTGAGAGATTTTGACTCGGCACTTTGTTAAAATATTTCCTTTAATTGCTGGAATACAATGTAACTTGATGTATTTCAAGGTAATTTCATTAATAAATAATTGTACATGCAATCTAAACAAATTATAGGTTTCAGTTAAGCACATTGCAGTTTGAAGTCCTCGCTGTTGGCTGAGAAGCCACTACTTTTAGGGCCGTATTTATAGTCGTTACCAAGCAGTCCCACAGCCCCTAACAGGCCCCTTCGTCAAAAACTGTGTTAATAATCTGATTTCCTCCGCCAGCAGCCCCCTTAGCCTCTCCTGATTCTGGCAGTAAATGCATGCTCCACCAGGGGCCCCGTTGTCAAAAAATTAACGCAATATATGTAACTTAACTGACTAAAACTAATGTGCATAACCTTAAATTAATAAATTCGAAGATTTGGTGTTGATAAATCAATGGTAAGATTTGATTTTAATTGATAAAAATCTGATGTGACGCCGGACTCATTCCAAGGATGTTCATAGATATACACTCATAGTATATTTTTTCCCAAACTTTCTTCTTCTTGTGGCCGGAAACTGCGTCCGTTTTCTTAATTTCCTCTATATCTTAATGCTTCTCCACCATGTCACATAAAGTCTTCTTCTCCACACTGTTGAACATACAGTAGAAGCTCCATATAACGTGTGGGGCATATAACGAGAATCTCTAATTTGCGAGGGTTGGCCAAAGAACAATTTAAAACCCTATTATCTGCATGTAATATAAATTGGTATTAGCGAGGACAACAATCAGCCTCCACTGGCGTTTACTATTACGAGCGGTAAATGTCTCCTTCAATCTCAGCAAACGTGCAAAAACTTGTGCTCATATCTTCTGTCTTTGGATTTATATGGCTAGCAGTATTTTTTCCCGAACAATTTGACGGTCAAATGTTCATTTCCGATATTCACGGCATGCCCGTATGCGCACTATTTAATTTCTCGTAAGTTCGTGCATTTCATTGTTCTTTTGTCACTCTCCCGCTTTTGTTTAAGTTCAGTGCGACTATTGCAACATCATAGCAGGGAAACGAAAGTCGTTGGATCTGAAAACTAAATTACAAATTATTAATGAATGCGAAAGCGGCGAGGGGTCCAAAAGCGTGATTGGGAGGCGATTGGGCATATCTTCCTCGACCTTATTCACCATTTTGAAGAATAAGGAGAAAATTCGTGCAGCAGTGCTTCAAGAAGGATGACCAAGCAGCCAGAAACATTTGCGAGCAGGGCAACATCTGCAGTTAGAATCTGCCCTTTTCTCGTGGTTTTGCCAGCAGAGAGCAGCCGGCATTCCGATAAGTGGCCCATTGATGAAGGCAAAAGCGGAGTATCTGAGTGAGAGGCTTGGTATTGACAATTGTAAATGTTCCATTGGCTGGTTTGCTGGCTATAAGCACAGGAAGGGAATATATCTTCATAATTTATCCGGGGTTTCCGCGAGTGTCGAATCGAATAAAAATGCTTGGATGACATAAAATTTTTTCTCGCAGTGGTGACGCGCGTTCGATGCTAGGATTGGCGGGAAAAATAGAAAAGTAGTATTGTTAATTGACAATTGCCCTGCCCATCCACAAATTGAGTTCTTAGAAATGTGAAAATTCTCTTATTGCCGCCTAATACGACGAGTGTTCTGCAGTCCTTGGATCAAGGGGTAATCAAGTTGTTTAAACAACTTGATGGCCTGTATTTTAAGTAGTCTACCTATTCTATTGTATTTTGTAATTGTTTCAAAGAGTATATATAATGAAAAAAGGTCAAAGATTATTCATTTCGATGTGCACGAAAGGTATGTACTACAAATCATACGTCTATCTCACAGCAGGGAGCGTAGTCAGTATTAATCACGGTATTCACTATCAACAAGTTCCCGATGCTGCCACTAGATGGAAGTACGGTAGAAGATGTTACACGTATCTTGATGGAATTCATTTAGGAAGTTTCGGAACTTACAACTGTTATGTTTGGACTTGCTTGTAACAATTATGTTTCCAGATAGTATTCCACGCATAATTAGTACTGCCAAGGACAATGGATAACTATTATATGCTTTAATAATAGTAAATGCTGGCGATATGGGCTCTTATGATTCCCACAAGCCAAAGTCAGCTGTTTTCTGAGGCAATCTTACAGGTGTTGAAGTATTCTCCTTTATTTCCACCTTTTAACCGTAGAAGATAGCAGCCCTGTGTTTGCGTGGAACTAAATTCCCAAAGGTAATATCTTGGTCATGTAGTTATCTAGCATTTTTGCAAATTTTAATGAATAAAACTTTCTCTGAACCATATATCCGTTTTTATTCACTTTTTAGAGAGGTAGGAGGAATGAAATATTTTCTCGTTTCTGAAGTGTATGCCGCATATAGTCCGTTGCATTGCCATTACTTGCTGCCGCGACGCACCCAAACATCGGGACAATAACAATTTATAGCAATGCGCAGTACAGTACACATGTCACGATGTGTCAAAATTCGATGTTTTATATTCCAGTGCATGACATCTATCATGGATTTTGATGTCATTGAAAGTGAATGCGATCATAAGGAATGGAAGTGTTCAAAAACATGATTTTTAATAGCTATCTAGAGAATGTTATTGCCACTCACCAAAAATTCCAACAAAAATGGCTAAATAAGTATTAAATTTGTAGGAATCGGCTGTGAAATGATTATTTAATCATTTTGGTATTAACGAGAGCTCCATTTAGCGAGTGATTTTTCAGGTCCCGAGAGCCCTCGCTAAACACAGCTTCCACTGTATTTGCACGTCGAGTGTCCATCTCAATAGTTTTCATGCGGCGTCTGGCTCTGAGTCAAAAATCAAACACTTATTGTGTTGTTTTGGAGGAATGGGGACTCCGCAACAGGGACCAACCAATAAATGTCAATTTTCTGGATCACAACGACAGTTGTCACAATCGGTATTACATAATTGTCTTCAGCACACTATTCAATATTTTTAAACCAGTGCAGCAACGTTGCTTGCTTCATTTTCTTAGCTTTCTCGTCTAACAATTTTTTTTGTAACTAATAAATCGACATAATTTCTTGTTCAGTCACAAAGTCCAAGTGTTCTTGTTCCACCTTAATACCCTCCAGTGGTAGTTTACGGGAAAGTTATGGAAACATTCATTATGATAACATGATAAGTTAAGATAATGATAAACAAACTGATAATCATTTACAACAGCGACTAAGGCCTTTTCTTTCTCTCCATTATTTTCTATATAAGAGTAAGAAGTTCTCCTCGTTCACCTTTCACTCTTTCTCCTATCTTAGCAGAAGTTTTTGTGGACAACCTGGAGAAAATTCTCTTCAGTTGCAACCATCCCCTCCTCAAAATGTATTTCATCACTTTTGCTGTGTTGATGACGTGATTTGTCTTTGGACTGGTAGCATAAGACAGCTAGATCAGTTCTTGGTGGTTCTGAATTCGCTTCATCCTTCTATTCATTTGACAGTGGAAGTAGGGGTAAAAACTCTGAATTTTTTAGATTTAACTACAGCTCTTTAGTCCGGCACCCTTGGGACCAGGCTATTGCCGGATCATAGAAAGTGACAGTTTATAGAATGTATCACCGATGAATACGATCTGTAAAGACTTACTTCCTATACTTCCTAAGCACACTGAATACTTTAATTGTGCTATTAAAATTACATCCAGTGCCGAGTTGTAGTGTCATGAAGAACATTTGAATACTTGGACTTCTCACGACATAGTCTTCAGGGGTTTGTTGGAAAATTCGCTGCTGCCGGGAGACTTCCGTACGTTATGTGTTAATCCTTGCACTTTGCAATAGAAAGCAGTGTGCAAAGTGTGCATCGCAGCATTCGTTTGTTTTGAGTATTCGTGCCTCTAATTTGAACTCCCATGATCGAGACGACCACTTTGTAGTAATTCATACTATCAATCCACACGCAGCATTTTTCGTAATTTAGTGGTTGATATGAAGTTGGACGATGAAATATCCCTATCGCGTTGCTAATTAACTCTCTCGCCGAATTATCCCTTTGCAGATTCACCGAAGTTCGTGTGCTGCAGTTCGGAGGTCAATCTATCTTAATTATAACTTGAATAGTTTTATTTTGATTAAACTATCTACGAAATATTTCTAATCGACGATGAATTCCCTTTCAACCACGTGAGTGCCATTCACGTTCATAAACCTTATTACGAATGAGCTTACCTATTGTCTATTCCTGATATTTTTCTTTGCGTAAATATTGCCATTTCTCTTTGGTTATTGTTATAATAAGAAAGAAAACAGCGTAAACAGTTATTTTAGACCTAAAATGGACTTATAAAATCCCAGAAAAATGTGGCTGCTGAATACTGAGTAAATTAGATAAAAAATCTCGAGCAGTGAAAAGTGAGCAATTAGATAAACACGTATTTGACTGGCTGATGGAAGCTAGGACAAAAAGTATTCCTATTTCTGGACCTATGGATATTTTGGAAGGGAAGGGAAATAGCCTGTAAAAGTGGAATGGAACATTTTCAGGCATCAAATGGTTGGTTGCAGTAATTTAAAGTCCGGTGAAATCTAAAAACTTTGAAAATGTGAGGAGAAGAAGCGTCTGTAAGTGACACAGTGGTTAAAAGATAGGGAAAAAACTCTGCAGACCATTTTAGTTGGGTATAAACAATGTGACATTTTCAATGCTGATGAGGCAGGTTTTTTTACAACATGCTTCTTGATACAACTCTTTCAGTTAGATGCCAATCTTGCCATGGAGGAAAAAAGCAAAGAAAGATTCACAGTGCTATTCTGTGCTAATTCTAATGGCTCTGAGAAATTGGAGCCACTTATCATTGGCAAATATCAAAAGCCTAGATGCTTTAAAAATTTTCAAAAACTTCCTTGCTTATACAGACTCCAAAATCTCATGGATGACATCACCTTTATTCTGTGAGTGGTTGAGCATGTTAGACTCTAAGATGGGGGTGAGCAACTGGAAAATAGTACTCCTCATTGACCAGTGTGCGGCACATAAAACTGAGGGGATTGGCTTACGAAACATAAAAATAGTGTATTTTCCACCAAACACCACCAGCAGATGGCAACTCCCGGATCAAAAAATAATTTCCATTGTGAAAAGAAATTACAGACAGCAATTGGTGGCATACATGTTGAGGACAGTCAATGATAAAAATGACATAAAGAAGTGTTCGTGGAATAAACTTCAAGCAATGCACAGGCTATGTCTTTCATGGAATTTTTTGTAGTTTGAGGTGATTGAGAAATGTTTCACCAAGGCAGGATTTATGGGGGGCAGTAGTGAGGAAGACAGTGAACTTGAGGATGAGCCAGCAGAATGGCATGAAATAAATAAAATAATGAATGTGCAATTGCCATTTAATGACTTTTTGAATGCTGACGATGCTTTGCTTACATGTGCCCAAAATGTGGGGGAGACGGTGGGAGAGGTGGAGGCAGAAGGTGGAGGCAGAAGGTGGAGGGGTGTCACCAATTATGTGGAAGAAGAAGGAGAAGATGATGATGAGGAATTTGTTTCCGACCCAACCAGAAAAGAGGTCCAGGAAGCTTTGGATGTCATGGAAAGATTTTTTTAAATATGGAGGACTGCAAAAGTGAGAACACGACTTTATTAAATAAGATGAAAATCAATGAAAATAAGATAAAAAAATGAAACAAACACATCACTAATTTTTTCAGAAAAAACTACTTAAATTAATGTTCCTTTTTGTTACTACACCCATAAAACTATCAGCAGTATGTATATTTAAAAATGTACAAATATAGTGATTAAAAATACAGCAGCAATTTCATTGATTAAAAGAGCAATTAGGAAGAAATTATGTTCATCCCGCTAAAACCTCTTTATAGTGAACCTCCAATTATCAAAATGTCACAAATGTTGGTCCCTTCCATTTCGATATAAAGAGGTTTTACTGTAATAAGTTGTCGGAGAGGGAGTTCATTTAAATGGAGAAGACATATGAACCTCTGCAATGACTTATTTAAATATTTTTATACAATAATGACACCACAATTTTTTCCTGTATTTACTACAGTGCCGTCGCATCTGACTGCGCAAAAATTTGAGAAATTCGTATCTGCGATGAATCCTAGGATGCTCTCCGATAATGATTGAATTAGAAATATATCCTGTGCTGTACCGGAAACAGGAGTCACATGAGTGATGTGTTTCGAGTCAGACTCACTTAAAATCACGACATGTTCTTCTAGAATGGTACTTCTGTAATACTTATCATTCTTTTTTTGTTGAAGTATTGTCTGATCCTTCTCCCGTCAAAGTAAAGCCCCACTGTGGGTTCAGCACTGTGCTTTTTATATCTCTAATCTTGTTTTTAGTCTCTTTCTTGTAAGTTTCATGCGGTATATTACTTGTGATAAGTCCTCCTTGTTTACAATGTGAAAATCTTGTAATACTGCCATTGCGAATGCTGCACCAGTAGCTGATGGAAGTCTATACCTGTCACATGCTCGTGCAAGTGCAGTTAGTTACGTAAAATTGCACTTCAGCCCTTTACCTTGGATGTGAGGATGTTGGTTGACAATCAAATGCATTTTCTGATAAATCAATTCCGTTGGGTCCTGGTCATCTTTGAAATTCTCATTCGACTCATTTTCATCACCTTTTCATCACCACTTTTGCTGCTGTGAACTTAAGAGCTAAGTTCGTCCAGTGGACTGCTGTGAACGTAGATCCTACGTTCTGTTGGCACGGTCATTCCTACCCACTGTTCACTTTTTCGCCACACAGGGACTGGGAAGACTCCGTAGGTTGACTGCAGCGAAAGAGTTGAAACCATATTTCCGCAAACAAACTCACTGCCCCTAGAAATTGAACTCACAGAATAAATCACGAGTAAGAGAGAATGCGCCTCTTTCCACGGAAATAAAAACTGACGTGTTTCCCGGGTTGCCTATCCTTAATTTTGTTTATAATTTTTTCATTGTTAATTGCTGTTTTGCACTCATTGAGCTACTCTAAAACCCTTTTCTCCTTACCTTCTGATAGTTTTTAAGCATTTTTCAAGGAAAAATATGGTAGCGCACTATCTTCCCCTTATTTCAAATTTTTACCAAAATGGCCTAAAATATTTTAACTTCAAACGCTTGGCGAAAGCTCAGGACGGTTGACAAAAAATCTGAAATAAATCATGCCTTATACCGTATAAACTCGTGTAAGAGGCGCACCTTTTTTCCCAGAAATCGCAGCCGAAAATGAGGGTGTGCCTCTTACACGAATCTGTCCGTTGCAAAATTCCGTCACCCGAGTTTGAAGACTAATATCTTAGAGATGGCTCAATCGATATTAAAATGAAGTACATCAAATTAAAGGTTGTTTATTTCTGCGTTATTGATGGTGTAAAAAACATTTTACCGTTTATATCGATTTCAGTGTGTGCTTAAAAACAGAATTTTAGCGCATTTTCCCAGGTACCGGACTGATGCATCGCATTTACGCCTTCGTAATAACAACACGGATCAAGATATTGAAATTTCCATTACAAATATTGTAGCAAAGATCTTTCCTAACACAGGGTGGCGATCGTCAGGGAAAACCGGGAAAACCTGGAATTGTCAGGGAATTTTGAATTTCTGGAAAAGTCAGGGAAATGTCAGGGAATTTTCGTAACAGTCAGGGAGAAACTGGGGTAGGAAATTCTCATTATTTTTCTACCATTACGTTTATCGGCCAGTCTTTCCCACCCTTTATTTCACCAAAACATTTCACCAACTAAAACTAATGTCCGTCGCTGACGTTCATGGAATAAGCCCCATCAATTCGTGGCTCATTCAGCTGTGAATCTTAGTTATTTAGTAGTGAATCAGACGTACAATGTATCTATTTTGCATATCCTTATTGCGGTATTTGCCTAGTAATGTCCAAATTCATGATCACAATGTATTACGCTAACCACAAGGAATCCGAGGCTATGCTGTTCGGAAAATTTTACTTTGCATTTTTTTAACTTCCGAGACTTTGCTTGAGAGGTAGCTGGAGCGGCTGGAGCATACTAGCTCGTAGTAAATACATGCTTACAGTTGTAAAAATACGAGACAATGATTATTAAAATGGTAATACAAGTACGTGTAAACAAAATCTTACGCAAGATCTTCGATTCCCATATCACCCTTCGTGAAACAGTAAGAAGAGCCCTCCTCCTCACTCCTCCTTTCACGCTCGACGTAATTGTTGAATAGCCCCCTTAGCTCCCTCTCGAAGCAATTTAGTCAGGTCAAAAACCACCTCAAACATGATATTCCTGAATATGATGCTGCCGTTGCCACCTGTCTTCGCTCGCAGTGGCGCGCTTACGTTTTGTTTGTTTATCCAAGTAGTTTTACATCGCAATTGATTTGCAATACTGCAATCAAAGGGTTATAACCATGTTAATCAAATTGTTATTTGCTTCTGAAAGTCACTCGCGCTATCCGATTTTGATCCAGTCCAACAACTTGGCTTTGGTTTGTATTTTTCGCGCACCCTAGTGATACATTTGCCGGAGTCCGACAGGAACTTGGCCATTGACTTTTCCTTCGATGCCTTTTCACTAATTCTCAGCTTCCCAGAACTACCTAGACGCGACTATAATTTGGATGAGAGTTTAACTTATGAAGATTTAATATATTTTTTTCATTAGGATGTATGTACATTTAGCTTTTAATGTAATGATTTAAGCTTTTAACATTTTCTGAGTTTTGACGAAAATTTAATTCAGCAGAAATAAAATTTTCCAATAATAGGTGACCTTTTGGCGATTGGTCAGGGAAATTGGTAAATCCATCAGGGAATAGTCAGGGAAAAGTCAGGGAATTTAAAAATTGGATATCAGTAGCCACCCTGTAACAGCTATACGAAGTTTCATATTATTTAATGCATTAGTATTTTAGTTATAGATGCAAATACACGGATCTGTTATTTTCCATTCCGCGCATCCCTGAAAACCGCCGTTTGGACCTTCTTCAAGCTCTCGAGTTCATCATCATGAATCCACTTATAAAATCTCAAAGGAATTCGTTGGTTAATCAATATCGATTAATATTTATTTTG
Organism: Pyrrhosoma nymphula; assembly: GCA_963573305.1. Classification (NCBI taxonomy): domain Eukaryota; kingdom Metazoa; phylum Arthropoda; class Insecta; order Odonata; family Coenagrionidae; genus Pyrrhosoma; species Pyrrhosoma nymphula. Next base: position 486,442 of record CAUYRF010000001.1, read on the forward strand.
GAAAAAGAGCGCGTTCAACTGCCAGGAGCGTGCACGGAATAGAAAGGGAGAGGTTCGATTGTCCACACTTACCAACTAAACACGAATTGTAGCGAGATCGGATTTATTTTGTTTTAATGAATATCAATTACTCCACTAATTCAAAGGGCAATAAACAATGTAAGCATTGTATGCCTATGCTACAAGTGAATACTTTATATTGGTAACGGCTTTCGGGCGTTCCTCCGCGTTGTCTTGTAGAGGAACGCCCGAAAGCCGTTACCAATATGGAGAAACGCCGTGGAAACCTCAGATCCAAGTGAATACTTACCTCCGGGGTCTATATATGCCTATGAAAAATGCGGCGTAAAATATAAGAGAATATTGCAAGCGGAAGGCTTTGAAAATGGCCGAAAGTTCGCAGTTAGGCCCGCAAAACCTCGCAATAGAAGAAAAAAAAACTCAAATTTTTTCTTCAACTTTGACGCATAAAAAGAGGGGTGCGCCTCTTACACACGTTTATACATTATTAAGTCCCAAAGACAACTTTTCTGACCCCAAGCTCCCTGAAATTTAAAAAAACATTTGGACGATCACCCCTACTGTACACGTTGCTTATTACTTCGAGTGTAATTAGTACATCTTGTTTCAGTGGGAGGTAAACCACATCGTCTGCTGGATCCTCTGAATCGGAACTTGATTCCACACTGTCATTGCGCACCGCAAGTAGAATTCCGTCAGCTACTCACGAGAGGGGACAGAGTTATCAACTTCTATAAAACTTTTAAAAAACACTGATAAAAACGACCCTCGATCACTTTGCAACCCCTAGGATCCTCAGTATCTTTATCCATCTCTCGTGGGCTGGAGGCATAATTTATCGGGGATAAATTATAAGCCTCCTGCCCACTTCACTCTCCAACAATATGCCAATTTCGTATTGCTCTATTGTTTCCATTTTCTCGGGTAGGCTAACAATGAGTGTCTTGCATTTTTTGGGCCATGATGGTGTCTATCTTTGAAATGCTCTCAACTCGCTGCCGTGCAAGTGTGCTTTCGACCGCTCAGGGAACAAAAGAAGATCGAAAATCGCAACTGCTAATGCTGAAGTATTTCCACCAAAATTAGCAATAAATTAATCGGATGGTGATTTACAACGTGCAGTTGATGCTAAACACGCCATATAAATTGCATTGCCAACAGAACGCACGCAATTGGATAGTTTGGCCACTCTTGGTGTATGTTTACCGGTGATGGAAACTCTCGCAGTGGCGGGTGCCAACACCATAAGGGCCTCGTAAATGGACCATATTTCTTTACATGGCAAACATAGAGTCAATTGACAGTGCCCCTGCAATATCTCGTATTGGCGGGGGTCACGCAACAGGCTACACTCATACTAACGTGGTTCTACTGTAATTAAAGATTACCATTGTGTAAATTAAGCAACGATATCCATTTCAGAGTAAGTTTTTAACTTTTATCTAATACTCCACCGACTTCCTTTCCCAAACGTGCTGAGAATAACTTAATCTATGTTTTTACTATCCATTATATAACCTACTACCCATCATAGTTGAGTTTATTCATAAATTCCATTCAATATACGTATGTTCACATGCATTCTTATCGATCCTCTATAAAATGGTTTTTTATTATCGCACTTGTTCTCAATAGATAATAGCACACGTATGATACAGATAAGATTTAAATATGTTTTTGATTCAATGCATTTGTTCTACTACAGTTATGTCAGCTTTGAATTAAAAAAATATGCCTAACCATGGCTACAATAATTCCCGTAAAATAATAAGCCAGAAACGTACCAAGAAGGGACTTAGCTAGTCCATTCAAGTATCTTTCATCTGAGGAACTACCACTCAAGAAAACAAATGCGGAATTTGAGATAATTACCACTGAAAATCTGAATTATTAAGTATAATATAAGTATAGTCTGCTCTATAGTAGGTAGTCTATAGGTAGGTTGACTTTATGAACGCTTGAATATTGCGCTTAGTCAAGAGAAAACCAATGAAAATGGCAAATACGTACCTTGAAAATAGTGCGAATGCATGTTTGGTTTCATTTACCGTGTAAACACTGATTCATCCATTCATTCACGCAAACGTACAGGAATCCGTTCACGCAAATGTACATGAACTCTTACGTGTCAATGTATTGAGGATATCGATACACTTCATGGTTGAGGCCTTTACGTTGTAGAAATCCATTCTAAAGAAGGAAATTGAAATACTTTGCTTTTTCTACAAATTTACTTTAATTGTCGACTAGTTTGGATACACTGTATCATCTTCAAAGACTAGTGACTAGACTAGACTAGTCTTTGAAGATGATACAGTGTATCGAAACTAGTCGACAATTAAAGTAAATTTGTAGAAAAAAGCAAAGTATTTCAATTTCCTTCTTTATTGTGGATATCGTGTAACCGGTTTTGATGATAGCTCTTCCTGTTGGCAGATTTATGAACCCATTGGCCTCAGTGGCTCTGTCTACTCGTCTCGACTTTTGTAACAATACTCAAAGTACTTGAGTCGAGTGCCAACTACTCGACTCGAATTTTCGAGTACAGTGGAACCGAAATAAAGGGGGGAGAGCCGTTTCGGATAACCAATTTTTCAGTTAAACCGTCACATGCTAAAAATAGCCCATTAACATGGTGTGTAGGAAAAATGAATTTACAAACAATGTCTATATAATACAGTGTTTTATTTCAGCTACAAAAAATGTTATAATGGGTTAGAAAATACTATAAACTGAACAACTGAAGTTACTACAGCATTGTACATTACGTATTACAGAAATCATTGATTTTTGTTTGCTTTTTCGTAAGTCCTTCGCATCGTTTTCGAGCGGCGATGTCCTGCCATCTTTGAATTAGAAGGACGTCAGTAGGCGTCGACTCGCTGCATTGTTCCACAAATTTTAGGGCAACCTAAAATAATAAAAGTGATTGTAATTTAACTTGTTCAAAAACGAATCTCTATTAAAATTTCTGTGTCTGGGCCATGCAGTAATGTTTGACTTACCTCTGATGCATTAAATCCGTCATCAGGTGTCACTTTGCCGATTCCGTCATCCACGTCGTCTGCTTTGTTTTCTGTTGCGTTGTCAGCTGGCTGCAGCACTACCTCTACAATATCCTGGTCGGAAAGTTCATCAGAATCACCGGCGACGACCCATTCGTCCACGTCACTTGCATTCATGTCTTCACATCCAGGAATCCTATGAACCATCTCTGTCAAATTTTCAAAACTTTCAATTTCTTCTTCGTCTACTCCGTCATAAATCTTCCTCCAGCACCTTTGAAGTGTTTCATCTTTAATGTTAGCCCAATCCTCCGCACACCAATAAATCACGTGTTTCATGTTAACTGCCTTCAGCGCGGCATTAATCAGTTTATTTTGTGTTTCGCAATCTTGTAGGATAGTTCTCAACAACAGTCCTCGATAGTGCCGTTTGAATGTTTCGATCACTCCTTGATCAAGAGGATGAATAAGGCAAGTGACATTTGGGGGAAGAAAGCGAGCAACAATATCGCCTTTTTTTAACTCACTGGGATGCGAGGTCACATTATCAATCAATAAAATAGCTTTTTCGGCAAACCTTTTTCAGCTAAAAACTTTTCAACTTGCAGCACAAACTGTTTTAAAAACCATTCTTCAAATAAGTCACTGGACATCCAGACACTTTTTTGCGCTCTATAAAACACTGGCAAGGCGTTTGGCGCAATATCCTTCAGAGCTCGAGGTTTCATTGACTTCCTCACTTTGGTGGCAACCTATGAGTGCCAGAGGCATTTGAAGCTAAGAGAAGTTTTATTCGTTCCTTTTTCATTTTGTGACCGGGGGCAGACGTTTCAGTTGCTGAAGCTAGAGATTTTTTAGGCAACATCTTAAAATTAAAGCCTGTTTCATTGGCATTGTAAATCTGGTCCTTACTGTAGCCTTGAGTGTAGTCTGCAAACATTGTTTTGAAAACATTTACTGCATCTGAATCAGCAGATAACTTTTCACCGCACAAGTTCAGTTGACGGATCCCATACCTCTTTTTAAAGCGATCCTGAGCTGGCACAAAAACCTTTCCCTTTGTCACCTAACAACTCTGCTAACATTTTAGCTTTTTCTTGTAGTAAGGGACCTTTTTCCACATGTGTTGCATGAACCACATGAATAAGGCCTCGTTAACTTTCTCAAAATCTGACGTCTTCAAAGTTTTTCTGTTACCATTTTTTACGACTTGCTCTAAAAACTTATGTTTAGATTTTACCCAGTCCAAGACAGTAGACACGCCAACTCCGTAATTAGCCACAACAGTCTTTAGCAAACAACCTTCTTCAACTTGTTTGATAGCAGCTAATTTATCCGCTAAAGAAATAACCACACGCTTTTGCTTCGATGCCATCGCACACACACACCTTTACGGTACACTACTGTACATAAAAACACCCGAAAACATACTCACTTGCTAATGACAAACTAATGGCACTCTTTCTGGAGAAAGAGGCTCGGCGCAGCACCTCGCTGTTTACATTTTACGTTCTTATAATTATTTACGGAACTGTTTCGCTTGACCCGGGTTCCGGTTAACCCGATTTCGGTTAACCAGGGTTCTACTGTACTTGCACATTCCTAGTCGATGGACATCATAAATGAAGCATTTCTGCATAATATTTGCATATCTACCGTTCATTTTGTACATAAAAGTTGCATGAAATTCCATTAAGAAACTTCAACTTTAACGATTTATGATTAACAACATCATTCTTGAGTTTGTGTAGTCATTATGAAACCTCAAATACATTGATTTTTTAAATCATGGGCGTAAAGACATTGGAGATACTTTTATTCAGGGTGTCCGCTAACCTCGAAAAGCAGGAAAACCTGGAATACTACTCTGGGAATTTTGGTCTTTGGAAAACTGGTCTGGGAATTTGGCGAGGGTTCTGGAAAAATTGGTTTTTGTCGCAAATTTGGAGATAAAGTTTCCTTCCTATTATTAAAAGTTGCATAATGCGTAGAGTTAAGTAGTTGCAGTCCCTACAGTGTTGGTGGCAGAAGGCAAGGCGTTCACTGAAGAAATGGGAAGGCTTTTATGCCTGGTCTACAATGGACGTAAGCCGTAAGGAATGTCTTACGGCAGCCTCTCTCCAATGGAAGACATAAAACTAAATTCAAAATCAGAAAGCAGACTGGAAACAGTTGAGTTCTGATATCATGCCCCGTCACCGTGGCTTGTGCTTGTGCTAGTTAACACCAAGCATTCACATTCAATAAGATTAAATATAATATTTTGCTCGATGAAGCTTTTGCTTAGTTTTCATCATTTGTTAATTTGTTTATTGATGCCATTCCTTGCCATTTATGGCTTTCGTATCTTGGATACACGAATATGCTCAATTGTATTATCTACTTGACCACTTGTGGTGTGGTGAGACACTGACACCAGTCGTGGTCAAGATGCCCTCTGATTGGCTAGACGTTAGGATGGGACTTGACCATGTTTCCTTCGACACACGTCTTATGGCTTACGTCTATTGTAGATCAGACATTATGCTGGTTGCGTGCAAGCCGCGTCCAGCGAAAACTAGACCAAAATGTTGAATTCTCGCTACACGGGCGCTCACAAAGCAGATGTGTTCAGAAGCAGAAGTGACAAAGGCCGAGATAGTGCTATGTTTGAGTTCAGTGGTCCGAACATCACTCATTGCGTGATACAGGCAGCCTTGTTGACCTTTTCCCTGTTATTTTCTCAGACGGTGCCATCGATTCAAAAGTGCAGCTGGGCCTTTTCATCTCAAATCAGGCAGATAGTGAAAAATCATGTCAGGTCCGATCACCGATTTCGCTAAAAGTTATACATGTGAAAGCAGTATCCTTATGATGTAAATTCCCATGCGTATTCGTAAATTACCTTTTGGTATTTTTCGTAATTTACCACGCCCCTTGACAATTACCGTGATTTTTGGTAATTTTCAAGATAATTCACCCATGCTTGAGATAATTTTTCAAACAGATAAATTTCCAACATGTTCTTTTAAGCCAAGTCCACATTTCCGACGTGTTTAATTATAAATTGAGGCATGAGTACAACTCAGTTTTGGCACATTTTACTTAAATTATAACATATTATTGAGTAATTATTAGTAGAAAATTCTTCTTGACAATTTCTCATACTTTGACAAAAGAAAGCCAGATTTGCGTGTTGCTGCCGTATTTCTTTTCACAATTTTTTAAATTTCTAACACTAGATTAATATGTTGCATTAGCTTTAAACATCCTTTTGCTATTGGCATTCTTATTTAATCATACATTCTCCGTTTAATGCTTAAAACTAAAAAATACTGGAAAATTGAGGCAATTTTCCCACCTCAACACACTACCCAATCCCTAGAAAACGAAAGAAATGTTACAAGAAGATGTTTCTCCACCGACTAGAGCAAGCATCGTGGAATTCATACGTATTGTACACCAACTCGGGAAGAAAAAAGCCACCATTTAGAATATAGAATTTCAGCCGTGGAGAAGATGATTGAAAAGTACCAATCTCCAGGATTCTCTCTGCAAAAGGCGGGAGACGCAGTGCATCGAAAAATCCACTTCGCCTGACGCCATTTCCCTGAAATGATACCCGTGACTGGAAAACAAAACAAACCATGCGTGGCAATGTGTCGTACATTTCGTACATGAAAAGAGATGACAAAGGGAAGAAACTGAGGAGAGTCGATATTATTGTGCAAGTTGTGACGTAGGTCTCTGTGTGGATCCATGTAAACGTGCATATGTACCACACACCACAGAAAACTTTTAAATTGTCAGTTTAATATTTTTTTAACTTTGTGCCATTTTTATATTTTTACAATTTAAAATCGTTTTCAACTTGCACAAATATCACTGTAGTTAAAACTACAAAATGCAAATTAAAAAATATTTAAACTTATAATTGTTATAAACAATTATTTTTAGGTGTATTATAATACCATAAGAACTTACAAGTGTCCTCTTTCTTCTTAAGACACCAAATACATTGAAATATATATTCACTAAAATGTATTTTATTAAATATTTTGTGAAAAATGAATATTTTGTTATTAAACAGCATTCCGCATTAACCATTAAGTTTTTTGAAATAAAAATGGTTTCTCCATAATATACGTCAAATTAGATAAAAATACTCCAAATAAAAAAACCTGATTATTTTTGGCCAAAACTTTTTTTTTACGTGACACTGAAGCGGTTAATTAATAAGGAACATCAACTCTTTTTTTCATGTCAATTCCAGCAAGATCTTGTTCAAAAGGATTAAAAATGTTCTTGGCAGCCGTTTTCCCCAGGAAAACTGATGTCAGGTATTTAATAGTGACCTCATTCTTTTTGGTGTCCCAAAACCAAACAACAATATCCATTTGCTCATTCTGGCTAATTTTGTTTATGCTTCCATCAAATCCAACAGCAAACAATTTATAATTGTCCCTTTTAGTTCCCTGGAGAAATGAGGGGCAAGACCATCTAATATACTGAAACTAATGAATGAATTCTTCTCGCGTTTCCAACCGGGTTAAAATCTCCATTGTGGACAACCCGGATGGACACCCGAGAAGAATTCATTCATGAGCTACGCCGGGAAATCACCAGATCATACACACTGTAACTAAGATAGTTTTCTGCAGCTGGGGGATTTCATCTCAAATCAGGCAGAGGGGTGTCAGGTGACCATCACCGATTTCTCTAAAAGTTATACATGTGAAAGCAGTATCCTTATGATGAATTATGATCACTTTATCTCAGCTCAGAACCGAACCAATATAAAGATATGATCCTTTGAACATTGCAGAGTCAGGCCTCAAAGTAAAAAATGAAAAATGACATAAATGCTAATAACTAAGGAACCATGGCCCATAAAGCAGTGGTTTTTGTTTCATTTTGAAGAAAATGCATTTGTGCACATTATGACATAACTTTCAAGTAATTTGAAGCGATAATAAACAAATAGGACTTATTTAAACAATAAAAATTAGTAATTATTTAACAATTTATTATTAAAAAAGGCCACCTTTTATTTGCTTTAAATTTCCTCAGTGGCTAGTTTAAATGTTCTGCTATCAATAAAAAAAATAAAAAAAGGTAGTATTTTTATATTATTTGTTTTAAGGCATGTCAAAGTTAGGCATGTTTTCGACCCAATCTGTTTATGCACTCCTCTCATACACCTAGATAGCATACCTATGAGGGGGAAAAAAATGAAGATTCATTCTACTTAGCATGCATAATGGATAAATAGTACATACCTGAATCATTGGTTACATCCACTGACTGAATGCAAGTTCAATCTTGTGTACTTCCATGGTGTCAAATGTGTGCAAACGCCCACTGCTACTAACTGGAAACGGTGGATGAGGCAATTTGTGCAGAACATTTTTCAATGGCACTTCACGTGAGTCTTATAATTTGGGCCACCTGAAACCATTCGATGGACCATGTGGATGCATAAACGAGACACTAATGTCATTGTTCTAAAGACACTGCAGTGATTTTAGCAATCCACCAGGTTTTTTCGAAAACACACCCAATGAAGTCATTTATGGTGAGATCTTGAATACTGTATGTCTTTATATCTGAATTTGTTTGTGTCACAGCCTGTATGCATATGTGGTTCGCAGAGCGAGCAATAGTTGTCCCATATCTGTTAACAACCCAGACATGACAGCTTTTGATTCCATGTACAGGTGCCAATTTTGCCCAATCATTATTCTTTTTTTGTCTAAATTGAGCTACTTCATCACGTGGCAAATGCAAAAGTTTGATATTAGGCAAGAATTTACTTACATTCTTCACAAAGGACTCACTGTTCTGAATGTTCTCGCCCGAATTGAAATTTCTCAGGTTGTAGTTCGTGGCATAATGCTTGACTAGTCCTCCAACTCCATCACAGCGCCCCTTTCCATGTCCAGTTGCACTGAACAACCACCTATGACTTTCTTACCGTGGGAATTTTCAAAGTGGCCCATCTCTAGTGTGTGACTTTGTGCAATTGTAATCAACACCCATTGTGCAATTGTAATCAACTACAGCTTGTGGTTTCTTCGTCATTCGTTGTAAGCATTAACCATGGCAGCATTGTGGATAGTGGACACTGACCGTCAACCAAGCGCTGATGAGTTGGCAAATTTATCGACAGACTCCCGCAAGGTCCTCCTCAAAAAAGACTAGACCACTTCATCTCACGCCTCACGTGTGCTTTAGACTTAATCGTCACATCTTTCTCGTCTCTCCAGCACATAACGGCTACCTTTCCCCTCTTATATATGCCTAATTCATTTCTCCATCTTTCAGTTCTCCATTCTTCAATTCTGGTGGCATTTCCTTTCTTGTGATTTTCACGGTCCCATACATATCCGTCACTCGCAAAAGGAGTATATCGGCCAGTTGTGGAGATGTATAATAATTGTCCGTTGTGAGACAAAAACCTTTGTCTAGTAATGGTCGCATTAGAGATACGACATCTTGGGTGGACACAGGACGTTTTTCCAACCCTTACCCAGGTATCATTCCTTTCCCAGTGTGGATGATTGATGACCATATATAACCGGACTTGGATTCGCATAGAAGACTCGATTTTATTCCGAATCGGGCTCTTTTCAGGGGAATGTATTGTCTCCATCCAAGTCGCCCTTTGTAGAGCATTAGACTTTCGTCGATCGTAACATCTCTATCAGGAGTGTATACAGATTTAAATTATTGATTCAAATAGTTAACAACTGGCCATATTTTATTTTTGTTGTGGATGTGTTTCAGGATTGTAGATCAGGATTGTTATGATAAAGAAGTGAAGGTACTTCTTTATCATAACAAATCTACGGTAAGACATAATCTTTGAAAAGAAGGGAGTTTCTAAACTCGGTCTCTTAGTCCAAAATAGTTTCTGTTCTGATTTGCACACAACACTTTGTAAAATTACGACTGACAAAAAAGTGCACAGTTCCTCGTTTGTTGTGGGATTCCAGTGATTGGTTCTTGCGTGGTGGTGCGTGCCCCCCTCTGATTGCAGACACTGTACTGCGTGTAGATTTGTCTCTCTTGTTATTATATCTGACAAAGTTTCATCAAAGAAAATGTTGAAATATTGTAAAATATCACCGTTGGGATCGAAACTAGCATTTGTTGAGGACACACCAGTGAATGGAAACCTTAGAGGGGCAGGAGGAATTTCCCAATTTGTGCGCAATTTGCACCAGACACGTGACTCGAACAGCAACGTTTCCTCGTCTGCATTCTCTGAACTACTATCTTCTGAAATCGAATATTCACTACTTGCAATGCTTTCCTCCAATTCCCAATTGCTATCACTATCTGTATCCATTATTAAATCAAATTAAATCAAATACTTATGTGTTTTTCCCTCTGTCTTATTGACAAACAGCATTTAAAATTCACTGTAGCTGGCTGACTGGCAGTGCATATGAAGTTTTGCATTTTGTACATTGTACCAAGCGTTTGCAGAAGTAAACAACTGAGGAGTGCGTTTGCGGTGGCGTGTTAAGAGTAAATTATTCAATAAACATTTACATAGGCTATACAATAACGAAGCAGAATAACTTCACTCTTCGCTTTTATCTTTAGGCGCTACAAGAACCGCTTTAAATAAGTGGTTACTCCTTGTCAACAGATCAAAATTGTTGTTTGAGTTCCAATGTGCTTTGAAATTTTCTCAGTAATACCTGTAACCAGTGCCAGTTGTGTAAAAGCGTTTTTAAAATCTAGCAATTGTCAAGAGTAAACTAAGCACGACAACGTCTCAAGATCACCGGGTGTGCCTATAAAAACCATTCATTGAGCAAGACAGTGCAATAAATGTTAACTATATGGATACCATTGAAGAGTTCTTATTCCCGGTTGAGAGGAGAATGTTGCTCAAAAGCAAGTTTATTAAGTTTGATTTTGTATCAATTAGGTTAAGATTGATAGTGTGTTTGGTTTCATACTCACAAAACTTTCAAGACATCACATTTCTTTGAGAAACATACGTACATAAATTTTTATTTTTACTACCCTAATGTTGTTTGCTCAACTGTTATTATTCATATTTGCAAACATGATCCAAATTTCTTTGATACAATTTTTAACTGTTAATTTTTATAATCAACAAAATTCCAGGCACCATCTAATAAAAAGGTCTGCGCACGCCTATGGAGCTCACCATTATTTTCACTCATAAATAATTTTTTTACTCCTGTTCCCAAAGCCATCCCAAAATGAAATTTATATCAAAGATAGAATGCATTTAACTGTTTAACATATCTTTTTCCCAATAAAATTCAAGATACATTTTTTTAGATAATCCAGGTCAAAGGTCACATATTGTGACCTCGGAAGAAAAACAACAGTATTTTAAAATATAACTTTTTAATGGAAACAATGTTCCTTTAATTTTAAAATAAGACCAACACATAGGTTCTATCACAATTAGAAGCTGAGTAATGATTTATTTATGTAGAGCATGTGAGGGAATATTTTGCATTTATTGTCATGTTTGCAACCCTGCTGTATGAATATTGTGAATAGCTGAGGGCTAAAATTTTGTGTATGAGTACTACTTCACATACTTTTACTTCCTACCAAATTTCAAGTAAATCTGAGATGGTCGGGTTGAAAAGTCCACTTTTCTGTGATGATTTGGCATGTAATGACACGATTTATAGACAATCAAGCATTGGTTAGTCGGCCAAGGGGTTGCAGTCAATGGTGAATTCATTTGAGGTGCAGTGCGAAAATGCGAAAAGTATGGGATGAAGATCAGTCACAAGAAAACAAAAGTAATGAGATTTTCTAGAAATAAGAAGGCTGGGCTGAATATAAGGGTGGGAGGGCAGAAGATAGAGCAGGTCGAGCAGTATACGTATCTGGGTAGTATTTTCGAGGAGAATGGGTTTAGTGGTAAGGACATCAGATGCAGAATTGCGCTTGCTAAAGAAGTATTTTCGAAGTGAAGGGTATTGATGAGGGGGGTCTGAGAAGAGACATAAAGAAGAGGCTGGTGAAAAGTTTAATATGGAGTGTGGCGCTATATGGGTCGGAAACTTGGTCAATGCAAAGGGAGGATGTGCGTAAACTTGAGGCGTTTGAGATGTGGGTTTGGAGAAGGATGGAGAAGGTTAGCTGGATGGCGAGAAAGACGAACGAGGAGGTATTGGATATGGTCGGAGAGGAGAGGAAGCTTGTGGCAGAGGTTCGGAGAAGGCAGAAGAGATGTATGGAGGAGGTTTTGAGAGGAGAGGGCATGTTGAAGAGAGTGATAGAGTGGAGAACAAATTTTTTATGTGCAGGTTGTTTCTCTCTCGATAAGAAAAATATATATATTTTTAAATAGAATATTTTAAGGAATTCTTAGCACTTACCCATCATTGCTGAGGATAACTTGATTGTTGCTTTACAGAAACCATCAAAATACAGGATGCACATCAATACAAGTTAACTTTCTCCATTTTGTATTGACAAAAACTTCACTAATGTGTTTTACTTGATTACTGTTGCACAACTTATAAATCAACAATCACAATATAGTCACTTTTGTCTGTGCATCAGTTAGTGGTTAAATAGCACAGTATCCAAGGTCTTCACTGAGGCCTGTCTCTGAGAAAGCAAATATTTCAGTTGACACTAGAGCTACATTTCTTTCCCAGTAGTGGTAATTCCAAGTTTTCCTTTTAAATCCAACAGCCGTTGGTTCACACGTTCAATGTCTTTCTCTAAGAAGTAATACAGTGAAACCTCTACTTAACGAACTCCCGATAAACGAAGAACTCCGATGAACGAACAAATGCTATTGGTCCCGCCAAATTCCTATTTAAATGCATTGGTAAATGCCTCTAATGAACGAACTCCTGCTCTACGAAAACTCCCGATAAACGAAATGAAAGATTAGCCCTGTATTATAATATTTACCTCTTCATAACGTATTTTCAAAAAATAAAGGCTAATTTTGAATATGTTGCGAAGTTTTTGCCGTTTTTGCTGATTTGAAAGTGACTAGGACCAATCAGAGACTCCGTACAAACAAGCCAATCAGAAAGGTCGTTGTTGTTTATTCAGTTAATTGCATTTCTGGTATTTTGCGTCAAGTGTTAGCAGCGTGGTAAGTGATTTGGTCGGCGTTCTCGAGTTTTACTGCGGTTCATCATCGTGAGTTTATAATTTCTATCTTTTTGAGTGAAAACTGGTTGCTCTCGAGTGTTACTGCGGTTCAATTTCGTGAGATTGGGACTGTCCAAGTGCTAAAAATATTTTTGGTTGGTAATGAAAAGAATGGAACTTATAGGTTGGCAGCGCAAGTCACGCGAAGTGATTTTCATTTCTTTTTTTTGTGAACTGGATTGTAATTTGAATTTGTGACAGAAGTGTTTTACCAAAATGACCTGGTCACGTGAATAAAACCTCGAAAAAGTTAACCGGACGTTCCTTTTCTTTCGCTAAAACTACGGACCTCAACACCAAGAACATACCAATCAGCTGGTAGAATACTTAAATGAATAATTACAATCTTTGCGATTGAAGCCTGGTTTTGCCTTAAGTGGCAATTATTACGTCTGGTAATTTATCTACTTATTTGCAAGGTAAGTTCGTAATTTATTCTCCACGCTTTTGCAAAAATTGTTATCTATGCTTGATTTATAAAATGTCAAATGTTGACTCTCATATCGCGGGCTTGAAAATTTCTTTAGCATACTTGAAACACATCTAATGCAAAGAAATCCCGTTCAGTGGTCATTTACGTTGCGCGCATTCCTAAATATATTTATTGCTGTAGTAACATTATTTTTTTTTAATTCGAACGTTTCAAATGTGATTATTGTTTTTTTTCGCTCGCCGCCATCTTGAAAATAATTCTCGAAAAAAAGTAGCAGGCGGAACGAAAACCAAAATATATCGTGCTGTATTTACGGAGCAGTTCTCAAAAACCTTGAATGAACCGCGGATGTGACCGTGTTAAGTTAGAGTTCTTGAAAGAGGCGGCATAAGAAACTACTATCATTAATTCTAGCGTGTTTGTGATGCATTGGGCGGGAAGACAAAGCCAGTTTACGATTGGCGTCAACGCGTACTTTACCCTCGAGCTGAATACACAGGTTCCAACCCACTACTACAATTATCTCAGCAATTTCGAGTTGATAATACTCGTACTCGTCCATGTTCTCGCTCTTTTGTAGATAGTAAACAAATCAACACATGTTGGCGATCGGCTGCATGTAAACATCTGCATCCAAGCAAAGATGAATGAAGGCGACCAATGGTTACCGATGCACATTCTAGTTGACGGCGATCGTAACAGGATGGCGTCAACGCGAAAACAATTCATGGTTAAAGTTTGAAGTTCATGCCAACTATAAATCGGCCTTTAGAAATCGCAGTAAATAGTATAATTAGCAGGTCTTGATGAAATACCTTCGTTGCTATTCCACGGTTTTCTATGAGGTAAGGGAGCAGTAAGGATAAAAGTATTCTATCCTCGGTGGAAATTTTACCTTTAATTGAGTTCTTCAAACCTTTTTTTCCTGAAATTCAAGGTACAAGAAGTAGATTATTTACATTGCCCCTGGAGTGATGCAACGTGAAAAGCACCTCCGACAAACGAACTCCCGATAAACGAACTGGAAAATAATCGGTCCCTTGAATTTCGTTTAGTAGAGGTTTCACTGTATATTCGTCCTGAGCCTTTTGTGGTTGGAGTTTCCACATTACAAATGACATTATTTACAGGAACATGGCATATACAGTAAAACCCCCATACAACGAATTTGTTGGGACCAGAAAAATTACTTCGATGTAGGGGGTTTTCGATGTATGGAGGTGGTGTGCGGGTTGCGTCTCCAAAGGGGCATCCAAGTGTTCCGCGTGCTTTATGATGCAAGTCGAGTAAATATCTCAATCTTGCTTTTTTCACCATTAAAACCTTTCCTAGAGTGATGATAAACAATTTTTATTATTTACCATCAAATACCGTGGCTATCACCGTGTTATTTTCAACCTGCGTATTTCTAATTGAAATTATTGTTTTATTCGTCGATTCTGCTCTACGCCTCATCGCTTTCTTTAGTTATGGTCTGAAAGTAAAGGAGTGCCAAAATTAATGCCTAAGGATTAGGTATATTTAAAGTGCTCCATAATTTTTCTGAGTATCTAGTCTATATCATTCTTAGAGTGCAATAATTTAAGTCAATATCAATTGGCAGTTTTATGCAGCAATTTTGCTTGAAAGAGCACATATTCCCATTTATACTTCCGAAATGAAACGCACGGTTGGAATCCCATTGAAATACCGGTAAATATCTATGTTCGTGACCAGAATATACTAGATATCGATAAACGACGATGGAATATAGGTGGGGCGAGTTAGTTACCACGAGTAAAAACGTGGCAGTCGGCAATGCATTGAGGTCACAATGGCAATCTCAGATGATAATGCATTGACGATGCCGTTAACGCGTGTAAGAGGCGCACCCCTCTTTTTATGCGTCGAAGTTGAGGAAAAAAATTTGGGGCTTTTTTTCCTATTGCGAGGTGTTGCGGGACTAACTTCGAATTTTCGGCCATTATCAAAGCCGCTAGCGATATTCTCTTATAATTTACGCGGCATTTTCCATAGGCATGTATGGACCTCGCAGGCAAGTTTTTACTTGTAGCCTAGGCCCTACAATGCTTGCATTGTTTATTGTCCTTTGGAATGTGTGGAGTAATTGATATTCATTAAAACAAAACAAATCCGACCTCGCTACAATTCGTGTTTAGTTGGTAAGTGCGGACAGTCGCACCGAGCTCTGATTTATAAATCCGAATCCCCCCACCATTTTCCTAATGCACAAGTCATAGTCGCTGTAAGTCGCCTTTTAAAACGTGGTTAACTTTTACAAATTATATTTTGCTGTAAACGATGACGAGTGGGAATGCAAACACGTTAAATTCAAAATACCCCAGCGTCAGCCGCGTAAAAAACGAACGATAAGGCGTAGATATGACATCAAAACTTGAAAAAAGTCAAACTTTGAAAGAAATCATAACTGTCTATGGAATTTAAAACAGTTAATATTTCAATATGGTCCAACAAAAATCTTCAATGAATGACAAAATAAAAAAAATCATGATTTAGGTACATACATAAAAACGGCTGACTTACTAGTGAGACGGGCATCGCAGTACGGTGGCACGCGCGCGCATGTCCTGTCACAGCTCGTAGATTTTCCCCGAAAAGACCTTCTGTCCCTATTGGTATGAATAGTGCAACCTTATCCTTCCTCCATCTTCTAATGCACGATTCCGGCACAACATGCCTTAGTCCGGCAGCGCGGTTTCCTACATCCTCAGCGTCTTTGATGACTTAAAGCGCTTTAATTTTTTCAACTACCGTGAAAGACCACAACTTTTTGCCCTTGTTCATTTTGGAACAACACTGACCTATATTGACGCATGCACAAATGTTAATAGTCATAGAATTCTCTCAGTTGAGCTTAATGCAGGTGCATACAGTCACTCAAAGTTGTCTGGTGACAGAAAATGAGAAAGTTAGGGGGGTGGAAAATTCCAGTGCTTGCACTTGTCGCGCGGCCAATCGCTGTCCCCCAATTGCACCCCACACGCTTGCCTTGTCAAACAACAAGTTTTTAAAGTTATTAGGCAACTGCATCCCCCGTAAACAAGCGAGCCAATGATACCCTCCCCTTGATGACTCACGCTAAGCACCAAGGTCACTATGCTCTCGAGGGACTTGCCTCGGCCACGATACGCGCGGCGCGAGCCGCGGCCACGATACGAGCGGTGGTAGGCAAGCGATAGAGTGGCAACGATGAGTTTTATGTTCCTAATGTTTGACATGGACCACACTCGAACCCAGCCATGATAGACGTGAGTGGCATAGGTGCCGCTCGCCACCAATCCCAGATATTAAATATTTCTTGTGCCATTCTTCTCATTCTGTGGTAAAATGTCGGCCGAGAACGTTCTGTCTTCTGACAGTATGTACTGCCATTTCAGATTCTGAACTTATCTTAGGACGAATCACTGCTCGTTTCGTGGCCACTACCACCCTGCCGCGTTATTTCTCTGCAGCCCACCGCTCATATCGTGACCAAGGATCGAAGGCTGGCAGATAAAAAATTCGTGTCAGAGGCGCACCCTCATTTTCGGCTGCGATTTCTCGGAAAAAAGATATCCTCAAGCAATTGAGCAAATATTAGGGCGATCTCGAGCAAACGCACCACTTGCCGGTTAACAGACCACATCCATCAAGGTTAAGACGGCAATAGCAATATTTGGATAGAGAAGAGAGGTTACTCCAGATTTTCCTTTGGGATGGGGACAGAGTAGATAAAATTGGCTCTCATTGGTTGAACACCAACCAATGAAGTTTTGAATACTTCGCCCTCCTAACGAGGGGAGTGTCCGATAAACGGGTCGCAGATCTCGATGAAAATTCGTATGCATATAGAACTCCGAATGCTTTTCACGAATCACTCCACATATGGGCGTATAAATCCAATAGTTAACAAAAAAGGCGTTTAAACATATATAGATGTTATAAAATCCCTATTTATCAGCCTGCGGCATCAAGGGTGTGGTCCATTGATTAGCGTACGGGGCTGCGGTGCAGAGGGACCATGTTCGATTCCCGTCGGCGACAAATTTTTCATGCTTACTTTCTTTGTTTTTCCTTTCTGGAATTCTGTTAAAATCTAATTTTTACTTTTCTATTCAAAGTTTTTTTTAACGAGTGGAAATATTTTTCTTTTGCGAATAACATAGGACTTATTTTTTTTTCTTTCCCGCAAAATTTCTTTGTTTCCCCATTCTTTCACCACGCAAACTTGATTTGTTCCTTCATTTGCAAGACCTCCTGTTGATATCATAATTATACAATAATGAAAATAATCTGCAAGTGGTCACTCGCCATTTAAAACACGAGCCTTTCTCGACGAGCCTTATTACAATGTATTTATTTGTACGTCTTTAGATCGCGAAATGGTGATTCGATTACAGAAATTAGTAAATAAGCCGATCACATTTCCCCCTCCTTTTTTCAAAGCACAACAATACAAGAAAACGGGGATCTTTGATCGTGGGTCTTATAAATAATGATGTAACAATTATTTAGACTATTTTATAATTCTAATATCAACAGGAGGTCTTGCAAATGAAGGAACAAATGAAGTTTGCGTGCTGAAAGAATGGGGAAACAAAGAAATTACGTTGACTTCGCGGGAAAGAAAAAAAATAAGCCCATTGGTATTCGCGAAAAAAATATCTCCACTCATTAAAAAAAACTTTGAATAGAAAAGTAAATATAAAAATTTTAACATATAATTCCATGAAGGAAAAACAAAGAAAATAAGCATGAAAAAATTTATCACCGACGGGAATGAACACGGTTCTTACAGGCAGGTGGACTGTCTTACGATAACCGACCACCTGCCTCTCCCAAAATAAAATCGGATACCGAAAGGTAATTTGAAACCATGGAGCTCCTCCCATTCAGGGGTCCCGGGAATGTAACCCAATATGGGAAAGTAATCTGATACGATTTAAAAAGGGAAAATTGAGCTCCATCCTCACCACCTGCACCTTCGCAAAAGAGGTGGGGCGGATGAGTGAGAGTGGAGAATAGCCCCCCTGATCTGATCTTTTCAGAGTATTTTTCTGTATTGGGTTACGTCTGGCCGGCTGGAACTGACTGGTATTCCCCGTCCCCTCTTGGTGCATTACTCATCCACCCAACTATCACCCGGCTCAGCTAACGCGGAGCGGAGCTTTTGCTTCCCTTACACGTTTTTTATTGTGGGAACCATCAGAGTTGCTGGTTCCCACCATAATAAACGTGTAAACGAGCCTTCACCGAGCGAGAGCGTCAAGTTTCCTTCATGCCCTCTGCTCTGTAGGTCTCCGATGGGAACATTTTCGAAGCCCGGAGCGGAAGGGTTAAGACGCGGTACTCTCCGCTGCGGTTCAACTTCCTGCTCATTACGTAAATGTCTATGGAAAAATTACCTGTAAATGAAGAATGCTACGTTTTTTTTCTCAATAATTCGTTCTAGAGGGGCACTTTTCATGTTTTGGGCCCAAGCGCAGACTTCGATGTACGGAGTTTTCGTAGTTAGAGAGGTTCGTTACGGGAGGTTTTTTTGCGTGTATTGTCCATTGGAAGGGTCGGACCGGGCCAATGACTTCGAAATAGGGAGTTTTCCTTAAAATTTCGCTGTATGGGTGTTCGTTGTATGGGGGTTTTACTGTATCTTCTTTCTCTGTAGGCCAGTAAAATGATCTTGCAGGCCCATGAGGATGCAAGAATTTCACTTTTATATCACATTGATCAACATCCTTCGACATAACTAGCCCAAAAAACCAGTGATTGTCGTACAAGCAGGCCACAAAAGAATTAGTACAAATTTTTGTCATAATTAGTTCCCAACTTGGCTTTACCAAGAAATTGTGGACAGAACTTAAAGTGGTATCAAAGCTAATTTTTTTTGTCGCATTAATGTTTTTTGAAATTGGAATAAAAGAATGGTAGCTACGAGTACCTGGGATTGTTTTTGCATGGCACCAGCAAGTGTCTAATTGTTGCCGAATCATTGATAATTGTTCTTTTTTTAAAACGAAGAATGAAATTTTATCCACTTTGCACTTGCAGAACTCATACACATTTTCAATGGAAGTCATTGTGTTACCCAGATCCCGTTGAAGGCTTTCTCTAGTAATAATTCGCTTAACTGTGCCGCCTATCCCATCACATGGAGATTTCCTATGACTAGTTGCAAAAAATGACCAAGAAGCATGCAAGTCAAAGTCCAGGTGATGATGGCACAGGTTTATAAAGTTTTTACAATTCTTATACTGAGCAGCATAACCATCACTGAAATATTGCACTTTTTATACTTCAGGGAACTTATCCTTTAAAAACTGAGTGACTATTTTCTGCGTTTCGAATACGAAAGCTACATCATTTCTAGATCGTCAGAAAAAACACACAAACTTGACACACAGATGTCTATCAGTGGCTGTCCACGAGTATAAATTACCACTGGATGTAGGGAACAACCATCCTGATTCCAGTGATGACCCTGATCCTCATCTTGTATCACATAATGGTAGTTTTCACTGAAATCCAGCAAAACAATAGCTTCATCTGGCTGTAGGTTGTTTTTTGTTCTTTCAGGTTATCTTGCCTGGTATTTGGTTATGAAGGAATGTGGGAGAAGTTTTTCCAGATTGTTCACCAGACTATTGATGTATTCATCCAGAGTCACTGTTAGCCTAATTTGTTGGGTCCGATCTGTTGTCACCCATGCACTGAATGTAACTTCATCTTCAGGGTCCCATTCCTCAAATTTACTTTTCAGATGTTCCTTCAGTCGTTTGTCAGACATACATTCTGAACAGTGCCGTAGCATGCAATCCCTGTTATCTTTGGAACATACTAAGTAATCACATAGGTCGTTGTAGGTCTCCTCCATGGAGCATGCATGGAGAAGAAGTGATACATTCTGATGAATAGCACAGACACATACAGAATGGGTTCCAGAGGAACCTGCCAACACACACCATTTAGGTCGCAACAGACAGAATTTTGAAAACCCTATTTTTACATGTGGGTGTTCAAATTTAAAAGCTGCATACAGCTCATTTAGGTTACTTAGTAGAAACCTTTTTTGGAAGTGGACATTTTTGGATACACTCACCTTATCTTTCATTCCCGGCATGAGGCGGGAATACTCGTCATTTTGGTAAAATGAGTGAACTAAGTCCACTGTCGTTTGTTCTATGTTTTTGCCCCTCCTTGGATCTGGTATGGCTATGATGCCTTTCACTCTCAGAAGTTCCCTAGCTTGCCAAATTGCATATTCACTAACATTAAATTCTGTGGCTACGTTTTTCCTACTCCACGAAGTCGGAGCTAGTGTTAGTAGCTGAATTATCTCTCGCCGACTGCCTGCTGTAACCAGTTTTTCTTTTAGTAACCCAACTAGCACATCCATATCACTCGCTTTATCAAGAACTTCTGAATCATGCTCTGGAATGAAATCTTTATCCAATACTTTGCAAACCTTTTTGTTCAAAGTAGAAGTTGCAACTTTCAGTTTCCTTTTAGCATACATTGATTTGCTGTGGGATGCAACTGCATGAAGTTTTAAAGGAGACATGCCAATATCCTTGAATGATGAATTTATTTCCTCCAATGCTTTTTCTTTCAATGAATCTTCGTCCAAATCTATAATACTATCATCACTGCCAGCAATTGGGATAAGCTCTTCAATGCCACAGTTATCTTCGATATGGTGTGTGTATTTATCCACTTTTTCTCTACATGAATTACATGTTTTTTGTCCTGGAATTGCTTCAACAATTTCTGGTATGCGATTTATCTTGAATGCAAATGCTGGTGTTACTGTTCGTAGTGATTTACTAACTTTTTTCCTATGACATCTAAATGGATCATAGCAAGTAATTTGATACGTATTATATTTTTTAAGAAGTAGGTTTTATGGTGCTCACAAATACTCAAAAGAAGTCCAGAATTTATGCCACTCCTGAGTTCAATCATTTGTCTTTCTGATGCACTTAATTCTTCAAATTTTAGGAGATTCACTGAGTGTAGCTAGTTTTATGGCACTCTGTACCACTATGTTCTCCTAGACTACAGTTACCAAGCTCTTGATACTGGGCCATTATAAAGACATCAGCCTAAATGATAAATCAAAATAGGTATGACAATGACAAATGATTGTTAACTGAGACAGAAAGAACAAATTGTGTCAAAATATTTTCCTTAAGGTTTACATACCTGGTTTCTAGAGATGGACACAAATATTAACCGCAAAACTTTTTGGAAAAAAACTTGATGTTCACACTGCCAAAGTTGGAGGGCAACTGGGGTAGGAAAAGGGCAAACAATACCTACCTCCTGAGAGAAAAACTACTTTGTATAAATAGTTCAAGTGGCAGGGCTAATTCAGTTCATTTTCACTTTCTGTTCAATGAACCCCGTTCAGGTCTAAAAGATGTGGTTACATTGTTACATTATTTCAATGTAATCTGATATTTTTCTCAGCTCCACTATAAAGTTAAAAAGTATCATTTCCTCAAAGAAGATACTGCTGCAAGTTAATGTCTAGTCCTCATTAGAATAAAGGCTGGTCAAGGTTAGACAATGTATCTTCTCCTCACATTATTTTTATAAGTTGTGCAACATTAATCAAGTAAAACACATTAGTGAAGTTTTTGTCAATACAAAATGGAGAAAGTTAACTTGTATTGATGTGCATCCTGTATTTTGATGGTTTCTGTAAAGCAACAATCAAGTTATCCTCAGCAATGATGGGTAAGTGCTAAGAATTCCTTAAAATATTCTATTTAAAAATATATATATTTTTCTTATCGAGAGAGAAACAACCTGCACATAAAAAATGTTTTAATTTTTGCACTTATTATGTTCTAGATTCATGTCATAAACATTTGCTTAGACATAGAAAACAGTTAACACAAGCATTTCATCACACTTGAAGGAAGACCCAACACTGACTACCAGAGTGGTGAAAAGACATTTTTTTGCACATAAAATTTTTTTTAACAACAAAGCAAGCAAAAAGCCATGAATTTTATTTTTACAGGTGGTGGGTCATACCTTAAGGAATATTAGAAAAAATAATTCAGCTTGATTCACATATTGCCTCAGGTCAAAATTTGATATTTTATAGAACCATGTTTTTGACGCAAAATTTTCATAAATCTTATGAAACATATGAGTTTAGAGAATTTTCAATATCCCTCAGGATATTTTTCAATTAGTATTTGGAATCCTCATGACTTCTATAGTAAACCTGCAAATTTTCATAAGAATTGGATGAAAAGTATGGCTGAGACAAATTATTTCCCTCTGGAGGTAAAAGTGCCTCTGGAGACCGCATTCATTGAAAAACTGCAGTTTCACCCAAACTTCAAATGGTCGTGAAAAAAAAACTAGTAGAGATAGCCAAGAAATATTTTACACCGTTTCATTCCTACATGGAAGGATGAAAATTGCCAAGTTTTATCAAAATCCGAGTCGGTGGGTGTCATGCCTGGATGAACTGACAAGGAATGACCCTGGTGTGAATGTAAGCCTCAACTCGACCCTTTAAATAAGGCAGCTGAATTATCTTCGTTCGTCTGATTTGACCATGTAAAGGACCCTGGCATGTATTGAATGACATCACTCACGGTTTAGATTTTGGAAGGG
Organism: Pyrrhosoma nymphula; assembly: GCA_963573305.1. Taxonomy (NCBI): domain Eukaryota; kingdom Metazoa; phylum Arthropoda; class Insecta; order Odonata; family Coenagrionidae; genus Pyrrhosoma; species Pyrrhosoma nymphula. Next base: position 509,695 of record CAUYRF010000001.1, read on the forward strand.
CGTTGGAAGTTCACGTTCTTACAGCGAACCTTTTCGTGAGAATGCGGGGCTCAGGAAATAGGAGGGACGTGCGGATGGAATTAATGCAGTTTTCGTACGGATACTATCGTTTTTGTGGCATTGACCATTTTGTTCTTCAATTTTGAACTTCAATTAGGAGCGTTTATTATCCGTGAACCAATGGTATCATATTGTTCAATGGTATCATATCAACTCTTCTTATTTCCGTAACACTTGAAATACCTTTATTTCCCTAAATATGTTCACACAGTCACATTTAAGTTGTTCACAAATACATCACTCCCCGAATCCTCTCTTGTTTATCTTCTCTCCCGTCAATAGCCACCATTGCCAAGGCTCTGGATGATTCCTCCGCTCAGAATTTCCAACATGGCGGCAGATATCGAGTTTTTGAAACAAGAAATTAGTTACCTGAAAACTACTCAGGAAGCAGCCGTTAAGCAGAAAAAATCAGTTTCTTTCGCCGATATTATTAAATCTGATCTAGTCCCTAAGCAAGGTGAACTGCATGTTACCCAGCTTGCGAAGAAATCACCTGTGGCAGTTGCTTACGAAGCACCAGTGACACGGCATGCAGCACGCAAAAGTGAATCCGGTGCACTAGTTTCTTCCAATTCCATTGATAATCCCACTCCTGATCCTACATCTGAATATACTGCCGTTATTTCCGCAGACAAGTGTAGTGATAGTGTCTCAGTTAACCAAGCCACCGACAAGAAAAACGATGGCTATACTCGTGTTACTCATAAACGCAAACGCCCTCCCCCAACCATGGGTTCTTCTGACAAGACTGGCTCCCTTTCGGGTATCCCAAGACGCTCTCATATTCATGTTTGGAACTTTCCACCTGAGACAACGAGAGACGCGGTGCTCCAGTATATTAAGGTACAAAAGCCGGAGTTAACAGACTCAGCTGCCGAGATAGAACAGTTAAAGGTGTCTCGTGGGAACTATGCCTCCTTTCGTATCTCCGTTGACGGAGATCTTGGTGATCAGCTTCTCAATCCCGAATTTTGGCCAAAAGACGTGTTTTTCGGGAACTTTTTTTTTTCCCAAACTTCGCCAAAAAACTCCGGCGGGGTAGTGCAACATTTAAAAGTCCTTCACATTAATATTCAATGTGTTCGCAATAAGTTACTTGATTTAGAAGTTTTTGTGAGTAATCATAACCCAGATATAATTTGTCTAAACGAACATTGGCTTTCGACCGACGAAGTGAACTTTTTCCATCTGCCGGGATATGTTGTCGCCGATGTTTTTTGTCGATCTGTTATGAAAAATGGAGGTGCCTTAATCCTTGTGTCTCTGAATTTACGATATTCCTCTGTGAAATTCCCCTACAATTTACTTAACGAAGAAAAAGTGTTCGAATCTTGTGTAACCAAAATTCAACTCGACGATAGAGACGTTCATCTAGCGACTATCTATCGCTCTCCTTCTAGTAATTTTAATATGTTCCTCGACAAATTGTCAGAACTTCTGGATCAAATTCATAACGCTACTGAAATCCCCTCACTTATAATTACCGGAGACTTCAACTGTAATATTCTCGAAGATTCAAGAGAAAAACGGGAATTGTTTGACGTTCTTTCTTCTTTTAACTTGAATATCACCAATGATAAGCCCACGAGAGTCAGTCACACTTCTGCAACTGTCATAGATAACATCTTTACAAATATTGACCTAATGTCTGTGGAAACTAATGTTCTTATTTCTCATATTTCAGACCATTTTCCTTTACTTTCCACACTTGCAGTGAGTTCTTCGAAAAACTGTTCAACTTCATATCAGAGATTCTTCTCCGATGAAAATATTGCTACTTTCTGTGAAATACTTAATTCCCATGATTGGTCAAACGTTTACCATATGTGCTCCTTTGACGACAGCTTCGATTATTTTTACTCTTCATACCAAATTTACTTTGACCACTGTTTTCCCATTTTGCCTGGAAGAAGAAGAAACCATTCAAAATCAAGCTGCACAAAGCCTTGGGTGTCTCAAGAAATTCGCAGCTTATCAATGTTTATGAAAGACATGGCTATGTACTTCCATAATAAAGTAGACCTAACTGATCGACTGGAATATTCAGTCATGAAAAAGAATTATAGACGTATCCTTCAGAATGCCAAGAGGACCTACAACTGCCAAAGGATCAATAATGCTGGAAACAAAACCAAAGAAATTTGGAAAATTGTCAAAGAATCTAAACATCACAAGAGTATTAGGCCAGATTTTAAACTTTTGAACTCTCAGGGTAATACTCTAGGTGATAACTTTCAAATGGCTACTGCCCTCAACAATTTTTTTTTATCACATCAATTACCCAATATGAAACAATATAGTAGACATACCCGGCCAATAAGCCCCTGTAACTCCTTATTTCTTCAGCCTTGCTCCGATTCAGAATTACTGAATGTAATCCGGAGTCTAGGCAATAAGTTCACTTCAGGCATTGACGGGATTCCTACTGTCATCATAAAACGGTCTTTCCAAGCAATTAAGGCACCACTTCTATTCTTGATTAATGAATCCTTACGGTTAGGCATGTTTCCAAGTCCCCTTAAAGTGGCAAAGATCATTCCTCTTTACAAAGGTAAGGGCAGTCGACAACACATGAATTCATATCGTCCCATTTCCTTACTAAATCAATTTGGCAAAATTTTCGAGATTGTTTTTTATTCTCGCCTCATAAACTACTTAGAATCCCAAAATTTACTGTCCACATCCCAACATGGCTTTAGGAAATCTAGGTCCACAACTACTGCAACTTATCATGCTGTGAATAAAATACTAGCAGACTTGGACAACAGATTAGAACCCTTAATTCTTTTGTTCGACTTTTCTAAAGCCTTCGACAGTGTTAATCATAATCTTTTATTGCAAAAACTTGAATTTTTTGGTATTAGAGGTGCCGCTTATAGATGGATTGAGTCTTATCTAAGTGATAGGCAACAAAGTGTTGTCCTTACAACGAATGGGGCCAATTTTACGTCCCCCGAAAAAAAAGTTGTCTCGGGTGTTCCTCAGGGTTCTGTTTTGGGCCCAGCACTGTTCCTCTTATATATGAATGACCTCCCAGATATGTTTAAATCTGTACCTGGTGTACTTCCAGTACTGTATGCTGATGATACCAATATTCTAGTATCAGCCTCGTCAATTGAAAGTCTGGCTTTTAGATCTAACAATGCTGCGCTTCTCCTACAACAGTGGTGTAACCGAAACTCTCTCCTTCTTAATGTGGAGAAATCAAATTTAATTTATTTTTCTAATAAGAATAAACATCAATCGCTCATCTCAGTCAATATTGATGGTAAACCTATTCCACAAAATAATAGTTCTTCATTCTTGGGTGTCACTTTAGACAGTCAAGTTTCTTGGGAGGGCCATATTCAGAAACTCCGCAGTAAACTGAGTTCTGTCTGTTTTTTGATTCGGTCTATTAGAGGAACTGTAAATAATGATGTACTAAAGTCAATTTACTATGGCGAGTTCTATTCCCAGGTCATGTACAGTATCCTCTTCTGGGGCCCTACACCCAATTCTAAAATAATATTCAAAATTCAAAAGAGGATTATGCGATTGATAGGTAAAGCATCTCTTTATGCCCCTTGTCGCCCTCTCTTTCAAAAATTCTGTATTTTACCCCTTCCCTGTGTGTACATGTTTGCTGCAATTGTTTGTGCCAAAAAAAATCTTTCAAATTATGCCACTAATAATAACTATCATTGTCATTATACAAGGAGCTCTACAGACCTCCATCAAACACATGTAAGGACTAAAAACTCTGGTTACGCCCCCTGGCATATGGGCCTTTTGCTTTATAATAAGCTTCCTCGCGAAATCAAAAGTGCAAAGACCATGGTCCTCTTCAAATGTAAGCTCCGAGAATTCCTATTGAGTAATTTATTTTACTCTATTGATGAATTCCTTCTTTTTTAACTTTTTGCAATTGTATTGTATTATGTGCATTATGTAGTGTATTATCTTGACGTGTCCTATATTTGTAAAAACAAATCGCCGGACAAATAAAATATATTATTATTATTATTATTATTATTACTATATAATATGAAGAACATTAAGCAGGCTGATATTGTTCCCACCTTCCATTCAGGCATCCTATGAGTGCGGCCTTTCTTTACCTTTCCTTGGTTCACAATTCACTACGGGGACAGGCCCTAAACGGAAAATATTTGAAAGGAAGATAAAAGTGTGTTCGGCTATCACAAAATTTTTTTAACCCAAGGGAGCTGGAGAATACCTAATGAATTGACAAATCCAAAACAAAGATGACTTTGCTTAATAACATCGGTGACTCATTAGGGTTGCTTTTTCCACGATTCTCTTCTAGTCCAAGTCTTCGTCTGAAGGCAACAATATTCATACATTTTCGAGGAAAGCACTTCAAATCTTGACTATTTGAAATAAGTTGAGTAGATTTCCATGATTGACTGAGTTTTGTCTTCGATCTCCTAATAATTTCAAAAGCCTCTTACCTGTGGCGATCGTGTAAGGCCCCTGTATATTGTATTAGGTTAGTTGCTTCACCGCTGTTACTGAATTTCTTAATTCCCATTAAGCCAGATTTTATCATGCACCATGCTCGCTTAATTTTAAAAAAACATTCGTAAAAGCAACTCCTCCTACGATGTGCATTGTGGATTTTCTCCAAACTAAATTCCGTAATCAGTAAATGATTGCAGGGAAAAAACGGAACCAACGTAGGGTAAAATGACCAGAATTAATTATGGCATCTTGGAAATGATTTGGACACGTTTTTTATGATTATTTTCATTTGCAAGCGTATTCATTAATGTTAAAAAATTATCGCAATTTTGACTTATTTTCATTGTCTCGTATTTTTGTGGCAGCTCAATCCCTTTTATATTTGAAATCCCGCTATTTGTTCTTACATAGTAATTTAGTTCGTTTCGGACTTTCGTTTAATTTCTGCATATGGCTGCTTATTCTTTCCTAAAGTAATTTATGAAAGTAAGCCAGGAAACTCATCTTAAGAAGTGCGCTTACAAGTTCTTCTTTGATCTTATTAGGTGTGTAGATAAATCTGGTGTAGGTGGAATTACAATAAACAGTTAGCTACAAGAATGTGCGATATTCACAATGAAAAAACGCTCGTCTGGATGAGATTTAAAATTGGATCACTCTTTTTTACTCTATAGTTAACAATAATGTAGGGCTTGAATTTTAGTGCACATCCATCATTGCAAAGTATTCGGTTATAGAAAATTTCAGGAACAATGTATTTATGGGAAAAGTATAACTAATTAATGGTTTCATTTTTAAATATGTAGTGAGAATAATGACAAGGCCAGCCATGTTAAAATCCACGGAGTATTTTCTTGGTACAGTAGTGAGCTTTCCAGAGATTTTATGTAGTGAGCTTTCCAGACTACCCAATATCATATCAAGTTCTTTCCCTATGCTTGGAACTATATGATTGTGCATCTTTGATTTTCAATTTTTTTTCTCCATTAACATGAAAAGCCGTATTCACTTCAAATATCTTCGGATTAAAGTAGCTTGATGCTATTTTATTCCAATATTGGAATGCCTAGGAAAACACTTTCGATCCACTCAATTAGAATTAGTGGAGTTAACTCAGTTATTTTAATTCTTCGGTAATGGATAACTTCCACAAGATCAAGCCTACTACCCTTTCCTTCGTGGTTTAAATTTCTTTGTTGTCATAAAAATTACCTCATGTCAATAATTTCACTTATTGTCCAGTATCTCAAATGTCTCTCTCAATCTACTCAGATAGTGAGTCAACTCTTATTAGCAAGGATCTTTGCATACAGGCACCACCCTTCCAACTTGTTCTGGGAGAGCAATAAACATTCTGTACCAAAGGAAGCCCCTTCCATCACCCTCAGTCGAGGAAAGGCCCAAAGGTGACAACGGAAGGCTTCTTATTTGACTGGAAGTGAAGAAGCAGCATTATGGTCCGTCGAGCTGTTTCTGCACATAATGTGGATGTGTGGAAGCGGCCCATACATGGGAAAACCTACATGATCTCTCGTTCACAGCAGCTAGGAAGCGTGAAAACGAAATGCCCACTTCATTGGATTACATCCCCCTTGCTCGTTTTGTTTTTTTATTAGTTTCCTACTCGTATTACTTAGCGTTGTAAGCTTATAATATTTTGATGCTAAATATATAGCATTTAGATTTTTCTTTGTCTGAGAGTCCTTACAGTATCGAATTCCCTATTACATTCAGAACATCATGATTAATTCTGCGCTTTTTACAGGACATTGCTTCAATCTTCTTTACTTTGTCGTAAAGTATTAGCTGCTTAGGGAACTAAGTTAGGAAAAAAGCCACAATATGCATTGTAGAAAGTGCTGTCGCGAATGTTTTTCTATAGATCTCGCATGAGAAAAATCTGACCTATGGCGAATGGAAAACACAGTAACGGCGGTGAAGCAAGAGGGGAACCAACTTGAACCTGATAGAGCCATTAATCGTAAGATGTCAGCCCACTCAAGTCATTCATGTACGGTATAATGGCATTAATGAACATATAATATACACGTTAGGGTGTCCCTTATTTTCCGACTCTGAAATTTTTGAACGCTCACCCTCCAATTTTGTTCGAATGACTCTAAAACATGCCGATACAAAATTTTCTTGAGATCGGAGCATTCTAACCCGTGCCGACTTGAGCGCGAACTCGAATGAAGGAAAGTTCGGACTTTCCACCCAGCGCTGAGTCAGGCCTCAGCCTGTCACTACATGCATTGACGTGAGTTCTTTATTTGTTATTAATCGTGACACACGTGTTTTCGGGTCGCTCATCTAACATAATTTCACATCAATTGCCCAGAGCCAGGAAAAGTGTGTTTTTAATAGGAGATATTATGCAGCAAATAACTGGACACAAATTGCCATCAAATAGACAAGTGCTTGAAGTTTTAATTTGTAACATACGGGAGGTAAAATTAACTGTCAGTGTAAATAGCAAAATCTTGTGATTCGTAAGTGCATTATATTTTGGGAGAAAGCATAAATTCCGGCAAGAGATATTCAGCATTGTTTACTACAAATACTAATTAACTTGCATTCGGAGTGGAAAAAATGGCAAAAATACGCAAATAAGTGTGAAAATATTTTTAAGCATCGTGAAGAGGAGTTTAGAAATAATTTGGACAACCTATTTGATATTGAACATGCCAATGCTCTTCAAATGATCAAGTTGGAAGTAGACATGATGCTTTTACTTCGGCAGCAAGAAACAGGACGTAAAAGCTACCTTGCAGGAGTAGACCAAAAACTCGCGGATAAAGAAGAAAGGGCGATGAAAAGAAAATTAGAAGTAGAGAAAAGCAGTGAGCAGCATCTAAATCTTCTGCTGTTCCTCCTTATTCATCATCTGAAGATTCAGATAACGCACATCCAAGTTCCGATGAAATCAACGTTTTACTTTATAAGAAATTAGTGACTGCTTTGGATAGATGCCAGCTGAGTAAGAGAATCTGCATACATCCTTCTTGGTAAAGCAGAGGCACTTGGTCACAATACCGAAGGACTTTTAATAAATCTCCTATTCATCGAATCAGACAGAAGAAGAGAAGAGAACGTTCTGAAACATTTAAATCTGCTTTCAAGAATGATATACCTGCAATTCTTACTGTTCAATGGGATGGAAAACTGTTGCCTGCATTAAATTTCAGCGACCAAAATGAAGAATGTCTTCCAATTGTTGTTACACTTGGGGACAGTAAGCAGTTCATCTGGGTTCCAAAATAACAAAAATCTCCTGGTAAAGAGCAACCCAACGCTGTTTGGAATGCATTAAGGTATTGGGGTATAGAAGACACTGTGCAAATTCTTTGCTGTGACACAACTGCATTAATATCTGGACGTTTTACATTCGTCTTACTTGAATAAAAAGTGTTCAGGGATTTGTAGTTTTTTTCCATGCCATCATCACATATATGAACTTGTATTTGAGCGGTGCATATTTCAATGTAAAGTATGTGATGTAACAAGCAGTCCTGATATACCACTTTGTAAACATTTTAGGTAAAGCTGAGAAAGTGTCAATGCCAATAATTTTCAAAGTGCCAAAGAGAATGTGGAAATGTTTTTCGTGAGTCGAAAATTAAAGAAATGTTAGACTTTAATGAAAGTTAATTAGTTAAACCAACACTAAGCAGTGATTATCGTGAATTCATAGAGCTCTCTCTAATGTTTTTGGGAGAAAAATTTTATTTATTTCATTTATTGTTTTAAAAATATTTCTGCTAATATTGCAAATTAAACTATCCAGTGCAAATAAAAATGCATTATAAGATGTCTCTCTATTCATTGCAACTATTTATGTCGTGGCTTCAGTGCAGTGCAGCTGTAAAAGCTCATTATCAAGATCCCTGCTTCTTAAAAGTTCTAAAATCATATGAAAGAATAGATTCCACAATTTCAAAAGCAGCTCTAAAGGAATGTAGTCACCATATCAGAAGAGTTGTCTGTCCTATCGCTCTTTGATGGTGAAGTAGACATACAAATCAAAATGGAGAGAATCAACACATGGAAAAGAGATAAATTCCTCTTTGTGGAGAATTGGATAGACGATTATATAGTAAGTTTAATTTTATCCTGATAGGCATTCTTTAATTTTTTATTCGTTAGTATACATACATCTCCTAATCTTATCTTCATTTCGGTGAAAACAATGGACGACTTTAGGTCAACCAAAAGCAGAGATCTGTTTTCTTGCCTGAATATGGACACTAGTTTTATTCAAGAATGTCCTTCAACATTGATGATCATCACTTGATATGTAGAAGCTCAAAGGATAGTTATGGAGTTTCCAGCTGTGAATGACCGTGCTGAAAGGTGTATTAAATTTATACAAGATTTTTATAGACTACTGACTGTAGATGAGGAGAAAAATCAAATTGTGTATGTTCAAAAAGTCGTGTACTGTACCCAGATTACAAGAAAGAAAGTCTTAAAAGAAAGTATCCACAAGAACCATAAAATAAATTAAAAACCATAATGCAGAAAAAGGGAGGAATCAGGCGAGATGTTATGGAATATGAACATAATAAGAACTTATAAAAAGCAATTTTCCACGGTTAAAAATTTTAATTCGACCCGGGTTTAGATGTACCGCATGATGATGCAGTGCATCGAAATATGGGTCGAATAAAAATATTTGTCTGTGGAAAATTGCATCTTCTAAGTTCTTATTACCATAATGCAGTCTAAAGAGTGAAGATGTATTAAATTGTAATATAAAGTTACATATTAAACAGGGCAAGGGCCTAGCCACGTTGAAACACCGGTTCCCATCAGAACACCGAAGTTAAGCAACGTTGGGCCCGGACAGTGGTTGGATGGGTGACCCTCCTCCATGCCTCAACCAGGCATGGATGGAGAGATGATACTCCCTCCATACCTATACCGGCAGGCCTGAGAGGCCAGGCCAAACCGGGCCGGTTGGAGGGAGGACATCCTCTATACCTGGTACTGGGGTGAGGCGGGGGGAGGCCAATCCTCCATACCTCTACTGAGGTGCTCTTGTCCCCTGTCTGCAAGTGGCAGACAGGCATGGGGTTGGCACAATGGACCAAGAAAGGTCTAAGTGCCCGGGCTCCTGACGAAGGCCCCCCCAACAACAATCTATCTACATATTAAACATGCATCAATAACTTTTTCACAGAATTAAAACTACAAAAACCTATAATTCCTAACATTCAAACTTTGCGCTCAAGTCGGCACGGGTTAATATTGGCCTATTGAGAGGCAATTTTGTTTTTGAGGACACCTGACCCAATGGAAAATATTTAGGGGGTAAGCCCGAAAACATTTGCAAAAAATTTTTTTTTGCCAAATAAGGGACACCCTAATACACGTATTTGAAGTTTTGCTTTGGATTATGAAACGACTGAAATTCACCAAAAGGATGAGATGAGTACCAAAGGTCTATTTTTCAATCCGCACGTCTTTCTTTCTAAGTCACGAATTATTACGAAGTTATTTGCTAAATGAACGTGAAATTCAAAGCTCATCATTTTAAAATGAACCAATTGTATGCCCATAAATATATCTCCCCTAGAAAATATTTTCTCAGAATAAATTTAATTGTTTCAGGCTTGACTTCGTGGAAGTGATAGATATCCATTTTTAATAAAAAACTTTGTACTTTTCCACACTTTATTTCACAACTGCGACCGGTTTCACCATAATATGGCATCTTCTGGCACATTCTGAAGCTTAGGTCATACAATATATACCCAGAGAAAGTTAAAAATGGTGGGGGTTTGAAATGGGGGAGAGAGGAGCAGGGCGATTGGGGCATGGCAGAGTGAGAAGGGGTAGTGGAAAAAACGAGAGGAAAGGAAGGAAAGTGAATCGGGGGAAGAGAGTGGGAGGAGTAGAAGGTCACCAAGTTACACTGTTTTCTATTTTTTTTTAAAAAAGGAAGATTGGTTAACACTTTGAGTGCTGACTATTTAATTTCTATCCTTTCCACCAGTGCTGGGCATTTTTGTCATATTTTACGATTTTTTTATAATTTTTATACTATACATAGAATTTTGCAATAAAAACTGCTGTTTAGCCTATTTTTTTCATTTTATTGTATATGTAGTAAGTTAATTGTCAAAAGACATCTTATTTTTACTATCTGAACAAAAAAAAGGAAGTTTTTTACAAAAAAAAAAGTTGAAAATGGACGACTCCTTTGCCTATTGAGAAATAGAATGCATTCAAAGATTATTTTCATGCCTTCAATTACAAATAAATCAAATAATAATAATAATAATAATTTATTTGCCCATAGGATACATTGTAGAACAAGCTGCAAGTATATAAGGCACGTCAAAATACATGATTAAACAAAAATATATCAATACTAACAAAAAGATTATACAATCATTGATGACAGTTTAAGTAATCATTTACAGTATAAGAACAATGAAACAAAAGATAGTCATAAACTAAATTCTTAAATATAGTCATTCTTATTTCTTTTTTTATAAATTGTGGAAGGTGATTATACAATTTTATGCACATATGACGAGGTCCCTTCGAAGTTATGGCAAGAGTTGATGAGAGCACATGCATGTCGTTACATCTTTTTGTTTCGTAGGTATGATAATTATTATTTGGGGTAAAATCAGATTCATGTTTTCTTACATAGAGTATAGAATAATAAATATATAACGAAGGCACAGTTAAAATCTTCAGTTCCTTAAAAAGAGGCCGACAGTGAGCACGAAAAGGTTTACGGCACATCATTCGCAATAACTTCTTTTGTATTAAAAATACACCATTCAATGCGGATGGAGTTCCCCACAATATGATGCCATATGAAATTCTGGAGAAGAAAATACCATAGTACAATTTTAGAGAACATCAAGGCTTACAGTATGTTTTATAACAGACAATAAATAAAATACTGAGTACAGTTTTTTACATAAATCTGCCACATGAACATCCCACCTTAGATTTTGTTCAATATATACTCCAAGAAACCTTAAATTATTCACAACATGAAAATTTTTCTTTTGACACAGAGTACCATTATTTACAAACTGATTGTATTTTGCTGAAAAAAACATTGCTTGAGTTTTGTTACTATTCAGTACAAGTTCATTGTTATTGCACCAGTTAATCATTTGTTGTAATAAAAGTTCACCATCGGTAATTAAATTTTTTAAAGATTTACTAGATGTTACTACGCTCACGTCATCCGCATATATTACACAATTGTGTGAATTCACTGTTAGGTTCATTGGCAGGTCATTTATAAAAATTAAAAAGAGAATGGGCCCCAGAACAGATCCCTGAGGAACACCTTTAACTACTTCCAGTGGAGTGGACATGTAAATGTTACCTTCTTGCTGATAGGCTACTTTCTGGTATCTATGATCTAGATATGTTTTCAACCAATTAAATGCGACCCCTCTAATGCCTAATGCCTGGCATTTATAGAGTAGTCTATCATGATTGACTGTATCAAATGCTTTACTAAGATCAAAAAAAATGCCTAGAACTTTACATTTCTCATTAATCTGATCCAGTATGTGGTCAATGGTATTAAAAAGGGCTTGTTCAGTAGACCTAGCTTTTCTGTAACCAAATTGTTGTGCAGATAGCAAGTTCTGACTATCCAGGTAGTCCACTAGTCTTTTAGAATACACTCGTTCTAGAACTTTACCAAACATGGGAATAATGGATATTGGTCGATAACTATTCAAGTTACTTCTGTTTCCTTTATTTTTATACACAGGAACCACCTTGGCTACCTTAAGTGCATCAGGATAAACACCTTCCAACAAAGACTGATTAACTAAAGATAGGAGATGATCAAGAATAGGGTCCATACACTGACAAAGTAATTTACCGGACAAACCATCAATATCCACTGCATTTTTACCCCCTACCTTAGTCAAATGTTGTTGTAGTTCTTTTTTATCACAAGGTTTTAAATAAAATGATTTGCAATTCACTGAATTTGGATTATATGGAACAGTGGGGGCAGCCAACAAAGAAACAGGCATCTGTAAGAATGCTTCATTGAAAGCATTAGATATCATAACAGGATCTCTAATGACATTTCCAACATCATCTATGATGTGGTCAAGAGTTTCCACTGAATTTGAGGACGAACTCTGTTTAATAATTTTCCATGCCACTTTGGCATAGTTAGAAGCATTTTTTATTCGTTGATCATTGTACTCCCTTTTTGCTCTTTTTATACAGTACCTGTAATGTCTTCTTAAATCCAAGTACTGATCATGTATCTGGGGTTCATTTGAATTCAAAATAATATTTGACATATTTCTTAAATAGTTAGACATGCTTACAATCTCTGGCGTTAGCCAGTTTTTTTTACTAGTTCCTCTGTATCTCACTGGTTCAAGAGGAAATGCAATATTAAAGCAATGTCTAAAAATATTATAAAAGCTATTAAAGTTTTCATTTAGGCCATGTGACTCGTACTCCTCTTTCCAATTTTGCTGTGCCAACAAGAGCCGAAAATAATTAACATTAGATTCGTTAATGAATCTCCGGTATTTGATTGGCTTAGACATTGAATTATTGCAAGATGACTGTACTGTTAAAGTGGACAGAATTGCAAGATGGTCAGAAAGAGCTGTGTCAAAAACTTTAGTACTTATTCTTAAATCACTATAGTCTGTGAATATATTGTCCAATAATGTTTTAGAACACTCAGTTATCCTAGTAGGTGTATTCACTAAAGCTTTCAAATTATAACTCTGCATAACATTAAGTAACTGTTTTTGCTCTGGACCTTCATTCAAGAGATTACAGTTGAAATCACCAGTTAATATAATTGAAGGTCTGTTTGAGTTATTGGTGAGAGAAGACAAGAGGATATCAAGCTTTTCAATGAAAGACTTAAAGCATCCCTGGGGCGATCTATACACTATTAATATAATGAAAGTACAATTAGCAAACAAGTATTTCACAGCCGAGCACTCAAAAGTCAGTTCCTCATTTAAGTCTTGCAAGTTATATCCAATATTACTAAATTTTAATGCTCTCTTAACATAGATAACAACCCCTCCATGAATACGATTTTCACGGCAGAAAACATCACCAATAACATACCCAGGTATAGTTAAGGTAACGTCTTTTAGCCAATGCTCACAAATACATATAAAATCAGGATTATCACACATAACTACAGCCTCAAGTTCTTGGAGCTTAGAACTTAGGCTCTGCACATTAAGGACGAATACTTTAAACTGATTCGGAATCTTTGAGACCAAGAAGTTGGTTTCTATGCCAAGAGATGGATCATCATATTCAGGTGTTACGTTATTATTACCCCTTTCTGGCGCGGGAATAAAAAACGCCGGACAATCACATCACAAGGCCACTTATCACAGTGTAACACTTCATCGCGTAGATGGAAAGGCACTCCTATCCTAAAACTGGCATTTAAACCTTTGGATTCTAGTTTACTCACTGAGATTTGCACGCCAGGGAAATTTCTATTTAGAAAAATTTCGACGTTTTCCACTGTAGTCTTGCCAGCAAGCTTTCCGAGATGAATCCAGGCTTTCTTTACTCCCACCAAACCCGTTTCAGACTTATTCTTACCTACAATAGTGTCACGATGATGCCGATCCAGCTTTTCTTTTTGGAGATCATGCGCATCGGCACTCTTTTTATCCTGCTTGTTCTTCATTACAATGTTTCCCTTCTTCTTACTCACAACTTTAACCCAGTCGTTAGCAATATCCTCTTCAGCGTGATCACGTTTCACGGCATGCACGTTTGTATCACCACCAGACGCTGATCCACTAATTACTGAAACATTCTCAGAAATAGTAGTTGAGGAATCACTAAGAGAGCAGCTGGCAGTATTTTTCCCCGGATAATCACGTCTAATCCTTTCCAAGGAAGATTTAGGGTTTTCAGTCGTGAGTTGTCGCTCGGAGACAGTCAAGGAATCACTAGGACTTGTAACAGCACTTTTTGCCGGATAATCACATCTTATCTTTTCCGAGGAGGATTCAGAGATGGTAGTCATAGATTGAGTCACTTCTGTAGACGAATACTTCCCACTATGTTTCATAACAGGATTGTTTACAACAGCTTTAGCACCCGGCTGCGATTTAATCACCATCCTCAGTTCGTTGCGAAGGAGTTCAATTTGTAAGGACTGACTCTTCATATTCCCGATGCACTCAAGTAGGCTAGTTTTAAGGAATTCCACAGTTTTTCCAACCTCACACTGATTTTCTACTACAACACTAAGTATTTCTTCAGCCGAGCGAAATTGGCGGTAAGGCTTCAGCGAGCAATCTTTACATCGATACACTACTTCCTTTGAAGAGTTTATCGCATTCAGGCTAGCTTTAGTTAATGAAGTACATTGCAAATGAAATTTCAATAAGCAATGGTATTCGCAAGAGATAATTACACTGTTATCGTCAAATACTTCGGAGCAAACCGTACACTTATCCGTATTGTCGGCCATCTTGGCACATGGCAAATGTACACATAACAATATGATAACTATTTATGTTACATAATTTTTTTTCGTATGGTATAGTTGGAAACATGGAGATACACAAAATCCTAGGTTACAAATAGTGCACTCAAAAGATGTATCCTTCCTTCTTGCCTTCCCTGAGAGTTCTGTACCCTTGTCAGAGCATACTTTACATCTTCTTTGGGATTTTTTCTTTCCTGGGGGAATCGGTATCCTTCTGAGGAAATGTTTTCCCGAGAGACGAGTAAGATGACCTCCACTTGGTCCAGGCCCCAATGATGGGTCCTCCACAGCAACTGCGAAGTTACTGCAAAGTTCCTTCATGAATAAAGTCGTAGGAATTTTTTTCCCAGTGACCTGGTTGTATAAAACACAAGCATTTGCCACTGTCATCAAAATCATATGAAAGGCTAATTTTCTCCACCATTTCATGCTTCGGTGATCAAATACACCATATGACATACGCTGGTCTGATAGGTCAACACCAAACTTTTTCTTATTGTAATGGACTACGGCTGCTGGCTTTGTTCTTAGATGCCCTCTTCGATCTCTGAATGTCACCATTTCGGAAGTATGCCGTGTGCTTATCATATAAACATCACGCTTGTCCTTCCAGCATAACGCAAGGATATTGCCTTTCCTCCTGTAAACTTGTTCCCCACGACTAAGGTGAGGACTACGAAGTGCACTGGGCATCCCTCTCCTATTTCTTTGCACAGTTCCCACCAATGCAGTTTGGAGGCCCTCCAATTCCAAGGCAAGCGTTGGGCTTGTATAGTACCGGTCAGTATATAAAGTATGTCCTTTTCCGGATAAATTTCCAAGAATTCTTATCACCACATTTTTTACAACATTTTCCTGTCCGCAAAATATTTCAAAGTTCCAAATGTACCCAGAATCAGATTCTGATAGCATGTATAACTTGATACCATAACGGCTAGGTTTCTGGGGCATGTACTGTTTGAAATTCAGTCTTCCTCTGAAAGCACACATACCTTCATCGATGGTCACATCCTCCGCCGGTTGATAAGCACTTTGAAATCGACTTCTGAGTAGCTCAAACATGGGACGAACCTTATGTAGTGGATCAAACCCTGGCTCCCCTTTCTTCTTTGCATTGGTGTTATCATTCAAATGAAAATTGGCTAATAAGGATAGAAATCTATCCCTACTCATGACATTTGGGCAAAAATTGCATGATACCACAGGGTCTTTACTCCAGTGGTTGGCCAAAGATGGCCTCTCACTGATGCTCATATGCAAGATAATTGCAAGGAATTTCCGTACATCTTCCTGAGTAACAGTTTTCCATTTCTGTAGCCTACTGTTAGGAGAAATTTGGTTCAATCTCCTCTTTTTTTGAATAATTTGCCGAGCATAGAGATTCGATTGTTCCTTGATGATATTTATAAGATCATGGTCAAAAAAATAAGAAAAAAAATCTACAAGAGGGCTAGTTTCGTCGAGGCCAGTTTCTTCAGCCATGCCGGAATTACCGGTGAAAACATTTATGTTTGGTACATTGTCTATCTCACTCCAACCTTCATCTTGTGTAACTGCCATTCTCCTCTGCCCACCTCTTGCTCGCGGCCTCCCTCCTCTTCCTCTGAAACCGCGTTGAACGGTGACCGCTAGGTCCGCGTCTTCCTCGCTCGAACTACTGCTGTCACTCAATTCTGGAAAGCAACAAAATAAAAGTATGCACATCAAGTATTTGAGGAACTAAATAGAGCATGTGGCGAGAAAATATCCACACAAATGCCAGTACACAACACTTCACAAGGATTGTAAATAAATGGACTGAAGAAAAAACAGCAGTACATACGAGGAATAAAAAAAGATAACATAAAATTCTTGATCTCACCTGAATCAGAAGAGCCTTCATTTGCGATAAAATCTGGATCATCTTCACTAATTTCTGTGTCGTCTGAAGAGCAACTATCATCCCACTCTCGACGTAATTCACTCAAAATGTCTTCATCCCGGAGCGGAGCATCGGCCATGATGAATTGCTTAGGCACGAATAACAGGGTCGACAGGATGATGCAACACCTAGAGTTGCTCAGCCATTAATGTAGTGGGTTGCCATCTAGCGTATTTTCAGTGTACTTACTAGTCCAAAGAACCTCTCCACGAAGAGATATGAACGTTATATTACGTAGGCCGCTTAAAATAAGTTGAAATTCAAAACGACGTAATATTACGTTGCCCGCAGTTCTCAGAAATTTCGCAGGAACGTAATATTACGTCGTCAGCACTCAAAAGTGTTAAAGCCCCAGCCCAAACATCTGTGACTGAAGGGCAAGGAAAGTAGGCTAAAATATGCCGAAACAATGGTTCAAAAAAGGCCGCGAAGTGAGGAGCTGCAAAGAAAGGACCCCAGAGGAACCACGGGTGGGTTTATGAATGGAAAAAGGACGGAGGGTTGTGAGGGGAGGGAAGGACTCCTAGCAACCGTAAGTGGGGAGAGGGAGAAGAGGAGTGGAAGGGCCGGAGAGGGAATAATAGGATGTGGGGGAGTGACAGTTACTTTTGCAAACATGGAAATATTGAAAACAGCGGAGAGGAGTGCATAAATACATGGTCATTACATAGATTAACATTTTGGTTTTTCGCTAGCACACAAATTTCTAATTGTTCCAAAGCGTCCATTTTTAGGCCTTTTGATAACATGTGTAGGAGTTCAGGTTTAAAATCACTGCTGTGGTTACACTCTAATAGATGCTGGGAAAATAGCGAATGGCCATCAGCATTTTTGAGGGAGCGTTCATGCTCCTTAATACGGGTGTACTCTTCCAGTTTGCCCAACATAACAAGACATACATTCATCACACTGTAATTTATAAATACCGGATTTCATATTTCTGTCAACCTTATCCTTCCCACTATACAACATTTTCCCTAAGGTAAGGGGGGAATAAAACGCTGCCCTCAAATTATTTGGCATTAAGTTACTTAATTTATATGAGAGGTTACCCACGAAGGGTAGAGACCTCCATTTTTCCCCGGAAACACAAATAGGGCTAGAGGGAACTATCTCTTTAATCGCCATCTGTTTTTGTTTTGCCCTAACAATTTTGTCCACCAGTTCTATTGAGAAACCATTTGTTGTGGCAATGAAACTTGCTAGCCATAACGTATTTGCAACACTATATTTTGGTTTAAAATTTGTATATGATTTGATAAGTTCATTTAACTTTGAAGCCAGGCGGTGACATGGCGATGACATGCACGACACTACCGGTCTAATGGGAACGGAGGGTTTGTGCAATTTAGGCAAGCCATAGAACCTGGGCGCTAACGGGTTCATTTGTTAAAGGTTCCTTTTTTCCCTTTCTTTAAAAATGACAGTTTTAGACACGGCACTTTTCACAGCACTTTGAAATAATTGTGTTGGGTCTTTCGGCAACATACAAATACTATTATTTAAAATGAAATCGAAATTCAAAATGGACGCTTTGGAACAATTAGAAATTTGTGTGCTAGCGAAAAACCAAAATGTTAATCTATGTAATGACCATGTATTTATGCACTCCTCTCCGCTGTTTTCAATATTTCCATGTTTGCAAAAGTAACTGTCACTCCCCCACATCCTATTATTCCCTCTCCGGCCCTTCCACTCCTCTTCTCCCTCTCCCCACTTACGGTTGCTAGGAGTCCTTCCCTCCCCTCACAACCCTCCGTCCTTTTTCCATTCATAAACCCACCCGTGGTTCCTCTGGGGTCCTTTCTTTGCAGCTCCTCACTTCGCGGCCTTTTTTGAACCATTGTTTCGGCATATTTTAGCCTACTTTCCTTGCCCTTCAGTCACAGATGTTTGGGCTGGGGCTTTAACCAATCTTCCTTTTTTAACCCTTCCAGCCGGTCAACGCATTTAAACAGCCAGGCCCTACTCGCGGTATTTAAATTTTAAAAAAATCTCATTTTCTGCACCTTGGCAAACAATTATTTATATCTGTGTTAGTTTTCATTGTATCATGGAAAAAATTTAGTATGATATGCTAAAATGATGTGTTAATGTAATAAAAATTTTACTTACATTTTTCTTTATAATTTAGCTTGTGCAATCACTTCAAGTTAGAAAAATTGAGTCCTAAAAGTTAACTTTGGTGTGATAAAGTTTGAAGCACTCCTCTAAACATAAGCCAGCATCGCAGTCAGGGCACCAGTACACTGTTTCCCTCCTGCCTCTAGCGGAGCACACTTGGCATCTTCTCTGAGGCCGGGACTTCTTCCCGGCGGGCGGTATTTTTTCAATGAAATGCCTCTCGACTAAACGGCGTGGTGACGGATTTGTGGGAGGCCTCCTAGTGGTCGATGTATTTGAGCTAGCTCCGTATTTTTCAAAGAGCTGCTGAATTAGCTGAAGACGAAAGTTTAGATGATCTACCTTTTTTTGACCACTATTGAATATTACTAATGCATTGTGAACGGAAACATTCAATAGCCTTCTAAATAGTTTTATATACCATTTCTTAGTCTTTTTTCGTTATAATAAATACGGCTGAAGCTTTTGGTCTTTTAGGTCAACACCACCCATTGCGGAGTTGTATTCTAAAACACACACTGGTTTTGTTTTTCCATCTTTTTCACGAAAATTATTGCAATGGAAGCTTGAAATAAGTGAAACTGGCTTTTTGTCTTTCCACTTCATTATCATTATTCCGTCGCAAACTTTCGCTATATGTTCTCCTTTTTTCAACTTTGCTGTTTTCACCTCTTTTGGGACGTTTTTTCGAGATAATCGTAAAGTTCCAGCAACATTTGTACCGTGATCCAATAAAAACTTTGCCAAAGCAGGTGAATTATAATAATTATCTAACCACAACGAATAGCCTTTCTCAAATAAGGGTTGTACTAACTTTATCACTATTGCTGATGTCTTGAGTCCATCAGGAGTTTCTGTGATTGAAATAGTTGAATCAGCTCCTGAGTAAACAATAAAACTCCATAAGTAGCCTGTATCAGATTCTTAAAGCTCAAAGGTTTTTATGCCAAATTTAGATGACTTCAAAGGAATATATTGCCTGAATGACAGACACCCCTTCCATAGAGTAAGAGATTCATCAACAGCAATATTTTCTTTTGGTACATACATTTTTTCAAATTTACTCTTCAAGTAATCTGTGATAGGTTGAATTTTGAAAAGTTTTTTGTTATCGCTATAGTGACGGATATTATCAATATCAACAAAATGTAAAAACTTTGAGATACATTCGAATCTGTCCTGGGACATAGTTTTGGAGAAAATTTCTGTTTCCAGAAGCGGGTTTCGTGAAAAGTATGAACGAATAGTCGGTTTTTGTATAATTCCCATCAACATTATCAACCCTAAATACACATAAACCTCTCCAACATCAACAGGTTTCCAATTGTTCAATCGTGACCGAGAGGATAGTGGATTATTTTCTAAATAATTATCTGCGTATCTATTCGTCTCGAAAACGATTTTTTCCATTATTTCTCTATCAAAAATATTTGTGAAAGACTCAACAATATTATCAACAACTACTGTTGGACCACATTTTCCAGTGAAAGGAATTTTTTTTGGAAAGTTGCATTCATCAAAATCATCCCAGACCCACGAGGAAGAAAGATCATGTGCCCTACTTGGTGTATCACCGTCAGTTTCGTCTCCGCTATCACAAATTTGGGGAAGGGTATTCACTGAGTAATCACCTTCTTCTTCACTTGAACACTCACTACCTGAATCAAGAAGCACTTCATCTTCTTCTCCCACATTTTCAACTATATCTTGTATTTCTTCTTCGCTCAAAAATAACTTATTCCTTTTGGACTCCATTTCTAAATTTGTATTGTGCTTCCTGGACTTCTCCACACGAAAGGGATCTACACACTGAGAGAGTTTGGAAGTGAGGCGACGTGGTCACTACTCTGTGGGTAAAAAAAGGATGAACGAAGCATGTGAATGGTCCAAGAGAAGTGATTAGGAAGGTCCCCTAATATGAGAGACAGAATCCAGATGCCAGACATAAACAAAAGGCAAGCAGAATAAGAGAGCTCTTTGTGATGAGGAAGGAGGTCAACGCAGAACTTGCAATGGTGATGAGCTCAGATATTCTTCTATCTTTATTGCCTATGAAGTGCTTTTTCATGTTGCAAAAGACTATGATAACGATGAGGCATCTTCTCAGAGGCCAGCGATAACATTCACCCTTCAAAAAGTGCTGAGATGAAGAGAAAAAAAAATCTTTACCGAGGGAGTATCAGCCGCCGTACCACATACGGCGAACCGCTAGTGGGACCAGACTGCTGATGACGTACGCCATACGGCGAACCGCGCGGAAGGGTTAAAAAAATAGAAAACAGTGTAACTTGGTGACCTTCTACTCCTCCCACTCTCTTCCCCCGATTCACTTTCCTTCCTTTCCTCTCGTTTTTTCCACTACCCCTTCTCACTCTGCCATGCCCCAATCGCCCTGCTCCTCTCTCCCCCATTTCAAACCCCCACCATTTTTAACTTTCTCTGGGTATATATTGTATGACCTAAGCTTCAGAATGTGCCAGAAGATGCCATATTATGGTGAAACCGGTCGCAGTTGTGAAATAAAGTGTGGAAAAGTACAAAGTTTATTATTAAAAATGGTTTTCTCAGAATGCTTTGCGAGGACAGTTGTGCTCTAAAATTCGAGCCTTAC
This sequence comes from Pyrrhosoma nymphula, assembly GCA_963573305.1. NCBI lineage: Eukaryota > Metazoa > Arthropoda > Insecta > Odonata > Coenagrionidae > Pyrrhosoma > Pyrrhosoma nymphula. The sequence goes on from CAUYRF010000001.1 coordinate 531,376, forward strand.
ATTATCGGTTACTTCAGAGCGAAATAGAGCGATGCAGTTTCGATCCAGAATATATTACACAATTTCAAATATAATGTGGATTGCGATATCACAAGGGATTCTGTATGACAAAAATACATTAAAAATTTGATAAGTTAATCAATATGCGTATATGTAAAATAAATGATTCATAAGAAACGAAATAAACTCTGGGGATATACGCCCAAGATAGCCTTTTGTTTTCTGCGGCTGCTTGCAGTTGTGAGGGAGGGAACATGGAACGTACGAACTTTGCAGATTTCCATTTCCTTCTCGCTCACGCATCACAAGAAAAGGAACCCTTCCCCTCCCCTCGGAAATAATCTCTGTCGCAGTTCAAAATTTTCCTTCCCTGGGTCTTTACCCAACTACTGGGAGGAAGGGTCCTTGTTTCGCTTGGAGAGTTCATTGCTTTCCCGCGTGGGGAGCATGGTTGGGCCGCATTTTCACATTGTTGTCAACTCGGGACCTTGAAATTTTTCTGCACCGAGTTGGTACGTTTTTTTAAACAGAACTGTGAATACTATTTAGTTCCCCTTTTCCGTTCAGTGAAGTGAGGTTGAAGCTTTTAATCTTTCACATCTACTCCTCCCAGAGCAACATTATATTCCAACTCGCAAGTGGCCTTCATGATGATCTTGTCTCTCACTGTCTTCGCTACGGTCGTGAAAGGTGGAAATCAATGAAAACACCACCTTTCTATCACTCCACTTCATAATCAATACACCATCAGATTCTATGGCGGCTGCTAGTTCACCCTTAAGCAATTTCTTATGTTTTATAATGTCATACCCTTTAATTGTAATACCCAATGTAATCCCATAGAATTTTACCAAAGTGGGGGAATTATAGAATTGTCCACCAGAGACAGTATCCTTTGTTGAAAAGGGGTTGCATTGATTTCAGATAGTCGGGTATTTCAATACTTGTGTTGATATCACAACCAGCCCCAGTTTAAACAAACAAATTCCACTAGTACCCTGTGGAAGATTCACACAACTCAAAAGTTTTTATACCGAATGATTCAGAATATAGTGGAATGTATTATCTAATACCCAATCGCCCCTCCAAAGAGTCAATGGCTCGTCTATACAGATATTTCTCCCAGGCAAACAAACAGATTCAAATTTACTGTTTATTACATTCAATAAATTATAAATTTTGAATAATTTTGGAGGTCCAGTGAAACATTCTTTAGTTCCATCATCAATAAAGTAAAGACACTTAGTATGTAATTATTTCGAATCTATCCTGGCTCATCATCCGCGGGAATATTTGTGTTTCGATGAAAGGATCTCTGCTGAAGTACCTAGAATTGAAGGGGGCTTTTGTACTATTCCCATTAGCATAAAAATACCAAAGACGAGTGAAAACTCCTCTTCAGTCACTGGCTGCCAATTTTTTTAGTCACAACCGAGGTTTTGGGATGCTCTGACTTATTTTTTATTCTGCATACCTATTTATCTCTCACACAACCATGTCCATCAGTTCTTGGTGAAAAAAGAGACGGAAGGAGTCCAATATACCGCCTTCTGAGATCCTTCTTCTCCAGTGAATTCGATCCTATTTGAGCTGTATTTGGGGTCTAGCCACTTCCACTCCCATGAATTTTGTGTGCATTTTTCCACCACAAGTTCATCTTCATTTTCACTTCTACATCTACATACTACCCCGCAAGCCGCCTCAATAGGCGTGTGGCGGAGGGTGTTAGGACACCAGCCGTTTGCATATATGAAAAGGAAACGCTCTAATGAAATTACGCCTAACATTTATTAAAGTCCCTTATTGTTCGGGGGAAAAAAGAATTCCCATACCTATCCGTTCGGCAAAATATCTCTCTTAATTTATAGTTTCTGTCGGACCTGGAAAATAGTGGGGTTCTAATATGATGTTCTCCCTGTCGCTCTTAAAGATATCTATTCTCAATTACTCAAGCAATCTAAGCCTAGCGCGCAGCGGCCGAGTCTCTAGCGGCTCCCAGCCTAATTTGTTTAACATGTGTGTAACGCTGTCTGTACGCCCATAGCAGTTTTTGACGAATCGTGCAGCTTTACTTTGTATTTTAATAAGTTCCCGGATTAAGTCTTTCTGCACTGGATCCCATATGCTCGCTGCATATTTAAGGTGTGGCCGGACGAGTGCGAAATAGCACCTCTCTTTTACTTTTTCATCCGAAAATATTCCCACAATACGCTTAACCAATCCTAGCTTCTTCAGAGCTCTGCCACAAATATTTCTTATATGTGTTTCCCACGATAGGTTCGAGGTTATCGTAACTCCTAGATACTTCACTTCATCTGTCGCCTTTATGTTAACACCATCCACAGCATATACATGGGGATAGTTGGACGACCTCCGCAAGAAATCTACCGCCGTGCATTTGATCAGATTAAATTTGAGTCCCCACTCTTGGTTCCACACAGGAACGTTGTTTAAATCTGATGATATAATTTCAAAGTCAGAGTGATCACTAATTTCATGATAGATGACAGCATTTTTCGGCAAATTAACGTATTTTACTGCAAATTCGAGATTTACTGCTAATACTGAACTTATGTCACCATGTGGTATTGCACCCTTCTTCTACAGAATAATCTAATCCACCTTCTTCATCACTAGAAACACTAAATCATCACTTACATCTAATACTCTCACCTCTACCATAATTCACGCCGTGAGGCCTGGCCATAGCTATTACATGTGCAACAAATGAAAAACTAATTCCTATTTCCTAATGTGTAGGTGGCAGCATCAGTCAATCACATAGTCCAAGGACGGCCTCTGTTGTGCCCAGTGCTCAAGAAGTTAAAAAAAATCAGTTCAGAGGGCAATAGTGTTCCATTTCAAATGAGTAGACATGGGATGTACTTGTGTACCTAGAACCGCTGACATTGCAGAGAAGGGAGGACGTGTGCATATAAGTTGAACGGACCTGAGGGGTTAATACAAAATTCCAAACCAACCATGTTTTCACGTAGTTCACTAGAATGCATATTGTTATCACAATATGGTGTGCATGCATTTATGTGTTTTTATCTTATTCTTGCACTTTCTTTGAAGTACCCGTTACGATAGAATGGATATTTTAACCTGGAATAAATGAAAAATATGGCCTGGAATACCTGAAAATACTGGAATTTCATAATTGTCTTGTCTGTAGCAATCAATCAACAAAAATCATTTTACCATCAATGCCCAGATACATGGGTACAAAACACGCCACAGTGTGGATATACATTTTTTTTAGCCACTCCACTGGCATGTATAATAAAAGCCCTTTCCATGCTGCCATTAAAATATCTAATAATTTACCTGCCAGCCTAAAAAATTCCCCTTCAAGGGGCTCATTTAAAAACCAGTTGAAAAACTTCCTGCTAGATAAATGTCAAAGACTGTTTATAAATATTTATATGCATGTATGCACAATCCCCCATATTGTACAAAGTTTGGGATTTACATGATTGTTTTGCTTTGGTGACATGTCCTATATTTTACAATGGAAAATCTCTGGACCAATAAAATATTCTATTCTATTCACTAAGCTGGAAGGCATGAGCCAGTAAGGGGAAGAAATAACAGCAGACACAATGTTTCTCCCATTATCAAGAACAACATAAGGAACTTTGTCTGCTATATACCTGACTTCCAAGCACTGAACTAAAAACTTCATAATGTGTTCCCCACCATTGAGAGAGACCCCTGGGAATGCAACAACATCCCAAATGGCTAAGACGTTCCAGTTGAGGGTCGTTAACAAAGTGCACTGTGAAACTCATGTAACTCATGTTGATTGCCATTGACGCACACATGTATATCGTGACTGATATGTCATCAGCGAAATTCAGCAAGCTCTTGACGACCTCACTTCTTACCTTCTCATAGAGGCTAGAAATCACAACAGCTGGCAAAATGTTTTCCTGGTGGAACGGTATACCGGGGCTCCAAAAACGAAATGATCATGTAGAAACCGTTATCATTTGAAACACCGGTTCCCATCAGAACACCAAAGTTAAGCAATGTTGGGCCCGGACGGTGATTGGATGGGTGACCCCCCTCCATACCTCGACCAGGCATGGATGGAGAGATTATAATCCCTCCAGACCTATACCGGGAGGCCGGAGGGAGACCCAGACCAGACTGGTTGGAGGGAGGACATCCTCCATACCTGGTACTGGGGTGAGGCGGGGGGAGGCCAATCCTCCATACCTCTCCGAGGTGCTCTTGCCCCCTGTCTGCAAGTGGCAGACAGGCAAGGGGTTGGCACAATGGACCAAGAAAGGTCTAAGTGCCCGAGCTCCTGACAAAGGCCCCCCCCCCCCACCAACAACAATCTAATCTACTCTAACCGTTATCATATACCACACTGAACATTGTTTGTCTACACATATCATTTGCCCAGCTAATTTTGTCATCTTCTTGGCTTGTGGATGGCCGTGTTTAAACTTCAAATAATTGTAAAATGCTTCCATTAGTGATTAAGCTGTTTTGGATCTCTTTTGAATTTCTAAAGTTACTTAAAAAAAAACAACTTTCATGTGTTTGGGGAACTTCATGGAGTCTTTGGAGGTATTCGAAGTAGTAGAACTGTTTGTACCTTCACCCTTCCTCGCTTTAAAATTCTTCCAATACATTTATTTGTTAGGGCTGAACACACTCCCTCACTCATTTCAAAGCAATTACTCCAGAGTGATGCTTTTTCCCAACTCTTGAAATGAGTAATCCACGATGGGAACATTTTACAAATTTATCATTGTTTTCACAGATGGTGAAATGTTTCCTAACCTCTTGACGTTATCTAGTTAGCAGGGATTACAGTTGACTAGGCACACGCCAATGCTCTTTAAGCTTTACCTAATTGTGACGACTACTTAAGTCTTCATTAACCATGATCTCCTCAATATTACTATCTTCGACTGTAATTAAATGGCATCATTCAATTTTGCTGCTTGATTTTAAAAGGTGCGCATGTAAATGCTTTAATGGCAACCACGGAAGTTACATTGACTTTTAATGAGAATAGCCCGATGACAAGTTCATTCCACCCTTTCATTTTTTTTTAGAAAAAACAGACTGGTAGAATAAATATGGGTGTCCTTCATATTATAACTGCCAAAAGGATAGTGGAGTGATTTACAACTATGGTGCTTCTCAAATGTCGTCGAATCCACGTTTAAATCTTTGTCGCGTCTCGTGATGAGACCTTAAAACAGTGGAATAATTTCATCCCCTCAAATCCTTGAACCTTGGAGATTCGATGGATTCCATCACTAGCATTAATTGAAGAACCATTTCAAAGCAGTCACATTGCACTGCGTATAAAACCATTGCAATACAGTGGAGAATGTGTGTCCAACACAGTTGTATTTTTGGCAAATGGTTTATTCCCATTGCCACTGAGATGATTCATTTCTCTAACTGACGTTTCACTCCAGTTCTTCATCAGAAACCTTTTTTTTGTCACAGTGTTATGCATGAGCCTAGCTCACAAGGACTAATATGGAATAGCGAAATGAGAAGCGATTTACTTAATGACTTCGTTCATTGCAATCTATTACCATTCTGTTGCAATGCCTAACAAAGGCTGCTTATTTACCGTATCCATAGTAGCCACAATGGTCACTCAGGCTGGACCCTTGACCAGCGGTCCACCAATGAGAGAGCTATTTATGTCTAGAAATTTAGAAACAATTCAAAATGTCGCTTGGATTTATTTGTTATTCCTTCTCTTGGACGAAACTTAATATTAGAATAGTGAATCCTCCTCATCGAAACGGAAACCACTGCATCTCAAACATAGGGCTGATAGCCAGTGATTTTGCTGACTATTTTAACCGTTTGGGAGCACCACAGACTTCAAGCCTAGAGTACATAGGGCAGGATGATGACACCCTGAAAAGTTCTCATGGACAAACAAATGAAGGAGATGGCTGTAGCCATGAAATTTTGACTGACAATGAAGTAGATTAAAGTGACAAGGTCATCCCTGAACCCAAAAAAGAAGATATCCTCCAGGCATTAAATATCCTCCATCATTTCTCATTACTTCATGAAGTTGATGGCTTTAAAGAGAATGTGAGAAAAATTGGAAAAGTAATCCACTCAAAAATGGAACAATTGAAAGTGCAAAAAAACCACAATATTTTAACCCTTTTGTAACCCAAATGATACAAAATACCTATGAATGTTCAATTTATTTGAAAAAGAACACTTACCTCCATGTTTCCCAATATATCACATAAGTATGAAAAAAAACATGACAAAAATCATTCATAGTAAGAACTTAGAAGATGCAATTTTCCACAGATAAAAATTTATTCGACCCGGGTTTCGATGCACTGAATCATCATCAGGTACACACATTTGTAAATCAAGGTAAATGTATACAAGAGAAGGTGGGTGGTGGAGGTTAGGAAAGTGGAGGGATGGGGGAGGGAATATTATTCACTCAAGAATATCGTTAACACTTGAAATTTGAAGAAACCAAAAGTTGGGGTGATGTCCCGCGGGTCATCAAAGGGGGGGGGGGGGCAAGCATTGGAAAAATAGACACTTTGTCACTGGTTCCGGGGGAATTAAGTTAGCAGTATGTATAAAACCAAAATGGTTCTTTGTGGAGTGTCCCACGGCATGTCGCCAGTTTTCGTGATGCCTGGAGCCCGACGAATATGCTCCCATACCATATGCGGGGAAGGGGGAGGGTAGTCAGAGCACAGGGAAATTTTGTACACTTAATTGCAGGATGCACGCACAAAGGTGATTGACAGAGGAGGGGGAAGAGTAAAACTGAACACTGTTGAGGAGGGGAAACTTATTTTTCCTCCGTCGGATGATTTCTGGCTGCTCCATTGTGTCTAATTTACGGCCTTCGTTGAGTGTCTGCAAAACTTTAAACTAATAATCACACGTGTGATTCAAATGTAACAGGTGTTTGTTGGGCTAAAATAGACGCTGTATTTCCAGCTAAATAGCACTTTTTATGTTCTTGAATGCGAGCAGAAAAATTCCGACCGGTCTGCCCAACAAAACTGGCTAGGCAATGACAGGTTATTTTGTACCACACCGCTTAACTTTTTCTATGGTGTCTTTGTTCAAGGTGAGAACTTTTGACAAAGTGAAGGGGGTATTACAAGAGACTCGGAGCTAGTCCTTGGAATTGGCTATTCTTTAGGATAGGGAATTTACGAAGGGGATTTTGCGCCATTTACAATGAGGATTACAATGAGGTTGCAGGTTTGTTTTTTCCGAATTGTTTTTTCCGAAGTAAGGTGTCGATGAGACATTCACTGTAACCATTCATCCTGGCAATATGCTTGATGGTTTTGAGTTCACATTCGAAGTATGTTTTGAAATAAATTATTCACATAGGACACAAGTCACTGTTGTTGTATTTCCTGGACCATGTCCGTAAAAATCTGCCTTTGGCTTATTATGTGGGCTGACTGGTGCCACTGCAGAAGGCGCAGAAAAAGGCTTCGTTCTCTTTGCCTCCTGCCTTGCTAGTCAGGGGGGGGTAATGTCGTGGCCAGGAAAAATGCTGATCAAGTATTTTTCTTGGCTATTTAGCTACACTATGGTTACGAATATTACTAATAAATATAATATTACTGTTTTCAACCAATAGTCATCAAAAGAGTTTTAATATTTCCTTGGTGACATATCGTAAAAACATAAGTAAATAAATTGTAAATGTAAATACAGTGTGTAGCGCATTTAGTTTCATTTTTCCATACATTGAAGCTCTTTGACGAATCTCGACTCTTTGTATCACTTCTGAAGATATTCAAGATCATATCGTAGAATTCACAAATGCATTATATCTCTCACAATAGGAGTTTAACAGACGCTCAATCCTATGAATGAGTGTGAGAGTGTTGTTCAAGAGCGTCAAAGCAGAAGAGTGAGAGCGTAACTCTTCTGTGTGCTTATTCGGTTTCCTTTATTCATGAATTATTATTATGTTGCTATACTGCGATTACAGTGTGTCCTCGTTTAACGTTGTTAACTCGTTCCTGAAAAAGTAGACGTTAAGCGAAACAACGTTAAACGAGTCAGTATATTCCATAAGAAACAATGTAAAAAATTAAAATCGGTTCCAAACTCACCAATGGTAAAGGTATCATAGGGTCCAGTCTGGGAGAAATTCTTGTGTGAGAATAGTAGAAAAGTTAGGGGTATTCGATGAATGGGAAAGGAAAGTGAAAGGAATGCGCATTTATTAAATGTAAGAAAAAAAGTTTGAAAATGACCAAATTCGCGTCTTTTTTGTGATATTTTGACGCCATATTGAGAGATTTTTGGAAGTCCCGGTAGAGGGATACGGACGAATTTCACGTCTGAAATATGGCCTTACCCAACCCCCCCCCAACAACGTTGCGGGTCTGTGGAGTGAAATAGGGGTGCTAAGGTGGGACAGTACGCGGCGTCGAGAAGGTCATTTCTGAACAGAAAAACAGGTTATTTGGCGGTTAGTTACGTTTTATTTTCACGAATACCCTTTTAAACCAACAATTATTACACCGTTGGTTATTACACAACCAACCCCAATGGTGATTGGTTTGCGTAAAATTACGGCGAGAGGCGAGTTGGTGATGAAAGTTCCGTATGGAGGCAGTGGAATGAAGTGCCTCCAAAGATTATAGGGTAGCTCCGAGAGGTTACCCGTCCCTCCTGAGTGTGATAAAGCCGTCAAAAAGCGGGAATAGTTTTAAGTTGAAGGCGGGAAAAGTCATGGGCGGTGGGTATAGAAAATGAAGACACTGCTCGACCGCTGCGCCATCTGGGGGAACTGGGAGGAAAAGGTCAGTATTTCCAATATGGTGTCCAGAAGTAGATTCACATCACAGGTTTAAGTGAATAGTTTACGAAAGAAAAAGGATTTATGAAGCAAACGAAAGGTTAGTACATATAAATGCGCATATGTAGCGTAGCAATATAAGTGAAATAGGTGGTATAAGGTGATCGGGAAGCAGGTGAAATTAATTTTCTCCCAGACTGGACGCTACGATACAAATACCATGGCATATTTTAATTACGCGGGCAGTCGAACAGATGATTTCACTAGTCAGAGATCTTCATATCTTAGATGAAACAAACTGAAAAGGCATTTTTAAAACAATAACCACCAGGTTTCCCTCCTATATTTCTGATATTTAGTGCTATTAGCACGGGCTTCCCTCTGAGTAAATAGAAATTGTTGTCCTTTCACTGCGGGAGCGTGCGCATGCGAATGCAGTGAAGGGCAAAAATTTCGCTCGCTGCGATCGCGAAGACGTAGGATATCAATTAAAGTAGTGAGTGAACTAGGGAAACTTGGTGCTGTGTACAAAATTGTTGTTATTTCATAACAATGTTTTAGGAACAGTATCACCCTCGACGATTTACTGCATCATGGAGGGTTTAGAAAACTTCCTCTTACACACTAATTCAACACGAAAAACACGTTTTCGATTCACCTCAAACAGCAGTAAATCAAATTTTTCTTCCACTAGTTCTACCTTATGGTGGCATGGGATTTTCAGGTATTTTTTCCCGTAAATATCTGCCCCTGGATCTACCATTCGGACATGGTATTATTAATACCATGCGATTCTAGATGGTACACAAACGTTGGTTTGAGTTTTAAATCACCAAATGCATTGCCCCCCAGTAACAGCGTAGTAAATAATAAGCAAACATACAGTTATGAAACAAAATAACGCAATAATTATTCGCTCAGGCGAACTTTTGATACACGCTATGAGGAGTTAATGTCAAACTTTTCCGCCGAATGGAAATTACGCATCAGATCCGCCAAATTCCTATCATTATTCATTTTTTTTGTTGTGCAAAATTTGAACAACGTTATCGCGAAGCACTGACGACGTTGAATGATTAAAGGTTTTAATTGTTGGACAACATTATAGCGAAACAACGTGAAACGGGACAACGTTCATTCAAGAAGTCATTGTCTGAAGGAAAGATACCAATAGACTGGAAAATTGCAAACGTTACACCGATATTCAAAAAGGGAAACAGACATGACCCAGGGAACTATCGACCAATTTCATTAACGTCTATTATAGGCAAGATACTCGAACATATCGTCGTTAGCAATATCATGGCGTTCCTGGACAGTCGTAACTTCCTTCATGGCTGTCAGCACGGCTTTCGGAAAGGTAGATCATGTGAAACACAGCTCGCGCTCTTTCTTCATGACGTTCTCAAATCTGGTGAATCGAAAACACAAGTGGACGCATTATTCCTAGATTTTAAGAAAGCTTTCGACACGGTACCTCACAACAAACTTTTATACAAATTACAGTCATGCGGCCTTAATGAAACAGTAGTAAACTGGATACGCGACTTTCTGAGTGATCGTAAGCAAAAAGTAGTTCTTGACGGAATTAGCTCTGATGCAGTTAAAGTGACATCAGGTGTCCCACAAGGAAGCGTAATCGGCCCCCTTTTGTTCATTATATACATAAATGATCTATGCTCTCGAATTAGCAGTAAAATACGTTTATTTGCTGACGACGCTGTCATCTATCGCGAAATTAATGATCACTCTGACTTTGAAATTCTATCATCGGATTTAAACAACGTTCATGTGTGGAGCCAAGAGTGGGGACTCGAACTTAATCTGAGCAAATGTGCGGCGGTACATTTCTTGCGGAGGTCGTCCAACTATCCCCGTGTATATGTTGTGGATGGTGTTAAGATAACGGCGACAGATGAAGTTAAGTATCTGGGAGTTACGATAACCTCAAACCTATCGTGGGGAACACATATAAGAAATATTTGTGGCAGAGCTCTGAAGAAGCTAGGATTCGTCAAGCGTATTGTGGGAAGATTCTCAGATGAAAAAGTAAAAGAGAGGTGTTATTTCGCACTCGTCCGGCCACACCTTGAATATGCAGCAAGCATATGGGATCCGGTGCAGAAAGAATTAATTCGGGAACTTAATAAAATACAAAGGAAAGCTGCGCGATTCGTCAAAAACTGCTACGGGCGTACAGACAGCGTTACGCAGATGTTAAACGAATTAGGCTGGGAGCCGCTAGAGACTCGGAGGCTGCGCGCTAGGCTTAGATTACTTGAGCAATTGAGAATAGATATCTTTCAGAGCGACACGGAGAACATCATATTAGAACCCCACTATATTTCCAGGTCCGACAGAAACGATAAATTAAGAGAGATATTTTGCCGAACGGATAGGTATGGGAATTCGTTTTTCCCCCGAACAATAAGGGACTTTAATAAATGCAAGGCGTAATTTCATAGAGCGTTTCCTTTTTATATGTAAACGGCTGGTGTCCTAACACCCCCCGCCACACGCCTATTGAGGCGGCTTGCGGGGTAGTATGTAGATAGATAGATAGATAGAACGTTAAACGAGGAGACACTGAATTGTGAAATGAAAAAGAAATTCTTATTTAGCTTGAGACATATTCCAACCATCGTACTTAACAGCATAAAATAATGTTGGCTTTTATTGTTAGGTTAGGTTTTGGCTTTTATTTTTAGGTTTTTTATTTAAGAAAAAAAAAATATGCCAGGTTTTGGGGGGCAATTGCCCCCCCTTGGGGCTGCCAATGGATTAGTATACTAGTAGGTTTTGGTTTGTGGTAGGTAAAGTCTGTGAGTGAAATGTGTTCTGAAGTAGAAGTTGTTAACATGAGGGTAAAAGGCAAAACACTAAGGTTAAATAACATGAGAGAGCATGTAGAATATTCAGCAGGCGGTCAACGGTCAAACCGAGCATGTTCACCAAACTGAACATGCTGTCGAGAACGCAGGCTGCAGTGGTAAGACCACTCCAGTGTGTGTGGTTCCATTTGACGAATGCACATTATTTAACCACGACCGCCACCGTCACTGCTTTGGTGTGTGCAGGCTTTTAATCACTAATAATGTAATTTTAATAATTGTAATATTTATTTGTTCAAGGATCATTATAGATTGGACACGTCAGTTAAACACATAAAAACATTTGAACTCAGTAATATACAATCATAAGTCCTCATCTATGAGGTATTCATTGACTGAATTGTAAAACTTTTTCAGTAGCATTTCTTTTATTTTACACTTAAAAATAGTAATTTTTTAAATGTCTTTGTACCTTGTTGTGAGTTTATTATAAAGGCAAATCCCCATAGCTCTAGGACCAAGGGAAGTATTATTCGTCCTAACAAATGGAATATGTAATTTATTCCTCAGTCTTGTTGAATAATTAAGTACATTTGAGTTCTTTTCAAATTCAGGTATATTAGTCTGTACATGCATTAAAACATAATATATATGTGAATACAAGGTAAAGGCAGTAATCCCAGTGCCTTGAAAATAGGTCGACATGGAGCAATGATAGAAGCATTTACAATTAGTCTAACAGTGCTGTTTAAGTAAGTAGGCTGACATTGTGTAATTACTTGGTTAAACTGCTGGGGTAATGTATGCAAAAATTAAAAACTGTTTTTTACTCATGGTATACCTAAAGCTGTCATTTGTGATAATATCCGTGTTGGAAAAGGAAGAAGAGAGAGAATTTTGTTCTTAATATGAAACCTTTCATTCATCCATTACATTCAGGGCCTGCTCATGCTGTGTCCTGTTGCTGGACAGCGTTCCTATTCATTGAGGGCAACAGCCACCATCTTTTAGTCCTATGACTCCAGGGCAAAAAAGGCATGTGGCGGTCACACAGGACTGCTTTCACCACTTCATAAAGTCAGCATTGACACCAGTATGCGAAGCTGGAAGGGTTTCTCCATAGCTGCGAATGAGGGATCCAAGGCAAGTAGTGCCAACTTAACGATAAATTTTTTTGATAGGGGTACTAACTGCTTACCGCAGCTTAAGATGTCGCTAGTTGTCTCACCACAGCTTTTGGCGCGAAATTCAAACCCATGACCTTACACCACCTACTCCGGTATTTCGTATTTTTATTATTCTATTAATTCCTTCTTTGAAATTTGCTACTACGCCCTTACTTTGAAATGTAAATATATGTCAAACAGAATCTACCACTTCCATTTGAAGGCATATCACAGGACAACAAGAACCAATGATTATAGTCACTTAAGAGGCCAGACAGAAGAATAAATTATTGCATATGCCAGAGATGATTATGTTGCCAGTCAACAAGTATTTTATGAATGAGTAGTAGCATGCTTGCACACTTTTCCCCTACAGGGAAGTGTTTCCTAAAAAGTGCAATTTCAAATTCGAAGTGGTATAACCAAATCTCTATATTTAAAAAAATCAACTACCTACTCAGTACTCACTGATCAGTTTTAATGAATATAAAATCTGAACAAAGGCAATGAACACTCCATTATTACTCTGGGACGTATGTCATTGAAATATATTAGGTATTTTGCTGAACACAAAAAAAAAACAGTTATATATATATACAATATGCCAAGAGGGTGGCCGATAAAAAATATACACACGGAAAAAAGAAAACTTACAAATAAAAACTTCCGATATTTTATTTGTAAGTGTTCTTTTTTCCGTGTGTATATTTTTTATCGGCCACCCTCTTGGCATATTGTATATTTATCACCCGAGTGATTCTCCTGGAAGTTTTATATATATATATATATATATATAAATCCCTTTTACTGCCAGCCCATATCGGGTGGGATGTGCGAAGACTGCCAAGGCTTTTTTCAGGTTTTTAAAGTTAGGCCATTGAATTCAGCTATTTAAAGATTGGCCGATAAATCGGCCCGTGGCAGTTTTCGCACATCCAACTTGGGCCGATATATCGGCCCACTGCACAGTGGGTGGAGTGCCCAATCTAGGCGGAAAAAAATATTATTTTCTAATTTTGTGCGTAATATACACCGTTTCATCATTCATGTCAAATTATAAGTAAAAGACATTAACTAACACTAAAATGTGAAGTATAAAGTCGCTAAAAACTCCATTTTAGCTAATTATTCATATTTTACGGTGGTAACGGACGCGGTTTGGCGATATCAACGTTCTCTGCTAGAAAACGGAACTTCCTTTCGCTTACCCAGGCATTGTGCATATCTCCACAAATATGTCTTCCAAAATCCGAAAAGTGAAGGGTCTTTAGTTTGCGGGAGGGAGGCGTTTTATGGCGGTACGTGTGACCGCGTGCGTGCGACTAACAAAGGAACTTACCGCGCTTACAGCTAACACCAGCCTCCACGAATTCTAGCCGTTCAAAGTTAGTTCGTTGATTTTGACTGAGGTCGAGAAGAAATAACAAAATTCAGATTTGAAAATATTTTAATTTATGCCAGTAGGTCTTGAAATCATCCGACAGAGAAAAACCAAAAAGGTAAAAATATAGAGGTTACAGCATAATATTAAAAAATTTCAAATAAAGTAAGATGGGTATAAAAATATACTATCAATTCGTCCAAGCGCTAAAAAAATGGCAAAATACCCTTTTGAAATACATTTAAAAGATTGCAAAAAGTTCAGTTAAAATTAAATCATGAATGAAAATGTTGTCATGCTCTCAGTTTGCTCTGCATCAGAATGATAACCATAACAACTTTATGACCAAGTTATGACTATTCATAGTCAGACATTTCGCTTTCACTGCAATCACCTTCCTCACTTTATCCAGGGCTAAACACAGCTGGTTCTTTCAACAGTTGCAAAACTTCAGCAGGTATTCTGTTTTTCTTCTTTTTCGTTTTATTAACGGATGGATGAAATCACAGGATCCGAAGATAATAGCAACATATTGAAAACATCCTCAATATTTGCGGAGCGAGAAATCTTCCTAGCATGCCTGCTCCTGAATTTTTAAAAATCCTTGTTTTTTGCCTCCTGTGCCTCTTCTGACAATTGTCCAATGGGAAGAATGGCTGATTCTATTATTGAAGCGCCATGAACGAGTACTTTGTGGACACTTGCAGGCATGAAGTACCAGGGGTACAAACTTACGTAAAGTTTTGCTGTATCAAAAGCATACATATTGAATCTATCCGAATCAATAGAAAATCCAGTAGATATGGTTTTTAAAATTACTCCAAACCGTTATACTAAATTTAGATTAATACCAGTTATTTCAGACGAAATTTGAGGATTTTGGAAGAAACGTCTTGCCGTATTCCCGTCATTTGCCGTTCCACTGCCTCCAGGATTTGGGTTATCCACAAGGAGACCCATTTCTAGGCGAAAACGTTCTTTAATTCGATTTTTATTCCTAAGGAAAGAGGCCTTCTCCTCTGCTGTCCTCACTTGCCACTTCTTTACTTCAAGTCTATATGAAATATGTAATAAGCACTCAAAAAATCGAATCCATGCCTGAAGTATCGAAAGTCCGAAGCCATAGGTGGCTGGGTCCGATTTTTTGTCCTATAAGACTCAATTTGGTTCATTTGGGTGGGCTTCGCCCCACACACGTAGCACGTTCCAGTCGAACGAACTTCCAGTCACAACACTGCATACTTTTCCATCCACCATCGTCATCACTAGATGTGATATCACTGAATGTTCTGCTCCATTGATGGTAATAATCGTTGGCCTAAGTAATTCTATTTCACTTTCCACGTGGTCAATTTCATTATTTATCATTGGTTTGGTTTCTTTTTGGAAGATTATTTTAATTGACCGGCAGAATTTGTGGACGACGGCTGTGGATTTTGCCATAGTGCCGTTTGTTCGCCCCTCCTCGCTGCGTTTGGTATTGTTGTAGGGGTACAAGGGAGATGACAAACACGGATGAATCACTATGAGCACTCCCAGAAGTTTCATAACGCTGTTTGTATTCACTCGGACCACTGCTACCATCACACCCACATTTAAATATCATATGCAGTTTTTCTCTCTCAATAGTGTATTGCAAGAGAACATCCTTCTGAACTAGCTCAATACGTTGGATTGTGTGGTCCACAAGAGCTTGCACTTTCAATTAAACATACCTTTCCGTCACTTTTATGTCTTCTTTAGGGGGATAGCATTCCAATTTCAAAACTTTTGGCACATCAAAAGATGGATAAATGTTGCTTAATCTGTCCTTAGCTCCTATCCTGATCCTCATGTACTGCGACTTCGTCAACCCGATCTCGACAAGAAGGGCTAACGCTTCCTCCCCAGTGTATGGTATTGGAGGTAATGGGGGTGATTTGGAGGCTCTTTTTACTTTGGTAGCCCGACGGGGAGTAGTTTGGGTAACTTCTTTTACCACAGCTGCAGCGTCCCGTTTCCCAGAAGAATGAAGGGTATGCTGGGCCGCGAACGCGATTTCTTCTTCTGTATGCGATTTTATCAAAGGCTGCACTTTGGCCCGTTTAGCTCTATCAGTACATTGCTCGAACACTTTTTTGGGTATTCCCTTTGAAGTTGATGACTCTGAATCTACGCTAAATCTAATGTTTGAACATTTTTCTGTCACTTTTGTATGCAGGAGGAATGGGTTTGAAGCCACGTACGGTATTTAGTCAGAAAATAATCATATCTTCTTCCACTTTTTTTCAAACATCTGGAATAATTGTGAAAAAAATTCCTAATAGCTACACTAATACACTTCTTAGCATCGTTTTCAGTCTCATTTAACTCGAATTTCTTGATCAAGTAACCCGTTAATGAATCTTTCGTCTCGCTGTTGTCGTGAAGAAGGCTACATAGCTCTCCGTGCGTCACGACAGCCCTCTCCATGACGCCTAAAAAAGCACGATAACTTTAGTTCCGCACGTTTCCGCACCAAATCCTTTAACAGCCTTATTCTACAATACATTCTGAAGACACTCTCACTTAAATGAGCTAGACACCGCTAGAACATTTTTTTAAAAGTCAAACCAAACATGAGATATCTAAAAAAATCACGTTTTTGCAATGGTTATTTCAAAAAGCCATAAAAAATTGAAAATGGGCACAATAATAATATTTATCATGATAAATGGTAGAACATACTTTGAAAATTATAATTCAAGTCCCTGAAATATGCCTTGTGAATTGGTCGCCTAACTGCATGCTCTTTACGTCACTGCCAAAATGCAACTGAGCCCGGTCTGAAATTCGTCTCCGCAGAAAGGGTGTCTTTGAATGGCCCTAACGGTGCTATTATGCCGAGAGTAGTGACCTCAAGGGCGAAAAAGGGTGCTCCCACTATTCAAGGATAAGACCGACGCCAAAAATTGTCTCAACTGTAAAGTCGGTTTTTCGACTTTTTTCCGCCTAGATCCTGGATTCCGCCCACTGTGCACTGGCAGTAAAAGGGTTAAATATATATATATATATATATACAAAACTTCTTCTTGCCCTAGGGTGGGCACAAAAAACACTTAAATAGATAGGTAAAATAAAAATAGATAAGTCTTACGGTATTCCTCGGTGAGGAATTAATCACAAATGTTACCCAGGTTGGGAAAGACAGATAAAAAGAAAGAAAAGAAACTCACATGATTTTGAATTTTCAATGGCATTACCACCTTCCTCTTGTTCCTTACTCTGGTGCTGCCACCTTCCTCATGTTAAGGAACAAGAGGAAGTTGGTAGTGCCGCCGAAAATTCAAAATCGTGTGAGTTTCTTTTCTTTCTTTTTATCCGTGTCATTCCCAACCTGGGTAACATTTATATATATGCAACTACCATACACATCTAACTACAACATTTAATGCAGAGGCATCATACTCGTGCTAAAGGACCACAGACTTTCCATTGGCAATGGCCATATGGAAGAGCAGGCATTATGTGGACTACCGTTTGTCTCGCTCCTACCCGTCCTAAGAGCTATTACAAATAGGTATCCATCTGTACAGCTCCAGGGGTTGTAGGAACTCCCAAGCCCTTCCACCACGTCAAGGTCGTAGCCCTGGGAAGGGAAATTAGTGAAATGACAGCCAAAGGAAGAATAAGAGTAATGTGGAAATAGAAGCGAGAAGAGCAATGCGAGAAAGCAGGAGGTGAAGAAATAGACACCCAGCACCGGCGTTAGCCTGCTCTTATCGAAAAATGCTACGGGGACCCACAGTTTTACGTCCCTTCCGAAAGACGTCACCCTCCTTTGAAGGATGAAAGATATACTTCACACCTCCTCATGCCACACAGAATTGCCTAATAGCAATCTGAGCAATGAAGAATGCTAATTTTTCTTCCACAGCACTGCCATGCTCAGCACATGCAACAAAATCAACCACTTGACGGACAATGGGGGTGCAGAGAGAAGATAAAGAAGGCTTGTGACCTGCAATATTTAAATAATTTTTCATAGCATTCACACCAATGTCTACAGCAGTCAGGAGACCGTCACTTAGTGAAAAATCAATGCCTGCATCACTGGAAAAAGTTGAAAAATAGATGTTGTCGGACAACTGAGGACAAGTTGCCAGATTACTTGCACAGCATTCACAGTCAGTCTTGGCCAAAATTGTAGCAGCAATAGCTGACCCCAAGTGAGGCACATTATGTAGTCTTGACTTTTTAATTCATGCCATAGACCAATAGTCAGTTAACAGTCAATTTACCAGTTACCTCTTATTGCATGCTTTACATGTTGAAATTATACTCTCCAGATGGAAGACAAGTTTACCACATTTGCACAACATTCTAGCAAACATACCATCTTTCATGGTACCAACACCAGAACCTAAGGCAATCTTACAGGCTTATAAGTAAATATTATTTACTTTATTGGGCAGGTAGAATACACAAATAATGAATAATTTACAATTTCTTCTTGTCACATGGAAACATAAACTTCCCATATTGCTTCACCAGACGAAAATAATGTGAGAAAAGAGAGTGAGAAATGTACGCCATTCTCAAATTACGCTGTTAGTGTATTCATTTCACGATTTTCCTCTATTCATGCTGCTTCTGTCTCATTTGTTACAATTGACAATTCTCCTTCGATCTTCTGCCACGTATCACGCTTTAGACAACATTTCCCCATACGCTTTCTGTACACTTTATTTTCACCAGAGAAGCAATACAGCACAGGGATAATAATTGCAAAATAGAAATCTCTCAGCCATGCTTTCTCTTAAAAGCAGTAATAAGTAGAATTCGCTAATATTCTAAGACAAAATTCAAAATATTCTGTTGTCAAGGCGTTGCGGAGGCGTCCAATTGCGTTACAAAAAAGCTTTGACAGCAAAATTAGATTAAAGGGCACATTATTACATTAGAGGTGAACGTTCTAACGCATTAAAACATGACATTGAAATGTTAGTTGGGAATCAAACATCGAGTATTTGATAGAAAAAAATGAATTTCACGAACTTATGGCACAACACCTTACCTGGCTAGATTACGGGAAAATCTAAATTACCTACACCCTGAGGATTTACATCCAAACACTGCACAACATTCACGCATTGTGAAGAATATCCCGTAATATCTTCAAAAACCTTGAATCACTTGGTACGGACTGGTTCAGTAGGTAAATATATCCAAAAATATAGCCGATATAACAAATGTTTACCAACCGTGGGCAAAGCGCATTGCGTAGTCAGTTGTTTTAAATGAAGAAGAAATTGTATATCAGGTAATTTTGGCAATTTATATATTAAAAAACCTATAATGAGGTTTAGATTTAAAAATTAGAGTGATTACAGTAATAAATGTTACATTTTATAGTCATATATACCAATGATGATTTTACCGCACCTATAGATGTCTCACTGTCGCTCGTAAATGTTCTGCTATAACTGTCGGACAAGCTTGCTGCCAACCATTCCCCTCCCGTCCTCCTCCTCCTGTCTCACCCCCCTCTCCTTCACGTCAAAGTTGCTCTCCTCCGCCACGAGTTGGCTCACATGCTCCGCCCCCTCTTCCTCCCCCATCCCCTCCTCGCTGATCACTTCAGCATTGTCTTTTTCCGCAGCTGCTGCCTCCACCGAAACCTCCATTTCCCACTCCATTTCTCCCCCCCTTCTCGAAGCATGGTCTTCCTCGTTCATAATCGCCTGGCTTTGACTTTTTTGCGCCGATTTGTTTTTTTTTGCTTCTTCTTCCGTGTCTCGCCCGTTTTTTGACGTGCCCTGTGGCCAGACCGGAGTCCGTCAAATCGCTTTCTGCGTCTGCAGCTCCACTAGCTTCCCCCGTCTCCTCCGTCGCGGGACCTTGACCTGATATCTCCGTACTTGTGTCAGCAGTTGGACTTCCCTTCTCCCTTTCACGGAGGGCGTCCGCGTAACTTGGTTTGCCTTGAATCACTGGGCAATTAATTCGAATGTGTTCCATACTCCCACATTTGGAACAAGTCTGCTTTTGGCCGTCATAGTGAATAACGGCACGTTCCCCTTCTATGGGAATGTAACTAGGAATCTCTTCATTTAAAATCATTTTCACTAACCTAGTCCCAGTCCATGTTGGTATGAAACCTTTTCCATAGAAGTACAGGTCCTGGTAATGTACTACCTTCCCATACTTCCTGAGTTCCTTCTCCACCTGTTCCTGGGTAAGTTCGAATGAAGTCATGCATACTCTGACTACCGTTATTCTCTCAGAAACCGATAACATCCTCACCTCACCTTTTCTATTCTCGCTAGTAGGAAAATTCAAGGGAGCATCCGACTTCTTGGATAAAACATTGAAACAGTCCTCATTACTAACCTTAATAAATACTTGCTTCCGGTAGTAATCCAGCTGGATTCCGACCAAATCTTTTAACCCCAGCCCGAGCTCGACAACAACGAACTGGTGGACCTCGAGGGCCGAGGGGAACTCCTTCCACCCCTCAAACGTAATCTTGAACGTGTTTTTCCTCTCCACCGGCATAGTGTTCTGTCAGGGGCCGCACCGAGCGGCCACCACTAGACACACCAATGAAAAGTACACTTCACTTGTACGAACGCACACACTAAGTAAAGAAAAACTCACTGTGTACGGAAAAAGAAACCACGATACACGACATAAGGTCAAAAGACCCCGGAAGACGATCGCTCGCCTCCCGGCGACCGAAGCCTCGATCGCCGGGGAGCCTCTCCTGGAAAACTCGCTGGTCGTAGAACCGGAGCTCCAAGGAAACACGTCCGCTCGCTTCGTGACTTCAACGTGGTATGGCCGTTGACACTTCCATTGAGATACTCGACTGATTAACATTTAGAACAACCCAATTACAATGTCTTCCCCGAATCTAAGCGGCGCACGTAGGAGTATTTGCACTCTAAAACCCGTCAAAAGTCAAATTTTCCAAATGAAGTTTAAATCATTTCAAACGTATTAATCTTCAACGTCAATAACCAGTCCGTCTTTTGGCAGCCAATACCTTCCCCTCCGCTCACGCCTATTGTTGCACAGTCAGTCGGAACACAGACAGTCGGAAACGAATGTACTTGTTCGTGCGCTCTCGTGTGTGCAATTTGTTTCTCAAAATATTGTTGTTAAGTTAAGATGAAAAACATCTATTGAATATGAAAGTGGAAGGTATGTGTACTTTGTCTTACGATTTAATTTTATTGTTTAAATTGTAGGTTTATAGACGGTAATTATATGGGTATTTTTTACATCAAAATAATGAAATATCAATGTTTTTATCTATGTGTCGGGTCTTGGCGAGCTAAATTCCGTTTACAGACATAAAATTTAGACTATTGACAATTGTTTAACACAATAAAATTGTCCGCCTTCATCCGCCATTTTGTTTTTTATTTATTCAAAATTAACGCAACGCAAACATTTTCTCAGATGCATTCTGCAGACACAATGAAAATGTCAATAGGAAGAGAAATTCAGCAAGATATATGATGTAAAACTCGTTTAATTCGTAAATAAGATTAGTATCTTTCATTTCCTGCCCCAATATTTACTTATTGATTGCAAATTTTAAGATGGTAACCGAAATTGAGAAAATATTTCTAATTTGAAAAAAGAATTAAAAAAAAAACATTTTTTAATTTTCAAAGATGAGGAAAATATTTCTTTAGATAACAATTTGGACAATTTTGTAATTTTTTTGATATTGCTATTGTTATTTTCAGATCTCATTATTTAGTAAAGGTATTAAATGTGAAGTGGTATGTTACATTGGCTCGCTCATTAATGACCCTCGCCTATGATAAGCGCTGGCATTTATTTATCGGAGAAAATAATCAATCTCACCAACTTAAACATAAATATCCCTCTATAAATGTATTTAAAAAGTTAATCTCCCGAAAAACATGGATGGAAGTATTTTTACTGGAATAGGCGAGTTAAAAATTAAGTTGCAACAGAGTTGCTAAATTGGGATGAACTCCACGAAGCCATTGATTGTTGATCGTGCGTATTAAAGTTCATTGTTTAGGAAGCCTATTGAACTCATTAATCCATCATGCTTTAACAAGCAGCTACATTATTAATGTCATACCTGTTCAGTAGTCGATGCCATATGGATTTAAATAATTTAATATTGTTCATAACATTGTAATACTTTATGGTGAGAGCACCATCATGCCTCACAAGTATACTTTTGCAGAATATGTCGATAACCCATCGAAAAAAAAACGCTGGGGTGTCTGGGACACCCCGCACGAGTCACGGCGGATTAAATGTTAAATTAGTTAAACTATTGCAACAGCAATTTTTCGTTTATTCTCTTGTAGATTCTTTTGAAAATGTTAAGGCGTTTACCAGAAGAGTATGACATTCTGGAGCAGTTCAAAAGGGAAAAAACTAGATGAAAAGTTTTCGTTCATGGAAGAAAAACTTACAGACATTACAAAATGTCCAGATGATTAAAAAGTTTTAAGTCATACTTTGAGGTATTTTAAAATTGATTGACAAAATGGACAGCCGCTAGTTACAAACATGAACTTTTCTTGCAAATAAATGAAAAATGGCTCAAGTCTTCGATTGAATTGCCTTACTGGTTTGTGGAACACACACAAAAACCGGGACGACCTCCAAAAACATTCCTAGATTTAAGGGACCGCATAAGCTTCGAAAAACTAAGGAAATACGAGAGCAGGTATCTGTTGAGGAGTGGACGTATGCTGCTGGCGTGAGTCAGCGCGCTTCGGGTAACAATGATGGCAATTTTCGTAGAAGGCGATTTTAGCCGAAGACATTGGTAAGTATTACATGGGGCAATTGCCATTCCCTTATAAAAAAGGCAAAGAAGGAATGTTATCCAAATGAGGAATCGATACCAGTGACTGAAACCTGACCTGAAATTCAACTACAAGCATTACTTGACCACACTGCATTGCGCCTGTATAAATATGTGGCAGAAGTTGTAGAAACTTGTACAGAGAAGGAACAACAAAACATGGTGTTAATATCCAAATGGGGCTGTGACGGATCGCAACAGACTCAATTTAAACAAAAATTTCAAAGTAGCACCGACAGCGACGCAAATATTTTTCAAAGCTCCTTTGTTCCTTTAAGATTAGTTGTTGTGATTCATGGAGAACAGAAGAAAATTAAATGGCAAAACCCATTCCCTTCCTCTGTCAGATTCTGTAGACCAATTCGTATACGCTTTATCAACATATCAAAATATGAAACCAAAAATGAAATCGCATGTATCGAATATCAAGCTGCAATTTTGAGAGTAACAGAAGTGTCCACTCCGAATGGAATATGCTAAATAAAGCATAATATGATGCTCACAATGGTAGATGGGAAAATTTGCAATGCTGCGACTGATACTGTATCCACCATGCGATGCTATATTTGCGGACAGACATCCAAAGATTTCAATAAATTGGTTGAAGCAGAGGAAGTCAGTGTCCAAGCAGTGAAGTTTGGACTCTCTATTCTTCATTCAAGAATACGTTTTTTCGAATCGCTATTGCATTTAGCGTATAAACTACCACTAAAAAGGTGGCAAGCGCGGACTGTCGAAGACAAAAAAATTGTTAAAGAAACAAAAGAAAAATTCAAAAGGCATTCAAAGAAGACATGAGTCTCTTCGTAGACTTTCCCAAGCAGGGCTTTGGGGATACAAATGATGGCAACACATCCAGAAGATTTTTTGCCGACCCAGAATGCTCTTCTCGAATCACTGGCGTCAATGTGGATTTAATTAAAATATTGATACTGAGAAATTTGATGCATTTGCTCGTGAAACTCCAAAAATGTACACATATTTGTATGGCTGGCATCCTATGTCACCCTATTACATTACACTATAAATATTATTATTTCTAGTGTAATAGTTTTCGTGTCAAGTTCGTATATTTTGTTAATAAACATCTAATTATGTTCAAAACTTGTTTTTCCTTTGATCACCTTGAGAGAAAAAAGCGTAAAATAATTTTCACCGGTTTTCGAGTGCAAATACTCCTACGTGCGGCGTGTGGAAAGCCCCCCGAGCATCACCCTTTCCTATCCTTGCCGTTTATGACCAAGCTACTACGAAATTCCAATCAACTTAACTATTGAACCAACGTAGAGTGGTCGGAAATCGGAAAAAGCTGGCCAAAACCACAATTTTTCACCATTCTGTATTGATTCAACAGTTGCATGGAATTATTCTACAATGCCTAGATATCCAAATACGGCAACTGATTTTTATTCATTCATTTTCTTTTTATGTATATTATCATTCAAAAAGTGACAAAAAAACGCAAAACTCCAAACCTACGTTTCTTGCAAAAAATCTCAATGTCTGTTGCCCTAGTGTGCGGACAAAACAACATGATTGTTCTATTGGCGAATGTATAACGATAATATATATCTATTAGATACTATTAAGCTATGCACATTGGAAAAAACAGCAATTTTCGAATGACCATAATATATTAATTAAAAAGTAACCGTTTTTCGCTTAACTTTTAAATAAATCTGAGATAAACTTACTTATCTCCGCTGAGATATTTCCATCAACAGTTAGAGTGATGTCTATTCTATGTAATGAAACAATAAAATCCTGCACCATCTTGCACCTTTTCCACTTTTGTTAAATAATGTACAATAAAGCACGCCGGGCCGTGGAGCGACGCCGCGGTGTCTCAGGCCGCAGCGCACGGGAAAGGAGTTCTGTTTGTTCCATTCTTTGGAAACCTAGAATTGCAATAACACTCACTGTTCAATTTGTATTTTCCACATATTCGCCTTTTATGGGCTAATCCCAGCTACTGTATTATAATCTCTTCCTAGAACTCCGCGGTGTTCAGACCCTGCCCGCGGTATACCCAGACGGCAATAAATTTCCGTTATTATTGTCCCCTGCCGTATACTGTCTATACTGGCAACTGGTTCCTGCGTGCGAAAGCTTCAGGAACACGTGCAAAGAGTATCTTTCATAAACTGCGTTTTCCAAAAAGTCCTTCCTCGCTATTGGTTCAAATACTTCACAATGTCGTGGATGAGTGGAACACACTAGTCCATGTTTGGCAATCGTTGTGCTGAGGATCGTGTATATTTCAACAGTACCATGAATTCGACGAAAGTGACCCGCTTATAACTTCATAATGTGATTGCGGAGAGTGTCAGTGGAAATGAAAAAAAATTCTGTCCTTCTTTGAAAAAAATTATGTATCTTTCCTTCCTTGAGAGTTAATTTTAAGAAATAAAAGTATTATGCCAGCAGCACATCCCAAGCGGTCACCCGTCCAAGTACTATCCGGGCCCGACGTTGCTTAACTTATGATATAGGACGAGAACCGGTGACTTCAACATGGTATGGCCGTAAAAATTTATTATTTTCCTATTCCTAAAAAGTCGAATTACGTAAAAAGTATTTTAAAATATGCCTTGAAAATCGGTGTTCATGACTAAGGTTTCACTATACGCCTTCGGTGCAAACATGGAGGTAATAACTAAAGTAATTTCGAAATTATGGACAACATTGTGTTCCGTTGCAAATTTGGAAAAAAAATTTAAATTCGAAAAAGGCTATCGTCGATTGAAAAATGGGATAATACCTGTCTCATAATGTGTATACGATTCAGTTTTATGCTCAGGACTAGAATAATGTGCCAAGGGAGGAGTATTTTTGGTGACATTAAGAACAGAGTGGATGTGGTAAAAAATTATTATTGTCACTTTGGTACGAAGTGTATTTACGGAAAAAGTATTACATACTATGGATTGAAATTCTGTGTGCATGACTACAGCATGACTTAACGTCTTCGATGAAAACGTGAAGGTAATAACTGAAGTACTTTCGAAATTATGGAGAATATTGTGTTGGGTGACAAATTTGGAAAAAAAAATTAAAATTCGAAAAATGCTTTGACACTTCAATTGAGAATAAGAAGTAGGAATAAGGGATTATACATTTAACAGAATATTCTAAGTATAACATAGGCCTACGTATAAGTATTACTCTTTCATATCTACACATTTCATTAATTCCTCTCTTAAAAAATCAACTCTTGGTTTAATCCAAAAATTACATACATCAACTGAAAAGTTCGAGTTATAATTCATTCCGTTGTATAAACTAATTAGTCTTTTTGTTAATACGCTTCAAAACCTCTTAATATCCTGAAAATAATCATATTTCCTTCAAACTTTTCTTTCTGGAAATGATATGGAAATCATAATCCGATTCGCCACAATTCTGAAACTAAATAAGGTCGCTTTTACAAAATATTGTTCTACTACGGCATAAAGGTATGTAAAGCGAAATTCGTGGTTTTTTATGCCGCCCACCGTGCATAAAGTTTTGATTCACGGTGCGGCAATTATTTAGGATGCCATTATTCCTGTTGGACAGCTTTTTGAGGAGGCCTTGGAAGCACGGCAAGATTTAGAGAACGTCACTCAAGAAAAACATCCAGATAAGCCGCCAATGACGACCTTTTTCACAAACTGTTTTCACACTCAGACCCATACATTTCAAGCACTTTTAAAGTTGGTATCAAGACTAAGAAGAAAATACCAGAACAAGACAGGAAACTTATTTTGACGGAGGAAACTGAAACAAATGCTGAATTTATGTCCGAGGAAGATTCTGAATATGATCTGGATTTTGTCTTTTAATATAAGTGATTTTTTCAGCGTTAACATTTTTTTTACATTAAAATAAAAAAATTAAATATATAGTTATACTTTCAATAACTTTCAATAACTTTCAACCTCCCCATCCTATGTCCATACGAATTAACTCATCCTCGAATCTTAAGCAGTTAACTACATTTATTGAAAACGAAAGCTATAAAAATTCTAATTCTTATTGCAAATAGAAGACTAATAAAGTAAATATCAGAATGTCGCACTGATGGAAAAATATAAAGGGGTAAATTTCCATTATTTTTACCAACTCGTTGTATAACGCTAACACGCTCAGCTCCGCCATTCTGTTTTTAGAGCATCTCCTTGTTGAGATAAGTTCCTAAAAGATCTTACCTTCCCACACCCCAATTAACGTCCCCTCACCAAATCCAACGATATCCAATGTCACGAAGTGACCTCCCCATTTCCAACGAACCTCTCCGAAACCTGACACCCGTGGAAAAATATCAAAACTCTTTTTCCCAAGCCTCCCTTAGCTAGGGAATCTTCCTAAGCGCGATAATGGCCCATACGCCGTCATACCGACATGAGATGAATATTACAATGTACAATTGTTACACTTGCAAGACGCGGCGACGATGCACAAAGTGTTTACTCAAGTTATGGAATTAACATCAACGTTAACGATAATATTAAAACATTTACTAATTTTTTAATATTTAATTCAACATGTTCAGATCCCACTCATCCTCGTCTACATCTTTCATAAATAACAGATTACGAAGTTGTGCACGTCGAGTCCTTATATCTACTGTGCGACGGTTCTTTGAAATTTAAATTATAAGCAATTCTTGTCAGTATAAATCCCAAATTGTACTAGATTGGCCGTAAGATTTTTCTAAACAAAATGTGCAGTGGTACATTATGTTAACTTTATAAATGATGACGGTAACAACTGATTCATCTATTACCATCTAGAGTTAGCCATTGTGCGGAATTTCACCTCCATTGAATATTGCGAAGTGGGTTAGAGTTCGATTACATGATTCGATTACATCCACACAAACTTAAGGTGAAGTTAAAACAAGTGTGGTAAAATGTATATTGCCTCCGTCGACCTTTGAAAGCATACAATATTCACCTCGACTGACTTCAAGGTCAAAAAGTGCTTAATTCCAACATTTGCAAACAATACGAAGTAGAAGAAAATAACAAGACAGATAGGGACGGCGCTCATTTTATAGGGGAACTATTTTTCCCCATAATACATACATTACGTGTCGACTTAGCTGTCCATACACTAATTTTCACCCACAGAAAGTCGCGGTATCCAACTCCATTTAATTCACGGCAAAGACACTTCTCACGGTATTTCAAAAATTGAGACTTACCAATGAAGAACTTGGGGGTTTCCCGATTAAAATTCCGCGTCGTAATGCTCTTTACTGGAAAGGTGATCGATTGATAATTGTTATCAATACCCTTAACTTGAATACACTGCGGATTTTAGATCAAGTTATGCGCTCTTAATGTACATTCCATCAGCATTTGTCGACGATGCGTTCACCACTGAAAGAAATTCATCGAGGCAGCTAGAGTTGCTAGGTTACCTTCATTGTCGTCGAGCTCTACAGGCTTAAAAGGGGAATATCCCACGTACGTAATTGGAATAGGAAAATGACTGCGTAGACCCAAAATACAACTTCAACACGGAAGGAAATCAATGCATGAAGCGTAAGGGTCAATCCATATGAAGTGATCCAAAAAAAAATAAGTTGGTTGCTTGACCATTTTTAATATTTTTAATTTTTTTATATGTTTTTACAACACAAACGGGAAGTTCAAAACAGATTTAAAAAAATTTATCTTACACCGTTTACATGTGGCGGCCATTTTTGTTTTGAATCACGTAGCGTTTTTTCCCTTTGAAGACATTTACGTTAAATTGATTATCTCTGGACTGCATCATGCTACAAGATTGGAACTGGAATCATTTTTTTCAGTTCTTTCTTCCCTACAAAAAACTCGGATTTCCCGTTTCACCGCGGCGCACAAACGATTATAAATCGTTCGGTCGCCCGGGAAACGATACTTCTGCCACCCGTAAGGTTTTATGGCAGCGCCGAAGGAGCTTCAGCAGAGCTATACCGGTGAACAGAGTTCACCTCTACCAGTCGTTTTAGCAATGGGAATAACATTGGCGTGGGAATAAACATAGGGTTGTGTAGCATGTTGTTTGTGAGTAGTGAGAAACTTAAGTCTAAGAACAAATACAAAGAATATGACCCTCACAATACTAAGAACTAAACTAAAATTAAAATTAATATAATTGGCAGGTTGACAGCAAGAATTAATAGTGGATGATTGCGCATGGCATAACATGAGATTTTCAGTTTTTATTATTTTTTTTATTCAGTTTTTTATATTATTTTGTTGATTTTTTTTGTTTTTTATTTAATTATATTTTTCTCTTTTTTTTATTCATTTTTTAGTTGAGTGAAAGGATACTCAACATTTTATTTAATTTTTATTATATATTTTTGTTTTATTATTTTTTTTGGATGCCAATGCGCTGAAGAAAATAATATTAAACATACATAAGTTATAAGCGCGAGGTGATTGGACATTGCCACCATGGAAATTATTCATGTGGCGAGCTTAAAAAGAGAGAAAGAAGGTGAAGCCAGATACATCAAGAAGGTGAAGTACATAATAGATGAGAAAACAATTGAAGTAAAAATTAAGGAGAACTATATAAAATATTACATGAAAACATTTTAAGCATTGGAAAAACTAAAGTTACTTTGAGAACTAGAAAGGATATCCTGTGAGGCAGGTTATAATTAATGGAAGACGATATCAGTTACAATAGTTAACTGAAATTAAAATTAAAAAGATATAGGAAAGACTCATAGACGAGTAATTCTTTTAGGCAGTGGATATGTAGTTGGGAGGAGAGCATAATATTCCCAGATTTGCATTAGGAGCGGGTTGTTGGTGAAGGGTAGTCTGTCGTGGAATCGGTTTGATAGGTCGTGGATAAAGTCGTGGATGGAAGGAAGGTTATGGGCCGTACGAACGTCTTTCATGCGAGTGAGTCTACTGATCTTGAGTATAGAACGCAACGTTTTGTTCTGGAAAATTTCCAGCCGACTCTGAATTGATGTTGAGTTTGCGAAAACTTCGCAGCCGTATAGGAGTACCGGTCGGATGAGAGCGGTGTACAGGCGGATTTTGGAATCACGGGAGAGAGGAGAGGAAGAGGAAATGAGGCCGTTAAGGGCGAAGCGGCATTGCAACGCCTTTGCCAGTGCTTTGTCGGTGTGCGCCTTGAAAGACAAGCGTCCGTCGAGAAAGACGCCGAGAAAGCGGTGCGTGGTAGCCCTAGGTACGCGTGTTTTGTTGAAATGTACACAGTCATGGATGACATTTCTCTTACGTCCTTGGAAGAGAACGTGCGTGCTTTTTTCTGCGTTGATTTTTATTTTCCAAAGTTGTGTCCATTTGTGGATTATGGAGAGGTGGGTGTTTAATTTCCGAATATTGGCACACATGTTACGGGATGTCGCCGAGATCGCCGTATCATCCACGTACATGTGAAGTGCGGTGTGTTTGTGAGACGGCAAGTCGTTCACGTAAACGTTGAATAGAAGCGGACTGAGCAGTGATCTCTGGGGAACACCGGCTTCCGACGGCCGCAAGGAAGAGAGACTGTTTCTCTCTGCAATGCAAAACTGCCGACGATGGAGATAACTCCGAAGTAGCGCGATGAGAGGCATAGGGAACTCATTCAGGTGCAGTTTGTAGAGCAAGCCATCGTGCCAAACACGGTCAAACGCACGGGCGACATCTAAAAAGACGGCGTCCGTCGGATAACCACGATTCAAGCCTTGTGTTACGCCCTCCACAAGACGTAGTACTTGGTGAATGGCAGATGACCGCTCCCGAAAGCCGAGCTGTTCCGGACGTAAGACATTATTCTCTTCGGAATGGCGTTGTAGGTGACGCAGAAGGATTTTCTCGAAGATTTTCGAGAGGTTTGATAGAAGCGTGATAGGGCGGCTGTTTCCGGGGATGGAAGGATCTTTTCCGGGTTTAGGGATGAGGATAACGCGACCGATTTTCCAGTCGGGAGGATAGTGAGAGGAGTAGTATATGTGGTTGAAAAGGTTTGCGGTGAGAGTGAGGAATTTAGGAAGAGAAGAGACGGACTTATGGTTGCGACATGGGACAATACTCATGAGGAAAAAAGAGAATGATCAGGTGATTACTCTGAAATCCACTGATGATCTGGAGAAACTGTAAGCACTTTTTGAGTTATTTTTGTGTGTACTATTCTATATTTGACTAACAAAATGCTTTATACCACTGATGATTCAGTTGTAAATGTTGACAGATTCTATGTTTTACATCAAAATATAAGAAGCCTAAGAGCGAATTTCGATAGCTTCAACCTACAATTATTAAATCTTGATGTGAAACCGTGTATCATAATTTTGTCTGAAATTTGGATTAATGACACTGAAATACCCATGTATCAAATAACTGGATATAGAAGTTTTGCTGTATGTAACAATAATTACAGAGCGGGAGGAGTAATTGCATATGTGATGGATAGTTATGAGTGTTTTTCTACTGAATTAGGTGAATTACTAACAGCTGATGTGGTGAAATTAACTATCGACATTGATACTTCCTTCTCTATATCTGTCATTGGAGTATATAGACTTAATTTCACGCCAGTGGAACGATTTCTGCAAGAATTGGAGCGAGTACTTGCCATTTCGCTAGAGAAAAATTTGATATTAATTGGTGACATGAATCTATGTTTATTAAAATGTGACGATACTTCTTACCAATATCAAGCCATTATGGCTAGCCATGGTCTAGAACAACTAATTCATGTCCCTAATAGAATTACGAAAAGTAGTAAAACCTGCATCGATCACATTTTTTGCCGAAGCAGAGATAATTTTCAATATGAGGGAAGTACAAACGATTGGGGTGTTACAGACCACCACGCAATTACATGTAACTTAGTTACTAATATTTCATTTAATACGTGCGAGCGATCACATCAAAGTAATCGAAAAATTGACTTAAATCATTTAAATAATATTTTGTTAGAATGTAATTGGGACGATGTTTACTCACAGCAAAATGCTTCTCAAGCCTATGGAATCTTTATGAATAAATTAAAGTGCTGCATTGACCAAGCTGAGTATGTTGCAAAAATCAGTAGATCGGAAAAATTAAAGAAACCCTGGATGACTCATTCTTTGCGAAAAAGGATGTCTAGGCGGAATATATTGTATAATAAAATTAGGAAACAACCTGATAATGAAAAATTGAAAAGACATTATAATTCATACAAACGACGATTAGATAATGATATTAAGAATTGTAAAGAAGATCTTTCGGGGTTTGCACCGGGTAGTTAGGTCCATGGCGGCCGACGTTTCGATGCTCGAGTCGAGCATCGTCCTCAGGGCAGAGGTGAGTGCCTTGACTGGAAGTGGTCATCAATATATACCCTATGGGTAGGTAAGGTCCGAAATTTTGGCGGGAAAATTATGTATCATCCGGTGGTCTTGACTCTCCCATAATCTTGATGATAGGTTTCCACGTGTGACTCAGGTTGTAACCGGCGTCACGGTTAAAGTTTCGTCTTTCTCTCCGGATCTCGATGGCCTCCTTGATGAGCCGGTCCCAATAGCCAGATGAGCGGGCAATTATTTTTGTCTTCTCAAAATGGATGGCATGGTCCATCATGATGCTGTGCTCTGCAACAGCCGATTTTTCCGGTTGGCCCAATCTAAGGTGACGCTGGTGTTCCTTGATTCGCGTCTCCACCGTCCGACTTGTCTCACCCACATACACTTCACCGCATTCACACGGAACGCGGTAAACTCCTGATGTCTTCAGGCCAATAGGGTCCTTTGCTCTGACTATGAGCTCCTTCAGTTTGGGTGGCGGTCGGTGAATGGTGTCTATGTTATGTCTGGCTAAAATCCTCGATATTTTGCCAGATATCGAGGAGACGTATGGCAAGTAAGCTCTTGAGGAAGGTTTTTCCTTTGCTGTCTGCGTCTTCAAATCCACTTGCTTAAAGGTCCTTTTCAGGGCCAACGTTATGTCCCGTTCTCCGTATCCATTTCGTCGAAACGTCTTCTTAAGGTGCCTAATCTCTTGCGGTAAGCTTTCTTCGTCCGCAATAGATATGGCTCGATGGAGAAGAGTGGACAGCACTGCTCGTCGTTGCGCCGGATGATGGTGACTTCTTCCGTTCAGGTACAGGTCCGTATGGGTTGGTTTCCTGTAGACGCTGTGACCTAAAGTGCCGTCGGTCTTCCGCCGTACGAGTATATCAAGAAATGGCAGTTGACCATTGACCTCCATTTCCATCGTGAAGCAGATTTTGGGATGTTGGCTATTCATGTGGGACAGGAACTGGGCGAGAGTATCAGTTCCATGAGGCCACACCACGAAAGTGTCATCAACGTATCGGAAGAAATGCTTCGGGCGAAGAGGGGCAGAATTCAATGCTTTTTCTTCAAAGTCTTCCATAAAGAAGTTAGCAATGGTTGGAGACAAGGGCGATCCCATCGGAACTCCATCCTTCTGCTCGAAGAATTGTCCGTCATACTGGAAATATGTGGAAGTCAGTACGTGGCGAAAAAGCACCAACGTCTTGGGGTCGAATCTCTTCTCCAGGAGGCTAAGCGTCTCGGTCAATGGTACTTGTGTAAATAAAGACACGACGTCAAGGCTCACCAAAAGGTCGTTGTCGTCAATATGGATGCTTTTCAAAGTCTGCACGAATTCTGTGGAGTTCTTGACGTGATGTTCACAGGAGCCGACGAAAGGTGACAGGAGTCCTGTAAGATATTTTGCCAGGTTGTATGTGGGTGACGCTATTGCGCTTACGATCGGCCTGAGTGGGACGCCTGTCTTGTGCACTTTGGGCAGACCGTAAAGCCTTGGTGGTGCAGGCGCTTCAGTTCTCAAACCACGGGCTGTCTCGGCCGGGATCCCTGTTTCCTTGATTAGGGCGATAGTCTTCCTGACGATGGCGTCGGTTGGGTCCCGTTTTAGAGGCACGTAGGCTTCGTCTTGAAGTATCTCCGTGATCTTGGTGTGATAGTCCTCCTTCTTCATAATCACGGTGGCCTTCCCTTTGTCGGCCGGAAGAACAATTATGGATGGATTACTCCTCAGGGTGCGTAAAGCATCCCTTTCGCTCTTTGAAATGTTTGGCTTCGGCGGCACGGCCCTTTTCAGGACCATCAAGGCTTCACTCCTCACATCCTCTGCTTCTTCAGCCGGAAGGCTCCGTATGGCTTGTTCTATACCCCCCACAAAGTCAGAGTAAGGAATACGTCTGGGAGCAGGTGCAAAGTTTAATCCTTTTGTCAGAATGGAGTTAGTCCGTTCGTCAATCTCGTAGTCAGAAAGGTTGACTACCAGTCGGCCGTGGTCTCCAGAGTCTCTGGGTGCCTTACTCTTCTGTAGACGTGCAAACTTGTTCTTTTGCTTGTCCCCTTCACTCCTGAAGAGCACTTCTCCAGAGGCGGTGGTGGCGCGGTCAATGTACTCCCAGTGACTTGGTGTTAGTTCAGTGGCAAGGCGAAGATGTAGTGACATCAGCTGCTTGGCGTTGGTGTCTAAGGCTCTCCGTTTGTGTCTTATGCGTTCACGCACAAGGGCGTGCCCAGCGCGTTCCATGATGCGCTCGGCATTCGATGACTTCACCGATGACCGGACAATTGCAAAGGTGGGGATGACTTCTTCGTCACGGCATCTCAAAAGAAAAGCGAGGGAGCTCAGTAATCTCGCTTTCTCTTTCCGTAGCAATTCCAGGTTGCGGATGTTGCGATGCATCTCCTCCCCGTAGAGGTGGGTGATGAATGATTTCAGGCTTTCCCGGCGAAGATTTATATCAGGGATCTTTCGGGGTTTGCACATATTTCCAGTATGACGGACAATTCTTCGAGCAGAAGGATGGAGTTCCGATGGGATCGCCCTTGTCTCCAACCATTGCTAACTTCTTTATGGAAGACTTTGAAGAAAAAGCATTGAATTCTGCCCCTCTTCGCCCGAAGCATTTCTTCCGATACGTTGATGACACTTTCGTGGTGTGGCCTCATGGAACTGATACTCTCGCCCAGTTCCTGTCCCACATGAATAGCCAACATCCCAAAATCTGCTTCACGATGGAAATGGAGGTCAATGGTCAACTGCCATTTCTTGATATACTCGTACGGCGGAAGACCGACGGCACTTTAGGTCACAGCGTCTACAGGAAACCAACCCATACGGACCTGTACCTGAACGGAAGAAGTCACCATCATCCGGCGCAACGACGAGCAGTGCTGTCCACTCTTCTCCATCGAGCCATATCTATTGCGGACGAAGAAAGCTTACCGCAAGAGATTAGGCACCTTAAGAAGACGTTTCGACGAAATGGATACGGAGAACGGGACATAACGTTGGCCCTGAAAAGGACCTTTAAGCAAGTGGATTTGAAGACGCAGACAGCAAAGGAAAAACCTTCCTCAAGAGCTTACTTGCCATACGTCTCCTCGATATCTGGCAAAATATCGAGGATTTTAGCCAGACATAACATAGACACCATTCACCGACCGCCACCCAAACTGAAGGAGCTCATAGTCAGAGCAAAGGACCCTATTGGCCTGAAGACATCAGGAGTTTACCGCGTTCCGTGTGAATGCGGTGAAGTGTATGTGGGTGAGACAAGTCGGACGGTGGAGACGCGAATCAAGGAACACCAGCGTCACCTTAGATTGGGCCAACCGGAAAAATCGGCTGTTGCAGAGCACAGCATCATGATGGACCATGCCATCCATTTTGAGAAGACAAAAATAATTGCCCGCTCATCTGGCTATTGGGACCGGCTCATCAAGGAGGCCATCGAGATCCGGAGAGAAAGACGAAACTTTAACCGTGACGCCGGTTACAACCTGAGTCACACGTGGAAACCTATCATCAAGATTATGGGAGAGTCAAGACCACCGGATGATACATAATTTTCCCGCCAAAATTTCGGACCTTACCTACCCATAGGGTATATATTGATGACCACTTCCAGTCAAGGCACTCACCTCTGCCCTGAGGACGATGCTCGACTCGAGCATCGAAACGTCGGCCGCCATGGACCTAACTACCCGGTGCAAACCCCGAAAGATCCCTGATATAAATCTTCGCCGGGAAAGCCTGAAATCATTCATCACCCACCTCTACGGGGAGGAGATGCATCGCAACATCCGCAACCTGGAATTGCTACGGAAAGAGAAAGCGAGATTACTGAGCTCCCTCGCTTTTCTTTTGAGATGCCGTGACGAAGAAGTCATCCCCACCTTTGCAATTGTCCGGTCATCGGTGAAGTCATCGAATGCCGAGCGCATCATGGAACGCGCTGGGCACGCCCTTGTGCGTGAACGCATAAGACACAAACGGAGAGCCTTAGACACCAACGCCAAGCAGCTGATGTCACTACATCTTCGCCTTGCCACTGAACTAACACCAAGTCACTGGGAGTACATTGACCGCGCCACCACCGCCTCTGGAGAAGTGCTCTTCAGGAGTGAAGGGGACAAGCAAAAGAACAAGTTTGCACGTCTACAGAAGAGTAAGGCACCCAGAGACTCTGGAGACCACGGCCGACTGGTAGTCAACCTTTCTGACTACGAGATTGACGAACGGACTAACTCCATTCTGACAAAAGGATTAAACTTTGCACCTGCTCCCAGACGTATTCCTTACTCTGACTTTGTGGGGGGTATAGAACAAGCCATACGGAGCCTTCCGGCTGAAGAAGCAGAGGATGTGAGGAGTGAAGCCTTGATGGTCCTGAAAAGGGCCGTGCCGCCGAAGCCAAACATTTCAAAGAGCGAAAGGGATGCTTTACGCACCCTGAGGAGTAATCCATCCATAATTGTTCTTCCGGCCGACAAAGGGAAGGCCACCGTGATTATGAAGAAGGAGGACTATCACACCAAGATCACGGAGATACTTCAAGACGAAGCCTACGTGCCTCTAAAACGGGACCCAACCGACGCCATCGTCAGGAAGACTATCGCCCTAATCAAGGAAACAGGGATCCCGGCCGAGACAGCCCGTGGTTTGAGAACTGAAGCGCCTGCACCACCAAGGCTTTACGGTCTGCCCAAAGTGCACAAGACAGGCGTCCCACTCAGGCCGATCGTAAGCGCAATAGCGTCACCCACATACAACCTGGCAAAATATCTTACAGGACTCCTGTCACCTTTCGTCGGCTCCTGTGAACATCACGTCAAGAACTCCACAGAATTCGTGCAGACTTTGAAAAGCATCCATATTGACGACAACGACCTTTTGGTGAGCCTTGACGTCGTGTCTTTATTTACACAAGTACCATTGACCGAGACGCTTAGCCTCCTGGAGAAGAGATTCGACCCCAAGACGTTGGTGCTTTTTCGCCACGTACTGACTTCCACATATTTCCAGTATGACGGACAATTCTTCGAGCAGAAGGATGGAGTTCCGATGGGATCGCCCTTGTCTCCAACCATTGCTAACTTCTTTATGGAAGACTTTGAAGAAAAAGCATTGAATTCTGCCCCTCTTCGCCCGAAGCATTTCTTCCGATACGTTGATGACACTTTCGTGGTGTGGCCTCATGGAACTGATACTCTCGCCCAGTTCCTGTCCCACATGAATAGCCAACATCCCAAAATCTGCTTCACGATGGAAATGGAGGTCAATGGTCAACTGCCATTTCTTGATATACTCGTACGGCGGAAGACCGACGGCACTTTAGGTCACAGCGTCTACAGGAAACCAACCCATACGGACCTGTACCTGAACGGAAGAAGTCACCATCATCCGGCGCAACGACGAGCAGTGCTGTCCACTCTTCTCCATCGAGCCATATCTATTGCGGACGAAGAAAGCTTACCGCAAGAGATTAGGCACCTTAAGAAGACGTTTCGACGAAATGGATACGGAGAACGGGACATAACGTTGGCCCTGAAAAGGACCTTTAAGCAAGTGGATTTGAAGACGCAGACAGCAAAGGAAAAACCTTCCTCAAGAGCTTACTTGCCATACGTCTCCTCGATATCTGGCAAAATATCGAGGATTTTAGCCAGACATAACATAGACACCATTCACCGACCGCCACCCAAACTGAAGGAGCTCATAGTCAGAGCAAAGGACCCTATTGGCCTGAAGACATCAGGAGTTTACCGCGTTCCGTGTGAATGCGGTGAAGTGTATGTGGGTGAGACAAGTCGGACGGTGGAGACGCGAATCAAGGAACACCAGCGTCACCTTAGATTGGGCCAACCGGAAAAATCGGCTGTTGCAGAGCACAGCATCATGATGGACCATGCCATCCATTTTGAGAAGACAAAAATAATTGCCCGCTCATCTGGCTATTGGGACCGGCTCATCAAGGAGGCCATCGAGATCCGGAGAGAAAGACGAAACTTTAACCGTGACGCCGGTTACAACCTGAGTCACACGTGGAAACCTATCATCAAGATTATGGGAGAGTCAAGACCACCGGATGATACATAATTTTCCCGCCAAAATTTCGGACCTTACCTACCCATAGGGTATATATTGATGACCACTTCCAGTCAAGGCACTCACCTCTGCCCTGAGGACGATGCTCGACTCGAGCATCGAAACGTCGGCCGCCATGGACCTAACTACCCGGTGCAAACCCCGAAAGATCCCTGATATAAATCTTCGCCGGGAAAGCCTGAAATCATTCATCAATTGTAAAGAAAATTACTATATGTCTCTTTTCAATAGTAATGTGTAGCTCCATTTAACTAGCGCAGCAGCAAATAACAAATAACACAGCTGCTCAATGGCGCACCTTGGACTCACTTATTGGGGGCAATAGAAGGGATGGAAATATATTGAAAATAAAATCTAGAGACGGAAAAGTTGTCACTGAAATTCAAAATATTGTCGATGAATTCAGCCTTCATTTTGGAGAAGTAATAGATTCTTTAAGTAACAATATAAAAGTGCAAAGTGATTTGGAGAGATATAAAGAAATTTTTCCACCCTTTAACGTAGAAGAATCACTCTATTTGATTCCTACTAATGAGAAAGAAATTAGTACCATCATTAAGGATATAAAGCCCAAGAAATCCAAGGGTATTGACAATATTTCTGCATATATTATCAAAGCAGTGAATGAAAACATTTCACATGTTCTTGCTTACATAATTAATCTAAGTATGCAAACAGGTTTATTTCCTAATCAGTTAAAAACTGCGATAATAATATCTATTTTTAAGAAAGGAGATAAAATGGACGTTAATAATTATAGACCAATATCCTTACTATCTGTCTTCTCTAAAATAATGGAAAAAGTTATCAAAAATCGACTTCTTGGTTTTCTAAATAAGCATTCATTTTTTAGCAGTAACCAATTCGGATTCCGGTGTGGCAAAAGTACAGAAGATGCCTTACTAAAATTATGCTCAGACTTGAACGAAGGACTTAATAGGAATTTCAAAGTTGCTGGCCTATTCATAGACATTACTAAAGCTTTTGACTCAGTAAACCATAACTTACTAATGCAGCGATTATGGGAAGCTGGTGTTCGGGGTATTGCGTACGACTGGTTTCAAAGTTATCTTTGTGACAGAGACCTATTCGTGCGTATTCAGAATTGCTGCAGCAATAAGATCAAACTAACCTGTGGCGTGCCACAGGGTTCTGTGTTAGGCCCCCTACTGTTTTTGATTTATGTGAATAATTTATGTACCGGTAGGTTTAAGGGTAAATTAACGTCTTTTGCTGACGATACTGCATTAATTTATTCTTCTCATAACATTGGTGACTTGCATGCTCAGATGCAAAGTGACATTAAAGCACTAAATATGTGGTTTTCAATGAATTATATGTTGCTAAGTGAAAAAACAAAATATGTTGTATTTACAATGAGTAAAACTATCTCACTTAGAAATAAACTTTATTATCAATGTAAAAGTTGTATTCAAGGTAATTCTTCTTGTGATAACTGTATTGTGATAGAACAGGCAAGTTACATAAAATATTTAGGCATATTTATTGATGAAAAATGTAAATGGAAACTACACCTGAACAAACTAAAATCTGAAATGATTTCCATTGTCAGAAAATTCTACTTCCTCAGATACATATGCCCAGAATCAGTATTAAGAATTGTCTATTATGCCTTGGTCAATTCCAGACTACAATATGGAATTGTATGCTGGGGTGGAGCCTACTTTACCACCATCAAACCTTTGATGGTTGCACAAAATAAAGTCATTAGAGTTATGACAAGGTCATTAAAAAGAAGTCACGCTTTCCCACTTTATAAGGAATTAAATATTCTACCATTACGGCACCTATTCATATATAAAGTCCTCAGAGTATTTTATAATCGTAGCGGTGAAAAGGCCAAACCAAAAACATACTCTACGAGATTAAAATCGGATGTTATAGTACCAAGGCCGAAAAATGAAATATTTCGGCAATCATATCAATACCTGGGGCCAAAATTATATTATTTATTGCCAAATAACGTGGCCAAGGTAGAGACAGAATGTGAATTCAATAAAGCTGTTACAAACTGGCTTATGAGTCATGAGGAAGTGGCATTTTTATTTAAAAAGGTTATATAAAATATTATTTAATTGTTTGTATCTGTATAAGTAATATGTCTATGTATGAATGCACTTAATTTTTCTTTTTATTATTATTTATCACACCATCTATTACATGATTAGCACCTTGCCTGCCCGTCATATTTATTTTAATGGTAACCCCAACACAGGTATTGTTCCTCTGGGGTACCTATATTCCATTTATGTATGTAAATTGTCAAATGTATTTTCTAATGGGTAATGGAATAAATATATATTATTATTATTATTACTTTAGGAGGCGGTTGGAGATGCGGTCGAGGCCAGGAGCTTTGTGGGAAGGGAGAGAATCGATGCAGGATTTGATTTCCTTTTCATCGGTAATGGGGGGGAGGGAGGCAAAGGATTTGGGAATGGTGCGAAGGAATTTGCGAACTGCAGGTTCAATTTTGGAAGGAGAGGGATCAAGGGACATGGTGGATTGTAGGTGATCAGCTTGGATTTCAGCTTTGGCTTTAGGATCGTAAATAAAGGTATTGTTATGTTTAATGGGTGGGTTACGGGTTTTAGGATTACGGCGGAGAGAGCGGGAGATGTTCCAAAGAGAATTGTCTTCGAACGATAATTCAGCGACAAAATCGTTCCATTTTTCGTTCGAAAAAGCTCGGATTTCCCCATTTCACCGCGGCGCACAAACGATTATAAATCGTTCGGTCGCCCGGGAAACGATACTTCTGCCAGCGTCTGCGTGCATCGTTTCGTTGATGAATGAGTTCCACTATGCGCGCAGAGAAGAGGTGACTTTTCTTCGGCTTACGGGGGACGGAGCGCGAAACAGACTCCTGAGCGGCAAGAAGAGAGTCGGAAAGGAGCGCGACTCGGTCTTCAATTTCAAAGCGCGTGGGAGAGAGAAGGGGGTGAACGGGAGAAAGGAAAGGAAGCAAGGCGCTCGGCAACTGTTTCCAGTCGGTGAATGACTTGGTGGGGGGGAGGAAGTTGGAGGCGGAGACGGGGAAGGAGAAGAGGATGGGGTAGTGGTCGGAGGAGAAAGAATGCACGACAGAAAACGTGACGGTGAAGGGGAGGTTGAGAGACACGGCAAAGTCCAAAATGTCTGCTTTATGTTTAAGACGGGTACAGTAGTGGGTGGGTAGGGTGGGAGAAAGAACATTAATGGGTTTTCCGGAGATGTATGCAAGAAGAGTCTTACCATTCGGGTTAGCTGTAAAGGAATTCCACGCAGAGTGCTTCGCGTTCCAGTCCCCGATAAAAAGACCGTTTGCATGCAGAGAGAACAAGGTGCGTAGATCGTCGGTGCTCAGTCGCTTAGATGCAGGGTGATATATAGAATAAATGTTTAAGGAACCATGTGGTGTGACTATAGCGATACCTAGGGCTTCGAGATGGTGAAAAAAAGGGACGGTCAGTACAGAATGACGAAGATTTGAACGGACAAGAATGGCAACTCCGCCGCCTTTGTCATTTATTCTGTCAAGTCGGTGAACATGATAGTGAGAATGGGATAAATTTATATGAGGTTTGAGGAAAGTTTCCTGTAGAAGAATTACATCCACCCGGTTATCCATTGCGTATTGGAAGAGCTCATGCTTTTTTTGTGCGATGCTTTGACAGTTCCACGACATTACCTTAAGTTTTTGGAGGGAGTTATTAACCGTAGAACCCGCGAAAATTATGTCTGGAGGAGGAGAAGCTCACCAATTAGAAATTGCTTTTTTTGCATT
The DNA here is from genome assembly GCA_963573305.1 of Pyrrhosoma nymphula. Taxonomy (NCBI): domain Eukaryota; kingdom Metazoa; phylum Arthropoda; class Insecta; order Odonata; family Coenagrionidae; genus Pyrrhosoma; species Pyrrhosoma nymphula. Next base: position 573,566 of record CAUYRF010000001.1, read on the forward strand.
GAGATTCGGAAGGGTTTGGAGTTGGGCTTGGAGACGTTGAAACCATGAAAGCAGCTCAGCGGTGTTTCCGTTAGTCGGAGAGGGGGCGGGTGGAGGGGAGGGACGCTGAGCGTGTTGCGGAGGAGAAGCAGAGGGGTGAGAGTGGTGAGGGGAAGGGGCGGTAGCCGAGCGAGAAGGAAGGTCAGGGAACTCGTCCCTGGCGACCGCGTCACTAAAAGTGAAAGTTGGATTCGTTCTCCTCGCCTCGGCGCGTTCTTTTCGCTTCTCTTCTGTCTCGGCGCGTTTTTCAAATATTGCACGACGCGCGGCTTTGTGAGCCTCGCTGCCGCGATAATTCGCCGGGTGGTTGCCCTTGCACAGATAGCACACAGCAGGTATTTCGCGGGCTTTATCGCACATGCTAGTGGCGTGCTGCTGTCCACACATTACACAGTTAAAGGGCATATGACAGTAATTTTTGGTGTTCCCGAAAGCGAGGCAGAGGTGGCATTGCGAGGGTTGGTTGGGAGGGCGGAACGGAGAGATTTTAACACTCACTCCAGCGAGAGTGCTGACGTTGTATAAGTCGTTTATTACAAGGGCAGGTGCAAAGGAGATTTTGCACGTACGCGTTGCGTACTTAGGATACGCGTGGATACCAAGCTCTTTATCATGCGCGGACGGGCGGGTGGAGAAAAGACGTTCAACATTAACGACGGGTAAACTAATTTCCAAAAGTTCCTCTTTAATTAAGTCTGTACTGACCGCCGGCAAGATACCTCGCACCGCAAAATCCTTTCGTCGATCAGAGGAGTGCTGATAGGAGATATACTCGACGGAGAGTTCGTCGAGTATTCTCCTGACTATCTTATGATCAGCCAAAGTAGCGCACTTGATGGTGGCGGTGGTGTCGGAGTTGGAAGAGGTGGAAGGGAGAAGGGAACATTCCGACTTCATCCGCCGGTAAATAACCTCCCATTTATCTAGGTTTGCCAGCCTGAAGGGCGCAAGTTAAACCTTTTTCGCGGTTGGCGTTCCGGAATCAATACCAGTTTCCTCACTCGCATGGGGACGGTCGGCAGGGGGAGGAAGGTTGGGGGGAAGGGTGGAGGAAGAAGGGGCGGGGAAGGGTTGAGAGGCAGAGGGGGCGGAGGAGGAAGGAGCGGAGAAGGGTTGAGAGGCAGAGGGGGCGGAGGAGGGTTGAGAGGCAGTAGGAGGGGTGAAGAAGAATGCAAAGCGGTTGATGTTGGCAAAGGTAGGGACAGGGAAGCTATTTTTAGAAGTTATTTTGGCACGCTTATTGTTGACGACCTTCTGAAATCCGTCTGCGTCGATACTCTCAGAGGAGTTTAAAAGATGCTTATTTCTAGAGGGGGAACGACTGGTAGAGGGCAAAGAACTCTGTTCACTTACCGCTCTGACGTGTGATGACTGGGAGCCGGATGCGGTCGGAGGAGGCGCGGCGGGTGCGGGCGGCATGGCGTTGGTGGACTGGCCGGATGCAGCAGCAGTGGACGCAGCGTCAGAGATGGCAGATGATGATGCCATAGCCGTGGGAAGAGCAAGGAGTGCCGTGGGTGCAGTAGGCGCGGTGGGTGCGGTCGGAGGTGGTGCGGTGGATGCTGCATGTTGGCAGGCGGTGGGCTCAGGTGAGCCAATCCCAGTTGGGATAATGTGGACATCCATTGGAGTGGGTGCTGGTTCGGTGGAAGGCGCCGCACTCTCTGCGGTAGCGGGTGCGGCAAGAAGGGAGTTGGAGCGGAGCGCAGCCTGGTCCTCCGCTAACAGCGCGTTGATAGCTGCGATAACTTTACTGAGTGAAGTCGGTAAATTCCTCTACAGATAAGATGGAGCGGCAGCCGGAGCCTTCCTCAGCAGAGTGGGTGCAGAGTGGGCGGGTGTGGTACTTTTCAGCCGCATACTCAAATGCGCTTTTGATCGCCGAGCGAGGGCTTCGTTCCGGTTTTCGGATGCGAGGGCAGGGCGTCGAGCGCGTGGCGAAGCCATGCTTCGCGTCGAGGCAGGAGAAGAGGGGAGAAAAGGGGGGAGGGAGAAGAGAGAGGAGGCAGCGTTGCTCTCACTCAGAGTCTCCACCACGTGGTGAGGCGGAGGGGGAGAGGAAGAGGGGGGGGAGAGCGTTGACCCCGCTCGGCCGGCTGAGGGGGGGAGGGAAAGAGGGAGAAGAGAGCGTTGTACTCACTCGGCTGGCGGGGGAGGGGAGGGGGTCCCCCTCCACGCTGGGGCGTGAGAGCCACGCAGCTGCAGGGCGGAGAAGCACAATAGCGCGCTCCCACCCGCCGGTAGGGAGGAAAACCACCGCTTACAAAAGCGGCGCGGCGGCACACAAAGGCACTTTGTTTCTTAGCAGCGCTAAGGCGGTCAGGCTCTCATGCCAAGACCGTCGAGAAAGCACTCCCTCGGGAGCGCTGAAAAACCCACTCTTTCCTATAAAGACGGAGCACACAAAAAACACGTCCTCTCTCTACGGAGGTTAGAGAGCGACTATATGTCCAACGAATTGCCCATGTCAGTGTTTTAAAGATCGTAGTTGAATGGGACCCGGTAGCCATGTTTTTTACGGGTATCCCACGGGTATCCACTGCGTCACGCACCATTTTTCCATATATATACTGGACACTATTGCGGCAAACAGTCGTTTGAAACTGAAATTGAAATCGCTGATCTGATCTACTGGTCTAAGCTGCCCCCTTCGACTGCTGATCCTCCCTCCTCCGACATCTCCATCTCCTTCTCCTCTCCCACTCCAGAGACCCCCACCTCCTCCACCTCCAAACCTCCCACAGTATGCGGGAGATCCGTTATGTCTTCTGCCTCCATGTTGCCATCTCCTGTTGGGCTCTCCACCCCCTCCGGATTATTGGGCTTTTCTACCTTCTCCTCCATTTTCGCCTCCTCCTCCATCACTATTTCCCTACAGTCAATGGTCGACGTCATGCTGCCAACCATTCCCCTCCCGTCCTCCTCCTCCTGTCTCACCCCCCTCTCCCTCACGTCAAAGTTGCTCTCCTCCGCCACGAGTTGGCTCACATGCTCCGCCCCCTCTTCCTCCCCCCTCCCCTCCTCGCTGATCACTTCAGCATTGTCTTTTTCCGCAGCTGCTGCCTCCACCGAAACCTCCATTTCCAACTCCATTTCTCCCCCCCTTCTCGAAGCATGGTCTTCCTCGTTCATAATAGCCTGGCTTTGACTTTTTTGCGCCGATTTGTTTTTTCTGCTTCTGCCTCCGTGTCTCGCCCGTTTTTTGACGTGCCCTGTGGCCAGACCGGAGTCCGTCAAATCGCTTTCTGCGTCTGCAGCTCCACTAGCTTCCCCCGTCTCCTCCGTCGCGGGACCTTGACCTGATATCTCCGTACTTGTGTCAGCAGTTGGACTTCCCTTCTCCCTTTCACGGAGGGCGTCCGCGTAACTTGGTTTGCCTTGAATCACTGGGCAATTAATTCGAATGTGTTCCATACTCCCACATTTGGAACAAGTCTGCTTTTGGCCGTCATAGTGAATAACGGCACGTTCCCCTTCTATGGGAATGTAACTAGGAATCTCTTCATTTAAAATCATTTTCACTAACCTAGTCCCAGTCCATGTTGGTATGAAACCTTTTCCATAGAAGTACAGGTCCTGGTAATGTACTACCTTCCCATACTTCCTGAGTTCCTTCTCCACCTGTTCCTGGGTAAGTTCGAATGAAGTCATGCATACTCTACCGTTATTCTCTCAGAAACCGATAACATCCTCACCTCACCTTTTCTATTCTCGCTAGTAGGAAAATTCAAGGGAGCATCCGACTTCTTGGATAAAACATTGAAACAGTCCTCATTACTAACCTTAATAAATACTTGCTTCCGGTAGTAATTCAGCTGGATTCCGACCAAATCTTTTAACCCCAGTCCGAGCTCGACACAACGAACTGATGGACCTCGAGGGCCGAGGGGAACTCCTTCCACCCCTCAAAAGTAATCTTGAATGTGTTTTTCCTCTCCACCGGCATAATGTTCTGTCAGGGGCCGCACCGAGCGGCCACACTAGACACACCAATGAAAAGTACACTTCACTTGTAATAAACGCGCACACTAGGTAGAGAAAAACTCACTGTGTACGGAAAAAGAAACCACGATACACGACATAAGGTCAAAAGACCCCGGAAGACGATCGCTCGCCTCCCGGCGACCGAAGCCTCGATCGCCGGGGAGCCTCTCCTAGAAAAACCGCTGCTCGTAGAACCGGAGCTCCAAGGAAACACGTCCGCTCGCTTCGTGACTTCAACGTGGTATGGCCGTAAAAATGTATTATTGTCCTATTCGTATAAAGTCGAATTACGTAAAAAGTATTGCAAAATATGCCTTGAAAATCGGTGATCATGACTAAGGTTTCACTATACGCCTTCGGTGCAAACATGGAGGTAATAACTAAAGTAATTTCGAAATTATGGACAACATTGTGTTCCGTGGCAAATTTGGAAAACAATTTTAAATTCGAAAAATGCTATCGTCGATTGAAAAATGGGATAAAACCCGTCTCATAATGTGTATACGATTCAGTTTTATGCTCAGGACTAGATAAATGTGCCAAGGGAGGAGTATTTTTGGTGACATTAAGAACAGAGTGGAACGAAATTATGGAGAATATTGTGTTCGGTGACAAATTTGGAAAAAAAAATTAAAATTCGAAAAATGCTTTGACACTTCAATTGAGAATTAGAAGTAGGAATAAGGGATTATACATTTAACAGAATATTCTAAGTATAACATAGGCCTACGTATAAGTATTACTCTTTCATATCTACACATTTCATTAATTCCTCTCTTAAAAAATCAACTCTTGGTTTAATCCAAAAATTACATACATCAACTGAAAAGTTCGAGTTATAATTCATTCCGTTGTATAAACTAATTAGTGTTTTTGTTAATACGCTTCAAAACCTCTTAATTAACTGAAAATAATCATATTTCCTTCAAACTTTTCTTTCTGGAAATGATATGGAAATCATAATCCGATTCGCCACAATTCTGAAACTAAATAAGGTCGCTTTTACAAAATATTGTTCTACTACGGCATAAATGTATGTAAAGCGAAATTCGTGGTGCCGCCCACCGTACATAAAGTTTTGATTCACGGTGCGGGTAATTATTAAGGATGCCATTATTCCTGTTGGACAGCTTTTTGAGGAGGCTTTGGAAGCACGGCAAGATTTAGAGAACATCACTCAAGAAAAACATCCAGATAAGCCGCCATTGACGACCTTTTTCACAAACTGTTTTCACACTCAGACCCATACATTTCAAGCACTTTTAAAGTTGGTATCAAGACTAAGAAGAAAATACCAGAACAAGACAGGAAACTTATTTTGACGGAGGAAACTGAAACAAATGCTGAATTTATGTCCGAGGAAGATTCTGAATATGATCTGGATTTTGTCTTTTAATATAAGTGATTTTTTCAGCGTTAACATTTTTTTTACATTAAAATAAAAAAATTAAATATATAGTTATACTTTCAATAACTTTCAATAACTTTCAACCTCCCCATCCTATGTCCATACGAATTAACTCATCCTCGAATCTTAAGCAGTTAACTACATTTATTGAAAACGAAAGCTATAAAAATTCTAATTCTTATTGCAAATAGAAGACTAATAAAGTAAATATCAAAATGTCGCACTGATGGAAAAATATAAGGGGTAAATTTCCATTATTTTTACCAACTCGTTGTATAACGCTAACACGCTCAGCTCCGCCACGTGCGTCACGCACCATTCATCCATATATATACTGGACACTATTGCGGCAAACAGTCGTTTGAAACTGAAATTGAAATTGAAATCGCTGATCTGATCTACTGGTCTGGTCTACTGGTCTACTACCTACAGCCGGCTCTGCTGCTGCTGGACTCTGGATGGTCGTGGTTCCTGCCTGCTTCTGCACGTTTGAACTGGACTTCCGTCGGGCTGCTCCGACGAAGTGTACATCGACATCGAGATTCCTCTGGAATCCCATAGACATCGACAAGGGGGGAGAGTCATACCCGAGTTTTCGCGTGATACAGGGCCTGCGGGGGGCAAAGCTAACTAAGTCCTTTGTTCTCACTCCCGAAGGGCGCCTGTTAATTCGCGAGGTCCCTTCGGTCGTCTCGTCTGGGAAACCTGGGAAGAGAGCCCCCGAAAGGGGCGAACCTCCTTGCACTCCCAGGGGAACCAGGCGGGTCCCCTCGGTAGGGCTAGAGAGTAGGATAGGGGGAAACCTGGGTCAGACCATCTGTGCCCGTACTGCTAGCCAGTCGGATCGGATTGGAGGGCCCGCGTAGGTTTCCCACAGTTTTTTCCCCGATAGGGCTAGTGGGTAGGGAGACTCTCCCCCCGAGAAATACGATGATGCACTCACCAGTTAAGAAGAACGTGTACCAGGCAAGGCACGACCCCCGCCTGCAAAGCAGAGACACCGACAACAGGGAAGAAAACTCCCAGCGAATGAAGGACAACGGTAAAAACCTGCTTAATCTACCGACGAATATACAAGACGTTCTGTTCGCAGAAAATAATAACGCAGAGGTCCAAGTAAGACCTGAAGTAAATGCTGACGATGGCAAAAGCCAAAAAAGGAATAATCTGAAAAGACACGACACAATCGAAAATGTTACGGTCAACTCTACCGGTGATGAGGATACCAATGTGATTATGACGGAAGGAAACGAGGACAGCGAAGTCAATGATGGGGCCAAAGGCGCTCTTTTCGAAACTGTGGGGTCTTCTAAACGAAAGCGCAGGAGAGAGAACGAAAATGAATTTTAAACTGATCTTGTGACCGAAAACCGCTACCAGGCGCTAATAAAGTTAGTTTCCGTTAGTCGAAGAGGGGGCGGGTGGAGGGGAGGGACGCTGAGCGTGTTGCGGAGGAGAAGCAGAGGGGTGAGAGTGGTGAGGGGAAGGGGCGGTAGCCGAGCGAGAAGGGAGGTCAGGGAACTCGTCCCTGGCGACCGCGTAACTAAAAGTGAAAGTTGGATTCGTTCTCCTCGCCTCGGCGCGTTCTTTTCGCTTCTCTTCTGTCTCGGCGCGTTTTTCAAATATTGCACGACGCGCGGCTTTGTGAGCCTCGCTGCCGCGATAATTCGCCGGGTGGTTGCCCTTGCACAGATAGCACACAGCAGGTATTTCGCGGGCTTTATCGCACATGCTAGTGGCGTGCTGCTGTCCACACATTACACAGTTAAAGGGCATATGACAGTAATTTTTGGTGTTCCCGAAAGCGAGGCAGAGGTGGCATTGCGAGGGTTGGTTGGGAGGGCGGAACGGAGAGATTTTAACACGCACTCCAGCGAGAGTGCTGACGTTGTATAAGTCGTTTATTACAAGGGCAGGTGCAAAGGAGATTTTGCACGTACGCGTTGCGTACTTAGGATACGCGTGGATACCAAGCTCTTTATCATGCGCGGACGGGCGGGTGGAGAAAAGACGTTCAACATTAACGACGGGTAAACCAATTTCCAAAAGTTCCTCTTTAATTAAGTCTGTACTGACCGCCGGCAAGATACCTCGCACCGCAAAATCCTTTCGTCGATCAGAGGAGTGCTGATAGGAGATATACTCGACGGAGAGTTCGTCGAGTATTCTCCTGACTATCTTATGATCAGCCAAAGTAGCGCACTTGATGGTGGCGGTGGTGTCGGAGTTGGAAGAGGTGGAAGGGAGAAGGGAACATTCCGACTTCATCCGCCGGTAAATAACCTCCCATTTATCTAGGTTTGCCAGCCTGAAGGGCGCAAGTTTAACCTTTTTCGCGGTTGGCGTTCCGGAATCAATACCAGTTTCCTCACTCGCATGGGGACGGTCGGCAGGGGGAGGAAGGTTGGGGGGAAGGGTGGAGGAAGAAGGGGCGGGGAAGGGTTGAGAGGCAGAGGGGGCGGAGGAGGAAGGAGCGGAGAAGGGTTGAGAGGCAGAGGGGGCGGAGGAGGGTTGAGAGGCAGTAGGAGGGGTGAAGAAGAATGCAAAGCGGTTGATGTTGGCAAAGGTAGGGACAGGGAAGCTATTTTTAGAAGTTATTTTGGCACGCTTATTGTTGACGACCTTCTGAAATCCGTCTGCGTCGATACTCTCAGAGGAGTTTAAAAGATGCTTATTTCTAGAGGGGGAACGACTGGTAGAGGGCAAAGAACTCTGTTCACTTACCGCTCTGACGTGTGATGACTGGGAGCCGGATGCGGTCGGAGGAGGCGCGGCGGGTGCGGGCGGCATGGCGTTGGTGGACTCGCCGGATGCAGCAGCAGTGGACGCAGCGTCAGAGATGGCAGATGATGATGCCATAGCCGTGGGAAGAGCAAGGAGTGCCGTGGGTGCAGTAGGCGCGGTGGGTGCGGTCGGAGGTGGTGCGGTGGATGCTGCATGTTGGCAGGCGGTGGGCTCAGGTGAGCCAATCCCAGTTGGGATAATGTGGACATCCATTGGAGTGGGTGCTGGTTCGGTGGAAGGCGCCGCACTCTCTGCGGTAGCGGGTGCGGCAAGAAGGGAGTTGGAGCGGAGCGCAGCCTGGTCCTCCGCTAACAGCGCGTTGATAGCTGCGATAACTTTACTGAGTGAATTCGGTAAATTCCTCTTCAGATAAGATGGAGCGGCAGCCGGAGCCTTCCTCAGCAGCGTGGGTGCAGAGTGGGCGGGTGTGGTACTTTTCAGCCGCATACTCAAATGCGCTTTTGATCGCCGAGCGAGGGCTTCGTTCCGGTTTTCGGATGCGAGGGCAGGGCGTCGAGCGCGTGGCGAAGCCATGCTTCGCGTCGAGGCAGGAGAAGAGGGGAGAAAAGGGGGGAGGGAGAAGAGAGAGGAGGCAGCGTTGCTCTCACTCAGAGTCTCCACCACGTGGTGAGGCGGAGGGGGAGAGGAAGAGGGGGGGGAGAGCGTTGACCCCGCTCGGCCGGCTGAGGGGGGGAGGGAAAGAGGGAGAAGAGAGCGTTGTACTCACTCGGCTGGCGGGGGAGGGGAGGGGGTCCCCCTCCACGCTGGGGCGTGAGAGCCACGCAGCTGCAGGGCGGAGAAGCACAATAGCGCGCTCCCACCCGCCGGTAGGGAGGAAAACCACCGCTTACAAAAGCGGCGCGGCGGCACACAAAGGCACTTTGTTTCTTAGCAGCGCTAAGGCGGTCAGGCTCTCATGCCAAGACCGTCGAGAAAGCACTCCCTCGGGAGCGCTGAAAAACCCACTCTTTCCTATAAAGACGGAGCACACAAAAAACACGTCCTCTCTCTACGGAGGTTAGAGAGCGACTTTGTCCAACGAATTGCCCATGTCAGTGTTTTAAAGATCGTAGTTGAATGGGACCCGGTAGCCATGTTTTTTACGGGTATCCCACGGGTATCCACTGCGTCACGCACCATTTTTCCATATATATACTGGACACTATTGCGGCAAACAGTCGTTTGAAACTGAAATTGAAATCGCTGATCTGATCTACTGGTCTAAGCTGCCCCCTTCGACTGCTGATCCTCCCTCCTCCGACATCTCCATCTCCTTCTCCTCTCCCACTCCAGAGACCCCCACCTCCTCCACCTCCAAACCTCCCACAGTATGCGGGAGATCCGTTATGTCTTCTGCCTCCATGTTGCCATCTCCTGTTGGGCTCTCCACCCCCTCCGGATTATTGGGCTTTTCTACCTTCTCCTCCATTTTCGCCTCCTCCTCCATCACTATTTCCCTACACTCAATGGTCGACGTCATGCTGCCAACCATTCCCCTCCCGTCCTCCTCCTCCTGTCTCACCCCCCTCTCCCTCACGTCAAAGTTGCTCTCCTCCGCCACGAGTTGGCTCACATGCTCCGCCCCATCTTCCTCCCCCCTCCCCTCCTCGCTGATCACTTCAGCATTGTCTTTTTCCGCAGCTGCTGCCTCAACCGAAACCTCCATTTCCCACTCCATTTCTCCCCCCCTTCTCGAAGCATTGTCTTCCTCGTTCATAATAGCCTGGCTTTGACTTTTTTGCGCCGATTTGTTTTTTCTGCTTCTGCCTCCGTGTCTCGCCCGTTTTTTGACGTGCCCTGTGGCCAGACCGGAGTCCGTCAAATCGCTTTCTGCGTCTGCAGCTCCACTAGCTTCCCCCGTCTCCTCCGTCGCGGGACCTTGACCTGATATCTCCGTACTTGTGTCAGCAGTTGGACTTCCCTTCTCCCTTTCACGGAGGGCGTCCGCGTAACTTGGTTTGCCTTGAATCACTGGGCAATTAATTCGAATGTGTTCCATACTCCCACATTTGGAACAAGTCTGCTTTTGGCCGTCATAGTGAATAACGGCACGTTCCCCTTCTATGGGAATGTAGCTAGGAATCTCTTCATTTAAAATCATTTTCACTAACCTAGTCCCAGTCCATGTTGGTATGAAACCTTTTCCATAGAAGTACAGGTCCTGGTAATGTACTACCTTCCCATACTTCCTGAGTTCCTTCTCCACCTGTTCCTGGGTAAGTTCGAATGAAGTCATGCATACTCTGACTACCGTTATTCTCTCAGAAACCGATAACATCCTCACCTCACCTTTTCTATTCTCGCTAGTAGGAAAATTCAAGGGAGCATCCGACTTCTTGGATAAAACATTGAAACAGTCCTCATTACTAACCTTAATAAATACTTGCTTCCGGTAGTAATTCAGCTGGATTCCGACCAAATCTTTTAACCCCAGCCCGAGCTCGACACAACGAACTGATGGACCTCGAGGGCCGAGGGGAACTCCTTCCACCCCTCAAAAGTAATCTTGAATGTGTTTTTCCTCTCCACCGGCATAATGTTCTGTCAGGGGCCGCACCGAGCGGCCACACTAGACACACCAATGAAAAGTACACTTCACTTGTAATAAACGCGCACACTAGGTAGAGAAAAACTCACTGTGTACGGAAAAAGAAACCACGATACACGACATAAGGTCAAAAGACCCCGGAAGACGATCGCTCGCCTCCCGGCGACCGAAGCCTCGATCGCCGGGGAGCCTCTCCTAGAAAAACCGCTGCTCGTAGAACCGGAGCTCCAAGGAAACACGTCCGCTCGCTTCGTGACTTCAACGTGGTATGGCCGTAAAAATGTATTATTGTCCTATTCGTATAAAGTCGAATTACGTAAAAAGTACTGCAAAATATGCCTTGAAAATCGGTGATCATGACTAAGGTTTCACTATACGCCTTCGGTGCAAACATGGAGGTAATAACTAAAGTAATTTCGAAATTATGGACAACATTGTGTTCCGTGGCAAATTTGGAAAACAATTTTAAATTCGAAAAATGCTATCGTCGATTGAAAAATGGGATAAAACCCGTCTCATAATGTGTATACGATTCAGTTTTATGCTCAGGACTAGATAAATGTTCCAAGGGAGGAGTATTTTTGGTGACATTAAGAACAGAGTGGAACGAAATTATGGAGAATATTGTGTTCGGTGACAAATTTGGAAAAAAAAATTAAAATTCGAAAAATGCTTTGACACTTCAATTGAGAATTAGAAGTAGGAATAAGGGATTATACATTTAACAGAATATGCTAAGTATAACATAGGCCTACGTATAAGTATTACTCTTTCATATCTACACATTTCATTAATTCCTCTCTTAAAAAATCAACTCTTGGTTTAATCCAAAAATTACATACATCAACTGAAAAGTTCGAGTTATAATTCATTCCGTTGTATAAACTAATTAGTGTTTTTGTTAATACGCTTCAAAACCTCTTAATTAACTGAAAATAATCATATTTCCTTCAAACTTTTCTTTCTGGAAATGATATGGAAATCATAATCCGATTCGCCACAATTCTGAAACTAAATAAGGTCGCTTTTACAAAATATTGTTCTACTACGGCGTAAATGTATGTAAAGCGAAATTCGTGGTATTTTATGCCGCCCACCGTACATAAAGTTTTGATTCACGGTGCGGTAATTATTAAGGATGCCATTATTCCTGTTGGACAGCTTTTTGAGGAGGCTTTGGAAGCACGGCAAGATTTAGAGAACATCACTCAAGAAAAACATCCAGATAAGCCGCCATTGACGACCTTTTTCACAAACTGTTTTCACACTCAGACCCATACATTTCAAGCACTTTTAAAGTTGGTATCAAGACTAAGAAGAAAATACCAGAACAAGACAGGAAACTTATTTTGACGGAGGAAACTGAAACAAATGCTGAATTTATGTCCGAGGAAGATTCTGAATATGATCTGGATTTTGTCTTTTAATATAAGTGATTTTTTCAGCGTTAACATTTTTTTTACATTAAAATAAAAAAATTAAATATATAGTTATACTTTCAATAACTTTCAATAACTTTCAACCTCCCCATCCTATGTCCATACGAATTAACTCATCCTCGAATCTTAAGCAGTTAACTACATTTATTGAAAACGAAAGCTATAAAAATTCTAATTCTTATTGCAAATAGAAGACTAATAAAGTAAATATCAAAATGTCGCACTGATGGAAAAATATAAGGGGTAAATTTCCATTATTTTTACCAACTCGTTGTATAACGCTAACACGCTCAGCTCCGCCACGTGCGTCACGCACCATTCATCCATATATATACTGGACACTATTGCGGCAAACAGTCGTTTGAAACTGAAATTGAAATTGAAATCGCTGATCTGATCTACTGGTCTGGTCTACTGGTCTACTACCTACAGCCGGCTCTGCTGCTGCTGGACTCTGGATGGTCGTGGTTCCTGCCTGCTTCTGCACGTTTGAACTGGACTTCCGTCGGGCTGCTCCGACGAAGTGTACATCGACATCGAGATTCCTCTGGAATCCCATAGACATCGACAAGGGGGGAGAGTCATACCCGAGTTTTCGCGTGATACAGGGCCTGCGGGGGGCAAAGCTAACTAAGTCCTTTGTTCTCACTCCCGAAGGGCGCCTGTTAATTCGCGAGGTCCCTTCGGTCGTCTCGTCTGGGAAACCTGGGAAGAGAGCCCCCGAAAGGGGCGAACCTCCTTGCACTCCCAGGGGAACCAGGCGGGTCCCCTCGGTAGGGCTAGAGAGTAGGATAGGGGGAAACCTGGGTCAGACCATCTGTGCCCGTACTGCTAGCCAGTCGGATCGGATTGGAGGGCCCGCGTAGGTTTCCCACAGTTTTTTCCCCGATAGGGCTAGTGGGTAGGGAGACTCTCCCCCCGAGAAATACGATGATGCACTCACCAGTTAAGAAGAACGTGTACCAGGCAAGGCACGACCCCCGCCTGCAAAGCAGAGACACCGACAACAGGGAAGAAAACTCCCAGCGAATGAAGGACAACGGTAAAAACCTGCTTAATCTACCGACGAATATACAAGACGTTCTGTTCGCAGAAAATAATAACGCAGAGGTCCAAGTAAGACCTGAAGTAAATGCTGACGATGGCAAAAGCCAAAAAAGGAATAATCTGAAAAGACACGACACAATCGAAAATGTTACGGTCAACTCTACCGGTGATGAGGATACCAATGTGATTATGACGGAAGGAAACGAGGACAGCGAAGTCAATGATGGGGCCAAAGGCGCTCTTTTCGAAACTGTGGGGTCTTCTAAACGAAAGCGCAGGAGAGAGAACGAAAATGAATTTTAAACTGATCTTGTGACCGAAAACCGCTACCAGGCGCTAATAAAGTTAGTTTCCGTTAGTCGAAGAGGGGGCGGGTGGAGGGGAGGGACGCTGAGCGTGTTGCGGAGGAGAAGCAGAGGGGTGAGAGTGGTGAGGGGAAGGGGCGGTAGCCGAGCGAGAAGGGAGGTCAGGGAACTCGTCCCTGGCGACCGCGTAACTAAAAGTGAAAGTTGGATTCGTTCTCCTCGCCTCGGCGCGTTCTTTTCGCTTCTCTTCTGTCTCGGCGCGTTTTTCAAATATTGCACGACGCGCGGCTTTGTGAGCCTCGCTGCCGCGATAATTCGCCGGGTGGTTGCCCTTGCACAGATAGCACACAGCAGGTATTTCGCGGGCTTTATCGCACATGCTAGTGGCGTGCTGCTGTCCACACATTACACAGTTAAAGGGCATATGACAGTAATTTTTGGTGTTCCCGAAAGCGAGGCAGAGGTGGCATTGCGAGGGTTGGTTGGGAGGGCGGAACGGAGAGATTTTAACACGCACTCCAGCGAGAGTGCTGACGTTGTATAAGTCGTTTATTACAAGGGCAGGTGCAAAGGAGATTTTGCACGTACGCGTTGCGTACTTAGGATACGCGTGGATACCAAGCTCTTTATCATGCGCGGACGGGCGGGTGGAGAAAAGACGTTCAACATTAACGACGGGTAAACCAATTTCCAAAAGTTCCTCTTTAATTAAGTCTGTACTGACCGCCGGCAAGATACCTCGCACCGCAAAATCCTTTCGTCGATCAGAGGAGTGCTGATAGGAGATATACTCGACGGAGAGTTCGTCGAGTATTCTCCTGACTATCTTATGATCAGCCAAAGTAGCGCACTTGATGGTGGCGGTGGTGTCGGAGTTGGAAGAGGTGGAAGGGAGAAGGGAACATTCCGACTTCATCCGCCGGTAAATAACCTCCCATTTATCTAGGTTTGCCAGCCTGAAGGGCGCAAGTTTAACCTTTTTCGCGGTTGGCGTTCCGGAATCAATACCAGTTTCCTCACTCGCATGGGGACGGTCGGCAGGGGGAGGAAGGTTGGGGGGAAGGGTGGAGGAAGAAGGGGCGGGGAAGGGTTGAGAGGCAGAGGGGGCGGAGGAGGAAGGAGCGGAGAAGGGTTGAGAGGCAGAGGGGGCGGAGGAGGGTTGAGAGGCAGTAGGAGGGGTGAAGAAGAATGCAAAGCGGTTGATGTTGGCAAAGGTAGGGACAGGGAAGCTATTTTTAGAAGTTATTTTGGCACGCTTATTGTTGACGACCTTCTGAAATCCGTCTGCGTCGATACTCTCAGAGGAGTTTAAAAGATGCTTATTTCTAGAGGGGGAACGACTGGTAGAGGGCAAAGAACTCTGTTCACTTACCGCTCTGACGTGTGATGACTGGGAGCCGGATGCGGTCGGAGGAGGCGCGGCGGGTGCGGGCGGCATGGCGTTGGTGGACTCGCCGGATGCAGCAGCAGTGGACGCAGCGTCAGAGATGGCAGATGATGATGCCATAGCCGTGGGAAGAGCAAGGAGTGCCGTGGGTGCAGTAGGCGCGGTGGGTGCGGTCGGAGGTGGTGCGGTGGATGCTGCATGTTGGCAGGCGGTGGGCTCAGGTGAGCCAATCCCAGTTGGGATAATGTGGACATCCATTGGAGTGGGTGCTGGTTCGGTGGAAGGCGCCGCACTCTCTGCGGTAGCGGGTGCGGCAAGAAGGGAGTTGGAGCGGAGCGCAGCCTGGTCCTCCGCTAACAGCGCGTTGATAGCTGCGATAACTTTACTGAGTGAATTCGGTAAATTCCTCTTCAGATAAGATGGAGCGGCAGCCGGAGCCTTCCTCAGCAGCGTGGGTGCAGAGTGGGCGGGTGTGGTACTTTTCAGCCGCATACTCAAATGCGCTTTTGATCGCCGAGCGAGGGCTTCGTTCCGGTTTTCGGATGCGAGGGCAGGGCGTCGAGCGCGTGGCGAAGCCATGCTTCGCGTCGAGGCAGGAGAAGAGGGGAGAAAAGGGGGGAGGGAGAAGAGAGAGGAGGCAGCGTTGCTCTCACTCAGAGTCTCCACCACGTGGTGAGGCGGAGGGGGAGAGGAAGAGGGGGGGGGAGAGCGTTGACCCCGCTCGGCCGGCTGAGGGGGGGAGGGAAAGAGGGAGAAGAGAGCGTTGTACTCACTCGGCTGGCGGGGGAGGGGAGGGGGTCCCCCTCCACGCTGGGGCGTGAGAGCCACGCAGCTGCAGGGCGGAGAAGCACAATAGCGCGCTCCCACCCGCCGGTAGGGAGGAAAACCACCGCTTACAAAAGCGGCGCGGCGGCACACAAAGGCACTTTGTTTCTTAGCAGCGCTAAGGCGGTCAGGCTCTCATGCCAAGACCGTCGAGAAAGTACTCCCTCGGGAGCGCTGAAAAACCCACTCTTTCCTATAAAGACGGAGCACACAAAAAACACGTCCTCTCTCTACGGAGGTTAGAGAGCGACTATATGTCCAACGAATTGCCCATGTCAGTGTTTTAAAGATCGTAGTTGAATGGGACCCGGTAGCCATGTTTTTTACGGGTATCCCACGGGTATCCACTGCGTCACGCACCATTTTTCCATATATATACTGGACACTATTGCGGCAAACAGTCGTTTGAAACTGAAATTGAAATCGCTGATCTGATCTACTGGTCTAAGCTGCCCCCTTCGACTGCTGATCCTCCCTCCTCCGACATCTGCATCTCCTTCTCCTCTCCCACTCCAGAGACCCCCACCTCCTCCACCTCCAAACCTCCCACAGTATGCGGGAGATCCGTTATGTCTTCTGCCTCCATGTTGCCATCTCCTGTTGGGCTCTCCACCCCCTCCGGATTATTGGGCTTTTCTACCTTCTCCTCCATTTTCGCCTCCTCCTCCATCACTATTTCCCTACACTCAATGGTCGACGTCATGCTGCCAACCATTCCCCTCCCGTCCTCCTCCTCCTGTCTCACCCCCCTCTCCCTCACGTCAAAGTTGCTCTCCTCCGCCACGAGTTGGCTCACATGCTCCGCCCCATCTTCCTCCCCCCTCCCCTCCTCGCTGATCACTTCAGCATTGTCTTTTTCCGCAGCTGCTGCCTCCACCGAAACCTCCATTTCCCACTCCATTTCTCCCCCCCTTCTCGAAGCATGGTCTTCCTCGTTCATAATAGCCTGGCTTTGACTTTTTTGCGCCGATTTGTTTTTTCTGCTTCTGCCTCCGTGTCTCGCCCGTTTTTTGACGTGCCCTGTGGCCAGACCGGAGTCCGTCAAATCGCTTTCTGCGTCTGCAGCTCCACTAGCTTCCCCCGTCTCCTCCGTCGCGGGACCTTGACCTGATATCTCCGTACTTGTGTCAGCAGTTGGACTTCCCTTCTCCCTTTCACGGAGGGCGTCCGCGTAACTTGGTTTGCCTTGAATCACTGGGCAATTAATTCGAATGTGTTCCATACTCCCACATTTGGAACAAGTCTGCTTTTGGCCGTCATAGTGAATAACGGCACGTTCCCCTTCTATGGGAATGTAGCTAGGAATCTCTTCATTTAAAATCATTTTCACTAACCTAGTCCCAGTCCATGTTGGTATGAAACCTTTTCCATAGAAGTACAGGTCCTGGTAATGTACTACCTTCCCATACTTCCTGAGTTCCTTCTCCACCTGTTCCTGGGTAAGTTCGAATGAAGTCATGCATACTCTGACTACCGTTATTCTCTCAGAAACCGATAACATCCTCACCTCACCTTTTCTATTCTCGCTAGTAGGAAAATTCAAGGGAGCATCCGACTTCTTGGATAAAACATTGAAACAGTCCTCATTACTAACCTTAATAAATACTTGCTTCCGGTAGTAATTCAGCTGGATTCCGACCAAATCTTTTAACCCCAGCCCGAGCTCGACACAACGAACTGATGGACCTCGAGGGCCGAGGGGAACTCCTTCCACCCCTCAAAAGTAATCTTGAATGTGTTTTTCCTCTCCACCGGCATAATGTTCTGTCAGGGGCCGCACCGAGCGGCCACACTAGACACACCAATGAAAAGTACACTTCACTTGTAATAAACGCGCACACTAGGTAGAGAAAAACTCACTGTGTACGGAAAAAGAAACCACGATACACGACATAAGGTCAAAAGACCCCGGAAGACGATCGCTCGCCTCCCGGCGACCGAAGCCTCGATCGCCGGGGAGCCTCTCCTAGAAAAACCGCTGCTCGTAGAACCGGAGCTTCAAGGAAACACGTCCGCTCGCTTCGTGACTTCAACGTGGTATGGCCGTAAAAATGTATTATTGTCCTATTCGTATAAAGTCGAATTACGTAAAAAGTATTGCAAAATATGCCTTGAAAATCGGTGATCATGACTAAGGTTTCACTATACGCCTTCGGTGCAAACATGGAGGTAATAACTAAAGTAATTTCGAAATTATGGACAACATTGTGTTCCGTGGCAAATTTGGAAAACAATTTTAAATTCGAAAAATGCTATCGTCGATTGAAAAATGGGATAAAACCCGTCTCATAATGTGTATACGATTCAGTTTTATGCTCAGGACTAGATAAATGTGCCAAGGGAGGAGTATTTTTGGTGACATTAAGAACAGAGTGGAACGAAATTATGGAGAATATTGTGTTCGGTGACAAATTTGGAAAAAAAAATTAAAATTCGAAAAATGCTTTGACACTTCAATTGAGAATTAGAAGTAGGAATAAGGGATTATACATTTAACAGAATATGCTAAGTATAACATAGGCCTACGTATAAGTATTACTCTTTCATATCTACACATTTCATTAATTCCTCTCTTAAAAAATCAACTCTTGGTTTAATCCAAAAATTACATACATCAACTGAAAAGTTCGAGTTATAATTCATTCCGTTGTATAAACTAATTAGTTTTTTTGTTAATACGCTTCAAAACCTCTTAATTAACTGAAAATAATCATATTTCCTTCAAACTTTTCTTTCTGGAAATGATATGGAAATCATAATCCGATTCGCCACAATTCTGAAACTAAATAAGGTCGCTTTTACAAAATATTGTTCTACTACGGCGTAAATGTATGTAAAGCGAAATTCGTGGTATTTTATGCCGCCCACCGTACATAAAGTTTTGATTCACGGTGCGGTAATTATTAAGGATGCCATTATTCCTGTTGGACAGCTTTTTGAGGAGGCTTTGGAAGCACGGCAAGATTTAGAGAACATCACTCAAGAAAAACATCCAGATAAGCCGCCATTGACGACCTTTTTCACAAACTGTTTTCACACTCAGACCCATACATTTCAAGCACTTTTAAAGTTGGTATCAAGACTAAGAAGAAAATACCAGAACAAGACAGGAAACTTATTTTGACGGAGGAAACTGAAACAAATGCTGAATTTATGTCCGAGGAAGATTCTGAATATGATCTGGATTTTGTCTTTTAATATAAGTGATTTTTTCAGCGTTAACATTTTTTTTACATTAAAATAAAAAAATTAAATATATAGTTATACTTTCAATAACTTTCAATAACTTTCAACCTCCCCATCCTATGTCCATACGAATTAACTCATCCTCGAATCTTAAGCAGTTAACTACATTTATTGAAAACGAAAGCTATAAAAATTCTAATTCTTATTGCAAATAGAAGACTAATAAAGTAAATATCAAAATGTCGCACTGATGGAAAAATATAAGGGGTAAATTTCCATTATTTTTACCAACTCGTTGTATAACGCTAACACGCTCAGCTCCGCCACGTGCGTCACGCACCATTCATCCATATATATACTGGACACTATTGCGGCAAACAGTCGTTTGAAACTGAAATTGAAATTGAAATCGCTGATCTGATCTACTGGTCTGGTCTACTGGTCTACTACCTACAGCCGGCTCTGCTGCTGCTGGACTCTGGATGGTCGTGGTTCCTGCCTGCTTCTGCACGTTTGAACTGGACTTCCGTCGGGCTGCTCCGACGAAGTGTACATCGACATCGAGATTCCTCTGGAATCCCATAGACATCGACAAGGGGGGAGAGTCATACCCGAGTTTTCGCGTGATACAGGGCCTGCGGGGGGCAAAGCTAACTAAGTCCTTTGTTCTCACTCCCGAAGGGCGCCTGTTAATTCGCGAGGTCCCTTCGGTCGTCTCGTCTGGGAAACCTGGGAAGAGAGCCCCCGAAAGGGGCGAACCTCCTTGCACTCCCAGGGGAACCAGGCGGGTCCCCTCGGTAGGGCTAGAGAGTAGGATAGGGGGAAACCTGGGTCAGACCATCTGTGCCCGTACTGCTAGCCAGTCGGATCGGATTGGAGGGCCCGCGTAGGTTTCCCACAGTTTTTTCCCCGATAGGGCTAGTGGGTAGGGAGACTCTCCCCCCGAGAAATACGATGATGCACTCACCAGTTAAGAAGAACGTGTACCAGGCAAGGCACGACCCCCGCCTGCAAAGCAGAGACACCGACAACAGGGAAGAAAACTCCCAGCGAATGAAGGACAACGGTAAAAACCTGCTTAATCTACCGACGAATATACAAGACGTTCTGTTCGCAGAAAATAATAACGCAGAGGTCCAAGTAAGACCTGAAGTAAATGCTGACGATGGCAAAAGCCAAAAAAGGAATAATCTGAAAAGACACGACACAATCGAAAATGTTACGGTCAACTCTACCGGTGATGAGGATACCAATGTGATTATGACGGAAGGAAACGAGGACAGCGAAGTCAATGATGGGGCCAAAGGCGCTCTTTTCGAAACTGTGGGGTCTTCTAAACGAAAGCGCAGGAGAGAGAACGAAAATGAATTTTAAACTGATCTTGTGACCGAAAACCGCTACCAGGCGCTAATAAATCTTGAGGACGAGACATCCAAAAATGACAAAACTATTGAAAATGACCACGGAGCAAAGGAAAACAGAGCTTCCAGGAGTAAGTGGCCGCCAGCAATTGTCATGCATGAGGTCATAGATAAAACGGAGATATTTAAAAGGATAAGATCAATAGAACAAGACAAGTCCTTCACAATCAAAAAACTGAGAGAGGGGACACGCCTTCAGCTAAAAACCATGGTGGACTATGAAAACGTAAAAAAGTTTCTTGAGCAGCATGGAGCGCAAAAATACACCTGGTCAACCAAGGAAGAGGGTGTAAACAAATACATCGTTCATGGCATAGACGAAGGGATCGACCTAGAATACATAAAAGAAGACCTGATTGCACTAAAAGTACCATGCGTCTCAGTTAGGACACTTGGGAAAGATCACAGGGACATCTATGTATTAACTGTGACTAGAAATGGTTTCCAACCTAAAGTAATGGAAACAATCACACATATATGCTGTCATGCAGTACGAATTTCCCCTTATAAGTACAATATTCCGCAAAGATGTTACAGGTGCAATCTATACAACCACAGCTCCCGAAACTGCACGCTAGCTCCACGGTGCTATATCTGCGCAGGAGAGCATGAAGGAAAGGACTGCACAAACAAAAACAAGACTAAATGCTGCAATTGTGGTGAAGAACACGAAGCAAGGTCAAAGCTATGTACAAAATATCAGGAGGAAATGGAAAGGAAAAAACCAAAAACAAAGAAAGACGATTCAAAGAAAAAGGAAAATAATAATTATAAACCGGCACCACCCCCAGCTATCAACCCATGGCAGAAAAAGGGAATTAGCAATACCAATACACAAATAAAGGAACCCACTTCAGACATCACGCTACAGCCTAGAGAAGAAGAGGCGGAGTTAAATACCTCACCAAACAGGTTGGAAAAAGAGGAAAAAAAGACCTCATCGGACAGGGCAGAAGAGCCGACACAAAAGTCAAATGACAACGATGTGCCACTAAACGACATCAAAAGTATTTTAAAAATACTGACAACTTTTGGGACAATGCTACAACAACAAATGGCTATGTTCCAAGACATGATGATGAAAATTACGGGTATTCTCTCCTCCTTGACCAATCATGTGTCATAAGACAGGAATGAGAAACTTACTGGTCATCTCTATTTGGAATGCAAATGGAGGCATTATGAACAAAACCCCCGAATTGATAATATTTCTTTCAAAACATATAGTGGACGTATGCCTTATATCCGAAACCCATCTTAACCCTTTCCTGCCGGCGACTACGAAAGAAAAATTTTTCCGTGCTACGGGTAGCTTGCGAAAATTTTAAACCTCGCTCTGCGAAGCACTTTTTTGGGGTGGAGTGGCCCAGGTACTCACGTCCCTCCGATTTGGGACCCTACTTAACGGGGCGCCCGGCTATTACCCCGGCCACTGGACTCGACCCTCCAACCCTTTCTTAGCGGGAGTCCGCGGTCAACTCATTGCATAAGCAGTGTTTTTTTAAATTAAATATTGCCTATGATTTTTAACAGTTTACACTTATATAAGAATAACTTACATTTTTTAAGCATTGTAGAATTTTAAACGGATTTCTAGCGTTAATAATAACAAAGTTAGGACTTTTCCATTTTTATAGCAAGTTAGGACGTCTTTGAATAAACCTCCAAATAATACTTCCCATCCTTCTTTTTCATTCAGGCTTTGGACCAACGTAGGCGAAGTTAAAAGTATGTTTTTACAATATACATTACCTAAAAATACCGGAATATGAGTAATTACTAAGGGGATCAATGAAGGAATCGGAAAATAGAGGACATATAGTGTAAATAGGCATTCCGATTGTAACAAACACCTACGATATAGAAAATAAAACGACAACATTTCTCTTTTTGCGTATTTTTCATCGCATATGAACACACAAGGTTTTCACACAAGAAGTCCGTTAATAATAACACTAAAATTTAGTTTAAAAATTGCTTATGAACAGAAAAAAAACGATTAAATCATTTCAAAGTATAAAAAGTTGGAGTATGCAATAAATTTTTCTTTTAAAAAATCATTTACAATTCAACCACTTCAACACGGATTCCTGCTATGATGAGGATCGTAAATGAGGAGGGTCGGGCCTAATGGCCGAGGATTAGCTCTAAGGGCTCGCTAAGCTGGGTCTCAGGCAGGGCCTGAATACCTCCGACCATTGCTAACTTCCCATCCCCCGCGACAGCTATAGCCGACGTCCGTTCGTTTGCGCTGAAAAACCCACGCCAGCTATAGCCGACGTTCGGTCGTTTGCGTATGAAAATGCTCGTCGGCTATGGCCGACGTCCGGCGCGAAAGGGTTAAAGAAGGCGTGAAATGGGAAGTCCCAGGATATAAAATAATAAGAAAGGATCGGGAGAGGACACGTGGACGGGCAGCAGGGGGCGTGGCAATATTGATGAAGGACAATCTCATCTACAATGACGCTCCAACCATGGGAAGAATGACTAACCTTGAAGCCGTGGGCATTAGTCTACTAACTGAACTCGGAAATCTTAGCATATATTCCTGCTACCTCGCTCCGACGAGAGAATTTCTAGAAGAAGAATTCTCCACTTTCTTAAAAAATGACGATCAGATATTTCTGGGAGGTGACTTTAATTGTAAACACATACAATGGAATTGTCCTACAGAAAATAAGAACGGAAAGAGATTAAATAATTGGGTAAAAAATAACAACCTAAAGATAGCAGCCCCTACAGATCCCACCAGAGTATATGGAAGGAGCGTCATTGACATGGCCTTACACAGGAATATAAGACGAAAGATAAAAGCATCCACGATTAACGACCTGACAAGCGACCATTACCCAGTGCTCATTCATATTGGAAACCGGCCGATTCTAAACAGCAATAATCAGAAAAGAATGTGCTATGGACTGGCTGACTGGGATCACTTCCAAAACAAAATCAGTGAAATGATTTCTAGGGAAACATGGATAGTGGAAACAATAAAAGATCTAGACAATATGGCCGAAACCCTAGAAAATGCCATAACACAAGGCATGACAGAGGCCATTCCGACCAAGAAAAGGAGGCCCGCTGATTTTATTAAACTTGACGACGGTATAAAACACGCAATCCGAGAAAGAAATTTTACACGAAGACAATACCAACGCTTTGGTACAAACTATTACAAAATTAAAATGAAACAACTAAACACATTTATTAAAAGACGAATCAAAAAGCAGAGGATTAAAAGGTGGAACGACCAGCTAACAGCCCTTGGAACGACTGACGAATCCATATGGAAGATGGCAAGACAACTCAGGAAGACGCCGCAGCCAGATCCCAGAATCAACACAGGAAATGACATTATCCATACATCCAAAGACAAATGTGATTACATGGCCCAAGAATTCAAAAAGGTCTTCACCCCAAATCCACCTAGCCTGAAAACTCCCGACCTATCTAATAACAAAACAGTATGGGACACTAACGAAGACAAAGACAAATATCCGTTACCCCAAATCACAATGAATGAAACTATATCAACAATAAAGAAATTACCAAACAGAAAAGCAACAGGGGAAGATAATATACCAAATGAGATTATAAAAAGGCTCCCACTAGATGCAATCACTTACATCACCACCATGACAAATAACAGCATAAGACTGGGCTACTTCCCGGCAAAATGGAAACGAGCTTATATCAAATGTATCCCAAAGAGAAACGGACAAACCATAAACCCGCAAGACATCAGACCGATATCTCTTCTCTCTAATCTAGGGAAACTCCTTGAAAGACTGATAGTGCCCAAGATAAATAAATATGTGGAAGACGAAGGACTCTTGCCTGAAGAACAGTTTGGCTTCAGGCAAAAGAGATCGACAACTCAGCAACTGAATAGAGTAATAAATTTTATCGCTGATGGGTTTAATAAAAAAGAAGCAACAATAGGAATATTCCTAGATATTTCCAAAGCCTTCGACAAAGTTTGGCATGACGGACTGCTTCACAAAATGGACATCTTGGGCTTCCCTAAATGGATTTTAAATTGGACAAACTCATACTTGAGAGATAGAAGTTTTACAGTAAAATGGGCACATGAAAAGAGTGACAACATCCCTATTAAAGCAGGAGTACCACAGGGATCCATCTACGGAGCAGTGTCCAATGCCCCTTAGTAGGGACATTTATTACAGGGTGCGTTAACTTGGCGGTTAACTTTTGCCCTATACCATGTTTTGCCTGCCAGGCAATCTAGAGAATAATAATGTATGACTTTTATTTTTAGACGACAGAGCCTATTAGGCTATCTGGCGTCCTGTGTTTACTATTTTCATTTTCTTTTACGATTGACTTAATGGTCTCTGATGGATTTAATTTGGTTTTTTCCTTATATACCTTCCTTAGACATTTAATTACCTCCATGATTGGCATTATTTTGATATATTTATATAGGTTGTCATTTGTTGTTCCTTGTCTTACATTGAAAATTGATCTCAGACACTTTCTTTCCATGATTTCAATTTTATTCACTCTTCCTTTGGTTAATAGTCCTGCCCATGATGGTGCGGCATAGGTCACAATAGGTCTTATATAACAATTGTATATTCTTCCTTTAATTTCTTTAGGGGTGCATTTATTTTTTAATATTGGAGCTAGTCCAGTTTTTGCTGACATAAATTTACACTTAATGCTGCGGATGTGAGCTTCCATTGTTAGTGTTTCATCGAGTTTTACTCCCAGATAATTGATTGTCTCACTCCATTCAATTGGTTGGTTTTCAATTTTTAGTGGCTCGCACCGTGGTGTCTCAATATACGGTTTATGGAAAATGATTGCCTGTGTCTTTTTTGTGTTAAGTGATAGGCGCCACTTTTTATACCATTCATGTGCTTCATTTAGTGCCTCTTGCAGATAATCAACTGCTTTATTTGCCCGGATACTTTTAGAGATGATGGCAACGTCATCCGCATAGAATGCGCAGTCAACTAACCAATTGTCATTAAATTTTGGGAAGTCTGCCATGTACAGATTAAAAAGCAGCGGACCAAGTACCGAACCTTGCGGTACTCCACCTCTTGCCTTTTTCCAGGCGCTATGTTCATCCTTCCACTTTACGCAGAAGGGTCTGTCATTCAGGTAAGAATTCGTCCATAATAAAAGCCATCTGGGGAGATTCCATTCGTCCATTTTTAAAAGTAGGCCGTCATGCCAGACTCTGTCGAAAGCCTTGGACACATCGAGGAAAACCCCTGCTGTCATTTTATTGGTGCCGAAGCCATTTGTTATATGGTTGATAAGTCTATTTATTTGGTGAGTCGTGGACCTGCCTTGCCTGAAGCCAAATTGTTCCTCAGGAATAATATGCTTGTTGTCAATTATTTCATTAATGTATTTAGCCAATACTCTTTCTGCCACTTTCCCAATGTGGGAGATAAGAGAGATTGGCCGAAAGTCATCCTTAGTTAAAGCACACCCTACTTTCTTTGGGATGCAGGTGACAATAGACTTCTTCCATGGCAATGGATAGTGTCCCATTTTCACAGAGTTACTTATTATCTTAGCCAAGAAATATTTGGCCGAGTTCGGTAGCCTTTTCAGTACCTCGTTGGGAATTTCATCATCCCCAGTCGCTTTTTTATTTTGTATTTTGCTGATGGCCTCATCAATGTCAGTTGTTTTAAAAGAAGGCACATTCTCTGTGTTTCTGTCATTTGCCCATTGAGCTTTGTCAAATGATATTACTGGTGGTTTACTACCAGGTCGTCCTGGAGTAAAAATGTTTTCCAGATGATCAGCCATCGCATTCGCTTTGTCAATTGGTCGCACTATTACAGTGGAATTGTCACCGTGTAAAATAGGGTCAGCGGGAGCCGTATTTCTCATTTTTTTCGCAGTCGTCCATAATGACCTGTCATTAATCGTCATATTATCAAGGATTTTTTCCCATCGTTCCTTACGTGCGTGCTTTATCAAATGCTTAATATCCTTATTTAATTGTCTTAGTTCGTTCTTGAGGTCCAGTGTCCCCAGAGTTTTATATTTTCGTCTTACATAATTCCTTAGTTTAATCTTATCTTTCACCTCCTTTGTCAGCGGTATAAATTCTGCTGGTCGTCCTTTTCGTTTTGGAATGCTACCCAACATGCCCTTTTTAATTGTCTTGGCAAGGTCTTCCGCCATTTTATCCAGGTCCTCTGGGAGTTTAGGCTCGCAGTCAACCAACGTCAGTCCTGTTGTCAGAATTTCGTCAAATTTATCCCAGTCCGCAATACCGTAGCAGAATCTGGGTCCTAATGGCGGTGTTTTGACGGGCACACGTCCTATTTGAATAATGACGGGGTAGTGGTCGCTGGTGAGGTCATTCGATACCCTCACAGAAGCCGGCTTATTCAGGTTCTTTGTGAGTGCGAAGTCAATTACACTTCTTCCAAAGACCCTTGTCGGCTCCGTTGGCGCAAGGACATTTACGTAGTTATTTTGCACCCACTCGTATAATAACTTTCCATTTTTATTTTCTACCGGACAATTCCAGGTCAGATGTTTTGAGTTGAAATCCCCACCAAATATGGTTGGTTCGTTAACGGATATCAGCTCGTCAAAATCAGAGGCAATCATTTTCCTTCGAGGTGAAAGATAGCATGAGAAGACTTTTAATTTTCCGAAGAGGGTTTCTACAGCCACTCCTATTGCTTCCAGCTCCATCATATTGGTGTGTTGCAGTGGATAAGACTTTACACTTTTGTCAATCAGAATTGCGACACCGCCAGCGGCTCTCCTTCCACCTAATTTGTCCTTTCGGTGTACTTCGTAGCCTGGCACCTCCCATATTTTATCGGGGGCGAGATGCGTCTCTGATACCAGACATATCATTATTTTATTTCTTCTTAAAAAATGTATAAGCTCCTCTGTTTTATCACGAACGCCACCATTGGCGTTCCAGAGGGCGATGCCAAACGATTTTCTTATTGATGTATTACTCATGGGCGAGTTTACTTAGTATGTCTCCCATTTTTGACATCATGGTGTTCATCATGGTCATTTGTTGCATAATCATCTTATTCATGTCAAGCATTTCTCTAAGCATAGCTTTTATGTCGTTACCAATGTTAGGATTAGAGTCATTATTATTATTATATGTTTCCTCCGTTGCCGCGACGGTATCTCGTATCGGCACGGTCATGTCGTTTTGAGGTGTCACCGCAGTCGGTGCTGTCTTTTTGGTTTCTCTCGTAGTCACCGAGGGCGCTCCCGTCTTCCTCTCGTATTCCAATTGTCTCCTCCGCCACGGGTTTTCACTGGGTATGTTTTTCCCGCCCGGGGAAATACGACTCAGGGATCTGCAGTGAAGTAAGGGTCTGGTCCTTACACTCGTCGGCTGGTACACTAGAACCTCTCAGTCGCACCCGACGCACTCGTTGGCCTGACTGAGAGCCCCTTCCTGCTCGGCATTGCACGCTAACGCACACGTTAGCAGCTGAGTTTCCCACACAAACAATAGCGGCGCGAGGCTAACGAAGTTCCTCGTTCTCAGTCGCGGGGCACTTGGGAGCTTCCGTTTGTCTGCGGGCAAACGGTCCAATAGGAACACCTGGGTAGGGGGGACATCACCACCCACCCTTTCCCCCCCCCTCAGGGGGGGGAAGGACACTTGAGGCATAAGAGCCTGACAAATAGGTACATTTTAGGGACCCTAGGTAGGATCTAGTGAACGGCAAGAAGAGACTTGCCGTTCAGGTTCAAGGCCCTTTTTAGGACCATACCTTTCCTTTTCCTCTACCTTCATCACTCTCACACCTTATCTTCCTTCCCTAACCTCACCATGTCCCTGTAAGTGAACGGTAAGACGAGACTTGCCGTTTAGGTCCAAGGCCCTTTTTAGGACCTCTCCTTTTCCTCCTCCTTCCCCTCCTATTCCTTCTACTCCTCCTACTCCTCCTACTCCTCATATTCCTCCCTCTCCTCCTACTCCTCCTACTCCTCCCTCTCCTCCTACTCCTCCTACTCCTCCCTCTCCTCCTACTCCTCCTTCTCCTCCTTCTCCTCCTACTAGTCCTCCTACTCCTCCTCCTCCTGCTCCTCCTCCTCCTACTCCTCCTCCTCTTACTCCTCCTCCTACTCCTCCTCCTCTTACTCCTCCTCTTACTCCTCCTCCTCATACTCCTCCTCATACTCCTCCTCCCCCTCCTCATACTCCTCCTCCTCCTCCTGCTCCTCCTCCTCCTACTCCTCCTCCTACTCCTCCTACTCCTCCTCTTACTCCTCCTCCTCATACTCCTCCTCATACTCCTCCTCCTCCTCCCCCTCCTCATACTCCTCCTCCTACTCCTCCTCCTACTCCTCCTCCTACTCCTACCTCTGATCTTCCTGGCTTCACTTCCACTCTCCTTTCGTTTCGTGAGAGGCCATGTCCCTCCGGGGCTCTCCCGTAAACGAAGGGTGGGGGTTGCATCGCCTACGGTCGAGGTCCAGCAGTCTGCGTGCTCCGCTCGTTATCATCAATCCAGCTAACCGCTATACCCCTTCACCCTCCCGCCTTTCCACCATATCCTCTCCTCTGTCTAATCCCGCCTCCCCTAATACCCCCACCCCCAGTCCTCAAACCTTTTCAACAATCGCCCTCTCTAATGCATCTCGATGCATCGTGGTTCCCCCGCCTTATCCTGTTTCCAGCCCTGGCTCCTCTGCTTTCAGCATTTCCCCAACCGCTTTTTCTACACTAGCCCTCTCATCCCAATGCATCCTGGTCCCCTCTCCTGTTCCCCCTACCGGCTCCCCGGCACCCAGCATCTCCCGTTCCATATCCCGGCCTGGGTCTCCCTTCTCCTCCATATCCTCGACCGACACGGTCATAGTCCCTAGCCCTTCCTTGTCCCGAGCCTCTAGTGGCTTGCCCCTTTTCACCTCACCTGATCCCTATGACATTCCCCCTCCTTCTTCTTCACCACGCCACACCTTCTCCTCCCCTACGGAGTTCCGCACGTCCCCGGTGGAACATCAGATACATTCCCACAACTCTCCCTTCATTATGTATAGCCGCAGGTCCACTCCCAGACGACCCCCCCCTGCCATCATTGATACCGCCACGGCTGAACGCTACGGTGTTCCGGCTACCCCCCTTCCCACCCTCCCAGAAGGTTATACCTACCCCATTCCTCCCGTAACCCTTTACGAATCTAATCCCTTAATTGGACTTGCGGTTCCCCCAAACCTACCCTTTACCCCAACCTTTACCCTACCCCCCCCTCCCGGCCGCCAAACTCCTCCACCCCGACCACCGTCTTCCCTCCTCTCTGCTCTCGCTGTCTCCGCAACACGCCCACTGTCTCCTCTCTCTCAGGCTCCGCCCACAGGAGCCCTTCCCCGCCCTCTCCTCAACTTCCAAGCTTCACCTTCAGGAGCCTCCTTCACCCTACCCCCCCTCCCACCCGCCAAACCCCCCCACCCCGACCTCCACCTCACCTCCTCGCAGCTCCCGCTGCTTCCGCAACACAGCCTCACCTCCTCTCTCAAGCTCCGCCCTCAGGAGCACCCACAACACGCCCTATTCCTCCCCTCCTCTCTCAAGGTTCGTTCCCTGGAACTCACGCTGCCCCCGCAGCCCGCCCACTATCTCTTCTCTCTCAAACTCCGCCAGGAGCACCCTCTGCCCGATCCCGCCAAACGCCGCCACAGGCCTCCGCCCCCCCTACCCCCTCTTCTCGCCCCACACTCTACTGGGCCACTATCTCTCGCCTGCCGCGTACCACTACCCAGGCAAACTTTTTTAAAGTCTGGCGGAGAGCCTTTCCCACACTAGGATCCGCGGACCTAGTCTTTAATCCCTCCACCCTCACCGTCCGTGTGCGTCTGCCGGAGCAGGGTCTCGAACTCCTACAGAGGGAGAAACATAGTCTGGCCTCTCTGATTGGAGAGCCCATCGAGGTATCCTGCCCCCAGCCCAGACGCCCACGACAGACTGTTCAGCCAACTAATCGTCCTACTTATTTCTCCTTCGTGATAAAGGGGGTCCACCTCGAGACTCCAGTGGAAGAGATGGAAGAGGAACTGCGGAGGAGGAACATCCCGTTGGAGAGTGTCTGGCGGATCCGCAGCAGGAGGACCGACCAGCTGACCACCGTCGTCCGCGTCCGCACCTTCACCGCCCCCCACGAGGCCAGGTTCCGGGAGCTTCTGCGTGACGGGATAAGACTCTGGGGCAGGACCTATCGAGTCGAGGCCTCCAATCCCCCCCTGCCCAATCCAAGCAGTGTTCCCGTTGCCAGCCTTTTGTATTTTCGAGGTGGTTTTAGTGTCATATATTCCTTCGTTTTTGTTTGGCTTTCCTTTTATTTGTTTCATGGATTCTAACTCCATGATATACACTTCGCATTCGTGTGAATAAGCTCGGTGGCTCTTTCCACAGTTGCAACATTTGATTGCACTGGTGCCTGGGCAGTCCTTTCCCTCGTGATCCCCTGCGCAATTATAGCATCTAGGAGTGACTGTGCAGTATCGGGAACCATGCCTAAAACCGTTGCATCTATAGCACCGCTGCGGTGTTTTGTATACGAACGGTGATAGTCTCACTGGATGGCTACATATGTACTTTACCTTCTCCAGCATGCGTGCATTGAAACTGTCACCTCTTTGAATAGTGATGACGTACGTGCTTGGGCTATTAGCTGAGAGTACTTTAACATGAACACATGGAATTTTCTCTTGTATTAGCTCTTCCTTGATGAACTCTGTGTCAATGTCTCTGTCTAAGCCATGAATTAGATATCTTACAACATTTTGTCCTTTAGGGGCCCAGCTATAAGCCTGCGCGCCCTGTTTCTTAAGAAATTCATTTACAATATTATAGTCAGCTTGTGTCTTTAACTGAACTCTCGATCCTTTCTTTATTTTTTTAATTGTAAAAGTCTTGTCCGTGACTAGACTTCTTACTTTCAAAATGAATTCCGTGACATTTAATATTTTTTGGACGACTATTGATGGAGGCCACTTCTTTCTTGGTGGACCTTTCTTAACATCTGTGTAGCCACTATTTGGTGCACCTGCATTGTCATTGTTTTCAACATTCACAAGTGTCTGATATCTATTTTTTAATACGATGGGAGTAGCTGATTCCTCTGTGCTCGCCCGTCGTCTTTTTTTCCTTGTCTGCTCCACTGTTTCAAAGAGTAGATTATCCTCTACTCTTTTCATTTAGATTTAGGTTTTTGTAGGGTGCCTCGACGACGAAGGTCATTTGCACCACAATAAAATATCATAACTTCGTCAAATTTGTATTAAAATAATAAATAAATATAAACAACATAACGTTAAAATGGGCAAAATTAAAATATAACACCAAACATTGGTTCATCACATATATTTTAAAAGCCCAGTCTCTTTTAAAAACAAAATTACCCGGCTGACACAATCAGGGTCGTCGCCTAGGACTTGTCCCAGGTCCCCCCTGATGTTTAGCCGGTCGCGCACAGCACGGTATCTATCACACTCTGTCAGGAGATGCCTCACAGTAATGGGAGAGTCGCAATCCTCACAATGTGGTGGAATCTTCTCTTCTGTGAAGAGGTAAGAGTGGGTGAGGGCACAGTGCCCTATCCTCAACCGTGAGATCGCGACTTCTTCCCTGCGAGTCCTCCCGACAGATGTGGGCCACACTGATGTCACCGGCTTAATGGCGCGTAACTTATTTCCCACCAGGGATCGCCAGGTTTCTTTCCACTGTTTTAAGGCTACGTTTCTCAACGTAGCCTTCAAGTCATCATGGGGTACCAACGCAGATGCAATATTCGCGTCCTGGAGAGACTTCTTTGCTGCCAGGTCTGCTCTCTCATTGCCGGCTATTCCCATGTGTCCGGGGACCCACACAAACACGATTCTAACGTTCCTCTTGCTAAGTAATAGCAACGCGTGATGGATGTCTTGCACAAGAGGGTGGGACGGAGAAAAGCCGGAAATGGTCTGCAGAGCGCACATTGAGTCGCTACAGACCATGAAGGACGCATTCCTGCATTTTATTCCACCTAGAGCCATCTTTATGGCGAAAAGTTCCGCTGTGTATACACTACACAGCGTACTTAGCTTCGCACCGATGGCTCCATGGTGGGACGAGAAGACCGCACTTGCACAAGCACCCTCCGACTTCGATCCGTCCGTGTAAACGGGGATAAAGTCGGAGTGACGGTGCAGGATCTCACTGAATCTGCGCTGATACTCCATAGCAGTGGTTGACGACTTCTGGCGATCGTGCAGGTCAAACCTGACCTGAGGTAGTGGTACCCGCCAAGGTGGGTCGGCCGAGGTCCCAACAGGGTACACTTCCGGAAGTGTCAAATCACTACCTTCCATAAAATCATTAAAAGTAATGCTTAAGGGTCTAGTTGCCCGAGTCCGCCTGTTAAAAATATTTAAAAAACGGGGATTCAAAATTACATTAAAACTAGGATGCGCTCTCATCGATAAAATCTTTGCAACATAGTTGCACATAAGGATGTTTCGGCGAGTACTCAACGGGGGCTCGCCGGCCTCTGAGTATAGACTCAGGACTGGAGATGTCCTGAAGGCACCAGTTGCCAAACGGAGCCCCGCGTTGTGAACCGTATTCAACGGTTTCAAATAACTCTCGCGCGCAGAAGAGTAAACGAAACATCCATAATCTAATTTTGAGCGCACCAGTGCTCTGTACAATAAAAGCATAGTGCAGCGATCGGCTCCCCACGAATGATTAGATAAAAAGCGTAAAATGTTTAAAACTTTCAAACACCTATTCTTTAAAATCATAATTTGTTCACGCCAATTCAGGCGATGGTCAAAAATTAAACCTAAAAACCGGATCGACTCTGTGTAAGGAAGAATCCTACCACACAGACGAAGATCCGGTGGGGGTTCGTACACACGCTTGCGGTGGAAATGGAGGCATTTCGTTTTTTCCGCAGAAAAACGAAAGCCACTTCGCTTTGACCATTCGCTGAGTCTATTAAGAGTCAGCTGAATGACTCGTGCAGCACTGGCTAGTTTTGACGACCGGCAGAAAATGGCCAGGTCGTCTACAAACAGCGATCCCATCACTGGTGCTCCTAAACATTCCGTGACGTCATTAATCGCAATAGCGAAGAGCGTCACGCTCAGTACAGAGCCTTGTGGTACCCCGTTTTCCTGAACATAAAATTGGGATAAGTGATTGCCTATCCTCACTCTAAATACCCGATTAGTTAAAAAGTTTTGTATAAAAATGGGTAAATTTCCCCTAAAACCCCACTGGTGCAACGTTTTTAGTATCTTCTGGCGCCAGACTCGGTCATATGCCTTCTCCAGGTCGAAGAATACGGCAATGACATGCTGGCGCAGAAGGAAGGCCTCCTGGATGAAGTTTTCGGCCCTGACAAGGTGATCGATTGTCGATCTATCTCGCCGAAACCCACATTGGACACTTGAAAGAAGGTTCCGTCGCTCCAACCACCAAACGAGCCGGCGGTTCACCATTCTTTCCATTACCTTGCACAGGCAACTAGTCAAGGAGATGGGTCTATAATTATTGGAGTCAGCCCTGTCCTTTCCTGGTTTAGGAATTGGGACCACTACAGATTCCCGCCAGGAGGTAGGAAAGCTACCCTCAGCCCACACCTGGTTGAGGGTGCGGAGGCAATCCAACAACGCTGTCTCCGGAAGATTCCGTAGAAATGCGTTGTGGACGCCATCTATTCCTGGCGAGGTGTCCTTAGAATCTGCAATGGCGGACTTCAATTCCCATAGCGAGAATGGATCATTATATTCGGCAGATTCTCGGCGCTCGGCGAAGTTCAATAAGACAGATTCTGAGCGTTCCTTGATGGTCAAGAACGCTGCAGAATAATTGGCGTCACTGCTGATCTTTGAAAGTGACTGCCCGAAGACTTCGCTTATCCCCTGGGGTGTACGAAGCATCCTGCCGTTGTCTTCGATGTAAGAGACGCCGTGTACTACCCGTGAACCAGAAATGCTCCTTACCTTGTTCCAAACCTGTGCAAGAGGTGTCCTGTTATTAATGGATGAGATGTAATTTATCCAGGAGGCCTTCTTAGCCTCCTTCACCACACGTCGAGCTCTCGCTCGGATGCGACGGAAGGAGGAAAGATTGGTGGCCGTGGGGAATTTACTAAAAATGCGTAAGGCACGTTTACGCTCCTTAATGGCCTTGGCGCACTCTTCATTCCACCAAGGTACCGCTGGTCGACGGATGCCGCTGCCCTTTGATAATGGGACGCTGCATTTGGCTGCTTCCACTATGCTTGCGGTAAGCAGCTCAACGTTACACGTCCCGGCGCGTTGGTCACTGTATTCAAAATTAAAGGAATCTTTATAAACAGACCAGTCGGCTTTGCGCACAATCCAGTTGTCTGATGGAATAAAATCTGGGTTAAAATTCAGTTCAGATTTGATTAAAATAGGGAAGTGGTCGCTTCCACAGAGATCTGTATGGACGGACATGTTGATTTTGGTGTAAAGACTGCTCGTACAAAGACATAAATTAATGGAGGAATACTCCCCGTTAAAAGAATTAAAACGGGTTTTCTCTCCATTATTTAGTAAAAAAAGGTTAAAATCGTTAAAAAAGCTGGCTAAAACTCGTCCTCTCCTGTTGCTATGGGCCGTGGAACTTCCCCACAGGGGGTCATGGGCATTAAAATCGCCCAATAAAATAAATGGCCTTGGCAACTGATGGACAAGAGCATCTAGATTCCCAAGGCTCACCGGGGCACCTTCTGGCAGGTAAACGTTGCATAACGTTAATTTCTCACGCGCATGCACGGTCACGGCCACTGCCTGAAATGGGGTGGTCAACTGCACTCGAGAAGTGTAAAGGGCTTCTCGAACAGCAATAGCCACCCCGCCCTGGGCTCGTTGGCCGCTAATGTCGTCGAACCTATACACCGTATATCCTTTTAAAATGCCCTTGTCGGTAACTTTAAAATGTGTCTCTTGCAGACAAATGCAAGAAGGGTTAAAATCATTAATTAGAATGGCCAGCTCCTCCTTATGCCGATAAAAACCATTACAATTCCATTGTAATATAAAAACCATTATAAATATTTAAAATAAGATAAAAGTATAGATTAAGTAAAATAAAAATAGTTAAAAATCAGAGCAGCCAATGTCCACCACAGAAAGCAATCAGCGCTTGAAGCGCTGTTTCCTTCCCTTGTTTCTTATTCTTTGGATTTCTGTATCGGAGACACAGAAATCCTCGTCCATTGCCTCCGGCTGGGGTTTTTTCCCCTTGCTGGAGGGACCGGGAGAAGGTGTCTTCTCGCGCCTAGAGGGCGAGACCCCGGTCGAGGTTTTAGGCGGGCTCTTCCTTGGAGAGCCCGCAGAGGTGGTTATATCCATTTTCTCTACTGTGTCTGTCTTTTCCTTAGGCGGTGTCACCTGTATATCGGGCTTATCTTTATCAGGTTCCGTCTGTGTGCCCATTGTGCACATTTTCACGGGAACGGAAGCTACTGATGCGAAGGATTTGGAAAAAGTTGGAGCAATCAATGCCCTAAACTTTTTCCTCGCCTCTATATACGAGACCTTTTCCAGCGTCTTTATCTCCATGATTTTCTTTTCCTCCTGCATCTTGGGACAATCGCGGGAGTACACCGGATGTGCACCCTCGCAATTGATGCAGGAGGCAGCCGCTTCGCACTTGTCCCCATCGTGTTTGTCTTTGCCACAGCGCGGGCAGGTGGCCTTGCCCTCACATCGCGTAGCGATGTGGCCGAAGCGCTGGCATTGAAAACATCTCATGGGGCTTGGAATGAATGGCCGAACTGGAACAGATTCATATCCAATGAATACCCTGCTAGGAAGCTTCTCCATGGCGAAGGTGAGGATCACAGATGTGGTGCTTTTCACCTCGCCATTACGGCGACTCATAATTTTCTTACATCCTGTGACGCCTTGGGACTCCATCTCCTTGGAGATGGTGTCGTCGTCTAGGTGTAGTAGATCGAAGTGGGAGATAACTCCCCGGCAGGAATTTAAAGTGCGGTGCGGCTCTACGGACACTGCAAAATCGTGGAACTTCTTCATTCCTAAGAGCTTCTCACTCTGTAGGTCAGTCGATGTCTCGATTAATAGGGTTCCGTCCCTAAGTTTTTTGGCAGATCTCAGATCTCCAGATAGATACCCCGAAAACACTCTCTTTATGAGGAAGGGAGACACTTTCGTGAAGGTCTCGCCTTCCTTCGTACATTTCACTATCAAGTAACGCTTTGAAGCGCAGAAAACACATTCTCCCCCGCCCGTGTCTGGGCGGGATCTTTTTGGGGGTGGAAGATTAGTTTCCGCCATTCCCAATTTTTCTTCGTCCCCCGGGCTCCCCACCCACCATGGAGCCACACAATTGGGACGCCGCACCGCAAACCGGTGCGGTCGCCAGGGCTACCCGAGGGGATATAGCACCCTAGAGGTGGTTGTCTGTTTCGGGTTGGATCTTCGATGAACGGGCCCACCAAACCCGTACATCTCCGACCGCCCTACGCAGACCCCCACCTCCCTGGCACTCGCCACCGTTGAGCTAAGCCACGGAAGCCGATTGACCGGGAGTGGCTAGCTCCCGGCCGCCCGTTTACACAGAATCCGGGGCCAAAGAGGGGTCTTGGCCCATAGTCCATACCGAGCATCCGACACCCGGCTGGGAACCATAGACCTCACCCTCCAGGATCCCCTTCTCCTCCTTACGGGTCACCGCACACGGCAAACATGCGGGTGGATCGCAGGCCAGGTGGTATGGCCGCACACAGACAGTTGACCCACAAGACTGTCCGGGCTCAACCCTTGTTGGCTCTGGGTTTGTTTTCGGGGTTTTCTCCCCGCCCTTTTAGTCGCCTCTTACGACAAGCAGGGATACTGCGGGAGTATTCTCAATCCCCTTACCCGCAGGGGGACTCTTTTCATTAGTTCCGTGTCACTTATTATTGAGTTTACGTCGTCTATATCACTACGATCGTCAATTTCTTCGCAGTCTTTTGTTGAACCATTATCTCTGGTGACTTTGTCATTTTCAGCACTATCTACATTAGTATGCTTGTCAATTGATAAATCCATGTTTGTCGTCATTCTTTTTAAAATGGTTACTTCTTCAGTAGCTTTGTCAGTTGTAGCTATTTCCCGATTACTCATGATGGGTCTCACTATTCTTTTAGATTGTGGTTTCGATTTCGTCGGCGAGCGAATCATTATTACTGTCGTATATTTGGCTTTGTTGCTGGCATATAATAGAGGAGGATATCTCCTTGCCCTAGGGGGAGG
The DNA here is from genome assembly GCA_963573305.1 of Pyrrhosoma nymphula. Classification (NCBI taxonomy): domain Eukaryota; kingdom Metazoa; phylum Arthropoda; class Insecta; order Odonata; family Coenagrionidae; genus Pyrrhosoma; species Pyrrhosoma nymphula. The sequence continues at coordinate 611,198 of CAUYRF010000001.1, forward strand.
GAAGAATCCTTGTCTGAGGAACCCTCAGTGACCAACCTGCTCGATCCGTTCGCCTAAACGAACGGGCACAAGCAGGCTTGATCGGGTTCTTTTCCTACTCACTGATAGCTCAGTGAGGGCCCTGGTGACACCTCCGTCCGATCCTCCCGCAAGCGGAAGGGGCACAGACGGCCTGTGTCGAGCACCTCCCTAGCCTACTCACTGTTCCCTAACGAGGGGACCCGCCTGAATCACCCGAGAGTGCAAGGAGGTTCACTCCGAAGAGGCCCTCTTCTCGGGATCCGCAAGCGAGACGACCTTGTGGGGGGACAGCCAAGCACCACCCGAAGGTGAGAAGGAGGGACTGAGTTAGCCTCCCCCTTCGGGCGCCTTTGCTGTTAGTAGCGGAGAATCCTCCTGTCCTAAATGATAGCCAGCCACTTCGCCACGCCTCCACGACTCTGCAGCAGAGCACTGCCACTGTGCAGCCGTTCAAAACGACTGTGTTCCACTGTCCAATAGCTCGCCAACAAATCCACCGAGGTCACCAATCAGAAGCCTGAGATCAAGCCAAGTGAAGTGAATCTACGGACCACTACTTTTCAATATATATACAGCAAACTTCCCAAAATATAATGACGATTGGCACACGGAAATTGCCCTCTATGCTGACGACGCAGCAATTCTGGCCAGAAGTAAGAAAGCACCAACAGGAGCAGAATATGCCCAAGACACAATAGACGAAGTTGTTAAATGGTATAGCAAATGGAGAATAAAAATCAATACAAATAAGACACAGGCAGTCCTTTTCACAAGACCACACGTAGTAACACCCTGGTGCCCATGCCTACGAATAAAACAACAACCCATAAGATGGTCTGACTCTGCAAAGTACCTCGGAGTAATACTAGACAACAGATTAAACTTTAAAAACCACACAAATTCAGTAATAGCGAAAACCATAGGGATGCGGGCAACCCTATCGCCTATACTAATAAGTAATGCCACGCCCAACACAGTTAAGAAAAGGATATACGAAACATACATAAGACCAATAATTCTATACGCCACGCCGGCATGGGCTGGACAAGCTTCCAAGGGAACAATGGAAAAACTCCTAAAAACCGAACGAAGGTGCTTAAAATCCTTTTTTAAAATACGCTGGGGAACAAAAAACGAACTGGTATATAAATACACAAAATTAACGGATATTAAGAGTAAAATTAATGAACAATCACTTTCGTAATATAAAGCACTAAAAGACAGTGATACGGAAATAATAAGGGCAATTGGAGAGGACCAGAAATCAACCTGGAACATTACAAAAAGACCAATAGATATATTAAAAACGTAAAAGAAAAGAAAACTATTATTGGCAGGGAGATACAATAATACGGGCAACCAAACAACAAAATAAAAGACGGTCCACGGAGCAAAAGCCGACAAAAAAAAATATAAAGTCAGGCATCCTCTGAAAACAGCTGCTTTCGCGGCAAAGGACACTGATGAAACAGTCGTTGAAATCCTGTAAATGGCGCTTTTGCTCTAGTCCTTCCTAAGGATTCAACTGCCTACCTTCGACTCTCCTGCCTTGCTGGATACCTTCGCTTACGTCCTCCGCACCGCTTTGGATATTTCTTTCGGATTTTGGACGTCTTCTGACCGCGCCTGCCTGGACTGGATCTTCGGACTCTCTCCAGGAGCGTTTCGTACGGTACGATACCTGCGATACTGGCTCGGAACACAACCAGAACTTTTCAGTTCTACTTGGCTTCCTCTACTTCTTCTGACCTTGCCTGCCTGGACTGGATCTTCTGACTCTCACCACGAGCGTTTCGTACGGTACGATACCTGCGATACTGGCTCGGACCACAATCAGAACTTTTCAGTTCTACTTGGCTGAGAGCCCCTTCCTGCTCGGCATTGCACGCTAACGCACACGTTAGCAGCTGAGTTTCCCACACAAACAATAGCGGCGCGAGGCTAACGAAGTTCCTCGTTCTCAGTCGCGGGGCACTTGGGAGCTTCCGTTTGTCTGCGGGCAAACGGTCCAATAGGAACACCTGGGTAGGGGGGACATCACCACCCACCCTTTCCCCCCCCCCTCAGGGGGGGGAAGGACACTTGAGGCATAAGAGCCTGACAAATAGGTACATTTTAGGGACCCTAGGTAGGATCTAGTGAACGGCAAGAAGAGACTTGCCGTTCACTAGATCAGATAGAACCTGAACGGCAAGAAGATAATTGCCGTTCAGGTTCAAGGCCCTTTTTAGGACCATACCTTTCCTTTTCCTCTACCTTCATCACTCTCACACCTTATCTTCCTTCCCTAACCTCACCATGTCCCTGTAAGTGAACGATAAGACGAGACTTGCCGTTTAGGTCCAAGGCCCTTTTTAGGACCTCTCCTTTTCCTCCTCCTTCCCCTCCTATTCCTTCTACTCCTCCTACTCCTCCTACTCCTCCCTCTCCTCCTACTCCTCCTACTCCTCCCTCTCCTCCTACTCCTCCTACTCCTCCCTCTCCTCCTACTCCTCCTTCTCCTCCTTCTCCTCCTACTAGTCCTCCTACTCCTCCTCCTCCTGCTCCTCCTCCTCCTACTCCTCCTCCTCTTACTCCTCCTCCTACTCCTCCTCCTCTTACTCCTCCTCTTACTCCTCCTCCTCATACTCCTCCTCATACTCCTCCTCCTCCTCCTACTCCTCCTCCTACTCCTCCTCCTCTTACTCTCCTCTTACTCCTCCTCCTCATACTCCTCCTCATACTCCTCCTCCTCCTCCCCCTCCTCATACTCCTCCTCCTACTCCTCCTCCTACTCCTCCTCCTACTCCTACCTCTGATCTTCCTGGCTTCACTTCCACTCTCCTTTCGTTTCGTGAGAGGCCATGTCCCTCCGGGGCTCTCCCGTAAACGAAGGGTGGGGGTTGCATCGCCTACGGTCGAGGTCCAGCAGTCTGCGTGCTCCGCTCGTTATCATCAATCCAGCTAACCGCTATACCCCTTCACCCTCCCGCCTTTCCACCATATCCTCTCCTCTGTCTAATCCCGCCTCCCCTAATACCCCCACCCCCAGTCCTCAAACCTTTTCAACAATCGCCCTCTCTAATGCATCTCGATGCATCGTGGTTCCCCCGCCTTATCCTGTTTCCAGCCCTGGCTCCTCTGCTTTCAGCATTTCCCCAACCGCTTTTTCTACACTAGCCCTCTCATCCCAATGCATCCTGGTCCCCTCTCCTGTTCCTCCTACCGGCTCCCCGGCACCCAGCATCTCCCGTTCCATATCCCGGCCTGGGTCTCCCTTCTCCTCCATATCCTCGACCGACACGGTCATAGTCCCTAGCCCTTCCTTGTCCCGAGCCTCTAGTGGCTTGCCCCTTTTCACCTCACCTGATCCCTATGACATTCCCCCTCCTTCTTCTTCACCACGCCACACCTTCTCCTCCCCTACGGAGTTCCGCACGTCCCCGGTGGAACATCAGATACATTCCCACAACTCTCCCTTCATTATGTATAGCCGCAGGTCCACTCCCAGACGACCCCCCCCTGCCATCATTGATACCGCCACGGCTGAACGCTACGGTGTTCCGGCTACCCCCCTTCCCACCCTCCCAGAAGGTTATACCTACCCCATTCCTCCCGTAACCCTTTACGAATCTAATCCCTTAATTGGACTTGCGGTTCCCCCAAACCTACCCTTTACCCCAACCTTTACCCTACCCCCCCCTCCCGGCCGCCAAACTCCTCCACCCCGACCACCGTCTCCCCTCCTCTCTGCTCTCGCTGTCTCCGCAACACGCCCACTGTCTCCTCTCTCTCAGGCTCCGCCCACAGGAGCCCTTCCCCGCCCTCTCCTCAACTTCCAAGCTTCACCTTCAGGAGCCTCCTTCACCCTACCCCCCCTCCCACCCGCCAAACCCCCCCACCCCGACCTCCACCTCACCTCCTCGCAGCTCCCGCTGCCTCCGCAACACAGCCTCACCTCCTCTCTCAAGCTCCGCCCTCAGGAGCACCCACAACACGCCCTATTCCTCCCCTCCTCTCTCAAGGTTCGTTCCCTGGAACTCACGCTGCCCCCGCAGCCCGCCCACTATCTCTTCTCTCTCAAACTCCGCCAGGAGCACCCTCTGCCCGATCCCGCCAAACGCCGCCACAGGCCTCCGCCCCCCCTACCCCCTCTTCTCGCCTCACACTCTACTGGGCCACTATCTCTCGCCTGCCGCGTACCACTACCCAGGCAAACTTTTTTAAAGTCTGGCGGAGAGCCTTTCCCACACTAGGATCCGCGGACCTAGTCTTTAATCCCTCCACCCTCACCGTCCGTGTGCGTCTGCCGGAGCAGGGTCTCGAACTCCTACAGAGGGAGAAACATAGTCTGGCCTCTCTGATTGGAGAGCCCATCGAGGTATCCCGCCCCCAGCCCAGACGCCCACGACAGACTGTTCAGCCAACTAATCGTCCTACTTATTTCTCCTTCGTGATAAAGGGGGTCCACCTCGAGACTCCAGTGGAAGAGATGGAAGAGGAACTGCGGAGGAGGAACATCCCGTTGGAGAGTGTCTGGCGGATCCGCAGCAGGAGGACCGACCAGCTGACCACCGTCGTCCGCGTCCGCACCTTCACCGCCCCCCACGAGGCCAGGTTCCGGGAGCTTCTGCGTGACGGGATAAGACTCTGGGGCAGGACCTATCGAGTCGAGGCCTCCAATCCCCCCCCTGCCCAATCCAAGCAGTGTTCCCGTTGCCAGATTTTTGGTCACGTGGCCCGTAGTTGCACCTTCCATGTCCGCTGCGGAACCTGTGCCGGCAACCACTGGACCAGGGACTGCAGTGGCGGGACGACGCGCTGCCGGAACTGCGGCGGCAAGCATCGCGCCGGTGACAGAGGATGCCCTCAGCGTCCCTCCTCTCCGGAGTCGCTTGCCGCCACTGTCCAAGTTTACGCCGATCCATCGAGGAAAACCCCTGCTGTCATTTTATTGGTGCCGAAGCCATTTGTTATATGGTTGATAAGTCTATTTATTTGGTGAGTCGTGGACCTGCCTTGCCTGAAGCCAAATTGTTCCTCAGGAATAATATGCTTGTTGTCAATTATTTCATTAATGTATTTAGCCAATACTCTTTCTGCCACTTTCCCAATGTGGGAGATAAGAGAGATTGGCCGAAAGTCATCCTTAGTTAAAGCACACCCTACTTTCTTTGGGATGCAGGTGACAATAGACTTCTTCCATGGCAATGGATAGTGTCCCATTTTCACAGAGTTACTTATTATCTTAGCCAAGAAATATTTGGCCGAGTTCGGTAGCCTTTTCAGTACCTCGTTGGGAATTTCATCATCCCCAGTCGCTTTTTTATTTTGTATTTTGCTGATGGCCTCATCAATGTCAGTTGTTTTAAAAGAAGGCACATTCTCTGTGTTTCTGTCATTTGCCCATTGAGCTTTGTCAAATGATATTACTGGTGGTTTACTACCAGGTCGTCCTGGAGTAAAAATGTTTTCCAGATGATCAGCCATCGCATTCGCTTTGTCAATTGGTCGCACTATTACAGTGGAATTGTCACCGTGTAAAATAGGGTCAGCGGGAGCCGTATTTCTCATTTTTTTCGCAGTCGTCCATAATGACCTGTCATTAATCGTCATATTATCAAGGATTTTTTCCCATCGTTCCTTACGTGCGTGCTTTATCAAATGCTTAATATCCTTATTTAATTGTCTTAGTTCGTTCTTGAGGTCCAGTGTCCCCAGAGTTTTATATTTTCGTCTTACATAATTCCTTAGTTTAATCTTATCTTTCACCTCCTTTGTCAGCGGTATAAATTCTGCTGGTCGTCCTTTTCGTTTTGGAATGCTACCCAACATGCCCTTTTTAATTGTCTTGGCAAGGTCTTCCGCCATTTTATCCAGGTCCTCTGGGAGTTTAGGCTCGCAGTCAACCAACGTCAGTCCTGTTGTCAGAATTTCGTCAAATTTATCCCAGTCCGCAATACCGTAGCAGAATCTGGGTCCTAATGGCGGTGTTTGACGGGCACACGTCCTATTTGAATAATGACGGGGTAGTGGTCGCTGGTGAGGTCATTCGATACCCTCACAGAAGCCGGCTTATTCAGGTTCTTTGTGAGTGCGAAGTCAATTACACTTCTTCCAAAGACCCTTGTCGGCTCCGTTGGCGCAAGGACATTTACGTAGTTATTTTGCACCCACTCGTATAATAACTTTCCATTTTTATTTTCTACCGGACAATTCCAGGTCAGATGTTTTGAGTTGAAATCCCCACCAAATATGGTTGGTTCGTTAACGGATATCAGCTCGTCAAAATCAGAGGCAATCATTTTCCTTCGAGGTGAAAGATAGCATGAGAAGACTTTTAATTTTCCGAAGAGGGTTTCTACAGCCACTCCTATTGCTTCCAGCTCCATCATATTGGTGTGTTGCAGTGGATAAGACTTTACACTTTTGTCAATCAGAATTGCGACACCGCCAGCGGCTCTCCTTCCACCTAATTTGTCCTTTCGGTGTACTTCGTAGCCTGGCACCTCCCATATTTTATCGGGGGCGAGATGCGTCTCTGATACCAGACATATCATTATTTTATTTCTTCTTAAAAAATGTATAAGCTCCTCTGTTTTATCACGAACGCCACCATTGGCGTTCCAGAGGGCGATGCCAAACGATTTTCTTATTGATGTATTACTCATGGGCGAGTTTACTTAGTATGTCTCCCATTTTTGACATCATGGTGTTCATCATGGTCATTTGTTGCATAATCATCTTATTCATGTCAAGCATTTCTCTAAGCATAGCTTTTATGTCGTTACCAATGTTAGGATTAGAGTCATTATTATTATTATATGTTTCCTCCGTTGCCGCGACGGTATCTCGTATCGGCACGGTCATGTCGTTTTGAGGTGTCACCGCAGTCGGTGCTGTCTTTTTGGTTTCTCTCGTAGTCACCGAGGGCGCTCCCGTCTTCCTCTCGTATTCCAATTGTCTCCTCCGCCACGGGTTTTCACTGGGTATGTTTTTCCCGCCCGGGGAAATACGACTCAGGGATCTGCAGTGAAGTAAGGGTCTGGTCCTTACACTCGTCGGCTGGTACACTAGAACCTCTCAGTCGCACCCGACGCACTCGTTGGCCTGACTGAGAGCCCCTTCCTGCTCGGCATTGCACGCTAACGCACACGTTAGCAGCTGAGTTTCCCACACAAACAATAGCGGCGCGAGGCTAACGAAGTTCCTCGTTCTCAGTCGCGGGGCACTTGGGAGCTTCCGTTTGTCTGCGGGCAAACGGTCCAATAGGAACACCTGGGTAGGGGGGACATCACCACCCACCCTTTCCCCCCCCTCAGGGGGGGGAAGGACACTTGAGGCATAAGAGCCTGACAAATAGGTACATTTTAGGGACCCTAGGTAGGATCTAGTGAACGGCAAGAAGAGACTTGCCGTTCAGGTTCAAGGCCCTTTTTAGGACCATACCTTTCCTTTTCCTCTACCTTCATCACTCTCACACCTTATCTTCCTTCCCTAACCTCACCATGTCCCTGTAAGTGAACGGTAAGACGAGACTTGCCGTTTAGGTCCAAGGCCCTTTTTAGGACCTCTCCTTTTCCTCCTCCTTCCCCTCCTATTCCTTCTACTCCTCCTACTCCTCCTACTCCTCATACTCCTCCCTCTCCTCCTACTCCTCCTACTCCTCCCTCTCCTCCTACTCCTCCTACTCCTCCCTCTCCTCCTACTCCTCCTTCTCCTCCTTCTCCTCCTACTAGTCCTCCTACTCCTCCTCCTCCTGCTCCTCCTCCTCCTACTCCTCCTCCTCTTACTCCTCCTCCTACTCCTCCTCCTCTTACTCCTCCTCTTACTCCTCCTCCTCATACTCCTCCTCCTACTCCTCCTCCCCCTCCTCATACTCCTCCTCCTCCTCCTGCTCCTCCTCCTCCTACTCCTCCTCCTACTCCTCCTCCTCCTACTCCTCCTCTTACTCCTCCTCCTCATACTCCTCCTCATACTCCTCCTCCTCCTCCCCCTCCTCATACTCCTCCTCCTACTCCTCCTCCTACTCCTCCTCCTACTCCTACCTCTGATCTTCCTGGCTTCACTTCCACTCTCCTTTCGTTTCGTGAGAGGCCATGTCCCTCCGGGGCTCTCCCGTAAACGAAGGGTGGGGGTTGCATCGCCTACGGTCGAGGTCCAGCAGTCTGCGTGCTCCGCTCGTTATCATCAATCCAGCTAACCGCTATACCCCTTCACCCTCCCGCCTTTCCACCATATCCTCTCCTCTGTCTAATCCCGCCTCCCCTAATACCCCCACCCCCAGTCCTCAAACCTTTTCAACAATCGCCCTCTCTAATGCATCTCGATGCATCGTGGTTCCCCCGCCTTATCCTGTTTCCAGCCCTGGCTCCTCTGCTTTCAGCATTTCCCCAACCGCTTTTTCTACACTAGCCCTCTCATCCCAATGCATCCTGGTCCCCTCTCCTGTTCCCCCTACCGGCTCCCCGGCACCCAGCATCTCCCGTTCCATATCCCGGCCTGGGTCTCCCTTCTCCTCCATATCCTCGACCGACACGGTCATAGTCCCTAGCCCTTCCTTGTCCCGAGCCTCTAGTTGCTTGCCCCTTTTCACCTCACCTGATCCCTATGACATTCCCCCTCCTTCTTCTTCACCACGCCACACCTTCTCCTCCCCTACGGAGTTCCGCACGTCCCCGGTGGAACATCAGATACATTCCCACAACTCTCCCTTCATTATGTATAGCCGCAGGTCCACTCCCAGACGACCCCCCCCTGCCATCATTGATACCGCCACGGCTGAACGCTACGGTGTTCCGGCTACCCCCCTTCCCACCCTCCCAGAAGGTTATACCTACCCCATTCCTCCCGTAACCCTTTACGAATCTAATCCCTTAATTGGACTTGCGGTTCCCCCAAACCTACCCTTTACCCCAACCTTTACCCTACCCCCCCCTCCCGGCCGCCAAACTCCTCCACCCCGACCACCGTCTCCCCTCCTCTCTGCTCTCGCTGTCTCCGCAACACGCCCACTGTCTCCTCTCTCTCAGGCTCCGCCCACAGGAGCCCTTCCCCGCCCTCTCCTCAACTTCCAAGCTTCACCTTCAGGAGCCTCCTTCACCCTACCCCCCCCTCCCACCCGCCAAACCCCCCCACCCCGACCTCCACCTCACCTCCTCGCAGCTCCCGCTGCTTCCGCAACACAGCCTCACCTCCTCTCTCAAGCTCCGCCCTCAGGAGCACCCACAACACGCCCTATTCCTCCCCTCCTCTCTCAAGGTTCGTTCCCTGGAACTCACGCTGCCCCCGCAGCCCGCCCACTATCTCTTCTCTCTCAAACTCCGCCAGGAGCACCCTCTGCCCGATCCCGCCAAACGCCGCCACAGGCCTCCGCCCCCCCTACCCCCTCTTCTCGCCCCACACTCTACTGGGCCACTATCTCTCGCCTGCCGCGTACCACTACCCAGGCAAACTTTTTTAAAGTCTGGCGGAGAGCCTTTCCCACACTAGGATCCGCGGACCTAGTCTTTAATCCCTCCACCCTCACCGTCCGTGTGCGTCTGCCGGAGCAGGGTCTCGAACTCCTACAGAGGGAGAAACATAGTCTGGCCTCTCTGATTGGAGAGCCCATCGAGGTATCCTGCCCCCAGCCCAGACGCCCACGACAGACTGTTCAGCCAACTAATCGTCCTACTTATTTCTCCTTCGTGATAAAGGGGGTCCACCTCGAGACTCCAGTGGAAGAGATGGAAGAGGAACTGCGGAGGAGGAACATCCCGTTGGAGAGTGTCTGGCGGATCCGCAGCAGGAGGACCGACCAGCTGACCACCGTCGTCCGCGTCCGCACCTTCACCGCCCCCCACGAGGCCAGGTTCCGGGAGCTTCTGCGTGACGGGATAAGACTCTGGGGCAGGACCTATCGAGTCGAGGCCTCCAATCCCCCCCTGCCCAATCCAAGCAGTGTTCCCGTTGCCAGATTTTTGGTCACGTGGCCCGTAGTTGCACCTTCCATGTCCGCTGCGGAACCTGTGCCGGCAACCACTGGACCAGGGACTGCAGTGGCGGGACGACGCGCTGCCGGAACTGCGGCGGCAAGCATCGCGCCGGTGACAGAGGATGCCCTCAGCGTCCCTCCTCTCCGGAGTCGCTTGCCGCCACTGTCCAAGTTTACGCCGATCCATCGAGGAAAACCCCTGCTGTCATTTTATTGGTGCCGAAGCCATTTGTTATATGGTTGATAAGTCTATTTATTTGGTGAGTCGTGGACCTGCCTTGCCTGAAGCCAAATTGTTCCTCAGGAATAATATGCTTGTTGTCAATTATTTCATTAATGTATTTAGCCAATACTCTTTCTGCCACTTTCCCAATGTGGGAGATAAGAGAGATTGGCCGAAAGTCATCCTTAGTTAAAGCACACCCTACTTTCTTTGGGATGCAGGTGACAATAGACTTCTTCCATGGCAATGGATAGTGTCCCATTTTCACAGAGTTACTTATTATCTTAGCCAAGAAATATTTGGCCGAGTTCGGTAGCCTTTTCAGTACCTCGTTGGGAATTTCATCATCCCCAGTCGCTTTTTTATTTTGTATTTTGCTGATGGCCTCATCAATGTCAGTTGTTTTAAAAGAAGGCACATTCTCTGTGTTTCTGTCATTTGCCCATTGAGCTTTGTCAAATGATATTACTGGTGGTTTACTACCAGGTCGTCCTGGAGTAAAAATGTTTTCCAGATGATCAGCCATCGCATTCGCTTTGTCAATTGGTCGCACTATTACAGTGGAATTGTCACCGTGTAAAATAGGGTCAGCGGGAGCCGTATTTCTCATTTTTTTCGCAGTCGTCCATAATGACCTGTCATTAATCGTCATATTATCAAGGATTTTTTCCCATCGTTCCTTACGTGCGTGCTTTATCAAATGCTTAATATCCTTATTTAATTGTCTTAGTTCGTTCTTGAGGTCCAGTGTCCCCAGAGTTTTATATTTTCGTCTTACATAATTCCTTAGTTTAATCTTATCTTTCACCTCCTTTGTCAGCGGTATAAATTCTGCTGGTCGTCCTTTTCGTTTTGGAATGCTACCCAACATGCCCTTTTTAATTGTCTTGGCAAGGTCTTCCGCCATTTTATCCAGGTCCTCTGGGAGTTTAGGCTCGCAGTCAACCAACGTCAGTCCTGTTGTCAGAATTTCGTCAAATTTATCCCAGTCCGCAATACCGTAGCAGAATCTGGGTCCTAATGGCGGTGTTTGACGGGCACACGTCCTATTTGAATAATGACGGGGTAGTGGTCGCTGGTGAGGTCATTCGATACCCTCACAGAAGCCGGCTTATTCAGGTTCTTTGTGAGTGCGAAGTCAATTACACTTCTTCCAAAGACCCTTGTCGGCTCCGTTGGCGCAAGGACATTTACGTAGTTATTTTGCACCCACTCGTATAATAACTTTCCATTTTTATTTTCTACCGGACAATTCCAGGTCAGATGTTTTGAGTTGAAATCCCCACCAAATATGGTTGGTTCGTTAACGGATATCAGCTCGTCAAAATCAGAGGCAATCATTTTCCTTCGAGGTGAAAGATAGCATGAGAAGACTTTTAATTTTCCGAAGAGGGTTTCTACAGCCACTCCTATTGCTTCCAGCTCCATCATATTGGTGTGTTGCAGTGGATAAGACTTTACACTTTTGTCAATCAGAATTGCGACACCGCCAGCGGCTCTCCTTCCACCTAATTTGTCCTTTCGGTGTACTTCGTAGCCTGGCACCTCCCATATTTTATCGGGGGCGAGATGCGTCTCTGATACCAGACATATCATTATTTTATTTCTTCTTAAAAAATGTATAAGCTCCTCTGTTTTATCACGAACGCCACCATTGGCGTTCCAGAGGGCGATGCCAAACGATTTTCTTATTGATGTATTACTCATGGGCGAGTTTACTTAGTATGTCTCCCATTTTTGACATCATGGTGTTCATCATGGTCATTTGTTGCATAATCATCTTATTCATGTCAAGCATTTCTCTAAGCATAGCTTTTATGTCGTTACCAATGTTAGGATTAGAGTCATTATTATTATTATATGTTTCCTCCGTTGCCGCGACGGTATCTCGTATCGGCACGGTCATGTCGTTTTGAGGTGTCACCGCAGTCGGTGCTGTCTTTTTGGTTTCTCTCGTAGTCACCGAGGGCGCTCCCGTCTTCCTCTCGTATTCCAATTGTCTCCTCCGCCACGGGTTTTCACTGGGTATGTTTTTCCCGCCCGGGGAAATACGACTCAGGGATCTGCAGTGAAGTAAGGGTCTGGTCCTTACACTCGTCGGCTGGTACACTAGAACCTCTCAGTCGCACCCGACGCACTCGTTGGCCTGACTGAGAGCCCCTTCCTGCTCGGCATTGCACGCTAACGCACACGTTAGCAGCTGAGTTTCCCACACAAACAATAGCGGCGCGAGGCTAACGAAGTTCCTCGTTCTCAGTCGCGGGGCACTTGGGAGCTTCCGTTTGTCTGCGGGCAAACGGTCCAATAGGAACACCTGGGTAGGGGGGACATCACCACCCACCCTTTCCCCCCCCCTCAGGGGGGGGAAGGACACTTGAGGCATAAGAGCCTGACAAATAGGTACATTTTAGGGACCCTAGGTAGGATCTAGTGAACGGCAAGAAGAGACTTGCCGTTCAGGTTCAAGGCCCTTTTTAGGACCATACCTTTCCTTTTCCTCTACCTTCATCACTCTCACACCTTATCTTCCTTCCCTAACCTCACCATGTCCCTGTAAGTGAACGGTAAGACGAGACTTGCCGTTTAGGTCCAAGGCCCTTTTTAGGACCTCTCCTTTTCCTCCTCCTTCCCCTCCTATTCCTTCTACTCCTCCTACTCCTCCTACTCCTCATACTCCTCCCTCTCCTCCTACTCCTCCTACTCCTCCCTCTCCTCCTACTCCTCCTACTCCTCCCTCTCCTCCTACTCCTCCTTCTCCTCCTTCTCCTCCTACTAGTCCTCCTACTCCTCCTCCTCCTGCTCCTCCTCCTCCTACTCCTCCTCCTCTTACTCCTCCTCCTACTCCTCCTCCTCTTACTCCTCCTCTTACTCCTCCTCCTCATACTCCTCCTCCTACTCCTCCTCCCCCTCCTCATACTCCTCCTCCTCCTCCTGCTCCTCCTCCTCCTACTCCTCCTCCTACTCCTCCTCCTCCTACTCCTCCTCTTACTCCTCCTCCTCATACTCCTCCTCATACTCCTCCTCCTCCTCCCCCTCCTCATACTCCTCCTCCTACTCCTCCTCCTACTCCTCCTCCTACTCCTACCTCTGATCTTCCTGGCTTCACTTCCACTCTCCTTTCGTTTCGTGAGAGGCCATGTCCCTCCGGGGCTCTCCCGTAAACGAAGGGTGGGGGTTGCATCGCCTACGGTCGAGGTCCAGCAGTCTGCGTGCTCCGCTCGTTATCATCAATCCAGCTAACCGCTATACCCCTTCACCCTCCCGCCTTTCCACCATATCCTCTCCTCTGTCTAATCCCGCCTCCCCTAATACCCCCACCCCCAGTCCTCAAACCTTTTCAACAATCGCCCTCTCTAATGCATCTCGATGCATCGTGGTTCCCCCGCCTTATCCTGTTTCCAGCCCTGGCTCCTCTGCTTTCAGCATTTCCCCAACCGCTTTTTCTACACTAGCCCTCTCATCCCAATGCATCCTGGTCCCCTCTCCTGTTCCCCCTACCGGCTCCCCGGCACCCAGCATCTCCCGTTCCATATCCCGGCCTGGGTCTCCCTTCTCCTCCATATCCTCGACCGACACGGTCATAGTCCCTAGCCCTTCCTTGTCCCGAGCCTCTAGTTGCTTGCCCCTTTTCACCTCACCTGATCCCTATGACATTCCCCCTCCTTCTTCTTCACCACGCCACACCTTCTCCTCCCCTACGGAGTTCCGCACGTCCCCGGTGGAACATCAGATACATTCCCACAACTCTCCCTTCATTATGTATAGCCGCAGGTCCACTCCCAGACGACCCCCCCCTGCCATCATTGATACCGCCACGGCTGAACGCTACGGTGTTCCGGCTACCCCCCTTCCCACCCTCCCAGAAGGTTATACCTACCCCATTCCTCCCGTAACCCTTTACGAATCTAATCCCTTAATTGGACTTGCGGTTCCCCCAAACCTACCCTTTACCCCAACCTTTACCCTACCCCCCCCTCCCGGCCGCCAAACTCCTCCACCCCGACCACCGTCTCCCCTCCTCTCTGCTCTCGCTGTCTCCGCAACACGCCCACTGTCTCCTCTCTCTCAGGCTCCGCCCACAGGAGCCCTTCCCCGCCCTCTCCTCAACTTCCAAGCTTCACCTTCAGGAGCCTCCTTCACCCTACCCCCCCCTCCCACCCGCCAAACCCCCCCACCCCGACCTCCACCTCACCTCCTCGCAGCTCCCGCTGCTTCCGCAACACAGCCTCACCTCCTCTCTCAAGCTCCGCCCTCAGGAGCACCCACAACACGCCCTATTCCTCCCCTCCTCTCTCAAGGTTCGTTCCCTGGAACTCACGCTGCCCCCGCAGCCCGCCCACTATCTCTTCTCTCTCAAACTCCGCCAGGAGCACCCTCTGCCCGATCCCGCCAAACGCCGCCACAGGCCTCCGCCCCCCCTACCCCCTCTTCTCGCCCCACACTCTACTGGGCCACTATCTCTCGCCTGCCGCGTACCACTACCCAGGCAAACTTTTTTAAAGTCTGGCGGAGAGCCTTTCCCACACTAGGATCCGCGGACCTAGTCTTTAATCCCTCCACCCTCACCGTCCGTGTGCGTCTGCCGGAGCAGGGTCTCGAACTCCTACAGAGGGAGAAACATAGTCTGGCCTCTCTGATTGGAGAGCCCATCGAGGTATCCTGCCCCCAGCCCAGACGCCCACGACAGACTGTTCAGCCAACTAATCGTCCTACTTATTTCTCCTTCGTGATAAAGGGGGTCCACCTCGAGACTCCAGTGGAAGAGATGGAAGAGGAACTGCGGAGGAGGAACATCCCGTTGGAGAGTGTCTGGCGGATCCGCAGCAGGAGGACCGACCAGCTGACCACCGTCGTCCGCGTCCGCACCTTCACCGCCCCCCACGAGGCCAGGTTCCGGGAGCTTCTGCGTGACGGGATAAGACTCTGGGGCAGGACCTATCGAGTCGAGGCCTCCAATCCCCCCCTGCCCAATCCAAGCAGTGTTCCCGTTGCCAGATTTTTGGTCACGTGGCCCGTAGTTGCACCTTCCATGTCCGCTGCGGAACCTGTGCCGGCAACCACTGGACCAGGGACTGCAGTGGCGGGACGACGCGCTGCCGGAACTGCGGCGGCAAGCATCGCGCCGGTGACAGAGGATGCCCTCAGCGTCCCTCCTCTCCGGAGTCGCTTGCCGCCACTGTCCAAGTTTACGCCGATCCATCTATTTTGCAGGCAGTGGAGATGGACACCACCAGCACCGGAGAGACGGTGAGCAGAGGCGACCTGTTGCGACTACTTTCCATCATCTTCAGCAACCTGCACCCGGCGCAGAGACAACAGGTCGCAACAATAGTGGATGACGCAGCAAAGGCGGTCCTGGGAGTCGGTGTCATGCCGATGTACTCCGGGCACTCGGTCTACCCTGTCGTCACCTCAACCTCCACCTATGCTTCCCACACCCGCGATGGCAGATAAGTCCTCTATTTCTTTTGTTAATATTAATGGTGCCGTGGGGCGTAAAAAGCCCCTTCTTGAGAACCACATAAGGGCAAAAGAGGTCGCCATTATGGGTCTGGTGGAGACCTTCTTGCGCCCGAATTCAAAGGTTAACTTGTCCTCATTTCAGGAATTCGGCACCCCAAGGACAGGCAACCGCTCGGGAGGGACGACTCTACTCATCCGTCGAGATATACCTGCCACACAGCTAACAATTCCCGCTGCCTGTGTCTCTCCCGGAAGCGAAGCAGTGATGGCTAGAATCATCCTCCAGCAACGGAAAATTAATATTTGTGTCATATACTCCAGACCTAACGTCCCCTTTCCCGTTGCACTGTTTAACCACCTATGCGGTCTTAACTCACCTTTTATTATTCTAGGAGACCTCAATGCCCGCAACACAGCCTTCAGAGACCATACCACGAACGCCAAAGGAAGAGCACTGGAAAACTGGTTGCTCGATAATGCGGCAGTAAGGCTGGATATTCCTTCCCCTACCAGCATTGGACGAGGCAGCTCTTTCCCCGATCATGCGATCGTGTCGGCCGTTCTTACGGCATACACAGGAAGCGTGACCGTGTGGGACTGCCTCACGTCCGACCACATTCCTTTTACCTTTCCCTTCTCCCTCACCACTAACCTCCCGCCCCGAACCTTCATCCGGCCTAACTTCCGCAAGACAGATTGGAATGCCTTCAACGAAGACATCAAGGCGAAGGTGGATAATATTGGCGATCTAAGAAACACCCACGACGTAGACGAGGCCCTGGAGATAATGGAGGATGCCTTTTCCACTGCCTCCAAGAAGATTCCGACCATCACCATCGACCCCTCCAAACCCCCCTTGCCACAGAACATACTGACGTTGATAAAAAACAAGAGGGCATTATTCCGTCAGTGGGTTCGGACCCGGGACCCCTGGGTAAAGATGGAATGGAATCGACTGAACGCCCACATCAAGAGAGAGCTGATAGCTCAAAAGGAAAGGAGCTGGCAGCAGGCCTGCCAAAAACTGGACTTTCGGGATGGATCCGCCTTCTGGAGGCAATTCAAATTACTAACCGGGCAATTACGGTGCAGCAGATCCTCCCTCATCGGGCCTGATGGCGAACCGATTGCGGACTCCGAAGGACAGGCGGAAGAATTCCGACGGGTCCTGTCAGAAGTATACTCCCCGCTGGAAGACCCACTGTTCCTGGAGGAACAGACCGAGAAAGTTGCTTCCCGCCTACAGGATATCGAGGAATCCCTGCTACCTAAGGATACACGTCAAATTCTCGAGGAGGACAACGACGATGTAATACGCCCCATCTCAGAAGAAGACATGATGGATGCCATGCCCAGGAGAAATAAAGCCCCCGGAGAAGATAATATTACTACGCTGCATCTCAAAAGGGCCCCCTCATGCCTTCCTCTGTTGAGGAACATTTTCAACTCGCTGCTCGCCCTTGGCTACTATCCTAGGACATGGAAGAGAACAACCATGGTGATGATAGCCAAGAAAGGCAAGGACAACAGCAGAGCCGGGAACTACAGGCCCATCAGCCTCACCAGCACGGTGGGGAAGTGGTTCGAAATGATAGTCGCCAGGAGGATGACCGACTTCTACGAAGACATAGGT
Organism: Pyrrhosoma nymphula; assembly: GCA_963573305.1. Taxonomy (NCBI): domain Eukaryota; kingdom Metazoa; phylum Arthropoda; class Insecta; order Odonata; family Coenagrionidae; genus Pyrrhosoma; species Pyrrhosoma nymphula. The sequence continues at coordinate 628,493 of CAUYRF010000001.1, forward strand.
GTCATGCCGCAACACCAATATGGCTTCAGACCCCACCGTTGCACCACTGACCCGTTAGCTCTGCTCACCAGTACCGCCATGGAAGCCATAAACAGGAACAGATACACTGCGGCTCTGTTCCTGGACATAGAAAGGGCGTTTGACAGCGTATGGCATGAAGGACTACTATATAAAATCTCAATGATGCCAGGAATGAGCCCTAACCTTCTAAGCATACTCAGCAGCTTTTTGGTGAATAGAGAAGCTAGGGTAAGGGTGGGTAAACACCACTCTGCACCCTTCCCCATTACAGCCGGCGTTCCCCAGGGTACCGTTCTTTCCCCCCTACTGTTCACTCTGTACTGCTGGGATATGCCAACAAATGAGACAGCAAAACCGGTCACCCTGTGCCAGTATGCAGATGACACTGCGCTGTGGTGTCCCGGAAGATCTCCGGAGTTGGCAACCAAACACCTTCAAGGCATGGTCTCACGCTTGGACGGATGGTTCCGAAAATGGAGGATGAAACCCAACGCTGCGAAGACTCAATTCATCATCACTAAGCCCTTAGGCAAAAGGCCTCCACCATGCACCATTCAACTGTGGAACCAACGAGTCACGGATGCAGGAACAGCGAAATACTTAGGAGTCACCATTGATCGCCACCTTACTTTCATTAAACATGTTCAGGAAGTCCGGGCAAGGTGCAGCAGGCGAAGCAACCTGATTCGTGCGGTCCGTGCTAGGGGGCGTGGGGTGTCGACGAGGTGTTGTGTACTCCTATACCGGGCTTTTGTAAGACCGGTAATGGAGTATGCGGCCCTGGCCGTCCTTCCATTGCGGCGGAACTTGCTTTCGTACGCAACCCTAGAGCGTCGGATACTGCGACAGGCCTTCGGCATGCATTACCTAACCCGGAGCAAAGCTGTATATAAACATACTAATTCTGAACCTCTCCTCCACAGGCTTTGTCGACTTCGATGCAACGCGGCCAAACGGATTGCTACCAACAACCCGGAGCTTCTACGGGAAATAATGTACAGCGGCAGTGGCCCCCTGCCGAAAATGAAAAAGACGAAGCTGTACTCCACTCCTAGATTCATCGCTGACCATCTGCACCTCTATTATCCGGACATTACCCTGCCTCCATCAGATATTCGTCCAGTTATTCCTGCACCGCATCAACTCACCATCACGCCGGGAATCCCGTTGATTCCTAGAGTGAAAAAGAAACGAAGGACCGCGGCATCAGCTGCGAACCCCCCGCCCCAAGCTCAGTGATTCCCCAGTGCAAGTGCCAGTGCTCAATATCGTGTCAAAAACACTAGCCAAAGACTAAAATTCTGAATATCTATATACCATTGTTAAGTATTAAATATATATATATCCATGTTAATTAATATCACCCAGTGCAAACCAGTGAAGTGGTCAAACCAAAGAGACAAATCAAAGATTACAAATCATCTTTATCATGTTATATATCTATCTATCCGTTGTTAATTTTCAAAGTTTATATCCGTTACTATTTATTATTTATTATCTTTTGTTACTACTTCTTTTGTTACGACCTGACGACGGTTTTCGCGGGTTTCCCGTCGTCCTTGGGCAAATGCCGGGTCAAGCCTTCCCCGCTATAATCCAGTGATAATTGTCCAGTGAAGGTGTTACCGACCCTGAAGAGGCGAAAGCCTACACCAGGGTCCACATTTGCTTTGTTATTTCTGTATTGTTACTTTGTTATCTTCTTCTATTCTCTGTACCTTGTTTTGCAAATGTGGAAATAAACACCTTGAATTGAATTGAATTACTTCTTCTGACCTTGCCTGCCTGGACTGGATCTTCGGAATCACCACGAGCGTTTCGTACGGTACGATACCTGCGACACTGGCTTGGACCACAATCAGAACTTTTTAGTTCTAATTGGCTTCATTTCTACTTCTTCTGACCTTGCCTGCCTGGACTGGATCTTCGGAATCACCACGAGCGTTTCGTACGGTAGGATACCTGCGACACTGGCTTGGACCACAATCAGAACTTTTTAGTTCTAATTGGCTTCATTTCTACTTCTTCTGACCTTGCCTGCCTGGACTGGATCTTCGGAATCACCACGAGCGTTTCGTACGGTACGATACCTGCGATACTGGCTCGGACCACAATCAGAACTTTTCAGTTCTACTTGGCTTCATCTCTACTTCTTCTGACCTTGCCTGCCTGGACTGGATCTTCGGACTCTCTCCAGGAGCGTTTCGTACGGTACGATACCTGCGACACTGGCTTGGACCACAATCAGAACTTTTTAGTTCTGGCATTTCACTGGTTAGAGGAGATTATTGAGAGACTGCACCAAAAACTATTGACCACTTTTCACGTGAAAGTTTCACGCACCATTTCGACCCCGCACCACCTGGTTTCCCCTACTCTCCCGACACCGACCCCCGCACCTCTTGGACCACGATTATTGGTTTTATTAAACAACGACGTTTTGCCGAGCGTCTCCTCCATAGGAGACGACGCCGCACTCCGTCTCACCGCCTACTCACCAGTAGGCGGTGCTATGAACGCCGACGGGAGCACTCCCAGCACCACCGTCGAGGCATTCGCCTCAACATCGATTGAAATGGCAGACGCCTCCATCGTCGTCGCTCACCCTTCAGGTGACGCATCTGAATCTGATGGCTTTTCTTATCCGAATAAATGCGTACGAAACATTACACCTATTTTTCGAGATAAGAAAAGACCATTCGTCACCTCTGCAGACGCGTCAAAGAGGGTGAAGACTCTTTCTGCTGAACCCTTTTTACAAAACCAATTTGAGGTCCTGAAGGATAACTCGCCATCCACCACTGCTGCTGAAAACAGTACTGCAAACAATGATGACACCGCCACAATGGATGCAACACCAGCACCACCTGCGCCCTCTGAGTCCGCTCAGACAAAACCAAAACCTCGTCCACCGCCTCTCGAGGTGTATGACATCGAGGATGTGCACGCCTTCCGCGCCCTCGTCCGAAGGAGCGTGAAGGATCAGACCTTCTCCATTTCGTATGGAGACACCATGGCAAGAGTCTACCTCAAAACGGAGGAGGACTTCTTATCGCTGAAGGCCGTTCTCGCGGCCGCCGATGCACAAGTTTCTACTTGGGGTGTTGGTGATGAAAGGACGACGTCCTTCGAGATTCGCGGTCTGTCACGCCGCCATACCACCGACATCATCACAGAAGACTTGAAGGATATGGGTATCCTGGTGCGCAGAGCACGTCAAATCTTACACGACGGACGCCCTTCAGGTTTCTTCGTGGTCGCCATCACGCCCACGGAGGACTGGCCCATCGGCTCCATCAAAAGATTAAAGAACATCGCAAACCAACGCGTCACGGTCCGCCTCCACAACTTCCGCGGACCGCAGATGTGCCACCGTTGCTGCGGTTTCTTCCACGGCAGCTTCCATTGCTCCCGTCTTCCACGCTGCATGGAGTGCGCTGGGCACCATTTCACCAAGGATGCACCTCCACGGTGAAGAAGTGCACCAATTGTGAGAAGGCGCATCCAGCGTACTCTCCCGAGTGCGCCAAGCGCAGCGCTGCGAAGGCAGAGGAAAACATCAAGAAATCGAAGAAGACGGCGGCACAGACGCCTTCTTCTCAACAGAAGGTGCACAAGCAACCGGCGACACCACAACAACAAGGGGAAACCGCACAACGACCAGATGCTCCACAAATGCAGAGGGAGACCGCGAGTCTCGGCACGCAGAATGCGTGGGGCCGTGGAAACGCCCCCCGCCAACAGCCAAATCAACGCCCGACTCCGAGAAAGCGCTTGGAAATTCCTCACGTGGAGCAGTTTCCAGGTCTTCCGGAGCCTTCACCTCTTCCTTCAGAGACCGCAGCGTCCGTTCGCGTCCCACTGCGTGACGCGAAGAGACGCATACCTCCCAAGGTGCATCAACTCCGGGAACCGGAATCGCCGACGGCCCTTCTTGGGGCCCAAGCATCATCATCCGCTGATCCCATTGCCACTCTCTTCACGAGATTGGCAAGCATCACTGCTGCTGTTCAGCAGCAACTACTTCTTCTTTCGGAAGTAATCAACACACTTCCCTCTCTACTAGCTCTCCATGGCGGACACCCCTAGACGGAGACAGCTCGCGTTCGCCTGTTGGAATGCAGGCGGCGCCATCGTCCGCAAGTCTCCTGAGCTTCTCGCGTTCCTGGCTCGCCAGAAATGCGACGTAGCACTTCTCCAGGAGACTCATCTCTCCCCCGGAAACCGCTGGACAGTACCAGGCTTCAAAGTCTTTCGTGACGACCGCGATAGACGAGGAGGTGGCACTGCCATTCTCGTCGCCGAGCATCTGGGCGCACAGCGCGTCTCTCTTCCTAATCTCACATCCATCGAGGCCACTGCCATTCTCCTACAGTGTGCGGAAGGACCTCTCCGTCTCATCTCCGTCTACGCCCCCCCGAACCTCTCTCTCCTTCCCGCGGACCTGGATGCTGTCTTCGAGAGTAACACGCCGACGATCGACGCCGGCGATTACAACGCCAAGCACCCTGACTGGCACTCCAGGTTGCATACTCTCAGGGGCCGCATTCTCCGACGTTGGACTTCAAACAATCATCTTGCAGTAACAGCTCCTTCTACGGCCACGCACTTCTCCGAGAACGGCGCACCGGATGTTCTGGACATCGCCGTACACAGGAGCATAGCATCGGTGTTGACGGCGCGAGCGCTGCACGCTCTGGACAGCGATCATCTTCCCGTCGTTTTCAGTCTCCGACGCCGGCCGGAAGCTCTTCCCCCGCGCGTCACGCGAGACTACCGCCAGGCCGACTGGCCCCTCTTCCGTGATCGGGTGACGGAAGGCTTCCGAGACTGGGAAATTCCACCTCCGCTAGATACGCCGGAAAACATCGATGCGACATGCTCCGCTGTGACTGCGATCGTCCGTGATGCGTTCGATGCCGCAGTTCCTTCCAAGGAAATACGAAGCTGGAACCATCTTGCCCTTCCTCCTCACATCCTGGCTGACATCAGGGCGAAAAACCGTCTCCGTCGTCGCTTCCAAGCGACGCGATGCCAAGAAGACAAAGCCAGGATGAACGCTGCTCGCCACGCAGTGCGTGACACCATCGCCAAGCACCGCCAGCAGTCTTGGGAGAAGAAGCTCTCTTCCCTCTCCTTGGAGGATGGCTCCATCTGGCGTATGGCACGCGCGCTTCGCGGTGCGAGTAGCGAGGAAGCGCCACTTCGTACTCCGAACGGCACGCTCCACTCGGCGGCGGACAAGGCTTCATCGATGGCGGAATACCTGGAAGACTCCTTCCAACCGGCACCACCATCACCTGATCTTCCAGATCCTCTCCTGACGCCTGTACCTCCACCTCGCGCTCCCCTGCGACCGCGAGAACTGCATGAAGACGTTCCGGCTGTGAGCTCGCAGGACCTCTTCAGGGCCATTAAGCGACTCCGTGTGAGAAAGGCTCCAGGACCTGATGGCATCCCTAACGACGCCCTCCGACAGCTTCCGATCTCTCTGGCATCCTTTCTGCTTCTCATCTTTCAGGCGTGCCTCTCCTTAGGACATTTTCCATCTCCGTGGAAGGAGGCTCGCGTCATAACCATCCCGAAACCAGGCAAACAACCGACGAAACCTGAAAACCTACGCCCGATCTCTCTCCTTGACGGCTTTGGGAAATTATTCGAGGACATCATTCTACACCATCTCAAAGCAGTCACCGAGGACCTCAACATCCTCCCAGCTCATCAGTTCGGCTTCCGGAGCGAGCATTCCACCACGCACCAAGTCGCGCGCTTGCTGAACTTCGTAACGGAAGGCTTCAATCGTGGATATTCCACGGTTGGTGCCTTCTTCGATCTCAGCAAGGCGTTCGACCGTGTGTGGCACGAAGGTTTGCTCTGGAAGCTCTCATCATTTGGATACCCTCAATGGCTCACAAACATCGTTTCATCGTGGCTTCAGGATCGCCGCTTCCGGACGACATGGAAATCGGCGATCTCAGAAGAACGACGCATCAGAGCGGGAGTTCCGCAGGGCAGCCTTCTCTCTCCGTTGCTCTTCAACATCTATGCGGCCGACATGCCGAATGATTTCGGGAGCAATGTCATCGCTGCGCTTTACGCCGACGACGCAGCATTGCTCGCGAGATCGTCTCAACAACACATGGCATCACGATATCTTCAAAGAGCAACGGACGTGTTGATGGAGTGGTACGGTGCATGGAGACTCCTTGTCAACGAAAGCAAGACTCAGGCAATCGTCTTCTCCAAGGGACAGAAGGAACCCGGCGAAATCCTCGTCGGCGCAACGGAAGCACCTTGGAGAGACTATGTCGAGTATCTCGGCGTTATACTTGACAGGCGTCTCAACATGCACCGCCACGCCCTGAAACTCAAAGGCATCTGCGTTCATCGGAGAAACTCCATACACCCGATGCTGTCGGAACCTCTTCCACTCTGCCGCCGCATTCATCTTGTGAACGCGATTCTCAGACCTGTGTTAACATACGCATCACCAGCCTGGTATGGTCTCGCAGGAGTTCCCGCACGCAGCATTCTCGACGTAGAGGATCGGAAAAATTTCCGCGTCGCGCTACGTTACAAACCACCAAACGCGGCATTATGGGAGATTCTCAAAATGTCTCCTCTTCCCGCTGTCATCCAGAGACAGACTTCAACATTCTTTTCCACTACGGAAGCATCAAACCACGAAGAGATTCGCCACATTGGAGAAATGGAAATCTTTCCGTGGGACATCCACCCTCGGCCGTTGGCCGGCACGGGACGCCGGGAACACCAGCCGCCATCGCGCGGTAAAGGTCGGAAGAGGCGGTGACGACTCCGGCGCATCACTCCCTGAGCGTCTTCCGAAATACTGGAAGATGATTGGACGACACGTCCAAGCTATCTGAGTGCACCACAACTGAAGAGCCTTTCATCAGCGGTTTCCTAAGGAATAGGGACGCCAGGGTAAGAGTCGGCACCCGACTCTCAACACCCTTCCCCATCAAATGCGGTGTTCCGCAGGGAACCGTTCTGTCCCCCCTCTTATTCACCCTATACTGCTGGGACATGCCAAATGACACAAGAGCCAATCCAGTTACTCTATGCCTGTACGCCGACGACACGGCACTATGGTGTACAGGAAGATCTCCCGAAACGGCCACAAACAATCTTCAGGCCATGGTAAAGAAGGTGGAACATTGGCTCAGACGATGGAGACTAAAACCTAACGCAGAGAAGACCCAGCTCCTCATTGGTAAACCACTATGCAAGAAGCCTACCAGTTGCAGCATTCAACTTGGGAATCAGCGGGTGTATGAAGCAGAGGCAGCCAAATACCTTGGAGTCACAGTAGATAGGAATTTCACTTTTATAAAACATGTAAACGAAATCCGAGCGAGGTGCAGCAGACGGGCTAACCTGATACGCGCGGTCTACGCAAGAGGGCGTGGAGTTTCAGTGAGGTGCAGCGTGCTCTTGTACCGGTATTTTGTGAGACCGGTCATGGAGTACGCTGCCCTCGCCGTCCTCCCTTTAAGACGGAACTTGATGCCGTACGCCACTCTGGAGCGTCGGATCCTGCGTCAGGTCTCCGGACTGCACTACCGGACTGGGAACAAATCTGTCTACCTAATTACTAATACTGAACCTATCCTCCACAGGCTATGCCGTCTACGGTGCAATGCAGCACGTCGTATCGCCATCAACAATCCGGGACTACTCCAAGAAATATTATCCAGAGGCAGAGGACCTTTACCGAAGGCCAACAAGAACAAACTCTACTCGACACCACGATTCATCAACGACCATCTGCACCTGTATTACCCAGACATCAGCCTCCCACCAGCTGACATCCGGCCCAGCGTTCCTGCACCACCAAATTTAACCATCACGCCGGGCTTACTGCTTATCCCTAAGAAGAGTGAGAAGCCGAAAAAGTGATTCCCTAGTGATATCCCAGTGATTTTCGTCAAAAACAATCAAAAACTATATATACGTATTCTTATCCCAGTGATTTACCCTAGTGATATCCCAGTGATTTTCGTCAAAAACAATCAAAAACTATATATACGTATTCTTATCCCAGTGATTTACAGCCAAAGACTATAGAACTCAATCCATATATATAAATATATTTTATCTTTTACACACTATAACTGTTAACTTTCAAAAATCTAAAACTGTTATTTTATTGTTATTTTATTGTTATTGTTACTTATTGTTACTTGTTACGACCTGACGACGGTTTTTGCGGGTTTCCCGTCGTCCTAGGGCAAATGCCAGGTCAAGCTCTTCCCGCACATCTACCCAGTGATACACAATCCAGTGAAAGGTGCATTCCTACCCTGAAGAGGCGCAAAGCCTACAGCAGGGTCCACATTTGCGTTGTTATTTCTGTCTTGTTATTTTGTTGTTACTCTTCTATTCTCTGTATCTTTTTGTTGATCTTATTGTTGTTATTCTTCTATTTTCTCTGTATTTGCAAATGTGGAAATAAACACTTTTTTGAATTGAAGAGCCTTTTGAGAGCTGGTCAGTTGAAAGTCTACGGAATTTTTCGTAGCAATTACCACTGTGTTCTTTTTAGTTCTAATTGGCTTCATTTCTACTTCTTCTGACCGTGCCGTCCTGGACTGGATCTTCGGAATCACCACGAGCGTCTCGTACGGTACGATACCTGCGATACTGTCTCGGACCACAATCAGAACATTTCAGTTCTACTTGGCTTCATCTCTACATCTTCTGACCGTGCATGCTTGGATTGGATCTTCTGACTCTCACCACGAGCGTCTCGTACGGTACGATACCTGCGATACTGTCTCGGACCACAATCAGAACTTTTCAGTTCTACTTGGCTTCATCTCTACATCTTCGGACGGTGCATGCCTGGACTGGATCTTCGGAATCACCACGAGCGTTTCGTACGGTACGATACCTGCGATACTGGCTCGGACCACAATCAGAACTTTTTAGTTCTACTTGGCTTCATCTCTACTTCTTCTGACCTTGCCTGCCTGGACTGGATCTTCGGAATCACCACGAGCGTTTCGTACGGTACGATACCTGCGATACTGGCTCGGACCACAATCAGAACTTTTCAGTTCTACTTGGCTTCATCTCTACTTCTTCTGACCTTGCCTGCCTGGACTGGATCTTCGGAATCACCACGAGCGTTTCGTACGGTACGATACCTGCGATACTGGCTCGGACCACAATCAGAACTTTTCAGTTCTACTTGGCTTCATCTCTACTTCTTCTGACCTTGCCTGCCTGGACTGGATCTTCGGAATCACCACGAGCGTTTCGTACGGTACGATACCTGCGATACTGGCTCGGACCACAATCAGAACTTTTTAGTTCTACTTGGCTTCATCTCTACTTCTTCTGACCTTGCCTGCCTGGACTGGATCTTCGGAATCACCACGAGCGTTTCGTACGGTACGATACCTGCGATACTGGCTCGGACCACAATCAGAACTTTTCAGTTCTACTTGGCTTCATCTCTACATCTTCTGACCGTGCATGCCTGGACTGGATCTTCTGACTCTCACCACGAGCGTTTCGTACGGTAGGATACCTGCGACACTGGCTTGGACCACAATCAGAACTTTTTAGTTCTACTTGGCTTCATCTCTACTTCTTCTGACCTTGCCTGCCTGGACTGGATCTTCGGAATCACCACGAGCGTTTCGTACGGTACGATACCTGCGATACTGGCTCGGACCACAATCAGAACTTTTTAGTTCTACTTGGCTTCATCTCTACTTCTTCTGACCTTGCCTGCCTGGACTGGATCTTCGGAATCACCACGAGCGTTTCGTACGGTACGATACCTGCGATACTGGCTCGGACCACAATCAGAACTTTTCAGTTCTACTTGGCTTCATCTCTACATCTTCTGACCGTGCATGCCTGGACTGGATCTTCTGACTCTCACCACGAGCGTTTCGTACGGTAGGATACCTGCGACACTGGCTTGGACCACAATCAGAACTTTTTAGTTCTACTTGGCTTCATTTCTACTTCTTCTGACCTTGCCTGCCTGGACTGGATCTTCGGAATCACCACGAGCGTTTCGTACGGTACGATACCTGCGATACTGGCTCGGACCACAATCAGAACTTTTCAGTTCTACTTGGCTTCATCTCTACATCTTCTGACCTTGCCTGCCTGGACTGGATCTTCGGACTCTCTCCAGGAGCGTTTTGTACGGAAGGATACCTGCGACACTGGCTTGGACCACAATCAGAACTTTTTAGTTCTACTTGGCTTCATTTCTGTTTCTTCTGACCTTGCCGTCCTGGACTGGATCTTCGGAATCACCACGAGCGTTTCGTACGGTACGATACCTGCGATACTGGCTCGGACCACAATCAGAACTTTTTAGTTCTAATTGGCTTCATTTCTACTTCTTCTGACCTTGCCGTCCTGGACTGGATCTTCGGAATCACCACGAGCGTTTCGTACGGTACGATACCTGCGATACTGGCTCGGACCACAATCAGAACTTTTCAGTTCTACTTGGCTTCATCTCTACTTCTTCTGACCTTGCCTGCCTGGACTGGATCTTCGGACTCTCTCCAGGAGCGTTTCGTATGTTACGATACCTGCGATACTGGCTCGGACCACAATCAGAACTTTTTAGTTCTAATTGGCTTCATTTCTACTTCTTCTGACCTTGCCGTCCTGGACTGGATCTTCGGAATCACCACGAGCGTTTCGTACGGTACGATACCTGCGATACTGGCTCGGACCACAATCAGAACTTTTCAGTTCTACTTGGCTTCATCTCTACTTCTTCTGACCTTGCCTGCCTGGACTGGATCTTCGGACTCTCTCCAGGAGCGTTTCGTACGTTACGATACCTGCGATACTGGCTCGGACCACAATCAGAACTTTTCAGTTCTACTTGGCTTCATCTCTACTTCTTCTGACCTTGCCTGCCTGGACTGGATCTTCGGAATCACCACGAGCGTTTCGTACGGTACGATACCTGCGATACTGGCTCGGACCACAATCAGAACTTTTTAGTTCTACTTGGCTTCATTTCTGTTTCTTCTGACCTTGCCGTCCTGGACTGGATCTTCGGAATCACCACGAGCGTTTCGTACGGTACGATACCTGCGATACTGGCTCGGACCACAATCAGAACTTTTTAGTTCTACTTGGCTTCATCTCTACTTCTTCTGACCTTGCCTTCCTGGACTGGATCTTCGGAATCACCACGAGCGTTTCGTACGGTACGATACCTGCGATACTGGCTCGGACCACAATCAGAACTTTTCAGTTCTACTTGGCTTCATCTCTACTTCTTCTGACCTTGCCTGCCTGGACTGGATCTTCGGACTCTCTCCAGGAGCGTTTCGTACGGAAGGATACCTTCGACACTGGCTTGGACCACAATCAGAACTTTTTAGTTCTAATTGGCTTCATTTCTGTTTCTTCTGACCTTACCGTCCTGGACTGGATCTTCGGAATCACCACGAGCGTTTCGTACGGTACGATACCTGCGATACTGGCTCGGACCACAATCAGAACTTTTTAGTTCTACTTGGCTTCATCTCTACTTCTTCTGACCTTGCCGTCCTGGACTGGATCTTCGGAATCACCACGAGCGTTTCGTACGGTACGATACCTGCGATACTGGCTCGGACCACAATCAGAACTTTTTAGTTCTACTTGGCTTCATTTCTGTTTCTTCTGACCTTGCCGTCCTGGACTGGATCTTCGGAATCACCACGAGCGTTTCGTACGGTACGATACCTGCGATACTGGCTCGGACCACAATCAGAACTTTTTAGTTCTACTTGGCTTCATCTCTACTTCTTCTGACCTTGCCTGCCTGGACTGGATCTTCGGACTCTCTCCAGGAGCGTTTCGTACGTTACGATACCTGCGATACTGGCTCGGACCACAATCAGAACTTTTTAGTTCTAATTGGCTTCATTTCTACTTCTTCTGACCTTGCCGTCCTGGACTGGATCTTCGGAATCACCACGAGCGTTTCGTACGGTACGATACCTGCGATACTGGCTCGGACCACAATCAGAACTTTTCAGTTTTACTTGGCTTCATCTCTACTTCTTCTGACCTTGCCTGCCTGGACTGGATCTTCGGACTCTCTCCAGGAGCGTTTCGTACGGAAGGATACCTGCGACACTGGCTTGGACCACAATCAGAACTTTTTAGTTCTAATTGGCTTCATTTCTGTTTCTTCTGACCTTACCGTCCTGGACTGGATCTTCGGAATCACCACGAGCGTTTCGTACGGTACGATACCTGCGATACTGGCTTGGACCACAATCAGAACTTTTCAGTGCTACTTGGCTTCATCTCTACTTCTTCTGACCTTGCCTGCCTGGACTGGATCTTCGGACTCTCTCCAGGAGCGTTTCGTACGGAAGGATACCTGCGACACTGGCTTGGACCACAATCAGAACTTTTTAGTTCTAATTGGCTTCATTTCTGTTTCTTCTGACCTTACCGTCCTGGACTGGATCTTCGGAATCACCACGAGCGTTTCGTACGGTACGATACCTGCGATACTGGCTCGGACCACAATCAGAACTTTTCAGTTCTACTTGGCTTCATCTCTACATCTTCTGACCGTGCATGCCTGGACTGGATCTTCTGACTCTCACCACGAGCGTTTCGTACGGTAGGATACCTGCGACACTGGCTTGGACCACAATCAGAACTTTTTAGTTCTACTTGGCTTCATTTCTACTTCTTCTGACCTTGCCTGCCTGGACTGGATCTTCGGAATCACCACGAGCGTTTCGTACGGTACGATACCTGCGATACTGGCTCGGACCACAATCAGAACTTTTCAGTTCTACTTGGCTTCATCTCTACATCTTCTGACCTTGCCTGCCTGGACTGGATCTTCGGACTCTCTCCAGGAGCGTTTTGTACGGAAGGATACCTGCGACACTGGCTTGGACCACAATCAGAACTTTTTAGTTCTACTTGGCTTCATTTCTGTTTCTTCTGACCTTGCCGTCCTGGACTGGATCTTCGGAATCACCACGAGCGTTTCGTACGGTACGATACCTGCGATACTGGCTCGGACCACAATCAGAACTTTTTAGTTCTAATTGGCTTCATTTCTACTTCTTCTGACCTTGCCGTCCTGGACTGGATCTTCGGAATCACCACGAGCGTTTCGTACGGTACGATACCTGCGATACTGGCTCGGACCACAATCAGAACTTTTCAGTTCTACTTGGCTTCATCTCTACTTCTTCTGACCTTGCCTGCCTGGACTGGATCTTCGGACTCTCTCCAGGAGCGTTTCGTACGTTACGATACCTGCGATACTGGCTCGGACCACAATCAGAACTTTTTAGTTCTAATTGGCTTCATTTCTACTTCTTCTGACCTTGCCGTCCTGGACTGGATCTTCGGAATCACCACGAGCGTTTCGTACGGTACGATACCTGCGATACTGGCTCGGACCACAATCAGAACTTTTCAGTTCTACTTGGCTTCATCTCTACTTCTCCTGACCTTGCCTGCCTGGACTGGATCTTCGGACTCTCTCCAGGAGCGTTTCGTACGTTACGATACCTGCGATACTGGCTCGGACCACAATCAGAACTTTTCAGTTCTACTTGGCTTCATCTCTACTTCTTCTGACCTTGCCTGCCTGGACTGGATCTTCGGACTCTCTCCAGGAGCGTTTCGTACGTTACGATACCTGCGATACTGGCTCGGACCACAATCAGAACTTTTTAGTTCTAATTGGCTTCATTTCTACTTCTTCTGACCTTGCCTTCCTGGACTGGATCTTCGGAATCACCACGAGCGTTTCGTACGGTAGGATACCTGCGACACTGGCTTGGACCACAATCAGAACTTTTTAGTTCTACTTGGTTTCATTTCTGTTTCTTCTGACCTTGCCGTCCTGGACTGGATCTTCGGAATCACCACGAGCGTTTCGTACGGTACGATACCTGCGATACTGGCTCGGACCACAATCAGAACTTTTTAGTTCTACTTGGCTTCATCTCTACTTCTTCTGACCTTGCCGTCCTGGACTGGATCTTCGGAATCACCACGAGCGTTTCGTACGGTACGATACCTGCGATACTGGCTCGGACCACAATCAGAACTTTTCAGTTCTACTTGGCTTCATCTCTACTTCTTCTGACCTTGCCTGCCTGGACTGGATCTTCGGACTCTCTCCAGGAGCGTTTCGTACGGAAGGATACCTGCGACACTGGCTTGGACCACAATCAGAACTTTTTAGTTCTAATTGGCTTCATTTCTGTTTCTTCTGACCTTACCGTCCTGGACTGGAACTTCGGAATCACCACGAGCGTTTCGTACGGTACGATACCTGCGATACTGGCTCGGACCACAATCAGAACTTTTTAGTTCTACTTGGCTTCATCTCTACTTCTTCTGACCTTGCCGTCCTGGACTGGATCTTCGGAATCACCACGAGCGTTTCGTACGGTACGATACCTGCGATACTGGCTCGGACCACAATCAGAACTTTTCAGTTCTACTTGGCTTCATCTCTACTTCTTCTGACCTTGCCTGCCTGGACTGGATCTTCGGACTCTCTCCAGGAGCGTTTCGTACGGAAGGATACCTGCGACACTGGCTTGGACCACAATCAGAACTTTTTAGTTCTAATTGGCTTCATTTCTGTTTCTTCTGACCTTACCGTCCTGGACTGGATCTTCGGAATCACCACGAGCGTTTCGTACGGTACGATACCTGCGATACTGGCTTGGACCACAATCAGAACTTTTCAGTGCTACTTGGCTTCATCTCTACTTCTTCTGACCTTGCCTGCCTGGACTGGATCTTCGGACTCTCTCCAGGAGCGTTTCGTACGGAAGGATACCTGCGACACTGGCTTGGACCACAATCAGAACTTTTTAGTTCTAATTGGCTTCATTTCTGTTTCTTCTGACCTTACCGTCCTGGACTGGATCTTCGGAATCACCACGAGCGTTTCGTACGGTACGATACCTGCGATACTGGCTCGGACCACAATCAGAACTTTTCAGTTCTACTTGGCTTCATCTCTACATCTTCTGACCGTGCATGCCTGGACTGGATCTTCTGACTCTCACCACGAGCGTTTCGTATCTACATCTACATCTACATATTACCCTGCGAGCCACCTCTAGGGTGTTTGGCAGGGGGTGACAAGTCACCAAAATGCAGCATGCAAGCGGAACGCCACATGCACACCGCACGGTCATGAATATTAAGGATAACTAAAAACCATCATACAGCATGCAAGAGAATCCCCACATGCACGCCACACATGTACGATGACGCATAAAATACTACATGATACTTAAGAGGGCAATCTGCCTATGAAGCTAGATCATGCAAAACATGCTGTTAGAATCACCATAAAACTCCGCAAACATGCTTTAAGAAATACATAAGTTAGTAAGCTACACTACCAGTCAACTAATCTATTTCTAAGTCCTTACACAGCCGTTATAGTCTCTTATCGCTCGCGGAAAAAACGACATTTTGAATCTATCTGTTCTACAGTCTATCTCTCTTATTTTATTTTTATGATCTAATCTACCATAGTACGTTGGCGGTCGTAAAATATGATCAACTTCGTCGGAAAATAAACTACTCTTGAATTTACATAATAGATTTAGTCTTGTTTTCAATCTACGGTCTGACAGTGATTCCCATCCGAGTTGTTCTAAGAGGTCAGTAACACTAACAAGACTATCGTAACGGCTTTTCACGTACCTGGCTGCTCTTCTCTGTACACGTTCTAACTCTGTTTTTAAGCCTGTTTCATGAGGATCCCAAACACTGGAAGCATATTCTAAATGGGGTCTAACGAGGGAGAAGTAGCTTATTTCTCTCACTTTGTCGTCGCACTTGCCTAGAATTCTTTTAACAAATCCCAATTTACGATTAGCTTGACCTGTTATTTCCCGAATATGTTTATTCCACGATAGATCATTATTGAGCCTAACTCCGAGATATTTTACGGATTCTACCGTCTCTAATTGGGTATCCTGAATGAAATAGCTCTGTTGTGGGGAGTTATTTTTCCCCCAGAATTTCATTACTACGCATTTTTTCAAATTTAACTCTAGCTGCCACGCATCGCACCATGCTTTGATTGCAGTAAGGTCTTTCGTTAGTTTATCCTTATCTTCACTGCTACGGATTTCCCTGTATACTACAGCGTCGTCTGCAAATAATCGAACTTTACTGTCTATTATGTCACCAATATCGTTGATATAGAGTAGGAAGAGGAGTGGGCCTATGACACTACCCTGAGGGACGCCAGATGTGACTCTAACTTCGTTGGAGGCTACGCCGTCTAATACTACTCTTTGCACGCGATCGCTCAAAAGTTCTCTGATCCAGGAAATTACATCATCGTCTAGGCCGTATGATTTTAGTTTTACTAATAACTTATCGTGGGGCACTTTATCAAATGCTTTTTTGAAATCAAGAAAAATCGCGTCCACTGGAATGTTGTCCTCTCCGGAGACTAAAATATCGTGGGCAAACAGCGCTAACTGAGTTTCGCATGATCTACCTTTCCTGAATCCGTGTTGAGTTCTCATTAACAAGTTATGCGTGTCTAGGTGTTTCATTACTGAGCTGACAACAATGTGTTCAAGGATTTTGCATGAAATGGACGTTAAAGATATCGGTCTGTAATTACATGGCTGTTCCTTGTCTCCACTTTTGAATATGGGCGTTACATTGGCAATTTTCCAGTCATTTGGTACTCCGTGTTGCTTTATGGATTTTGTGAATATTAGCTGCAAGTAGGGGGCAATTTCTGACGCTAGTTCTTTATACACGCGAGAAGGGATTTCGTCTGGACCAGGTGACTTATTTGGACTGAGCAATTTCAATAAAATTTCTATTCCGTGAGCACTAATATCAAGGGGAGGCATCTTTCGTATGCAGTGATTATCAACCGCCACGGATGAATTCTCAGATGACTCGGTGAACACGCTCTTGAAGTAGGAATTTAATAAATTGGCTTTATCGGAACTGTTTGTTAACACATCTCCATTATCGTTTCTTAGCGAACAAACGGTAGATCTTTTACCTTGAACTTCCCTAACATAGGACCAAAATGCTTTTGGGTCATCCCGTAACTGCTCTACAAGTGTTTTCCTTTTAAAATTCGTGAATGCATTTCTGAACGCTTCCTTTGTAGCGGCTTTAGACAACTTATATGTATTAATTATTAACTCTCGATCACTAGGAGACACATCATGAATGATTTTTTTCATCTTAGCATGGCACGCTCTCTGTCGCCTTAATGATTTTCTGACTTCCGCGTCATACCATCTCGGTTCGCTACCTTCTTTTTTTATTTTACTAGGGATATATCTTTTGATTCCTGAATTTATGAGCGAAAGAAAAACTTTCCAAGTCCCTTCTACATTTAATTCCATTACTGATTTTTGAAACACGGGAAAAGCATTTTTCAGATTACTCTTGAACCCATCAAAATCAGCCCTTTTAAATATGAAAACTTTTCGTTCTCGTTTAAAACTTTTTGCGATATTTAAAGAAAACTTAGCTGTTACTGCCCTATGATCACTGATTCCCTCGACGGTGCTCACATTTATTACCTGATGTGGTATATTTGTCGCTAACAAATCAAGAATATTTTCTCCTCTGTTAGGAGCGGAAGCTATTTGAAGCAATGCGTTTGATGAAAAAGCGTGCAGTAACGCCTCGCAGATGACCCTATCTCTCCCACAGGGGATGGAGCTATAGGTCTTCCAATCTATAGAGGGTAAGTTGAAATCTCCGCCTAATATCAGATTTCTATCAGGATATTTGGATACTATGCTGTTTATTTGGGTTTCAAAATCTAAAATTGATGTTATATCTGTGTTTGGTGGTCTATAGTACGAGCATACAAATATAGTTTTCGATTTAGGACATTTAATTGAACACCACACAGATTCAACGCTGGTCTCCGGTAAGGTTTCCGCTTGGCTGACAATTGAATTCTTTACAGCTACAAATACTCCGCCTCCAGCTCGGTTAACTCTATCTTTCCTATAAACGGTGAAAGATTTTGGGAAGACTTCACTGTCTGAATCATCATCTGTAAGCCAACTTTCTGTTCCTATAATGACGTTACACTTCGTACTATGAATTAAATGGTGGAATTCAGGAATCTTATTTCTTAAACTACGGCAATTAATTACTGCCACGACTATTACTTCATCACTAATATTATTGCAATTTGGGAGTATTTTCGATTCGCTCTTTCCGATTAATTTATTTTTAGGCCCTGTATTCCTACTTCCGGGCAATGCAGAATTTTTTATCTCACTTTTTAAATGACTTGAATCTACTGACCTCTGATTTCCCGTTTTTGTCTCACCAACTGACCTACTACCTTTCCTTCCATTGACATTATGACGCAGCTGACGTTTCCCATGCTTAAAGGTACTAAATTTTTTATTGGAAATTAGTGATGCTGAGCCTGACACGCTGCTTTTCCTTTCTATTAATCTATTCTGATTTCTGGAGGAACTTCTGTTACTAAAAACTTTAGAATTTACCCCTTTATTTATCGACCCATTATAAGCACTACACTCTGGCCTTCTCTCTACTCTAAAAAGACCTACAGTGCTCAAATATACTACTCGCTACACATCTAGCTGACTCGGCCGTGTAGTGGACTCCCGAACGGTTCAGAGGGGTCCGACACGATCGGATTGCCGGCCTAAGGTCCACAAAGGAGGCTCCGATGTCCGTGCAGAAACGTATGGTACGATACCTGCGATACTGGCTCGGACCACAATCAGAACTTTTTAGTTCTAATTGGCTTCATTTCTACTTTTTCTGACCTTGCCGTCCTGGACTGGATCTTCGGAATCACCACGAGCGTTTCGTACGGTACGATACCTGCGATACTGGCTCGGACCACAATCAGAACTTTTTAGTTCTACTTGGCTTCATCTCTACTTCTTCTGACCTTGCCGTCCTGGACTGGATCTTCGGAATCACCACGAGCGTTTCGTACGGTACGATACCTGCGATACTGGCTCGGACCACAATCAGAACTTTTCAGTTCTACTTGGCTTCATCTCTACTTCTTCTGACCTTGCCTGCCTGGACTGGATCTTCGGACTCTCTCCAGGAGCGTTTCGTACGGAAGGATACCTGCGACACTGGCTTGGACCACAATCAGAACTTTTTAGTTCTAATTGGCTTCATTTCTGTTTCTTCTGACCTTACCGTCCTGGACTGGATCTTCGGAATCACCACGAGCGTTTCGTACGGTACGATACCTGCGATACTGGCTTGGACCACAATCAGAACTTTTCAGTGCTACTTGGCTTCATCTCTACTTCTTCTGACCTTGCCTGCCTGGACTGGATCTTCGGACTCTCTCCAGGAGCGTTTCGTACGGAAGGATACCTGCGACACTGGCTTGGACCACAATCAGAACTTTTTAGTTCTAATTGGCTTCATTTCTGTTTCTTCTGACCTTACCGTCCTGGACTGGATCTTCGGAATCACCACGAGCGTTTCGTACGGTACGATACCTGCGATACTGGCTCGGACCACAATCAGAACTTTTCAGTTCTACTTGGCTTCATCTCTACATCTTCTGACCGTGCATGCCTGGACTGGATCTTCTGACTCTCACCACGAGCGTTTCGTATCTACATCTACATCTACATATTACCCTGCGAGCCACCTCTAGGGTGTTTGGCAGGGGGTGACAAGTCACCAAAATGCAGCATGCAAGCGGAACGCCACATGCACACCGCACGGTCATGAATATTAAGGATAACTAAAAACCATCATACAGCATGCAAGAGAATCCCCACATGCACGCCACACATGTACGATGACGCATAAAATACTACATGATACTTAAGAGGGCAATCTGCCTATGAAGCTAGATCATGCAAAACATGCTGTTAGAATCACCATAAAACTCCGCAAACATGCTTTAAGAAATACATAAGTTAGTAAGCTACACTACCAGTCAACTAATCTATTTCTAAGTCCTTACACAGCCGTTATAGTCTCTTATCGCTCGCGGAAAAAACGACATTTTGAATCTATCTGTTCTACAGTCTATCTCTCTTATTTTATTTTTATGATCTAATCTACCATAGTACGTTGGCGGTCGTAAAATATGATCAACTTCGTCGGAAAATAAACTACTCTTGAATTTACATAATAGATTTAGTCTTGTTTTCAATCTACGGTCTGACAGTGATTCCCATCCGAGTTGTTCTAAGAGGTCAGTAACACTAACAAGACTATCGTAACGGCTTTTCACGTACCTGGCTGCTCTTCTCTGTACACGTTCTAACTCTGTTTTTAAGCCTGTTTCATGAGGATCCCAAACACTGGAAGCATATTCTAAATGGGGTCTAACGAGGGAGAAGTAGCTTATTTCTCTCACTTTGTCGTCGCACTTGCCTAGAATTCTTTTAACAAATCCCAATTTACGATTAGCTTGACCTGTTATTTCCCGAATATGTTTATTCCACGATAGATCATTATTGAGCCTAACTCCGAGATATTTTACGGATTCTACCGTCTCTAATTGGGTATCCTGAATGAAATAGCTCTGTTGTGGGGAGTTATTTTTCCCCCAGAATTTCATTACTACGCATTTTTTCAAATTTAACTCTAGCTGCCACGCATCGCACCATGCTTTGATTGCAGTAAGGTCTTTCGTTAGTTTATCCTTATCTTCACTGCTACGGATTTCCCTGTATACTACAGCGTCGTCTGCAAATAATCGAACTTTACTGTCTATTATGTCACCAATATCGTTGATATAGAGTAGGAAGAGGAGTGGGCCTATGACACTACCCTGAGGGACGCCAGATGTGACTCTAACTTCGTTGGAGGCTACGCCGTCTAATACTACTCTTTGCACGCGATCGCTCAAAAGTTCTCTGATCCAGGAAATTACATCATCGTCTAGGCCGTATGATTTTAGTTTTACTAATAACTTATCGTGGGGCACTTTATCAAATGCTTTTTTGAAATCAAGAAAAATCGCGTCCACTGGAATGTTGTCCTCTCCGGAGACTAAAATATCGTGGGCAAACAGCGCTAACTGAGTTTCGCATGATCTACCTTTCCTGAATCCGTGTTGAGTTCTCATTAACAAGTTATGCGTGTCTAGGTGTTTCATTACTGAGCTGACAACAATGTGTTCAAGGATTTTGCATGAAATGGACGTTAAAGATATCGGTCTGTAATTACATGGCTGTTCCTTGTCTCCACTTTTGAATATGGGCGTTACATTGGCAATTTTCCAGTCATTTGGTACTCCGTGTTGCTTTATGGATTTTGTGAATATTAGCTGCAAGTAGGGGGCAATTTCTGACGCTAGTTCTTTATACACGCGAGAAGGGATTTCGTCTGGACCAGGTGACTTATTTGGACTGAGCAATTTCAATAAAATTTCTATTCCGTGAGCACTAATATCAAGGGGAGGCATCTTTCGTATGCAGTGATTATCAACCGCCACGGATGAATTCTCAGATGACTCGGTGAACACGCTCTTGAAGTAGGAATTTAATAAATTGGCTTTATCGGAACTGTTTGTTAACACATCTCCATTATCGTTTCTTAGCGAACAAACGGTAGATCTTTTACCTTGAACTTCCCTAACATAGGACCAAAATGCTTTTGGGTCATCCCGTAACTGCTCTACAAGTGTTTTCCTTTTAAAATTCGTGAATGCATTTCTGAACGCTTCCTTTGTAGCGGCTTTAGACAACTTATATGTATTAATTATTAACTCTCGATCACTAGGAGACACATCATGAATGATTTTTTTCATCTTAGCATGGCACGCTCTCTGTCGCCTTAATGATTTTCTGACTTCCGCGTCATACCATCTCGGTTCGCTACCTTCTTTTTTTATTTTACTAGGGATATATCTTTTGATTCCTGAATTTATGAGCGAAAGAAAAACTTTCCAAGTCCCTTCTACATTTAATTCCATTACTGATTTTTGAAACACGGGAAAAGCATTTTTCAGATTACTCTTGAACCCATCAAAATCAGCCCTTTTAAATATGAAAACTTTTCGTTCTCGTTTAAAACTTTTTGCGATATTTAAAGAAAACTTAGCTGTTACTGCCCTATGATCACTGATTCCCTCGACGGTGCTCACATTTATTACCTGATGTGGTATATTTGTCGCTAACAAATCAAGAATATTTTCTCCTCTGTTAGGAGCGGAAGCTATTTGAAGCAATGCGTTTGATGAAAAAGCGTGCAGTAACGCCTCGCAGATGACCCTATCTCTCCCACAGGGGATGGAGCTATAGGTCTTCCAATCTATAGAGGGTAAGTTGAAATCTCCGCCTAATATCAGATTTCTATCAGGATATTTGGATACTATGCTGTTTATTTGGGTTTCAAAATCTAAAATTGATGTTATATCTGTGTTTGGTGGTCTATAGTACGAGCATACAAATATAGTTTTCGATTTAGGACATTTAATTGAACACCACACAGATTCAACGCTGGTCTCCGGTAAGGTTTCCGCTTGGCTGACAATTGAATTCTTTACAGCTACAAATACTCCGCCTCCAGCTCGGTTAACTCTATCTTTCCTATAAACGGTGAAAGATTTTGGGAAGACTTCACTGTCTGAATCATCATCTGTAAGCCAACTTTCTGTTCCTATAATGACGTTACACTTCGTACTATGAATTAAATGGTGGAATTCAGGAATCTTATTTCTTAAACTACGGCAATTAATTACTGCCACGACTATTACTTCATCACTAATATTATTGCAATTTGGGAGTATTTTCGATTCGCTCTTTCCGATTAATTTATTTTTAGGCCCTGTATTCCTACTTCCGGGCAATGCAGAATTTTTTATCTCACTTTTTAAATGACTTGAATCTACTGACCTCTGATTTCCCGTTTTTGTCTCACCAACTGACCTACTACCTTTCCTTCCATTGACATTATGACGCAGCTGACGTTTCCCATGCTTAAAGGTACTAAATTTTTTATTGGAAATTAGTGATGCTGAGCCTGACACGCTGCTTTTCCTTTCTATTAATCTATTCTGATTTCTGGAGGAACTTCTGTTACTAAAAACTTTAGAATTTACCCCTTTATTTATCGACCCATTATAAGCACTACACTCTGGCCTTCTCTCTACTCTAAAAAGACCTACAGTGCTCAAATATACTACTCGCTACACATCTAGCTGACTCGGCCGTGTAGTGGACTCCCGAACGGTTCAGAGGGGTCCGACACGATCGGATTGCCGGCCTAAGGTCCACGAAGGAGGCTCCGATGTCCGTGCAGAAACGTATGGTACGATACCTGCGATACTGGCTCGGACCACAATCAGAACTTTTTAGTTCTAATTGGCTTCATTTCTACTTTTTCTGACCTTGCCGTCCTGGACTGGATCTTCGGAATCACCACGAGCGTTTCGTACGGTACGATACCTGCGATACTGGCTCGGACCACAATCAGAACTTTTCAGTTCTACTTGGCTTCATCTCTACTTCTTCTGACCTTGCCTGCCTGGACTGGATCTTCGGACTCTCTCCAGGAGCGTTTCGTACGGAACGATACCTGCGACACTGGCTTGGACCACAATCAGAACTTTTTAGTTCTAATTGGCTTCATTTCTACTTCTTCTGACCTTGACTGGATCTTCGGAATCACCACGAGCGTTTCGTACGGTACGATACCTGCGATACTGTCTCGGACCACAATCAGAACTTTTCAGTTAGCTGGTAAAGTTACATCGACGCTTAATCGCCTCGCTACTTCTGCTTTACTGTCACCACGTACACGCTTACGCAAGATATCGACCCTCGCTTCTTTTTTGGACTTTGATAAACGGACACAGAACACGGACGACGCCTCACGCAGGGGCGTCGCCCCTATGTCGCTTCTCGGCGAGACTCAGCACGCTGAGCGCTCTGACTTTGAAATGGATGCTTCCCAGGAGATGGACTCCACTCCTGCTCCCTCCAATGATACGGAACACAGCCACACCTCTGGGGAAGGCTTTACCGTTGTGAGATCCGCAGGATCCCGCAGGACCACGCCCATATACTCAAATGATGCCTCTCCCTTCCTAACATTGAAGGAAGCCAGCCTGAAACGGCGACGCGTGTCGGATGACACGGCTGATCCTATTGTCACGGCCAACCGCTACTCTGCGATTGCTCCTGAGGTTACTCAGATTACTGCACCGTCAGAGGGCATGGAAGCGCAGGCTTCACCCGCCGCTTCTTCCTCGCCAGCGCCGCCTGGCGTGCCTGCTCAAAAACCTAAGAAAAACCGCCCACCGGCCATCGTCGTATACGACGTTAAGAGCGCCAAGGGTCTTCGCGAGTTCGTGAAGGCGAACGTGAAGGACCAGGCCTTTACTCTTGCGAGCGGCGAAGGCCTCACGAGAGTGCAGGTGAAGACGGAAGAAGACTTCCGTGCACTCCGTACGGCCCTAACAGGGGCCGACGCTCAATTTATCACCTGGGCTATTGGCGAGGAAAGAACAACCGCTTTCCAGATTAGAGGTCTCTCATCACAGCATGAGCCGGATGATATCCTCCAGGACATGGGCATTGTCGCCCGGAAGATCCGCCAACTCCGTCAGGGGAAGGTTAAGATCGGCGTCTTTGTTGTCTCTATCGCACCGAGTGCGGAATGGACAATCGGCCGCATCAAGGGCATACGCTCGGTGGCAAACGCTCTGTGCTCCTTCCGTCTTTACAGACACAAGGAGCCACAGATGTGCTACCGATGCAGCCGCTTCGATCACGGGTCAACCTGGTGTTGCGCCTTACCGCGATGCTTCAAGTGTGCGGGAGATCACACGGGAACTGACTGCACTGCGGACAGATCATTTGCGCGTTGCTGCAATTGCGGTGGAGCGCACATTGCGTGTTCCCGCGACTGCCCGAAGTGGCAGGCGAACATGGCTCTCCGGACGAAGGCTGCGGAGGCGAAAGCCTCTGGAAAGAAATCGCCTGTGCATAAAGAGAAAAAGACGACATCCAACTCCTCTGACGCACCACAGCGTACACCATCTCTGGGTGTGCAGAACCCGTGGA
Organism: Pyrrhosoma nymphula; assembly: GCA_963573305.1. NCBI lineage: Eukaryota > Metazoa > Arthropoda > Insecta > Odonata > Coenagrionidae > Pyrrhosoma > Pyrrhosoma nymphula. The sequence goes on from CAUYRF010000001.1 coordinate 653,566, forward strand.
AGACGGGCGTTCAACGGCAGGGACCGGCCGGCCGACGATGCGTCCGCGTCTCCAAGTTCCATCTCCCGTGGATCCCGACACCTTTCCCGCTCTCTCTTCTCTTCCGCAGGCTACTGCTCTTCTCCAGGAAACCGCGGAATCGATCCAGGTTCCCCTGAGAGCTGTCCAACAACAAATCCGCACCGCTGCTGCACTCGCTTCCAGTCCTGGCACATCCTCCACGGTCCCTATCAGGACCAAAAAGGAGACGGCACTCGCCGCGCTCCTTGCGCTCACCGAGAGTCTGCAGACTCAGATGCTGACCTTCTCAGCCACGCTCCAACAGCTTCCAACCATCCTGCAACAGCTTGATGGATAGACACCGGAACGCCAGAAAGACGCTCTCCATAGCCTGCTGGAATGCAGGTGGTGCCGTGGTGCGGAAGACTCCGGAGCTTCTCGAATTTCTGTCTCGACAGAAATGCGAGATAGCTTTGGTGCAGGAGACATGGCTGAGAAGCAACGCGAGGTGGACGGTACCGGGTTACCAAGTCTTCCGGGATGACAGAAGCACTCATGGTGGAGGAACGGCAATACTGGTGGCTGTCGGAATAACGGCGCAGAGATTCCTGTTACCGCAGTTGGCAACCCTGGAGGCGACGGCGATCACGCTCGAGTGCGTGGGAGGTTCTGCTCTAAGGATCGTCTCCGCATACTCTCCACCGGGGAAGATTCTTCCTTCCCGGGACCTGGAAGCGATCTTCGGAGATGGCGTGCCGACAATCGCGGGGGGCGATTACAACGCGAAGCATCCTGACTGGTCGTCGCTCGTCGTGAACTGGAAAGGACATCGCTTGCGGAATTGGACGCAGCAGAACGGAGTGATCGTAGTGGCGCCGTCCATGCCGACGCACTACAGCCGCGGAGGTTTCGGCGACGTCCTCGACATCGCCCTGCATCAGCATCTGAGCAGCGTTCTTTCTGCAGCGGTCATTCCGGCTCTCGACAGCGATCATCTCCCGGTCATCTTTCGTCTCGGAAGCCGACCAGTCATCGCCCCCGCTATAGTCGTGCAGGATCTCTCACGCGCCGACTGGGATGTCTACCGCCAGTCGGTAACCGACAATCTCCAGCCGTTTGCCCGTGATCCTCTCGTGTCTGCTGTGAAGATCGACCAGCAATGCGACGCCGTCACGCGCGCCATTACCGCCGCCATGGAAGTCGCCGTGCCGAAGAAAACCGTTCGCCCGTGGAACCACCTCCAGCTACCGCCAGAGATCGTACGGAACATCCGGCGAAAGAATGCTCTTCGGAAGATCTTCCAGGAAACGCGCTGCCCAGACGACAAATCTCGTCTCAACACGGCGCAGCACCGTCTTCGGGAGGACATTGCGGCCTTCCGGGAGGAGTCTTGGGAGAAGAAGATCGCATCTCTTTCGACGGAGGATGGTTCACTCTGGCGTATGGCGAGGACTCTTCGTCGCAATGGCACAGAAGAAGCTCCGCTCCGCACCGCGACCGGTCATCTTTTTTCAGATGGCGAAAAGGCGACTCACATGGCGGCGTATCTTGAGGCTTCTTTCACCACCGCACCGGCAGACCCAGGGACACCTGATCCACTCCAGGAGGATGTACTGCTCCCGCGGACACCGAACATCGTCTTGGAGCATGAGGAAGAGGTTCCGCGCGCATGCTCGCAGGACCTTCTCAGGGCCGTGAAGCAGCTGAGACAGAAGAAAGCACCAGGACCCGACGGGATCGTCAACGAGGCGCTGCGGCACATGCCAGTGTCGTTAGCGCACGTTCTGTTGACGATATTCAACGCCTGCCTCCTGCTGGGACACTTTCCTGATGCGTGGAAACGTGCGAGAGTAATCTGCATCCCAAAACCGGGAAAAACTCGCACCGCTCCTGAGAACTTCCGTCCCATCTCTCTCCTGAACACCATGGGAAAACTGTTTGAGAAGTTCATCCTGGAGCATCTCAAAAGGACATCGGACGCATTAAACATCCTCCCGCACCATCAATTTGGTTTCCGGGAAGAGCATTCCACCATCCACCAGCTTTCTCGGGTTCTGAGCTTCGTCGCGGACGCGAGGAATTGGAGGCACACCACGGTCGGCGTCTTTTTCGACATTTCTAAGGCGTTCGACTGTGTGTGGCATACCGGTCTTCTGCACAAACTTCAGAGTTTCGGATACCCGAGATGGCTGGTGTCATTAATTCGATCCTGGCTCCATGGACGCAGTTTTTTCGTGGCATGGGGAAGAGCTGTTTCCGCGCATCGCCCAATCTCAGCAGGAGTTCCTCAGGGAAGTGTCCTTTCACCTCTTCTGTTCAGCATCTTCACCGCTGACATGCCTTCTGACTTCGGCCTGCACACGATGGTGGCTCTCTACGCAGATGATGCTGCTCTTCTTTCGAGATCTGCCAACAATCACCGTGCATCCGCGTATCTCCAACGGGCGGTCGACGAGTTGGTCTCGTGGTACGCCACCTGGTGATTTTCGTTGAACACGAAAAAGACGCAGGCGATCTTCTTCCCGAGGCGACCACGAGACCCTGGCGAGATCCTCGTTGGACACGAGGAGATACCGTGGAGGACATCGGTAGAGTACCTGGGAGTTACTCTCGACAAGACGCTCCGATTCAGACAGCACGCCACCATCGTTGCGCAGCGGATGTATGCACGCCGTCGAGACATCAATTGCATCCTCGGACACGCCCACCTGCCTCTCCGAACGCGCTTGCTCCTGTGGAAACTGCTACTTCGACCGATTCTGACATACGCCGCACCTGCTTGGAGTGGATTTCTCTCGAATCCTTCCAAGAGAATCATCGAAGTAGCAGATCGCTCAGCACTCCGATCTGTCTTACGACTCGGATGGATGCCGCACAATGAAGCACTCTACATCATCGCGAAAGAGGAACCGCTCCACCTTCTTCTCCGACGCCTGACATCTCAGTTCCTGGAACGGTCTTCTACCTCCAGTTTTGAAGAGCTCCAACGACTTGCTGTACATAACGTGATGCCATGGGACACTCTTCCTCACCCCCGTGCCGGGACCGGAGATTCAACGGATCTTCCGCCCTCCAAGCGCCGTCGCATCCAATAATGCGAAGGACAACGGACTCGCACTTTGGGCCCTGGAGAAGGCCTTCGACTTCCGAATCCTGTAAACGGAGAAGGAAGATAGGGGCGTGACGTCCCCGGAAGAAGATTCGCATCGCGTTATGGAACATTTCCTAGGAGCCTTCCAGAGCTGGAGGGAAGAGTACCGTTTCTTTTCGAAACGGTCATCACAATCTGTCTTTTCAGTTCTACTTGGCTTCATCTCTACATCTTCTGACCGTGCATGCCTGGACTGGATCTTCTGACTCTCACCACGAGCGTTTCGTACGGTATGATACCTGCGATACTGGCTCGGACCACAATCAGAACTTTTCAGTTCTACTTGGCTTCATCTCTACTTCTTCTGACCTTGCCTGCCTGGACTGGATCTTCGGACTCTCTCCAGGAGCGTTTCGTACGGTACGATACCTGCGACACTGGCTTGGACCACAATCAGAACTTTTTAGTTCTAATTGGCTTCATTTCTACTTCTTCTGACCTTGCCGTCCTGGACTGGATCTTCGGAATCACCACGAGCGTTTCGTACGGTACGATACCTGCGATACTGGCTCGGACCACAATCAGAACTTTTCAGTTCTACTTGGCTTCATCTCTACTTCTTCTGACCTTGCCTGCCTGGACTGTATCTTCGGACCCTCTCCAGGAGCGTTTCGTACGGTACGATACCTGCGACACTGGCTTGGACCACAATCAGAACTTTTTAGTCAATTCAATTCAAAAGTTGTTTATTGCTATTGTCATACATTTTGCTAGTGATCCTTGCTGCCTTGCAGCTTTTTATCAGAGATTGCTTTTTTTTTTACTTAAAGCTTTTGCTCTGTGTCCTGCTTCTATTTCTACCATTTGTAGAGGCTACCCTTGCCCCTAGTTTTCCAACACCCTTTCGGGTCTTTTGTGTTTGTCTGTTTCTAGTATTTTATTTTTGCCCAGGTGGTTTAATTTTTTTAAGCTACTTTCATGTAGCTTATTGTAATATGTTTTTGCCAGCTGATGGATAATCGATTTTATATTTTCGATTCCTGATTTTGTATACAGCGTATCATTGCCTTTATAGTATGGGGTGTGGAATATTGATCGTAGTATTTTCCTTTCTGTCACTTCTAATTTTTTCTGTGCTCCCTTGTTTAGCATTCCTGCCCAGGCTGGTGTGGCATATAAGAACTTAGGTCTAATGAACGTTTCATATATCATTTTTTTTATTTTTTCTGGGGTGGCGTTATTGTTAATTATGGGCGATAGGGAGGATCTTGATCCTATTGCCTGTCCAATTACATTTTGCACCTGCTTGTTGAAGTTTAATTTGCAATCAAGTGTAATTCCTAAATATTTTGCTGTGTCTCGCCAGCCGATCGGTTGTTGTTTTATTCGGATGCATGGGCACATCGGTGTCTCTATCTTTGGCCTGGTGAATTTGATGGCTTGTGTCTTGTTTGTGTTAATTTTTAATCTCCATTTACTGTACCAATTGACTACTTCATCTAGGTAAATTTGGGCGTATTCAGCAGCAAGCTCTATATTTTTGCTTTTCGCTAGTATAGCCGCGTCATCTGCATAGAGAACTATTCTCGTGTGCCAGTTGTCGTTGTCTATAGGGAAATCTGCAGTGTATATATTAAATAACAGTGGCCCAAATATTGATCCTTGTGGTACACCTGCCGTGAGCTTTCGTTCAATGCTTTTTTCATGGCCCCACTTGACAAAAAAGTTTCTTTCGCTCAGATATGAGTTTGTCCATTTGATCATCCATTTAGGTATACCCATTTCGTCCATTTTATAAAATAAGCCGTCATGCCATACTTTGTCAAAAGCTTTGGATATGTCTAGGAAGACTCCTATTGTCATTTCCTTTTTATTAAAACCGTCAGTGATAAATTCGACTACTCGATGAACTTGATGTGTAGTCGAATGTTCTTTGCGGAATCCAAATTGTTCTTCCGGCAAAATACCGCTCGTCTCAATGTATTCCGTCACATAGGGTACCACGACTCTTTCTAGGAGTTTGCCTAGGTTGGAAAGCATTGACAGTGGCCTCATGTCATCCGGTTTTAAAGTATTACCTACTTTTTTCGGAATGCATTTAATCATGGATTTTTTCCATCTATTAGGGAAGAGTCCAGTATGTAGAGATTTATTAATTAATTTCAGCAGGTATTGTCCTGCTTCGACTGGAATTCTCTTAATTGCCTCGTTTGGTATGCCATCTTCACCAGGTGCCTTCCTATCTGGTAAATTTTTGATAATTTCTGTTAATTGTGTCAGTGAGATGATGGGAATATTATCTTTCTCACTGGTATCATCCCAGGCGGATTTATTTATTTTTATTTTAGGGGTAAATATACTAGGCTTATTCGTGCTGAAAACTTTTTCCAAGTTTTCTGCCATGATTTCCGCTTTTTCTCTGGCGCGGAAGATTTTCTCTTTTCCGTTTACAAGGGCCGGGTCGCGGGGTGGGATTTTTTTTAGAGATCTAGCAATTTTCCATATGGAGCCATCTTTTACATTCATGCTTGAAAGCTGATCGGTCCACCTTTCCTCCCTCAGCTTTTTAACAGCCATTTTTATTTCTTTATTTATGGCTCGGACTTTGTTTTTAATATGATTAGTGCCTATTTGTTTATATCTCTTTCTCAGATAATTTCGTTCAGTTATTTTGATCTTAATATCATCATTAATTTTTATTTCGTCTGCAGTTTTCCTGTTCTTTTTAGGTATTGCTGTTTGCATTCCTTGGATTATTGATTTTTCGATGACTTCTGCCATTTTGTCGATATCTTTTTCATCGCCTTTATTTTCCTCGATATAATCTGCGATGGTCTTCCTGTATAACTTCCAGTCGGCGAGTCCATAGCAATATCTTTTCCCCTGATCTGGAAGTGTTATAGGGGCCGTTCCGATGTAGATAAGTACCGGGAAGTGGTCACTACTCAAGTCATTGGTAGTGTGTGCTTTTGCCGGTCTCCTGAGTCCCTTTGTCAATGCCATGTCAATAACACTATTCCCAAGCATTCGAGTTGGTTCGTTCGGCGCTAATATCTTCAATTTATTAATTTGTGTCCAATTATACAATTTTCGTCCATTTGCATTTTCTCGTGGGCAGTTCCATTGCACGTGTTTGGAGTTAAAATCTCCGCCAATCACAGTTGGAGTGTTGTCATTAATTAAAACCTTGAACTCCTCCTCTTCGAATTTTCTGCTTGGCGGTAGATAGCAGGAATATATATTTACTTCCCCTATTTCTGTTATAATTTTCACGCCGACTGCTTCCAGGTTCGTCATAATGTCAATTAGCAAGTCATCTGATCTTATGTTGTCCTTAGTTAAAACTGCAACGCCACCCCTAGCTCTTTGTCCAGCAGCTATTGCTTTGTCCTTTCTCTTGACCTTGTATCCTGGTACTTCCCAATTATTTTCTTTTCTGAGGTGGGTTTCGGATACAAGGCAAACGTCTACGGAGTGCTTCCTTAAGAAGTTAGCAAGCTCCGGTGTCTTGTTTTTTACGTCACCGTTTGCGTTCCACAGTGACATGACCATTGACTTCTTTTTGTTTTTATTATTCATCATTGTTTAAGGCAGAAGTCATCAGGATGCCCGTTATTTTTGTCATCATCTGTTGAAACATAATCATTTGTTGTTGCATCATGTCCCCAAGCATTTTGATGGCGTTTAAAATTTCCCTCATTCCATTTCCTTCGCCCGTGGTTTCTTTACCTTGGGATTCCTCTGTCTTTTTCTTTGTGTTATTATGTCCCTCTCTGTTTTCACAGCCATTATTGAATTGCGCTGCCGGTTTATCATTACTTTCGGCTTTTTTATCTCTTTGCCTCTTTTCCCATGCATTTTCTTTCGGCGGCGGGGCAGGTTGAATGTTATCTCTATTGTTTTTGTTTGTCGGACCGCTTTTCATTTGCTTCCCAGTTTCTCGCTTCTTTTTAAGTTTTTCCTCTGCTGCCTTATATGAAGGGCACTCGTTAGAGTGAGCTTCATGTGGACCTCCACAGTTGCAGCATTTTACTTGTTCTGTCTTGGGACAGTTTATCCCTTCATGGTCACCTGCACACCTGTAGCAGCGTGGTAGCGCTTGGCAGTAGCGTGACCCGTGACCGTATTGATTACAGCGATAGCAGCGCTGGGGGTATTTATATATGTATTCCGATATGCTTATTGGATGACTGCATATTTATTTTATTTTTTCAATATCTTTTGCTTTGAATTTTTCTCCACGTTGTATAGTTATTACATATATGTCTTTTCTTTGCTTGGAGATGGTCTTCACATCAACACAGGGGATGTGTGCTTCCGTGAGTTCTTCCTTGATAAAATCGGTATCAATGCCCTCATCCAAGCCATGGATAACATATCTTGTCACCCCTTCGCCCTTAGCGGCCCAAGTATGGTTAAGTGCTCCATTGGATTCTAAGAAGCTCTTGACTATTTTATAGTCGTCTTTGGTTTTAAGTTGCAACTTAGAGCCTTCCGGCACTTTCTTAGTGACGAATGATTTATCTATCACCATCTCTCTTACTTTTTTAATAAAGTCTGTCATGTTGGAGATATTATAGATAATAATGGCGGCTGGCCATTTTGATCTAGGCGTTTTATTACTTGGAGTTTTAGCTCCAGAGCTCGTGGCAGGTGCAGGTTCATTTTCACGGTCAGGCAAATCTATTAGAGCCCCGTACTGATTTCTAATTTCCAGCGCGCAGTTGTTTTGTGGCTGGATGGTCGGCGGCGTGTTTTTTCTCTTCCTTTTTCCACGCACTTTTTCAATTGTTTCGAATATGCCAGCGTGACTTTCGCTGTCTTCATGTCCCTCAACGAACACAATATTATCTTCATTATGGATGTCCACAATGTTTTCTATTGTGGCATGTCTAGTCAGGGTACTCTGAGTATTCCCATCGTTAATTTCTTCTGCAGGGCTCGTCTGGCTCTTTGCGTCATTCTTATCCGAAAATAGAATATTGTGTATGCTTTTCGGCAATAAAGTTGGCGATGTTTGAATGTCGCCGCTGTCCATTCCTTTTTCCGAGGTTTTACTCGTAATGTCAATAGTTCTATTTTTTAGGCGGGGATCGTGCCTGGTCTGGTACACGTTCTTTACTGGTGAACGAAACATGCTGTTTTTCCTGGGGGGAGAGTCTCCCTACCCACTGTCCTATGGGGAAAGGAATCTGTGGGAAACCCACACGGGCCCTCCGAACCGATCCGACTGGCTAGCAGTACGGGCACAGTTGGCCTGACCCAGGTTTCCCCCTATCCTACTCTCTATGCCCTACCGAGGGGACCCGCCTGGTTCCCCTGGGAGTGCAAGGAGGTTCACCCCTTTCGGGGGCCCTCTTCCCAGGTTTCCCAGACGAGACAACCGAAGGGACCTCGCGACTTAACAGGCGCCCTGCGGGAGTGAGAACAAAGTACTTAGTTAGCTTTGCCCCCCGCAGGCCCTGTAACACGCGATGTAGCTGGTTAGACTCTCCCCTTGTCAGTGTGAGTGAGATTCTAAGAATCTCGGTGTCCAGTTCGTCCACTGCCCAGTAGTTAGGAGCGTGTCCAGGTTCCAGTTTGTCCACTGCCCGTCCGGTACGTGTCCAGCTCGTAGCCAGCAGCGAAACCATCAGCCAATAGAAGCCGGCCGCCGAAGTCAAATTCAAGTTCGATTCAAATTTACGATTTTTACAGATTTGCACATGTATTTATATAATTTACAACAATAGCCCCCGCTTTAGGATTTCTCCTCTTCAGGGTTTGTCAATTACATTTTGATTGTTTTAATTTATACAATTGAGCGTGTAGCAGATTAGGTTGTAGTATTATTTAATCAGGAACTCTTTTCATCCGGGATGGCTTAATGGCCTGGCATTTGCCCGAGGCGCGAGGGAAACCGGCAAAACCTCGCGCAGACCGCCGTGTTATGCAGATGTTGATGTAGATTAATCAGGATAGAGGTTGCTTTGGATGTTGTCGCGTTTCCGTTGATCTTGGTGATTTTGGGTCCGGTGTGAAAGGTTTCATCGTCATTGGTTCTGTTGTCTGGTTCCGGCCAATGCCTGTGTCGTGGAGAATGCGGAGATTAATATTCATATATACAATTTTACAATTTTTATAGTATCTAGCCAATCAGGAATTGTTGTTATGTACAGGTTAAATTATGCATCAAATTAATAAATTAAAATTATAGTTATTTGCCCATCGTCCATTGAAGTTTGAAAAAGCATGAAGAATAGAACAATTTATGTATTGATTTAAGTTTAGAGAATCATTATTTACACATGCATATTTACAGGTTAAATTTTCGGTTTTTTTAGGGCAAAGGAAATAAGAGAATTTATAAATATAGTAGAATATATACAAGATGCGTATTTCAGCAGTTAATAATTATAGCCTGAGAGGCATTGTCAGTTTAATTAATAAATATCTCAGCCAGTTTATGTAGCCGTCGTCCTCTCCACGGCTGTGAACTGTGAGTTCCATGAGTACACCGCCTGGACGGAGTACCCAAGGACCTCACGTGCCGCTGCGTCCAGGAACTCAGCTGCCGACGTCCGCTCCGCCGGGTGAAGGTTCGCCAGCAGGAGGCTCAGCAAGCGGAGAAGGTCCTTTTTGGAGACCGTCTCCTCTGGTGTTTCGTCCGTATCTGTGAAAGGAGGAGGAGGACACGAGATTACGGGTGTTGCCTTGCCCAGCACTGCCGGCTCCTTAGGGCGCTGAGGGCACCGAAAGTCACCGGAGTGATGCTCGCCGCCGCAGTTGGCGCATTTGAGAGTCTCCGCTTTGCATCCTGCGGAACGGTGACTCATCCCGCATCGTGCGCAGCGGAGATCTTTCCTGCACTCATGTGTCAGGTGGTCGAAACCATGACACCTGTGGCATTGAGCTGGCTGGGCACGTGGTGGACGGGAGGGTTCCACGCGGTATCTTTTCCCGTAGGAAATGACACCCTCGTGAAGCAGGCGGTGGATGGATTCCTGGTCCCTTGTGATGACCCTCATCAGGGTCGTTGGTCTGCCCGTCCGCCGCGCGGTGACCCGGTACACCTTCATTTCCTCGGTGTCGAATCCGGCAAACGACAGGCTCTCCCGCATGTCCTCCTCCGAAGTCCCCGTGTCCACTCCTCGGATGACCACTGAAAAAGAAGAAGACGTAGATTTCTTATTAGCTGCCACCTGAGCGGGAGGCTTGCGCACGGAGACGCAGCACTTCTCGCCCAGGCGGTGGTCCAATTTCTCTTTCTCCTTTCCCTCGAAGAAGTGCGCAAAAATCGCTGGAATGCGAAGTTTCGCACTCCTCTCCGTCGTGAAGACAGACACCTCTGCGCAGCGTAGGGGAGGGTAGGTGGAGGCGAGTTAGGTGTAAAAGGATTTTTGGGAGGTTTTTTTGGGAAGGGATGTAATGAACACCGAAGTGTCATTACGGAGGAAGCGGGGATCGGGTTCGGAGGTCTGCGCAGAGGTCGAGGAGGAGTAACGGAGGGGGTTGGGTGGTGAAGATAGGCAAGGAGTGAAAGAGGTGGAAGGAGTGGGGGAGGGGGAAGGAGGGGGGGGGGGGGTTTGGCGGAGGGAGCGGGTTTGGAGATGGGCAGCCGAGCCGCCGATGCCGTCTTCTTCGCCGTCGCCGGGGACTCCTGAGAGGTGGTGAGGACTCCGGTCACCTTCGCCTTCCCTTTCCTGCTGGCGATCATCCAGCTGATCCCCGAGTCGTCCGGAGACCGACTACGGGAGGACGCCATCTCTTTTTCACTTTGCCTCGTCCTCTACTTTCTCCGTCCTTCTTCTCTCTGCCTCTCGTCCTGTCGATCTGTTCTCTCTTGTCTATCTTCGATGATTCGAACTTTTTAGTTCTAATTGGCTTCATTTCTACTTCTTCTGACCTTGCCTGCCTTTACTGGATCTTCGGAATCACCACGAGCGTTTCGTACGGTACGATACCTGCGAACCTGGCTCGGACCACAATCAGAACTTTTCAGTTCTACTTGGCTTCATCTCTACATCTTCTGACCGTGCATGCCTGGACTGGATCTTCTGACTCTCACCACGAGCGTTTCGTACGGTACGATACCTGCGATACTGGCTCGGACCACAATCAGAACTTTTCAGTTCTACTTGGCTTCATCTCTACATCTTCTGACCGTGCATGCCTGGACTGGATCTTCTGACTCTCACCACGAGCGTTTCGTACGGTACGATACCTGCGATACTGGCTCGGACCACAATCAGAACTTTTTAGTTCTAATTGGCTTCATTTCTACTTCTTCTGACCTTGCCGTCCTGGACTGGATCTTCGGAATCACCACGAGCGTTTCGTACGGTACGATACCTGCGACACTGGCTTGGACCACAATCAGAACTTTTTAGTTCAAATTGGCTTCATCTCTACTTCTTCTGACCTTGCCTGCCTGGACTGGATCTTCTGAGTTTCACCACGAGCGTTTCGTACGGTACGATACCTGCGATACTGGCTCGGACCACAATCAGAACTTTTTAGTTCTACTTGGCTTCATCTCTACTTCTTCTGACCGTGCCTGCCTGGACTGGATCTTCTGACTCCCACCATGAGCGTGTCTCTTGGTTACTTTTCCGAGCCGAGCTTCCCCGATCCTATACCTACCTTGGCACTAAGGGAGTTCTCGGTGAGAGTGGCTAACCTGATCCACTTACTCATCACCTTGAAGCGTCCCTTCACCTGTGCCTTTTTCCTTAGGTCGTCTTTTCCCTCAAAACCGGGCAGAGGGCTTGTTCCTCCACTGCACGCCGCTTGCTAGGGCTCCCAATGTCAAAATTCCCATAGGACATTACCTTCCTTGAAAAACTCGGCTTGGAATATACTTCGGTATGGCATCAAACGATAGCAATCTCGACGCGTCTAGCTCCACCACCCAACCTACTCCCTCTCCGTACGAATTACCACTGCCTGATTCCTCTCCTGACCACTCCGAAGACGAAGATTCAATATTCGTCCATCCTTCCTCCGCACCTGCTAGTGATAAATCCGTGTCTTCACGGATTAGCTCATCCAAATTCATAAAAGTCACGCCAATAACCTCTCCAGTCCTGAAAAGGAAGAAAAATAGAAATCAGACCAGCAAAGACGGGAAGAGCTCGAAGGCCCTTTCCAGGGCCAATCCTGCTGTCGAAGGTAACTCTCCTGATCTGCCCAGCTCACCACTGCAACTGCAGGAAGTCATCCCTGCTGGAGCTGAAGAAGTAGTTTCCCTACGTCCTGAATCCTCCTTTGCTTGCGGGAGCAGTCAAGCTTCCCGGAACAACACTGGTGCTATTCCTAAGCGACCTAAGAATGTTCCTTCCAGCGGCTCCTTAGATCTTAATGACGTTCGGTCATCTGCTGTGGTTGGATCGGTAGTCGAACCTAACCCCTCGAGTATCCCTGAACTTCAAAAGAGTATCAGCATCACTGATAATGGCACTCAAGCTTCTAATTCTGAAACTGGCTGGACTCTGATTGAGAGGAGGTCCAAAAAATTCAGCGCCAAAAAGCAGTTCCTTCCACCTGACAATCCTGAATCTATCCCTATTATTCCCGCCCTAAATCCAAAATCCCTCCTATTCGTCTCCTTGCTTCCTCTAATTACCAAAAGCACCTTACCCAATTGATCCCTTCCCTCAACTATGCACCACGAATTAGCCTTTTCAACCAGTTCCTTTTCATTAATGCTGTATGCCCTGCAGACTACCGCACTACTAAAAAATTCCTCACCCAAAGAAACCTTCCTTACTTCACCAACCCGTTTCCCTCTGAAAAAAGAAAGGCCTTTGTACTCAAGGGTATTCCTGAATGCACATCTCCTGAACAAATTGCGCAGGATCTCGAAGAAGACGGCTTCCTGACCACCGGCGTAGTTCCAATGAAATCCCCTCCTAACCATCCTAAAAGTAGTACGATTCCAATCGATCTGGACCACTTAATATGCAGGAATGCTGACTCTGCGGCGCCGCTCCGGCCGATCAATCTCTCCCTCCATATCCAGCCCTTGAGGCCACATGACGCAAATGCTTTTTTCCACATGCCCACCCACCCAAGGATACCCACCCCGAGGTTACTTCCGCATAGCAACTCTGATGAAACGCAACTCATAAGTATCTGTGTACATACACCCCCAGGAATGCTGACTTTGCGACGTCGCCCCGGCCGATCAATCTCTCCCTCCATATCCATCCTTTGAGGCCGCATGCTTTATTCCACGTGCCAACCAGTCCAAGGAGAGCAACTCCGACGATCTCCCGTTGATGATGCGTAATTCTCCCTCCCCCCGTAACCCAACTCCCAGCTTGAATGATGAAACAACAAGTATACGTTGCAACGCTCTCCAGGTTTGCATTAGTTATGAAACATTAGTTTTGCGTCAGACTATCCCCCCTCCCAGTTCGACTTCCATCTCCACAGCTCCCATTCGAGATATATAAAGGAACGCGCAGGATGTTTTTCCAACCAATCTTAACCAGCGACAAGTGAAGTTAGTGTTTGTGTGAAGTGTCACCGTTCTTATCAACTGAAGCTTCAGGCGTCATCAAGTGATTTTCGTGGAAACGTCGGAAAAAGTAAGTAATCTTTTTTTTACAATTTTTCTATGAGTTCTATAAACGCAAAAATTTATGGATGGGTCACCGTTAATGCCCACCTTCAAACCCCGGTGAAATAACCAGAACCCCCTTTAAATGCACCCTAGGGTACTAAGGGTATAACAAAATCCTTGTCCTAGTACCGCTTTAACCTATAGCAAAAATTAGAAAGTTGATTAGGAAAACAACCCCGTTACTAAAATTTAAACAATGCGAATAGTTTCCTTTTTAGAGAGCAATTCATAGGCGAAGGTATTAGGCGGTAATCAATAGACAGAAGGTAGTCTTGTAAGAAAACTTCTTATATCTCCGTTGTTACTAGGAATTCGGGTATGGTTTAAATTTAAAAGTTGCATTGTTTTTCAATACATTTCAGATGCACCAATCGAATTTACTCCTAACCTTAAGGGTTCAGGGTTAGGGTATAGATGTACCCTTATTTGATAGAATTTCGTTTTCATATTTACGACATGCATGGGAAATAATTTTTCTTTCGTCTTGAAGAAAAAAATAAATCCCCCCCTCCCCTCTCCACTCTTTTTAGAAAATAATTTCCAAATTTAAACAAACGATTTTTTTTTTACAATTTTTCTATAAGTTCTATAAACGCAGAAATTCATGGATGGGTCACCGTCAATGCCCACCTTCGAACCCCGGTGAAATAACCAGAACCCCCTTTAAATGCACCCTAGGGTACTAAGGGTATAACAAAATCCTTGTCCTAGTACCGCTTTAACCTATAGCAAAAATTAGAAAGTTGATTAGGAAAACAACCCCGTTACTAAAATTTAAACAAAGCGAATAGTTTACTTTTTAGAGAGCAATTCATAGGCGAAGGTATTAGGCGGTAATCAATAGACAGAAGGTAGTCTTGTAAGAAAACTTCTTATATCTCCGTTGTTACTAGGAATTCGGGTATGATTTAAATTTAAAAGTTGCATTGTTTTTCAATACATTTCAGATGCACCAATCGAATTTACTCCTAACCTAAAGGATTCAGGGTTAGGGTATGGATGTACCCTTGTTTGATATAATTTCGTTTTCATATTTACGACATGCATGGGAAATAATTTTTCTTTCGTCTTGAAGAAAAAAATAAATCCCCCCTCCCCTCTCCACTCTTTTTAGAAAATAATTTCCAAATTTAACCAATCGAAGTTTTTTTTTACAATTTTTCTATAAGTTCTATAAACGCAGAAATTCATGGATGGGTCACCGTTAATGCCCACCTTCAAACCCCGGTGAAATAACCAGAACCCCCTTTAAATGCACCCTAGGGTACTAAGGGTATAACAAAATCCTTGTCCTAGTACCGCTTTAACCTATAGCAAAAATTAGAAAGTTGATTAGGAAAACAACCCCGTTACTAAAGTTTAAACAAAGCGAATAGTTTACTTTTAGAGAGCAATTCATAGGCGAAGGTATTAGGCGGTAATCAATAGACAGAAGGTAGTCTTGTAAGAAAACTTCTTATATCTCCGTTGTTACTAGGAATTCGGGTATGGTTTAAATTTAAAAGTTGCATTGTTTTTTAATACATTTCAGATGCACTAATCAAATTGACTCCTTACCCTAAGGGTTCAGGGTTAGAGTATTGATGTACCCTTATTTGATAGAATTTCGTTTTCATGTTTATTACAAAAATTGTTGGCTTTTCTACGTCATTGGTACGAAACATCGATGCAAAAATATTGGTACGGGAAACAATGACGCGGATAGAATTAGAATTTAAGAGGAAAAAAAATCTCGAAATAGGTTATCTAACTTCGAAATGACATTGAAATAAAAACAACTCGATATCGTTATTTATTCCGAGAAATCTGCGTCTTCAATAAATCTCCCCTATATCATTTGTTTATAAAGGAACCAAACGGTAGCAGAATCATCATTTCCAGCCAGGATTCCTCTGAGGAAGCTTCAGAGTTCAGCTTCTGGATACTATCAGACAGCACGAAGGATCTGTACACCAATTCGCTAAACGATTGTAAGTGTCAACCCCTTGTGTGACAGTATTTATTTAATATTTTCCCAAAAAGATTTTCTGAATATATTGTTCAAAACTAAAGATTCCACTGAGACGTGTTACGCAACATATTCTGTGTAGTATCTTTTGCATGGGCATTAGAGATAAATCTTTAGAACACACCTTTCCATTTGAAGTTATATATTGAACAACCGTTTATTTGTTTATCGATATCAAATATGTCGGTTTATTTTTGTAAAATTATTTTCTTTCCATACAGTGCACATCTGCCGGCGCTACTCTGAAAACATGGCATCAATCGCAGACATTCTCGAAAACTTTAATTCCGGGCTATACAACACCACTTACGGACATTTATACGAAAATTGTATTTGAAAATGATATCGTAAACGACGTGGGAACCTACGAGAGAATGAAAAATGTGCTAGACCAAGCCAAACGGAGACGTTTCTGTCCTTACTGTGAGGTATTTTACAGCCTAGATGAAGCTATGCCCCACGAGAATAGAAACGAACATAGACGAAACATTACTATTCAATTAGGCCGAGGTTTACAGGAGATTGAATCAGCAATCGGGTCTAGATTAAAAAACATTCTGGATAACCCCTGAGGAGGGAGAAGGTCGAGACATTATTTCATTTCTAAATGACATTAAAGATAGACTGATTGAAAAACTGAATGAGCAAGTTATTTCGAACAATGCAATAAAATTTAACCTTGTTTTGATATGTAAATTTCGGAAGAGTGAGATTGAGGAAATGGACGCCTCATTTAAGACAGTGAATAGACGCGCTTTCGCGGCAGACGAAATGGACGAAATTATCGACGTGGCATTTTCAAAATTGTTAAGAGAAAAATCGGAGTTTACAACAAAAGGATCAGGGTGGTCTCTGTCTGAGATCATTGGTCTAGAATTAAGAATCAATAAATATGTGCCATTGCGAGGATCGACATTCATAGAATTACCAGATAAAATAAAAAACACTAAATCAGTAATCAACGTGCAAAATAACGATCCGTTCTGTTTCAAATATGCAGTATGGGCAAAGAACATTGATAATCATCATCAAAGAGTTTCAAAGTACGATACACCAGCTTTTCGAATGGGCTACATATGGTCATGTGTGGAATATCCGGTCGAATTGAAAGACATTCCCAAATTCGAGCACGCAAATCACATTTCGATCAATGTATTCGGTCTAGACGATAAAAATAACGTGTACCCTATTAAGGTAGTCGAACGAGAACTTGATGATCACCGAGACTTGTTATATCTCACAAACGAGTCCACTGCGCACTATTGCTGGATAAAAAATTTCGATAGACTGGTTCACTCCCAAATTACGAGAACTAATCGAACATTCATTTGCAAACGCTGTTTCACTCATTACTACGACGAGACTAAATTGGAAGTGCACAAGCAATTGTGCAGAGGAACGGGGGCGCCGAGTAAGATCATAATGCCTGACGAGAACGAAAAAATATTGAAATTTACCAACGTAAACTATTCTTTCAGAGTACCATACGTCATTTACGCAGACTTTGAATGCCTACTCGAGAACGTGAGCACTTGCCAACCTTCACCAAACTCATCCTATACCAACAAATTTCAAAAGCACGAGCCATTTAGCTTCTGTTACATGGTGGTAACACCGGAAGGGTGTCAAACACCGTACTTGTACAGAGGACCAAACCCAACCCGAGTATTTCTAGAATGCATGAAAGAGGAGGCGAAGAAAATATTCGAGCTATACAAAAATACCGTCCCCATGAATCCGCTCACTCCCGAACAAGAGAACGCGTTTTACGAGACGACGTTATGCCACATTTGCGAGAAAGAACTGAACGCGGACAGAGTTAGAGATCACGATCATTTGAATGGACAATACAGAGGTGCGGCACATTCTTTTTGTAACTTGCAATATAAAATGCCAAAGTTCTTACCTGTATTCATCCATAACCTGTCTTCGTACGATGGGCACTTTATCGTTCGTGAACTGGACTACGATGACAGGAGAATATTTGTGATCCCAAACTCTGAAGAAAAATAAATTTCTTTTTCTAAATCTATCGAAAACAATTTTAGCATCAGATTTGTCGATACTTGTCGCTTCATGTCAGCTTCACTAGCGTCACTAGTGGCCAACTTGACCGATTTAAAATACACGCGAGAAATATTTTCCGAATTAACTAACCTGGTCAGTCGTAAAGGTGTATATCCTTACGATTACACAGATTCTATGGAAAAACTCGAAGAAAATTCGCTACCGGAAAAGATAAATTTTTATAATAGACTAAATGACGAGCACATTTCAGACGAGGACTATGAACATGCCAGAAACGTATGGACCGCTTTCAATTGTAACAATTTGGGCGATTATAGTGACGTATACTTAAAAAGTGACGTCACACTCTTGGCGGACGTTTTCGAGAATTTTAGAACCGTTTGTTTTGGTGCATACAAACTCGATCCAGCGTGGTATTATACTTCGCCGGGATTGACATTTGATGCAATGCTGAAGCATACGGAGATCGAACTCGAACTAATGACCGATTACGACATGCTTCTAATGATCGAGAAAGGAATTAGAGGAGGAATTTCCCAATGTTGTAAAAGATATTGCGAGGCGAATAATAAGTATATGGAAAATAACGATTCCGAATCCACTTCTAATTTCATTGCGTATTATGACGCGAATAACTTGTATGGATGGGCTCTATCTAGACCACTACCGTATGCAAATTTCAGATGGCTAACTCCCGATCAAATCGAGGACATAAAAAATATCGATCAAATACCAGACGATAACGAAACGGGATACATTCTTGAGGTAGATTTAGAGTATCCTCGATGCCTGCATGACAAGCATTCTGACCTCCCCCTTTGCCCCGAGAACAAAATTCCACCGGTCGGTAAACAAAAAAAACTATTGACGACTCTCGAGAACAAGACAAAATATGTAATTCACTATGTAAACTTGAAACAGGCTCTCTCACTAGGCTTGGTACTCAAAAAAGTGCACCGAGTCATTCAATTCAGTCAATCGCCTTGGTTGAAGTCATATATAGACTTAAATACCGATCGAAGAAAATTAGCCAATAATGATTTCGAGAGAGATTTCTACAAGTTGATGAACAATTCAGTCTTCGGCAAGACGATGGAGTCCTTACGTAAGAGAATTAATATGCAATTAGTGACGAATGAAAAAAAATTACAAAAATTAATTAATAAATCGACTTTTTTGGACAGAACGATTTTTACCGAGTCGTTGGTAGCCGTTCACTTGCGGAAGGCTACCATAAAAATGAACAAGCCTATATACATTGGTTTCTGCGTTTTAGATTTAAGTAAAACGCTAATGTATGATTTTCATTACGAAACTATGCTTCCAAAATATTCCGAAAAACTATCCTTGATCTATACCGATACCGACAGTTTAATTTACGATATAAAAACCAACGACATAAATGAGGACATGCTAGGTAACCTAGACGCTTTTGATACATCAAATTATCCTAAAAATCACCCTTGTTATTCCGAGAAAAACAAAAAGGTCATAGGTAAATTCAAAGACGAATGCGATGGCAAAATTATGACTCATTTCGTGGGACTAAGAAGTAAACTCTACTCGTATAAAGTCATGGGCTGTAAAGAGAAAAAGAAAGCAAAAGGAATAACTAGAGTCGTGAAAGATAAAAGTCTAAACTTTGATGATTATGTACGTTGCCTACACGAACATTCCACAGAGTTTAGAAAGATGAATGTAATTCGGAGCAGCAAACACGAGATATTTACTATTGAGATGAATAAAGTGACTCTAAACGCATTCGATGACAAACGATATGTATGCGAGGATGGGATAAATACGCTTGCTTGGGGCATTACAAAATCCCGCGAAAGAGAACACACGAAGAGGCGTTTGACGATGACGATACCTAGTATTATTAGTTCAGTATCAATCCAACAGTCGATCAGATCTTTTCATAGACGGTACTGAGAACACACAAAACTTTGATGAAATGAATCACGAAGGTAAAGATGAGAATAAATGTTCACGTTATCGCAGCAAAAACAAATCGAATTCGCTATTTTACTTGTGACTTAAGAACATCACGCATCGTATACTGAAGCGAGCCGATATAAAACAGTCCGTAAACTTCCTTGCACGATCACTCGCATACATTTGTACATCAAAGTCAAAGCGAATGTGGTTAAAATACTGGACGATTTTAAAGAAATACTCCCGAATAAAATATTGGAAGAGCTCCGAGAAAACGCGCTAAGATCTATCCTTTGAGTACGTTTTTTTTAAATAATATCTCAGTTGATGAAACAGATCAGTGTAAAGTATGACGTTACCATGGAAACATCCTTTCACCTGCATTTGCGCAGGTCCTTCTGGGTGTGGGAAGACCACATTTGTCACGAAATTTCTAGATAATCTACCGCACATGATAGATCGGGACATTGACGAAATCGTTTGGTGCTGCAGCCCAGGGAGTGAACCAAACCTATATTTACCGCGATTAAGATTTCAACACGAAATACCCTCGTTTGAGGAGTCGAGCGGCACACCGACTCTGTACGTGATAGACGATTTGATGGGTGAGGGGGGATACAGCAAAGAGGTGTGTAAATTATTCACGAGAGGGAGTCACCATTTTAACATTTCAGTATTTCTGATTACGCAAAATATTTTTTATCAAAGCCCTCTATCTAGAAACATTTCTCTGAATGCAAAGTACATTGTAACGTTTAAAAATCCTCGGGACCGGTTACAATTCGGTCACTTGGCCCGTCAGGTTTATCCCGAAAATTCACAGGATTTGGAAAGGGTATATAAAGAAGTTACGAGAGATCCGTTTGGTTATTTGGTTCTGGACCTCGGACAGGACACGGATGAGCGGTTCCGATTTCGTACTAAAATCTTTCCCGAAGACGAGGTAACTGAAGTATACATGTCCGAGTACGATGAAAAGATTAAAGAACAATAAGCATTTGCTTCACGTGTTAAAATCTGCCAAGCCTAAATTACGCTCTGCAATAGTAAAGACTTCAGATAACGAGTTAATCAAAGCCATTTGCGACTGTTGCTTGAACACGCTCAACGGGAATCACAAGTTAAACGGGAGATTAAAACATAAACTCGCCAAGCATCGTAACACTTTGAGAGCCTTGGCTTCGCGAGGTACGTGTCTCAAGAAAAAACGCGTCCTTATCGCGCAATAGGGTGGCTTTTTGCCAATGCTGCTGGGCTCCATACTAAGCGGCGTCATTGGAAGCCTTATAGGGAAATGAGTTTGCATAAAATGCTAGTCGTCAGCCCCGAGTCTTTCGAGCGAGGTAGCATGAAACGGAGAATGAATGCGTTAGATGCGGAAATGAAATCTATATTGAGCAAGAGAGGCATCAAGGATACAGACAAGTGGCACATGTACAAGCGTGTTCTGGATAAATATCTTAACACATCCTCAGACATAAAGGCGCCTATACACATTCCGATAGTGAAATCCTTGAGTCAGACCCAGTCACAAGGAAGGTTACGGGACAGTGAGGGGGAGGAAGAGGAGGAGGAGACTCGTTCAGTGAGGAAATCCTTCGCCGATGTGAAACGTGCAAACGCGAAATTGGATAGGACATGGGAGCTCATATCCGAAAGACTGGAAAAGATGGAGAAGCTGGTGCATCCACTCATAAAAACAAAATATCTAAAGGTAGAAAAGTCGACACAGCCACTGGCAAACGTAAAAAAGTCGCGAAAAAGAAAAAAATCGTGGCAAACCAAAGAATTGCCGTCACCAAGAACATTACCCAGGCGAAGCGAGCGAGAGAGAAAGCTAAAAAAATGCGGCGCAGATTGGATTACGACGTAATAGAGCAGGTATACAACGACCCCAAGCATCCAGCAAGTTTTTCAACGATGGAAAAGTTACACAAGGCTACGGGAATTGGAAGAAAGATAATTCGGGAGTGGTTGGAGGGTCAGGAGACGTACACTCGACACAAGCCCGCGAGAAAAAAGTTTGCGAGAAATCATTACGACGTGACGTATATAGACGAGTGCTGGCAGTGTGATTTGAACGATATGCGACATTTGAAAAAATTCAACAAGGGCTACGCGTACATTTTAACAGTTATTGATATATTCTCTCGTTATAGTTTCGCAAAACCGTTACGCAGTAAGAAGGCGGAAGAAATTGTAAATGCTTTCAGGGAAATATTTCGACATAGACGACCACTAAAAATTCAAAGCGATAAAGGCGGCGAATTTGTCAACTCGAAATTTAGAAATTTTCTCTCCAGTCGCGGAATAAAATTGTATACTACCAATAACCCGGATGTCAAGGCTAGTATCGTGGAACGCTTCAACCGTACTCTGAAATCTAAAATGTACAAGTACTTTACAAAATATTCGACAAATAATTACATAGATATCCTCCCTAAATTGGTTAGTAGCTATAATAAGAGCGTTCATTCGAGCACAGGTTTCGCACCAGCCAATGTTAATGAAAAGAATGCATTCGCTGTTGCTAGACGGAAGTTGTCGTCCGTGGTAAAAAAAGCTAAATTTAACGCAGGTGACTACGTGAGAATCAGCAAGGAACGGCTTCCCTTCGCGAAAGGTTATACAGCTAATTACACTAGGGAAATATTTCAAGTAACGAGCGTGGATCGAACGAGAGAGATACCCACCTACAAGTTGAAGGATCTGAACGGTGAAGATATAAGCGGTAGTTTTTACCCAGAAGAGTTAGTAAGGTTAGGGTTTCCCAAGAGACGGAATATAAGATTGAAAAAATTCTAAAACGAAGGGGACGAGGTAGAAATTTAGAGTATTTCGTAAAGTGGCTCGGATATCCCCCATCGTTCAATTCTTGGATTTTCGCTTCTTCCGTACGCAAATTATGAACGATTTTTATATCACTCTGCCTAGCGATAGTTGCAGGGAGTTTTTTTTTAACAATACTATTTCACACTATCGCACAAAATTATCGCACCGCATAGATTTAAAAAATGACGAGTGGCAGGTGGGTTTGGCCGAGATTTCCATTCCTTCGATAGATGGGACGGTTCATTCTCGACGCGTTCGAGAAGAAATTGATACTCCTCCTGAATCATTACCGGGAAATACAAATGTACCCGAAGACGATGATGTTAGAGAAGAAGAAGATACAATTGTTACTCCTCCTCCATCAAAGGATAATAGGACCCGGACCGAAGATGGGGTGGTTCGTGGTGAGATAGGTGGACCTCAGGATGAGGAGGAGGTTAGAATAAAATTAAAGAGTGGACAGTTTTTCACCATTCCAAACGGGGTTTATGACAGTGTAGCTTTTGCTTTCGCGAAACCATTCATTAGTGCTTCTATAGTTGAGAGGACAGAAATTACAAACAATGTAATGCGTTACGTAGATTTATTGAACGTGCGGAGTGGTATGGGTGGAATAGATGAACGCACATCATCCACCGGTGTGCGGATTATAAGTAAACAAGTTAAATATACGTTGTTACCCGGGACATACAACACATTCAACGAATTATTCAATAAAACTCTAGCAAACTTTAACAGTGTGCGAAAAAATAGAATAAAAGAAGATCTCGAATTATTATCGGCAGTTTTAATAATTTTAGTAGAGGAAACGTCAACTCGGGGTTTAGACAATATTGTCACGCATGCTAGGGAACTACTTCGCAGTAATAATAATAATAGAGGAAAGAGAAGTATCGTATCTAATCCCGTAAACATTTACGTTTACAGCGATTTAATAAAACCTCAACTCGTTGGCGACTCTCAGAGTCGATGTATTCGCATAATTAATATCGAAGCAGGTGCCTATCAAATATTCAACCCTATATATTATTTTCCCGTGGAGAAAAATAATATCGAGAGTGTGGAAATTCTCTTGGCAGATAAACTAGGCGAAAGAATTAATTTCCGTGCTGGGGAACAATCTTCTATTGTTGTTTTGCACTTTATAAAAAAGCGAAACAATTAGTTGGTTCATCATTGAGCATCGAGATGGCTCCGACAGCGGATCGATATTATGCCTACTATGCGAAACAGGTGGGGGGAGAGATAGGACCGACATATAGAGCATCGTATCGCATGCAGAAAGGGCGTGGCATTGGGAGTTTTCTCACAGGGTTGTGGCGTTTTGCAAAGCCTTTACTGTTTAGCGGGTTGAAGACTGTGGGGAAAGAGGCTGCGAGCGCGGGAGCCGCTGCACTCGCCGATCTAGGAACAAAACCGGTCAAGGAGATATTACGCAGTAGACTAAACGAGGCGGGGCAAAACTTGAAGCGGAAAGCCGAGGAAAAGTTGCAGAGTATGAAAGGCGGCTCAAGGATTGCGAAACGACCTCGATTGAAGAAAATAAAATCTAGCGTTGCGAAAGCAGAGCGTCATTCGTCGAGAGGGCGAAGAAGGGGAAGGAGCGTGCATAGAGATATTTTTTCATAATGACGGAGCACATGCTGAGTTCGTTGGATTTATTCCAACCTAATCCGCCCATACAGACTAACATTTTAGCAAAACGTATAGTTTCCTACAAACCCATTTCCTCGCTAGATAATGGTTCAGTTATCGAATTTTTGATCAAAGATTCTGGTGACGCGTACAAGGATTTGAACAGTATATTCCTAAGACTAAAAGTGAAACTGTGTAAGAAAAATCTCGTAGATTTTGGGGCGAGTGATGGAACTAATCAACCGGGTGTTGTCAACAATATTCTACACTCTTTATTCGAACACTGCAGTGTTTATTTCAATGGAACTTTGGTGACTCCTTCGGAGGATAATTATCAATACAGAAGCTATTTCGAAAACGTGCTAAACTATGGTGTGGATGCGAGCAGAACGCACTTGCGTAACGTTGGATGGGAATTGGACACGGGCTCGGATATCAACAAAACTGATTCCTCCAACCCCGGGTACGTGAAGCGAAAAGGTACGTTTAAAAACAGCGCGGAAGTCGAGTTATACGGAAAGTTACATGTAGACGTTTTCAATCAAACTCAATTGGTGCTCAATGGCGTAGACATTGGCATTAGATTAATGCTCTCCAACCCCAACTTCTATCTTATGGAAAAGGACGGATTGATGAGAATATTAGATGCCACCCTATACGTCCAACATTTTGACATCAATCCTTCAATATTAGTAGCGCATAATAAAATGTTAGAAAAAACCAATTGCAAATATCATTACAAACGAACGGAGATGAAAACTTTTACGATTCCCTCTGGGGGGCGAACTTTAAACATAGACAATGCCATCACCGGTAGAATTCCAAACGTTATAATATTCGCCATGGTAGATAACGAAGCGTATGCAGGCCACCTTGAAAAAAATCCGTTTGCGTTATCCCACTATTCGCTAGAAAATTTTTCTCTTTACATTAACGGTGTTCAAACACCCGCTGAAGGACTACAATGTAGCTTTACCAGTAAAAATTATTGGGCACGTGCTTATGATACTATATTCTCCGGAAGCGGAATAAAACTTTACAATAAAGGTAATCAAATAACTTACGATATGTTTGGCCACGGTTATTTTATGCTCGTATTTGACCTCACACCTGACGATTCCGGGAACGAGGACTATGTTAGTCTTGGAGATAGAGGCGTGGTTAGAATCGAAGCTAAATTCGATAGAGAATTGGATAAAACCGTGACGTGCTTGCTCTTTGCCGAATACGATGCTAGCATGGAAATAGATAAAAACAGAAACGTGATCACAAATTTTTAGTATCGACATGGATAGCGTGCAGATTGATGGGCTATTGCGAGCAAATAAAGAGTTTTGCGGAGTCTATCCTTCCGACAAATTACCTCACTCTCCGAGAAACGGTATATACGTAATAAATTTAGACCCTTCCCACTTTCCTGGGTCTCACTGGGTAGCAGTTTACATAAATGGTCTATTTGTCGAATATTTCGACTCCTACGGACTAAAACCTTTCGTTGCAAACATATTAGAATTTTTAAAACATTTCAATCTCACTCATAATCGTGTTCAGATACAAAGCTATCATTCTGACATTTGTGGAGAATACGTTTGTCTATTCGCGCTATCGAAATCACTTGGTCAAACACTACACGAATTCCTAGATCAATTTTATCATACGACTCCTCATCTCAACGATTGTCGAGCCCTCCGGCTATTTCAACACAACTTCAACGCGTTGAGGGAGAAGAGTACCTGTCACCCCCTAGCTCAACGTTGTTGTTCTAGAATAAAAAGTGGATACTTTGAGTGAAAGTGAACATTAGAGAAAAAACTCCCGAAAGATGCAGATCATCGCAGCGGTGACATTTTCAAAGGGGGGAGTGATAGAGCTCGCTGCCGTTGACGTGGATTCCAGTCGGATGTTTTGGGGTAGCTTTAAAAAGTATGGGAAGATCGTTGGTGCTGGTAAGAAGCTCAGGTTACATGACCCGCTAAACTGTGATGATGAGACGAGCTTTGACAATGGTTTCATCTCGCACGTGGAGCTACTGCCGGCATTGGAAACCATCATTGAAGGTGCCACGGCGTTGTATGCATTTAGCGAAGCTGAATGTGAATTCCTCACAGATCTCACCGGGCGTACCTTCATCTCTATGAAAAAAGAGTTGAATTCCCCCTCTCCTGAGAAATGCTCCTTCCCCGCCTTCTCCTGTCTCAATCCATGCCATAAATTAAGGAACAGTACGTGCGCATTAAGGGATGCGCATTCCTTGGCGCAGTGGTTTCAGTACAATCGTCTAAAGGTGGAAGTCGATCCTTGCCCCTCCATAGATGACAACTGCTCCCCTACCCCTCCTCCTCCAAAACCTTCATAGTGACATTATTCAATGTCCAACCATCAGTCGATATGGAACAGTCGCAAGGAGAGGTCGTGACATCTCCTCCGGCTAAGCGGAAGAGACCGGCTAATCGAATTCCTAACTTTACTTCTGACAATAAGAACATTCTCTTGCAAACCGTGTATAATTTAAATGTGGGAAGAACAAAGAGTGTCTGTGTGGGTTATGATCCCAGTAGAGGCTTTGAACCAGTAGTGCAATTTTCTCATGTGAATAAAAAAAGTCTTGTAATTAGTAGCAGTGAATCGACAAATGTTGTAAATAACCACCATCTAGTGAATGATTATTTTTCCACCGGCACAAAACAGCCGCTTTCTGTATCATTTATCTCCTTTGCAAATTTCTTTGGGAAGAGACATTTGTCAATTAAAAAAGACAATAGTTCGTTTAATTTAAATTTTGAAGAGTGGAATTATTTAAGTACACTGTCCAATTTAATAACAATTATTCTTAATAATATCTCGGTAGAGTGTGAAGTGGTAAAAGAATTTGTTTCCAGCTTTAAAACTGGAAACTTTGTCAAGCCATTGAAATGTAAATTAGATTTGGAAAGATTGGAATCTGAGATGGTACTCGTAGCGAATGAATGAAAAGTAATCATAAAGTATAGCCTCGCTATACTCTGATTACGTGTTTGTATGTGAAAAGATGTCCAATTCATATTTGAGCGAGTTGGATATTCTTTTTTGATAATTTGTCAAACCCTGGCATCGGTTAACTCCGTGTAATTTGGCAGATTAACGGGACGAGTACTTCTGTAGATTCTGATGACGATTCACTGCAATTGATGTGCAGTGAAGTAATGTCAGCAGCAAACAAATGCTGTGACATATGGCATTCATAAATCACCAACACCACTCGCGAGAGATATACTTAAGAGTATATTGTGTAAATTCTATATGAAAAACGAACTGAAATATACTTCTCAAGGATATTTACACGGGAGTTTGTAACTTATGTTAATTATGCAATTGTAACTAAAGAAATTATAATAAATTTGTAAAACTCATCCTCTGTGTTTTTATTTTTAATGAAACCCCCTATTCTCTTTAGTCGCTTCGTCTAAAATAATGATAACATTATATGACGTTATGTTTGACAAACAAAGCCTTTCTATCGACCTGGGGAAGACAGTTATGTGAGACATGATTGATTAGGGCTGCTAATAAATCATGGCTTACAAACTGTCCTTTCCATTGATACTAATTATTTGATTATTATTAAGCGAGATATAATCCATAAGGTAATGAAAAAATCCAAATCCGCGTGTATTTCAATACATATATTGACGTAGGTGGGGGGAGGGGGGCGGGTGGGTTGTAACCCTCAACTCCTCTGTCCATCGCTGTTAATTATTTATCGCAGGGATTGTTATTAAGCGAAAAAAAGCTATTATTTGGTAAAAAGCCAAAATTTCATAGGAACCAACCATATTTTGGGAAATTTTTTGAGATGGGTAGGGGAGGGGGGCGCGTGGGTTGTATCCATCAACTCCTCTGTCCATCGCTGTTAATTATTTATCGCAGGTATTGTTATTAAGCGAAAAAAAGCTATTATTTGGTAAAAAAAAAACAAAATTTAATAGGAACCAACCATATTTTGGGAAATTTTTTGAGATGGTTAGGGGGAGGGGGTAGGGAGAATTACGCATCGTCAACGGGAGATCGTCGGAGTTGCTCTCCTTGGACTGGTTGGCACGTGGAATAAAGCATGCGGCCTCAAAGGATGGATATGGAGGGAGAGATTGATCGGCCGGGGCGGTGTCGCAAAGTCAGCATTCCTGGGGGTGTATGTACACAGATACTTATGAGTTGCGTTTCATCAGAGTTGCTATGCGGAAGTAACCTCGGGGTGGGTATCCTTGGGTGGGTGGGCATGTGGAAAAAAGCATTTGCGTCATGTGGCCTCAAGGGCTGGATATGGAGGGAGAGATTGATCGGCCGGAGCGGCGTCGCAGAGTCAGCATTCCTGCATATTAAGTGGTCCAGATCGATTGGAATCGTACTACTCCTAAACCTTTCCTCTTCTTCAAACTTGCACTTGTGGACGTTTCTAAAGAGGCGGAGTTTCTGGATCTGAAAACCTACTGTGGTGTCGACATCCGAGTGGAGGAATACCTACCCTCAGAAAACCCTTCGCAATGCCTTATGTGCCTGCAGTTTGGGCATTCAAAAAACTACTGCAACCTTTCCCAAAGATGCAGACTTTGCGCCGGTCTGCATCATCGTTCTGCTTGTAATGTCACCAAACAAAGGAATTTTAAATACGCTAATTGCGGTGGCGCTCACTCTGCAATGTTCCGCCAATGTCCGTCTTTTCTGAAAGCCTACGCTGTCAAAAATGGTGAGCCTGCGCCACCAGACGCTGAAGTATTACCATTAATCGCAGAACAAGCTCCCACTCCACTACCAAACGCTTGGGACATTAACCCCCTACGCACGAGAGAACCCGAACCGACTAGTTACACCGCTCCACCTAATGTTGAAATCGACGCTGGCATAAATTCCTTAATTTTTCCTCCCCCTGAATCCAATCTCAGAAATCAACCCTTCATCCTGCCTGATATCGTGCCTCCTCCCCCTGTCGGAACTTAGGAGGATTTTCTCTATCATGACGTTCTGGCAGTTCCCCCTCCGGTGGAATTCTCACCTTTCCCCAGTCTGGCATCCACCAGTAACAACACTCCGGAAGAGCGGGCTTCACCTGTTGCTCTCACTCTTGAACACACCCCTACTCTCACTTCCACGCCACCTAACGCTCCTGAACTGGCTCTTAATGAAACATCATTTAACAATTCTCCAACCACCTCGCTTTTTAATTCTTCTGCTACACTGCCCCAAGAGACGAGCATGAATGCTATACCTCAGCCAGATAACTTGGCTCAAAGTGAAAATCACACCTTCACCCTAAACTGGCCGGAAATTATCAAGGCAACAACTGCCTCACTTGCAGCGGTAATGACTGCGCCCCCTGATCAGAGAATTAATGCTTTTCTAAACTCCTACGCTAACCTCGGTAACTCCTTTTTGAACAATGGCCAATAGAAACCATAGATCTGACTTAACTTCACAACTTACAGTCCTCTCCTGGAATTCAAATGGTATTCACTCTAAGATTGTCGACCTACACTTACTCATCTCCACTCACAACCCAGACATCATTACACTATCCGAAACACACCTCACTCCAAACAAACATCTTTTTGCTCCAGGCTACCACACATACAGACTCGATAGACACAACTCCAATTCCCAAAGTACCAATCCTGGCGGTGGCGTCGCTATTCTGGTTAAACATTCTTTTAAACATGAGCAACTCCCACACAAACACTCGAAAATAGAGCACTCTGGCATCTCCCTCACCACGGCCATTGGCCGAGTTAATATTTACAGTGCCTACCATCCACCTAAGCCAATCCAGACAGAATGGCTGGAGAAGCTTTTTTGCTATAAATCCCCAACCATTGTTTTTGGTGACATAAACTGCAAACATACTAACTGGGGATGCCGGACTTCCAACAGAAATGGATCCACACTCAACCAATACTGCGATGACAATGACCTCCAACTTCATGCTCCCTCAGAGTACACACACATCAGCTCCCGACCTGACACTGACACATCGGACATCCTTGACATTGCCCTCTCCAACCACTATCCCTATGATATCCCTTCCAAAGTCATACATCACTATTCCTCCGACCACCTTCCAGTACTTTTTTATGTGGAAGTATCCCCAGTTATCAAAATCCCCGACAGAGTAACCCACAACTGGAATAAATTCTCCGAAATCCTAAACACTTCCTCCCCGTCTTTCCCTCCTGTTTCTCCCGATCCCATGTCAATTGACTCCGCTATCAAATCCTTCACTACTCACATTCAACAATGCCTTCAGCAATCTCAACGCAACCCACCAGTCATCCCTCTCATCACTTCCTCCCTCCCCCATCACATCCTTCAATTGATCAAAGACAAAAGCAGAACACGACACTTATACCAACACACACATAACACCATCCACAAGTCAAAATTCAACGCTATTAATAAACTGCTCAAACATGAATTACACAAATTCCGCTCTTCCACTTGGAACGACAAAATTAAATCCCTCTCTACAAATGACAATACACTATGGAAATTCACACGCACACTACAAAACACCACCAAAACCACGCCCCCACTCATTGTAAATAACAAGGTACTCAACACGGACGCCGGGAGAGGAGAAGCTTTTGCTACTCGCATGCTCTCGGCTTTCTCCCGGCTGCCCGATGACTCCGAAAATGATACTGAATCTGCGATATCTTCTGATATATTATCCCTCGCACTTACTCCGACCTCTGAACCATTCTCCTGCACCTTTCACGACGTCAAATTGATTATTAATAGTCTCCCCAACAAATGCTCCTCAGGCACTGACCATATTTCCCCGAAAGCAACAAAACTCCTTACTCCTCAACATATCGAATACCTCACCAAAATCCTAAACGCATGCTTATTTGCTGCAATATTTCCCGATGCTTGGAAGACATCAATTATTGTAATGATACCGAAACCAAAGAAAATACTGTCTGACGTCTCCAACTATAGACCCATCTCTCTGACATGCACTTTCGCAAAAATCTACGAAAGGCTGATTCTTAGGCAACTACAGAGACTTCCCTTTCCTCTCTTCAGAGAGGAGCAGTTCGGCTTCGCTGCTCGGACTTCCACAGTACACCAAATCAATAGGCTAACTGAGTACGTCACCTCCGGCTTCAACTCCAAGATGGTCACATCTGCAGTCTTTCTCGATATTAGCCAGGCCTTCGACAAGGTCTGGCACGATGGCATTATCTCAAAACTCTACAACTTGAACATCCCAAACCACATCATCAAATTAATTCAATCCTTCCCCACCGGCCGATTCTTTCAAATTAAGCATAACAAATTTCTCTCAGACGTACACCCTATCCACACAGGCGTTCCGCAGGGCGCCGTTCTCAGCCCTACACTCTTCAATATGTACACCAACGACTTCCCCACTTCTGACGGCACCAAACTCTTCCTATATGCTGACGATGCCACCATCGCGACTCGCAGTTGGTGGCCTGAGAAAAATGCAGACATCCTACAGTCACATCTGGATCTCATCGAAGAGTGGCTTGATGACTGGAAACTACAAATGAATCCGTCTAAATGTGCCAAAGTGTGCTTCACCTTTAAGTCAACTAAGAGAGATAACTTTCCATTAACCCTCTACAGTAAATTTATTCCACAAAAGCTTGAAGCCACTTTTCTTGGAGTTACGTTGGATGAAAAACTATCCTTCGCCGCACACTCTGAAAAAATTCTTGCCTCTGTACAAAACGCCAAAAAAGCCCTTCATCCATTGCTCCATTACAATAGCCCCACTTCCATAAACAACAAACTCAGAATTTTCTTCAACATCCTTCTCCCAAAAATGCTGTACGCCGTCCCTGTCTGGATTACATTAAACAAAACGTGCAAAAAAAACCTCCAAAAGTTTCTTGACCAAACTGCAAGGTAACTTTCCGGCTCCCCCTGGTTCATATCCTACGCCCAAATCCGCTCGGAGCTCGGCATACCACAGCTTCAAGACCTCTTAGTTTACTATTCCAGAAACTACGCCCTCACAGTTAAGCCCTTTACGAATTCCCTGATATCTTCCCTCTGGTCTCCCAGCCTACCCCAAGGAAGATTCCCTTACCCTAAGGATATAATCCCAAAGACTCCCTCGGACCTCAAAAAGTCGAAAATACCTAAATTCCCCAGCAATCTCTCTCACCTTCCAACTCTCCACCTACCTTTCCGCAATTTCCCTGTGCCTAATGCCAAAACATCAAGAAAGCCAAGTAACCCAATCTCCAGCGACGAAGACCCTGCCGATCCTAGAATTTCTCAGCCTCCCACCCAACTCACTCCCTTTCCTCAGATTCCAAATCCCGATCTTCACCTTCCCGCTGACACTCCAAATCATAGCTGCGGTAGAAGTGGGGCAACAGTTAAAAACCGATAGCATCCTCACCTCACCTTTTCTATTCTCGCTAGTAGGAAAATTCAAGGGAGCATTCGCCTTCTTGGATAAAACATTGAAACAGTCCTCGTTACTAACCTTAATAAATACTTGCTTCCTGTAGTAATCCAGCTGGATTCCGACCAAATCTTTTAACCCCAGCCCGAGCTCGACAACAACGAACTGGTGGACCTCGAGGGCCGAGGGGAACTCCTTCCACCCCTCAAACGTAATCTTGAACGTGTTTTTCCTCTCCACCGGCATAATGTTCTGTCAGGGGCCGCACCGAGCGGCCACCACTATACACACCAATGAAAAGTACACTTCACTTGTAATAAACGTGCACACTAGGTAGAGAAAAACTCACTGTGTACGGAAAAGTAACCACGATACACGACATAAGGTCAAAAGACCCCGGACGACGATCGCTCGCCTCCCGGCGACCGAAGCCTCGATCGCCGGGGAGCCTCTCCTGGAAAAACCGCTGCTCGCAGAACCGGAGCTCCAAGGAAACACGTCCGCTCGCTTCGTGACTTCAACGTGGTATGGCCGTTGACACTTCCATTGAGATACTCGACTGATTAACATTTAGAACAACCCAATTACAATGTCTTCCCCGAATCTAAGCGGCGCACGTAGGAGTATTTGCACTCTAAAACCCGTCAAAAGTCAAATTTTCCAAATGAAGTTTAAATCATTTCAAACGTATTAATCTTCAACGTCAATAACCAGTCCGTCTTTTGGCAGCCAATACCTTCCCCTCCGCTCACGCCTATTGTTGCACAGTCAGTCGGAACACAGACAGTCGGAAACGAATGTACTTGTTCGTGCGCTCTCGTGTGTGCAATTTGTTTCTCAAAATATTGTTGTTAAGTTAAGATGAAAAACATCTATTGAATATGAAAGTGGAAGGTATGTGTACTTTGTCTTACGATTTAATTTTATTGTTTAAATTGTAGGTTTATAGACGGTAATTATATGGGTATTTTTTACATCAAAATAATGATATATCAATGTTTTTATGTATGTGTCGGGTCTTGGCGAGCTAAATTCCGTTTACAGACATAAAATTTAGACTATTGACAATTGTTTAACACAATAAAATTGTCCGCCTTCATCCGCCATTTTCTTTTTTATTTATTCAAAATTAACGCAACGCAAACATTTTCTCAGATGCATTCTGCAGACACCATGAAAATGTCAATAGGAAGAGAAATTCAGCAAGATATATGATGTAAAACTCGTTTAATTCGTAAATAAGATCAGTATCTTTCATTTCCTGCCCCAATATTTACTTATTGATTGCAAATTTTAAGATGGTAACCGAAATTGAGAAAATATTTCTAATTTGAAAAAAGAATTTAAAAAAAACATTTTTTCATTTTCAAAGATGAGGAAAATATTTCTTTAGATAACAATTTTCGACAATTTTGTAATTTTTTTTATATTGCTATTGTTATTTTCAGATCTCATTATTTAGTAAAGGTATTAAATGTGAAGTGGTATGTTACATTGGCTCGCTCATCAATGACCCTCGTCTATGATAAGCGCTGGCATTTATTTATCGGAGAAAATAATCAATCTCACCAACTTAAACATATATATATCCCTCTATAAATGTATTTAAAAGGTTAATCTCCCGAAAAAACATGGATGGAAGTATTTTTACTGGAATAGGCGAGTTAACAATTAAGTTGCAACAGAGTTGCTAAATTGGGATGAACTCCACGAAGCCATTGATTGTTGATCGTGCGTATTAAAGTTCATTGTTTAGGAAGCCTATTGAACTCATTAATCCATCATGTTTTAACAAGCAGCTACATTATTAATGTCATACTTGTTCAGTAGTCGATGCCATCTGGATTTAAATAATTTAATATTGTTCATAACATTGTAATACTTTGTAGTGAGAGCACCATCTTGCCTCACAAGTTAACTTTTGCAGAATATGTCGATAACCCATCGAAAAAAAAACGCTGGGGTGTCTGGGACACCCCGCACGAGTCACGGCGGATTAAATGTTAAATTAGTTAAACTATTGCAACATAGCAATTTTTCGTTTGTTCTCTTGTAGATACTTTTGAAAATGTTAAGGAATTTACCAGAAGAGTATGACATTCTGGAGCAATTCAAAACTAGATGAAAAGTTTTCGTTCATGGAAGAAAAACTTACAGAAATTACAAAATGTCCAGATGATTACAAAAGTGTTTTAAGTCATACTTTGAGGTATTTTAAAATTGATTTTAAGACAAAATGGACAGCCGCTAGTTACAAATATGAACTTTTCTTGCAAATCAATGAAAAATGGCTCAAGTCTTCGATTGAATTGCCTTACTGGTTTGTGAAACACACACAAAAACCGGGACGACCTCCCAAAACATTCCTAGATTTAAGTGACCGCATAAGCTTCGAAAAACTAAGGAAATACGAGAGCAGGTATCTGTTGAGGAGTGGACGTATGCTGCTGGCGTGAGTCAGCGCGCTTCGGGTAACAATGATGGCAATTTTCGTAGAAGGCGATTTTAGCCGAAGACATTGGTAAGTATTACATGGGGCAATTGCCATTCCCTTATAAAAAAGGCAAAGAAGGAATGTTATCCAAATGAGGAATCGATACAAGTGACTGAAACCTGCTCTGAAATTCAACTACAAGCATTACTTGACCACACTGCATTTCGCCTGTATAAATATGTGGCAGAAGTTGTAGAAACTTGTACAGAGAAGGAACAACAAAACATGGTGTTAATATCCAAATGGGGCTGTGACGGATCGCAACAGACTCAATTTAAACAAAAATTTCAAAGTAGCACCGACAGCGACGCAAATATTTTTCAAAACTCCTTTGTTCCTTTAAGATTAGTTGTTGTGATTCATGGAGAACAGAAGAAAATTAATTGGCAAAACCCATTCCCTTCCTCTGTCAGATTCTGTAGACCAATTCGTATACGCTTTATCAACATATCAAAATATGAAACCAAAAATGAAATCGCATGTATCGAAAATCAAGTTGCAATTTTGAGAGTAACAGAAGTGTCCACTCCGAATGGAATATGCTAAATAAAGCATAATATGATGCTCACAATGGTAGATGGGAAAATTTTCAATGCTGCGACTGATATTGTATCTACCATGAGATGCAATATTTGCGGACAGACATCGAAAGATTTCAATAAATTGGTTGAAGCAGAGGAAGTCAGTGTCCAAGCAGTGAAGTTTGGACTCTCTATTCTTCATTCAAGAATACGTTTTTTCGAATCGCTATTGCATTTAGCGTATAAACTACCACTTAAAAGGTGGCAAGCGCGGACTGTCGAAGACAAAAAAATTGTTAAAGAAACAAAAGAAAAATTCAAAAGGCATTCAAAGAAGACATGGGTCTCTTCGTAGACTTTCCCAAGCAGGGCTTTGGGGATACAAATGATGGCAACACATCCAGAAGATTTTTTGCCGACCCAGAATGCTGTTCTCGAATCACTGGCGTCAATGTGGATTTAATTAAAATATATTAATACTGAGAAATTTGATGCATTTGCTCGTGAAACTCCAAAAATGTACACATATTTGTATGGCTGGCATCCTATGTCACTCTATTACATTACACTATAAATATTATTATTTCTAGTGTAATAGTTTTCGTGTCAAGTTCGTATATTTTGTTAATTAACATCTAATTATGTTCAAAACTTGTTTTTCCTTTGATCACCTTGAGAGAAAAAAGCGTAAAATAATTTTCACCGGTATTCGAGTGCAAATACTCCTACGTGCGGCGTGTGGAATGCCCCCCGAGCCGTTTGCCGTTTACGACCAAGCTACAACGAAATTCCAATCAACTTAACTATTGAACCAACGTACAGCGGTCGGAAATCGGATAAAGCTGGCCAAAACCACAATTATTCACCATTCTGTATTGATTCAACAGTTGCATGGAATTATTCTACAATGCCTAGATATCCAAATACGGCAACTGATTTTTATTCATTCATTTTCTTTTTATGTATATTATCATTCAAAAAGTGACAAAATAACGCAAAACTCCAAACCTACGTTTCTTGCAAAAAATCTCAATGTCTGTTGCCCTAGTGTGCGGACAAAACAACATGATTGTTCTATTGGCGAATGTATAACGATAATATATATCTATTAGATACTATTAAGCTATGCATCTTGGAAAAAACAGCAATTTTCGAATGACCATAATATATTAATTAAAAAGTAACCGTTTTTCGCTTAACTTTTAAATAAATCTGAGATAAACTTACTTATCTCCGCTGAGATATTTCCATCAACAGTTAGAGTGAAGTGTATTCTATGTAATGAAACAATAAAATCCGGCACCATCTTGCACCTTTTTCACTTTTGTTAAATAATGTACAATAAAGCACGCCGGGCCGTGGAGCGACGCCGCGGTGTCTCAGGCCGCAGCGCACGGGAAAGGAGTTCTGTTTGTTCCATTCTTTGGAAACCTAGAATTGCAATAACACTCACTGTTCACTTTGTATTGTCCACATATTCGCCTTTTATGGGCTAATCCCAGCTACTGTATTATAATCTCTTCCTAGAACTCCGCGGTTTTCAGACCTTGCCCGCGTTATACCCAGAAGGCAATAAATTTCCGTTATTATTGTCCCCTGCCGTATTCTGTCTATAGTGGCAACTGGTTCCTGCGTGCGAAAGCTTCAGGAACACGTGCAAAGAGTATCTTTCATAAACTGCGTATTCCAAAAAGTCCTTCCTCGCTATTGGTTCAAATACTTCACAATGTCGTGGATGAGTGGAACACACTAGTCCATGTTTGGCAATCGTTGTGCTGAGGATCGTGTATATTTCAACAGAACCATGAATTCGACGAAAGTGACCCGCTTATAACTTCATAATGTGATTGCGGAGAGTGTCAGTGGAAATGAAAAAAAATTCTGTCCTTCTTTGAAAAAATTATGTATCTATCCTTCCTTGAGAGTTAATTTTAAGAAATAAAAGTATTATGCCAGCAGCACTTCCCAAGCGGTCACCCGTCCAAGTACTATCCGGGCCCGACGTTGCTTAACTTATGATATAGGACGAGAACCGGTGACTTTTTTTTTTTCATTAGATTTTATTACAAGATGATATCAATACATTCATAATACAAAAAATGTTTCCTTCTTAAATCTCTTTTTTTTTCCATATGCATGTACCCCTTTTTTTAAATATGTAAGTACATGGACAAAAACACTTCCAAATCAGACATTTTTATCAAGATCAGAAGAAAACACTTATTTAGAACAAATTAGACCATAAATTTCAGATTTTTTTTTTTTAAATTCAGAAACCCTGCTAATCAGCTAACATTTTGTATATGTCTTAAAACTACAAACAAGAAGAAAAAAGGGAAAACCCTCTTTTACCAACATATTCTGTCTTTAGTAGACGTTTAATATTTACAGATTGTACGTAGTTTCTTAATATCATCATTCTTCTTCTTTTTTACATACATATTAAAATACATTTAGCAGCCATTGCTTTTCATTTTCAGTGAACACACACTGTGTTATTACCTTCTTTATCTTGTTCTTTATTTCTACCTGGCTGTCCAGTTTCAGTACTTTGCTAGTGGCAAAGGCCGCTATAATTTCGCTTAGAATTTGCGATTTCTTCGCGGGAAACAAATTAAACTCCAATTTTAAAAGGCTATCGTTTCCGATCGTGCCATCCCCGAAGATGTCAAATTCTTTGTATATCCTTTTAATTGTCCTCCACTCTCTATTATGTGGCTCACAGCCTAAAACTAAGTGGGTTATGTCCTCGACCTCTCCACATCCCGCACAGAGCGGGTCCTCTTTGAGGCCGAGCTCGTATTTCATTTGATTGGATATCATGCACCCGGAGCATATTGCAAACATGATGCTCCTTTCTTTATCGTTCTTACCAAGTCTATCAAAATTGCGCCAAGATTTCTTCGCATTACCAGCAGGTTCTTTAAAGCCATTTCCCTTCATTTCATTTTCATAAATTGTCTTTACCGGATTAATTTCCCCGCTCGCTGTATAGTTAAGCTTAATCTGTAAGGCCTCTTTAATTACAGTTTTGAAGTATCTCAATTTTTTGGCGCTTTCCATCGCATGAAACAATAATCTTTTCCTTTCCATATCCTGTCTTAGCATAATCTCTGCTAGCTTTCTACAGTTTAAGATTCTTGCTTTGGTTTTTACGTCTATCAAGTTTAGACCTCCTAAACCTGGCGGAGAGTATAGCGTTTTCCTCTCTATTTTTTTCAGGTAGCCGCTCCATATAAATGCGTTAGTTAGCTTTATCACGGTGGCATTAACTCTTTCTGGCAACGGCCACACGTGGGCCACATACCATAGAAAGGGAAACATTTGTTGATTTAAAACACGTATTTTAGCTGCTATGGGCAGCTTATAATCGGTGAAGTTGTAAAGCTGCGTTCTTATCTTCGATACGGCTTCCTCCCAATTTTTCCCTATTGACTTAAATTCGTTTTTCTCCCACCAAAGACCTAATATTTTAACCCTTTCTGCTGTTTCCCACCCGTATGTATTTTTAAAGGCTTCCCCTTTCAAGTTCAGCAATTTCGATTTTTTCATATTTACCTTAACACCCGCTGAATTAAAACTTTTAAAAATCTCGTTTAAGACCTCTAATTCTCCCTCTTCCTTAATAAATATCGTGATATCGTCCGCATATGCAACAGATGTATATATTTTTCCACATATTTGGACGCCTAAACCTTTGTTCTGTAGCTGCATGACAATTGGAGTGATGGATAAATTATACAGGGCCATTGAAAGTGGGCACCCTTGCCTGACTGAGTTATTTATTGGGAAGCTATCCGACATTTCTTTCCCGATTTTTATGTTGGACCTAATACCTTTGTATAGGGTTTTAACTGCGTTAATTAAAACATTCGGAAAGTTCATCTCTCCTAAAACTAAAGCTATAAATTCGATTCTAATGAAGTCGAAAGCCTTTTCTAAATCCACAGCTAAAAGAGCAAGTGACTTCTCATTTTTTAACCCTTAAGCTGCGGCAGCTAGAGCGCAGTTCGTCCACCCTGTGCGGCAAATGTCTATTCGGACGGAGCCTGTCACTCCTTCCCACGGGCCGAGGTGGGCAGTTATATGACCCATGTAAT
The DNA here is from genome assembly GCA_963573305.1 of Pyrrhosoma nymphula. Classification (NCBI taxonomy): domain Eukaryota; kingdom Metazoa; phylum Arthropoda; class Insecta; order Odonata; family Coenagrionidae; genus Pyrrhosoma; species Pyrrhosoma nymphula. The sequence goes on from CAUYRF010000001.1 coordinate 693,229, forward strand.
CCCCTCCCGACCCTTTTCTCGGGATCCCAGGGAATGGGCACCGGAACTTGTCGAGGGATTAGTGGAACTTGGAACTAATTTTGAAAATTTGTTTATAGGCGTAATTGTTGAAAACAAATATGACAATATATTTTCTAGCACCTTTCTGTTTAATTTGATACCAAACACCAAAAAAATACGTTGACAATTGAGCCGGGCGTGAGCATAAGACAACTAACTTTTGAGACAACCGTAGCCTCTTGAGCGAACAATCGGAAGAAAGGGTCGCACATCATTTCGGTGGTATGCGATCCCTAAAGAGCGTGGGAAGGGAGTGGTTTGGGTAAAAAGGGTGGTTTCCCAGATGTCCACCGCTGGAAAGAAAGAGTTCGGGTCATAAAAATATGAAAGGACTGAGGGAGCAGGTAGACAGAAAGGGTCAAACGTACAAGAACGTTCTCTCCGCAGTTCCCGGTACACTCGTACATGTACGTTTCCCGCAGCTTAAGGGTTAACGGAAGTTTACCGAGCAAAACGTCCCTTATTATAATATTTGCGTCGGTTGCATTTCCTTTACCCTCTCCTCCGAACTGGTCTTCATGTAGCACCTCTGCAACTAGCAAATCCATTTTCCGTTTGATGACGTGCGCCAATATTTTGTAGTCCGTATTTAACAGAGAGACTGGACGGAAATCCTCGACTTTCTTGGCCCCTTTGAATTTCGGAATTAGAGTTATCCTCGCTATTTCCATGCCTTTCGCTAGCTCACCTTTTTCTAAGACGGAATTACAAACTAGCGCCAGCGCTACTTTGACATCTTCCCAAAAGGTTTCATAAAATTCATACGGGAACCCGTCCGCACCTGGAGCCTTCCCTTTCACGAGCTTGACCTTCACTAGCTCCAAGTCCTCGGCCGTTATTACCCCTTGGAAATTCGCCCTCGTCTCGGCCTTCAGTTGGGGGAGGGGGGGGGAGTGTGGGGGCCTCCTCCGCTCTCCACACCTCGTATTGGTTATATCTCTCACTGAAATGACCTTGCGCTTCGTTCAGCAGTTGTTCTTTGTTCTCTATATTCCCGAGACGCTGCACGTCCCCCCCTCCCGTGCTCTCCGCCGTGCGTCACAGCGTCTCCATGGAAATGCTCTCACCCGTGGCTAAACTTCCCCGCCTCTGCCACTGTGCCAGCTTATCTACCTCGAGCTCCCGGATGATCCGCTTAAGTTCCTTCATATTTCCCTTCAAGTCATTTGGCTTCTCCTCCGCTTGCATCAACTCCTTCAGTGAATTCCTAAAAAACCCTATCTTACCGTTTTGATCCTTATAATAATTTTTGGTTAAAAGCCTACATTTTCTTCTAACCTTTCTTTTAAAAATATCCTCCCACCAAATAAGGGGATCTTTGTCGATCATCCTGCTATTTAATTGTGCCAAAATTTCCTGTCTGATCTCTTCCTTTATATATTGCTTTTCTAAAATCCTTGTATCTAATCTCCATGTATTCCCTTCCGCGTTGACTTCCTTAGTGTTTGGAGTATCCTTTGGATGGCTTAACACGGCATCTATTTCCAGAATAAGAGCATTGTGATCTGATAGGCTTAATGGCGTTGTTTTATCGTCAAAAACGCTGTTCTCCAACTTCCGAGACACAAGGAATTAATCTATTCTATTCCTGGACTTTCCACCAATTCTAGTAAACTCTATTTGCCGTTTAGTGGTTGCTTTCCCTACATCAACCGCACCTATGCTGTTTATTACATTTTTTAAAGCCTTGCTTGTCTGGTAGGTCACCCTCTCCTTATTCGCATCGCTGTCCTGCTTTCGGTAGATGCAGTTTAAATCACCTCCTAAAACAGCGTTTCCTGCAAACCCAACGACGTAGGGAATGATTGTTTCCGTCAGGAACTCATCCCTTTCTACTCTCTTCTCGCACCCTGAAGGGGCGTATACATTTATAATGTGCAGGTCATCTATCATGCATGCGATGATCCTCCCCGATTCATGGTATCTTACGTTCCTAATTTTTAAAGACCCCCTGACCATGATCGCCGTCCCTAGGGAAGACTCACCATGGTTACACAATAATGTGTACTGTGAGTCGTGCCATGCAAGAGCCTCCTTAAACTCCTGAAGTAGAATAACATCTGCTTTCCATTCCTTAAACAGACCTTTGAGGATGTTTATCTTGGTAACATTGGAAATGCCTGCCACATTGGCAGAAATTATTTTCAAGGGCATTTTAAAATAATAAATAAAAGTTTATACAAAGGCACCAAAATAAAAAATAAATAAATAAAACAGTGAAAGTCCAGGGGCCATAAAATATATTACCCCACCATTCCAAGCAATAAAAACACCATTTAAAAACCAAGCAAGGGTGGTTATTTAAAGGAACCAGCGAACTATAAAAAGATATAAAAAGGGCAGAAAAATAAATAAATAAGTGGTTCGTTATTAAAATCATGGGTTTAACACCGACTAAAAAACCATTAAAAGGATCTAGAACCCCATGCAAGTCGTTAAAAAACCCATATAAAAGAACAGAGAAATATACTTAAAACCTCAGTAACACCAAACACAGAAACTACAAAGCCATGTAAAAAGAACAAGGGGCCGCGTAAAATATCTGCCACATCATTTAAAAACCCAATGCAAATGTTTAAAGGATTAAAACCATCATGTAAAGGACCTAAAGAGCCCAACAAGGTATGTAAAGGGCTATGTTCCAGGTTAATATTCCCGTTTGAAGAATAAATAAAACCATGAAGGGAAACCAAGATAACAAATAAATACACAAGAGCACGATTGAAGGGACCAAATAATAAAACCATCAGCTGATTCCGCTGCGCGCACTCCATTCTTCGCCTTTCTGCGCCGTCACTTATTTTCCTCTCGTTCCGTCGAGCGGCGGCCGATTTACCACGTACTCCAGGCTTCCCCTCCTCCGCCTCTCTGCCTTCCGCCCCCCACACTCCCCCCACCAGCCATCCAGGGACGGCTGCACGAGCAGCGGTGAACGCCGTTCCCCACTCCCCCACTCCTCCTCCCCTCCCCCCCCCCCTCCACAACTCGTCGCTCGTCCGCCGTCGACCCGCATTCCTTTCCACCTCCCCCCCGACACTCCGCCGCCCTCCTCCTTCGTAGCACCACTTCCTCCCCCACTCTCTCCCCACCACACTCCCACCATTCTCACTTCCGAAAACCCGACTGAGTTTTCCAGCCGAGCTCCCCTTCCCCTCTCAAAAACATTCACTCTCACTTTCACCCCCTCCGAAGCACACTCACACCACCCCACCCCTCCCATGGCCGTGCTCCCTTTACACGGCCGGATTCCCAAAATAACAACACATACACTCTCCCATTCTCTCTCACTTTCCACCACGGAGTTGGTTATAGGCACTTCGGCTACCACCCTTCCCCTCCTCCCCCCGACATTCACTTCCCCTCTCGCGCTTTCCTCTTCCGCGTCGCTCAAACTTTCACAACTCCCGAGACTTTTTTTGCACTGTCTCTCACCACATTTTCCTTTGTGCCTTTGACTAGGATACCCCCACGACCTATCTCTGCTCTTTCCAATTAAAAAATCTATTGTATGATTAACAAATGGTGATTCACTACTCATTTTTTTGTAAGTAAGCCTTTGTGATTCTGCCTCTTCTTTCTTCCTAGGGCTAAACTCTTTGGAGCTAGCCTGCCTTTCAGGAAATCCTGTCTCCTGCTTGCACCCGCTCTCTCCGCAGAATCGCCCCCAGAAAGCACCTCTTCTTCACTGGTGTTTCCTGCGGACCACACAGGTTTCACCTTTATCGACCTGTGTTTCGTTTTAATTCTTTCTTCGTATCTTTGAAATGGATTGAGGTTTCCCTCGTCTCCTTTTGTCGTCCCGTCTTCACTTTTTATGTCTAAGCTGCCCCCTTCGACTGCTGATCCTCCCTCCTCCGACATCTCCATCTCCTTCTCCTCTCCCACTCCAGAGACCCCCACCTCCTCCACCTCCAAACCTCCCACAGTATGCGGGAGATCCGTTATGTCTTCTGCCTCCATGTTGCCATCTCCTGTTGGGCTCTCCACCCCCTCCGGATTATTGGGCTTTTCTACCTTCTCCTCCATTTTCGCCTCCTCCTCCATCACTATTTCCCTACACTCAATGGTCGACGTCATGCTGCCAACCATTCCCCTCCCGTCCTCCTCCTCCTGTCTCACCCCCCTCTCCCTCACGTCAAAGTTGCTCTCCTCCGCCACGAGTTGGCTCACATGCTCCGCCCCCTCTTCCTCCCCCATCCCCTCCTCGCTGATCACTTCAGCACACTCTTTTTCCGCAGCTGCTGCCTCCACCGAAACCTCCATTTCCCACTCCATTTCTCCCCCCCTTCTCGAAGCATGGTCTTCCTCGTTCATAATCGCCTGGCTTTGACTTTTTTGCGCCGATTTGTTTTTTTTTGCTTCTTCTTCCGTGTCTCGCCCGTTTTTTGACGTGCCCTGTGGCCAGACCGGAGTCCGTCAAATCGCTTTCTGCGTCTGCAGCTCCACTAGCTTCCCCCGTCTCCTCCGTCGCGGGACCTTGACCTGATATCTCCGTACTTGTGTCAGCAGTTGGACTTCCCTTCTCCCTTTCACGGAGGGCGTCCGCGTAACTTGGTTTGCCTTGAATCACTGGGCAATTAATTCGAATGTGTTCCATACTCCCACATTTGGAACAAGTCTGCTTTTGGCCGTCATAGTGAATAACGGCACGTTCCCCTTCTATGGGAATGTAACTAGGAATCTCTTCATTTAAAATCATTTTCACTAACCTAGTCCCAGTCCATGTTGGTATGAAACCTTTTCCATAGAAGTACAGGTACTGGTAATGTACCACCTTCCCATACTTCCTGAGTTCCTTCTCCACCTGTTCCTGGGTAAGTTCGAATGAAGTCATGCATACTCTACCGTTATTCTCTCAGAAACCGATAACATCCTCACCTCACCTTTTCTATTCTCGCTAGTAGGAAAATTCAAGGGAGCATCCGACTTCTTGGATAAAACATTGAAACAGTCCTCATTACTAACCTTAATAAATACTTGCTTCCGGTAGTAATCCAGCTGGATTCCGACCAAATCTTTTAACCCCAGCACGAGCTCGACAACAACGAACTGGTGGACCTCGAGGGCCGAGGGGAACTCCTTCCACCCCTCAAACGTAATCTTGAACGTGTTTTTCCTCTCCACCGGCATAGTGTTCTGTCAGGGGCCGCACCGAGCGGCCACACTAGACACACCAATGAAAAGTACACTTCACTTGTACGAACGCACACACTAAGTAAAGAAAAACTCACTGTGTACGGAAAAAGAAACCACGATACACGACATAAGGTCAAAAGACCCCGGAAGACGATCGCTCGCCTCCCGGCGACCGAAGCCTGTTCGCCGGGGAGCCTCTCCTGGAAAACTCGCTGGTCGTAGAACCGGAGCTCCAAGGAAACACGTCCGCTCGCTTCGTGACTTCAACGTGGTATGGCCGTTGACACTTCCATTGAGATACTCGACTGATTAACATTTAGAACAACCCAATTACAATGTCTTCCCCGAATCTAAGCGGCGCACGTAGGAGTATTTGCACTCTAAAACCCGTCAAAAGTCAAATTTTCCAAATGAAGTTTAAATCATTTCAAACGTATTAATCTTCAACGTCAATAACCAGTCCGTCTTTTGGCAGCCAATACCTTCCCCTCCGCTCACGCCTATTGTTGCACAGTCAGTCGGAACACAGACAGTCGGAAACGAATGTACTTGTTCGTGCGCTCTCGTGTGTGCAATTTGTTTCTCTCGATATTGTTGTTAAGTTAAGATGAAAAACATCTATTGAATATGAAAGTGGAAGGTATGTGTACTTTGTCTTACGATTTAATTTTATTTTTTAAATTGTAGGTTTATAGACGGTAATTATATGGGTATTTTTTTACATCAAAATAATGAAATATCAATGTTTTTATCTATGTGTCGGGTCTTGGCGAGCTAAATTCCGTTTACAGACATAAAATTTAGACTATTGACAATTGTTTAACACAATAAAATTGTCCGCCTACAACCGCCGTTTTCTTTTTTTTTTATTTATTCAAAATTAACGCGACGCAAACATTTTCTCAGATGCATTCTGCAGACACCATGAAAATGTCAATAGGAAGAGAAATTCAGCAAGATATATGATGTAAAACTCGTTTAATTCGTAAATAAGATTAGTATCTTTCATTTCCTGCCCCAATATTTACTTATTGATTGCAAATTTTAAGATGGTAACCGAAATTGAGAAAATATTTCTAATTTGAAAAAAGAATTAAAAAAAAACATTTTTTCATTTTCAAAGATGAGGAAAATATTTCTTTAGATAACAATTTTCGACAATTTTGTAATTTTTTTTATATTGCTATTGTTATTTTCAGATCTCATTATTTAGTAAAGGTATTAAATGTGAAGTGGTATGTTACATTGGCTCGCTCATCAATGACCCTCGTCTATGATAAGCGCTGGCATTTATTTATCGGAGAAAATAATCAATCTCACCAACTTAAACATATATATATCCCTCTATAAATGTATTTAAAAGGTTAATCTCCCGAAAAAACATGGATGGAAGTATTTTTACTGGAATAGGCGAGTTAACAATTAAGTTGCAACAGAGTTGCTAAATTGGGATGAACTCCACGAAGCCATTGATTGTTGATCGTGCGTATTAAAGTTCATTGTTTAGGAAGCCTATTGAACTCATTAATCCATCATGCTTTAACAAGCAGCTACATTATTAATGTCATACTTGTTCAGTAGTCGATGCCATCTGGATTTAAATAATTTAATATTGTTCATAACATTGTAATACTTTGTAGTGAGAGCACCATCTTGCCTCACAAGTTAACTTTTGCAGAATATGTCGATAACCCATCGAAAAAAAAACGCTGGGATGTCTGGGACACCCCGCACGAGTCACGGCGGATTAAATGTTAAATTAGTTAAACTATTGCAACATAGCAATTTTTCGTTTGTTCTCTTGTAGATTCTTTTGAAAATGTTAAGGAATTTACCAGAAGAGTATGACATTCTGGAGCAATTCAAAACTAGATGAAAAGTTTTCGTTCATGGAAGAAAAACTTACAGAAATTACAAAATGTCCAGATGATTACAAAAGTGTTTTAGGTCATACTTTGAGGTATTTTAAAATTGATTTTAAGACAAAATGGACAGCCGCTAGTTACAAACATGAACTTTTCTTGCAAATCAATGAAAAATGGCTCAAGTCTTCGATTGAATTGCCTTACTGGTTTGTGGAACACACACAAAAACCGGGACGACCTCCAAAAACATTCCTAGATTTAAGTGACCGCATAAGCTTCGAAAAACTAAGGAAATACGAGAGCAGGTATCTGTTGAGGAGTGGACGTATGCTGCTGGCGTGAGTCAGCGCGCTTCGGGTAACAATGATGGCAATTTTCGTAGAAGGCGATTTTAGCCGAAGACATTGGTAAGTATTACATGCCATTCCCTTATAAAAAGGCAAAGAAGGAATGTTATCCAAATGAGGAATCGATACAAGTGACTGAAACCTGCTCTGAAATTCAACTACAAGCATTACTTGACCACACTGCATTGCGCCTGTATAAATATGTGGCAGAAGTTATAGAAACTTGTACAGAGAAGGAACAACAAAACATGGTGTTAATATCCAAATGGGGCTGTGACGGATCGCAACAGACTCATTTTAAATAAAAATTTCAAAGTAGCACCGACAGCGACGCAAATATTTTTCAAAGCTCCTTTGTTCCTTTAAGATTAGTTGTTGTGATTCATGGAGAACAGAAGAAAATTAAATGGCAAAACCCATTCCCTTCCTCTGTCAGATTCTGTAGACCAATTCGTATACGCTTTATCAACATATCAAAATATGAAACAAAAAATGAAATCGCATGTATCGAAAATCAAGCTGCAATTTTGAGAGTAACAGAAGTGTCCACTCCGAATGGAATATGCTAAATAAAGCATAATATGATGCTCACAATGGTAGATGGGAAAATTTGCAATGCTGCGACTGATACTGTATCCACCATGCGATACTATATTTGCGGACAGACATCGAAAGATTTCAATAAATTGGTTGAAGCAGAGGAAGTCAGTGTCCAAGCAGTGAAGTTTGGACTCTCTATTCTTCATTCAAGAATACGTTTTTTCGAATCGCTATTGCATTTAGCGTATAAACTACCACTAAAAAGGTGGCAAGCGCGGACCGTCGAAGACAAAAAAATTATTAAAGAAACAAAAGAAAAATTCAAAAGGCATTCAAAGAAGACATGAGTCTCTTCGTAGACTTTCCCAAGCAGGGCTTTGGGGATACAAATGATGGCAACACATCCAGAAGATTTTTGCCGACCCAGAATGCTCTTCTCGAATCACTGGCGTCAATGTGGATTTAATTAAAATATTGATACTGAGAAATTTGATGCATTTGCTCGTGAAACTCCATAAATGTACACATATTTGTATGGCTGGCATCCTATGTCACCCTATCACATTACACTATAAATATCATTATTTCTAGTGTAATAGTTTTCGTGTCAAGTTCGTATATTTTGTAAATGAACATCTAATTAAGGTCAAAACTTGTTTTTCCTTTGATCACCTTGAGAAAAAAAGCGTAAAATAATTTTGACCGGTTTTCGAGTGCAAATACTCCTACGTGCGGAGTGTGGAATGCCCCCCGAGCATCACCCTTTCCTATCCTTGCCGTTTACGACCAAGCTACAACGAAATTCCAATCAACTTAACTATTGAACCAACGTACAGTAGTCGGAAATCGGAAAAAGCTGGCCAAAACCACAATTTTTCACCATTCTGTATTGATTCAACAGTTGCATGGAATTATTCTACAATGCCTAGATATCCAAATACGGCAACTGATTTGTATTCATTCATTTTCTTTTTATGTATATTATCATTCAAAAAGTGACAAAATAACGCAAAACTCCAAACCTACGTTTCTTGCAAAAAATCTCAATGTCTGTTGCCCTAGTGTGCGGACAAAACAACATGATGGTTCTATTGGCGAATGTATAACGATAATATATATCTATTAGATACTATTAAGCTATGCACCTTGGAAAAAACAGCAATTTTCGAATGACCATAATATATTAATTAAAAAGTAACCGTTTTTCGCTTAACTTTTAAATAAATCTGAGATAAACTTACTTATCTCCGCTGAGATATTTCCATCAACAGTTAGAGTGATGTCTATTCTATGTAATGAAACAATAAAATCCTGCACCATCTTGCACCTTTTCCACTTTTGTTAAATAATGTACAATAAAGCACGCCGGGCCGTGGAGCGACGCCGCGGTGTCTCAGGCCGCAGCGCACGGGAAAGGAGTTCTGTTTGTTCCATTCTTTGGAAACCTAGAATTGCAATAACACTCACTGTTCACTTTGTATTTTCCACATATTCGCCTTTTATGGTCTAATCCCAGCTACTGTATTATAATCTCTTCCTAGAACTCCGCGGTGTTCAGACCCTGCCCGCGGTATACCCAGACGGCAATAAATTTCCGTTATTATTGTCCCCTGCCGTCTTTTGTCTATAGTGGCAACTGGTTCCTGCGTGCGAAAGCTTCAGGAACACGTGCAAGGAGTATCTTTCATAAACTGCGTTTTCCAAAAAGTCCTTCCTCGCTATTGGTTCAAATACTTCACAATGTCGTGGATGAGTGGAACACACTAGTCCATGTTTGGCAATCGTTGTGCTGAGGATCGTGTATATTTCAACAGAACCATGAATTCGACGAAAGTGACCCGCTTATAACTTCATAATGTGATTGCGGAGAGTGTCAGTGGAAATGAAAAAAAATTCTGTTCTTCTTTGAAAAAAATTATGTATCTTTCCTTCCTTGAGAGTCAATTTTAAGAAATAAAAGTATTATGCCAGCAGCACATCCCAAGCGGTCACCCGTCCAAGTACTATTCGGGCCCGACGTTGCTTAACTTATGATATAGGACGAGAACCGGTGACTTCAACATGGTATGGCCGTAAAAATTTATTATTGTCCTATTCCTAAAAAGTCGAATTACGTAAAAAGTATTTTAAAATATGCCTTGAAAATCGGTGTTTATGACAAAGGTTTCACTATACGCCTTCGGTGCAAACATGGAGGTAATAACTAAAGTAATTTCGAAATTATGGACAACATTGTGTTCCGTGGCAAATTTGGAAAAAAATTTTAAATTCGAAAAAGGCTATCGTCGATTGAAAAATGGGATAATACCTGTCTCATAATGTGTTTACGATTCAGTTTTATGCTCAGGACTAGATTAATGTGCCAAGGGAGGAGTATTTTTGGTGACATTAAGAACAGAGTGGATGTGGTAAAAAATTATTATTGTCACTTTGGTACGAAGTGTATTTACGGAAAAAGTATTACATACTATGGATTGAAATTCTGTCTGCATGACTACAGCATGACTTAACGTCTTCGGTGAAAACATGAAGGTAATAACTGAAGTACTTTCGAAATTATGGAGAATATTGTGTTGGGTGACAAATTTGGAAAAAAAAATTAAAATTCGAAAAATGCTTTGACACTTCAATTGAGAATTAGAAGTAGGAATAAGGGATTATACATTTAACAGAATATTCTAAGTATAACATAGGCCTACGTATAAGTATTACTCTTTCATATCTACACATTTCATTAATTCCTCTCTTAAAAAATCAACTCTTGGTTTAATCCAAAAATTACATACATCAACTGAAAAGTTCGAGTTATAATTCATTCCGTTGTATAAACTAATTAGTGTTTTTGTTAATACGCTTCAAAACCTCTTAATTAACTGAAAATAATCATATTTCCTTCAAACTTTTCTTTCTGGAAATGATATGGAAATCATAATCCGATTCGCCACAATTCTGAAACTAAATAAGGTCGCTTTTACAAAATATTGTTCTACTACGGCATAAAGGTATGTAAAGCGAAATTCGTGGTATTTTATGCCGCCCACCGTACATAAAGTTTTGATTCACGGTGCGGCAATTATTTAGGATGCCATTATTCCTGTTGGACAGCTTTTTGAGGAGGCCTTGGAAGCACGGCAAGATTTAGAGAACGTCACTCAAGAAAAACATCCAGATAAGCCGCCAATGACGACCTTTTTCACAAACTGTTTTCACACTCAGACCCATACATTTCAAGCACTTTTAAAGTTGGTATCAAGACTAAGAAGAAAATACCAGAACAAGACAGGAAACTTATTTTGACGGAGGAAACTGAAACAAATGCTGAATTTATGTCCGAGGAAGATTCTGAATCCGATCTGGATTTTGACTTTTAATATAAGTGATTTTTTCAGCGTTAACATTTTTTTTACATTAAAATAAAAAAATTAAATATATAGTTATACTTTCAATAACTTTCAACCTCCCCATCCTACGTCCATACGAATTAACTCATCCTCGAATCTCAAGCAGTTAACTACATTTATTGAAAACGAAAGCTATAAAAATTCTAATTCTTATTGCAAATAGAAGACTAATAAAGTAAATATCAAAATGTCGCACTGATGGAAAAATATAAGGGGTTAATTTCCATTATTTTTACCAACTCGTTGTATAACGCTAACACGCTCAGCTCCGCCATTCTGTTTTTAGAGCATCTCCTTGTTGAGATAAGTTCCTAAAAGATCTTACCTTCCCACACCCCAATTAACGTCTCCTCACCAAATCCAACGATATCCAATGTCACGAAGTGACTTCCCCATTTCCAACGAACCTCTCCGAAACCTGACACCCGTGGAAAAATATCAAAACTCTTTTTCCCAAGCCTCCCTTAGCTAGGGAATCTTCCTAAGCGCGATAATGGCCCATACGCCTTCATACCGACATGAGATGAATATTACAATGTACAATTGTTACACTTGCAAGACGCGGCGACGATGCACAAAGTGTTTACTCAAGTTATGGAATTAACATCAACGTTAACGATAATATTAAAACATTTACTAATTTTTTAATATTTAATTCAACATGTTCAGATCCCACTCATCCTCGTCTACATCTTTCATAAATAACAGATTACGAAGTTGTGCACGTCGAGTCCTTATATCTACTGTGCGACGGTTCTTTGAAATTTAAATTATAAGCAATTCTTGTCAGTATAAATCCCAAATTGTACTAGATTGGCCGTAAGATTTTTCTAAACAAAATGTGCAGTGGTACATTATGTTAACTTTATAAATGATGACGGTAACAACTGATTCATCTATTACCATCGAGAGTTAGCCATTGTGCGGAATTTCACCTCCATTGAATATTGCGAAGTGGGTTAGAGTTCGATTACATGATTCGATTACATCCACACAAACTTAAGGTGAAGTTAAAACAAGTGTGGTAAAATGTATATTGCCTCCGTCGACCTTTGAAAGCATACAATATTCACCTCGACTGACTTCAAGTTCAAAAAGTGCCTAATTCCAACATTTGCAAACAATACGAAGTACAAGAAAATAACAAGACAGATAGGGACGGCGCTCATTTTATAGGGGAACTTTTTTTCCCCATAATACATACATTACGTGTCGACTTAGCTGTCCATACACTAATTTTCACCCACAGAAAGTCGCGGTATCCAACTCCATTTAATTCACGGCAAAGACACTTTTCACGGTATTTCAAAAATTGAGACTTACCAATGAAGAACTTGGTGGTTTCCCGATTAAAATTCCGCGTCGTAATGCTCTTTACTGGAAAGGTGATCGATTGATAATTGTTATCAATACCCTTAACTTGAATACACTGCGGATTTTAGATCAAGTTATGCGCTCTTAATGTACATTCCATCAGCATTTGTCGACGATGCGTTCACCACTGAAAGAAATTCATCGAGGCAGCTAGAGTTGCTAGGTTACCTTCATTGTCGTCGAGCTCTACAGGCTTATAAGGGGAATATCCCACGTACGTAATTGGAATAGGAAAATGACTGCGTAGACCCAAAATACAACTTCAACACGGAAGGAAATCAATGCATGAAGCGTAAGGGTCAATCCATATGAAGTGATCCAAAAAAAAATAAGTTGGTTGCTTGACCATTTTTAATATTTTTAATTTTTTTATATGTTTTTACAACACAAACGGGAAGTTCAAAACAGATTAAAAAAAATTTATCTTACACCGTTTACATGTGGCGGCCATTTTTGTTTTGAATCACGTAGCGTTTTTTCCCTTTGAAGACATTTACGTTAAATTGATTATCTCTGGACTGCATCATGCTACAAGATTGGAACTGGCATCATTGTTTTCAGTTCTTTCTTCCCTACAAAAAACTCGGATTTCCCGTTTCACCGCGGCGCACAAACGATTATAAATCGTTCGGTCGCCCGGGAAACGATACTTCTGCCACCCGTAAGGTTTTATGGCAGCGCCGAAGGAGCTTCAGCAGAGCTATACCGGTGAACAGAGTTCACCTCTACCAGTCGTTTTAGCAATGGGAATAACATTGGCGTGGGAATAAACATAGGGTTGTGTAGAGTGTTGTTTGTGAGTAGTGAGAAACTTAAGTCTAAGAACAAATACAAAGAATATGACCCTCACAATACTAAGAACTAAACTAAAATTAAAATTAATATAATTGGCAGGTTGAGAGCAAGAATTAATAGTGGATGATTGCGCATGGCATAACATGAGATTTTCAGTTTTTATTATTTTTTTTATTAATTTTTTATATTATTTTGTTGATTTTTTTTGTTTTTTATTTAATTATATTTTTCTCTTTTTTTTATTCATTTTTTAGTTGAGTGAAAGGATACTCAACATTTTATTTAATTTTTATTATATATTTTTGTTTTATTATTTTTTTTGGATGCCAATGCGCTGAAGAAAATAATATTAAACATACATAAGTTATAAGCGCGAGGTGATTGGACATTGCCACCATGGAAATTATTCATGTGGCGAGCTTAAAAAGAGAGAAAGAAGGTGAAGCCAGATACATCAAGAAGGTGAAGTACATAATAGATGAGAAAACAATTGAAGTAAAAATTAAGGAGAACTATATAAAATATTACATGAAAACATTTTAAGCATTGGAAAAACTAAAGTTACTTTGAGAACTAGAAAGGATATCCTGTGAGGCAGGTTATAATTAATGGAAGACGATATCAGTTACAATAGTTAACTGAAATTAAAATTAAAAAGATATAGGAAAGACTCATAGACGAGTAATTCTTTTAGGCAGTGGATATGTAGTTGGGAGGAGAGCATAATATTCCCAGATTTGCATTAGGAGCGGGTTGTTGGTGAAGGGTAGTCTGTCGTGGAATCGGTTTGATAGGTCGTGGATAAAGTCGTGGATGGAAGGAAGGTTATGGGCCGTACGAACGTCTTTCATGCGAGTGAGTCTACTGATCTTGAGTATAGAACGCAACGTTTTGTTCTGGAAAATTTCCAGCCGACTCTGAATTGATGTTGAGTTTGCGAAAACTTCGCAGCCGTATAGGAGTACCGGTCGGATGAGAGCGGTGTACAGGCGGATTTTGGAATCACGGGAGAGAGGAGAGGAAGAGGAAATGAGGCCGTTAAGGTTGTTCACTAGATCGGCTGAAAGTGTTCCTGCAGGCCATTTCTAAAAACCTTTTCGTAGCTAAACTATAGCTCTGAAACACTTCTAGTTTTCTCCATTTTCTTATAAAAGGATGGACCTGTACCCCCAGTACGCGATATTGTTCATTTTAAATGACGTACTTGAATCCATGTTGAGGAAGAGTAGTGCGTCCACTGACGCTTGTTGTCGTTTTTCAACATGGGTTAGTTCAGCTTTTGATGCCGAAAACCAAAGATATCACGTACTGGGGGTAAAGGTTTATCCTTCATCTTTCCATGAGAAGTATTTACAGCACCTTATTTACGAAAATATAGATAAAGGTGTGGAAAATACTAACGCATGTTTCGCGTCTTTTCACTAGCGTCACTAAGGCCTGCGGCGGGCTGCCCCCACCACCGCCGCCTTATACCCCCACGTCCAGCTACTCTCTTCTACGCCGCAGCGTGAAAGGGGTACTCCCCACCCGCCGTCCATCCAGACTCGCCTCTGTAGGTGACGGGGGAACGGACGAGTAGGTGCGGGGAGAACGTGGTTTATGCCGTGAACGCACAGCTGAACTCGCGCCTTGTCGTCTGACGTCATCCAACAACCAATAAGAGAAAAAGAAACAACATGATGGCGGCTAGATTGGAAGCTTCTATTGTTTTCAATAATTTATTTATCATGGAGTCGCGCGACGAAAAACCGTATTTCGGATAGAATGGCATTAATTCCGTGGAGCGATTTTCGTGGCATGGGCGGGAGACACTATGACTGGCGTGGAGCCTGCAGCGCCCGACACCCCCTCACCCTCAGTCGGCTCACAGGGCGGCAGCCATACGCATCCTTCTGCGCTTCCTCACTTACGCGAGTCAGGAGCATCGAAAGCTATCCTTTGTGATGAATTCTGAATAGATAGTGAATCCCAAATTGTTCTCTTTGTTAGGTAATACTGAGGAGATAACATCCAAAGAAATTTGTAATGATTCCCCAGTGTCCATCGTCAGCTCCGTGGAAGTTGATAAAGAAGGGTATTAATATTTAATACAGATATATGTAGTACTGGCCTCAAATACATTCTTGCAGAGGAATGTTGTTTTATGAAAAGTCATTGTTATGATTTATAAATAATAGATAGTTTGACCAATTCTCAATTAAATTACTAGATTATACAATTTATCGTAATTGCCATTACTATAACAGCGATTTAGAATGCTAACAACTTCATATTTATCGTAGAGAGATTATGGAATTGGATTCCTGCGCAAGAGAATTCAATCTTCATTTTGAACAAAAAAACGCCAGAAAAAGCTGAGACCGAGAGGTAAGAATCTACTTTCATTAGTCTTTTTGGCATATTACGAGGTTCAAAGAATTCATCTTTCTACTAGCTAACGTTATGGAAAATATACAAATAAATATTTTACGTACATATCCAATATTTTAGGGCTGATGGAGAGACTGATTATCACTGCTCCAGTCAGAGGGAGGAGGATGAGCCCGCAGCTTCTAACATGTTTGGAACGTCATTGCAAAAGTAGGTTTTGGTCACAAAAATAAGTGCCTAGGTTGTGAGACTTTGTATTACGCTCTTTATTTTGTAAAAAGGTTTTATCATTTTATTTGGTATTTAATGTGCTTCCTAACTATTTTACACAGGGCGCGTTCGCCTCGGCCAGGGTGCAGCCACTGGCAAGAAGATGAGATTGAGTACTCGATTGCTAATCCACCGGCACTAGAAAAAGATTCCGGGGTAGTTCACTCCAGAAGTGAAGGGAATTTGGAAAACATCTCACAATCAGAGTATGTAATTCATGTTAAATTTGACTTCATTCATTCAAGTATTCTACCAGCTGATTAGAAGGTTCTTGGACAGTCCCCATTTTGTATCCCAACCTAATAGAAATTGTCTCGCTTTCCCTCCTAAGGATGGCCCGTTATTAGATCCCTCTTCAATTCTTCATATCTTCTACCTCCTCTTATTTCGTCCAGAATTCCTATCCTCTTCCTTCCTCTTCCACGCTTCCCCAGTGTTCTCCCCTCTATCACTCTCTTCAACATGCCCTCTCCTCTCAAAACCTCCTCCATCCATCTCTTCTGCCTTCTCCGAACCTCTGCCACAAGCTTCCTCTCCTCTCCGACCATATCCAATACCTCCTCGTTCGTCTTTCTCGCCATCCAGCTAACCTTCTCCATCCTTCTCCAAACCCACATCTCAAACGCCTCAAGTCTACGCACATCCTCCCTTCGCAATGACCAAGTTTTTGACCCATATAGCGCCACGCTCCATATCAAAGTTTTCACCAGCCTCTTCTTTACGTCTCTTCTCAGACCCCCCTTCATCAATTCTCTTCTCTTCGAAAATGCTTCTTTAGCGAGCGCAATTCTGCATCTGATGTCCTTACCACTAAACCCATTCGCCTCCAAAATACTACCCAGATACGTAAACTGCTCGACCTGCTCTATCTTCTGCCCTCCCACCCTTATATTCAGCCCCGCCTTCTTACTTCTAAAAAATCTCATTACTTTCGTTTTCTTGTGATTGATCTTCATCCCATACTTTTCGCACTGCACCTCTAATGCATTCACCATTGACTGTAACCCCTTGGCCGACTGACTAACCAATGCTTGATCATCTGCAAATCTCACTGATTTTATCAGCTCCCCTCCTACCTTTATTCCTACCTCCTCCTCCCCCCATGCCTCCCTTACCATTTCTTCTGAATACACGTTAAAAAGCAACGGCAATAGTGGGCACCCTTGCCGCACTCCCCGTCCTATCGTGACCCACCCCGATTCTCCATTGGCTACCCTAACCTGCGCAGTCTGATTCATATAAAAATTTCGAATCAGACGCCAGTCCCTCCAATCGACCCCTAATTGCTTCAACACTCCCATTAATTTCGTCCATTCCACCCGATCAAACGCCTTCTCGAAATCTACGAAGCATGCAAAACATCCTGCCCATTATCTAGGTTTCTTTCTACTAGCGTCCTCATCACCGCTATAGCGTCTCGTGTTCCCGTCCCTCTCCTAAACCCGAACTGGTCGTCACCCAGGTATTCATTTGCCTTCTTCTGTAGCCTTCTGTTTAGAATCCTCAGGACTACTTTGGCCGCGTGGGATATTAAGCTTATTTTCCTATAGTCTTTGCACGTTTTTGCCTTACTCATCTTTGGTATAGGAATCAGTACAGTCTTCGCGAAGTCTTCCGGCCACACTCCATCCTTATAAATCCTACGAATAAGCGCAAAACGTTTTCCTCTTCCGTTCTTCCCCATGCTCTTTAGAAACTCTGCAGGTATGTCATCTATTCCAACCGCCTTATTCCTCTTCATGTCTTGTAGAGCTCTTTCGATTTCGCAATCTAGGATACTTGGTCCGATGCCATTCTGTCGATATCGTCTTCCCTTTCTATATCTAACCTATTGGGCCTTATTTCTTTACCATAGAGCTCTTCAACGTACTCCTTCCACCTCTCCTGGATCTTTCTCGGTTCTACGATCATCTTTCCCGTCTTGTCTGTTATCGTTTTAATTCCCCTTCCCTTGTTACCACCCGTCAGTTCCTTTACTGTCCTATATAATGCATCTGCTCTTCCCTCTTTTTGGTATTTCTCTAACGCGTCGATCTGTTCTCTCCACCACGTCTCTCTTGCTTCCTTTGTCTCTCTTCTAAGCCTGTTATTAAATTCTCGGTATTTCCTCTGACCTAGCTCTGAGTTTACGCTCTTCCATTTCCTTCTCTCCTCCATCTCCCTGATCATCTCCTTCGTGATCCACGGTTTTCTAATTTTAGTTGCACTCACTACGCCTACCGTTGCTTTCGCCGCTTCTACAATTCCAAATTTGACTTGATGAGTTCTGAAAAATATGTTTATAATGAGCAATCTTCTGGTTCCTTATAATATCTTCCAGAAGTTTCCCCTCCGTGCCCACCATTCCCAGCACTTCCTCCTTTGACTCCGTTTCCATCTTTCGGACTTTCTACATACTCCTTCACTTCCACACATTAAACGCCCGCAGCCTATTTTCGTCCTCTTCCTTCACAATTCACGTTTCTGCACAATACAACGCCGCACTACATATTTAAATCTTCACTAGCGTCTTTCTTACATCCTTAGGCAAGGTCCCCGTCATCAGCTCCTCCTCACTGCTGAACGCTTCTTTCGCTAGCGCAATTCTCCTTCTAAGGCCTTTGATCATACGGCCGTTTTCCTCCAAAGTACGTATGTACAACCAAGAATCAAATTGTTATGGTTGCTCCTCCAGGTTTTACCCTCCTTCTTTCATGACCTGCCTGGCTTTCGTCGCCCTATAAAATCTTATTCCTTTGTTTTGCTATGATTAACCATCATTCCCCATTTCCCGCACAGATTTTCTAATGCATCAGACAAAGCTTTCAATCCCCTCGATGTTCACCAAACCAACGTCTGGTCGTCCGCGAAAATAGCCTTCTTCATCAGCAGTCCTTCTTGTATTCCCACACCTAGCTTCTCTCGTGCCTCCCTCATCATTTTCTCGGCATAAATGTTAAAAAACAAAGCGACAACGGGTGCCAGTGCCTTACCCCACGACCTGTAACTGTCCACCCTGATTCTCCCTCAGCCACCCTCACCTGTGCCTTCTTGACCGTATATATACGAACAGTTTTCATCACCTAAGTAGTGATTTACTCTACACTCCAACCTTTAACTACTATTCTAAGGAAAACTTTTTCCACGTGCATAATTACAGTGATTGTTCTACTCTCCTGGCAATCTCAAGTGGTCTTCTTCTTCGGGATAGGTATCGACACACGTTTCACGAAACCCTCTAGCCACACTCCTTCATCTTAGATTATACGAATGAGTTCTAAAAAGGTCCTCATCGGTTATCATCCACATTCTTCATTAACTCCGAAGAAACGTTATTTACTTATACAGCTTTTCTTGCCTTCATATCTAGCAATTCCTTCTCTATTTCGCAGTCGAGTATCTCTGGCCCAAGGTCATCCTTTTCTACAGCTCTCTTAGCTTCCACATTGAAAGTCACCGGTCTATTACCGTTTTCATAGCTCTTCTACGTATTGTCTCTTCATATCCAGGATATCTTTCGGATCGATTGATATCTTCCCGGTTTTGTCCTCGACCTTTGGCACCATTTGCCCTTTCTAACAGCCCAATAACATTTTCAGTTCAATGGATGCTGCACCCACTTCTCCCTCGTTTCTTCCATTTCCTCGCACTGTCCTCTCACTAGTTTTTCTTCTCCCAATTGTGTGCTCGCAGGAGTTTTTTTAACTTAATTCCTTATATCTCCTCTTCTCTAGCTCCATGTTTCTGTTTTTCCTTTTCCTACTTTCCTCTATATTCATAATAATTTATTCTGTGACCCATTGCTTCTTTATCCTCTATCTTACCCTTATAGTTTTCTCTGTCGCTCTTACTATCCTTATTTACATACTATTCTATACTTTCTCGATTGTTCTAACTTCCATTCCTTCAAACATGTTCCTTTCCACTTCCTCCAGTTATTCCTTCATTTTCATCCTTTCCAATGCTTCCACGCTTCATCTCTTAATTCCCTTAATTTTACTAAGTCTTTGGAATCTAACATCACATTTCATCATAACCAAATTATGATCCGAGCCCGCCCCTGGAAAGCTGATCGAGTGTTTAAACTGTTCCTTAGCTTCTGTTTCTCCATCATATCTATATCCTCAGTAATTCACAGTAATTAGTTTGATAGTTTTCAGTGTCCCCCCGGCATTTTCATGCGTACATACGCCTGAGGTGATGTGTAAACCAAATTTTAACAGCAAAGAATTTATTCTACAAGTATTCTGTAAGTCTACGGATAGTGTAGAAAACCTAGGTGCACTTGAATCCAGGGTTCAACCCCTGGTGATTCCTGTATGATGACCTTCATTTTGGCAACCCACTTGGCGACTTTCCACTCCTATACTCACATTACCTTTCCCCTTAGTGCCTGTTAAAGCCGAACAAACTCGAATTCACAACATCCAATAATGTTCGTTATTTGTAGTGAATTTATGTGTTTCG
The DNA here is from genome assembly GCA_963573305.1 of Pyrrhosoma nymphula. Lineage (NCBI taxonomy): Eukaryota > Metazoa > Arthropoda > Insecta > Odonata > Coenagrionidae > Pyrrhosoma > Pyrrhosoma nymphula. The sequence continues at coordinate 713,833 of CAUYRF010000001.1, forward strand.
TGAGTTGTCAGTGATTCTACGGCTCAAATCAATGCTTCTACTCACAAATTGGATAAAACCAAGTTCTGAATCACGAATCATAGATAATTCAAATAAAAGTAAATATACACTTTTGATTCGTGGACCGTGATTCGTAATGGCGAATCGTGCCCAACTATGATTGTCAGTACTTAATAAAATCATTTGACTTCCTACTATTTTGTGAGATCATCTTCTTTCAGCCATCATTCATTTGGTATTGGTTTTATTCCTGAAACTTTCGCAGACACAATTTGTTGGCAAGGCCTTAATTGTGTTAGTATTATAGGGATGCTGGTACTCCGGCTAATGGTGTGCCTAAAGGAAGGCGTGTATTCAATGTCGAGTATCTATTTAGCGTCTTGAGGAATTTTGAAAGGCACGGCCCGCTAGACTGTTCTATTTCGGATATGGAATTAATCAAAGAAACACGAAAGGGATTTTTCAGTGAATTCCACCTGAAGTGCAAGATGTGTGGAATTGAGAAGAGCATTTGCAATGAAGACCCACACGAAAAAAAGATGGACATAAATAAAGCTATGGTTAGTCAGTAGGTTTTAGAAATCGTATTTGTCTTTGATTGCTAAATATGTATTAAAAAACTTGGCATTCCGTATAGGTGCCGCTTAAGGCTGAAGGCTCTCTAAAATATATACATTAACTTTTTTATAGGTCACAGGAATGTTATGCATTAGACAAGGATACTCACAGATGAATGAGATGTGTTCCTTATTGGATATGCCTTGCATGGCAAATATGACTTTTCTGCGTCATCAGGAGGAAGTAGCATCTACCATCCACGATGTTGCATGGGAGAAAATAAAATCTGCAGCAAAGGAGGAAGCAGATATAGCCATAGAAAAGGGAGAAATAGACAAAGATGGAATTCCTATGATAACTGTTGTCTGCGATGGATCATGGGCAATGAGATCTTATCCAACAAATTACAATTCCCTGTCTGGAGTGGTGCGTATTAAACACTGTCGCTTTCACATCTATTTGAAATTGTGTTGTAAATGACGAAATTAAACGCCATAATTTAACACAATGACTCTTGCGCTCTACGCAGGCGTGCATTGTAGGCTATCGCTCCAAAAAAGTACTCTTCATCGGAGTGCGAAACAAATACTGCTGTATATGTGCGCATGGGCGTTCGAAGGATGGTACAGCTGAAATTAAGGATCACATCTGCTATAAGAATTGGAGCGGATCTTCAACGGGCATAGAATCGGACGTGATAGTTGAGGGCTTCAAAAAGAGTGTTGCAATGCATAACTTAAAGTTCCATAGACTGATAGGTAAGTTGCATGTGAAGAATTCTCTGAAGGACCTGATGATGTCGCCTATGCGACGAAACCGGTCGACTTTAAATAAAAATCTGTGAAAAAAGTACCATATCTTTTTTGAATTCTTTATAATGGATTTTCACAAAGTGAAGCCTGAAACCATCGAGTTTATAAGTTGCATGTGGGTAATTTATTTCGCCCCCAAAATAAGCCCTGTATAGTTATGAATACGTAGTTGCCACACCCTATTTATCAAATATAATTTAATTGCAACTATTTGTCTGAGTTTTAGTACATTATCAGTTTATTATAACATATATTTTACAATGGATTTCCGAATTTTCATTTCGCAGGAGATGGCGACAGTAGCATCATGACAAAACTCATGAGAGAAATGCCTTATGGAATATCTCTTCCCGTGCAAAAAATTGAATGCACTAATCACTTGTTGCGCAACTACTGTAATAAAATACGAGAACTCGTGAAGAAACCAAGGAACGTTCAAGGGCCGGTCCCCGTTATTTTAAGGAAACACCTGGAAGACAACTTGCTAAGGCTGAGGACAGCTATTACTTCAGCAATAAAATTTAGAAAATTGGATGATTTACCAAATTCGGTGGAAGTATTAGAAAAGGACATTAGAAACGGCCCAAACCATGTGTTTGGAGAGCATGGACGTTGCGCCAACTACTTCTGCTTGGGGCCAAAGGAAGGGGAGGTGAATTTAGTCCCACAGATGCAAGTGTGTGGGCTTTGGGACGACCTTCTCGTACTAAACGCCAACATTGCCCGCCACTCAGTCAGTTTGATGTTCAACGTCACCAATAACATGGCGGAATCCTATAACGCAAGTGTGGCTAAATACGTCGGTGGAAAGAGGGTGAATTTTTGTATGAGGAGATCATATCAGACGCGTTGCGAGTTGGCTGTAACTGCGTACAATGCAGGACCCAATTTACATTCTCTTATTCATAAGGGCCTGACGCAGAAGAGTCCTGGAACATTTACAAAAAAATACAAGACCAGTGCCGTAAAAAAGTCGACTGCGCGGTCCAAACGACGCCTGGAATACAAAACGCGCCATAAATTCCAAATACCAGCTGGACCTGACCAAGACTACGGAATATGTAGCCGCCTGGAGGATACTGAGGAAGTTGATGAAGCTAATAAGAATGAGTTCCTTGCGTCATTGTCTTTGAGTAGAGACCACAGACTACGGCTGGAGGCCGAAACTAGGACTCAATATCTTAGCCTGACGTGGGTGTCTGAAAGGCGTAAGAGACTAACGGCATCCTTATTCCGTCAAATATGTACATTGAGGGCTAATACATGCAGAGAAAAAGTAGCAGAAAGGATATTGTTCCCAACTTTTCGAGGGAATAAGGCTACTTCTTATGGTAAAGCGTTTGAAGGAAATGCTGTGTCACAATACGAGAAGATTAGCGGAAATACCGTATTGCCTGCAGGTCTTTTTGTAGATGAAACCTTGTCTTTCCTGGCTGCAACCCCTGATAGAGTTCTAGAAGATGGCAAAGGCATAATCGAAGTTAAATGTCCAATTAGCTGCAGGGATTTGTCTCCATCGGAGGCGGAAGGACAGAAAAAACTAAATTTTTTTCAAAAGAGTGGGGAGAATGTCACGCTAAAGCAAAAGCATAACTACCATTATCAAATACAAGGACAGTTGCGCATTTGTGACAAAACGTACTGCGACTTTATCTTTTGGAGCCCATTGGGCATTTACATTGAGCGTATTAATAGAAATGATCACTTTTGGAAACACCAAATGGAACAACCATTAGAAACGTTTTATATGGAGGTACTTCTGCCTAAAATACTTCGCCTAGATACCCATAAAAACGAATAAATTAAATGTTAAGCCAGTACGTAACCCTTACCTGATATTTTTCTTGATGTAACCATCCTTACGTTTTACCCCGCACTATTTACCTTGCAGTTCGCTCTTCATAATTTCGTACTATTTAATTGTTTTAATCTTACATCTACAAAATACCCTGCAAGCCGCCTCAAGGGTGGGTAGCAGGGGGTGAGCAGTCGCCAACAAGCATTACACTACACCCCAAAGTTAGTGTAACTACGACTAATTTTGCAATAGCATAAATCTCTATTGCTAGTCATGGGGTGAAGCCTCACAAGCATACTTAGTCCAGGCCCAAGCTGTAAAATCTTTGCAATTGATAACTTTTCTCTCATTTTGTGCTGGTAAGGAAACTGAGGTTCTGAGATCAAGCCATGACGAATAAGGAAAACATTGGTGGTAAGTAAGAAAACACAGTGTAAAGCAAGGATACATCTTGGTAAATCGCGAGTCTGGTTGTACTGCTTTTCCCCTTGTAAAATCACTTACTTTCACTGTGCGATATTGAAAATTTTTCACCGTGGACATGCTGTATTCACGAAGTTTTCAACATGTATTATGATATTAGTGAAACATTGTGTTCCACCAGGTATATATCGCATCGATAGTATCGCATAGGCAAATCGCATTACGCTGTAAATGCACAATGGAATATTATATGCGAGATAATTGCGACATCAAAGTTATGCGATCCGTTCACATCATAAAGCCGATCATGTGCGAGGGATTCTTCATTTTGCTATAAAGCCGCGAAAACACCTATATAAATTTGCGCCTAATACGACACACAGCATTCAATCCACATTCATTGCACACACTCCAGACAGTCGGGTTTTTGACGAAAGCCAAAGGATTTGCGCCGAGTGATGATTCTCGATGTGGACGCTTCTGCCGCACGAATTGACGACTTGGGCACAGACACACGACGCAAGGGGTTAATATTTGTGTGAAAATAATTTTCAATTTGTGCCGAAAATTTCTGCGGCAACGTATTTAGCAAACATTTTTATTGGTTGCGCGGCTGAAAATTATAAAATTTTTCAATCGATGCATCTGATACTACTGCTGTACTCTTGAGTTTTTTATATTTATTTTTCTACATCGATGGTGAAGCAGAAAAAGGACTATCGAGTTTCTTGCATTCTTCTTTATTTAGCGTTAATATCTTTCAGAGTGTAGGCTAAGGTGTAAATTGATCAAAGTAAAATTTAGTCTTTTCGCATCATCCAAATGATAATACAATAGTCCACATCCACACCCATATAAATTCCAACGCTCATGAAATATCTATATTCTGACATTCATTTCATTGCCTGACGAAAGGGAAAAATATTCAGCACTATTGTTGAGACTACCCCTACCCCATGAATTCTTCTGGATGAACATATTCCTGGAGGCCAACGCACAGCGAGATTGAGCAGCGAGTAAATAAGTTCGCTTATTTGTCCGTCGACTCCCCTAGCTTCGCGACGAAGTCCAAGGTCACTCTAGGCTCGTCTACTGTCCAGCGACGCGCGCTGATCACGATTGCTCCTGCCCCTCCAAACCCTCCACTCCATTCGCTCATCGAGTTCCCCTTCCACACTGGGAGCCTTCCCATTCCACCTGGGACTGAGCGGTGAGAGACCCGACGAGGCGAAGCTGAAGTCTAGTGACTAACCTTAAGGGCGAAGCGGCATTGCAACGCCTTTGCCAGTGCTTTGTCGGTGTGCGCCTTGAAAGACAAGCGTCCGTCGAGAAAGACGCCGAGAAAGCGGTGCGTGGTAGCCCTAGGTACGCGTGTTTTGTTGAAATGTACACAGTCATGGATGACATTTCTCTTACGTCCTTGGAAGAGAACGTGCGTGCTTTTTTCTGCGTTGATTTTTATTTTCCAAAGTTGTGTCCATTTGTGGATTATGGAGAGGTGGGTGTTTAATTTCCGAATATTGGCACACATGTTACGGGATGTCGCCGAGATCGCCGTATCATCCACGTACATGTGAAGTGCGGTGTGTTTGTGAGACGGCAAGTCGTTCACGTAAACGTTGAATAGAAGCGGACTGAGCAGTGATCTCTGGGGAACACCGGCTTCCGACGGCCGCAAGGAAGAGAGACTGTTTCTCTCTGCAATGCAAAACTGCCGACGATGGAGATAACTCCGAAGTAGCGCGATGAGAGGCATAGGGAACTCATTCAGGTGCAGTTTGTAGAGCAAGCCATCGTGCCAAACACGGTCAAACGCACGGGCGACATCTAAAAAGACGGCGTCCGTCGGATAACCACGATTCAAGCCTTGTGTTACGCCCTCCACAAGACGTAGTACTTGGTGAATGGCAGATGACCGCTCCCGAAAGCCGAGCTGTTCCGGACGTAAGACATAATTCTCTTCGGAATGGCGTTGTAGGTGACGCAGAAGGATTTTCTCGAAGATTTTCGAGAGGTTTGATAGAAGCGTGATAGGGCGGCTGTTTCCGGGGATGGAAGGATCTTTTCCGGGTTTAGGGATGAGGATAACGCGACCGATTTTCCAGTCGGGAGGATAGTGAGAGGAGTAGTATATGTGGTTGAAAAGGTTTGCGGTGAGAGTGAGGAATTTAGGAAGAGAAGAGACGGACTTTAGGAGGCGGTTGGAGATGCGGTCGAGGCCAGGAGCTTTGTGGGAAGGGAGAGAATCGATGCAGGATTTGATTTCCTTTTCATCGGTAATGGGGGGGAGGGAGGCAAAGGATTTGGGAATGGTGCGAAGGAATTTGCGAACTGCAGGTTCAATTTTGGAAGGAGAGGGATCAAGGGACATGGTGGATTGTAGGTGATCAGCTTGGATTTCAGCTTTGGCTTTGGGATCGTAAATAAAGGTATTGTTATGTTTAATGGGCGGGTTACGGGTTTTAGGATTACGGCGGAGAGAGCGGGAGATGTTCCAAAGAGAATTGTCTTCGAACGATAATTCAGCGACAAAATCGTTCCATTTTTCGTTCGAAAAAGCTCGGATTTCCCGTTTCACCGCGGCGCACAAACGATTATAAATCGTTCGGTCGCCCGGGAAACGATACTTCTGCCAGCGTCTGCGTGCATCGTTTCGTTGATGAATGAGTTCCACTATGCGCGCAGAGAAGAGGTGACTTTTCTTCGGCTTATGGGGGACGGAGCGCGAAACAGACTCCTGGGCGGTGTTTCAGAGTCATCCGTTCCAATCGGATCGGAAGGCTTGGATCGGATTCTACGTCACTTACTATCGAAAGGACAATCCGTGCGTTTCAGACTGCTTCCGATCGACTCAAGGAAGGCTTTCCGATCGGAACCGGGTCGATCGGGATGGAGGTGTCGGAAAGTCATTCCGATTGCGTTGGTTGATCTCAGGTGAATACCCTTATGATGTTGTTGACGTTAATTATTTGGCTATAATAAGATTATACCGGTTTATTTCATGTGTGCACATTTATGTGGATGTCCTGCCAGAATAATATAGGTGTAGGAGAATTTAATTAGCGTGTCAATGGGACAATATATGCGCATGTTGTATCACTGTTGGCGCAAGTTTGTTTACATATTATTTGGGCAAGTAATTTAGCAAAAGGAAGATGAGACGAGTTGAAATGCATAGCATAATAACGTATAAATATTTCAGGTAGCTTAATGTAGTGGAAACTGATCTTTCAGTTTGGAAATATATCAATTTGTTTAGTTTTCATACGATACGTGTACGTGACCTAGAATCGTATGTACATTAAAATTAGACATGGTTATGAACTTAGTTAGATTGAATCCATTTTGTACAACCTAAATATTATATTTCTACATGAAATATTCGTTTGAAGTGATGTATATGCTGCGATTTCCGTAGTTATGTTTACTTACCATCGCACAGCTGATTCTCGATTTCATCTATGTTCGCAGATTATCTTGAGTTTGTTGCACTCTAAACTCTTGACTAATCCCAAATGTTACTAAAATTGGTAATAATACGAAATTACATTGTTAATAGCACATGGACGCGTTGAGGAACCTAAGATACCTGCAGAGGAGACGGAGAAGGCAGCAGATATTGTTGAGAAGACAATATCTGAGGCAGTTGAGGGATCACTCTGACCCCTTTAGTGTCACAGAAGAGGTTTTTCAAGGCTTATATCGCCTAAATAAATTCCTGGCAAGGGATTTGATTGAGGAAATTAGACCATTCCTCAACAGTGGACAGCTTTCTACAGCATTAAGCGTTGAAATAAAGGTGTGTGGTGGTTTTCAGAATTTAGTAAAGGAAAATTTTCCATTTCCAGTATTAGAAAGCTGTTGAAAAAACATTTCTAGGTTGCTTCTGGTACTGAATATACCTAAAAATACCTGTATGAATTATAAAAAGTATCAATCACATCAGACAAAATAACGTACATACTTACTTGTATATTTCTGGAAGAAGTTGCATTGGCAATAACTTTGTTAAAAATGAAAACATCTAATTTTCCTATTTGTTACTTAAGCAGCTGGAGGTTATTCAAATAACATACATAAATTTGATACATTAAGGCTCTATAGCTTATTAACTTAATGCAATGATTTTGAAATTGCCAATTATTAAGGAAATTTTTCATATATTTTTAGGATGATAAATCATTTCTGTGTTAGAATTCAAATTCATACTCCTATACTATTGAAGTACCTAGATGTTACCTCCTGTGCATGATATTAACGATTGAAAAAATTTCTTGGGAGCTTAGGTCCTTTGTGCCTTGCATTTCTACGCTCAAGGGTCGTATCAGAAGTCTGTGGGGAGCAGTGCCCATGTAAGCCTCAGCCATGCGAGTGTTAGTAGGGCTATAGAAGAAGTTACTAATAGCCTGAACATGCCTGGAGTTTTAACAAAGTGGGTTTCATTCCCCCGTACTCACTTGGAAAGGAGGCAATACATTGAGAGGTACATATTTTACTTTTTACAAGTAGTTCATTTATTTTAACACTCCTTGGACAGGTACATATCAAAACCAATATTCATACTCTTTTGTTACAAATTCACTTAAAAAGTATAATAATCGTCACATCCCAGGAAGGTTTTACCATCAGATTTGCAATTACATTTGCACAAAAATAGTTTACCACCCCACAAAAAAATAATTCATGAAAAAATACCAGCAGTCACATCTGGTAAAACAGTTGAGTAGAGCAAATGACATGCACCGCACAGACAATGGATTTAAAATAATAACAGTCACATCAGCTAAAAGAGTTTGCCAATGTGTATGTCATACAGCCTGTTAGTCACAGCTTTCTTAAATCCTAAGATTGATATGACAGAACTCTGCGCTCCATTCATCTGTTGACTAATCTCTTAATGTGAAATAAATCCTTTGTATTGACATGTATCATTATTTGTTCTTGTATTTCATACAAGACGTCTTTTTCTGTAGTTCTCCCAAGACAATTTCACCTTCATTATTCTTCAAAAGACCATTGTGCATGAAGTTCTGTCAGGTAAAGTCACTCCTTCTTCTTAAAAATTATAGTTGAAATCCCTCAGCATAAAATCATAAACAAAGTAACCAAAAACATAAAATGATAAATGGAATGGAAAAATTGTTATAAATAAAGTGAAAATAAGAAAATGGCTTCTACATCATAATCATAAATTGAAATAATAACCAAAAAGCCTCTTTCAAAATAAAACTTAAATAAGGTAATGGCCTCTACGTCATATTCATATATTAAAATAAAATAAAACTCTGTTTCAAAAAAAGTAACACTGAAAATAAATAAATAAGGTCATGTCCTCCATATCATAATCATGTATTAAAATAAAATAAAACTCTGTTTCAAAAAAAGTAAAACTTGAAAAAATAAGGTAATGGCCTCTACATCATAATCATATATTAAAATAAAATAAAACAGTTTTAAATAAAGTAATACTTAAAATAAAGAAATAAGGTAATGGCCTCTACATCATAATCATATATTAAAATAAAATAAAACTGTTTCAAAAAAAGTAATACTTAAAATTTAAAAAATAAGGTAATGGCCTCTACATCATAGGCCTAATCATACATTTTAAAAAAATCTAAAAGCCTCTGTTTCAAGGTAAAGAAAAATACCAACAAAAGAAATAATTACAAAAGGAAAAAAACTAAATAAATAATAAAAAATAACTACTTCCTTAGGTTCCTTAACCTGTAAATAAAGAAATGAAAAAATCAAAATTCTATTTATTATAGGCATTACCAGTCTTCACAAATCCCAGGAGTCATTGGATTTGTAGATGGCACTCATGTTGCCATTAGAGCACCGTCCGAGCATGAGCACCTGTATGTAAACAGGAAATCATTTCACTCGATTAATGCTCAAATTGTAAGTTTTAATGTGAAGTACACCATCAATAGAATAACTCTTCCCAAGCTAAGATTCTTATTTTGTGCATTTTTAGGTGTGTGACTCTCAATTAAAAATATTGAATATACTGGCCAAATATCCAGGGAGCTCCCACGACTCTTTTGTTTGGGCTAATTCCAGTGTTCGGGGAGTTCTCCAAGGAGTATGGAGAGAAGGTGAAGAATGCTGGCTCCTAGGTATACATAGTTAAATTTCTTTTAGATGCTAAGAAATTAACACTGCTGTAAAATAACCAGGGAATATATATCTTAACAGGTGATTCTGGTTACCCAATTGAGCCATGGTTGATGACTCCCATCCTCCATGCAGAAGAAGGCAGTCCTGAGGCAAGGTACACCCACCTACATGTACGGGCAAGATGTGCCGTGGAAAGGTGCATAGGGGTGTTGAAAGGGCGATTCAGGTGCCTGAATAAGGCAAGGTTGCTTGAATATGCCCCTAGAAAAGTGTGTGGCATTATAAATGCTTGTTGTGTGCTGCACAACCAGTGCCTCCAAGGACATATGAATGAACCAGTTCTCATGGGAGAAGAAGATGGGGAAATTGGGCAAGACCCAGTTGAGGAACAGGGGCAAGTGGGAGATGTCGCCAGGGCAGTAAGGAGGCGCCTGGTCAGGCGACTCCTCTAATTCAACCCTCTATTATTCGCCACTAAGTTTTCCACTGAAATAAGCTAAACTTACTCTATTAAAATATCTCTCAGTATCTGATTCATGTCAGATACTGACGTGGCCATACTGGCAGCTGCATCAGCCATCTTTTCTGAGGCTGCTACACTTCTCTCTTCCAGTGAAGAGGCATCATCTAAGAAACATAAGAAACATCAATGTTAAAAGTGCTGTTTATTGCTTAACAACCAAAAAACTACAGACAATGGAAAGTAATTTCAGCAATTGAAAACATTACCTCCTAAAATATTTGAGAAGCGAGACCTGAAAATATTGTTTTTACTTAAGTATGTACTTCAAATTTAGTCATACATGCCAAAGAGAGGATAAGGAATTGGATTTAAAGTGTGTTTTTGCCATTATTGAAACTTGTGCATAGTACATCCCTAGTATGGAATGATTCCCAACAACAAGCACTCAAATAAACAAGTCAAGTCAAACAACAAACAAGTCCTGTGGGGCAGCTTGCTATGCATAATGCAGGTATAGAAATTGACTATTAAATAATTCCATTGCATGCTCTTGCTTGTTAGAATTATATCCAACTACCACACAAAGTGCATATTTCTCTTCAATAATTATGTTATTCATTATGTGCTATGTATGATGGGGCTTGAACATTAACATGTCACTGTGGATACTTTACTCTTATACTAATTTTCCAGCTTTTCTAAAAACATATTATTTGTGTTCATACCAATGTGATGTGAGACAGTTATTTTGATTGGGCTGTGTTTTCTGTATAGTATTCATTGCATAATTCTTTTGTAATTGTAATGTATTGTTTTATTGTATAGTATATCATACATTGAGCATGTATACTTCTCCCTGTGTGCATTTCCATGCTACAATACTAGTAGAAATGGCTCTAATGATAAGTATAAACTGAATATAATTGACATAATTATATTTGTAATATACCTTTCCTTCTGAACCTTAATGTATTTTTGTTCTTTAATATTATTATGAAATAGAAAATTAAGGTCATTTGCAATTTTCCCCCAATACTTAAATTAACATGAAGGTAAAGGAATGTCTGAACTGAACATGGGTAACTTAATAAAATCCAGTGAAAAACCTTAAATCTTAAAATCATTGTTGTTATCTATGCTAGTTCTTTGTAGGAATTTAAGGATTGAGAGAAATTTTTATGCAATATTTTACCTTTTTCAAGGCACCTCCTTTTGCGAGGTGGTGGAGTAGGGGCTGGAGTTGCCTCTGCCTCACTTCCGGAGGTAACCAAACTTGCCTCCTCCACATTTTCCTGTTGCAACTGAAATGAAAGAATTCAGGGTGAAATATGCTGTGCAACCACTTTCTAACAATAGGGTGCAAGATATGCCCAAAATAATCATGTATAGCTATTAGAAATTTTGGCACTTACGTCAATAGGGTCCACTGCTCCTTCCACCCCAGTAACTGCCACCTCTCCCATGAGATATAGCAACCTCTCCTCCAAAATGGAGAGGGGTGTCACAGGCAGTGGGGGTCCACCACCAGTTCCCAGGGAATGGCGACGCAGTTTTGCAGCCTTCTGCTTCACGTCGCATTTCCAGTCCTGCCAGCACTATTATCACAATCACAGTAGCATTAACGTATGTACAAGTATAGTGATCACAAAACAAAATGTTAAAGAAGTATTTTATTACCTTTGCCCACTTCCCTACATCCTTGGTGGCCCCACTCGGACAGGAATTGAGCTTCTGGCTCAATTCCTGCCACAGCTTCTCCTTCCTTTGGGCACCAAGGGGGCCCACCCACTTATTGTGAGCAAGCTCCAGGTGCTCTTCCATATATTCAAGCATCACCTCCCTCTGCTGGCAGGACACCCTGGTCACAGATTTCAGTCCTATATAACAAACTGGCAATTATCTCCTGCAGCAAGACTAATACACATATTATATTTCAATAATGATATTAATAAACACTTGGGTAAATTTATTGATAATTTTTGTAAATATAGTAATTTCCCAGAAGAAGCACTTGCATTACTATGACCTGTATATTGGTTGTTGATGTAACTGTTGCAATATAAATGCAAAAACTATGTAAGTTATTACCAAGGAAAATCTTATTGAAATATTTCAGCCTGTTTCATAGCTATATCACTGCGCAAGAAAGCGTTTGATTTCAAATAACAATATTTTATTATATGATATGAATCAAAACAGGCACATAGGTTGGAGTTATTCGAATGAGGTTCGATGTTACTGCATTATGTACGGTGGTGTTCCAAAGCCAAAAAATATTATGTATAAATTCTGTTGACGCAAGTATATTTGATATACAAAAAGGTGCAATATTAGCAAGTGTGCCATTTTCGCAATAAAATTGTGTTAAAAAATAATCGGGTACGTGTACCACAGATAACAATAAAACCCCATTGTTTTTCGTTATTTTAACAAACGTGTCAAGCCATTGACAACCATCGACACCATAAAACCTTTCAATGTAGTCACTGTATTTCCTTCCAATGAACCTCCATTTTTACGGGCAAAATGTTAGATATAAACGGCATATCATGAAGGTCAATACATCAATGAAGAAGGACCACATTCAAATGAGATAAACAATGAAAATAACACGTCGGAATTTGGATAACTCATTGAGTAAATGATGCTGTGTATCTGTTGTTGCAAGAAAGGGTACGTTTCGTGACTGTATCTATTACAAGTCATATGCATGTGACCTTAATAATCAACTGTGTACTCACGAGAATGAACGAACAAAATCGTTTAAAATTTGCCTTAATTCCCGTTATTTACACAAATAGACAGGAGATTACATTGAAAAAATTACAAAAGGACAATTCTAAAATAATTTTAACCCACAATAACGTCAATTATAAGACAATGTATCAATTAGCACAAATACATCCCCGTACATACCTTTTCCCTCCATTATGAAGTGTTAAACCTGGCGGGAGGTTGCTTTTCGCTGCTCACTTTTCTCTTCAAAACTGTGACGTTTCATCGCTGCTCGATGGGGATGAGGAGTGACGTCATACCAACAGCGGAACGCTTTCCGATAGTAAGTCTGAAGCGCACGGAAGACGACCGTAGGAAAGGTATTCGATCGACTCGGATTGAATCCGTTTCCGATGCCGTCAATCCGATGAGAGTCAGAAACACCCTCCTGAGCGGCAAGAAGAGAGTCGGAAAGGAGCGCGACTCGGTCTTCAATTTCAAAGCGCGTGGGAGAGAGAAGGAGGTGAACGGGAGAAAGGAAAGGAAGCAAGGCGCTCGGCAACTGTTTCCAGTCGGTGAATGACTTGGTGGGGGGGAGGAAGTTGGAGGCGGAGACGGGAAAGGAGAAGAGGATGGGGTAGTGGTCGGAGGAGAAAGAATGCACGACAGAAAACGTGACGGTGAAGGGGAGGTTGAGAGACACGGCAAAGTCCAAAATGTCTGCTTTATGTTTAAGACGGGTACAGTAGTGGGTGGGTAGGGTGGGAGAAAGAACATTAATGGGTTTTCCGGAGATGTATGCAAGAAGAGTCTTACCATTCGGGTTAGCTGTAAAGGAATTCCACGCAGAGTGCTTCGAGTTCCAGTCCCCGATAAAAAGACCGTTTGCATGCAGAGAGAACAAGGTGCGTAGATCGTCGGTGCTCAGTCGCTTAGATGCAGGGTGATATATAGAATAAATGTTTAAGGAACCATGTGGTGTGACTATAGCGATACCTAGGGCTTCGAGATGGTGAAAAAAAGGGACGGTCAGTACAGAATGACGAAGATTTGAACGGACAAGAATGGCAACTCCGCCGCCTTTGTCATTTATTCTGTCAAGTCGGTGAACATGATAGTGAGAATGGGATAAATTTATATGAGGTTTGAGGAAAGTTTCCTGTAGAAGAATTACATCCACCCGGTTATCCATTGCGTATTGGAAGAGCTCATGCTTTTTTTGTGCGATGCTTTGACAGTTCCACGACATTACCATAAGTTTTTGGAGGGAGTTATTAACCGTAGAACCCGCGAAAATTATGTCTGGAGGAGGAGAAGCTCACCAATTAGAAATTGCTTTTTTTGCATTGAGATTCGGAAGGGTTTGGAGTTGGGCTTGGAGACGCTGAAACCATGAAAGCAGCTCAGCGGTGTTTCCGTTAGTCGAAGAGGGGGCGGGTGGAGGGGAGGGACGCTGAGCGTGTTGCGGAGGAGAAGCAGAGGGGTGAGAGTGGTGAGGGGAAGGGGCGGTAGCCGAGCGAGAAGGGAGGTCAGGGAACTCGTCCCTGGCGACCGCGTCACTAAAAGTGAAAGTTGGATTCGTTCTCCTCGCCTCGGCGCGTTCTTTTCGCTTCTCTTCTGTCTCGGCGCGTTTTTCAAATATTGCACGACGCGCGGCTTTGTGAGCCTCGCTGCCGCGATAATTCGCCGGGTGGTTGCCCTTGCACAGATAGCACACAGCAGGTATTTCGCGGGCTTTATCGCACATGCTAGTGGCGTGCTGCTGTCCACACATTACACAGTTAAAGGGCATATGACAGTAATTTTTGGTGTTCCCGAAAGCGAGGCAGAGGTGGCATTGCGAGGGTTGGTTGGGAGGGCGGAACGGAGAGATTTTAACACGCACTCCAGCGAGAGTGCTGACGTTGTATAAGTCGTTTATTACAAGGGCAGGTGCAAAGGAGATTTTGCACGTACGCGTTGCGTACTTAGGATACGCGTGGATACCAAGCTCTTTATCATGCGCGGACGGGCGGGTGGAGAAAAGACGTTCAACATTAACGACGGGTAAACCAATTTCCAAAAGTTCCTCTTTAATTAAGTCTGTACTGACCGCCGGCAAGATACCTCGCACCGCAAAATCCTTTCGTCGATCAGAGGAGTGCTGATAGGAGATATACTCGACGGAGAGTTCGTCGAGTATTCTCCTGACTATCTTATGATCAGCCAAAGTAGCGCACTTGATGGTGGCGGTGGTGTCGGAGTTGGAAGAGGTGGAAGGGAGAAGGGAACATTCCGACTTCATCCGCCGGTAAATAACCTCCCATTTATCTAGGTTTGCCAGCCTGAAGGGCGCAAGTTTAACCTTTTTCGCGGTTGGCGTTCCGGAATCAATACCAGTTTCCTCACTCGCATGGGGACGGTCGGCAGGGGGAGGAAGGTTGGGGGGAAGGGTGGAGGAAGAAGGGGCGGGGAAGGGTTGAGAGGCAGAGGGGGCGGAGGAGGAAGGAGCGGAGAAGGGTTGAGAGGCAGAGGGGGCGGAGGAGGGTTGAGAGGCAGTAGGAGGGGTGAAGAAGAATGCAAAGCGGTTGATGTTGGCAAAGGTAGGGACAGGGAAGCTATTTTTAGAAGTTATTTTGGCACGCTTATTGTTGACGACCTTCTGAAATCCGTCTGCGTCGATACTCTCAGAGGAGTTTAAAAGATGCTTATTTCTAGAGGGGGAACGACTGGTAGAGGGCAAAGAACTCTGTTCACTTACCGCTCTGACGTGTGATGACTGGGAGCCGGATGCGGTCGGAGGAGGCGCGGCGGGTGCGGGTGGCGTGGCGTTGGTGGACTGGCCGGATGCAGCAGCAGTGGACGCAGCGTCAGAGATGGCAGATGATGATGTCATAGCCGTGGGAAGAGCAAGGAGTGCCGTGGGTGCAGTAGGCGCGGTGGGTGCGGTCGGAGGTGGTGCGGTGGATGCTGCATGTTGGCAGGCGGTGGGCTCAGGTGAGCCAATCCCAGTTGGGATAATGTGGACATCCATTGGAGTGGGTGCTGGTTCGGTGGAAGGCGCCGCACTCTCTGCGGTAGCGGGTGCGGCAAGAAGGGAGTTGGAGCGGAGCGCAGCCTGGTCCTCCGCTAACAGCGCGTTGATAGCTGCGATAACTTTACTGAGTGAAGTCGGTAAATTCCTCTTCAGATAAGATGGAGCGGCAGCCGGAGCCTTCCTCAGCAGCGTGGGTGCAGAGTGGGCGGGTGTGGTACTTTTCAGCCGCATACTCAAATGCGCTTTTGATCGCCGAGCGAGGGCTTCGTTCCGGTTTTCGGATGCGAGGGCAGGGCGTCGAGCGCGTGGCGAAGCCATGCTTCGCGTCGAGGCAGGAGAAGAGGGGAGAAAAGGGGGGAGGGAGAAAAGAGAGGAGGCAGCGTTGCAATCACTCAGAGTCTCCACCACGTGGTAAGGCGGAGGGGGAGAGGAAGAGGGGGGGTGAGAGCGTTGACCCCGCTCGGCCGGCTGAGGGGGGGAGGGAAAGAGGGAGAAGAGAGCGTTGTACTCACTCGGCTGGCGGGGGAGGGGAGGGGGTCCCCCTCCACGCTGGGGCGTGAGAGCCACGCAGCTGCAGGGCGGAGAAGCACAATAGCGCGCTCCCACCCGCCGGTAGGGAGGAAAACCACCGCTTACAAAAGCGGCGCGGCGGCACACAAAGGCACTTTGTTTCTTAGCAGCGCTAAGGCGGTCAGGCTCTCATGCCAAGACCGTCGAGAAAGCACTCCCTCGGGAGCGCTGAAAAACCCACTCTTTCCTATAAAGACGGAGCACACAAAAAACACGTCCTCTCTCTACGGAGGTTAGAGAGCGACTATGTCCAACGAATTGCCCATGTCAGTGTTTTAAAGATCGTAGTTGAATGGGACCCGGTAGCCATGTTTTTTACGGGTATCCCACGGGTATCCACTGCGTCACGCACCATTTTTCCATATATATACTGGACACTATTGCGGCAAACAGTCGTTTGAAACTGAAATTGAAATCGCTGATCTGATCTACTGGTCTAAGCTGCCCCCTTCGACTGCTGATCCTCCCTCCTCCAACATCTCCATCTCCTTCTCCTCTCCCACTCCAGAGACCCCCACCTCCTCCACCTCCAAACCTCCCACAGTATGCGGGAGATCCGTTATGTCTTCTGCCTCCATGTTGCCATCTCCTGTTGGGCTCTCCACCCCCTCCGGATTATTGGGCTTTTCTACCTTCTCCTCCATTTTCGCCTCCTCCTCCATCACTATTTCCCTACACTCAATGGTCGACGTCATGCTGCCAACCATTCCCCTCCCGTCCTCCTCCTCCTGTCTCACCCCCCTCTACCTCACGTCAAAGTTGCTCTCCTCCGCCACGAGTTGGCTCACATGCTCCGCCCCCTCTTCCTCCCCCATCCCCTCCTCGCTGATCACTTCAGCACACTCTTTTTCCGCAGCTGCTGCCTCCACCGAAACCTCCATTTCCCACTCCATTTCTCCCCCCCTTCTCGAAGCATGGTCTTCCTCGTTCATAATCGCCTGGCTTTGACTTTTTTGCGCCGATTTGTTTTTTTTTGCTTCTTCTTCCGTGTCTCGCCCGTTTTTTGACGTGCCCTGTGGCCAGACCGGAGTCCGTCAAATCGCTTTCTGCGTCTGCAGCTCCACTAGCTTCCCCCGTCTCCTCCGTCGCGGGACCTTGACCTGATATCTCCGTACTTGTGTCAGCAGTTGGACTTCCCTTCTCCCTTTCACGGAGGGCGTCCGCGTAACTTGGTTTGCCTTGAATCACTGGGCAATTAATTCGAATGTGTTCCATACTCCCACATTTGGAACAAGTCTGCTTTTGGCCGTCATAGTGAATAACGGCACGTTCCCCTTCTATGGGAATGTAACTAGGAATCTCTTCATTTAAAATCATTTTCACTAACCTAGTCCCAGTCCATGTTGGTATGAAACCTTTTCCATAGAAGTACAGGTCCTGGTAATGTACTACCTTCCCATACTTCCTGAGTTCCTTCTCCACCTGTTCCTGGGTAAGTTCGAATGAAGTCATGCATACTCTGACTACCGTTATTCTCTCAGAAACCGATAACATCCTCACCTCACCTTTTCTATTCTCGCTAGTAGGAAAATTCAAGGGAGCATCCGACTTCTTGGATAAAACATTGAAACAGTCCTCATTACTAACCTTAATAAATACTTGCTTCCGGTAGTAATCCAGCTGGATTCCGACCAAATCTTTTAACCCCAGCCCGAGCTCGACAACAACGAACTGGTGGACCTCGAGGGCCGAGGGGAACTCCTTCCACCCCTCAAACGTAATCTTGAACGTGTTTTTCCTCTCCACCGGCATAATGTTCTGTCAGGGGCCGCACCGAGCGGCCACACTAGACACACCAATGAAAAGTACACTTCACTTGTAATAAACGCGCACACTAGGTAGAGAAAAACTCACTGTGTACGGAAAAAGAAACCACGAAACACGACATAAGGTCAAAAGACCCCGGAAGACGATCGCTCGCCTCCCGGCGACCGAAGCCTCGATCGCCGGGGAGCCTCTCCTGGAAAAACTCGCTGGTCGTAGAACCGGAGCTCCAAGGAAACACGTCCGCTCGCTTCGTGACTTCAACGTGGTATGGCCGTAAAAATGTATTATTGTCCTATTCGTATAAAGTCGAATTACGTAAAAAGTATTGCAAAATATGCCTTGAAAATCAGTGATCATGACTAAGGTTTCACTATACGCCTTCGGTGCAAACATGGAGGTAATAACTAAAGTAATTTCGAAATTATGGACAACATTGTGTTCCGTGGCAAATTTGGAAAACAATTTTAAATTCGAAAAATGCTATCGTCGATTGAAAAATGGGATAAAACCCGTCTCATAATGTGTATACGATTCAGTTTTATGCTCAGGACTAGATAAATGTGCCAAGGGAGGAGTATTTTTGGTGACATTAAGAACAGAGTGGAACGAAATTATGGAGAATATTGTGTTCGGTGACAAATTTGGAAAAAAAAATTAAAATTCGAAAAATGCTTTGACACTTCAATTGAGAATTAGAAGTAGGAATAAGGGATTATACATTTAACAGAATATTCTAAGTATAACATAGGCCTACGTATAAGTATTACTCTTTCATATCTACACATTTCATTAATTCCTCTCTTAAAAAATCAACTCTTGGTTTAATCCAAAAATTACATACATCAACTGAAAAGTTCAAGTTATAATTCATTCCGTTGTATAAACTAATTAGTGTTTTTGTTAATACGCTTCAAAACCTCTTAATTAACTGAAAATAATCATATTTCCTTCAAACCTTTCTTTCTGGAAATGATATGGAAATAATAATCCGATTAGCCACAATTCTAAAACTAAATAAGGTCGCTTTTACAAAATATTGTTCCACTACGGCATAAATGTATGTAAAGCGAAATTCGTGGTATTTTATGCCGCCCACCTTGCATAAAGTTTTGATTCACGGTGCGGCAATTATTTAGGATGCCATTATTCCTGTTGGACAGCTTTTTGAGGAGGCCTTGGAAGCACGGCAAGATTTAGAGAACGTCACTCAAGAAAAACATCCAGATAAGCCGCCAATGACGACCTTTTTCACAAACTGTTTTCACACTCAGACCCATACATTTCAAGCACTTTTAAAGTTGGTATCAAGACTAAGAAGAAAATACCAGAACAAGACAGGAAACTTATTTTGACGGAGGAAACTGACACAAATGCTGAATTTATGTCCGAGGAAGATTCTGAATATGATCTGGAATTTATCTTTTAATATAAGTGATTTTTTCAGCGTTAACATTTTTTTTACATTAAAATAAAAAAATTAAATATATAGTTATACTTTCAATAACTTTCAATAACTTTCAACCTCCCCATCCTATGTCCATACGAATTAACTCATCCTCGAATCTTAAGCAGTTAACTACATTTATTGAAAACGAAAGCTATAAAAATTCTAATTCTTATTGCAAATAGAAGACTAATAAAGTAAATATCAAAATGTCGCACTGATGGAAAAATATAAGGGGTAAATTTCCATTATTTTTACCAACTCGTTGTATAACGCTAACACGCTCAGCTCCGCCACGTGCGTCACGCACCATTCATCCATATATATACTGGACACTATTGCGGCAAACAGTCGTTTGAAACTGAAATTGAAATTGAAATCGCTGATCTGATCTACTGGTCTGGTCTACTGGTCTACTACCTACAGCCGGCTCTGCTGCTGCTGGACTCTGGATGGTCGTGGTTCCTGCCTGCTTCTGCACGTTTGAACTGGACTTCCGTCGGGCTGCTCCGACGAAGTGTACATCGACATCGAGATTCCTCTGGAATCCCATAGACATCGACAAGGGGGGAGAGTCATACCCGAGTTTTCGCGTGATACAGGGCCTGCGGGGGGCAAAGCTAACTAAGTCCTTTGTTCTCACTCCCGAAGGGCGCCTGTTAATTCGCGAGGTCCCTTCGGTCGTCTCGTCTGGGAAACCTGGGAAGAGAGCCCCCGAAAGGGGCGAACCTCCTTGCACTCCCAGGGGAACCAGGCGGGTCCCCTCGGTAGGGCTAGAGAGTAGGATAGGGGGAAACCTGGGTCAGACCATCTGTGCCCGTACTGCTAGCCAGTCGGATCGGATTGGAGGGCCCGCGTAGGTTTCCCACAGTTTTTTCCCCGATAGGGCTAGTGGGTAGGGAGACTCTCCCCCCGAGAAATACGATGATGCACTCACCAGTTAAGAAGAACGTGTACCAGGCAAGGCACGACCCCCGCCTGCAAAGCAGAGACACCGACAACAGGGAAGAAAACTCCCAGCGAATGAAGGACAACGGCAAAAACCTGCTTAATCTACCGACGAATATACAAGACGTTCTGTTCGCAGAAAATAATAACGCAGAGGTCCAAGTAAGACCTGAAGTAAATGCTGACGATGGCAAAAGCCAAAAAAGGAATAATCTGAAAAGACACGACACAATCGAAAATGTTACGGTCAACTCTACTGGTGATGAGGATACCAATGTGATTATGACGGAAGGAAACGAGGACAGCGAAGTCAATGATGGGGCCAAAGGCGCTCTTTTCGAAACTGTGGGGTCTTCTAAACGAAAGCGCAGGAGAGAGAACGAAAATGAATTTTAAACTGATCTTGTGACCGAAAACCGCTACCAGGCGCTAATAAATCTTGAGGACGAGACATCCAAAAATGACAAAACTATTGAAAATGACCACGGAGCAAAGGAAAACAGAGCTCCCAGGAGTAAGTGGCCGCCAGCAATTGTCATGCATGAGGTCATAGATAAAACGGAGGTATTTAAAAGGATAAGATCAATAGAACAAGACAAGTCCTTCACAATCAAAAAACTGAGAGAGGGGACACGCCTTCAGCTAAAAACCATGGTGGACTATGAAAACGTAAAAAAGTTTCTTGAGCAGCATGGAGCGCAAAAATACACCTGGTCAACCAAGGAAGAGGGTGTAAACAAATACATCGTTCATGGCATAGACGAAGGGATCGACCTAGAATACATAAAAGAAGACCTGATTGCACTAAAAGTACCATGCGTCTCAGTTAGGACACTTGGGAAAGATCACAGGGACATCTATGTATTAACTGTGACTAGAAATGGTTTCCAACCTAAAGTAATGGAAACAATCACACATATATGCTGTCATGCAGTACGAATTTCCCCTTATAAGTACAATATTCCGCAAAGATGTTACAGGTGCAATCTATACAACCACAGCTCCCGAAACTGCACGCTAGCTCCACGGTGCTATATCTGCGCAGGAGAGCATGAAGGAAAGGACTGCACAAACAAAAACAAGACTAAATGCTGCAATTGTGGTGAAGAACACGAAGCAAGGTCAAAGCTATGTACAAAATATCAGGAGGAAATGGAAAGGAAAAAACCAAAAACAAAGAAAGACGATTCAAAGAAAAAGGAAAATAATAATTATAAACCGGCACCACCCCCAGCTATCAACCCATGGCAGAAAAAGGGAATTAGCAATACCAATACACAAATAAAGGAACCCACTTCAGACATCACACTACAGCCTAGAGAAGAAGAGGCGGAGTTAAATACCTCACCAAACAGGTTGGAAAAAGAGGAAAAAAAGACCTCATCGGACAGGGCAGAAGAGCCGACACAAAAGTCAAATGACAACGATGTGCCACTAAACGACATCAAAAGTATTTTAAAAACACTGACAACTTTTGGGACAATGCTACAACAACAAATGGCTATGTTCCAAGACATGATGATGAAAATTACGGGTATTCTCTCCTCCTTGACCAATCATGTGTCATAAGACAGGAAAGAGAAACTTACTGGTCATCTCTATTTGGAATGCAAATGGAGGCATTATGAACAAAACCCCCGAATTGATAATATTTCTTTCAAAACATATAGTGGACGTATGCCTTATATCCGAAACCCATCTTAACCCTTTCCTGCCGGCGACTACGAAAGAAAAATTTTTCCGTGCTACGGGTAGCTTGCGAAAATTTTAAACCTCGCTCTGCGAAGCACTTTTTTGGGGTGGAGTGGCCCAGGTACTCACGTCCCTCCGATTTGGGACCCTACTTAACGGGGCGCCCGGCTATTACCCCGGCCACTGGACTCGACCCTCCAACCCTTTCTTAGCGGGAGTCCACGGTCAACTCATTGCATTAGCAGTGTTTTTTTAAATTAAATATTGCCTATGATTTTTAACAGTTTACACTTATATAAGAATAACTTACATTTTTTTAAGCATTGTAGAATTTTAAACGGATTTCTAGCGTTAATAATAACAAAGTTAGGACTTTTCCATTTTTATAGCAAGTTAGGACGTCTTTGAATAAACCTCCAAATAATACTTCCCATCCTTCTTTTTCATTCAGGCTTTGGACCAACGTAGGCGAAGTTAAAAGTATGTTTTTACAATATACATTACCTAAAAATACCGGAATATGAGTAATTACTAAGGGGATCAATGAAGGAATCGGAAAATAGAGGACATATAGTGTAAATAGGCATTCCGATTGTAACAAACACCTACGATATAGAAAATAAAACGACAACATTTCTCTTTTTGCGTATTTTTCATCGCATATGAACACAAGGTTTTCACACAAGAAGTCCGTTAATAATAACACTAAAATTTAGTTTAAAAATTGCTTATGAACAGAAAAAAACGATTAAATCATTTCAAAGTATAAAAAGTTGGAGTATGCAATAAATTTTTCTTTTAAAAAATCATTTACAATTCAACCACTTCAACACGGATTCCTGCTATGATGAGGATCGTAAATGAGAAGGAGGGTCGGGCCTAATGGCCGAGGATTAGCTCTAAGGGCTCGCTAAGCTGGGTCTCAGGCAGGGCCTGAATACCTCCGACCATTGCTAACTTCCCATCCCCCGCGACAGCTATAGCCGACGTCCGTTCGTTTGCGCTGAAAAACCCACGCCAGCTATAGCCGACGTTCGGTCGTTTGCGTATGAAAATGCTCGTCGGCTATGGCCGACGTCCGGCGCGAAAGGGTTAAAGAAGGCGTGAAATGGGAAGTCCCAGGATATAAAATAATAAGAAAGGATCGGGAGAGGACACGTGGACGGGCAGCAGGGGGCGTGGCAATATTGATGAAGGACAATCTCATCTACAATGACGCTCCAACCATGGGAAGAATGACTAACCTTGAAGCCGTGGGCATTAGTCTACTAACTGAACTCGGAAATCTTAGCATATATTCCTGCTACCTCGCTCCGACGAGAGAATTTCTAGAAGAAGAATTCTCCACTTTCTTAAAAAATGACGATCAGATATTTCTGGGAGGTGACTTTAATTGTAAACACATACAATGGAATTGTCCTACAGAAAATAAGAACGGAAAGAGATTAAATAATTGGGTAAAAAATAACAACCTAAAGATAGCAGCCCCTACAGATCCCACCAGAGTATATGGAAGGAGCGTCATTGACATGGCCTTACACAGGAATATAAGACGAAAGATAAAAGCATCCACGATTAACGACCTGACAAGCGACCATTACCCAGTGCTCATTCATATTGGAAACCGGCCGATTCTAAACAGCAATAATCAGAAAAGAATGTGCTATGGACTGGCTGACTGGGA
Source organism: Pyrrhosoma nymphula (assembly GCA_963573305.1). Classification (NCBI taxonomy): domain Eukaryota; kingdom Metazoa; phylum Arthropoda; class Insecta; order Odonata; family Coenagrionidae; genus Pyrrhosoma; species Pyrrhosoma nymphula. Next base: position 737,846 of record CAUYRF010000001.1, read on the forward strand.
TCACTTCCAAAACAAAATCAGTGAAATGATTTCTAGGGAAACATGGATAGTGGAAACAATAAAATATCTAGACAATATGGCCGAAACCCTAGAAAATGCCATAACACAAGGCATGACAGAGGCCATTCCGACCAAGAAAAGGAGGCCCGCTGATTTTATTAAACTTGACGACGGTATAAAACACGCAATCCGAGAAAGAAATTTTACACGAAGACAATACCAACGCTTTGGTACAAACTATTACAAAATTAAAATGAAACAACTAAACACATTTATTAAAAGACGAATCAAAAAGCAGAGGATTAAAAGGTGGAACGACCAGCTAACAGCCCTTGGAACGACTGACGAATCCATATGGAAGATGGCAAGACAACTCAGGAAGACGCCGCAGCCAGATACCAGAATCAACACAGGAAATGACATTATCCATACATCCAAAGACAAATGTGATTACATGGCCCAAGAATTCAAAAAGGTATTCACCCCAAATCCACCTAGCCTGAAAACTCCCGACCTATCTAATAACAAAACAGTATGGGACACTAACGAAGACAAAGACAAATATCCGTTACCCCAAATCACAGTGAATGAAACTATATCAACAATAAAGAAATTACCAAACAGAAAAGCAACAGGGGAAGATGATATACCAAATGAGATTATAAAAAGGCTCCCACTAGATGCAATCACTTACATCACCACCATGACAAATAACAGCATAAGACTGGGCTACTTCCCGGAAAAATGGAAACGAGCTTATATCAAATGTATCCCAAAGAGAAACGGACAAACCATAAACCCGCAAGACATCAGACCGATATCTCTTCTCTCTAATCTAGGGAAACTCCTTGAAAGACTGATAGTGCCCAAGATAAATAAATATGTGGAAGACGAAGGACTCTTGCCTGAAGAACAGTTTGGCTTCAGGCAAAAGAGATCGACAACTCAGCAACTGAATAGAGTAATAAATTTTATCGCTGATGGGTTTAATAAAAAAGAAGCAACAATAGGAATATTCCTAGATATTTCCAAAGCCTTCGACAAAGTTTGGCATGACGGACTGCTTCACAAAATGGACATCTTGGGCTTCCCTAAATGGATTTTAAATTGGACAAACTCATACTTGAGAGATAGAAGTTTTACAGTAAAATGGGCACATGAAAAGAGTGACAACATCCCTATTAAAGCAGGAGTACCACAGGGATCCATCTACGGACCACTACTTTTCAATATATATACAGCAAACTTCCCAAAAGATAATGACGATTGGCACACGGAAATTGCCCTCTATGCTGACGACGCAGCAATTCTGGCCAGAAGTAAGAAAGCACCAACAGGAGCAGAATATGCCCAAGACACAATAGACGAAGTTGTTAAATGGTATAGCAAATGGAGAATAAAAATCAATACAAATAAGACACAGGCAGTCCTTTTCACAAGACCACACGTAGTAACACCCTGGTGCCCATGCCTACGAATAAAACAACAACCCATAAGATGGTCTGACTCTGCAAAGTACCTCGGAGTAATACTAGACAACAGATTAAACTTTAAAAACCACACAAATTCAGTAATAGCGAAAACCATAGGGATGCGGGCAACCCTATCGCCTATACTAAAAAGTAATGCCACGCCCAACACAGTTAAGAAAAGGATATACGAAACATACATAAGACCAATAATTCTATACGCCACGCCGGCATGGGCTGGACAAGCTTCCAAGGGAACAATGGAAAAACTCCTAAAAACCGAACGAAGGTGCTTAAAATCCTTTTTTAAAATACGCTGGGGAACAAAAAACGAACTGGTATATAAATACACAAAATTAACGGATATTAAGAGTAAAATTAATGAACAATCACTTTCGTACTATAAAGCACTAAAAGACAGTGATACGGAAATAATAAGGGCAATTGGAGAGGACCAGAAATCAACCTGGGACATTACAAAAAGACCAATAGATATATTAAAAACGTAAAAGAAAAGAAAACTATTATTGGCAGGGAGATACAATAATACGGGCAACCAAACAACAAAATAAAAGACGGTCCACGGAGCAAAAGCCGACAAAAAAAATATAAAGTCAGGCATCCTCTGAAAACAGCTGCTTTCGCGGCAAAGGACACTGATGAAACAGTCGTTGAAATCCTGTAAATGGCGCTTTTGCTCTAGTCCTTCCTAAGGATTCAACTGCCTACCTTCGACTCTCCTGCCTTGCTGGATACCTTCGCTTACGACCTCCGCACCGCTTTGGATATTTCTTTCGGATTTTGGACCTCTTCTGACCGCGCCTGCCTGGACTGGATCTTCGGACTCTCTCCAGGAGCGTTTCGTACGGTACGATACCTGCGATACTGGCTCGGACCACAATCAGAACTTTTCAGTTCTACTTGGCTTCATCTCTACTTCTTCTGACCTTGCCTGCCTGGACTGGATCTTCTGACTCTCACCACGAGCGTTTCGTACGGTACAATACCTGCGATACTGGCTCGGACCACAATCAGAACTTTTTAAATCTACTTGGCTTCATCTCTACTTCTTCTGACCGTGCCTGCCTGGACTGGATCTTCTGACTCCCACCATGAGCGTGTCTCTTGGTTACTTTTCCGAGCCGAGCTTCCCCGATCCTATACCTACCTTGGCACTAAGGGAGTTCTCGGTGAGAGTGGCTAACCTGATCCACTTACTCATCACCTTGAAGCGTCCCTTCACCTGTGCCTTTTTCCTTAGGTCGTCTTTTCCCTCAAAACCGGGCAGAGGGCTTGTTCCTCCACTGCACGCCGCTTGCTAGGGCTCCCAATGTCAAAATTCCCATAGGACATTACCTTCCTTGAAAAACTCGGCTTGGAATATACTTCGGTATGGCATCAAACGATAGCAATCTCGACGCGTCTAGCTCCACCACCCAACCTACTCCCTCTCCGTACGAATTACCACTGCCTGATTCCTCTCCTGACCACTCCGAAGACGAAGATTCAATATTCGTCCATCCTTCCTCCGCACCTGCTAGTGATAAATCCGTGTCTTCACGGATTAGCTCATCCAAATTCATAAAAGTCACGCCAATAACCTCTCCAGTCCTGAAAAGGAAGAAAAATAGAAATCAGACCAGCAAAGACGGGAAGAGCTCGAAGGCCCTTTCCAGGGCCAATCCTGCTGTCGAAGGTAACTCTCCTGATCTGCCCAGCTCACCACTGCAACTGCAGGAAGTCATCCCTGCTGGAGCTGAAGAAGTAGTTTCCCTACGTCCTGAATCCTCCTTTGCTTGCGGGAGCAGTCAAGCTTCCCGGAACAACACTGGTGCTATTCCTAAGCGACCTAAGAATGTTCCTTCCAGCGGCTCCTTAGATCTTAATGACGTTCGGTCATCTGCTGTGGTTGGATCGGTAGTCGAACCTAACCCCTCGAGTATCCCTGAACTTCAAAAGAGTATCAGCATCACTGATAATGGCACTCAAGCTTCTAATTCTGAAACTGGCTGGACTCTGATTGAGAGGAGGTCCAAAAAATTCAGCGCCAAAAAGCAGTTCCTTCCACCTGACAATCCTGAATCTATCCCTATTATTCCCGCCCTAAATCCAAAATCCCTCCTATTCGTCTCCTTGCTTCCTCTAATTACCAAAAGCACCTTACCCAATTGATCCCTTCCCTCAACTATGCACCACGAATTAGCCTTTTCAACCAGTTCCTTTTCATTAATGCTGTATGCCCTGCAGACTACCGCACTGCTAAAAAATTCCTCACCCAAAGAAACCTTCCTTACTTCACCAACCCGTTACCCTCTGAAAAAAGAAAGGCCTTTGTACTCAAGGGTATTCCTGAATGCACATCTCCTGAACAAATTGCGCAGGATCTCGAAGAAGACGGCTTCCTGACCACCGGCGTAGTTCCAATGAAATCCCCTCCTAACCATCCTAAACCTTTCCTCTTCTTCAAACTTGCACTTGTGGACGTTTCTAAAGAGGCGGAGTTTCTGGATCTGAAAACCTACTGTGGTGGAATACCTACCCTCAGAAAACCCTTCGCAATGCCTTAGGTGCCTGCAGTTTGGGCATTCAAAAAACTACTGCAACCTTTCCCAAAGATGCAGACTTTGCGCCGGTCTGCATCATCGTTCTGCTTGTAATGTCACCGAACAAAGGAATTTTAAATACGCTAATTGCGGTGGCGCTCACTCTGCAATGTTCCGCCAATGTCCGTCTTTTCTGAAAGCCTACGCTGTCAAAAATAGTGAGCCTGCGCCACCAGACGCTGAAGTATTACCATTAATCGCAGAACAAGCTCCCGCTTCACTACCAAACGCTTGGGACATTAACCCCCTACGCACGAGAGAACCCGAACCGACTAGTTACACCGCTCCACCTAATGTTGAAATCGACGCTGGCATAAATTCCTTAATTTGTCCTCCCCCTGAATCCAATCTCAGAAATCAACCTTTCATCCTGCCTGATATCGTGCCTCCTCCCCCTGTCGGAACTTAGGAGGATTTTCTCTATCATGACGTTCTGGCAGTTCCCCCTCCGGTGGAATTCTCACCTTTCCCCAGTCTGGCATCCACCAGTAACAACACTCCGGAAGAGCGGGCTTCACCTGTTGCTCTCACTCTTGAACACACCCCTACTCTCACTTCCACGCCACCTAACGCTCCTGAACTGGCTCTTAATGAAACATCATTTAACAATTCTCCAACCACCTCGCTTTTTAATTCTTCTGCTACACTGCCCCAAGAGACGAGCATGAATGCTATACCTCAGCCAGATAACTTGGCTCAAAGTGAAAATCACACCTTCACCCTAAACTGGCCGGAAATTATCAAGGCAACAACTGCCTCACTTGCAGCGGTAATGACTGCGCCCCCTGATCAGAGAATTAATGCTTTTCTAAACTCCTACGCTAACCTCGGTAACTCCTTTTTGAACAATGGCCAATAGAAACCATAGATCTGACTTAACTTCACAACTTACAGTCCTCTCCTGGAATTCAAATGGTATTCACTCTAAGATTGTCGACCTACACTTACTCATCTCCACTCACAACCCAGACATCATTACACTATCCGAAACACACCTCACTCCAAACAAACATCTTTTTGCTCCAGGCTACCACACATACAGACTCGATAGACACAACTCCAATTCCCAAAGTACCAATCCTGGCGGTGGCGTCGCTATTCTGGTTAAACATTCTTTTAAACATGAGCAACTCCCACACAAACACTCGAAAATAGAGCACTCTGGCATCTCCCTCACCACGGCCATTGGCCGAGTTAATATTTACAGTGCCTACCATCCACCTAAGCCAATCCAGACAGAATGGCTGGAGAAGCTTTTTTGCTATAAATCCCCAACCATTGTTTTTGGTGACATAAACTGCAAACATACTAACTGGGGATGCCGGACTTCCAACAGAAATGGATCCATACTCAACCAATACTGCGATGACAATGACCTCCAACTTCATGCTCCCTCAGAGTACACACACATCAGCTCCCGACCTGACACTGACACATCGGACATCCTTGACATTGCCCTCTCCAACCACTATCCCTATGATATCCCTTCCAAAGTCATACATCACTATTCCTCCGACCACCTTCCAGTACTTTTTTATGTGGAAGTATCCCCAGTTATCAAAATCCCCGACAGAGTAACCCACAACTGGAATAAATTCTCCGAAATCCTAAACACTTCCTCCCCGTCTTTCCCTCCTGTTTCTCCCGATCCCATGTCAATTGACTCCGCTATCAAATCCTTCACTACTCACATTCAACAATGCCTTCAGCAATCTCAACGCAACCCACCAGTCATCCCTCTCATCACTTCCTCCCTCCCCCATCACATCCTTCAATTGATCAAAGACAAAAGCAGAACACGACACTTATACCAACACACACATAACACCATCCACAAGTCAAAATTCAACGCTATTAATAAACTGCTCAAACATGAATTACACAAATTCCGCTCTTCCACTTGGAACGACAAAATTAAATCCCTCTCTACAAATGACAATACACTATGGAAATTCACACGCACACTACAAAACACCACCAAAACCACGCCCCCACTCATTGTAAATAACAAGGTACTCAACACGGACGCCGGGAGAGGAGAAGCTTTTGCTACTCGCATGCTCTCGGCTTTCTCCCGGCTGCCCGATGACTCCGAAAATGATACTGAATCTGCGATATCTTCTGATATATTATCCCTCGCACTTACTCCGACCTCTGAACCATTCTCCTGCACCTTTCACGACGTCAAATTGATTATTAATAGTCTCCCCAACAAATGCTCCTCAGGCACTGACCATATTTCCCCGAAAGCAACAAAACTCCTTACTCCTCAACATATCGAATACCTCACCAAAATCCTAAACGCATGCTTATTTGCTGCAATATTTCCCGATGCTTGGAAGACATCAATTATTGTAATGATACCGAAACCAAAGAAAATACTGTCTGACGTCTCCAACTATAGACCCATCTCTCTGACATGCACTTTCGCAAAAATCTACGAAAGGCTGATTCTTAGGCAACTACAGAGACTTCCCTTTCCTCTCTTCAGAGAGGAGCAGTTCGGCTTCGCTGCTCGGACTTCCACAGTACACCAAATCAATAGGCTAACTGAGTACGTCACCTCCGGCTTCAACTCCAAGATGGTCACATCTGCAGTCTTTCTCGATATTAGCCAGGCCTTCGACAAGGTCTGGCACGATGGCATTATCTCAAAACTCTACAACTTGAACATCCCAAACCACATCATCAAATTAATTCAATCCTTCCCCACCGGCCGATTCTTTCAAATTAAGCATAACAAATTTCTCTCAGACGTACACCCTATCCACACAGGCGTTCCGCAGGGCGCCGTTCTCAGCCCTACACTCTTCAATATGTACACCAACGACTTCCCCACTTCTGACGGCACCAAACTCTTCCTATATGCTGACGATGCCACCATCGCGACTCGCAGTTGGTGGCCTGAGAAAAATGCAGACATCCTACAGTCACATCTGGATCTCATCGAAGAGTGGCTTGATGACTGGAAACTACAAATGAATCCGTCTAAATGTGCCAAAGTGTGCTTCACCTTTAAGTCAACTAAGAGAGATAACTTTCCATTAACCCTCTACAGTAAATTTATTCCACAAAAGCTTGAAGCCACTTTTCTTGGAGTTACGTTGGATGAAAAACTATCCTTCGCCGCACACTCTGAAAAAATTCTTGCCTCTGTACAAAACGCCAAAAAAGCCCTTCATCCATTGCTCCATTACAATAGCCCCACTTCCATAAACAACAAACTCAGAATTTTCTTCAACATCCTTCTCCCAAAAATGCTGTACGCCGTCCCTGTCTGGATTACATTAAACAAAACGTGCAAAAAAAACCTCCAAAAGTTTCTTGACCAAACTGCAAGGCAACTTTCCGGCTCCCCCTGGTTCATATCCTACGCCCAAATCCGCTCGGAGCTCGGCATACCACAGCTTCAAGACCTCTTAGTTTACTATTCCAGAAACTACGCCCTCACAGTTAAGCCCTTTACGAATTCCCTGATATCTTCCCTCTGGTCTCCCAGCCTACCCCAAGGAAGATTCCCTTACCCTAAGGATATAATCCCAAAGACTCCCTCGGACCTCAAAAAGTCGAAAATACCTAAATTCCCCAGCAATCTCTCTCACCTTCCAACTCTCCACCTACCTTTCCGCAATTTCCCTGTGCCTAATGCCAAAACATCAAGAAAGCCAAGTAACCCAATCTCCAGCGACGAAGACCCTGCCGATCCTAGAATTTCTCAGCCTCCCACCCAACTCACTCCCTTTCCTCAGATTCCAAATCCCGATCTTCACCTTCCCGCTGACACTCCAAATCATAGCTGCGGTAGAAGTGGGGCAACAGTTAAAAACCGATAGCATCCTCACCTCACCTTTTCTATTCTCGCTAGTAGGAAAATTCAAGGGAGCATCCGCCTTCTTGGATAAAACATTGAAACAGTCCTCGTTACTAACCTTAATAAATACTTGCTTCCTGTAGTAATCCAGCTGGATTCCGACCAAATCTTTTAACCCCAGCCCGAGCTCGACAACAACGAACTGGTGGACCTCGAGGGCCGAGGGGAACTCCTTCCACCCCTCAAACGTAATCTTGAACGTGTTTTTCCTCTCCACCGGCATAATGTTCTGTCAGGGGCCGCACCGAGCGGCCACCACTATACACACCAATGAAAAGTACACTTCACTTGTAATAAACGTGCACACTAGGTAGAGAAAAACTCACTGTGTACGGAAAAGTAACCACGATACACGACATAAGGTCAAAAGACCCCGGACGACGATCGCTCGCCTCCCGGCGACCGAAGCCTCGATCGCCGGGGAGCCTCTCCTGGAAAAACCGCTGCTCGCAGAACCGGAGCTCCAAGGAAACACGTCCGCTCGCTTCGTGACTTCAACGTGGTATGGCCGTTGACACTTCCATTGAGATACTCGACTGATTAACATTTAGAACAACCCAATTACAATGTCTTCCCCGAATCTAAGCGGCGCACGTAGGAGTATTTGCACTCTAAAACCCGTCAAAAGTCAAATTTTCCAAATGAAGTTTAAATCATTTCAAACGTATTAATCTTCAACGTCAATAACCAGTCCGTCTTTTGGCAGCCAATACCTTCCCCTCCGCTCACGCCTATTGTTGCACAGTCAGTCGGAACACAGACAGTCGGAAACGAATGTACTTGTTCGTGCGCTCTCGTGTGTGCAATTTGTTTCTCAAAATATTGTTGTTAAGTTAAGATGAAAAACATCTATTGAATATGAAAGTGGAAGGTATGTGTACTTTGTCTTACGATTTAATTTTATTGTTTAAATTGTAGGTTTATAGACGGTAATTATATGGGTATTTTTTACATCAAAATAATGAAATATCAATGTTTTTATCTATGTGTCGGGTCTTGGCGAGCTAAATTCCGTTTACAGACATAAAATTTAGACTATTGACAATTGTTTAACACAATAAAATTGTCCGCCTTCATCCGCCATTTTCTTTTTTATTTATTCAAAATTAACGCAAGGCAAACATTTTCTCAGATGCATTCTGCAGACACCATGAAAATGTCAATAGGAAGAGAAATTCAGCAAGATATATGATGTAAAACTCGTTTAATTCGTAAATAAGATTAGTATCTTTCATTTCCTGCCCCAATATTTACTTATTGATTGCAAATTTTAAGATGGTAACCGAAATTGAGAAAATATTTCTAATTTGAAAAAATAATTTAAAAAAAACATTTTTTCATTTTCAAAGATGAGGAAAATATTTCTTTAGATAACAATTTTCGACAATTTTGTAATTTTTTTTATATTGCTATTGTTATTTTCAGATCTCATTATTTAGTAAAGGTATTAAATGTGAAGTGGTATGTTACATTGGCTCGCTCATCAATGACCCTCGTCTATGATAAGCGCTGGCATTTATTTATCGGAGAAAATAATCAATCTCACCAACTTAAACATATATATATCCCTCTATAAATGTATTTAAAAGGTTAATCTCCCGAAAAAACATGGATGGAAGTATTTTTACTGGAATAGGCGAGTTAACAATTAAGTTGCAACAGAGTTGCTAAATTGGGATGAACTCCACGAAGCCATTGATTGTTGATCGTGCGTATTAAAGTTCATTGTTTAGGAAGCCTATTGAACTCATTAATCCATCATGCTTTAACAAGCAGCTACATTATTAATGTCATACTTGTTCAGTAGTCGATGCCATCTGGATTTAAATAATTTAATATTGTTCATAACATTGTAATACTTTGTAGTGAGAGCACCATCTTGCCTCACAAGTTAACTTTTGCAGAATATGTCGATAACCCATCGAAAAAAAAACGCTGGGATGTCTGGGACACCCCGCACGAGTCACGGCGGATTAAATGTTAAATTAGTTAAACTATTGCAACATAGCAATTTTTCGTTTGTTCTCTTGTAGATTCTTTTGAAAATGTTAAGGAATTTACCAGAAGAGTATGACATTCTGGAGCAATTCAAAACTAGATGAAAAGTTTTCGTTCATGGAAGAAAAACTTACAGAAATTACAAAATGTCCAGATGATTACAAAAGTGTTTTAGGTCATACTTTGAGGTATTTTAAAATTGATTTTAAGACAAAATGGACAGCCGCTAGTTACAAACATGAACTTTTCTTGCAAATCAATGAAAAATGGCTCAAGTCTTCGATTGAATTGCCTTACTGGTTTGTGGAACACACACAAAAACCGGGACGACCTCCAAAAACATTCCTAGATTTAAGTGACCGCATAAGCTTCGAAAAACTAAGGAAATACGAGAGCAGGTATCTGTTGAGGAGTGGACGTATGCTGCTGGCGTGAGTCAGCGCGCTTCGGGTAACAATGATGGCAATTTTCGTAGAAGGCGATTTTAGCCGAAGACATTGGTAAGTATTACATGGGGCAATTGCCATTCCCTTATAAAAAAGGCAAAGAAGGAATGTTATCCAAATGAGGAATCGATACAAGTGACTGAAACCTGCTCTGAAATTCAACTACAAGCATTACTTGACCACACTGCATTGCGCCTGTATAAATATGTGGCAGAAGTTGTAGAAACTTGTACAGAGAAGGAACAACAAAACATGGTGTTAATATCCAAATGGGGCTGTGACGGATCGCAACAGACTCAATTTAAACAAAAATTTCAAAGTAGCACCGACAGCGACGCAAATATTTTTCAAAGCTCCTTTGTTCCTTTAAGATTAGTTGTTGTGATTCATGGAGAACAGAAGAAAATTAAATGGCAAAACCCATTCCCTTCCTCTGTCAGATTCTGTAGACCAATTCGTATACGCTTTATCAACATATCAAAATATGAAACCAAAAATGAAATCGCATGTATCGAAAATCAAGCTGCAATTTTGAGAGTAACAGAAGTGTCCACTCCGAATGGAATATGCTAAATAAAGCATAATATGATGCTCACAATGGTAGATGGGAAAATTTGCAATGCTGCGACTGATACTGTATCCACCATGCGATGCTATATTTGCGGACAGACATCGAAAGATTTCAATAAATTGGTTGAAGCAGAGGAAGTCAGTGTCCAAGCAGTGAAGTTTGGACTCTCTATTCTTCATTCAAGAATACGTTTTTTCGAATCGCTATTGCATTTAGCGTATAAACTACCACTAAAAAGGTGGCAAGCGCGGACTGTCGAAGACAAAAAAATTGTTCAAGAAACAAAAGAAAAATTCAAAAGGCATTCAAAGAAGACATGAGTCTCTTCGTAGACTTTCCCAAGCAGGGCTTTGGGGATACAAATGATGGCAACACATCCAGAAGATTTTTTGCCGACCCAGAATGCTCTTCTCGAATCACTGGCGTCAATGTGGATTTAATTAAAATATTGATACTGAGAAATTTGATGCATTTGCTCGTGAAACTCCAAAAATGTACACATATTTGTATGGCTGGCATCCTATGTCACCCTATTACATTACACTATAAATATTATTATTTCTAGTGTAATAGTTTTCGTGTCAAGTTCGTATATTTTGTTAATAAACATCTAATTATGTTCAAAACTTGTTTTTCCTTTGATCACCTTGAGAGAAAAAAGCGTAAAATAATTTTCACCGGTATTCGAGTCCAAATACTCCTACGTGCGGCGTGTGGAATGCCCCCCGAGCATCACCCTTTCCTATCCTTGCCGTTTACGACCAAGCTACAACGAAATTCCAATCAACTTAACTATTGAACCAACGTACAGCGGTCGGAAATCGGATAAAGCTGGCCAAAACCACAATTTTTCACCATTCTGTATTGATTCAACTGTTGCATGGAATTATTCTACAATGCCTAGATATCCAAATACGGCAACTGATTTGTATTCATTCATTTTCTTTTTATGTATATTATCATTCAAAAAGTGACAAAATAACGCAAAACTCCAAACCTACGTTTCTTGCAAAAAATCTCAATGTCTGTTGCCCTAGTGTGCGGACAAAACAACATGATTGTTCTATTGGCGAATGTATAACGATAATATATATCTATTAGATACTATTAAGCTATGCATCTTGGAAAAAACAGCAATTTTCGAATGACCATAATATATTAATTAAAAAGTAACCGTTTTTCGCTTAACTTTTAAATAAATCTGAGATAAACTTACTTATCTCCGCTGAGATATTTCCATCAACAGTTAGAGTGAAGTGTATTCTATGTAATGAAACAATAAAATCCGGCACCATCTTGCACCTTTTCCACTTTTGTTAAATAATGTACAATAAAGCACGCCGGGCCGTGGAGCGACGCCGCGGTGTCTCAGGCCGCAGCGCACGGGAAAGGAGTTCTGTTTGTTCCATTCTTTGGAAACCTAGAATTGCAATAACACTCACTGTTCACTTTGTATTGTCCACATATTCGCCTTTTATGGGCTAATCCCAGCTACTGTATTATAATCTCTTCCTAGAACTCCGCGGTTTTCAGACCTTGCCCGCGTTATACCCAGAAGGCAATAAATTTCCGTTATTATTGTCCCCTGCCGTATTCTGTCTATAGTGGCAACTGGTTCCTGCGTGCGAAAGCTTCAGGAACACGTGCAAAGAGTATCTTTCATAAACTGCGTATTCCAAAAAGTCCTTCCTCGCTATTGGTTCAAAATACTTCACAATGTCGTGGATGAGTGGAACACACTAGTCCATGTTTGGCAATCGTTGTGCTGAGGATCGTGTATATTTCAACAGAACCATGAATTCGACGAAAGTGACCCGCTTATAACTTCATAATGTGATTGCGGAGAGTGTCAGTGGAAATGAAAAAAAATTCTGTCCTTCTTTGAAAAAATTATGTATCTATCCTTCCTTGAGAGTTAATTTTAAGAAATAAAAGTATTATGCCAGCAGCACTTCCCAAGCGGTCACCCGTCCAAGTACTATCCGGGCCCGACGTTGCTTAACTTATGATATAGGACGAGAACCGGTGACTTTTTTTTTTTCATTAGATTTTATTACAAGATGATATCAATACATTCATAATACAAAAAATGTTTCCTTCTTAAATCTCTTTTTTTTTCCATATGCATGTACCCCTTTTTTTAAATATGTAAGTACATGGACAAAAACACTTCCAAATCAGACATTTTTATCAAGATCAGAAGAAAACACTTATTTAGAACAAATTAGACCATAAATTTCAGATTTTTTTTTTTTTAAATTCAGAAACCCTGCTAATCAGCTAACATTTTGTATATGTCTTAAAACTACAAACAAGAAGAAAAAAGGGAAAACCCTCTTTTACCAACATATTCTGTCTTTAGTAGACGTTTAATATTTACAGATTGTACGTAGTTTCTTAATATCATCATTCTTCTTCTTTTTTACATACATATTAAAATACATTTAGCAGCCATTGCTTTTCATTTTCAGTGAACACACACTGTGTTATTACCTTCTTTATCTTGTTCTTTATTTCTACCTGGCTGTCCAGTTTCAGTACTTTGCTAGTGGCAAAGGCCGCTATAATTTCGCTTAGAATTTGCGATTTCTTCGCGGGAAACAAATTAAACTCCAATTTTAAAAGGCTATCGTTTCCGATCGTGCCATCCCCGAAGATGTCAAATTCTTTGTATATCCTTTTAATTGTCCTCCACTCTCTATTATGTGGCTCACAGCCTAAAACTAAGTGGGTTATGTCCTCGACCTCTCCACATCCCGCACAGAGCGGGTCCTCTTTGAGGCCGAGCTCGTATTTCATTTGATTGGATATCATGCACCCGGAGCATATTGCAAACATGATGCTCCTTTCTTTATCGTTCTTACCAAGTCTATCAAAATTGCGCCAAGATTTCTTCGCATTACCAGCAGGTTCTTTAAAGCCATTTCCCTTCATTTCATTTTCATAAATTGTCTTTACCGGATTAATTTCCCCGCTCGCTGTATAGTTAAGCTTAATCTGTAAGGCCTCTTTAATTACAGTTTTGAAGTATCTCAATTTTTTGGCGCTTTCCATCGCATGAAACAATAATCTTTTCCTTTCCATATCCTGTCTTAGCATAATCTCTGCTAGCTTTCTACAGTTTAAGATTCTTGCTTTGGTTTTTACGTCTATCAAGTTTAGACCTCCTAAACCTGGCGGAGAGTATAGCGTTTTCCTCTCTATTTTTTTCAGGTAGCCGCTCCATATAAATGCGTTAGTTAGCTTTATCACGGTGGCATTAACTCTTTCTGGCAACGGCCACACGTGGGCCACATACCATAGAAAGGGAAACATTTGTTGATTTAAAACACGTATTTTAGCTGCTATGGGCAGCTTATAATCGGTGAAGTTGTAAAGCTGCGTTCTTATCTTCGATACGGCTTCCTCCCAATTTTTCCCTATTGACTTAAATTCGTTTTTCTCCCACCAAAGACCTAATATTTTAACCCTTTCTGCTGTTTCCCACCCGTATGTATTTTTAAAGGCTTCCCCTTTCAAGTTCAGCAATTTCGATTTTTTCATATTTACCTTAACACCCGCTGAATTAAAACTTTTAAAAATCTCGTTTAAGACCTCTAATTCTCCCTCTTCCTTAATAAATATCGTGATATCGTCCGCATATGCAACAGATGTATATATTTTTCCACATATTTGGACGCCTAAACCTTTGTTCTGTAGCTGCATGACAATTGGAGTGATGGATAAATTATACAGGGCCATTGAAAGTGGGCACCCTTGCCTGACTGAGTTATTTATTGGGAAGCTATCCGACATTTCTTTCCCGATTTTTATGTTGGACCTAATACCTTTGTATAGGGTTTTAACTGCGTTAATTAAAACATTCGGAAAGTTCATCTCTCCTAAAACTAAAGCTATAAATTCGATTCTAATGAAGTCGAAAGCCTTTTCTAAATCCACAGCTAAAACAGCAAGTGACTTCTCATTTTTTAACCCTTAAGCTGCGGCAGCTAGAGCGCAGTTCGTCCACCCTGTGCGGCAAATGTCTATTCGGACGGAGCCTGTCACTCCTTCCCACGGGCCGAGGTGGGCAGTTATATGACCCATGTAATCCCCTCCCGACCCTTTTCTCGGGATCCCAGGGAATGGGCACCGGAACTTGTCGAGGGATTAGTGGAACTTGGAACTAATTTTGAAAATTTGTTTATAGGCGTAATTGTTGAAAACAAATATGACAATATATTTTCTAGCACCTTTCTGTTTAATTTGATACCAAACACCAAAAAAATACGTTGACAATTGAGCCGGGCGTGAGCATAAGACAACTAACTTTTGAGACAACCGTAGCCTCTTGAGCGAACAATCGGAAGAAAGGGTCGCACATCATTTCGGTGGTATGCGATCCCTAAAGAGCGTGGGAAGGGAGTGGTTTGGGTAAAAAGGGTGGTTTCCCAGATGTCCACCGCTGGAAAGAAAGAGTTCGGGTCATAAAAATATGAAAGGACTGAGGGAGCAGGTAGACAGAAAGGGTCAAACGTACAAGAACGTTCTCTCCGCAGTTCCCGGTACACTCGTACATGTACGTTTCCCGCAGCTTAAGGGTTAACGGAAGTTTACCGAGCAAAACGTCCCTTATTATAATATTTGCGTCGGTTGCATTTCCTTTACCCTCTCCTCCGAACTGGTCTTCATGTAGCACCTCTGCAACTAGCAAATCCATTTTCCGTTTGATGACGTGCGCCAATATTTTGTAGTCCGTATTTAACAGAGAGACTGGACGGAAATCCTCGACTTTCTTGGCCCCTTTGAATTTCGGAATTAGAGTTATCCTCGCTATTTCCATGCCTTTCGCTAGCTCACCTTTTTCTAAGACGGAATTACAAACTAGCGCCAGCGCTACTTTGACATCTTCCCAAAAGGTTTCATAAAATTCATACGGGAACCCGTCCGCACCTGGAGCCTTCCCTTTCACGAGCTTGACCTTCACTAGCTCCAAGTCCTCGGCCGTTATTACCCCTTGGAAATTCGCCCTCGTCTCGGCCTTCAGTTGGGGGAGGGGGGGGGAGTGTGGGGGCCTCCTCCGCTCTCCACACCTCGTATTGGTTATATCTCTCACTGAAATGACCTTGCGCTTCGTTCAGCAGTTGTTCTTTGTTCTCTATATTCCCGAGACGCTGCACGTCCCCCCCTCCCGTGCTCTCCGCCGTGCGTCACAGCGTCTCCATGGAAATGCTCTCACCCGTGGCTAAACTTCCCCGCCTCTGCCACTGTGCCAGCTTATCTACCTCGAGCTCCCGGATGATCCGCTTAAGTTCCTTCATATTTCCCTTCAAGTCATTTGGCTTCTCCTCCGCTTGCATCAACTCCTTCAGTGAATTCCTAAAAAACCCTATCTTACCGTTTTGATCCTTATAATAATTTTTGGTTAAAAGCCTACATTTTCTTCTAACCTTTCTTTTAAAAATATCCTCCCACCAAATAAGGGGATCTTTGTCGATCATCCTGCTATTTAATTGTGCCAAAATTTCCTGTCTGATCTCTTCCTTTATATATTGCTTTTCTAAAATCCTTGTATCTAATCTCCATGTATTCCCTTCCGCGTTGACTTCCTTAGTGTTTGGAGTATCCTTTGGATGGCTTAACACGGCATCTATTTCCAGAATAAGAGCATTGTGATCTGATAGGCTTAATGGCGTTGTTTTATCGTCAAAAACGCTGTTCTCCAACTTCCGAGACACAAGGAATTAATCTATTCTATTCCTGGACTTTCCACCAATTCTAGTAAACTCTATTTGCCGTTTAGTGGTTGCTTTCCCTACATCAACCGCACCTATGCTGTTTATTACATTTTTTAAAGCCTTGCTTGTCTGGTAGGTCACCCTCTCCTTATTCGCATCGCTGTCCTGCTTTCGGTAGATGCAGTTTAAATCACCTCCTAAAACAGCGTTTCCTGCAAACCCAACGACGTAGGGAATGATTGTTTCCGTCAGGAACTCATCCCTTTCTACTCTCTTCTCGCACCCTGAAGGGGCGTATACATTTATAATGTGCAGGTCATCTATCATGCATGCGATGATCCTCCCCGATTCATGGTATCTTACGTTCCTAATTTTTAAAGACCCCCTGACCATGATCGCCGTCCCTAGGGAAGACTCACCATGGTTACACAATAATGTGTACTGTGAGTCGTGCCATGCAAGAGCCTCCTTAAACTCCTGAAGTAGAATAACATCTGCTTTCCATTCCTTAAACAGACCTTTGAGGATGTTTATCTTGGTAACATTGGAAATGCCTGCCACATTGGCAGAAATTATTTTCAAGGGCATTTTAAAATAATAAATAAAAGTTTATACAAAGGCACCAAAATAAAAAATAAATAAATAAAACAGTGAAAGTCCAGGGGCCATAAAATATATTACCCCACCATTCCAAGCAATAAAAACACCATTTAAAAACCAAGCAAGGGTGGTTATTTAAAGGAACCAGCGAACTATAAAAAGATATAAAAAGGGCAGAAAAATAAATAAATAAGTGGTTCGTTATTAAAATCATGGGTTTAACACCGACTAAAAAACCATTAAAAGGATCTAGAACCCCATGCAAGTCGTTAAAAAACCCATATAAAAGAACAGAGAAATATACTTAAAACCTCAGTAACACCAAACACAGAAACTACAAAGCCATGTAAAAAGAACAAGGGGCCGCGTAAAATATCTGCCACATCATTTAAAAACCCAATGCAAATGTTTAAAGGATTAAAACCATCATGTAAAGGACCTAAAGAGCCCAACAAGGTATGTAAAGGGCTATGTTCCAGGTTAATATTCCCGTTTGAAGAATAAATAAAACCATGAAGGGAAACCAAGATAACAAATAAATACACAAGAGCACGATTGAAGGGACCAAATAATAAAACCATCAGCTGATTCCGCTGCGCGCACTCCATTCTTCGCCTTTCTGCGCCGTCACTTATTTTCCTCTCGTTCCGTCGAGCGGCGGCCGATTTACCACGTACTCCAGGCTTCCCCTCCTCCGCCTCTCTGCCTTCCGCCCCCCACACTCCCCCCACCAGCCATCCAGGGACGGCTGCACGAGCAGCGGTGAACGCCGTTCCCCACTCCCCCACTCCTCCTCCCCTCCCCCCCCCCCTCCACAACTCGTCGCTCGTCCGCCGTCGACCCGCATTCCTTTCCACCTCCCCCCCGACACTCCGCCGCCCTCCTCCTTCGTAGCACCACTTCCTCCCCCACTCTCTCCCCACCACACTCCCACCATTCTCACTTCCGAAAACCCGACTGAGTTTTCCAGCCGAGCTCCCCTTCCCCTCTCAAAAACATTCACTCTCACTTTCACCCCCTCCGAAGCACACTCACACCACCCCACCCCTCCCATGGCCGTGCTCCCTTTACACGGCCGGATTCCCAAAATAACAACACATACACTCTCCCATTCTCTCTCACTTTCCACCACGGAGTTGGTTATAGGCACTTCGGCTACCACCCTTCCCCTCCTCCCCCCGACATTCACTTCCCCTCTCGCGCTTTCCTCTTCCGCGTCGCTCAAACTTTCACAACTCCCGAGACTTTTTTTGCACTGTCTCTCACCACATTTTCCTTTGTGCCTTTGACTAGGATACCCCCACAACCTATCTCTGCTCTTTCCAATTAAAAAATCTATTGTATGATTAACAAATGGTGATTCACTACTCATTTTTTTGTAAGTAAGCCTTTGTGATTCTGCCTCTTCTTTCTTCCTAGGGCTAAACTCTTTGGAGCTAGCCTGCCTTTCAGGAAATCCTGTCTCCTGCTTGCACCCGCTCTCTCCGCAGAATCGCCCCCAGAAAGCACCTCTTCTTCACTGGTGTTTCCTGCGGACCACACAGGTTTCACCTTTATCGACCTGTGTTTCGTTTTAATTCTTTCTTCGTATCTTTGAAATGGATTGAGGTTTCCCTCGTCTCCTTTTGTCGTCCCGTCTTCACTTTTTATGTCTAAGCTGCCCCCTTCGACTGCTGATCCTCCCTCCTCCGACATCTCCATCTCCTTCTCCTCTCCCACTCCAGAGACCCCCACCTCCTCCACCTCCAAACCTCCCACAGTATGCGGGAGATCCGTTATGTCTTCTGCCTCCATGTTGCCATCTCCTGTTGGGCTCTCCACCCCCTCCGGATTATTGGGCTTTTCTACCTTCTCCTCCATTTTCGCCTCCTCCTCCATCACTATTTCCCTACACTCAATGGTCGACGTCATGCTGCCAACCATTCCCCTCCCGTCCTCCTCCTCCTGTCTCACCCCCCTCTCCCTCACGTCAAAGTTGCTCTCCTCCGCCACGAGTTGGCTCACATGCTCCGCCCCCTCTTCCTCCCCCATCCCCTCCTCGCTGATCACTTCAGCACACTCTTTTTCCGCAGCTGCTGCCTCCACCGAAACCTCCATTTCCCACTCCATTTCTCCCCCCCTTCTCGAAGCATGGTCTTCCTCGTTCATAATCGCCTGGCTTTGACTTTTTTGCGCCGATTTGTTTTTTTTTGCTTCTTCTTCCGTGTCTCGCCCGTTTTTTGACGTGCCCTGTGGCCAGACCGGAGTCCGTCAAATCGCTTTCTGCGTCTGCAGCTCCACTAGCTTCCCCCGTCTCCTCCGTCGCGGGACCTTGACCTGATATCTCCGTACTTGTGTCAGCAGTTGGACTTCCCTTCTCCCTTTCACGGAGGGCGTCCGCGTAACTTGGTTTGCCTTGAATCACTGGGCAATTAATTCGAATGTGTTCCATACTCCCACATTTGGAACAAGTCTGCTTTTGGCCGTCATAGTGAATAACGGCACGTTCCCCTTCTATGGGAATGTAACTAGGAATCTCTTCATTTAAAATCATTTTCACTAACCTAGTCCCAGTCCATGTTGGTATGAAACCTTTTCCATAGAAGTACAGGTCCTGGTAATGTACTACCTTCCCATACTTCCTGAGTTCCTTCTCCACCTGTTCCTGGGTAAGTTCGAATGAAGTCATGCATACTCTGACTACCGTTATTCTCTCAGAAACCGATAACATCCTCACCTCACCTTTTCTATTCTCGCTAGTAGGAAAATTCAAGGGAGCATCCGACTTCTTGGATAAAACATTGAAACAGTCCTCATTACTAACCTTAATAAATACTTGCTTCCGGTAGTAATCCAGCTGGATTCCGACCAAATCTTTTAACCCCAGCCCGAGCTCGACAACAACGAACTGGTGGACCTCGAGGGCCGAGGGGAACTCCTTCCACCCCTCAAACGTAATCTTGAACGTGTTTTTCCTCTCCACCGGCATAGTGTTCTGTCAGGGGCCGCACCGAGCGGCCACCACTAGACACACCAATGAAAAGTACACTTCACTTGTACGAACGCACACACTAAGTAAAGAAAAACTCACTGTGTACGGAAAAAGAAACCACGAAACACGACACACGGTCAAAAGACCCCGGAAGACGATGCCGCTCGCCTCCCGGCGACCGAAGCCTCGATCGCCGGGGAGCCTCTCCTGGAAAAACCGCTGCTCGTAGAACCGGAGCTCCAAGGAAACACGTCCGCTCGCTTCGTGACTTCAACGTGGTATGGCCGTAAAAATGTATTATTGTCCTATTCGTATAAAGTCGAATTACGTAAAAAGTATTGCAAAATATTCCTTGAAAATCGGTGTTCATGACTAAGGTTTCACTATACGCCTTCGGTGCAAACATGGAGGTAATAACTAAAGTAATTTCGAAATTATGGACAACATTGTGTTCCGTGGCAAATTTGGAAAACAATTTTAAATTCGAAAAATGCTATCGTCGATTGAAAAATGGGATAAAACCCGTCTCATAATGTGTATACGATTCAGTTTAATGCTCAGGACTAGATAAATGTGCCAAGGGAGGAGTATTTTTGGTGACATTAAGAACATAGTGGAACGAAATTATGGAGAATATTGTGTTGGGTGACAAATTTGGAAAAAAAAATTAAAATTCGAAAAATGCTTTGACACTTCAATTGAGAATTAGAAGTAGGAATAAGGGATTATACATTTAACAGAATATTCTAAGTATAACATAGGCCTACGTATAAGTATTACTCTTTCATATCTACACATTTCATTAATTCCTCTCTTAAAAAATCAACTCTTGGTTTAATCCAAAAATTACATACATCAACTGAAAAGTTCGAGTTATAATTCATTCCGTTGTATAAACTAATTAGTGTTTTTATTAATACGCTTCAAAACCTCTTAATTAACTGAAAATAATCATATTTCCTTCAAACTTTTCTTTCTGGAAATGATATGGAAATCATAATGTTAATACCTAAGTTCGCCGGCGACGTTAATTTTCACCGGTAACTGTTTCCCTCACTTTGGCGGTGTGTTTTGATTACTCCACGCATATATTCTATTATGAAGGGACAGTATTTTATTTTAAATTCAAATTTATATTATTTAAAGTAATGAAAAATTATTTTTCAACAATTTACTTCTCAACTTCAACGCCAACTTTGGGATACACACATTTATCACCAGCTTTGCAATATACAAATATAGAGGGTGGTAGCTTACTTAATAAACATTTTTCATAGTAAATATGTGTATGTCATTTACCATCAGGGAGTAGTGATGTAAAGTTAGTAACAGCATTTATGTTGCTAACAATGCTACCATCCCAAACTTTTTCTTTTTCATGATACATTACACAGAAAAAGTATTGTCACTTACTGCTGTGAATTTTCCGCAAGTATACCATTAGGCATCTTGAACATTGTACTACAGTATTACTCGCTTCTCATGCTTGCACCCGACACGTGTGTATTTCTCTAATTCGTGTACCTAAAACGGGAAGTGACTTGACATACTCACTATGTTGAACTACAGCTAGCGTCATAATTTATTTATGGCGGCTGATATTTCGTAAAGTTGCCTCTTTGTATATCGTCCATGCCTTAATGGCAGCTAAATCTTTAGGATATTACATAAAACTTTCACAGGCCATCGACGAGATATACCAATTCCTTTTTTAACCAAAGTCATCCACGAGAAAAAGTTAACTGTCGTGACATTTCACCCTCAATTCAGGTACGGACGCAATTAAGTTAAACAAGTTTTTTTCGGAGAGACTTTCGTTCCCCGGTTGAAACTTATCTTTCCACAGACACGGAAACGCATTGCAAAAATATTTGGAATTAACATCTACTAATACACAAAACTTTTTTTCCAAATTTCTTTGGTTTATTTTCCGTATACTGTGTAAATCTACACCATGCATTTTTGGGAAAAATCTGCTCGCCCGCCGTGAAGTTTTCACTTGGACTATAGCATGATGTTTGAAATTGAATAACGACTTCACTAGCTACACCACTTATCGACAAAATCCATCATCCTTCAATCTCGCAACAGCGGAAGAATGTTGTAATGAAACAATGTCATCCTGTAACAATCGCAGTGAGAACATCTCGAATTCAAAATTAACTACGCTGCGTATCGCTTTGTCCTCCGGCACAAGTCTAACTTCGCCGCGAACACATTATACAGACCCCCACGCCATCTATCGCATTTCAGTACGTACCAACTGGTGGCTCTAACTACACCGATTCCCTTCTCACGAATTTTTGGCGCAAAGGAAGAATTTTATAAGGAATGACGATGTGACCTATGTCATCCAATAACAATAATAAATTCACTCAAAGTTATGGCTTCAAGTATCACAACTTCACGCAAAACGGCGCTCCGTAGCTTCCAAACTACACCCCAAGAAACGTCGACTACGTGATAACCTTTCAATTGTTAAGGCAATATGTTGGCATTATCATACTTTCTTTGTGCCTTACTTACAGTGAACGCAGTTTATGCGATGTATCCCACTGATATTTTTCCCTGCTATAACTATTTCCCCATGTCACATAACAAGTCAAACTCGGGCGCGGAGTGCGAGCTTCTGCTGTCTTGACCCCCTCTCCATCGCCTCCCAGACCATCCACTTTCGCCGCTCGTCAGTAATCATTCAACTGAGTACACGTGCGGAGCTTCGTTCTTACTTTTTCACTATCGCTTTCCTTATTATTATTTCCGGAGAGTGCTGTGGATTTGATGCTGTGTTACTGGATGTCTCCTTTAATTAGTGAGTACCTTCTTCTTTCCAATATTATGGTTGTTTTTGGCCGTAGACGAAGGACGTGCGTAATACACTATCGCCGAAAGTTTTGCATGTACTTTGATACGCCTCTTCCTTGTTTTGAAAATCTGTGTGTTTACAGGATATGCTTGTCAGGAACATGATAATTGCGTAACGATAATGTGTTTGCTATCTATCAATGCAGAAAATAGTAATGGTTCTCGGGTAATAACTTCGTACTCCAACACGTCCTTCGACTCGTATCTCTTTCCCCAGGATACTTCTTATTCTAATGAAAGGCTTTCTTTTATTCTCGGTTATCAGTCGTGTGTCAGCCATAAGATCCGAACACTCCCGTAACGCAGTGCAGCTTCACCGCCTTGCGTCGGGTAAGTAATGCATTTCATACTTCATTTTTTCTAACTTCGTTTCATTTGCTGCATGAAAACGTCAGTGGAAATATATTTACTTTCATTCACTTCACATTAAGGTCAAATCTTCCAATTTTCTTTCATTGACCAACCTAGCTACTCTTGTGTTTTTAATTATATTTTCTGTGGACATATCCCACTGCGTTGAAAAGAACGGCGATCCTTGATTATTATTTTCTTAAAATTTGTAGATATATTATAATTATTATGAATTTTTAAAACCTTCACCGGCGCTCATAACCTAAGGAGTTTTAAGTGATAACATTTCTGTGCAATATTTAAACAACTACATGTGTTATTATCTATGCCATCATTGTATTTAAAGCAGCGATTTCTCTCTTACCACGAATGTTACACATTTCTGTTATTCAACTACTGTGCCATTTGTCTCTTTCTTAAATAATTAAAACTGTAATTAATGCGTCGTTCCACATCAGTTCGCAGTCTAGAACGTGCTGCACTCGTCAAGTTCATTTCAAGCCATTCAATGTTTTTCTTCTCCAAATACCAGTGTTCATGGTGTAGTAATATTGACAATTTTATCATATACTAGCTGAAGGTACCCGTTGAACTTCAACGGATGTGAAAAACATCGAACTTATTTTATAAGAAAACCTCAAAACCTGAAGAATACTGTCAGCCTGATCATTTGAGGTGTTCGTATCCCATCTTTTTTATTGTGATTCGTTCGTTTTCCCTTTCGTGCACGGAGAGTTGAGTGATTGTTTGTCCTCTTTAACGCACGGGAAACCCAATAATGGGACATCACTACTTAATAAATAGCACCTACGTTGATAGATGGTCACATCGTCCCTCCGGTTCTCTTGAGCCGTCTTCTGAGTGAATAACAGCTTGAGCACTTCCCTTACGTACATAAATATATTTGCATTCAATGACTTAATTGAGTTCCGCCATTCACCGTCAATATGTGCGTTGAGTATCTTAATCAGGATAGGAGAGTAGAGTATAATCCAGCGGTTGACAACGTCAAAAGGTGCATTTTCAATAGCAGCGATGTTTATTTTTCCTATGAATCCTTCAATACCCGGACTATGCCTTTGGCATAAAGGGTGACTATATTCATGGTTTCCTAAATCATAATCATTGGTTACAAAATTAAAAACCTGTGGTGATCAGTCTTAGTGCACTTGCCAATTTTCATGCACCGATGACGTCCATTGCGCAGAATATCCGTTCTTCTTATGGGTAAGAAGCATGTAGTGACGCAATTATAATTTCCGCCATCTTAAAACAGATTGAAGTTTCGAAACAAATGGCTCAATATTTCAACCAGATTTTTAGCTGGTTACCCGTCATTAGGTTTGGTTAGGATGAAATTTGTGCGGTTCTTAGCGTAATCCGAGAAACACCACGGGAAGATTATCATGAGATTGCCGGTAGGCATGTCTTTGAGCATCCAAGGCTAACCTTTGTCGTTTTTCATGCAAGGACTCATTTTCTCGCAAAGAAGACATTCCTCGTGCTTTAGAAAATTTTTTCAAAAGGTTACCTTTCATTCTATAAGGCATGTTTATGGATATATTTTTAAGTCCAAGGAGGGGAATCACAGAGGCAAGTGAGAGACTCGAATAGGCAACTCGATGACTGAGTCAATGTAAGTAAACTGCATTTTAACACGTTTAAGTACACACTAATAACTCGTAAAGTTTATGTGGGAATTGGTCGAAAAAAAAACA
Source organism: Pyrrhosoma nymphula (assembly GCA_963573305.1). Lineage (NCBI taxonomy): Eukaryota > Metazoa > Arthropoda > Insecta > Odonata > Coenagrionidae > Pyrrhosoma > Pyrrhosoma nymphula. Next base: position 763,026 of record CAUYRF010000001.1, read on the forward strand.
GTTCGCAATCGTAATGAGAGGCAGACGGTTCCACTACGTGTAATTCATCTGAGTATTAAAATATAATAAACGACGCCGTATTTGTTGTAGCAACGGAGGCATTATAAACATTATTATTCGCTGCACGTAAATATTCTTCCACGTTTAATTCCTTAGTGTGTATCGTTTTATACATAAGTGTTCTCTCGTATGCAGTTCCTTTACGAGAGCTACTTGGAGAATAGACATTGAAGATTATACCTGTAAATATGCATTGAATTTATCGATTACCCCCAAAGCAATCTATCATGGGGCCCTTGGGACTCTGGGCCCTTCCTATACAAATTTTCTTTCTACGTGCTATCATGGCCCGGCAGGAAAACTTAAATGCCAGATGCGTGAATATCCTTTGAAATTCAAATATCTAGTTGTCAAGGAAATATGCTATTGTTGATTTATGAGAAAAATGTAACATTTTCCGGCTATAAACATAATTTTCAGAGAATTACGAAGCGTAAAAGAAAATCGATTGAATGAATTAAAAACTTCCTTTATTCAGCCATCCAATAAAAAAAATTCTAGCCCTCTATCTTGAGTGAAAGTAATTTTTAAAAGCTTCCGGTTCAGTAGTGTTTGCGTTATTGAGCAACAGACAGACAGACACCATTCAATTTTTATATATTAGTATGATGTCACTTTCTGAGGTTCAGAATTTTAAGTACAGTGAATTACGAAAGAATTAGAGTGAAGCCTCACTAGCATGCACTACACTATATTTCTTCCACCTATGTTATAGTGACCCTTAACATTTATGTGTATTGCAACTACCTAAACGGGCATAAATTCTACTCTTAGCGACAACATACACGGCATGCGGTATGTACTAGGCATCAGATAAGGATACAAGTATTTGGGAGAATTACTACGAGGTACACTGCTTGTCGACAAACCCAGTTGTAAGATTCACTGGCACCGAACGCAAACAAGCGATGTGTGTCGGGAATTCCCCGCGATTTTTTGGTGCGGGCATGCACTCGGGGTGAGGAAGGGTCCGACAGCTGGGCCATTTCTGTGGGGGAGGGCGACTAGGCTGAAGACCTTGGACTGCCAATCTAAACGGTATGTATGTTTCTCTCCCCAGCACTGAAGGCACGTGTCTCCTGGCGGTGGTCGACACGAAAGAGGGGAAGATATTAGATGGGTGGGCGGGCGTCGTCTTTGGGGGGGGGGGGGGGCAGGAGGATACGTGTGACAATAGAATGGGCAGAGAATGCAGGAATAAGGAAACGTAGATTGCAAGGAAAGACATTAGCTTTGCAACCTTGTAAGAAATACATACCAACATGACTCCAAACGAAAAGAAAGGTATCAAAAAATGTGACTGTTGATCTCCGGAATCCGTAAATACTACCGCAGTCGGTGCATCAAACAGTTACACGATGTGCGTATGCATTATTCAGTACAACGTGAAATTGCAGGTTCTTGGTGGAATAGGATTTTGTGGAAAGAAAAACTAGGTACCGTTAATTCAATACTAAATTTACTGGAGGAAAGTTCTTGCATAAGGGTTCCAGAGCCGTGAAGCTTTCGATTTTGTGCGCAGTAGAAAGGCCGTTTGACACGGTACATTTTTCTGTACAATCTATCGTGCGAACGAATGTATTACGAAATTGTAAATTGTAAAAAGGACAAATTGAGCGGTCGCTTGTGCGAATGTATTAATGACAACGGAAAATAGAACTTGTTCTAATTCTACTTGGTGTTTACATTCTGTTTTGGCAAAATTCAGTCCATGGACAGAATGGTAAGTGATACTAGTTACCCGTAAGATGTAAGACAGACATATTGCACTTCCCCAACAATGTTTTTTGTTTCCAACGTAGTGATGCCTTGGGAGTTAGTCAGTGTAGTGCAGGTGTTGGGAGTTGTTTCTTGGTAACTGGTGGAATTGTATTGTCATATGGGTCACTTCACCACAATTCAACAAACGTTTGTCCCTTAGGGTCTCAGATTTTGATAAAAATTGGTGTATGGGTACAATATTAACTCAAACTGAATACCGTCAAACCGTTTTGTGAAAAAAAATGTTGAGTGAATTATGCATATTTTAATTTTTTCGCATTTTTAGCAATAATCCGAGCCTTAAATCATATTATCACTTATATCTACGATTGTAATTGTCATACAACAATGATTAATAACTTTTATTAAAGCTAAGTCTTTATTGAATGCAAATATATCAATAAAAAATTATTTTCATCTATTCCCTATTGTTGTAAATTACTAATGTTTAAAAAATTGTTAATAAACTTTTCTCAAATACTCCATCTCAGAATCGGTCGAAATTTGTTTTGCGTAATCTAAACATATTCAGCTAACTATTCCAAAAATAAAATTTAGTGGCAATTTATAAATGCGTTTTTTACAAATATTTAAACATTTACAATTTTCTCTCGCGCGGCCCGTGTTTAAAAAGTTGTTAATAAACTTTTCTCAAATACACCATTTCAGAATCGGGCGAAACTTTTTGTCCTAAATCTGAACATATCCAGATAACTACTCAATAAATAAAATTTAGTGGCAATTCATAAATGCGCTTTTTATAAATATTATAACATTTACAATTTTCTCTCGCGCGGCCCGTGTTTAAAAAAATGTTTTCTCAAATACTCCATCTCAGATCCATCCGAAACTTTTTTTCCGTAATTTAAACATATCCAGATAACTACTCAAAAAATAAAATTTAGTGTAAATTCATAAATGCGTTTCTTATAAATATTTAAACATTTACAATTTTCTCTCGCGCGGCCCGTCGGCTTCCCCATTTGCATGACATGCAGCAGACACGCGATGCAAGCCTAAAAATTTCTTAATTGCTCAAGGTCGTGGCTATATGAGATAAAAATATATTATAAACTATGAATGTTAACGACAATTGTTATTTGTTCTGTTAAATGGATGTTTGCAGAGAAATTTACCATTGAGCTCACTTTCTCTGCGGTAAGTTTTTTCTAACTACTCCGACGGAATCGATTGAAAACTTTTTCTCGGCGTTAATGACAATGGAATACGGACACATAAACAGAAGACCAATTTTAGGAAATTTGAAAGAGATATTTTGTAATTTAAGGAGAAATATCATAAGAAGATACAGTTTCATTTTCAAAATTTGCAGAGCTCAGACCTAAGAAGTGCGTTCTTGCGGGAGCATCAGGAACTCATACCGCATACGTGTGTTTGGTGCATCAAAATTTTAAATTAATGATGTATGGTGCAAGGTTGTCACCACTAAATCTAGGGGATAACACCGAGCCGCTGTTGTCATATAAAGACTATTTGTCATCAATGATTTCTCGGTGTGAAATGTCGTTCATGACAATTATATGTTCAGGCACTCGGGCATTTGTTAATTATACTTCGTGGACCGAAAGTGGACGATCTATAAACAGTTCACACTTCCGGGAAATATGTGGTCAAATTTACGGAAGGGTAGGTAGTTAGAGCGAAAAATCACTTCACCTAGAATTTGATGAATTTGGCCTTATTTTAAAGAAATAACTCGCATCTTTCCAATGATATAAAAATATCCACTCCTTACCGAGCTACTTTTTGATCGATTTTCCTGTAAATATAAGCTGTTTTACATGGGATAGATTATGGCTGAGCGCTCCAGAGGGAGAATATTGAAGGAAATAAGAATTTATAACACGTAGATTTAGTCAAAAAACTAACGGTGTATAGATTGCATATTTTCTCAACTATTTATCAAAAATAATCTATTACTTGCCACAGTAACTTTTACGGAATCGCAAAAAAAACCTGCTATTTTGAAGGGTTTTCAGCCGTTCGGCGAAAAAAAATGAGTCAAGTTAGAGACTTATGTAACTTTATTTATTTAATTACTGAGATTTTTGGGTATATGTAGCTATATCTTTGCGCCAGTAATATCACTTTAATTATTTCATACTTATTCCAGACACTGAAATCAAAGAATAAAATTTGAGTATGGTCTCCACTATGATTAGGGATCTATCTCGCTCAAACCACCTTAACGGAACAATAACTTAGGACTCTTAAATATGTATAACACCACTTTTTCTGTAAATGTTGTTTTACACTGGAAATTTCAAGGCTTTTCGGCATCGTATGTTTTTCCCCCTCTTGCTTCGAACAACAACTAACGCTTAAAACAAACTTGCTGTACCTGTATTTACATAGTATTATTACTATCTCGTCGGTATGAATGCATATGGGTCATTTTAGCGAATAGATTCCGGGCATAAGGAAGTCCTGGGAAATTCAGTATTTTTCCACGGGTATCATGTTTCAGTGACGGTCGTTGGAAATGGGGGATGAGTGTGGGGCGACAGTCGACATACCTGATACCGTAGCGGCCAAATACGCTATTATTTCATCGCGAAGGCGTTGTCCCATCGTGACAGCTGTCACCGTGATTTTGTTGTGGATGAGGAAAGAGCAGTGTGGGAAGGGGGGATATATTTCCCACTATTGCCAACATCAACATTTTCAAATAGTTAATGCCGGAATCGCCGCGAAATGTGACGTTGCTCAAATGAATATGAACAGAACTTAAGAAATTCTAACTTTCTCTAACATGTTCAACAACTTTTCATGCGACACATTATGCGGTTCTCTTATATCAGCTGCTTTGTTGTTAAAATACAACTATGGAAAAAATAAACTGATGTACAAACAGCTTTCAAGTATGATTAATGTCTAAATAATTCTAAATTATCGCAACGGCTTCAGTCGCCAAAAAAACGAGTCGGCATGTTAAGTTTTGCATTAATATGTAGCAAACTTAATGTCTCTCATATTCTGAATCTATAGATTTTCAAATTTCCTTATTACCTAAACTTAACCCATGCAGTCGTAATCTTTCCCCCTCTATTGAATAGATATAAATCTTTATTCATATAACCTACATTTTTATTGAAGACTATATTAGGGAAGTCCATGGCAAAGCAGTATATTTGCTGTATTGTAGATTTCGTCTTTCAGTATGTAGTTATTAAAGTATAAAACGTATTTCCAATGTTACGAATTCTTCTAGTAGCTATTGAAATGGCGTAAATTTTGATGTGTTTTTCGTTTTGCTACCCCGAAGAGTTACCTCGCAATCCCCCAAGTTCGGATTTTTCGTCCGCTGGGACGCGCAAGCCTGCGGTTAGTCGTCAATTACTCCTAAACTGTAAGTATCTGTCCTTTTTTGACTACTTCATTGTGTAGTCATTAAAATTTCCTAATGATTTATACCTTTCGCTTCTTCATAGACCTCACGATAACCATTAAACAATCATCTGAAATAGAAAATTATGATAGGCAGATACAAGAAATGCATAATATAACGCAAATTTTCCACGCATTCTCCCAAATAGCCGTTGGCGGAGGGGTAAGGTAGTTGGTTGTGGAGACGAAGGCTGGAAGTTCGAATCCGGTATTTGGAAATAATTTTTCTTCTTCTTTTCATAGCAAGTTTCGCTAACATCTTTGGAAATTCTAGGTTCACCATCGCAATACCTTTTAAAACTTTTTTTGCTTTATTTTTCTCCCTAAATTTTCATTAATGACGGCGAATGCCCACCTCTGAAGACCCTGTTTCTCGGCGAAACCTTCTAAACTAACATTCTCACCTCCAATCTGTTGACGGCGTCTTCTATCAATTATAGTTCGCAAACTAATGGTAATAACGTGTAACAGACAAATCATGAACTAATAGTGAGATATAATAAATGTCACTGCTCGCATATAAATAACGTTCAAAGCTTGGAAATTTACTTTCCCTGTGACTTTAGAGACGTAAGTTGTATTATATATATTAAGGTAGGCTTATATTCAGCTTACATACTTCCCTTTTCAATTCATATAAGGTTTATTCCCTTTCATTCTAATTATGGATATATATGGATGAATTGAAAAAGGGAAGTATGCAAGGTCCATGTAAACGTACCTTAGGCGGTAGAATACTTAAATAATAATACTTTTGTTGAAATCACGTCATAACTTTCCGTTCATAAATAATATTTTGCCTTTTATGTGATAGTTTTTCACTTTCTAATTTATATTACGTGGCAATAACATAATTTGGCTCAATTATAACATTTTTTACCTCACAAAAATAAGGTTTGCAATACGTGGGACCGGCACTCACGTTGAAATGATCCTCGCAGAAATAAGCCGTGGAAAATTTAGAGAGAGAATTTCCGTCTCTTCTGCAGGCTATCAACCATTTTCTCCTCTTCTTCGAGTCTTTCGGGACGTAAATAAAAACCTTTTCCGGCGTGGAAGTTGAGGGATTTGAGCAACAAGGCGCGATGCAGGGTTTATATAACTTTCCCGGTTTTTTCTCGTTTAGATACATTCTGCTCAAATAAAATGATCAAGTAAGATTAGTGAATATCAGTAAATATAAAATAAATGCAATCATTTACGCCAAATGCTTGCTCCATCAATAACATCCGCCTACTTTCTCGTCAGAAGGTAAACAATCTCTAGCGATACCGTTCCGTGACGTCACGCGTCCATTCCCCGATGACGTAGTGTTTTCAAGCTGGCGAGAAAGAATAATTTTTTTAAGACTGATATTTCAGTAAAAAACCGCTTGCCAACTGTGAAATTTTCGCTACATCCATTTTAGATAGTGTCCTTCGGATATGTGTTTATAAAGAATTGTGCATGTTCCCCATTACGTACGTGGGATATTCCCCTTTTAAGCCTTTAGAGCTCGACGACAATGAAGGTAACCTAGCAACTCGAGCTGCCTCGATGAATTTCTTTCAGTGGTGAACGCAGCGTCGACAAATTCTGATGGAATGTACATTAAGAGCGCATAACTTGACGTAAAATCCGCAGTGTATTCAAGTTAAGGGTATTGATAACAATTATCAATCGATCACCTTTCCAGAAAAGAGCATTGAGACGTGGAATTTTAATCGGGAAACCCCCACGTTCTTCATTGGTAAGTCTCAATTTTTGAATTACCGTGAGAAGTGTCTTTGCCGTAAATTAAATGAGTTTTTATTTACGTTAAATGTCAGTGGACAGTGCAACTGGAGCAGTATTATTTAATTACTGATATGCTGTTCCTCCTCGAAACGCCAAAAGCAATAGAAGTTACAGGGAAACATTCAGGTGAATTTTTAAACATAAAATTATCTGTCCTTCATTCGCATTCAGTGAGGAGACTTTTAAATGAATGTACTAAGTATTGGAATGCTCACGGGCACCCGCCTCAAAGGATATTTTGAATACGTCGTCATTTAATATCACTGTAATTAGTTATTATCGGTTACTTTACGCTTCATGCATTGATTTCCTTCCGTGTTGAAGTTCAATTTTGGGTCTACGCAGTCATTTTCCTATTCCAATTACGTACGTGGGATATTACCTTTTTAAGCCCTTATAGCGCGACGACAATGAAGGTAACCTAGCAACTCTAGCTGCCTCGATGATTTTCTTTCAGTGGTGAACGCAGCGTCGACAAATGCTGATGGAATGTACATTAAGAGCGCATAACTTGATCTAAAATCCGCAGTGTATTCAAGTTAAGGGTATTGATAACAATTATCAATCGATCACCTTTCCAGTAAAGAGCATTACGACGCGGAATTTTAATCGGGAAACCCCCACGTTCTTCATTGGTAAGTCTCAATTTTTGAAATACCGTGAAAAGTGTCTTTGCCGTGAATTAAATGGAGTTGGATACCGCGACTTTCTGTGGGTGAAAATTAGTGTATGGACAGCTAAGTCGACACGTAATGTATGTATTATGGGGAAAAATAGTTCCCCTATAAAATGAGCGCCGTCCCTATCTGTCTTGTTATTTTCTTCTACTTCGTATTGTTTGCAAATGTTGGAATTAAGCACTTTTTGAACTTGAAGTCAGTCTAGGTGAATATTGTATGCTTTCAAAGGTCGACGGAGGCAATATACATTTTACCACACTTGTTTTAACTTCACCTTAAGTTTGTGTGGACGTAATCGAATCATGTAATCGAACTCTAACCCACTTCGCAATATTCAATGGAGGTGAAATTCCGCACAATGGCTAACTCTCGATGGTAATAGATGAATCAGTTGTTACCGTCATCATTTATAAAGTTAACATAATGTACCACTGCACATTTTGTTTAGAAAAATCTTACGGCCAATCTAGTACAATTTGGGATTTATACTGACAAGAATTGCTTATAATTTAAATTTCAAAGAACCGTCGCACAGTAGATATAAGGACTCGACGTGCACAACTTCGTAATCTGTTATTTATGAAAGATGTAGACGAGGATGAGTGGGATCTGAACATGTTGAATTAAATATTAAAAAATTAGTAAATGTTTTAATATTATCGTTAACGTTGATGTTAATTCCATAACTTGAGTAAACACTTTGTGCATCGTCGCCGCGTCTTGCAAGTGTAACAATTGTACATTGTAATATTCATCTCATGTCGGTATGAAGGCGTATGGGCCATTATCGCGCTTAGGAAGATTCCCTAGCTAAGGGAGGCTTGGGAAAAAGAGTTTTGATATTTTTCCACGGGTGTCAGGTTTCGGAGAGGTTCGTTGGAAATGGGGAAGTCACTTCGTGACATTGGATATCGTTGGATTTGGTGAGGGGACGTTAATTGGGGTGTGGGAAGGTAAGATCTTTTAGGAACTTATCTCAACAAGGAGATGCTCTAAAAACAGAATGGCGGAGCTGAGCGTGTTAGCGTTATACAACGAGTTGGTAAAAATAATGGAAATTTACCCCTTATATTTTTCCATCAGTGCGACATTCTGATATTTACTTTATTAGTCTTCTATTTGCAATAAGAATTAGAATTTTTATAGCTTTCGTTTTCAATAAATGTAGTTAACTGCTTAAGATTCGAGGATGAGTTAATTCGTATGGACATAGGATGGGGAGGTTGAAAGTTATTGAAAGTATAACTATATATTTAATTTTTTTATTTTAATGTAAAAAAAATGTTAACGCTGAAAAAATCACTTATATTAAAAGACAAAATCCAGATCATATTCAGAATCTTCCTCGGACATAAATTCAGCATTTGTTTCAGTTTCCTCCGTCAAAATAAGTTTCCTGTCTTGTTCTGGTATTTTCTTCTTAGTCTTGATACCAACTTTAAAAGTGCTTGAAATGTATGGGTCTGAGTGTGAAAACAGTTTGTGAAAAAGGTCGTCAATGGCGGCTTATCTGGATGTTTTTCTTGAGTGATGTTCTCTAAATCTTGCCGTGCTTCCAAGGCCTCCTCAAATAGCTGTCCAACAGGAATAATAGCATCCTTAATAATTGCCGCACCGTGAATCAAAACTTTATTCACGGTGGGCGGCATAAAATACCACGAATTTCGCTTTACATACATTTATGCCGTAGTAGAACAATATTTTGTAAAAGCGACCTTCTTTCTTTCGTCATGCTTATAAACATTCTCCATCGTAAATCACAAATTACAGCCGTCACAACGACATCGTTTCAGGTACACACCACATCTTGGAAGCGGGTCGGATTTCATGTGTGTAGCTAAAACGAATTTGGAGACATCAGGTTTAACCGACATCCCGGCTCAAAGGATATAGTGAACGTCATTTAATATGACTGTAATTAGTTATTATCGAATACCTTACGCTTCATGCATTGGTATCCTTCCGAGTTGTAGTTATAGTTGGGTCTACACAGTCATTTCCCTCGTGTAATCCCCTAGTCCACTTACATTCGTGGGTTTTCCCCGCTAAGCCAGTAGAGCCCGACGACAATGAAGGTAGCCTAGCAACCTTTAGCCGAAGCGATGAATCGCCTTCAGTAGTGAACGCAGCGTCGACAAATGCTGATGGAATGTACATTAAGAGCGCATAACTTGACGTAAAATCTTAAGTGTACGCAAGTTAACGGTATTGATAACAATTACCAATCGATCACCTTTCCAGTAAAGAGCATTACGACGCGGAATTTTAATTGGGAAACCCTCATGCTCCTCACAGGTAAGTGTAAATTTTTAAAATAGCGTGAGAAGTGTCTTTCCCGTGAATGAAATGAGTTACTATGCGATCAGTTTGACAAAGTAAGACATTATTTATCGCACTAAACATGTCATGCCTGTGATAACTTTAAGAACTGTGATATACTCGCTCCTTATTCCGATGTTTCCAATTACGTATCACCGTCGTCATTCCGAAATGAAAGAGAGTGAGAGCATTTATGTCAATGCTAAGCATACGTTATTGACACATGTTCGCGAGTATTACATTTTATAAGTGCATCTGGAATACAAGCGGAGGTATGGCATCTTCAACTTTCTCGCGAGAAATTTGGAAACAAGCTTAAAATTCGAAAATGCTAAAGGTCGATTTAAATGGGATAAAAAACCGTCTCATAATGTGTATACGATGGAGTTTTATACTTAGAATCGTTGATTTTTAGGTATTCATAGTCGTCAAAGAATCGTTGATTATTTTGTATGCATTCATAGTGAATTTATTTGGGTTATTAATCAACGATCCATGGACTACGGTCTGGAGAGTAATTAATTAAATTATCTATGACGCATTCTTCATGCAGTCTCCGAAACACCTCTAAAGCTGTTGTTATTTTTTGATTAATTATTTGTTTTATGTTCAAAATACAATTCTGGACACATTAGTGCTATAATGCTTTAAATTGAGTAAGGAATTTGTAGGCTGTTCGAGTCATGTTATGGAAGAAATTGACGATAAAATAATTCTATCGATGTATCTAAATAACTTTCAACAGGGTTTATTTTAGCGTACGTTAATGATTTGAGCATTTCAATAAATCATTAATACCGTGCTTGATACTTATCAAACGTCAATTGCTCGCATAATAAGAATTAATGGAATTATTTCCCTCAAGACTTAACAATTGCGTATTTATCATAATTGACGATATCTGTACTATTTATCTCCCAAACCATGAAGCCTGATATTTAAATAGTGATAGTTTTCGCGTGTAAATAAGACACTGAGGAACGATATAAAGCCTGCAAGAATAAGTTATCCGAAATGTTAGCATGTATGAAAAGCATTTTGTCACAATCGTCGTGTAGTCGTGAGATGGATGAGTGGGTAAGGTATCCACCTTCTGTTAGTTCGATCCCGTTAGGTCCCAATTTCTTTTACGCTCATGGTTTGAAATATTTTTTTAGAATAATGCCGGAGAGTTTCACCACGTTTTTTATTTCAGCAAAATAAACGACTTCTTGAACGGTAAAACTTGTCTCTGAGGCGAATTATTGTGAATCCCTCATCTGGGAGATATCATAACATTAATTACCTATATTGCCGCATAGTAGGTATGAATATAAATGCAATATTACTGAGAATGATGAAAGGAGAAAATTGCTGAATGTTCCGATAAACACATAGAAATCATATAGTGTGCAAAGTTCGCACTGAAGTGTTTACTGGCTGAACTGAAGTCTCTCCGATTCCTTTACTATTTTTGACAAAATTTCGGGTGAAGGATGTAAACATAAAGTTAAACATTTATCACAAAAGTATTACTTACGGTGACAAATTTGGAAACAAGCTTCAAATTCCAGAAATGCTAAATGTCGATTGAAATGGGATAAAAACCGTCTCATACGATGGAGTTTTATGCTTAGGATCCGAGTATTGTGTCACGTAAGGAATATATTTGGTGACATTGAGATTAAAATGTTCCGATTGTCATTTTCGTATTACATATTATGCGTCGAAACTTTCAGTGATTGACAAAAGTATTACTTTACGCCTTCTGTGAAAAATATAAAATTCCATAATATTGCTCACCAATGGATAAAAGCCGTTAATAGAAGAATGTAGTCACTCAACATAAAGAAATACGATTAGCAAAACCGCGGGCAGAGTATTTCGTGAAATGTTTTATAAATTGCTAAAAATATAAAACTCCTATATCTTGCTGTCCAATAGATGAAGAATATGAATTGTACATTTTAGTTTTCATTACCACACGTACAATAGTTTAGGAGGAAAGTCCGTAACAACATCATGCAATGAAATATGAGGCAGAGTAGCAACATTTGTATTTATTTATTTATTTATTTATTTATTTATTTATTTATTTATTATATGTATTTATATTCTGTGACTACAGTCATCAATTAACAGTTATTTAGAAATTTCATATCTTTAGCGATTTATGCCCATTTCGTTTTGAACACCCCCCTCCATAACTCACTGCTCGTTGACATTCATTGATATGTCAAACCTGTCCATTAAAAAAGTCGAGTCCCTAGAGTTTAGGAAGCTGTATCTTCAAGTAGAGTTAACGGATTTTTACGAAATAAAAACCAGGCGATAGAATGATCATTCCTAAGTTTATCGATGTGTGTTAAAAATTTTACCCTTGCTCATCTGACCTTTAACGATATTTCATTTGAAAAAAGTCACTATTTTCGGGGCGCTCAAAATCCGATTTCCCAACTTTATGTTATCACTGTTCTCTTGACATCAGACGTAAAATTCTGATATAGGTTAGCTAAACATGTTATTAAAGGAAATAAATTGTTTATAAGTTGAGTGTTACAGGAGCTGGTGTTAAAGTTGTAAACCTCCTCATATTTCGATTGAAATTTGAGGTATACTGTTGTGACGCGCGATGACGCCAGCATTGCAAACATGTACATAGTAAAAATTAATGGTATTTTCAACAACGATTTTTATTTATAACTACTTTCACGCGCCAAATAAATTCAAAAGCTTCAAAATATAAAAAATGCAGAAGTTTGACTGGAATGGGATAAAATAGCCAAGAAAATGTGTATACGATGGATTTGTATGCTAAACAAGGGACAAATGTGTCATGAAAAAAGTATTTTTAGTTGCATTAACACTTTGACTGCCAACGGGACTAACGTTCCCCTGTTGATGTGCCGTCCCTAAGTTCCCAGTAGGACTCTTGTATATAACGCGTTGGAACTTTCACTGATTCACAAAAGTATTACTTTACACCATCTGTTAAAAAATGGAGGTAATATCTTCATTACTTGCGAAAATATGGAATAAATAGTCACGTTGTCGTGACACGTCTTTTATGAAAAATTCGATTGAAAACGTATTTTCCAAATTTTGACTGAACACGTCGTTTTTCAATATTTCGACAGAAAACGTATTTGTTTTTCAAAAATGCAAAAGTGAAGAATATATTACCTCAATTTTTTTCTCAGAAGGCGTAAACTTTTGTTAACCCGTGAGTACCAATGGGACACAAATATCCCATTAGTACGGGACCTAATATTTCTTCTCTCGCACATTTATCTGATCTTATGCATAAAACTACATCGTATACACATTTTCTGACGATTTTTTATCCCATTCGAGTCGAAGTTTTGCATTTTCTATTACTTTGAAGCTGCTTCTAATATTGTCACCGAAAACTATTCCCTCCATATTTTCCAAAATAATGCAGATATTACCTCCATGTTTTCAAAGAAGGCGTAGAATAAAACTTTTGTGGATCATTGAAAGTTTCGACGCGTTATATGAAATACTTTTCCCATAAATGCACTTATTACCATTATGCTAATCTGAACATTTGAGCCACTTCCACTCTTTAGTTAATGTAACTAAAAATATTTCTTCTTTCGTATAATTATCAGTTCCTATGCATCAAACTCAATGGTATACACATTTTCTGATGGTTTTTTATCCCATTCGAGTCGAAGTTTTGCATTTCTTTGATTTTGAAGCTTTTCATAATATTGTCACCGGAAACAATTACCCACATATTTTCGAATCTTATGCAGATATAACCGCCATTCTTTCAGGAAAGGTTCAGAAATATACCTTATTTCAGCACACTAAATTACACGACTAAACCTTGAGTACTTAGTCTGTAATAGCACTTATTACAGTTATGCCTATCCAAAAAATTAGTTCCCTTCGCCATCCTCTGTTCAATCTCAAGTAACCATGGATACCATTTCTTTCATTTAGAAGCGTTTTGCTAATTTAGTCACCGTAGACATTTACACCCATATCTTCGATAGTTATGCGGATATTACCTCAATTTTTTCACAGAAAGCGTAGAGTAGTGCTTTTGAGGATCAGTGCAATGCGTTTCTAAGCACAACCTCTAGCTTTTCCTTGGGTAAATCGCTGTGTTTTTCTGGAATGCCTATTGGTTTTCCTCTTGAGACCAACCAAGTTCCATTCCAGCGAAACACAGCGATTTACCCAAGGAAAACCTAGACGTTGGGCTGCGAAACGAAATTGAAAATCCGTAGGTTTAACCGCATGGATAAATAATAAAGTAGAGCAGATCCATCTCCATTTTTTCACCGAAGGGGAATTAAAATACCTTCTTGGAGCACACCAATTTCCATGACGAATTCTGAAATACTTTTTCCATAATTCGGCATATTACAAATCTGAAAATCTGAACATTATCATCACATCCACTCTTCTTACAATTTCACCTATAAACTTCATTCCGTTGCAATTTCTCTGGTCCTACACGGAAACCTCCATCATGTACACATTCTGGAGGGTATTTTCCCCATTTACATCGAACTTTAGCATTTCTTAGATTTTTTCCTGTGTTCAATATTTCCAATGAACTTGTCTTTTATAAAAATTTCGACTGAAAACGTATTTTCCAAATATCGACTGAACACGTCGTTTTTCAATATTTCGACTGAAAACGTATTTTTTTTTTCATAAATGCAAAAGTGAAGCAGATATTACCTCCATTTTTTCTCAGAAGGCGTAAACTTTTGTTAACCCGTAAGTACCAATGCGACACAAATATCCCATTAGTACGGGACCAAATATTTCTTCTATCGCAAATTTATCTATTCTTATGCATAAAACTACATCGTATACACATTTTCTGACGATTTTTATCCCATTCGAGTCGAAGTTTTGCTTTTTTTTTTAATTTGAAGCTGCTTCTAATATTGTCACCGAAAACTATTTCCTCCATATTTTCCAAAGTAATGCAGATATTACCTCCATGTTTTCCCGGAAGGCGTAGAGTAATGCGTGTGAGAATCAGTACAAGTTTCGACTCGTTATATGAAATACTTTCTCCGTAAATGCACTTAGTACCATAAGGCTAATCTGAAATTTTAGCCTCGTACACTCTTTTGTTAATGTAAGTAAAAATATTTCTTCTCTCGCATATTTTTCTGTTCCTATGCATCAAACTCAATGGTATACACATATTCTGATGGTTTTTTATCCCATTCGAGTCGAAGTTTTGCAATTCTTTGATTTTGAAGCTTTTCATAATATTGTCACCGGAAACAATTACCCACATATTTTCGAATCTTATGCAGATATAACCGCCATTCTTTCAGGGTAGTTTAAGAAATATACCTTATTCCCGCACATCAAATTACACGACTAAACCTTGAGAACTTAGTCTGACAGCACTTATTCCAGTTATGCCTATCCAAAAAATTAGTTCCCTTCGCCATCCTCTGTTCAATCTCAAGTAACCATGGATACCATTTCTTTCATTTAGGAGCGTCATTTCATATAACGCGTCGAAACTTTCACTGATCCACAAAAGTTTTATTCTACGCCTTCTTTGAAAACATGGAGGTAATATCTGCATTATTTTGGAAAATATGGAGGGAATAGTTTTCGGTGACAATATTAGAAGCAGCTTCAAAGTAATAGAAAATGCAAAACTTCGACTCGAAAGGGATAAAAAATCGTCAGAAAATGTGTATACGATGTAGTTTTATGCATAAGATCAGATAAATGTGCGAGAGAAGAAATATTAGGTCCCGTACTAATGGGATATTTGTGTCCCATTGGTACTCACGGGTTAACAAAAGTTTACGCCTTCTGAGAAAAAAATTGAGGTAATATATTCTTCACTTTTGCATTTTTGAAAAACAAATACGTTTTCTGTCGAAATATTGAAAAACGACGTGTTCAGTCAAAATTTGGAAAATACGTTTTCAGTCGAATTTTTCATAAAAGACGTGTCACGACAACGTGACTATTTATTCCATATTTTCGCAAGTAATGAAGATATTATCTCCATTTTTTAACAGATGGTGTAAAGTAATACTTTTGTGAATCAGTGAAAGTTCCAACGCGTTATATACAAGAGTCCTACTGGGAACTTAGGGACGGCACATCAACAGGGGAACGTTAGTCCCGTTGGCAGTCAAAGTGTTAATGCAACTAAAAATACTTTTTTCATGACACATTTGTCCCTTGTTTAGCATACAAATCCATCGTATACACATTTTCTTGGCTATTTTATCCCATTCCAGTCAAACTTCTGCATTTTTTATATTTTGAAGCTTTTGAATTTATTTGGCGCGTGAAAGTAGTTATAAATAAAAATCGTTGTTGAAAATACCATTAATTTTTACTATGTACATGTTTGCAATGCTGGCGTCATCGCGCGTCACAACAGTATACCTCAAATTTCAATCGAAATATGAGGAGGTTTACAACTTTAACACCAGCTCCTGTAACACTCAACTTATAAACAATTTATTTCCTTTAATAACATGTTTAGCTAACCTATATCAGAATTTTACGTCTGATGTCAAGAGAACAGTGATAACATAAAGTTGGGAAATCGGATTTTGAGCGCCCCGAAAATAGTGACTTTTTTCAAATGAAATATCGTTAAAGGTCAGATGAGCAAGGGTAAAATTTTTAACACACATCGATAAACTTAGGAATGATCATTCTATCGCCTGGTTTTTATTTCGTAAAAATCCGTTAACTCTACTTGAAGATACAGCTTCCTAAACTCGAGGGACTCGACTTTTTTAATGGACAGGTTTGACATATCAATGAATGTCAACGAGCAGTGAGTTATGGAGGGGGGTGTTCAAAACGAAATGGGCATAAATCGCTAAAGATATGAAATTTCTAAATAACTGTTAATTGATGACTGTAGTCACAGAATATAAATACATATAATAAATAAATACAAATGTTGCTACTCTGCCTCATATTTCATTGCATGATGTTGTTACGGACTTTCCTCCTAAACTATTGTACGTGTGGTAATGAAAACTAAAATGTACAATTCATATTCTTCATCTATTGGACAGCAAGATATAGGAGTTTTATATTTTTAGCAATTTATAAAACATTTCACGAAATACTCTGCCCGCGGTTTTGCTAATCGTATTTCTTTATGTTGAGTGACTACATTCTTCTATTAACGGCTTTTATCCATTGGTGAGCAATATTATGGAATTTTATATTTTTCACAGAAGGCGTAAAGTAATACTTTTGTCAATCACTGAAAGTTTCGACGCATAATATGTAATACGAAAATGACAATCGGAACATTTTAATCTCAATGTCACCAAATATATTCCTTACGTGACACAATACTCGGATCCTAAGCATAAAACTCCATCGTATGAGACGGTTTTTATCCCATTTCAATCGACATTTAGCATTTCTGGAATTTGAAGCTTGTTTCCAAATTTGTCACCGTAAGTAATACTTTTGTGATAAATGTTTAAGTTTATGTTTACATCCTTCACCCGAAATTTTGTCAAAAATAGTAAAGGAATCGGAGAGACTTCAGTTCAGCCAGTAAACACTTCAGTGCGAACTTTGCACACTATATGATTTCTATGTGTTTATCGGAACATTCAGCAATTTTCTCCTTTCATCATTCTCAGTAATATTGCATTTATATTCATACCTACTATGCGGCAATATAGGTAATTAATGTTATGATATCTCCCAGATGAGGGATTCACAATAATTCGCCTCAGAGACAAGTTTTACCGTTCAAGAAGTCGTTTATTTTGCTGAAATAAAAAACGTGGTGAAACTCTCCGGCATTATTCTAAAAAAATATTTCAAACCATGAGCGTAAAAATGAAATTTTGTCAAAAAAGAAATTGGGACCTAACGGGATCGAACTAACAGAAGGTGGATACCTTACCCACTCATCCATCTCACGACTACACGACGATTGTGACAAAATGCTTTTCATACATGCTAACATTTCGGATAACTTATTCTTGCAGGCTTTATATCGTTCCTCAGTGTCTTATTTACACGCGAAAACTATCACTATTTAAATATCAGGCTTCATGGTTTGGGAGATAAATAGTACAGATATCGTCAATTATGATAAATACGCAATTGTTAAGTCTTGAGGGAAATAATTCCATTAATTCTTATTATGCGAGCAATTGACGTTTGATAAGTATCAAGCACGGTATTAATGATTTATTGAAATGCTCAAATCATTAACGTACGCTAAAATAAACCCTGTTGAAAGTTATTTAGATACATCGATAGAATTATTTTATCGTCAATTTCTTCCATAACATGACTCGAACAGCCTACAAATTCCTTACTCAATTTAAAGCATTATAGCACTAATGTGTCCAGAATTGTATTTTGAACATAAAACAAATAATTAATCAAAAAATAACAACAGCTTTAGAGGTGTTTCGGAGACTGCATGAAGAATGCGTCATAGAAAATTTAATTAATTACTCTCCAGACCGTAGTCCATGGATCGTTGATTAATAACCCAAATAATCAATGATTATTTCACTATGAATACATACAAAATAATCAACGATTCTTTGACGACTATGAATACCTAAAAATCAACGATTCTAAGTATAAAACTCCATCGTATACACATTATGAGACGGTTTTTTATCCCATTTAAATCGACCTTTAGCATTTTCGAATTTTAAGCTTGTTTCCAAATTTCTCGCGAGAAAGTTGAAGATGCCATACCTCCGCTTGTATTCCAGATGCACTTATAAAATGTAATACTCGCGAACATGTGTCAATAACGTATGCTTAGCATTGACATAAATGCTCTCACTCTCTTTCATTTCGGAATGACGACGGTGATACGTAATTGGAAACATCGGAATAAGGAGCGAGTATATCACAGTTCTTAAAGTTATCACAGGCATGACATGTTTAGTGCGATAAATAATGTCTTACTTTGTCAAACTGATCGCATAGTAACTCATTTCATTCACGGGAAAGACACTTCTCACGCTATTTTAAAAATTTACACTTACCTGTGAGGAGCATGAGGGTTTCCCAATTAAAATTCCGCGTCGTAATGCTCTTTACTGGAAAGGTGATCGAATGGTAATTGCTATCAATACCGTTAACTTGCGTACACTTAAGATTTTACGTCAAGTTATGCGCTCTTAATGTACATTCCATCAGCATTTGTCGACGCTGCGTTCACTACTGAAGGCGATTCATCGCTGCGGCTAAAGGTTGCTAGGCTACCTTCATTGTCGTCGGGCTCTACTGGCTTAGCGGGGAAAACCCACGAATGTAAGTGGACTAGGGGATTACACGAGGGAAATGACTGTGTAGACCCAACTATAACTACAACTCGGAAGGATACCAATGCATGAAGCGTAAGGTATTCGATAATAACTAATTACAGTCATATTAAATGACGTTCACTATATCCTTTGAGCCGGGATGTCGGTTAAACCTGATGTCTCCAAATTCGTTTTAGCTACACACATGAAATCCGACCCGCTTCCAAGATGTGGTGTGTACCTGAAACGATGTCGTTATGACGGCTGTAATTTGTGATTTACGATGGAGAATGTTTATTAGCATGACGAAAGAAAGAAGGTCGCTTTTACAAAATATTGTTCTACTACGGCATAAATGTATGTAAAGCGAAATTCGTGGTATTTTATGCCGCCCACCGTGAATAAAGTTTTGATTCACGGTGCGGCAATTATTAAGGATGCTATTATTCCTGTTGGACAGCTATTTGAGGAGGCCTTGGAAGCACGGCAAGATTTAGAGAACATCACTCAAGAAAAACATCCAGATAAGCCGCCATTGACGACCTTTTTCACAAACTGTTTTCACACTCAGACCCATACATTTCAAGCACTTTTAAATTTGGTATCAAGACTAAGAAGAAAATACCAGAACAAGACAGGAAACTTATTTTGACGGAGGAAACTGAAACAAATGCTGAATTTATGTCCGAGGAAGATTCTGAATATGATCTGGATTTTGTCTTTTAATATAAGTGATTTTTTCAGCGTTAACATTTTTTTTACATTAAAATAAAAAAATTAAATATATAGTTATACTTTCAATAACTTTCAATAACTTTCAACCTCCCCATCTTATGTCCATACGAATTAACTCATCCTCGAATCTTAAGCAGTTAACTACATTTATTGAAAACGAAAGCTATAAAAATTCTAATTCTTATTGCAAATAGAAGACTAATAAAGTGAATATCAGAATGTCGCACTGATGGAAAAATATAAGGGGTTAATTTCCATTATT
Organism: Pyrrhosoma nymphula; assembly: GCA_963573305.1. Classification (NCBI taxonomy): domain Eukaryota; kingdom Metazoa; phylum Arthropoda; class Insecta; order Odonata; family Coenagrionidae; genus Pyrrhosoma; species Pyrrhosoma nymphula. The sequence continues at coordinate 783,296 of CAUYRF010000001.1, forward strand.
TTTACCAACTCGTTGTATAACGCTAACACGCTCAGCTCCGCCATTCTGTTTTTAGAGCATCTCCTTGTTGAGATAAGTTCCTAAAAGATCTTATCTTCCCACACCCCAATTAACGTCTCCTCACCAAATCCAACGATATCCAATGTCACGAAGTGACTTCCCCATTTCCAACGAACCTCTCCGAAACCTGACACCCGTGGAAAAATATCAAAACTCTTTTTCCCAAGCCTCCCTTAGCTAGGGAATCTTCCTAAGCGCGATAATGGCCCATACGCCTTCATACCGACATGAGATGAATATTACAATGTACAATTGTTACACTTGCAAGACGCGGCGACGATGCACAAAGTGTTTACTCAAGTTATGGAATTAACATCAACGTTAACGATAATATTAAAACATTTATTAATTTTTTAATATTTAATTCAACATGTTCAGATCCCACTCATCCTCGTCTACATCTTTCATAAATAACAGATTACGAAGTTGTGCACGTCGAGTCCTTATATCTACTGTGCGACGGTTCTTTGAAATTTAAATTATAAGCAATTCTTGTCAGTATAAATCCCAAATTGTACTAGATTGGCCGTAAGATTTTTCTAAACAAAATGTGCAGTGGTACATTATGTTAACTTTATAAATGATGACGGTAACAACTGATTCATCTATTACCATCGAGAGTTAGCCATTGTGCGGAATTTCACCTCCATTGAATATTGCGAAGTGGGTTAGAGTTCGATTACATGATTCGATTACGTCCACACAAACTTAAGGTGAAGTTAAAACAAGTGTGGTAAAATGTATATTGCCTCCGTCGACCTTTGAAAGCATACAATATTCACCTCGACTGACTTCAAGTTCAAAAAGTGCCTAATTCCAACATTTGCAAACAATACGAAGTACAAGAAAATAACAAGACAGATAGGGACGGCGCTCATTTTATAGGGGAACTTTTTTTCCCCATAATACATACATTACGTGTCGACTTAGCTGTCCATACACTAATTTTCACCCACAGAAAGTCGCGGTATCCAACTCCATTTAATTCACGGCAAAGACACTTGTCAAGGTATTTCAAAAATTGAGACTTACCAATGAAGAACGTGGGGTTTCCCGATTAAAATTCCGCGTCGTAATGCTCTTTACTGGAAAGGTGATCGATTGATAATTGTTATCAATACCCTTAACTTGAATACACTGCGGATTTTACGTCAAGTTATGCGCTCTTAATGTACATTCCATCAGCATTTGTCGACGCTGCGTTCACCACTGAAATAAAATCATCGAGGCAGCTAGAGTTGCTAGGTTACCTTCATTGTCGTCGCGCTATAAGGGCTTAAAAAGGTAATATCCCACGTACGTAATTGGAATAGGAAAATGACTGCGTAGACCCAAAATTGAACTTCAACACGGAAGGAAATCAATGCATGAAGCGTAAAGTAACCGATAATAACTAATTACAGTGATATTAAATGACGACGTATTCAAAATATCCTTTGAGGCGGGAGCCCGTGAGCATTCCAATACTTAGTACATTCATTTAAAAGTCTCCTCACTGAATGCGAATGAAGGACAGATATTTTATGTTTAAAAATTCACCTGAATGTTTCCCCGTAACTTCTATTGCTTCTGGCGTTTCGAGGAGGAACAGCATATCAGTAATTAAATAATACTGATCCAGTTGCACTGTCCGCTGACATTTAACGAAAATAAAAACTCGTTTAATTCACGGCAAAGACACTTCTCACGGTATTTCAAAAATTGTGACTTACCAATGAAGAACGTGGGGGTTTCCCGATTAAAATTCCGCGTCGTAATGCTCTTAACTGGAAAGATGATCGATTGATAATTGTTATCAATACCCTTAACTTGAATACACTGCGGATTTTACGTCAAGTTATGCGCTCTTAATGTACATTCCATCAGCATTTGTCGACGCTGCTTTCACCACTGAAAGAAAATCATCGAGGCAGCTAGAGTTGCTAGGTTACCTTCATTGTCGTCGCGCTATAAGGGCTTACAAAGGTAATATCCCACGTACGTAATTGGAATAGGAAAATGACTGCGTAGACCCAAAATTGAACTTCAACACGGAAGGAAATCAATGCATGAAGCGTAAAGTAACCGATAATAACTAACAATGTGTGACATGACAATGACACGTGTGACAATGGAATGGGCAGAGAATGCAGGAATAAGGAAACGTAGATTGCAAGGAAAGACATTAGCTTTGCAACCTTGTAAGAAATACATACCAACATCTACATCTACATCTACAAAATACCCTGCAAGCCACCTCAGGGGTGTGTGGCAGGGGGTGAGTATTCACCAACATGCATTACACTATACCCTAAAGTTAGTGTAACTACGACTAATTATGCATTAGCATAAATCGCTAATGCTTGTCATGAGGCGAAGCCTCACAAGCATGCAACACTACACTACAGATGTCATCAAAATGGAGAGTGACCTCAATATACATGCATTCTACAACTACACAGATGGAATTAAATTGGAAAGAAATCGTGGCAGTGAATTTTTGGAAGAAATCTTTTTCCAAAAATTCATAACCGATAACTCAAATAACATCAGGTCCACGAAAGTTACACAATCACCCGAAATTTCAAATGAAGAGTCAGTTAAATACTAATTATGGTACGTTTCATTAACTTTCCTGGTTTCATATTCCTGCCACTCTTGCGATGACAAATTCACAACTTAAATTTCAATCGAGTCGTTTAAACATTTGTTACGAACTTAGCAAATATATGAAACTTTGTCCATAGCAGTTACCAACTCCGGGTTGTAAAGAGTTCGTTTATAGTGAATTCTTAAAAACGTTCTCTGCTAGAATATATACGAATTCAAATAGGTATAATTAAAAATAACTGTGTGACAATCATATTAATCTGAGCCTCCGATTATTTAGCACCAAAAACAGTGACTATTTTTCAAACAAACTCAGTAACTTCTGAAAACTAAGGAACGAACGTAGGAATGAACTTTCTATGAGACGAATTTTATTTTATTAATATTGTTTTTTTTATTCTTTTAGATGTAATTTATTAAACTCGATGGACTAGACTATTTTACAGACAGGTGTGACCCTTACTAAAGACCTCTATTGGGGGAAACACGGATGGGAAAGGACAATTGTCCTCAAGCTAATCGTAAATTGGGATTTACTAAAAATAATACTAAGAAAATGTAACGAAAAGGCGAAGGAGCTATGTTTTTTCTCGTAAGTCCTCAGAGAAAGCCGCTAGCGTGAGGTACCCTCACGAAGTAGAATGAAGCTGGGAAATAGATTGAGTTTCCAACGGTGAGCAGCTAAATTTGTAAAACGTTGTTACAATAAATGTAGCAGTGTGATCGCACGATACGATTGCAATTACTCATTGCAATCGTGTGATTGGAATGAGAAAAGTCAATCATCCAAAATTACCTCTCTGGAGAATACAGTTCAATTATTTAATCGAATCGTACAAACATTTATACCGTTTGTTGACGAGGACTGGTAATTTCATGGTAGTTGTAACTTATTTTTTACATGATCTCCCGAAATTTTCTGTTCGGGAAATGGGCAACTCTTCCGTACCCACTTTTCAATAGTGGCAACCAGTGTTGCCATCTTAGTATATTTTACAATAATTTGGCGGAAAAATAAAGTTTAACACTTAGATAAAAAATATAACTACTTTTGAGGAAAACTCCATTACACGACAAAACTAATTAATTTAAATATTTTCATGACTCCAAACGAAAAGAAAGGTATCAAAAAATGTGACTGTTGATCTCCGGAATCCGTAAATACTACCGCAGTCGGTGCATCAAACAGTTACACGATGTGCGTATGCATTATTCAGTACAACGTGAAATTGCAGGTTCTTGGTGGAATAGGATTTTGTGGAAAGAAAAACTAGGTACCGTTAATTCAATACTAAATTTACTGGAGGAAAGTTCTTGCATAAGGGTTCCAGAGCCGTGAAGCTTTCGATTTTGTGCGCAGTAGAAAGGCCGTTTGACACGGTACATTTTTCTGTACAATCTATCGTGCGAACGAATGTATTACGAAATTGTAACTTGTAAAAAGGACAAATTGAGCGATCGCTTGTGCGAATGTATTAATGACAACGGAAAATAGAACTTGTTCTAATTCTACTTGGTGTTTACATTCTGTTTTGGCAAAATTCAGTCCATGGACAGAATGGTAAGTGATACTAGTTACCCGTAAGATGTAAGACAGACATATTGCACTTCCCCAACAATGTTTTTTGTTTCCAACGTAGTGATGCCTTGGGAGTTAGTCAGTGTAGTGCAGGTGTTGGGAGTTGTTTCTTGGTAACTGGTGGAATTGTATTGTCATATGGGTCACTCCACCACAATTCAACAAACGTTTGTCCCTTAGGGTCTCAGATTTTGAACAAAATTGGTGCATGGGTACAATATTAACTCAAACTGAATACCGTCAAACCGTTTTGTGAAAAAAATGTTGAGTGAATTATGCATATTTTAATTTTTTCGCATTTTTAGCAATAATCCGAGCCTTAAATCATATTATCACTTATATCTACGATTGTAATTGTCATACAACAATGATTAATAACTTTTATTAAAGCTAAGTCTTTATTGAATGCAAATATATCAATAAAAAATAATTTTCATCTATTCCCTAATGTTGTAAATACTAATGTTTAAAAAATTGTTAATAAACTTTTCTCAAATACTCCATCTCAGAATCGGTCGAAATTTGTTTTGCGTAATCTAAACATATTCAGCTAAATATTCCAAAAATAAAATTTAGTGGCAATTCATAAATGCGTTTTTTACAAATATTTAAACATTTACAATTTTCTCTCGCGCGGCCCGTGTTTAAAAAGTTGTTAATAAACTTTTCTCAAATACACCATTTCAGAATCGGGCGAAACTTTTTTTCCTAAATCGGAACATATCCAGATAACTACTCAATAAATAAAATTTAGTGGCAATTCATAAATGCGCTTTTTATAAATATTTAAACATTTACAATTTTCTCTCGCGCGGCCCGTGTTTAAAAAAATGTTTTCTCAAATACTCCATCTCAGATCCATCCGAAACTTTTTTTCCGTAATTTAAACATATTCAGATAACTACTCAAAAAATAAAATTTAGTGTAAATTCATAAATGCGTTTCTTATAAATATTTAAACATTTACAATTTTCTCTCGCGCGGCCCGTCGGCTTCCCCATTTGCATGACATGCAGCAGACACGCGATGCAAGCCTAAAAATTTCCTAATTGCTCAAGGTCGTGGCTATATGAGATAAAAATATATTATAAACTATGAATGTTAACGACAATTGTTATTTGTTCTGTTAAATGGATGTTTGCAGAGAAATTTACCATTGAGCTCACTTTCTCTGCGGTAAGTTTTTTCTAACTACTCCGACGGAATCGATTGAAAACTTTTTCTCGGCGTTAATGACAATGGAATACGGACACATAAACAGAAGACCAATTTTAGGAAATTTGAAAGAGATATTTTGTAATTTAAGGAGAAATATCATAAGAAGATACAGTTTCATTTTCAAAATTTGCAGAGCTCAGACCTAAGAAGTGCGTTCTTGCGGGAGCATCAGGAACTCATACCGCATACGTGTGTTTGGTGCATCAAAATTTTAAATTAATGATGTATGGTGCAAGGTTGTCACCACTAGGGGATAACACCGAGCCGCTGTTGTCATATAAAGACTTAGCTTAAATAAAAGTTATTAATCATTGTTGTATGACAGTTACAAGCGGAGATATAAGTGATAATATGATTTAAGGCTCGGATTTTTGCTAAAGGCGTCGAGGTAACTGCATTTCCTGCCTTTCCATTGTACCCAATATTAATTTCTTGCTTCATGTACAGTTCAGTGTTCATCCGTAAAAATCAATGGTTTCCACTTCGTAACGTACCTACACATAATGCTATATCGCATTCAGCCATTAATTTTCGGAATAATATCGTACATTTGGTATGTTACAATATTCCCAAGAATGTAAAATTCATTAATGATTATATATTGCCATCAATGATTTCTCGGTGTGAAATGTCGTTCATGACAATTATATGTTCAGGCACTCGGGCATTTGTTAATTATACTTCGTGGACTGAAAGTGGACGATCTATAAACAGTTCACACTTCCGGGAAATATGTGGTCAAATTTACGGAAGGGTAGGTAGTTAGAGCGAAAAATCACTTCACCTAGAATTTGATGAATTTGGCCTCATTTTAAAGAAATAACTCGCATCTTTCCAATGATATAAAAATATCCACTCCTTACCGAGCTACTTTTCGAGCGATTTTCCTGTAAATATAAGCTGTTTTACATGGGATAGATTATGGCTGAGCGCTCCAGAGGGAGAATATTGAAGGAAATAAGAATTTATAACACGTAGATTTAGTCAAAAAACTAACGGTGTATAGATTGCATATTTTCTCAACTATTTATCAAAAATAATCTATTACTCGCCACAGTAACTTTTACGGAATCGCAAAAAAACCTGCTATTTTGAAGGGTTTTCAGCCGTTCGGCGGGAAGAAATGAGTCAAGTTAGAGACTTATGTAACTTTATTTATTTAATTACTGAGATTTTTTGGTATATGTAGCTATATCTTTGCGCCAGTAATATCACTATAATTATTTCATACTTATTCCAGACACTGAAATCAAAGAATAAAATTTGAGTATGGTCTCCACTATGATTAGGGATCTATCTCGCTCAAACCACCTTAACGGAACAATAACTTAGGACTCTTAAATATGTATAACACCACTTTTTCTGTAAATGTTGTTTTACACTGGAAATTTCAAGGCTTTTCGGCATCGTATGTTTTTCCCCCTCTTGCTTCGAACAACAACTAACGCTTAAAACAAACTTGCTGTACCTGTATTTACATGATATTATTACTATCTCGTCGGTATGAATGCATATGGGCCATTTTAGCGAATAGATTCCGGGCATAAGGAAGTCCTGGGAAATTCAGTATTTTTCCACGGGTATCATGTTTCAGTGACGGTCGTTGGAAATGGGGGATGAGTGTGGGGCGACAGTCGACATACCTGATACCGTAGCGGCCAAATACGCTATTATTTCATCGCGAAGGCGTTGTCCCATCGTGACAGCTGTCACCGTGATTTTGTTGTGGATGAGGAAAGAGCAGTGTGGGAAGGGGGGATATATTTCCCACTATTGCCAACATCAACATTTTCAAATAGTTAATGCCGGAATCGCCGCGAAATGTGACGTTGCTCAAATGAATATGAACAGAACTTAAGAAATTATAACTTTCTCTAACATGTTTACTCTGTGATAGATCATTCGTCAGTGTAACTCCGAGATATTTAACCGATTCCACAGTCTCTAATTGGCCGTTCTGTAAGCAATAGCTGTTATAATAAGACTTTTGGCGTCTCGAAAAACTCAAGAGGGCGCATTTTTTCAGATTTAATTTCCGCTGCCACGCATCGCAATGCTGTTCTATGCATAATGGTGCTTTTCGACTCGAAGTTCACAGAGGCCGTTTCACACGGTACATTTATTTGTACAGTCTATCATGCAAAGGCATGTATAGTCAAGTGTGAAAGAAAATATTGTGGGAACGACTAAATCAGACTGAATGTTGATTTAGACGATGAGTTCAAACGCACAATTTTCCGTGCAATGTAACGGTAGAAATCGATCGGAATTTGCGAGTGTTTTGCTTATGTTTCACTCAAGAACACTGCATATATAAAGTGTTCTTGGTTTCACTCATGAAAATAAGTTTCACCTTGAAAATATGATCACCTGACATTCGGAACGTCGACTCAACCATCTGCCTACTGATTACTCTCCCGGTTTAGACAAAGCTGTCATGGACTCTTCCCTCTGGCTTTATATTCGACCTTTGTTTCGTTTTTTCTCTTCTTGATTTTAGTGCGACAAGCCATTGAAATTTCTCGCTGGATCTTCATTCCCATTTCGTAGGTTTATTTTGTGTGTGACAGTGTTGTTATCAAGTGCTATAGCTAAGCACGGCTCAAGTTTATTTAGTACCTCCAAATTTCCCTCCCTTGCATTTGTACTAGTGTTTTAATTTTTTTTACTATTTTTAGGTTACTTGCTCACCAACGGAAATAAAATGGTTGTTATTATATCACGTGCGATATCAAGAACTCTACTTGAATGCGCGACCGCAGTCTTAAATTTGGGGGAAAAGGATAAAAAAGCAAAGATCGCTATTACACTTAAAAAACCAGAACACCAAATAACACTTCCTTAATTGATACCTCTCCATATCCCCAACCCTTCCCACCTCCTTCCCCCCCCCAGAACCTGCAGTGAGTCCACCCATGCAGCCCCTTCCTCCCCCCCCCTATCCCTTCCCTAACACCCATCCTGCTAACTTCCGAAACATACTCCACCTTTCCTCCTACTTAAGACCCCCCCCCTCCCACTGTCTTTCCTTTCCCCCTCCTGTCACTACCTTCCTTCCCTCCCTCCCTTCCCTCCCTCCCCCATACCCTCCCAGTTCATATATACGTACTCTGTGCTTGACCTGAAAATTTACCTGAAGATGTCGCCTATGCGTCGAAACAGGTCGTTGTGAATGAAATTTATTGTAAAATTTAGTTTGTTTTGTTACTATCGTGATGTAATTTTACAAAGTAACACCTGAGATTAGGTATGGAGTTCACGAAATAACACTACAAAATGACGATGAAAACATTTTTGCAACTTTGAGTTAACTCTTCTTGGGTTCTCCGCTGGTTCAAACTATTCATGATTCCCAAATATGTAAGCCAAAGCTGTCTCCGTCAATTACAAATGCTGTAAAATGCTAATTAAAAGTTAGCAAAAATCGACGAAAGTCACGTGACTTGAAACGCTTCCTCGCAGCTGCAGAGATAGGCGACTTGTTGAAGTTGTCGGAGCAAACTCGCTATTAAAATTAGTCTGGTAATTTCTCGATAGAAGAAATGACTGAAGTGGGATTCAAGAAGGCACAGTCGGATAATTTACCGATGATTGACTCACTTATGGTGGCCGCCTTCCTGAAAAACAGCGATTGTTTCGTCGCTGCCGAGATGCGTGACTGCGGTAAATTATCATCTGCCCATACCTAACTTTTCATGCGACACATTATGCGGTTCTCTTATATCAGCTGCTTTGTTGTTAAAATACAACTATGGAAAAAATAAACTGATGTACAAACACCTTGAAGTATGATTAATGTCTAAATAATTCTAAATTATCGCAACGGCTTCAGTCGCCAAAAATACGAGTCGGCATGTTAAGTTTTGCATTAATATGTAGCAAACTCAATGTCTCTCATATTCTGAATCTATAGATTTTCAAATTTCCTTATTACCTAAACTTAACCCATGCAGTCGTAATCTTTCCCCCTCTATTGAATAGATATAAATCTTTATTCATATTACCTACATTTTTATTGAAGACTATATAAGGGAAGTCCATGGCAAAGCAGTATATTTGCTGTATTGTAGATTTCGTCTTTCAGTATGTAGTTATTAAAGTATGAAACGTATTTCCAATGTTACGAATTCTTCTAGTAGCTATTGAAATGGCGTAAATTTTGATGTCTTTTTCGTTTTGCTACCCGAAGAGTTACCTCGCAATCCCCCAAGTTCGGATTTTTCGTCCGCTGGGACGCGCAAGCCTGCGGTTAGTCGTCAATTACTCCTAAACTGTAAGTATCTGTCCTTTTTTGACTACTTCATTGTGTAGTCATTAAAATTTCCTAATGATTTATACCTTTCGCTTCTTCATAGACCTCACGATAACCATTAAACAATCATCTGAAAAAGAAAATTATGATAGGCAGATACAAGAAATGCATAATATAACGCAAATTTTCCACCAATTTTACCAATTAGCCGTTGGCGGAGTGGTAAGGTAGTTGGTTGTGGTGACGAAGGCTCGAAGTTCGAATCCGGTATTTGGAAATAATTTTTCTTCTTCTTTTCATAGCAAGTTTCGCTAACATCTTTGGAAATTCTAGGTTCACCATCGCAATACCTTTTAAAACTTTTTTTGCTTTATTTTTCTCCCTAAATTTTCATTAATGACGGCGAATGCCCACCTCTGAAGACCCTGTTTCTCGGCGAAACCTTCTAAACTAACATTCTCACCTCCAATCTGTTGACGGCGTTTTCTATCAATTATAGTTCGCAAACTAATGGTAATAACGTGTAACAGACAAATCATGAACTAATAGTGAGATATAATAAATGTCACTGCTCGCATATAAATAACGTTCAAAGCTTGGAAATTTACTTTCCCTGTGACTTTAGAGACGTAAGTTGTATTAAATATATTAAGGTAGGCTTACATTCAGCTTACATACTTCCCTTTTCAATTCATATAAGGTTTATTCCCTTTCATTCTAATTATGGATATATATGGATGAATTGAAAAAGGGAAGTATGCAAGGTCCATGTAAACGTACCTTAGGCGGTAGAATACTTAAATAATAATACTTTTGTTGAAATCACGTCATAACTTTCCGTTCATAAATAATATTTTGCCTTTTATGTGATAGTTTTTCACTTTCTAATTTATATTACGTGGCAATAACATAATTTGGCTCAATTATAACATTTTTTACCTCACAAAAATAAGGTTTGCAATACGTGGGACCGGCACTCACGTTGAAATGATCCTCGCAGAAATAAGCCGTGGAAAATTTAGAGAGAGAATTTCCGTCTCTTCTGCAGGCTATCAACCATTTTCTCCTCTTCTTCGAGTCTTTCGGGACGTAAATAAAAACCTTTTCCGGCGTGGAAGTTGAGGGATTTGAGCAACAAGGCGCGATGCAGGGTTTATATAACTTTCCCGGTTTTTTCTCGTTTAGATACATTCTGCTCAAATGAAATGATCAAGTAAGATTAGTGAATATCAGTAAATATAAAATAAATGCAATCATTTACGCCAAATGCTTGCTCCATCAATAACATCCGCCTACTTTCTCGTCAGAAGGTAAACAATCTCTAGCGATACCGTTCCGTGACGTCACGCGTCCATTCCCCGATGACGTAGTGTTTTCAAGCTGGCGAGAAAGAATAATTTTTTTAAGACTGATATTTCAGTAAAAAACCGCTTGCCATCTGCGAAATTTTCGCTACATCCATTTTAGATAGTGTCCTTCGGATATAAGTGGTTATAAAGAATTGTGCATGTTCCCCATTACGTACGTGGGATATTCCCCTTTAAGCCTGTAGAGCTCGACGACAATGAAGGTAACCTAGCAACTCTAGCTGCCTCGATGAATTTCTTTCAGTGGTGAACGCAGCGTCGACAAATTCTGATGGAATGTACATTAAGAGCGCATAACTTGATCTAAAATCCGCAGTGTATTCAAGTTAAGGGTATTGATAACAATTATCAATCGATCACCTTTACAGTAAAGAGCATTACGACGCGGAATTTTAATCGGGAAACCCCCACGTTCTTCATTGGTAAGTCTCAATTTTTGAATTACCGTGAGAAGTGTCTTTAACGTAAATTAAATGAGTTTTTATTTACGTTAAATGTGAGTGGACAGTGCAACTGGAGCAGTATTATTTAATTACTGATATGCTGTTCCTCCTCGAAACGCCAGAAGCAATAGAAGTTACGGGGAAACATTCAGGCGAATTTTTAAACATAAAATTATCTGTCCATCATTCGCATTCAGTAAGGAGACTTTTAAATGAATGTACTAAGTATTGGAATGCTCACGGGCTCCCGCCTCAAAGGATATTTTGAATACGTCGTCATTTAATATCACTGTAATTAGTTATTATCGGTTACTTTACGCTTCATGCATTGATTTCCTTCCGTGTTGAAGTTCAATTTTGGGTCTACGCAGTCATTTTCCTATTCCAATTACGTACGTGGGATATTCCTCTTTTAAGCCTTTAGAGCTCGACGACAATGAAGGTAACCTAGCAACTCGAGCTGCCTCGATGAATTTCTTTCAGTGGTGAACGCAGCGTCGACAAATGCTGATGGAATGTACATTAAGAGCGCATAACTTGATCTAAAATCCGCAGTGTATTCAAGTTAAGGGTATTGATAACAATTATCAATCGATCACCTTTCTAGTAAAGAGCATTACGACGCGGAATTTTAATCGGGAAACCCCCACGTTCTTCATTGGTAAGTCTCAATTTTTGAAATACCTTGAGAAGTGTCTTTGCCGTAAATTAAATTAGTTTTTATTTACGTTAAATGTCAGTGGACAGTGCAACTGGAGCAGTATTATTTAATTACTGATATGCTGTTCCTCCTCGAAACGCCAGAAGCAAAAGAAGTTACAGGGAAACATTCAGGTGAATTTTTAAACATAAAATTCTCTGTCCTTCATTCGCATTCAGTAAGGAGACTTTTAAATGAATGTACTAAGTATTGGAATGCTCACGGGCTCCCGCCTCAAAGGATATTTTGAATACGTCGTCATTTAATATCACTGTAATTAGTTATTATCGGTTACTTTACGCTTCATGCATTGATTTCCTTCCGTGTTGAAGTTGTATTTTGGGTCTACGCAGTCATTTTCCTATTCCAATTACGTACGTGGGATATTCCTCTTTTAAGCCTTTAGAGCTCGACGACAATGAAGGTAACCTAGCAACTTTAGCTGCCTCGATGATTTTCTTTCAGTGGTGAACGCAGCGTCGACAAATGCTGATGGAATGTACATTAAGAGCGCATAACTTGACGTAAAATCCGCAGTGTATTCAAGTTAAGGGTATTGATAACAATTATCAATCGATCATCTTTCAAGTAAAGAGCATTACGACGCGGAATTTTAATCGGGAAACCCCCAAGTTCTTCATTGGTAAGTCTCAATTTTTGAAATACCGTGAAAAGTGTCTTTGCCGTGAATTAAATGGAGTTGGATACCGCGACTTTCTGTGGGTGAAAATTAGTGTATGGACAGCTAAGTCGACACGTAATGTATGTATTATGGGGAAAAATAGTTCCCCTATAAAATGAGCGCCGTCCCTATCTGTCTTGTTATTGTCTTCTACTTCGTATTGTTTTATTGTTTGCAAATGTTGGAATTAGGCACTTTTTGAACTTGAAGTCAGTCTAGGTGAATATTGTATGCTTTCAAAGGTCGACGGAGGCAATATACATTTTACCACACTTGTTTTAACTTCACCTTAAGTTTGTGTGGACGTAATCGAATCATGTAATCGAACTCTAACCCACTTCGCAATATTCAATGGAGGTGAAATTCCGCACAATGGCTAACTCTAGATGGTAATAGATGAATCAGTTGTTACCGTCATCATTTATAAAGTTAACATAATGTACCACTGCACATTTTGTTTAGAAAAATCTTACGGCCAATCTAGTACAATTTGGGATTTATACTGACAAGAATTGCTTATAATTTAAATTTCAAAGAACCGTCGCACAGTAGATATAAGGACTCGACGTGCACAACTTCGTAATCTGTTTTTTATGAAAGATGTAGACGAGGATGAGTGAGATAAGAACATGTTGAATTAAATATTAAAAAATTAATAAATGTTTTAATATTATCGTTAACGTTGATGTTAATTCCATAACTTGAGTAAACACTTTATGCATCGTCGCCGCGTCTTGCAAGTGTAACAATTGTACATTGTAATATTCATCTCATGTCGGTATGAAGGCGTATGGGCCATTATCGCGCTTAGGAAGATTCCCTAGCTAAGGGAGGCTTGGGAAAAAGAGTTTTGATATTTTTCCACGGGTGTCAGGTTTCGGAGAGGTTCGTTGGAAATGGGGAAGTCACTTCGTGACATTGGATATCGTTGGATTTGGTGAGGGGACGTTAATTGGGGTGTGGGAAGGTAAGATCTTTTAGGAACTTATCTCAACAAGGAGATGCTCTAAAAACAGAATGGCGGAGCTGAGCGTGTTAGCGTTATACAACGAGTTGGTAAAAATAATGGAAATTTACCCCTTTATATTTTTCCATCAGTGCGACATTCTGATATTTACTTTATTAGTCTTCTATTTGCAATAAGAATTAGAATTTTTATAGCTTTCGTTTTCAATAAATGTAGTTAACTGCTTAAGATTCGAGGATGAGTTAATTCGTATGGACATAGGATGGGGAGGTTGAAAGTTATTGAAAGTTTTTTAAAGTATAACTATATATTTAATTTTTTTATTTTAATGTAAAAAAAAATGTTAACGCTGAAAAAATCACTTATATTAAAAGACAAAATCCAGATCATATTCAGAATCTTCCTCGGACATAAATTCAGCATTTGTTTCAGTTTCCTCCGTCAAAATAAGTTTCCTGTCTTGTTCTGGTATTTTCTTCTTAGTCTTGATACCAAATTTAAAAGTGCTTGAAATGTATGGGTCTGAGTGTGAAAACAGTTTGTGAAAAAGGTCGTCATTGGCGGCTTATCTGGATGTTTTTCTTGAGTGACGTTCTCTAAATCTTGCCGTGCTTCCAAGGCCTCCTCAAAAAGCTGTCCAACAGGAATAATGGCATCCTAAATAATTGCCGCACCGTGAATCAAAACTTTATGCAAGGTGGGCGGCATAAAATACCACGAATTTCGCTTTACATACATTTATGCCGTAGTGGAACAATATTTTGTAAAAGCGACCTTATTTAGTTTTAGAATTGTGGCTAATCGGATTATTATTTCCATATCATTTCCAGAAAGAAAGGTTTGAAGGAAATATGATTATTTTCAGTTAATTAAGAGGTTTTGAAGCGTATTAACAAAAACACTAATTAGTTTATACAACGGAATGAATTATAACTTGAACTTTTCAGTTGATGTATGTAATTTTTGGATTAAACCAAGAGTTGATTTTTTAAGAGAGGAATTAATGAAATGTGTAGATATGAAAGAGTAATACTTATACGTAGGCCTATGTTATACTTAGAATATTCTGTTAAATGTATAATCCCTTATTCCTACTTCTAATTCTCAATTGAAGTGTCAAAGCATTTTTCGAATTTTAATTTTTTTTTCCAAATTTGTCACCGAACACAATATTCTCCATAATTTCGTTCCACTCTGTTCTTAATGTCACCAAAAATACTCCTCCCTTGGCACATTTATCTAGTCCTTAGCATAAAACTGAATCGTATACACATTATGAGACGGGTTTTATCCCATTTTTCAATCGACGATAGCATTTTTCGAATTTAAAATTGTTTTCCAAAATTGCCACGGAACACAATGTTGTCCATAATTTCGAAATTACTTTAGTTATTACCTCCATGTTTGCACCGAAGGCGTATAGTGAAACCTTAGTCATGATCACCGATTTTCAAGGCATATTTTGCAATACTTTTTACGTAATTCGACTTTATACGAATAGGACAATAATACATTTTTACGGCCATACCACGTTGAAGTCACGAAGCGAGCGGACGTGTTTCCTTGGAGCTCTACGGTTCTACGACCAGCGAATTTTTCCAGGAGAGGCTCCCCGGCGATCGAGGCTTCGGTCGCCGGGAGGCGAGCGATCGTCTTCCGTAGTCTTTTGACCTTATGTCGTGTTTCGTGGTTTCTTTTTCCGTACACAGTGAGTTTTTCTTTACTTAGTGTGTGCGTTCGTACAAGTGAAGTGTACTTTTCATTGGTGTGTCTAGTGGTGGCCGCTCGGTGCGGCCCCTGACAGAACACTATGCCGGTGGAGAGGAAAAACACGTTCAAGATTACGTTTGAGGGGTGGAAGGAGTTCCCCTCGGCCCTCGAGGTCCACCAGTTCGTTGTTGTCGAGCTCGGGCTGGGGTTAAAAGATTTGGTCGGAATCCAGCTGGATTACTACCGGAAGCAAGTATTTATTAAGGTTAGTAATGAGGACTGTTTCAATGTTTTATCCAAGAAGTCGGATGCTCCCTTGAATTTTCCTACTAGCGAGAATAGAAAAGGTGAGGTGAGGATGTTATCGGTTTCTGAGAGAATAACGGTAGTCAGAGTATGCATGACTTCATTCGAACTTACCCAGGAACAGGTGGAGAAGGAACTCAGGAAGTATGGGAAGGTAGTACATTACCAGGACCTGTACTTCTATGGAAAAGGTTTCATACCAACATGGACTGGGACTAGGTTAGTGAAAATGATTTTAAATGAAGAGATTCCTAGTTACATTCCCATAGAAGGGGAACGTGCCGTTATTCACTATGACGGCCAAAAGCAGACTTGTTCCAAATGTGGGAGTATGGTCCACATTCGAATTAATTGCCCAGTGATTCAAGGCAAACCAAGTTACGCGGACGCCCTCCGTGAAAGGGAGAAGGGAAGTCCAACTGCTGACACAAGTACGGAGATATCAGGTCAAGGTCCCGCGACGGAGGAGACGGGGGAAGCTAGTGGAGCTGCAGACGCAGAAAGCGATTTGACGGACTCCGGTCTGGCCACAGGGCACGTCAAAAAACGGGCGAGACACGGAGGCAGAAGCAGAAAAAAACAAATCGGCGCAAAAAAGTCAAAGCCAGGCGATTATGAACGAGGAAGACCATGCTTCGAGAAGGGGGGGGAGAAATGGAGTGGGAAATGGAGGTTTCGGTGGAGGCAGCAGCTGCGGAAAAAGACAATGCTGAAGTGATCAGCGAGGAGGGGAAGGGGGAGGAAGAGGGGGCGGAGCATGTGAGCCAACTCGTGGCGGAGGAGAGCAACTTTGACGTGAGGGAGAGGGGGGTGAGACAGGAGGAGGAGGACGGGAGGGGAATGGTTGGCAGCATGACGTCGACCATTGAGTGTAGGGAAATAGTGATGGAGGAGGAGGCGAAAATGGAGGAGAAGGTAGAAGAGCCCAATAATCCGGAGGGGGTTGAGAGCCCAACAGGAGATGGCAACATGGAGGCAGAAGACATAACGGATCTCCCGCATACTGTGGGAGGTTTGGAGGTGGAGGAGGTGGGGGTCTCTGGAGTGGGAGAGGAGAAGGAGATGGAGATGTCGGAGGAGGGAGGATCAGCAGTCGAAGGGGGCAGCTTAGACGTAAAAAGTGAAGACGGGACGACAAAAGGAGACGAGGGAAACCTCAATCCTTTTCAATGATACGACGATAGAATTAAAACGAAACACAGGTCGATAAAGGTGAAACCTGTGTGGTCCGCAGGAAACACCAGTGAAGAAGAGGTTCTTTCTGGGGGCGATTCTGCGGAGATAGCGGGTGCAAGCAGGAGACAGGATTTCCTGAAAGGCAGGCTAGCTCCAAAGAGTTTAGCCCTAGGAAGAAAGAAGAGGCAGAATCACAAAGGCTTACTTACAAAAAAATGAGTAGTGAATCACCATTTGTTAATCATACAATAGATTTTTTAATTGGAAAGAGCAGAGATAGGTTGTGGGGGTATCCTAGTCAAAGGCACAAAGGAAAATGTGGTGAGAAACAGTGCAAAAAAAGTCTCGGGAGTTGTGAAAGTTTGAGCGACGCGGAAGCGGAAAGCGCGAGAGGGGAAGTGAATGTCGGGGGGAGGAGGGGAAGTGTGGTAGCCGAAGTGCCTATAACCAACTCCGTGGTGGAAAGTGAGAGAGAATGGGAGAGTGTGTGTTGTTATTTTGGTAATCCGGCCGTGTAAAGGGAGCACGGCCATGGGAGGGGTGGGGTGGTGTGAGTGTGCTTCGGAGGGGGTGAAAGTGAGAGTGAATGTTTTTGAGAGGGGAAGGGGAGCTCGGCTGGAAAACTCAGTCGGGTTTTCGGAAGTGAGAATGGTGGGAGTGTGGTGGGGAGAGAGTGGGGGAGGAAGTGGTGCTACGAAGGAGGAGGGCGGCGGAGTGTCGGGGGGGAGGTGGAAAGGAATGCGGGTCGACGGCGGACGAGCGACGAGTTGCGGAGGGGGGGGGGGAGGGGAGGAGGAGTGGGGGAGTGGGGAACGGCGTTCACCGCTGCTCGTGCAGCCGTCCCTGGAGGGTTGGTGGGGGGAGTGTGGGGGGCGGAAGGCAGAGAGGCGGAGGAGGGGAAGCCTGGAGTACGTGGTAAATCGGCCGCCGCTCGACGGAACGAGAGGAAAATAAGTGACGGCGCAGAAAGGCGAAGAATGGAGTGCGCGCAGCGGAATCAGCTGATGGTTTTATTATTTGGTCCCTTCAATCGTGCTCTTGTGTATTTATTTGTTATCTTGGTTTCCCTTCATGGTTTTATTTATTCTTCAAACGGGAATATTAACCTGGAACATAGCCCTTTACATACCTTGTTGGGCTCTTTAGGTCCTTTACATGATGGTTTTAATCCTTTAAACATTTGCTTTGGGTTTTTAAATGATGTGGCAGATATTTTACGCGGCCCCTTGTTCTTTTTACATGGCTTTGTAGTTTCTGTGTTTGGTTTTACTGAGGTTTTAAGTATATTTCTCTGTTCTTTTATATGGGTTTTTTAAATGCACGTATTAATATAATGCTAATCTGAAATTTTAGCCTTGTTCACTCTTTTGTTAATGTAAGTAAAAATATTTCTTCTGTCGCATATTTTTCTGTTACTTTTTATTAAACTCAATGGTATACACTTTTTACGATGGTTTTTTATCCCATTCGAGTCGAAGTTTTGGATTTATTTGATTTTGAAGCTTTTCATTATATTGGCAACGGAAACAATTACCCACATATTTTCGAATCTTATGCAGATATAACCGCCATTCATTTTCAGGGTAGGTTAAGAAATATACCTTATTCCTGCACATCAAATTACACGACTAAACCTTGAATACTTAGTCTGTAACAGCACCTATTCCAGTTATGCCTATCCAAAAAATAAGTTCCCTTGGACATCCTCTGTTCAATCTCAAGTAACCATGGATACCATTTCTTTCATTTAAAAGCCTTTTTCTAATTTAGTCACCGTAGGCATTTACACCCATATCTTCGATAGTTATGCGGATATTACCTCCATGCCTATCCAAAAAATTAGTTCCCTTCGCCATCCTCCGTTCAATCTCAAGTATCCATGGATACCATTTCTTTCATTTGGAAGCCCTTTGCTAATTTAGTCACCGTAGACATTTACACCCATATTCTCGACAGTTATGCGGATATGACCTCCATTTTTTCAGAGAAGGCGTAGAGTAATGCTTTTGAGGATCAGTGCAAGTTTCGACGCGTCATATGAAATACTTTCTCCGTAAATGCACTTATAACATAATGCTAATCTGAAATTTTAGCCTCGTACACTCTTTTGTAAATGTAAGTAAAAATATTTCTTCTCTTGCAAATTTTCTGTTCCTATGCATCAAACTCAATGGTATACACATTTTCTGATGGTTTTTTATCCCATTCGAGTCGAAGTTTTGCATTTCTTTGATTTTGAAGCTTTGAATTACATTGTCACCGGAAACAATTACCAACATATTTTCATAAATATTGGGAATACTACCTCCATGTTTTCACAGAAGGCGTACAGTAATGCTGTTGAGGAACAGTGCAAGTTACTACGCGTTATTTGAAATTCATTTTCCGTAAATGCACTTAATATTATAATGCTAAACTGAAAATTTACCCTCGTACACTCTTTTGTAAATGTAAGTAAAAATATTTCTTCTCTCGCAGGATTTTTTGTTCCTTTGCATCAAACTCAATGGTATACGTAGTTTTTGATGGTTTTTTATCCCATTCAATAGGTAGCAATGGGACATATTGGTCCCGTACTAATGTTATCTTTGTGTCTAATTGGTACTTACGTGTTACAGGTTAACAATGGTTTGATGATATTTTATTTGACTTTGTTTAATGACACAAAGATAACATTAGTACGGGTCCACAATGTCCCATTGATACCTATGTGACGTTACATATAAATGCTACATAGTTATCCCGATGGCCGTCGAAGAGTTAATATAACTATTTCCTCCATATTTTCCAAAATAATGCTGACATTACCTCCATTTTTTCTCAGAAGACGTAAACGATTGTTAACCTGTATCACGTAAGTACCAATGAGACACAAAGATAACATTAGTACGGGACCAATATATCCCATTGCTACCTATGGGATGGCACATATAAATGCTACATAGTTATTCCGATGGCCGTCGAAGAGTTAATATAACTATTTCCTCCATATTTTCCAAAATAATGCTGATATTACCTCCATTTTTTCTCAGAAGACGTAAACGATTGTTAACCTGTATCACGTAAGTACCAATGGGACACAAAGATAACATTAGTACGGGAGCAATATGTCCCATTGCTACCTATGGGACGGCACATATAAATGCTACATAGTTATCCCGATGGCCGTCGAAGAGTTAATATAACTATTTCCTCCATATTTTCCAAAATAATGCTGACATTACCTCCATTTTTTCTCAGAAGACGTAAACGATTGTTAACCTGTATCACGTAAGTACCAATGGGACACAAAGATAACATTAGTACGGGAGCAATATGTCCCATTGCTACCTATGGGACGGCACATATAAATGCTACATAGTTATCCCGATGGCCGTCGAAGAGTTAATATAACTATTTCCTCCATATTTTCCAAAATAATGCTGACATTACCTCCATTTTTTCTCAGAAGACGTAAACGATTGTTAACCTGTATCACGTAAGTACCAATGGGACACAAAGATAACATTAGTACGGGAGCAATATGTCCCATTGCTACCTATGGGACGGCACATATAAATGCTACATAGTTATCCCGATGGCCGTCGAAGAGTTAATATAACTATTTCCTCCATATTTTCCAAAATAATGCTGACATTACCTCCATTTTTTCTCAGAAGACGTAAACGATTGTTAACCTGTATCACGTAAGTACCAATGAGACACAAAGATAACATTAGTACGGGACCAATATATCCCATTGCTACCTATGGGATGGCACATATAAATGCTACATAGTTATTCCGATGGCCGTCGAAGAGTTAATATAACTATTTCCTCCATATTTTCCAAAATAATGCTGATATTACCTCCATTTTTTCTCAGAAGACGTAAACGATTGTTAACCTGTAACACGTAAGTACCAATGGGACACAAAGATAACATTAGTACGGGAGCAATATGTCCCATTGCTACCTATGGGACGGCACATATAAATGCTACATAGTTATCCCGATGGCCGTCGAAGAGTTAATATAACTATTTCCTCCATATTTTCCAAAATAATGCTGACATTACCTCCATTTTTTCTCAGAAGACGTAAACGATTGTTAACCTGTATCACGTAAGTACCAATGGGACACAAAGATAACATTAGTACGGGAGCAATATGTCCCATTGCTACCTATGGGACGGCACATATAAATGCTACATAGTTATCCCGATGGCCGTCGAAGAGTTATTATAACTATTTCCTCCATATTTTCCAAAATAATGCTGACATTACCTCCATTTTTTCTCAGAAGACGTAAACGATTGTTAACCTGTATCACGTAAGTACCAATGAGACACAAAGATAACATTAGTACGGGACCAATATATCCCATTGCTACGTATGGGATGGCACATATAAATGCTACATTGTTTTTCCGATGGCCGTCGAAGAGTTAATATAACTATTTCCTCCATATTTTCCAAAATAATGCTGATATTACCTCCATTTTTTCTCAAAAGACGTAAACGATTGTTAACCTGTAACACGAAAGTACCAATGGGACACAAAGATAACATTAGTACGGGACCAATATGTCCCGTTGCTACCTATGGGACGGCAATAATAAATGCTACATAGTTATCCCGATGGCCGTCGAAGAGTTAATATAACTATTTCCTCCACATTTTCCAAAATAATGCTGATATTAACTCTATTTTTTTTCAGAAGACGTAAACGATTGTTAACCTGTAACACGTAAGTACCAATGGGACACAAAGATACCATTAGTACGGGACCAATATGTCCCATTGCTACCTATGGGACGGCACATATAAATGCTACATAGTTATCCCGATGGCCGTCGAAGAGTTAATATAACTATTTCCTCCATATTTTCCAAAATAATGCAGATATTACCTCCAATTTTTCTCAGAAGACGTAAACGATTGTTAACCTGTAACACGTAAGTACCAATGGGACACAAAGATAACATTAGTACGGGACCAATATGTCCAATTGCTACCTATGGGCCGGCACATATAACTACATCATTGTTATCCCGATGGCCGTCGAAGAGTTAATATAACTATTTCCTTTTATTTTCCAAAATAATGCTGATATTACCTACATTTTTTCTCAGAAGACGTAAACGATTGTTAACCTATAACACGTAAGTACCAATGGGACACAAAGATAAAATTAGTACGGGACCAATATGTCCAATTGCTACCTATAGGATGGCACATATAAATGCTACATAGTTATCCCGATGGCCGTCGAAGAGTTTATATAACTATTTCCTCCATATTTTCCAAAATAATGCTGATATTACCTCCATTTTTTCTCAGAAGAAGTAAACGATTGTTAACCTGCAACACGTAAGTACCAATGGGACACAAAGATAACATAAGTACGGGACCAATACGTCCCATTGCTACCTATGGGACAGCACATATAAATGCTACAAAGTTATCCCGATGGCCGTCGAAGAGTTAATATAACTATTTCCTCCACATTTTCCAAAATAATGCTGATATTACCTCCATTTTTTCTCAGAAGACGTAAACGATTGTTAACCTGTAACACGTAAGTACCAATGGGACACAAAAATAATCAAAATGGGACCAATATGTCCTATTGCTACCTATGGAACGGCATATATAAATACAACATAGTTATCCCGATGGCCGTCGAAGAGTTAATATAACTATTTCCTCCATATTTTCCAAAATAATGCTGATATTACCTCCATTTTTTCTCAGAAGAAGAAGACACAAAGATAACATTAGTACGGGACCAATATGTCCCATTGCTACCTATGGGATGGCACATATAAATGCTACATAGTTATCCCGGGGGCCGTCGAAGAGTTAATATAACTATTTCCTCCATATTTTCCAAAATAATGCAGATTATACCTCCATTTTTTCTCAGAAGACGTAAACGATTGTTAACCTGTAACACGTAAGTACCAATGGGACACATAGATAACATTAGTACGGGACCAATATGTCCCATTGCTACCTATGGGACGGCACATATAAATGCTACATAGTTATCCCGATGGCCGTCGAAGAGTTAATATAACTATTTCCTCCATATTTTCCAAAATAATGCAGATATTACCTCCATTTTTTCTCAGAAGACGTAAACGATTGTTAACCTGTAACACGTAAGTACCAATGGGACACAAAGATAACATTAGTACGGGACCAATATGTCCAATTGCTACCTATGGGACGGCACATATAAATACATCATTGTTATCCCGTTGGCCGTCGAAGAGTTTATATAACTATTTCCTCCATATTTTCCAAATTAATGCTGATATTACCTCCATTTTATCTCAGAAGACGTAAACGTTTATTAACCTGTAACACGTAAGTACCAATGGGACACAAAGATAACATTAGTACGGGACCAATATGTCCCATTGCTACCTATGGGACGGCACATATAAATGCTACATAATTACCCCTAAGCCCGTCGAAGAGTTAATATAACTATTTCCTCCATATTTTCCAAAATAATGCTGATATTACCTCCATTTTTTAAGAAGACGTAAACGATTGTTAACCTGTAACACGTAAGTAACAATGGGACACAAAGATAACATTAGTATAGGACCAATATGTCCCATTGCTACTTATGGGATGGCACACATAAATACTACATAATTATCCCGATGGCCCTCGAAGAGTTAATATAATTATTTCCTCCATATTTTCCAAAATAATGCTGATATTACCTCCATTTTTTAAGAAGACGTAAACGATTGTTACCCTGTAACACGTAAGTACCAATGGGACACAAAGATAACATTAGTACGGGACCAATATGTCCCATTGCTACCTATGGGATGGCACATTTAAATGCTACATAATTATCCCGATGGCCGTCGAAGAGTTAATATAACTATTTCCTCCATATTTTACAAAATAATGCTGATATTACCTCCATTTTTTAAGATGATGTAAACGATTGTTAACCTGTAACACGTAAGTACCAATTGGACACAAAGATAACATAAGTACGGGACCAATATGTCCCATTGCTACCTATGGGACGGCACATATAAATGCTACATAGTTATCCCGATGGCCGTCGAAGAGTTAATATAACTATTTCCTCCATATTTTCCAAAATAATACAGATATTACCTCCATTTTTTCTCAGAAGACGTAAACGATTGTTAACCTGTAACACGTAAGTACCAATGGGACGCAAAGATAACATTACTACGGGACCAATATGTCCAATTGCTACCTATGGGACGGCACATATAAATACATCATTGTTATCCCGATGGCCGTCGAAGAGTTAATATAACTATTTCCTTTTATTTTCCAAAATAATGCTGATATTACCTACATTTTTTCTCAGAAGACGTAAACGATTGTTAACCTATAACACGTAAGTACCAATGGGACACAAAGATAAAATTAGTACGGGACCAACATGTCCAATTGCTACCTATAGGATGGCACATATAAATGCTACATAGTTATCCCGATGGCCGTTGAAGAGTTTATATAACTATTTCCTCCATATTTTCCAAAATAATGCTGATATTACCTCCATTTTTTCTCAGAAGAAGTAAACGATTGTTAACCTGCAACACGTAAGTACCAATGGGACACAAAGATAACATAAGTACGGGACCAATACGTCCCATTGCTACCTATGGGACAGCACATATAAATGCTACAAAGTTTTCCCGATGGCCGTCGAAGAGTTAATATAACTATTTCCTCCACATTTTCCAAAATAATGCTGATATTACCTCCATTTTTTCTCAGAAGACGTAAACGATTGTTAACCTGTAACACGTAAGTACCAATGGGACACAAAAATAATCAAAATGGGACCAATATGTCCTATTGCTACCTATGGAACGGCATATATAAATACAACATAGTTATCCCGATGGCCGTCGAAGAGTTAATATAACTATTTCCTCCATATTTTCCAAAATAATGCTGATATTACCTCCATTTTTTCTCAGAAGAAGAAGACACAAAGATAACATTAGTACGGGACCAATATGTCCCATTGCTACCTAGGGGATGGCACATATAAATGCTACATAGTTATCCCGGGGGCCGTCGAAGAGTTAATATAACTATTTCCTCCATATTTTCCAAAATAATGCAGATTATACCTCCATTTTTTCTCAGAAGACGTAAACGATTGTTAACCTGTAACACGTAAGTACCAATGGGACACATAGATAACATTAGTACGGGACCAATATGTCCAATTGCTACCTATGGGACGGCACATATAAATGCTACATAGTTATCCCGATGGCCGTCGAAGAGTTAATATAACTATTTCCTCCATATTTTCCAAAATAATGCAGATATTACCTCCATTTTTTCTCAGAAGACGTAAACGATTGTTAACCTGTAACACGTAAGTACCAATGGGACACAAAGATAACATTAGTACGGGACCAATATGTCCAATTGCTACCTATGGGACGGCACATATAAATACATCATTGTTATCCCGATGGCCGTCGAAGAGTTTATATAACTATTTCCTCCATATTTTCCAAATTAATGCTGATATTACCTCCATTTTATCTCAGAAGACGTAAACGTTTATTAACCTGTAACACGTAAGTACCAATGGGACACAAAGATAACATTAGTACGGGACCAATATGTCCCATTGCTACCTATGGGACGGCACATATAAATGCTACATAATTACCCCTAAGCCCGTCGAATAGTTAATATAACTATTTCCTCCATATTTTCCAAAATAATGCTGATATTACCTCCATTTTTTAAGAAGACGTAAACGATTGTTACCCTGTAACACGTAAGTACCAATGGGACACAAAGATAACATTAGTACGGGACCAATATGTCCCATTGCTACCTATGGGATGGCACATTTAAATGCTACATAATTATCCCGATGGCCGTCGAAGAGTTAATATAACTATTTCCTCCATATTTTACAAAATAATGCTGATATTACCTCCATTTTTTAAGATGATGTAAACGATTGTTAACCTGTAACACGTAAGTACCAATTGGACACAAAGATAACATTAGTACGGGACCAATATGTCCCATTGCTACTTATGGGACGGAACATTTAAATGCGACAGAGTCATCCCGATGGCTGTCGAAGAGTAAATATAACTATTTCCTCCATATTTTCCAAAATAATGCAGATAATACCTCCATTTTTTCTCAGAAGATGTAAAAGATTGTTAACCTGTAACTAGTATGTACCAATGGACCCAAAGATAACATTAGTACGGGACCAATATGTCACATTGCTACCTATGGGATGGCACATATAAATGCAACATAGTCATCCCGATGGCCGTCGAAGAGTTAATATAAGTATTTCCTCCATATTTTCCAAAATAATGCTGATATTACCACTATTTTCTCTCAGAAGACGTGAACGATTGTTAACCTGTAACCCGTAAGTACCAATGGAAACAAAAATAACATTAGTACGGGACCAATATATCCCATTGCTACCTATATGATGGCACATATAAATGCAACATAGTCATCCCGATGGCCGTCGAAGAGTTAATATAAATATTTCCTCCATATTTTGCAAAATAATGCAGATAATACCTCCTTTTTTTCTCAGTAGACGTAAACGATTGTTAACCTGTAACTTGTAAGTACCAATGGACACAAAGATAACATTAGTACGGGACCAATATGTCCCATTGCTACCTATGGGATGGCACATATAAATGCTATATAGTTATCCCGATGGCCGTCGAAGAGTTAATATAAATATTTCCTCCATATTTTCCAAAATAATGCTGATATTACCTCCATTTTTTCTCAGAAGACGTAAACGATTGTTAAGCTGTAACACGTAAGTACCAATGGGACACAAAGATAACATTAGTACGGGACCAATATGTCCCATTGCTACCTATTGGATGGCACATATAAATGCTACATAGTTATCCCGATGGCCGTCGAAGAGTGAATATAACTATTTCCTCCATATTTTCCAAAATAATGCTGATATTACCTCCATTTTTTCTCAGAAGACGTAAACGATTGTTAACCTGTAACACGTAAGTACCAATGGGACACAAAGATAACATTAGTATGGGACCAATATGTCCCATTGCTCCCTATGGGACGGCACATATAAATAATACATAGTTATCCCGATGGCCGTCGAAGAGTTAATATAACTATTTACTCCATATTTTCCAAAACATTGCTGATATTACCTCCATTTTTTCTCAGAAGACGTAAACGATTGTTAACCTGTAACACGTAAGTACCAATGAGACACAAAGATAACATTAGTACGGGACCAATATGTCCCATTGCTAACTATGGGATGGCACATACAAATGTTACATAGTTATCCCGATGGCCGTCGAAGAGTTAATATAACTATTTCCTCCATATTTTTCAAAATAATGCTGATATTACCTCCATTTTTTCTCAGAAGACGTAAACGATTGTTAACCTGTAACACGTAAGTACCAATGGGACACAAAGACAACATTAGTACGGGACCAATATGTCCCATTGCTACCTATGGGACGGCACATATAAATGCTACATAGTTATCCCGATGGCCGTCGAAAAGTTAATATAACTATTTCTGCCATATTTACCAAAATAATGCTGATATTACCTCCATTTTTTCTCAGAAGACGTAAACGATTGTTAACCTGTAACACGTAGGTACCAATGGGACACAAAGATAATATAAGTACGGGACCAATATGTCCCATTGCTACCTATGGGACGGCACATATAAATAATACATAGTTATCCCGATGGCCGCGCAAAAAAGTGATACGGAAAGTGCTTGCACGAGTAAGTTGAACTGAGACGTCGACTTCGAAGAAGACCTTGCGTCTTCCTTGAACAACGTTAACATCGACGGCGACGAAGATGTCAACGCGGAGGAGATCATCGGTTGGTGATCTACCGGCGAAGACGATCAGCGTCATGTCGCCCTCTGAGCTTCGTCAGAAGTTCATGAAAACGCCGCAGGAGACTCCTGTGGCGCGAGTAATGGATTTCGGGCAAGGCAAAGAGACGACACCGTCGCATTCTCACTCCCAGAACGGCCCTTTTAAGAGCCAAAGACGGGAGAAGTCTAAGGCAAAGGTCGTGGCTGTCTTGACAGCCAAGGACCCGAAGCCGAAGAAGGAGAAGGAGGCAGCGAACGCTGCACTGGACACCAAAGCCAACGGGACTGGATTACGTAAGCCGGATATCCAGTACGCGGCTGTTGTTGCGGGAATGGCTTCGCCCACTTCCGTAGCTTCTGACGCGTCGGAGGCTCCTGCTGCATCTGCAGAATCCATGGAGGTAGCTGAAGCTGCACCTGTGGAGGCAAACGTGACCAATATTGCTACGGCAATTGTGACCACGAATGCCACTACGCCAGCAGTCCATGCTGCACCTGTGGAAGCATCGGAAACATCGCAGAACTCCATTCCTATGGAGTCCAATACCAACAACGCTGTCAGATCAGATTCCGATGTCGGTCCTTCTAAGGGCCAATCGAAATCTGCAAGGAAGCGTGCGAGAAGAAAGGCAGCGTCGCAGCCTGATCCTTCTGCTGCTCCTGACAACCATCTGGCCAGCACGGACGCTTGGGAAGACCCAGTCATCTCCTCCGGAGATGAAGAGGGAGAATTCACGGAGGTGAAGCGAAAGAAGAAAAATTCTTCTTCTTTTTCTTCTCCAACGCAGACCGCCCAGAACACCGCTGAAGCTGTCCTTCCGAGGAAGAAGGTGCGAGTTCCTCCACTCATCTTGTATGGAGTGACAAGCATCCGGGAGCTTACACGGACCCTGGAGGCGGAACTCGAAGATTTTGAGTTTGACGTCAGACGGACTTCCATTCGCCTGATTGTCAGTACGCCGGAGCTCCACCGGAAGGCCACCACCACCCTTGACAATGCAGGGGTAAAATGGTACAGCCAGCCGCTGGAGAGGATCGTAGGTGTGAAATATCTTGTGAAAGGTATTTCACGCTTATGGAAGAAGGAAGATGTAGCAGCAGCCCTTGCAGCCAAAGGCTACGAAGTCAGAGGCGTAAGACAGCTGACGATGGAAGACCCTACGGGAAGAGTGGGCGTAGACAGATACGTCTGCAATCTCGTCAAGACGCCGAACTCTGAACCACCCGAGGCGATAAAGACGCTCCTCCGCTGCAGGGTGAAAGTCGAAGCGTGGCGTGGGAAGGACGGGCCACTGCAGTGTCATAACTGCATGCTCTTTGGCCACATGGCAGCCACCTGCCACCGAGAACCTCGCTGCTTTCGATGCGCAGGCGCGCACAACTCCGACGCCTGTACGAAAGGAAGGAATGACGAGGCAAAGTGCGCTAACTGCGGTGGTCCACACACCGCAGTGAACCGCAAATGCCCGAAATTCGTCATAGCTCTTGAGAAACACAGAGGGCAGCCTCCGAAAGAGGCAAAGCCTGCTGTAACCAAGAAGACGGCCAACCCACCCCGGACCTCTGGAGAGGGAAACGCCAACGCAGGAAACCTTGATGGCGCATCTGACGCCGCCATGGACACTAGCCCAGCACCGACGGAGCTACCAAGGGACCAGCCACCCCGGGAAGCAGCTCCTGCAAAAACAAAGCCGAAGAAAAAGAAGAGGAAAAACAAGAAGAAGAAGGCTCAGCAGCCTACGCAGACGGAAGAGTTGACTTCTTCCTGCCAAAGGAAAGAAGAACCTTCCACCATTCCCTCTCGCTCTCTTTCTCCCGTACAGGTGGTGGCAGCCACCGTGAAGGAGAACTCCACCGAAAGGAAGGAGGAGCAGACCACGGAGGACAACGTCTGGGAGATCATCAAGACCGTCTGCACGGGACTGAAGACTCTCATTACTTCGATTGAAGGACAACTACTGCTCAACCTTCTTGAGCAGATCGTCACGGCAAAGACTGCAACCACCAATGGAAGCACAATCTAGAGGTCTCACAGTCTTAGCGCAGTGGAACGCGAACGGAGTCCTCCGGAAGACGGAAGAACTGCGTGCGTTCCTCCAGGACAAAGGTGTGAAAGTTGCTGCCATCAACGAGACACACCTTGACCCTGAAGATACGTGGAAGGTCCCAGGATGGAATATCTTCAGGGCCGACAGAGAAAGACGGAATGGGCGCAGAGGAAAGGGAGGTGCCGCAGTCATGGTCCATCGAACCATACAGCACCGAGTCTGCCGCGTCACGACGTACGCAGAAGCGGAAGCTGTATCGGTGGACGTGAAGATAACCAGGAGAAGATGGCTGCGTGTCACCTCTCTCTACTACCCTCCTAGGACGCCCTGGAACCCGGATATCATCCTGGGACACTTGAACAGCGGACCAGGACCTGCGGTCATCCTCGGTGACGTGAATGCCAAGCATCCGAGCTGGAATTCAAACGTCGCCAATGCAAGAGGAGACGCTTTGCGGGAGCTTGCAGACGAAGAAGGCCTGACGGTGCTTGGACCGACGACATCCACGCATGAGCGGGGAGACGTCATCGACATCGCGATCGCTCGAGGTGTTCGAGACTCTCTCAGCATCCACACATGCGTGGAATTATCGTCGGACCACAACCCGACAATACTACTACTGGGAAACCAGACGGTAGCCGTCCCGCCTTCGGAACGAAGGGATATGAAGAACGCAGACTGGCAGACCTTCCGGAAGAAAATTGCAGAGGCTCTCCCAAGGAATCCACCACCACCAACTACTCCTGCAGAAGCCGACATCATGGTCGGACACTTGGAGAACACCGTCATCGCTGCCATGGAAGAAGCCATCCCTCGGAAGAAGGTGGCTCCTTTCACTCTTCGGATGCAACTTCCCGCGGAAGTGAGAGCCATCGTTACGAGACGTAACAATGTGCGACGAAGATGGCAGCGATATCGCACGGCGGATCTCCGACGGGAGCTCAACTGACTCAACGAGGATGTGAAGAGTGCTCTCCTGGACGTCCGCCGAGACAACTGGGAGAGACACCTTTCAGAAGTCCTTGAAGAGGAAGACGAGCCGGAGCCGATCTGGAAGGTCTGCCGGAGACTCAGACCGACGAAGCAGCGGGACCCACTGATCGTCCTCGGGGACGAGGTTGCTGCATCGCCGAAGGAGAAAGCTGAAATGCTGGCGGAACACTTCGCGGGAGTCTTCACGCCGAACGCAGCTACTCCCGAGTCAGCCGCCGCTGAAGAAGAGATCGCGGAGTCGATGGCATCGCTGGACGACGTCATCGAGGACGCCGAGGACATCCCTTTCTTCAGCGAAAAGGACATCGTAGGGGTCATACGCCAACTGAAGCCGCGGAAAGCGCCAGGCACCGACGGCATACCGAATGTCGTCGTGCTGCAATTTCCAAAGGCTGCAGTAGCGTACTTGGCCAGCATCTGCAATGGATGCACCAAGATTTCCTACTTTCCATCCACCTGGAAACGGGCGAAGATTACCTGCATCCCGAAGAAGAGAGGAGTGGAAATGGCTCCCGGAGACTTCCGGCCCATATCGCTCCTCGACGGCTTCGGGAAAATCTTCGAGAGGTTACTGCGGTGGCCGATTGTTGAGTTCGTTCGGGAGGCTGGCTTCCTCCCGGATGAACAATTCGGCTTCCGCGAAGGGCACTCCACGGTCCAACAACTTGTGAGGACAACTGACTTCATCACCGACGCCTTCAACAGGAGAGAAGCTGTTGCCGGAGTTTTCTTCGATATATCGAAGGCTTTCGATCGTGTCTGGCATCAAGCGCTCCTGGCGAAGATGGTTCGACTCCAATTCCCAGCATGGGCCACCCGGCTCATCCGGTCGTATCTACAGGACAGGACCTTCACCGTGCACTGGCTCGGAACAGCCTCTGGCCGTCGACATATCAACGCCGGCGTGCCGCAGGGGTCTGTTCTGGGACCAGTGCTCTTCAACATCTTCACCCATGACTTCCCTCGGGATAATGGGAGACACATGGTCCTGTCCTTGTACGCCGACGATGCAGCGCTCCTGTCGAGATCGATGCAGCGGAGAGTAGCTGTGAAGAGACTGCAAGACGCCATCGATGTCACCCTCTCTTGGTATCATCGATGGCGGATTGCAGTAAACGCTGGGAAGACAAAATCTATCGTCTTCCATACAGGACATGAAGCGGAGCCAGGAGTCGACCTGTCGGTTGATGGAGTCATCCTTCCATGGAACTCCGAGGTCACCTACCTCGGAGTGAAGTTGGACCGGAAGCTTCTCTGGAAGCCTCAGACGGAGAGTGTCCGTGCAAAATCATCGGCGGCGTTGGCAAGGCTTTGGCCAATCCTGCGTCCGCCGGTGCTAAGCATGGACACAAAGAGAAGACTTTACAAGGCCTGTATACTCCCTGTCATCGAGTATGCAGCGCCTGTATGGTCTGGAGTGCCCAAGACAAACCTCTACCGAATCCAGGTGGTGCAGAATTCTGCACTTCGGTGCATCCTAGGACGAGGACGCTACGACCACGTCTCCGAGATGCACCGAGATGGAAAGTTGGAGCCCCTAGATGTCCACTTGCCGAAGATCTCGCGACGGTTCTTCGACAAGGCGGCTGACTCACAGCACACGGCGATCAGCAACCTCGCAAAGATCCAGGTCTGGCCATGGGATCGCTACAAGCGACCAATCGCCAGCCTGGACACCATAGACTCCCTCCCTAGGGGAAAGATGCCGAGGCTTCACCTGTAGGAGCCTTACAACGTTCATCCGAGACACCATGAGACCCCGGAGACGATTTCATTTCGCCTTTAGAGGACGACGTCCTGGCAAGGCGACGAGAACCAGCCCAACATGAAGGGCATGGAACAACAAATGGTCAACCGATGGCCGTCGAAGAGTTAATATAACTATTTCCTCCATATTTTCCAAAACATTGCTGATATTACCTCCATTTCTTCTCAGAAGACGTAAACGATTGTTAACCTGTAACACGTAAGTACAAATGAGACACAAAGATAACATTAGTACGGGACCAATATGTCCCATTGCTAACTATGTGATGGCACCTACAAATGCTACATAGTTATCCCGATGGCCGTCGAAGAGTTAATATAACTATTTCCTCCATATTTTTCAAAATAATGCTGATATTACCTCCATTTTTTCTCAGAAGACGTAAACGATTGTTAACCTTTAACACGTAAGTACCAATGGGACACAAAGATAACATTAGTACGGGACCAATATGTCCCATTGCTACCTATGGGACGGCACATATAAATGCTACATAGTTATCCCGATGGCCGTCGAAGAGTTAATATAACTATTTCCTTCATATTTTTCAAAATAATGCTGATATTACCTCCATTTTTTCTCAGAAGACGTAAACGATTGTTAACCTGTAACACGTAAGTACCAATGGAACACAAAGATAACATTAGTACGGGACCAATATGTCCCATTGATACCTATGGGACGGCACATATAAATGCTACATAGTTATCCCGATGGCCGTCGAAGAGTTAATATAACTATTTCCTTCATATTTTCCAAAATAATGCTGATATTACCACCATTTTTTCTCAGAAGACGTAAACGATTGATAACCTGTAATACGTAAGTACCAATGGGACTAAAAGATAACAATAGTATGGGAGCAATATGTTCCATTGCTACCTATGGGACGGCTCATATAAATACAACATACATCTACAAAATACCCTGCAAGCCACCTCAGGGGTGTGTGGCAGGGGGTGAGTAATCACCAACATAATACACACTATATCCTAAAGTTAGTGTAACTACGACTAATTATGCATCAGCACAAATCGCTAATGCTTGTCACGAGGCGAAGCCACACGTGCATGCAACACTACACTACAGATGTCATCAAAATGGAGAGTGACCTCGATATACATGCATTCTACAACTACACCAACATAGTTATCCCGATGGCCGTCGAAGAGTTAATATAACTATTTCCTCCATATTTGACGAAATAATGCTGATATTACCTCCATTTTTTCTCAGAAGACGTAAACGATTGTTAACCTGTAACACGTAAGTACCAATGGGACACAAAGATAACATTAGTACGGGACCAATATGTCCAATTGCTACCTCTGGGACGGCACATAAAAATGCGACATAGTTATCCCGATGGCCGTCGAAGAGTTAATATAACTATTTCCTCCATATTTTCCAAAATAATGCTGATATTACCTCCATTTTTTCTCAGAAGACGTAAACAATTGTTAACCTGTAACACGTAACTACCAATGAGACACAAAGATAACATTAGTACGGGACCAATATGTCCCATTGCTACCTATGGGACGGCACATATAAATGCTACAGAGTTATCCTGATGGCCGTCGAAGAGTTAATATAACTATTTCGTCTATATTCTCCAAAATAATGCTGATATTACCACCATTTTTTCTCAGAAGACGTGAACGATTGTTAACCTGTAACCCGTAAGTACCAATGGGACTCAAAAATAACATTAGTACGGGACCAATTTATCCCATTGCTACCTATATGATGGCACATATAAATGCTATATAGTTATCCCGATGGCCGTCGAAGAGTTAATATAACTATTTCCTCCATATTTTCCAAAATAATGCTGATATTACCTCCATTTTTTCTCAGAAGACGTAAACGATTGTTAAGCTGTAACACGAAAGTACCAATGGGACACAAAGATAACATTAGTACGGGACCAATATGTCCCATTGCTACCTATGGGATGGCACATATAAATGCTACATAGTTATCCCTATGGCCGTCGAAGAGTGAATATAACTATTTCCTCCATATTTTCCAAAATAATGCTGATATTACCTCCATTTTTTCTCAGAAGACGTAAACGATTGTTAACCTGTAACACGTAAGTACCAATGGGACACAAAGATAACATTAGTACGGGACCAATATGTCCCATTGCTACCTATGGAATGGCACATGTAAACGCTACATAGTAATCCCGATGGCCGTCGAAGAGTTAATATAACTTTTTTCTCCATATTTTCCAAAATAATGCTGATATTACCTCCATTTTTTCTCAGAAGACGTAAACGATTGTTAACCTGTAACACGTAAGTACCAATGAGACACAAAGATAACATTAGTACGGGACCAATATGTCCCATTGCTAACTATGGGATGGCACATACAAATGCTACATAGTTATCCCGATGGCCGTCGAAGAGTTAATGAAACTATTTCCTCCATATTTTCCAAAACATTGCTGATTTTACCTCCATTTTTTCTCAGAAGACGTAAACGATTGTTAACCTGTAACACGTAAGTACCAATGAGACACAAAGATAACATTAGTACGGGACCAATATGTCCCATTGCTACCTATGAAATGGCACATGTAAATGCTACATAGTAATCCCGATGGCCGTCGAAGAGTTAATATAACTATTTCCTCCATATTTTCCAAAATACTGCTGCTATTACCTCCATTTTTTCTCAGAAGACGTAAACGATTGTTCACCTGTAACACGTAAGTACCAATGAGACACAAAGATAACATTAGTACGGGACCAATATGTCCCATTGCTAACTATGGGATGGCACATACAAATGCTACATAGTTATCCCGATGGCCGTCGAAGAGTTAATATAACAATTTCCTCCATATTTTTCAAAATAATGCTGATATTACCTCCATTTTTTCTCAGAAGACGTAAACGATTGTTAACCTGTAACACGTAAGTACCAATGGGACACAAAGACAACAATAGTACGGGACAAATATGTCCCATTGCTACCTATGGGACGGCACATATAAATACAACATAGTTATCCCGATGGCCGTCGAAGAGTTAATATAACTATTTCCTCCATATTTTCCAAAATAATGCTGTTATTACCTCCATTTTTTCTCAGAAGACGTAAACGATTGTTAACCTGTAACACGTAGGTACCAATGGGACACAAAGATAACATTAGTACGGGACCAATATGTCCCATTGCTACCTATGGGACGGCACATATAAATACAACATAGTTATCCCGATGGCCTTCGAAGAGTTAATATAACTATTTCCTCCATATTTTCCAAAATAATGCTGTTATTACCTCCATTTTTTCTCAGAAGACGTAAACGATTGTTAACCTGTAACACGTAAGTACCAATGGGAACAAAGATAACATTAGTACGGGACCAATATGTCTCATTGCTACCTATGGGATGGCACATATAAATACAACATAGTTATCCCAATGGCCGTCGAAGAGTTAATATAACTATTTCCTCCATATTTTCCAAAATAATGCTGATAATACCACCATTTTTTCTCAGAAGACGTAAACGATTGTTAACCTGTAACACGTAAGTA
The DNA here is from genome assembly GCA_963573305.1 of Pyrrhosoma nymphula. Lineage (NCBI taxonomy): Eukaryota > Metazoa > Arthropoda > Insecta > Odonata > Coenagrionidae > Pyrrhosoma > Pyrrhosoma nymphula. Next base: position 819,620 of record CAUYRF010000001.1, read on the forward strand.
CCAATGGGACACAAAGATAACATTAGTACCGGACCAATATGTCCCATTGCTACCTATGGGACGGCACATATAAATGCTACATAGTTATCCCGATGGCGGTCGAAGAGTTAATATAACTATTTCCTCCATATTTTCCAAAATAATGCCGATATTACCTCCATTTTTTCTTAGAAGACGTAAACGATTGTTAACCTGTAATACGTAAGTACCAATGGGACCAAAAGATAACATTAGTATGGGACCAATGTGTCCCATTGCTACCTATGGGTCGGCACATATAAATCCTACATAGTTATCCCGATGGCCGTCGAAGAGTTAATATAACTATTTCCTCCATATTTTCCAAAAAAAATGCTGATATTACTTCCATTTTTTCTCAGAAGACGTAAACGATTGTTAACCTATAACACGTACGTACCAATGGGACACAAAGATAACATTAGTACGGGACCAATATGTCCCATTGTTACCTATGGTACGGCACATATAAATGCTACATAGTTATCCCAATGGCCGTCGAAGAGTTAATATTTCTATTTCCTACATATTTTCCAAAATAATGCTGATGTTACCTCCATTTTTCCTCAGAAGACGTAAACGATTGTTAACCTGTAACACGTAAGTACCAATGGGACACAAAGATAAAATTATTACGGGACCAATATGTCCCATTGCTATCTATGGGACGGCATATATAAATGCTACATAGTCATCCCGATGGCCGTCGAAAAGTTAATATAACTATTTCCTCCATATTTTCCAAAATAATGCTGATATTACCTCTATTTTTTCTCAGAGGACGTAAACGATTGTTAACCTGTAACACGTAAGTACCAATGGGACACAAAGATAACATTAGTACGGTACCAATATGTCCCATTGCTACCTATGGGACGGCACATAAAAATACAACATAGTTATCCCGATGGCCGTCGAAGAGTTAATATAACTCTTTCCTCCATATTTTCCAAAAAAATGCTGATATTACCTCCATTTTTTCTCAGAAGACGTAAACGATTGTTAACCTGTAACACGTAAGTACCAATGGGACACAAAGATAACATTAGTACGGGACCAATATGTCCCATTGCTACCTATGGGACGGCACATATAAATACAACATAGTTATCCCGATGGCCTTCGAAGAGTTAATATAACTATTTCCTCCATATTTTCCAAAATAATGCTGTTATTACCTCCATTTTTTCTCAGAAGACGTAAACGATTGTTAACCTGTAACACGTAAGTACCAATGGGAACAAAGATAACATTAGTACGGGACCAATATGTCTCATTGCTACCTATGGGATGGCACATATAAATACAACATAGTTATCCCAATGGCCGTCGAAGAGTTAATATAACTATTTCCTCCATATTTTCCAAAATAATGCTGATAATACCACCATTTTTTCTCAGAAGACGTAAACGATTGTTAACCTGTAACACGTAAGTACCAATGGGACACAAAGATAACATTAGTACCGGACCAATATGTCCCATTGCTACCTATGGGACGGCACATATAAATGCTACATAGTTATCCCGATGGCGGTCGAAGAGTTAATATAACTATTTCCTCCATATTTTCCAAAATAATGCCGATATTACCTCCATTTTTTCTTAGAAGACGTAAACGATTGTTAACCTGTAATACGTAAGTACCAATGGGACCAAAAGATAACATTAGTACGGGACCAATATGTCCCATTGCTACCTATGGGACGGCACATATAAATACAACATAGTTATCCCGATGGCCTTTTAAGAGTTAATATAACTATTTCCTCCATATTTTCCAAAATAATGCTGATATTACCTCCATTTTTTCTCAGAAGACGTAAACGATTGTTAACCTGTAACACGTAAGTACCAATGGGACACAAAGATAACATTAGTACGGGACCAATATGTCCCATTGCTACCTATGGGACGGCACATATAAATACAACATAGTTATCCCGATGGCCGTCGAAGGGTTAATATAACTATTTCCTCCATATTTTCCAAAATAATGCTGATATTACCTCCATTTTTTCTCAGAAGACGTAAACGATTGTTAACCTGTAACACGTAAGTACCAATGAGACACAAAGATAACATTAGTACGGGACCAATATGTCCCATTGCTACCTATGGGATGGGACATATAAATGCTACTTAGTATCCCGATGGCCGTCGAAGAGTTAATATAACTATTTCCTCCATATTTTCCAAAAAAATGCTGATATTACCTCCATTTTTTCTCAGAAGACGTAAATGATTGTTAACCTGTAACACGTAAGTACAAATGGGACACAAAAATAACATTAGTACGGGACCAATATATCCCATTGCTACCTATATGATGGCACATATTAATGCAACATAGTAATCCCGATGGCCGTCGAAGAGTTAATATAACTATTTCCTCCATATTTTGCAAAATAATGCATATAATACCTCCATTTTTTCTCAGTAGACGTAAACGATTGTTAACCTGTAACTTGTAAGTACCAATGGACACAAAGATAACATTAGTACGGGACCAATATGTCCCATTGCTACCGATGGGATGGCACATATAAATGCTATATAGTTATCCCGATGGCCGTCGAAGAGTTAATATAACTATTTCCTCCATATTTTCCAAAAAAATGCTGATATTACCTCCATTTTTTCTCAGAAGACGTAAATGATTGTTAACCTGTAACACGTAAGTACAAATGGGACACAAAAATAACATTAGTACGGGACCAATATATCCCATTGCTACCTATATGATGGCACATATTAATGCAACATAGTCATCCCGATGGCCGTCGAAGAGTTAATATAACTATTTCCTCCATATTTTGCAAAATAATGCATATAATACCTCCATTTTTTCTCAGTAGACGTAAACGATTGTTAACCTGTAACTTGTAAGTACCAATGGACACAAAGATAACATTAGTACGGGACCAATATGTCCCATTGCTACCGATGGGATGGCACATATAAATGCTATATAGTTATCCCGATGGCCGTCGAAGAGTTAATATAACTATTTCCTCCATATTTTCCAAAATAATGCTGATATTACCTCCATTTTTTCTCAGAAGACGTAAACGATTGTTAACCTGTAACACGTAAGTACCAATGAGACACAAAGATAACATTAGTACGGGACCAATATGTCCCATTGCTACCTATGGAATGGCACATGTAAATGCTACATAGTAATCCCGATGGCCGTCGAAGAGTTAATATAACTATTTCCTTCATATTTTCCAAAATAATGCTGATATTACCTCCATTTTTTCTCAGAAGACGTAAACGATTGTTAACCCTTAACACGTTAGTACCAATGAGACACAAAGATAACATTAGTAAGGGACCAATATGTCCCATTGCTAACTATGGGATGGCACATGTAAACGCTACATAGTAATCCCGATGGCCGTCGAAGAGTTAATATAACTATTTCCTCCATATTTTCCAAAATACTGCTGCTATTACCTCCATTTTTTCTCAGAAGACGTAAACGATTGTTCACCTGTAACACGTAAGTACCAATGGGACACAAAGACAACAATAGTACGGGACCAATATGTCCCATTGCTACCTATGGGACGGCACATATAAATGCTACATAGTTATCCCGATGGCCGTCGAAAAGTTAATATAACTATTTCCTCCATATTTACCAAACTAATGCTGATATTACCTCCATTTTTTCTCAGAAGACGTAAACGATTGTTAACCTGTAACACGTAAGTACCAATGGGACACAAAGACAACAATAGTACGGGACCAATATGTCCCATTGCTACCTATGGGACGGCACATATAAATGCTACATAGTTATCCCGATGGCCGTCGAAGAGTTAATATAACTATTTCCTCCATATTTTTCAAAATAATGCTGATATTACCTCCATTTTTTCTCAGAAGACGTAAACGATTGTTAACCTGTAACACGTAAGTACCAATGGGACACAAAGACAACAATAGTACGGGACCAATATGTCCCATTGCTACCTATGGGACGGCACATATAAATGCTACATAGTTATCCCGATGGCCGTCGAAAAGTTAATATAACTATTTCCTCCATATTTACCAAACTAATGCTGATATTACCTCCATTTTTTCTCAGAAGACGTAAACGATTGTTAACCTGTAACACGTAAGTACCAATGGGACACAAAGACAACAATAGTACGGGACCAATATGTCCCATTGCTACCTATGGGACGGCACATATAAATGCTACATAGTTATCCCGATGGCCGTCGAAAAGTTAATATAACTATTTCCTCCATATTTTCCAAAATAATGCTGTTATTACCTCCATTTTTTCTCAGAAGACGTAAACGATTGTTAACCTGTAACACGTAAGTACCAATGGGACACAAAGATAACATTAGTACGGGACCAATATGTCCCATTGCTACCTATGGAATGGCACATGTAAACGCTACATAGTAATCCCGATGGCCGTCGAAGAGTTAATATAACTTTTTTCTCCATATTTTCCAAAATAATGCTGATATTACCTCCATTTTTTCTCAGATGACGTAAACGATTGTTAACCTGTAACACGTAAGTACCAATGAGACACAAAGATAACATTAGTACGGGACCAATATGTCCCATTGCTAACTATGGGATGGCACATACAAATGCTACATAGTTATCCCGATGGCCGTCGAAGAGTTAATGAAACTATTTCCTCCATATTTTCCAAAACATTGCTGATTTTACCTCCATTTTTTCTCAGAAGACGTAAACGATTGTTAACCTGTAACACGTAAGTACCAATGAGACACAAAGATAACATTAGTACGGGACCAATATGTCCCATTGCTACCTATGAAATGGCACATGTAAATGCTACATAGTAATCCCGATGGCCGTCGAAGAGTTAATATAACTATTTCCTCCATATTTTCCAAAATACTGCTGCTATTACCTCCATTTTTTCTCAGAAGACGTAAACGATTGTTCACCTGTAACACGTAAGTACCAATGAGACACAAAGATAACATTAGTACGGGACCAATATGTCCCATTGCTAACTATGGGATGGCACATACAAATGCTACATAGTTATCCCGATGGCCGTCGAAGAGTTAATATAACAATTTCCTCCATATTTTTCAAAATAATGCTGATATTACCTCCATTTTTTCTCAGAAGACGTAAACGATTGTTAACCTGTAACACGTAAGTACCAATGGGACACAAAGACAACAATAGTACGGGACAAATATGTCCCATTGCTACCTATGGGACGGCACATATAAATACAACATAGTTATCCCGATGGCCGTCGAAGAGTTAATATAACTATTTCCTCCATATTTTCCAAAATAATGCTGTTATTACCTCCATTTTTTCTCAGAAGACGTAAACGATTGTTAACCTGTAACACGTAGGTACCAATGGGACACAAAGATAACATTAGTACGGGACCAATATGTCCCATTGCTACCTATGGGACGGCACATATAAATACAACATAGTTATCCCGATGGCCTTCGAAGAGTTAATATAACTATTTCCTCCATATTTTCCAAAATAATGCTGTTATTACCTCCATTTTTTCTCAGAAGACGTAAACGATTGTTAACCTGTAACACGTAAGTACCAATGAGACACAAAGATAACATTAGTACGGGACCAATATGTCCCATTGCTACCTATGGGATGGGACATATAAATGCTACTTAGTATCCCGATGGCCGTCGAAGAGTTAATATAACTATTTCCTCCATATTTTCCAAAAAAATGCTGATATTACCTCCATTTTTTCTCAGAAGACGTAAATGATTGTTAACCTGTAACACGTAAGTACAAATGGGACACAAAAATAACATTAGTACGGGACCAATATATCCCATTGCTACCTATATGATGGCACATATTAATGCAACATAGTCATCCCGATGGCCGTCGAAGAGTTAATATAACTATTTCCTCCATATTTTGCAAAATAATGCATATAATACCTCCATTTTTTCTCAGTAGACGTAAACGATTGTTAACCTGTAACTTGTAAGTACCAATGGACACAAAGATAACATTAGTACGGGACCAATATGTCCCATTGCTACCGATGGGATGGCACATATAAATGCTATATAGTTATCCCGATGGCCGTCGAAGAGTTAATATAACTATTTCCTCCATATTTTCCAAAAAAATGCTGATATTACCTCCATTTTTTCTCAGAAGACGTAAATGATTGTTAACCTGTAACACGTAAGTACAAATGGGACACAAAAATAACATTAGTACGGGACCAATATATCCCATTGCTACCTATATGATGGCACATATTAATGCAACATAGTCATCCCGATGGCCGTCGAAGAGTTAATATAACTATTTCCTCCATATTTTGCAAAATAATGCATATAATACCTCCATTTTTTCTCAGTAGACGTAAACGATTGTTAACCTGTAACTTGTAAGTACCAATGGACACAAAGATAACATTAGTACGGGACCAATATGTCCCATTGCTACCGATGGGATGGCACATATAAATGCTATATAGTTATCCCGATGGCCGTCGAAGAGTTAATATAACTATTTCCTCCATATTTTCCAAAATAATGCTGATATTACCTCCATTTTTTCTCAGAAGACGTAAACGATTGTTAACCTGTAACACGTAAGTACCAATGAGACACAAAGATAACATTAGTACGGGACCAATATGTCCCATTGCTACCTATGGAATGGCACATGTAAATGCTACATAGTAATCCCGATGGCCGTCGAAGAGTTAATATAACTATTTCCTTCATATTTTCCAAAATAATGCTGATATTACCTCCATTTTTTCTCAGAAGACGTAAACGATTGTTAACCCTTAACACGTTAGTACCAATGAGACACAAAGATAACATTAGTAAGGGACCAATATGTCCCATTGCTAACTATGGGATGGCACATGTAAACGCTACATAGTAATCCCGATGGCCGTCGAAGAGTTAATATAACTATTTCCTCCATATTTTCCAAAATACTGCTGCTATTACCTCCATTTTTTCTCAGAAGACGTAAACGATTGTTCACCTGTAACACGTAAGTACCAATGGGACACAAAGACAACAATAGTACGGGACCAATATGTCCCATTGCTACCTATGTGACGGCACATATAAATGCTACATAGTTATCCCGATGGCCGTCGAAAAGTTAATATAACTATTTCCTCCATATTTACCAAACTAATGCTGATATTACCTCCATTTTTTCTCAGAAGACGTAAACGATTGTTAACCTGTAACACGTAAGTACCAATGGGACACAAAGACAACAATAGTACGGGACCAATATGTCCCATTGCTACCTATGGGACGGCACATACGAATGCTACATAGTTATCCCGATGGCCGTCGAAGAGTTAATATAACTATTTCCTCCATATTTTTCAAAATAATGCTGATATTACCTCCATTTTTTCTCAGAAGACGTAAACGATTGTTAACCTGTAACACGTAAGTACCAATGGGACACAAAGACAACAATAGTACGGGACCAATATGTCCCATTGCTACCTATGGGACGGCACATATAAATGCTACATAGTTATCCCGATGGCCGTCGAAAAGTTAATATAACTATTTCCTCCATATTTACCAAACTAATGCTGATATTACCTCCATTTTTTCTCAGAAGACGTAAACGATTGTTAACCTGTAACACGTAAGTACCAATGGGACACAAAGACAACAATAGTACGGGACCAATATGTCCCATTGCTACCTATGGGACGGCACATATAAATGCTACATAGTTATCCCGATGGCCGTCGAAAAGTTAATATAACTATTTCCTCCATATTTTCCAAAATAATGCTGTTATTACCTCCATTTTTTCTCAGAAGACGTAAACGATTGTTAACCTGTAACACGTAAGTACCAATGGGACACAAAGATAACATTAGTACGGGACCAATATGTCCCATTGCTACCTATGGAATGGCACATGTAAACGCTACATAGTAATCCCGATGGCCGTCGAAGAGTTAATATAACTTTTTTCTCCATATTTTCCAAAATAATGCTGATATTACCTCCATTTTTTCTCAGAAGACGTAAACGATTGTTAACCTGTAACACGTAAGTACCAATGAGACACAAAGATAACATTAGTACGGGACCAATATGTCCCATTGCTAACTATGGGATGGCACATACAAATGCTACATAGTTATCCCGATGGCCGTCGAAGAGTTAATGAAACTATTTCCTCCATATTTTCCAAAACATTGCTGATTTTACCTCCATTTTTTCTCAGAAGACGTAAACGATTGTTAACCTGTAACACGTAAGTACCAATGAGACACAAAGATAACATTAGTACGGGACCAATATGTCCCATTGCTACCTATGAAATGGCACATGTAAATGCTACATAGTAATCCCGATGGCCGTCGAAGAGTTAATATAACTATTTCCTCCATATTTTCCAAAATACTGCTGCTATTACCTCCATTTTTTCTCAGAAGACGTAAACGATTGTTCACCTGTAACACGTAAGTACCAATGAGACACAAAGATAACATTAGTACGGGACCAATATGTCCCATTGCTAACTATGGGATGGCACATACAAATGCTACATAGTTATCCCGATGGCCGTCGAAGAGTTAATATAACAATTTCCTCCATATTTTTCAAAATAATGCTGATATTACCTCCATTTTTTCTCAGAAGACGTAAACGATTGTTAACCTGTAACACGTAAGTACCAATGGGACACAAAGACAACAATAGTACGGGACAAATATGTCCCATTGCTACCTATGGGACGGCACATATAAATACAACATAGTTATCCCGATGGCCGTCGAAGAGTTAATATAACTATTTCCTCCATATTTTCCAAAATAATGCTGTTATTACCTCCATTTTTTCTCAGAAGACGTAAACGATTGTTAACCTGTAACATGTAGGTACCAATGGGACACAAAGATAACATTAGTACGGGACCAATATGTCCCATTGCTACCTATGGGACGGCACATATAAATACAACATAGTTATCCCGATGGCCTTCGAAGAGTTAATATAACTATTTCCTCCATATTTTCCAAAATAATGCTGTTATTACCTCCATTTTTTCTCAGAAGACGTAAACGATTGTTAACCTGTAACACGTAAGTACCAATGGGAACAAAGATAACATTAGTACGGGACCAATATGTCTCATTGCTACCTATGGGATGGCACATATAAATACAACATAGTTATCCCAATGGCCGTCGAAGAGTTAATATAACTATTTCCTCCATATTTTCCAAAATAATGCTGATAATACCACCATTTTTTCTCAGAAGACGTAAACGATTGTTAACCTGTAACACGTAAGTACCAATGGGACACAAAGATAACATTAGTACCGGACCAATATGTCCCATTGCTACCTATGGGACGGCACATATAAATGCTACATAGTTATCCCGATGGCGGTCGAAGAGTTAATATAACTATTTCCTCCATATTTTCCAAAATAATGCCGATATTACCTCCATTTTTTCTTAGAAGACGTAAACGATTGTTAACCTGTAATACGTAAGTACCAATGGGACCAAAAGATAACATTAGTATGGGACCAATGTGTCCCATTGCTACCTATGGGTCGGCACATATAAATACAACATAGTTATCCCGATGGCCGTCGAAGAGTTAATATAACTATTTCCTCCATATTTTCCAAAAAAAATGCTGATATTACTTCCATTTTTTCTCAGAAGACGTAAACGATTGTTAACCTATAACACGTACGTACCAATGGGACACAAAGATAACATTAGTACGGGACCAATATGTCCCATTGTTACCTATGGTACGGCACATATAAATGCTACATAGTTATCCCAATGGCCGTCGAAGAGTTAATATTTCTATTTCCTACATATTTTCCAAAATAATGCTGATGTTACCTCCATTTTTCCTCAGAAGACGTAAACGATTGTTAACCTGTAACACGTAAGTACCAATGGGACACAAAGATAAAATTATTACGGGACCAATATGTCCCATTGCTATCTATGGGACGGCATATATAAATGCTACATAGTCATCCCGATGGCCGTCGAAAAGTTAATATAACTATTTCCTCCATATTTTCCAAAATAATGCTGATATTACCTCTATTTTTTCTCAGAGGACGTAAACGATTGTTAACCTGTAACACGTAAGTACCAATGGGACACAAAGATAACATTAGTACGGTACCAATATGTCCCATTGCTACCTATGGGACGGCACATAAAAATACAACATAGTTATCCCGATGGCCGTCGAAGAGTTAATATAACTCTTTCCTCCATATTTTCCAAAAAAATGCTGATATTACCTCCATTTTTTCTCAGAAGACGTAAACGATTGTTAACCTGTAACACGTAAGTACCAATGGGACACAAAGATAACATTAGTACGGGACCAATATGTCCCATTGCTACCTATGGGACGGCACATATAAATACAACATAGTTATCCCGATGGCCGTAAAAGAGTTAATATAACTATTTCTTCCATATTTTCCAAAATAATGCAGATAATACCTCCATTTTTTCTCAGAAGACGTAAACGATTGTAAACCTGTAACTTGTAAGTACCAATGGACACAAAGATAACATTAGTACGGGACCAATATGTCACATTACTACCTATGGGTTGGCTCATATAAATGCAACATAGTCATCCCGATGGCCGTCGAAGAGTTTATATAACTATTTCCCCCATATTTTCCAAAATAATGCTGATATTACCTCCATTTTTTCTCAGAAGACGTAAACGATTGTTAACCTGTAACACGTAGGTACCAATGGGACACAAAGATAACATTAGTACGGGACCAATATGTCCCATTGCTACCTATGGGACGGCACATATAAATGCTACATAGTTATCCCGATGGCCGTCGAAAAGTTAATATAACTATTTCCTCCATATTTTCCAAAAAAATGCTGATATTACCTCCATTTTTTCTCAGAAGACGTAAACGATTGTTAACCTGTAACACGTAAGTACCAATGGGACACAAAGATAACATTAGTACGGGACCAATATGTCCCATTGCTACCTATGGGACGGCACATATAAATACAACATAGTTATCCCGATGGCCTTTTAAGAGTTAATATAACTATTTCCTCCATATTTTCCAAAATAATGCTGATATTACCTCCATTTTTTCTCAGAAGACGTAAACGATTGTTAACCTGTAACACGTAAGTACCAATGGGACACAAAGATAACATTAGTACGGGACCAATATGTCCCATTGCTACCTATGGGACGGCACATATAAATACAACATAGTTATCCCGATGGCCGTCGAAGGGTTAATATAACTATTTCCTCCATATTTTCCAAAATAATGCTGATATTACCTCCATTTTTTCTCAGAAGACGTAAACGATTGTTAACCTGTAACACGTAAGTACCAATGAGACACAAAGATAACATTAGTACGGGACCAATATGTCCCATTGCTACCTATGGGATGGGACATATAAATGCTACTTAGTATCCCGATGGCCGTCGAAGAGTTAATATAACTATTTCCTCCATATTTTCCAAAAAAATGCTGATATTACCTCCATTTTTTCTCAGAAGACGTAAATGATTGTTAACCTGTAACACGTAAGTACAAATGGGACACAAAAATAACATTAGTACGGGACCAATATATCCCATTGCTACCTATATGATGGCACATATTAATGCAACATAGTCATCCCGATGGCCGTCGAAGAGTTAATATAACTATTTCCTCCATATTTTGCAAAATAATGCATATAATACCTCCATTTTTTCTCAGTAGACGTAAACGATTGTTAACCTGTAACTTGTAAGTACCAATGGACACAAAGATAACATTAGTACGGGACCAATATGTCCCATTGCTACCGATGGGATGGCACATATAAATGCTATATAGTTATCCCGATGGCCGTCGAAGAGTTAATATAACTATTTCCTCCATATTTTCCAAAAAAATGCTGATATTACCTCCATTTTTTCTCAGAAGACGTAAATGATTGTTAACCTGTAACACGTAAGTACAAATGGGACACAAAAATAACATTAGTACGGGACCAATATATCCCATTGCTACCTATATGATGGCACATATTAATGCAACATAGTCATCCCGATGGCCGTCGAAGAGTTAATATAACTATTTCCTCCATATTTTGCAAAATAATGCATATAATACCTCCATTTTTTCTCAGTAGACGTAAACGATTGTTAACCTGTAACTTGTAAGTACCAATGGACACAAAGATAACATTAGTACGGGACCAATATGTCCCATTGCTACCGATGGGATGGCACATATAAATGCTATATAGTTATCCCGATGGCCGTCGAAGAGTTAATATAACTATTTCCTCCATATTTTCCAAAATAATGCTGATATTACCTCCATTTTTTCTCAGAAGACGTAAACGATTGTTAACCTGTAACACGTAAGTACCAATGAGACACAAAGATAACATTAGTACGGGACCAATATGTCCCATTGCTACCTATGGAATGGCACATGTAAATGCTACATAGTAATCCCGATGGCCGTCGAAGAGTTAATATAACTATTTCCTTCATATTTTCCAAAATAATGCTGATATTACCTCCATTTTTTCTCAGAAGACGTAAACGATTGTTAACCCTTAACACGTTAGTACCAATGAGACACAAAGATAACATTAGTACGGGACGAATATGTCCCATTGCTACCTATGGAATGGCACATGTAAATGCTACATAGTTATCCCGATGGCCATCGAAGAGTTAATATAACTATTTCCTCCATATTTTCCAAAATAATGCTGATATTACCTCCATTTTTTCTCAGAAGACGTAAACGATTGTTAACCTGTACCACGTAAGTACCAATGAGACACAAAGATAACATTAGTACGGGACCAATATGTCCCATTGCTAACTATGGAATGGCACATACAAATGCTACATAGTTATCCCGATGGCCGTCGAAGAGTTAATATAACTATTTCCTCCATATTTTTCAAAATAATGCTGATATTACCTCCTTTTTTTCTCAGAAGACGTAAACGATTGTTAACCTGTAACACGTAAGTACCAATGGGACACAAAGACAACAATAGTACGGGACCAATATGTCCCATTGCTACCTATGGGACGGCACATATAAATGCTACATAGTTATCCCGATGGCCGTCGAAAAGTTAATATAACTATTTCCTCCATATTTACCAAACTAATGCTGATATTACCTCCATTTTTTCTCAGAAGACGTAAACGATTGTTAACCTGTAACACGTAAGTACCAATGGGACACAAAGACAACAATAGTACGGGACCAATATGTCCCATTGCTACCTATGGGACGGCACATATAAATGCTACATAGTTATCCCGATGGCCGTCGAAAAGTTAATATAACTATTTCCTCCATATTTTCCAAAATAATGCTGTTATTACCTCCATTTTTTCTCAGAAGACGTAAACGATTGTTAACCTGTAACACGTAAGTACCAATGGGAACAAAGATAACATTAGTACGGGACGAATATGTCCCATTGCTACCTATGGAATGGCACATGTAAATGCTACATAGTAATCCCGATGGCCATCGAAGAGTTAATATAACTATTTCCTCCATATTTTCCAAAATAATGCTGATATTACCTCCATTTTTTCTCAGAAGACGTAAACGATTGTTAACCTGTACCACGTAAGTACCAATGAGACACAAAGATAACATTAGTACGGGACCAATATGTCCCATTGCTAACTATGGAATGGCACATACAAATGCTACATAGTTATCCCGATGGCCGTCGAAGAGTTAATATAACTATTTCCTCCATATTTTTCAAAATAATGCTGATATTACCTCCTTTTTTTCTCAGAAGACGTAAACGATTGTTAACCTGTAACACGTAAGTACCAATGGGACAGAAAGACAATAATAGTACGGGACCTATATGTCCCATTGCTACCTATGGGACGGCAAATATAAATGCTACATAGTTATCCCATGGCCGTCGAAAAGTTAATATAACTATTTCCTCCATATTTACCAAAATAATGCTGATATTACCTCCATTTTTTCTCAGAAGACGTAAACGATTGTTAACCTGTAACACGTAGGTACCAATGGGACACAAAGATAACATTAGTACGGGACCAATATGTCCCATTGCTACCTATGGGACGGCACATATAAATACAACATAGTTATCCCGATGGCCTTCGAAGAGTTAATATAACTATTTCCTCCATATTTTCCAAAATAATGCTGTTATTACCTCCATTTTTTCTCAGAAGACGTAAACGATTGTTAACCTGTAACACGTAAGTACCAATTGGAACAAAGATAACATTAGTACGGGACCAATATGTCCCATTGCTGCCTATGGGACGGCACATATAAACGCTACATAGTTATCCCGATGGCCTTCGAAGAGTTAATATAACTATTTCCTTCATATTTTCCAAAAGAATGCTGATATTACCTCCATTTTTTCTCAGAAGACGCAAAAGATTGTTAACCTGTAACAAGTAAGTACCAATGAGACACAAAGATAACATTAGTACGGGACCAATATTTCCCATTGCTACCTATATGATGGCATATATAAATGCTACAAAGTTATCCCGATGGCCGTCGAAGAGTTAATATAACTATTTCCTCCATATTTTCCAAAATAATGCTGATATTACCTCCATTTTTTCTCAGAAGACGTAAACGATTGTTAACCTGTAACACGTAAGTACCAATGGGACACAAAGATAACATATATACGGGACCAATATGTCCCATTGCTACCTATGGCATGGCACATATAAATACAACATAGTTATCCCGATGGCCGTCGAAGAGTTAATATAACTATTTCCTCCATATTTTCCAAAATAATGCTGATAATACCAACATTTTTTATCAGAAGACGTAAACGATTGTTAACCTGTAACACGTAAGTACCAATGAGACAGAAAGATAACATTAGTACCGGACCAATATGTCCCATTGCTACCTATGGGACGGCACATATAAATGCTACATAGTTATCCCGATGGCGGTCAAAGAGTTAATATAACTATTTCCTCCATATTTTCCAAAATAATGCTGATATACCTCCATTTTTTCTCAGAAGACGTAAACGATTGTTAACCTGTAATAGGTAAGTACCAATGGGACACAAAGATAACATTAGTATGGGACCAATATGTTCCATGGCTACCTATGGGACGGCTCATATAAATACAACATAGTTATCCCGATGGCCGTCGAAGAGTTAATATAACTATTTCCTCCATATTTTACAAAATAATGCTGATATTACCTCCATTTTTTCTCAGAAGACGTAAACGATTGTTAAATTGTAACACGTAAGTACCAATGGGACACAAAGATAACATTAGTACCGGACCAATATGTCCCATTGCTACCTATGGGACGGCACATATAAATGCTACATAGTTATCCCGATGGCGGTGAAAGAGTTAATATAACTATTTCCTCCATATTTTCCAAAATAATGCTGATATTACCTCCATTTTTTCTTATAATACGTAAACGATTGTTAACCTGTAATATGTAAGTACCAATGAGACCAAAAGATAACATTAGTATGGGACCAATGTGTCCCATTGCTACCTATGGGACGGCACATATAAATCCTACATAGTTATCCCGATGGCCGTCGAAGAGTTAATATAACTATTTCCCCCATATTTTTTTCAAAAAATTTCTGATATTACCTCCATTTTATCAGAAGACGTAAACGATTGTTAACCTATAACACGTACGTACCAATGGGACACAAAGATAACATTATTACGGGACCAATATGTCCCATTGCTATCTATGGGACGGCATATATAAATGCTACATAGTTATCCCGATGGCCGTCGAAAAGTTAATATAACTATTTCCTCCATAGTTTCCAAAATAATGCTGATATTACCTCCATTTTTTCTCAGAAGACGTAAACGATTGTTAACCTGTAACACGTAAGTACCAATGGGACACAAAGATAACATTATTACGGGACCAATATGTCCCATTGCTATCTATGGGACGGCATATATAAATGCTACATAGTTATCCCGATGGCCGTCGAAAAGTTAATATAACTATTTCCTCCATATTTTCCAAAATAATGCTGATATTACCTCCATTTTTTCTCAGAAGACGTAAACGATTGATAACCTGTAATACGTAAGTACCAATGGGACCAAAAGATAACAATAGTATGGGAGCAATATGTTCCATTGCTACCTATGGGACGGCTCATATAAATACAACATAGTTATCCCGATGGCCGTCGAAGAGTTAATATAACTATTTCTTCCATATTTTCCAAAATAATGCAGATAATACCTCCATTTTTTCTCAGAAGACGTAAACGATTGTAAACCTGTAACTTGTAAGTACCAATGGACACAAAGATAACATTAGTACGGGACCAATATGTCACATTACTACCTATGGGTTGGCTCATATAAATGCAACATAGTCATCCCGATGGCCGTCGAAGAGTTTATATAACTATTTCCCCCATATTTTCCAAAATAATGCTGATATTACCTCCATTTTTTCTCAGAAGACGTAAACGATTGTTAACCTGTAACACGTAGGTACCAATGGGACACAAAGATAACATTAGTACGGGACCAATATGTCCCATTGCTACCTATGGGACGGCACATATAAATACAACATAGTTATCCCGATGGCCTTTTAAGAGTTAATATAACTATTTCCTCCATATTTTCCAAAATAATGCTGATATTACCTCCATTTTTTCTCAGAAGACGTAAACGATTGTTAACCTGTAACACGTAAGTACCAATGGGACACAAAGATAACATTAGTACGGGACCAATATGTCCCATTGCTACCTATGGGACGGCACATATAAATACAACATAGTTATCCCGATGGCCGTCGAAGGGTTAATATAACTATTTCCTCCATATTTTCCAAAATAATGCTGATATTACCTCCATTTTTTCTCAGAAGACGTAAACGATTGTTAACCTGTAACACGTAAGTACCAATGAGACACAAAGATAACATTAGTACGGGACCAATATGTCCCATTGCTACCTATGGGATGGGACATATAAATGCTACTTAGTATCCCGATGGCCTTCGAAGAGTTAATATAACTATTTCCTCCATATTTTCCAAAAAAATGCTGATATTACATCCATTTTTTCTCAGAAGACGTAAATGATTGTTAACCTGTAACACGTAAGTACAAATGGGACACAAAAATAACATTAGTACGGGACCAATATATCCCATTGCTACCTATATGATGGCACATATTAATGCAACATAGTCATCCCGATGGCCGTCGAAGAGTTAATATAACTATTTCCTCCATATTTTGCAAAATAATGCATATAATACCTCCATTTTTTCTCAGTAGACGTAAACGATTGTTAACCTGTAACTTGTAAGTACCAATGGACACAAAGATAACATTAGTACGGGACCAATATGTCCCATTGCTACCGATGGGATGGCACATATAAATGCTATATAGTTATCCCGATGGCCGTCGAAGAGTTAATATAACTATTTCCTCCATATTTTCCAAAAAAATGCTGATATTACCTCCATTTTTTCTCAGAAGACGTAAATGATTGTTAACCTGTAACACGTAAGTACAAATGGGACACAAAAATAACATTAGTACGGGACCAATATATCCCATTGCTACCTATATGATGGCACATATTAATGCAACATAGTCATCCCGATGGCCGTCGAAGAGTTAATATAACTATTTCCTCCATATTTTGCAAAATAATGCATATAATACCTCCATTTTTTCTCAGTAGACGTAAACGATTGTTAACCTGTAACTTGTAAGTACCAATGGACACAAAGATAACATTAGTACGGGACCAATATGTCCCATTGCTACCGATGGGATGGCACATATAAATGCTATATAGTTATCCCGATGGCAGTCGAAGAGTTAATATAACTATTTCCTCCATATTTTCCAAAATAATGCTGATATTACCTCCATTTTTTCTCAGAAGACGTAAACGATTGTTAACCTGTAACACGTAAGTACCAATGAGACACAAAGATAACATTAGTACGGGACCAATATGTCCCATTGCTACCTATGGAATGGCACATGTAAATGCTACATAGTAATCCCGATGGCCGTCGAAGAGTTAATATAACTATTTCCTTCATATTTTCCAAAATAATGCTGATATTACCTCCATTTTTTCTCAGAAGACGTAAACGATTGTTAACCCTTAACACGTTAGTACCAATGAGACACAAAGATAACATTAGTAAGGGACCAATATGTCCCATTGCTAACTATGAGATGGCACATACGAATGCTACATAGTTATCCCGATGGCCGTCGAAGAGTTAATATAACTATTTCCTCCATATTTTTCAAAATAATGCTGATATTACCTCCATTTTTTCTCAGAAGACGTAAACGATTGTTAACCTGTAACACGTAAGTACCAATGGGACACAAAGACAACAATAGTACGGGACCAATATGTCCCATTGCTACCTATGGGACGGCACATATAAATGCTACATAGTTATCCCGATGGCCGTCGAAAAGTTAATATAACTATTTCCTCCATATTTACCAAACTAATGCTGATATTACCTCCATTTTTTCTCAGAAGACGTAAACGATTGTTAACCTGTAACACGTAAGTACCAATGGGACACAAAGACAACAATAGTACGGGACCAATATGTCCCATTGCTACCTATGGGACGGCACATATAAATGCTACATAGTTATCCCGATGGCCGTCGAAAAGTTAATATAACTATTTCCTCCATATTTTCCAAAATAATGCTGTTATTACCTCCATTTTTTTTCAGAAGACGTAAACGATTGTTAACCTGTAACACGTAAGTACCAATGGGAACAAAGATAACATTAGTACGAGACGAATATGTCCCATTGCTACCTATGGAATGGCACATGTAAATGCTACATAGTAATCCCGATGGCCATCGAAGAGTTAATATAACTATTTCCTCCATATTTTCCAAAATAATGCTGATATAACCTCCATTTTTTCTCAGAAGACGTAAACGATTGTTAACCTGTACCACGTAAGTACCAATGAGACACAAAGATAACATTAGTACGGGACCAATATGTCCCATTGCTAACTATGGAATGGCACATACAAATGCTACATAGTTATCCCGATGGCCGTCGAAGAGTTAATATAACTATTTCCTCCATATTTTTCAAAATAATGCTGATATTACCTCCTTTTTTTCTCAGAAGACGTAAACGATTGTTAACCTGTAACACGTAAGTACCAATGGGACAGAAAGACAATAATAGTACGGGACCTATATGTCCCATTGCTACCTATGGGACGGCAAATATAAATGCTACATAGTTATCCCATGGCCGTCGAAAAGTTAATATAACTATTTCCTCCATATTTACCAAAATAATACTGATATTACCTCCATTTTTTCTCAGAAGACGTAAACGATTGTTAACCTGTAACACGTAGGTACCAATGGGACACAAAGATAACATTAGTACGGGACCAATATGTCCCATTGCTACCTATGGGACGGCACATATAAATACAACATAGTTATCCCGATGGCCTTCGAAGAGTTAATATAACTATTTCCTCCATATTTTCCAAAATAATGCTGTTATTACCTCCATTTTTTCTCAGAAGACGTAAACGATTGTTAACCTGTAACACGTAAGTACCAATTGGAACAAAGATAACATTAGTACGGGACCAATATGTCCCATTGCTGCCTATGGGACGGCACATATAAACGCTACATAGTTATCCCGATGGCCTTCGAAGAGTTAATATAACTATTTCCTTCATATTTTCCAAAAGAATGCTGATATTACCTCCATTTTATCTCAGAAGACGTAAACGATTGTTACCTGTAACACGTAAGTACCAATGGGACACAAAGAAAACATTAGTACGGGACCAATATGTCCCATTGCTACCTATGGGACGGCACATATAAATACAACATAGTTATCCCGATGGCCGTCGAAGAGTTAATACAACTATTTCCTCCATATTTTCCAAAATAATGCTGATATTACCTCCATTTTTTCTCAGAAGACGCAAAAGATTGTTAACCTGTAACAAGTAAGTACCAATGAGACACAAAGATAACATTAGTACGGGACCAATATTTCCCATTGCTACCTATATGATGGCATATATAAATGCTACAAAGTTATCCCGATGGCCGTCGAAGAGTTAATATAACTATTTCCTCCATATTTTCCAAAATAATGCTGATATTACCTCCATTTTTTCTCAGAAGACGTAAACGATTGTTAACCTGTAACACGTAAGTACCAATGGGACACAAAGATAACATATATACGGGACCAATATGTCTCATTGCTACCTATGGCATGGCACATATAAATACAACATAGTTATCCCGATGGCCGTCGAAGAGTTAATATAACTATTTCCTCCATATTTTCCAAAATAATGCTGATAATACCAACATTTTTTCTCAGAAGACGTAAACGATTGTTAACCTGTAACACGTAAGTACCAATGAGACAGAAAGATAACATTAGTACCGGACCAATATGTCCCATTGCTACCTATGGGACGGCACATATAAATGCTACATAGTTATCCCGATGGCGGTCAAAGAGTTAATATAACTATTTCCTCCATATTTTCCAAAATAATGCTGATATACCTCCATTTTTTCTCAGAAGACGTAAACGATTGTTAACCTGTAATAGGTAAGTACCAATGGGACACAAAGATAACATTAGTATGGGACCAATATGTTCCAAGGCTACCTATGGGACGGCTCATATAAATACAACATAGTTATCCCGATGGCCGTCGAAGAGTTAATATAACTATTTCCTCCATATTTTACAAAATAATGCTGATATTACCTCCATTTTTTCTCAGAAGACGTAAACGATTGTTAAATTGTAACACGTAAGTACCAATGGGACACAAAGATAACATTAGTACCGGACCAATATGTCCCATTGCTACCTATGGGACGGCACATATAAATGCTACATAGTTATCCCGATGGCGGTGAAAGAGTTAATATAACTATTTCCTCCATATTTTCCAAAATAATGCTGATATTACCTCCATTTTTTCTTATAATACGTAAACGATTGTTAACCTGTAACACGTAAGTACCAATGAGACAGAAAGATAACATTAGTACCGGACCAATATGTCCCATTGCTACCTATGGGACGGCACATATAAATGCTACATAGTTATCCCGATGGCGGTCAAAGAGTTAATATAACTATTTCCTCCATATTTTCCAAAATAATGCTGATATACCTCCATTTTTTCTCAGAAGACGTAAACGATTGTTAACCTGTAATAGGTAAGTACCAATGGGACACAAAGATAACATTAGTATGGGACCAATATGTTCCATGGCTACCTATGGGACGGCTCATATAAATACAACATAGTTATCCCGATGGCCGTCGAAGAGTTAATATAACTATTTCCTCCATATTTTACAAAATAATGCTGATATTACCTCCATTTTTTCTCAGAAGACGTAAACGATTGTTAAATTGTAACACGTAAGTACCAATGGGACACAAAGATAACATTAGTACCGGACCAATGTGTCCCATTGCTACCTATGGGACGGCACATATAAATCCTACATAGTTATCCCGATGGCCGTCGAAGAGTTAATATAACTATTTCCCCCATATTTTCCAAAAAAATTCTGATATTACCTCCATTTTATCAGAAGACGTAAACGATTGTTAACCTATAACACGTACGTACCAATGGGACACAAAGATAACATTATTACGGGACCAATATGTCCCATTGCTATCTATGGGACGGCATATATAAATGCTACATAGTTATCCCGATGGCCGTCGAAAAGTTAATATAACTATTTCCTCCATAGTTTCCAAAATAATGCTGATATTACCTCCATTTTTTCTCAGAAGACGTAAACGATTGTTAACCTGTAACACGTAAGTACCAATGGGACACAAAGATAACATTATTACGGGACCAATATGTCCCATTGCTATCTATGGGACGGCATATATAAATGCTACATAGTTATCCCGATGGCCGTCGAAAAGTTAATATAACTATTTCCTCCATATTTTCCAAAATAATGCTGATATTACCTCCATTTTTTTTCAGAAGACGTAAACGATTGATAACCTGTAATACGTAAGTACCAATGGGACCAAAAGATAACAATAGTATGGGAGCAATATGTTCCATTGCTACCTATGGGACGGCTCATATAAATACAACATAGTTATCCCGATGGCCGTCGAAGAGTTAATATAACTATTTCCTCCATATTTGACAAAATAATGCTGATATTACCTCCATTTTTTCTCAGAAGACGTAAACGATTGTTAACCTGTAACACGTAAGTACCAATGGGACACAAAGATAACATTAGTACGGGACCAATATGTCCAATTGCTACCTCTGGGACGGCACATAAAAATGCTACATAGTTTTCCCGATGGCCGTCGAAGAGTTAATATAACTATTTCCTCAATATTTTCCAAAATAATGCTGATATTACCTCCATTTTTTCTCAGAAGACGTAAATGATTGTTAACCTGTAACACGTAAGTACCAATGAGACACAAAGATAAATTAGTTCGGGACCAATATGTCCCATTGCTACCTATGGGACGGCACATATAAATGCTACAAAGTTATCTTGATGGCCGTCGAAGAGTTAATGTAACTATTTCCTCCATATTCTCCAAAAAAATGCTGATAATACCTCCATTTACTCTCAGAAGACTTAAACGATTGTTAACCTATAACACGTAAGTACCAATGGGACACAAAGATAACATTAGTACGGGACCAATATGTCCCATTCTACCTATGGAACGGCACATATAAATGCTACATAGTTATCCCGATGGCCGTCGAAGAGTTAATATAACTATTTCCTCCATATTTTCCAAAATAATGCTGATATTACCTCCATTTTTTCTCAGAAGACGTAAACAATTGTTAACCTGTAACACGTAAGTACCAATGGGACACAAAAATAACATTATTACGGGACCAATATGGCCCATTGCAATCTATGGGACGGTACATATAAATGCTACATAGTTATCCCGATGGCCGTCGAAGAGTTAATATAACTATTTCCTCCATATTTTTCAAAAAAATGCTGATATTACCTCCATTTTTTCTCAGAAGACGTAAACGATTGTTAACCTGTAACACGTAAGTACCAATGGGACACAAAAATAACATTAGTACGGGACAAATATGTCCCATTGCTACCTATGGGACGGCACATATAAATACAACATAGTTATCCCGATGGCCGTCGAAGAGTTAATATAACTATTTCCTTCTAATTTTCCAAAATAATGCTGATATTACCTCCATTTTTTCTCAGAAGACGTAAACGATTGTTACCTGTAACACGTAAGTACCAATGGGACACAAAGATAACATTAGTACGGGACCAATATGTCCCATTGCTACGTATGGGACGGCACATATAAATACAACATAGTTATCCCGATGGCCGTCGAAGAGTTAATATAACTATTTCTTCCATATTTTCCAAAATAATGCTGATATTAACTCCATTTTTTCTCAGAAGACGTAAAAGATTGTTAACCTGTAAAACGTAAGTACCAATAAGACACAAAGATATCATTAGTACGGGACCAATATGTCCCATTGCTACCTATGGGATGGCATATATAAATGCTACATAGTTATCCCGATGGCCGTCGAAGAGTTAATATAACTATATCCTCCATATTTTCCAAAATAATGCTGATATTACCTGCATTTTTTCTCAGAAGACGTAAACGATTGTTAACCTGTAACACGTACGTACCAATGGGACACAAAGATAACATAAGTACGGGACCAATATGTCCCATTGCTACCTATGGGACGGAACATATAAATGTTACATAGTTATCCCGATGGCCGTCAAACAGTTAATATAACTATTTCCTCCATATTTTCCAAAATAATGCTGATATTACCTCCATTTTTTCTCAGAAGACGTAAACGATTGTTAACCTATAACACGTAAGTACCAATGGGACACATAGATAACATAATTACGGGACCAAGATGTCCCATTGCTACCTATGGGACGGCACATTTAAATAATACATAGTTATCCCGATGGCCGTCGAAGAGTTAATATAAATGTTTCCTCCATATTTTCCAAAATATTGCTGATATTACCTCCATTTTTTCTCAGAAGACGTAAACGATTGTTAACCTATAACACGTAAGTACCAATGGGACACAAAGATAACATTAGTACGGGACCAATATGTCCCATTGCTACCTATGGGACGGCACATATAAATGCTACATAGTTATCCCGATGAACGTCGAAGAGTTAATATAACTATTTCCTTCTTATTTTTCAAAATAATGCTTATATTACCCCCACTTTTTCTCAGAAGACGTAAACGATTGTTAACCTGTAACACGTAAGTACCAATGGGACACAAAGATAACATTATTACGGGACCAATGTGTCCCATTGCTACCTATGGGACGGCACATATAAATGCTACATAGTTATCCCGATGGCCGTCGAAGAGTTAATACAACTATTTCCTCCATATTTTCAAAAAAAATGCTGATATTACCTCCATTTTTTCTCAGAAGACGTAAACGATTGTCAACCTGTAACACGTAAGTACCAATGGGACACAAAGATAACATTATTACGGGACCAATATGTCCCATTGCTATCTATAGGACGGCACATATAAATGCTACATAGTTATCCCGATGGCCCTACGAAAAGTTAATGTAACTATTTCCTCCATATTTTCCAAAATAATGCTGATATTACCTCCATTTTATCTCAGAAGACGTAAACGATTGTTAACCTGTAACACGTAAGTACCAATGGGACACAAAGATAACATTAGTACGGGACCAATATGTCCCATTGCTACCTCTGTGACGGCACATATAAATGCTACATAGTTATCCCGATGGCTGTCGAAGAGTTAATATAACTATTTCCTCCATATTTTCCAAAATAAGTCTGATATTACCTCCATTTTTTCTCAGAAGACGTAAACGATTGTTAACCTGTAACACGTAAGTACCAATGAGACACAAAGATAACATTAGTACGGGAACAATATGTCCCATTGCTACCTATTGGACGGCACATATAAATGCTACATAGTTATCCCGATCGCCGTCGAAGAGTTAATATAACTATTTCCTCCATATTTTCCAAAATAATGCTGATATTACCTCCATTTTTTCCCAGAAGACGTAAACGATTGTCAACCTGTAACACGTAAGTACCAATGGGAAACAAAGATAACATTATTACGGGACCAATATGTCCCATTGCTATCTAAAGGACGGCACATATAAATGCTACATAGTTATCCCGATGGCCGTCGAAAAGTTAATATAACTATTTCCTCCATATTTTCCAAAATAATGCTGATATTACCTCCATTTTTTCTCAGAAGACGTAAACGATTGATAACCTGTAATACGTTAGTACCAATGGGACCAAAAGATAACAATAGTATGGGAGCAATATGTTCCATTGCTACCTATGGGACGGCTCATATAAATACAACATTGTTATCGCAATGGCCGTCGAAGAGTTAATATAACTATTTCCTCCATATTTGACAAAATAATGCTGATATTACCTCCATTTTTTCTCAGAAGACGTAAACGATTGTTAACCTGTAACACGTAAGTACCAATGGGACAAAAATATATCATTAGTACGGGACCAATATGTCCCATTGCTACCTATGGGACGGCACATATAAATGCTACATAGTTATCCCGATGGCCGTCGAAGAGTTAATATAACTATTTCCTCCATATTTTCCAAAATAATGCTGATATTACCTCCATTTTTTCTCAGAAGACGTAAACGATTGTTAACCTGTTACACGTTTGTACCAATGGGACACAAAGATAACATAAGTACGGGACCAATATGTCCCATTACTATCTATGGGACGGCACATATAAATACAACATAGTTATCCCGATGGCCGTTGAACAGTTAATATAACTATTTCCTCCATATTTTCCAAAATAATGCTGATATTACCTCCATTTTTTCTCAGAAGACGTAAACGATTGTTAACCTATAACACGTAAGTACCAATGGGACACAAAGATAACATAATTACGGGACAAATATGTCCCATTCCTACGTATGGGACGGCACATATAAATACAACATTGTTATCCCGATGGCCGTCGAAGAGTTAATATAACTATTTCTTCCATATTTTCCAAAATAATGCTGATATTAACTCCATTTTTTCTCAGAAGACGTAAAAGATTGTTAACCTGTAAAACGTAAGTACCAATAAGACACAAAGATATCATTAGTACGGGACCAATATGTCCCATTGCTACCTATGGGATGGCATATATAAATGCTACATAGTTATCCCGATGGCCGTCGAAGAGTTAATATAACTATATCCTCCATATTTTCCAAAATAATGCTGATATTACCTCCATTTTTTCTCAGAAGACGTAAACGATTGTTAACCTGTAACACGTACATACCAATGGGACACAAAGATAACATAAGTACGGGACCAATATGTCCCATTGCTACCTATGGGACGGAACATATAAATGTTACATAGTTATCCCGATGGCCGTCGAACAGTTAATATAACTATTTCCTCCATATTTTCCAAAATAATGCTGATATTACCTCCATTTTTTCTCAGAAGACGTAAACGATTGTTAACCTATAACACGTAAGTACCAATGGGACACATAGATAACATAATTACGGGACCAAGATGTCCCATTGCTACCTATGGGACGGCACATTTAAATAATACATAGTTATCCCGATGGCCGTCGAAGAGTTAATATAAATGTTTCCTCCATATTTTCCAAAATATTGCTGATATTACCTCCATTTTTTCTCAGAAGACGTAAACGATTGTTAACCTATAACACGTAAGTACCAATGGGACACAAAGATAACATTAGTACGGGACCAATATGTCCCATTGCTACCTATGGGACGGCACATATAAATGCTACATAGTTATCCCGATGAACGTCGAAGAGTTAATGTAACTATTTCCTTCTTATTTTTCAAAATAATGCTTATATTACCCCCACTTTTTCTCAGAAGACGTAAACGATTGTTAACCTGTAACACGTAAGTACCAATGGGACACAAAGATAACATTATTACGGGACCAATGTGTCCCATTGCTACCTATGGGACGGCACATATAAATGCTACATAGTTATCCCGATGGCCGTCGAAGAGTTAATACAACTATTTCCTCCATATTTTCAAAAAAAATGCTGATATTACCTCCATTTTTTCTCAGAAGACGTAAACGATTGTCAACCTGTAACACGTAAGTACCAATGGGACACAAAGATAACATTATTACGGGACCAATATGTCCCATTGCTATCTATAGGACGGCACATATAAATGCTACATAGTTATCCTGATGGCCGTCGAAAAGTTAATGTAACTATTTCCTCCATATTTTCCAAAATAATGCTGATATTACCTCCATTTTTTCTCAGAAGACGTAAACGATTGTTAACCTGTAACACGTAAGTACCAATGGGACACAAAGATAACATTAGTACGGGACCAATATGTCCCATTGCTACCTCTGTGACGGCACATATAAATGCTACATAGTTATCCCGATGGCTGTCGAAGAGTTAATATAACTATTTCCTCCATATTTTCCAAAATAAGTCTGATATTACCTCCATTTTTTCTCAGAAGACGTAAACGATTGTTAACCTGTAACACGTAAGTACCAATGAGACACAAAGATAACATAAGTACGGGACCAATATGTCCCATTGCTACCTATGGGACGGCACATATAAATGCTACATAGTTATCCTGATGGCCGTCGAAGAGTTAATATAACTATTTCCTCCATATTCTCCAAAAAAATGCTGATATTACCTCCATTTACTCTCAGAAGACGTAAACGATTGTTAACCTGTAACACGTAAGTACCAATGGGACACAAAGATAACATTAGTACGGGAACAATATGTCCCATTGCTACCTATTGGACGGCACATATAAATGCTACATAGTTATCCCGATCGCCGTCGAAGAGTTAATATAACTATTTCCTCCATATTTTCCAAAATAATGCTGATATTACCTCCATTTTTTCCCAGAAGACGTAAACGATTGTGAACCTGTAACACGTAAGTACCAATGGGAAACAAAGATAACATTATTACGGGACCAATATGTCCCATTGCTATCTATAGGACGGCACATATAAATGCTACATAGTTATCCCGATGGCCGTCGAAAAGTTAATATAACTATTTCCTCCATATTTTCCAAAATAATGCTGATATTACCTCCATTTTTTCTCAGAAGACGTAAACGATTGATAACCTGTAATACGTTAGTACCAATGGGACCAAAAGATAACAATAGTATGGGAGCAATATGTTCCATTGCTACCTATGGGACGGCTCATATAAATACAACATTGTTATCACAATGGCCGTCGAAGAGTTAATATAACTATTTCCTCCATATTTGACAAAATAATGCTGATATTACCTCCATTTTTTCTCAGAAGACGTAAACGATTGTTAACCTGTGACACGTAAGTACAAATGGGACAAAAATATATCATTAGTACGGGACCAATATGTCCCATTGCTACCTATGGGACGGCACATATAAATGCTACTAAGTTATCCCGATTGGCGTCGAAGAGTTAATATAACTATTTCCTCCATATTTTCCAAAATAATGCTGATATTACCTCCATTTTTTCTCAGAAGACGTAAACGATTGTTAACCTGTTAAACGTTTGTACCAATGGGACACAAAGATAACATAAGTACGGGACCAATATGTCCCATTACTACCTATGGGACGGCACATATAAATACAACATAGTTATCCCGATGGCCGTTGAACAGTTAATATAACTATTTCCTCCATATTTTCCAAAATAATGCTGATATTACCTCCATTTTTTCTCAGAAGACGTAAACGATTGTTAACCTGTAACACGTAAGTACCAATGGGACACAAAGATAACATTATTACGGGACCGATGTGTCCCATTGCTACCTATGGGACTGCACATATAAATGCTACATAGTTATCCCGATGGCCGTCGAAGAGTAAATATAACTATTTACTCCATATTTTCCAAAAAAATGCTGATATTACCTCCATTTTTTCTCAGAAGACGTAAACAAATGTAACCTATAACACGTAAGTACCAATGGGACACAAAGATAACATTAGTACGGGACCAATATGTCCCATTGCTACCTATGGGACGGCACATATAAATGCTACATAGTAATCCCGATGGCCGTCGAAGAGTTAATATAACTATTTCCTTCATATTTTCCAAAATAATGCTGATATTACCACCTTTTTTTCTCAGAAGACGTAAACGATTGATAACCTGTAATACGTAAGTACCAATGGGACCAAAAGATAACAATAGTATGGGAGCAATATGTTCCATTGCTACCTATGGGACGGCTCATATAAATACAACATAGTTATCCCGATGGCCGTCGAAGAGTTAATATAACTATTTCCTCCATATTTGACAAAATAATGCTGATATTACCTCCACTTTTTCTCAGAAGACATAAACGATTGTTAACCTGTTACACGTAAGTACCAATGGGACACAAAGATAACATTAGTACGGGACCAATATGTCCAATTGCTACCTCTGGGACGGCACATAAAAATGCTACATAGTTTTCCCGATGGCCGTCGAAGAGTTAATATAACTATTTCCTCCATATCCTCCAATTAAATACTGATATTACCACCATTTACTCTCAGAAGACGTAAACGATTGTTAACCTATAATACGTAAGTACCAATGGGACACAAAGATAACATTAGTACGGGACCAATATGTCCCATTGCTACCTATTGGACGGCACATATAAATGCTACATAGTTATCCCGATGGCCGTCGAAGAGTTAATATAACTAGTTCCTCCATATTTTCCAAAATAATGCTGATATTACCTCCATTTTTTCTCAGAAGACGTAAACGATTGTTAACCTGTAACACGTAAGTACCAATGGGACACAAAGATAACATTATTACATGACCAATATGTCCCATTGCTATCTATAGGACGGCACATATAAATGCTACATAGTTATCCCGATGGCCGTCGAAAAGTTAATATAACTATTTCCTCTATATTTTCCAAAATAATGCTGATATTACCTCCATTTTTTCTCAGAAGACGTAAACGATTGTTAACCTGTAACACGTAAGTACCAAAGGGACACAAAGATAACATTAGTACGGGACCAATATGTCCCATTGCCACCTATGTGACGGCACATATAAATGCTACATAGTTATTTCGATGGCCGTCGAAGAGTTAATAATACTATTTCCTTCATATTTTTCAAAATAATGCTGATATTACCTCCATTTTTTCTCAGAAGCCGTAAACGATTGTTAACCTGTAACACGTAAGTACCAATGGGACACAAAGATTACATTAGTACGGGACCAATATGTCCCATTGCTACCTATGGGACGGCACATATAAGTACAACATAGTTATCCCAATGGCCGTCGAAGAGTTAATATAGCTATTTCCTCCATATTTTCCAAAAAAATTGTGATATTACCTCCATTTTTTCTCAGAAGACGTAAACAAATGTTAACCTATAACACGTAAGTACCAATGGGACAAAAAGATAACATTAGTACGGGACCAATATGTCCCATTGCTACCTATGGGACGGCACATATAAATGTTACATAGTTATCCCGATGGCCGTCGAAGAGATAATATAACTATTTCCTTCATATTTTCCAAAATAATGCTGATATTACCACCATTTTTTCTCAGAAGACGTAAACGATTGATAACCTGTAATACGTAAGTACCAATGGGACCAAAAGATAACAATAGTATGGGAGCAATATGTTCCATTGCTGCCTATGGGACGGTTCATATAAATACAACATAGTTATCCCGATGGCCGTCGAAGAGTTTATATAACTATTTCCTCCATATTTGACAAAATAATGCTGATATTACCTCCATTTGTTCTCAGAAGACGTAAACGATTGTTAACCTGTAACACGTAAGTACCAATGGGACACAAAGATAACATTAGTACGGGACCAATATGTCCAATTGCTACCTCTGGGACGGCACATAAAAATGCTACATAGTTATCCCGATGGCCGTCGAAGAGTTAATATAACTATTTCCTCTATATTTTCCAAAATAATGCTGATATTACCTCCATTTTTTCTCAGAAGACGTAAACGATTGTTAACCTGTAACACGTAAGTACCAATGAGACACAA
Organism: Pyrrhosoma nymphula; assembly: GCA_963573305.1. Lineage (NCBI taxonomy): Eukaryota > Metazoa > Arthropoda > Insecta > Odonata > Coenagrionidae > Pyrrhosoma > Pyrrhosoma nymphula. The sequence goes on from CAUYRF010000001.1 coordinate 851,013, forward strand.
AGATAACATTAGTACGGGACCAATATGTCCCATTGCTACCTATGGGACGGCACATTTAAATGCTGCATAGTTATCCTGATGGCCTTCGAAGAGTTAATTTAACTATTTCCTCCATATTCTCCAAAAAAATGCTGATATTACCTCCATTTTTTCTCAGAAGACGTAAACGATTGTTAACCTGTAACTTGTAAGTACCAATGGACACAAAGATAACATTAGTACGGGACCAATATGTCCCATTGCTACCTATGGGATGGCACATATAAATGCTATATAGTTATCCCGTTGGCCGTCGAAGAGTTAATATAAATATTTCCTCCATATTTTCCAAAATAATGCTGATATTACCTCCATTTTTTCTCAGAAGACGTAAACGATTGTTAAGCTGTAACACGTAAGTACCAATGGGACACAAAGATAACATTAGTACGGGACCAATATGTCCCATTGCTACCTATTGGATGGCACATATAAATGCTACATAGTTATCCCGATGGCCGTCGAAGAGTTTATATAACTATTTCCTCCATATTTGACAAAATAATGCTGATATTACCTCCATTTGTTCTCAGAAGACGTAAACGATTGTTAACCTGTAACACGTAAGTACCAATGGGACACAAAGATAACATTAGTACGGGACCAATATGTCCCATTGCTACCTATGGGACGGCACATATAAATACAACATAGTTTTCCCGATGGCCTTCGAAGAGTTAATATAACTATTTCCTCCATATTTTCCAAAATAATGCTGATATTACCTCCATTTTTTCTCAGAAGACGTTAACGATTGTTAACCTGTTACACGTAAGTAACAATGGGACACAAAGATAACATTAGTACGGGACCAATATGTCCCATTGCTGCCTATGGGACGGCACATATAAATGCTACATAGTTATCCCGATGGCCTTCGAAGAGTTAATATAACTATTTCCTTCTAATTTTCCAAAAAAATGCTGATATTACCTCCATTTTTTCTCAGAAGACGTAAACGATTGTTACCTGTAACACGTAAGTACCAATGGGACACAAAGGTAACATTAGTACGGGACCAATAAGTCCCATTGCTACCTATGGGACGGCACATATAAATACAACATAGTTATCCCGATGGCCATCGAAGGGTTAATATAACTATGTCCTCCATATTTTCCAAAATAATGCTGATATTACCTCCATTTTTTCTCAGAAGACGTAAAAGATTGTTAACCTGTAACACGTAAGTACCAATAAGACACAAAGATAACATTAGTACGGGACCAATATGTCCCTCTCCTACCTATTGGATGACATATATAAATGCTACATAGTTATCCCGATGGCCGTCGAAGAGTTAATATAACTATTTCCTCCATATTTTCCAAAATAATGCTGATATTACCTCCATTTTTTCTCAGAAGACGTAAACGATTGTTAACCTGTAACACGTAAGTACCAATTAGACACAAAGATAACATTAGTACGGGACCAATATGTCCCATTGCTACCTATGGGATGGGACATATAAATGCTACTTAGTATCCCGATGGCCGTCGAAGAGTTAATATAACTATTTCCTCCATATTTTTCAAAATAATGCTGATATTACCTCCATTTTTTCTCAGAAGACGTAAACGATTGTTAACCTGTAACACGTAAGTACCAATGGGACACAAAGATAACATTAGTACGGGACCAATATGTCCAATTGCTACCTCTGGGACGGCACATAAAAATGCTACATAGTTCTCCCGATGGCCGTCGAAGAGTTAATATAACTATTTCCTCCATATTTTCCAAAATAATGCTGATATTACCTCCATTTTTTCTCAGAAGACGTAAACGATTGTTAACCTGTAACACGTAAGTACCAATGAGACACAAAGATAACATAAGTACGGGACCAATATGTCCCATTGCTACCTATTGGACGGCACATATAAATGCTACATAGTTATCCTGATGGCCGTCGATGAGTTAATATAACTATTTCCTCCATATCCTCCAATTAAATACTGATATTACCTCCATTTACTTTCAGAAGACGTAAACGATTGTTAACCTATAATACCTAAGTACCAATGGGACACAAAGATAACATTAGTACGGGACCAATATGTCCCATTGCTACCTATTGGACGGCACATATAAATGCTACATAGTTATCCCGATGGCCGTCGAAGAGTTAATATAACTATTTCCTCCATATTTTCCAAAATAATGCTGATATTACCTCCATTTTTTCTCAGAAGATGTAAACGATTGTTAACCTGTAACACGTAAGTACCAATGGGACACAAAGATAACATTATTACATGACCAATATGTCCCATTGCTATCTATAGGACGGCACATATAAATGCTACATAGTTATCCCGATGGCCGTCGAAAAGTTAATATAACTATTTCCTCCATATTTTCCAAAATAATGCTGATATTACCTCCATTTTTTCTCAGAAGACGTAAACGATTGTTAACCTGTAACACGTAAGTACCAATGGGACACAAAGATAACATTAGTACGGGACCAATATGTCCCATTGCTACCTATGTGACGGCACATATAAATGCTACATAGTTATTTCGATGGCCGTCGAAGAGTTAATATAACTATTTCCTTCATATTTTTCAAAATAATGCTGATATTACCTCCATTTTTTCTCAGAAGACGTAAACGATTGTTAACCTGTAACACGTAAGTACCAATGGGACACAAAGATTACATTAGTACGGGACCAATATGTCCCATTGCTACCTATGGGACGGCACATATAAGTACAACATAGTTATCCCGATGGCCGTCGAAGAGTTAATATAACTATTTCCTCCATATTTGTCAAAAAAATGGTGATATTACCTCCATTTTTTCTCAGAAGACGTAAACAAATGTTAACCTATAACACGTAAGTACCAATGGGACACAAAGATAACATTATTACGGGACCAATATGTCCCATTGCTACCTATGGGACGGCACATATAAATGTAACATAGTTATCCCGATGGCCGTCGAAGAGATAATATAACTATTTCCTTCATATTTTCCAAAATAATGCTGATATTACCACCATTTTTTCTCAGAAGACGTAAACGATTGATAACCTGTAATACGTAAGTACCAATGGGACCAAAAGATAACAATAGTATGGGAGCAATATGTTCCATTGCTGCCTATGGGACGGCACATTTAAATGCTACATAGTTATCCCAATGGCCGTCGAAGAGTTTATATAACTATTTCCTCCATATTTGACAAAATAATGCTGATATTACCTCCATTTGTTCTCAGAAGACGTAAACGATTGTTAACCTGTAACACGTAAGTACCAATGGGACACAAAGATAACATTAGTACGGGACCAATATGTCCAATTGCTACCTCTGGGACGGCACATAAAAATGCTACATAGTTATCCCGATGGCCGTCGAAGAGTAAATATAACTGTTTCGTCTATATTTTCCAAAATAATGCTGATATTACCTCCATTTTTTCTCAGAAGACGTAAACGATTGTTAACCTGTAACACGTAAGTACCAATGAGACACAAAGATAACATTAGTACGGGACCAATATGTCCCATTGCTACCTATGGGACGGCACATTTAAATGCTACATAGTTATCCTGATGGCCGTCGAAGAGTTAATATAACTATTTCCTCCATATTCTCCAAAAAAATGCTGATATTACCTCCATTTTTTCTCAGAAGACGTAAACGATTGTTAACCTGTAACTTGTAAGTACCAATGGACACAAAGATAACATTAGTACGGGACCAATATGTCCCATTGCTACCTATGGGATGGCACATATAAATGCTATATAGTTATCCCGTTGGCCGTCGAAGAGTTAATATAAATATTTCCTCCATATTTTCCAAAATAATGCTGATATTACCTCCATTTTTTCTCAGAAGACGTAAACGATTGTTAAGCTGTAACACGTAAGTACCAATGGGACACAAAGATAACATTAGTACGGGACCAATATGTCCCATTGCTACCTATTGGATGGCACATATAAATGCTACATAGTTATCCCGATGGCCGTCGAAGAGTTTATATAACTATTTCCTCCATATTTGACAAAATAATGCTGATATTACCTCCATTTGTTCTCAGAAGACGTAAACGATTGTTAACCTGTAACACGTAAGTACCAATGGGACACAAAGATAACATTAGTACGGGACCAATATGTCCCATTGCTACCTATGGGACGGCACATATAAATACAACATAGTTTTCCCGATGGCCTTCGAGGAGTTAATATAACTATTTCCTCCATATTTTCCAAAATAATGCTGATATTACCTCCATTTTTTCTCAGAAGACGTTAACGATTGTTAACCTGTTACACGTAAGTAACAATGGGACACAAAGATAACATTAGTACGGGACCAATATGTCCCATTGCTGCCTATGGGACGGCACATATAAATGCTACATAGTTATCCCGATGGCCTTCGAAGAGTTAATATAACTATTTCCTTCTAATTTTCCAAAAAAATGCTAATATTACCTCCAATTTTTCTCAGAAGACGTAAACGATTGTTACCTGTAACACGTAAGTACCAATGGGACACAAAGATAACATTAGTACGGGACCAATATGTCCCATTGCTACCTATGGGACGGCACATATAAATACAACATAGTTATCCCGATGGCCGTCGAAGGGTTAATATAACTATTTCCTCCATATTTTCCAAAATAATGCTGATATTACCTCCATTTTTTCTCAGAAGACGTAAAAGATTGTTAACCTGTAACACGTAAGTACCAATAAGACACAAAGATAACATTAGTACGGGACCAATATGTCCCTCTCCTACCTATGGGATGACATATATAAATGCTACATAGTTATCCCGATGGCCGTCGAAGAGTTAATATAACTATTTCCTCCATATTTTCCAAAATAATGCTGATATTACCTCCATTTTTTCTCAGAAGACGTAAACGATTGTTAACCTGTAACACGTAAGTACCAATGAGACACAAAGATAACATTAGTACGGGACCAATATGTCCCATTGCTACCTACGAGATGGGACATATAAATGCTACTTAGTATCCCGATGGCCGTCGAAGAGTTAATATAACTATTTCCTCCATATTTTTCAAAATAATGCTGATATTACCTCCATTTTTTCTCAGAAGACGTAAACGATTGTTAACCTGTAACACGTAAGTACCAATGGGACACAAAGATAACATTATTACGGGACCAATGTGTCCTATTGCTACCTATGGGACGGCACATATAAATGCTACATAGTTATCCCGATGGCCGTCGAAGAGTTAATATAACTATTTCCTCCATATTTTCCAAAAAAATGCTAATATTACCTCCATTTTTTCTCAGAAGACATAAACAAATGTTAACCTATAACACGTAAGTACCAATGGGACACAAAGATAACATTAGTACGGGACCAATATGTCCCATTGCTACCTTTGGGACGGCACATATAAATGCTACATAGTTATCCCGATGGCCGTCGAAGAGTTAATATAACTATTTTCTTCATAATTTCCAAAATAATGCTGATATTACCACCATTTTTTCTCTGAAGACGTAAACGATTGATAACCTGTAACACGTAAGTACCAATGGGACACAAAGATAACATTAGTACGGGACTAATATGTCCAATTGCTACCTCTGGGACGGCACATAAAAATGCTACATAGTTTTCCCGATGGCCGTCGAAGAGTTAATATAACTGTTTCCTCCATATTTTCCAAAATAATGCTGATATTACCTCCATTTTTTCTCAGAAGACGTAAACGATTGTTAACCTGTAACACGTAAGTACCAATGAGACACAAAGATAACATTAGTACGGGACCAATATGTCCCATTGCTACCTATGGGACGGCACATATAAATGCTACATAGTTATCCTGATGGCCGTCGAAGAGTTAATGTAACTATTTCCTCCATATTCTCCAAAAAAATGCTGATATTACCTCCATTTACTCTCAGAAGACGTAAACGATTGTTAACCTATAACACGTAAGTACCAATGGGACACAAAGATAACATTAGTACGGGACAATATGTCCCATTGCTACCTATGGAACGGCACATATAAATGCTACATAGTTATCCCGAAGGCCGTCGAAAAGTTAATATAACTATTTCCTCCATATTTTCCAAAATAATGCTGATATTACCTCCATTTTTTCTCAGAAGACGTAAACGATTGTTAACCTTTAACACGTAAGTACCAATGGGACACAAAGATAACATTAGTACGGGACCAATATGTCCCATTGCTACCTATGGGACGGCACATATAAATACAACATAGTTATCCCGATGGCCGTCGAAGAGTTAATATAACTATTTCCTCCATATTTTTCAAAAAAATGCTGATATTACCTCCATTTTTTCTCAGAAGACGTAAACGATTGTTAACCTGTAACACGTAAGTACCAATGGGACACAAAAATAACAAAAATGGGACCAATATGTTTTATTGCTACCTATGGGACGGCATATATAAATACAACATAGTTATCCCGATGGCCGTCGAAGAGTTAATATAACTATTTCCTCCATATTTTCCAAAATAATGCTGATATTACCTCCATTTTTTCTCAGAAGACGTAAACGATTATTAACCTGTAACACGTAAGTACCAATGGGACGCAAAGATAACATTAGTACGGGACCTATATGTCCCATTGCTACCTATGGGACGGCACATATAAATACAACATAGTTATCCCGATGGCCTTCGAAGAGTTAATATAACTATTTCCTCCATATTTTCCAAAATAATGCTGATATTACCTCCATTTTTTCTCAGAAGACGTAAACGATTGTTAACCTATAACACGTAAGTACCAATGGGACACATAGATAACATAATTACGGGACCAATATGTCCCATTGCTACCTATGGGACGGCACATTTAAATGCTACATAGTTATCCTGATGGACGTCGAAGAGTTAATATAACTATTTCCTCCATATTCTCCAAAAAAATGCTGATATTACCTCCATTTTTTCTCAGAAGACGTAAACGATTGTTAACCTGTAACTTGTAAGTACCAATGGACACAAAGATAACATAAGTACGGGACCAATATGTCCCATTGCTACCTATGGGATGGCACACATAAATGCTATATAGTTATCCCGTTGGCCGTCGAAGAGTTAATATAAATATTTCCTCCATATTTTCCAAAATAATGCTGATATTACCTCCATTTTTTCTCAGAAGACGTAAACGATTGTTAAGCTGTAACACGTAAGTACCAATGGGACACAAAGATAACATTAGTACGGGACCAATATGTCCCATTGCTACCTATGGAACGGCACATATAAATGCTACATAGTTATCCCGAAGGCCGTCGAAAAGTTTATATAACTATTTCCTCCATATTTTCCAAAATAATGCTGATATTACCTCCATTTTTTCTCAGAAGACGTAAACGATTGTTAACCTTTAACACGTAAGTACCAATGGGACACAAAGATAACATTAGTACGGGACCAATGTGTCCCATTGCTACCTATGGGACGGCACATATAAATACAACATAGTAATCCCGATGGCCGTCGAAGAGTTAATATAACTATTTCCTCCATATTTTTCAAAAAAATGCTGATATTACCTCCATTTTTTCTCAGAAGACGTAAACGATTGTTAACCTGTAACACGTAAGTACCAATGGGACACAAAAATAACAAAAATGGGACCAATATGTTTTATTGCTACCTATGGGACGGCGTATATAAATACAACATAGTTATCCCGATGGCCGTCGAAGAGTTAATATAACTATTTCCTCCATATTTTCCAAAATAATGCTGATATTACCTCCATTTTTTCTCAGAAGACGTAAACGATTATTAACCTGTAACACGTAAGTACCAATGGGACGCAAAGATAACATTAGTACGGGACCAATATATCCCATTGCTACCTATGGGACGGCACATATAAATACAACATAGTTATCCCGATGGCCTTCGAAGAGTTAATATAACTATTTCCTCCATATTTTCCAAAAAAATGCTCATATTACCTCCATTTTTTCTCAGAAGACGTAAACGATTGTTAACCTATAACACGTAAGTACCAATGGGACACATAGATAACATAATTACGGGACCAATATGTCCCATTGCTATTTATGGGACGGCACATTTAAATGCTACATAGTTATCCTGATGGACGTCGAAGAGTTAATATAACTATTTCCTCCATATTCTCCAAAAAAATGCTGATATTACCTCCATTTTTTCTCAGAAGACGTAAACGATTGTTAACCTGTAACTTGTAAGTACCAATGGACACAAAGATAACATTAGTACGGGACCAATATGTCCCATTGCTACCTATGGGATGGCACATATAAATGCTATATAGTTATCCCGTTGGCCGTCGAAGAGTTAATATAAATATCTCCTCCATATTTTCCAAAATAATGCTGATATTACCTCCATTTTTTCTCAGAAGACGTAAACGATTGTTACCTGTAACACGTAAGTACCAATGGGACACAAAGATAACATTAGTACGGGACCAATATGTCCCATTGCTACCTATGGGACGGCACATATAAATACAACATAGTCATCCCGATGGCCGTCGAAGGGTTAATATAACTATTTCCTCCATATTTTCCAAAATAATGCTGATATTACCTCCATTTTTTCTCAGAAGACGTAAAAGATTGTTAACCTGTAACACGTAAGTACCAATAAGACACAAAGATAACATTAGTACGGGACCAATATGTCCCTCTGCTACCTATGGGATGGCATATATAAATGCTACATAGTTATCCCGATGGCCGTCGAAGAGTTAATATAACTATTTCCTCCATATTTTCCAAAATAATGCTGATATTACCTCCATTTTTTCTCAGAAGACGTACACGATTAATAACCTGTAACACGTAAGTACCAATGAGACACAAAGATAACATTAGTACGGGACCAATATGTCCCATTGCTACCTATGGGATGGGACATATAAATGCTACTTAGTATATCGATGGCCGTCGAAGAGTTAATATAACTATTTCCTCCATATTTTTCAAAATAATGCTGATATTACCTCCATTTTTTCTCAGAAGACGTAAACAATTGTTAACCTGTAACACGTAAGTACCAATGGGACACAAAGATAACATTATTACGGGACCAATGTGTCCTATTGCTACCTATGGGACGGCACATATAAATGCTACATAGTTATCCCGATGGCCGTCGAAGAGTTAATATAACTATTTCCTCCATATTTTCCAAAAAAATGCTGATATTACCTCCATTTTTTCTCAGAAGACGTAAACAAATGTTAACCTATAACACGCAAGTACCAATGGGACACAAAGATAACATTAGTACGGGACCAATATTTCCCATTGCTACCTTTGGGACGGCACATATAAATGCTACATAGTTATCCCGATGGCCGTCGAAGAGTTAATATAACTATTTCCTTCATAATTTCCAAAATAATGCTGATATTACCACCATTTTTTCTCTGAAGACGTAAACGATTGATAACCTGTAACACGTAAGTACCAATGGGACACAAAGATAACATTAGTACGGGACTAATATGTCCAATTGCTACCTCTGGGACGGCACATAAAAATGCTACATAGTTTTCCCGATGGCCGTCGAAGAGTTAATATAACTATTTCCTCCATATTTTCCAAAATAATGCTGATATTACCTCCATTTTTTCTCAGAAGACGTAAACGATTGTTAACCTGTAACACGTAAGTACCAATGAGACACAAAGATATCATTAGTACGGGACCAATATGTCCCATTGCTACCTATGGGACGGCACATATAAATGCTACATAGTTATCTTGATGGCCGTCGAAGAGTTAATGTAACTATTTCCTCCATATTCTCCAAAAAAATGCTGATATTACCTCCATTTACTCTCAGAAGACGTAAACGATTGTTAACCTATAACACGTAAGTACCAATGGGACACAAAGATAACATTAGTACGGGACCAATATGTCCCATTGCTACCTATGGAACGGCACATATAAATGCTACATAGTTATCCCGAAGGCCGTCGAAAAGTTAATATAATTATTTCCTCCTTATTTTCCAAAATAATGCTGATATTACCTCCATTTTTTCTCAGAAGACGTAAACGATTGTTAACCTTTAACACGTAAGTACCAATGGGACACAAAGGTAACATTAGTACGGGACCAATATGTCCCATTGCTACCTATGGGACGGCACATATAAATACAACATAGTTATCCCGATGGCCGTCGAAGAGTTAATATTACTATTTCCTCCATATTTTTCAAAAAAATGCTGATATTACCTCCATTTTTTCTCAGAAGACGTAAACGATTGTTAACCTGTAACACGTAAGTACCAATGGGACACAAAAAAAACAAAAATGGGACCAATTTGTCCTATTGCTACCTATGGGACGGCATATATAAATACAACATAGTTATCCCGATGGCCGTCAAAGAGTTAATATAACTATTTCCTCCATATTTTCCAAAATAATGCTGATATTACCTCCATTTTTTCTCAGAAGACGTAAACGATTATTAACCTGTAACACGTAAGTACCAATGGGACGCAAAGATAACATTAGTACGGGACCAATATGTCCCATTGCTACCTATGGGACGGCACATATAAATACAACATAGTTATCCCGATGGCCTTCGAAGAGTTAATATAACTATTTCCTCCATATTTTCCAAAATAATGCTGATATTACCTCCATTTTTTCTCAGAAGACGTAAACGATTGTTAACCTGTAACACGTAAGTACCAATGGGACACAAAGATAACATTAGTACGGGACTAATATGTCCCATTGCTGCCTATGGGACGGCACATATAAATGATACATAGTATCTCGATGGCCTTCGAAGAGTTAATATAACTATTTCCTTCTTATTTTCCAAAATAATGCTGATATTACCTCCATTTTTTCTCAGAAGACGTAAACGATTGTTACCTGTAACACGTAAGTACCAATGGGACCAAACGATAACAATAGTATGGGAGCAATATGTTCCATTGCTACCTATGGGACGGCTCATATAAATACAACATAGTTATCCCGATGGCCGTCGAAGAGTTAATATAACTATTTCCTCCATATTTGAAAAAATAATGCTGATATTACCTCCATTTTTTCTCAGAAGACATAACCAATATTAACCTGTAACACGTAAGTACCAATGGGACACAAAAATAACATTAGTACGGGACCAATATGTCCAATTGCTACCTCTGGGACGGCACATAAAAATGCTACATAGTTATCCTGATGGCCGTCGAAGAGTTAATATAACTATTTCCTCCATATTTTCCAAAATAATGCGGATATTACCTCCATTTTTTCTCAGAAGACGTAAACGATTGTTAACCTGTAACACGTAAGTACCAATGAGACACAAAGATAACATAAGTACGGGACCAATATGTCCCATTGCTACCTATGGGACGGCACATATAAATGCTACATAGTTATCCTGATGGCCGTCGAAGAGTTAATATAACTATTTCCTCCATATTCTCCAAAAAAATGCTGATATTACCTCCATTTACTCTCAGAAGACGTAAACGATTGTTAACCTGTAACACGTAAGTACCAATGGGACACAAAGATAACATTAGTACGGGACCAATATGTCCCATTGCTACCTATTGGACGGCACATATAAATGCTACGTAGTTATCCCGATCGCCGTGGAAGAGTTAATATAACTATTTCCTCCATATTTTCCAAAAAAATGCTGATATTACCTTTATTTTTTCTCAGAAGACGTAAACGATTGTTAACCTGTAACACGTAAGTACCAATGGGACACAAAGATAACATTATTACGGGACCAATATGTCCCATTGCTATCTATAGGACGGCACATATAAATGCTACATAGTTATCCCGATGGCCGTCGAAAAGTTAATATAACTATTTCCTCCATATTTTCCAAAATAATGCTGATATTACCTCCATTTTTTCTCAGAAGACGTAAACGATTGTTAACCTGTAACACGTAAGTACCAATAGGACACAAAGATAACATTAGTGCGGGACCAATATGTCCCATTGCTACCTATGTGACGGCACATATAAATGCTACATAGTTATCCAGATGGCCGTCGAAGAGTTAATATAACTATTTCCTCCATATTTTCCAAAATAATGCTGATATTACCTCCATTTTTTCTCAGAAGACGTAAACGATTGTTAACCTGGAACACGTACGTACCAATGGGACACAAAGATAACATAAGTACGGGACCAATATGTCCCATTGCTACCTATGGGACGGCACATATAAATACAACATAGTTATCCCGATGGCCGTCGAACAGTTAATATAACTATTTCTTCCATATTTTCCAAAATAATGCTGATATTACCTCCATATTTTCTCAGAAGACGTAAACGATTGTTAACCTATAACACGTAAGTACCAATGGGACACAAAGATAACATAATTACGGGACCAAGATGTCCCATTGCTACCTATGGGACGGCACATATAAATAATACATAGTTATCCCGATGGCCGTCGAAGAGTTAATATAAATATTTCCTCCATATTTTCCAAAACATTGCTGATATTACCTCCATTTTTTCTCAGAAGACGTAAACGATTGTTAACCTATAACACGTAAGTACCAATGGGACACAAAGATAACATTAGTACGGGACCAATATGTCCCATTGCTACCTATGGGACGGCACATATAAATTTTACATAGTTATCCCGTTGGCCGTCGAAGAGTTAATATAACTATTTCCTTCATATTTTTCAAAATAATGCTGATATTACCTCCATTTTTTCTCAGAAGACGTAAACAATTGTTAACCTGTAACACGTAAGTACCAATGGGACACAAAGATCACATTATTACGGGACCAATGTGTCCCATTGCTACCTATGGGACGGCACATATAAATGCTACATAGTTATCCCGATGGCCGTCGAAGAGTTAATATAACTATTTCCTCCATATTTTCCAAAAAAATGCTGATATTACCTCCATTTTTTCTCAGAAGACGTAAACAAATGTTAACGTATAACACGTAAGTACCAATGGGACACAAAGATAACATTAGTACGGGACCAATATGTCCCATTGCTACCTATGGGACGGCACATATAAATGCTACATAGTTATCATGATGGCCGTCGAAGAGTTAATATAACTATTTCCTTCATATTTTCCAAAATAATGCTGATATTACCACCATTTATTCTCAGAAGACGTAAACGATTGATAACCTGTAATACGTAAGTACCAATGGGACCAAAAGATAACAATAGTATGGGAGCAATATGTTCCATTGCTACCTATGGGACGGCTCATATAAATACAACATAGTTATCCCGATGGCCGTCGAAGAGTTAATATAACTATTTCCTCCATATTTGAAAAAATAATGCTGATATTACCTCCATTTTTTCTCAGAAGACATAACCAATATTAACCTGTAACACGTAAGTACCAATGGGACACAAAGATAACATTAGTACGGGACCAATATGTCCAATTGCTACCTCTGGGACGGCACATAAAAATGCTACATAGTTATCCTGATGGCCGTCGAAGAGTTAATATAACTATTTCCTCCATATTTTCCAAAATAATGCTGATATTACCTCCATTTTTTCTCAGAAGACGTAAACGATTGTTAACCTGTAACACGTAAGTACCAATGAGACACAAAGATAACATAAGTACGGGACCAATATGTCCCATTGCTACCTATGGGACGGCACATATAAATGCAACATAGTTATCCTGATGGCCGTCGAAGAGTTAATATAACTATTTCCTCCATATTCTCCGAAAAAATGCTGATATTACCTCCATTTACTCTCAGAAGACGTAAACGATTGTTAACCTGTAACACGTAAGTACCAATGGGACACAAAGATAACATTAGTACGGGACCAATATGTCCCATTGCTACCTATTGGACGGCACATATAAATGCTACATAGTTATCCCGATCGCCGTCGAAGAGTTAATATAACTATTTCCTCCATATTTTCCAAAATAATGCTGATATTACCTCCATTTTTTCTCAGAAGACGTAAACGATTGTTAACCTGTAACACGTAAGTACCAATGGGACACAAAGATAACATTATTACGGGACCAATATGTCCCATTGCTATCTATAAGACGGCACATATAAATGCTACATAGTTATCCCGATGGCCGTCGAAAAGTTAATATAATTATTTCCTCCATTTTTTCCAAAATAATGCTGATATTACCTCCATTTTTTCTCAGAAGACGTAAACGATTGTTAACCTGTAACACGTAAGTACCAATAGGACACAAAGATAACATTAGTACGGGACCAATATGTCCCATTGCTACCTATGTGACGGCACATATAAATGCTACATAGTTATCCCGATGGCCGTCGAAGAGTTAATATAACTATTTCCTTCATATTTTTCAAAATAATGCTGATATTACCTCCATTTTTTCTCAGAAGACGTAAACGATTGTTAACCTGTAACACGTAAGTACCAATGGGACACAAAGATAACATTAGTACGTGACCAATATGTCCCATTGCTACCTATGGGACGGCACATATAAATACAACATAGTTATCCCGATGGCCGTCGAAGAGTTAATATAAGTATTTCCTCCATATTTTCCAAAAAAATGGTGATATTACCTCCATTTTTTCTCAGAAGACGTAAACAAATGTTAAGCTATAACACGTAAGTACCAATGGGACACAAAGATAACATTAGAACGGGACCAATATGTCCCATTGCTACCTATGGGACGGCACATATAAATGCTACATAGTTATCCCGATGGCCGTCGAAGAGTTAATATAACTATTTCCTTCATATTTTCCAAAATAATGCTGATATTACCACCATTTTTTCTCAGAAGACGTAAACGATTGATAACCTGTAATACGTTAGTACCAATGGGACCAAAAGATAACAATAGTATGGGAGCAATATGTTCCATTGCTACCTATGGGACGGCTCATATAAATACAACATAGTTATCCCGATGGCCGTCGAAGAGTTAATATAACTATTTCCTCCATATTTGACAAAATAATGCTGATATTACCTCCATTTTTTCTCAGAAGACGTAAACGATTGTTAACCTGTAACACGTAAGTACCAATGGGACACAAAGATAACATTATTACGGGACCAATATGTCCCATTGCTATCTATAGGACGGCACATATAAATGCTACATAGTTATCCCGATGGCCGTCGAAGAGTTAATATAAATATTTCCTCCATATTTTCCAAAACATTGCTGATATTACCTCCATTTTTTCTCAGAAGACGTAAACGATTGTTAACCTATAACACGTAAGTACCAATTGGACACAAAGATAACATTAGTACGGGACCAATATGTCCCATTGCTACCTATGGGACGGCACATATAAATGCTACATAGTTATCCCGATGGCCGTCGAAAAGTTAATATAACTATTTCCTTCATATTTTTCAAAATAATGCTGATATTACATCCATTTTTTTAGAAGACGTAAACGATTGTTAACCTGTAACACGTAAGTACCAATGGGACACAAAGATAACATTTTTACGGGACCAATGTGTCCCATTGCTACCTATGGGACGGCACATATAAATGCTACATAGTTATCCCGATGGCCGTCGAAGAGTTAATATAACTATTTACTCCATATTTTCCAAAAAAATGCTGATATTACCTCCATTTTTTCTCAGAAGACGTAAACAAATGTTAACCTATAACACGTAAGTACCAATATGAAACAAAGACAACATTAGTACGGGACCAATATGTCCCATTGCAACCTATGGGACGGCATATATAAATGCTACATAGTTACCCGATGGCCGTCGAAGAGTTAATATAACTATTTCCTTCATATTTTCCAAAATAATGCTGATATTACCTCCATTTTTTCTCAGAAGACGTAAACGATTGTTAACCTGTAACACGTAAGTACCAATGGGACACAAAAATAACATTAGTACGGGACCAATATGTCCCATTGCTATCTATAGGACGGCACATATAAATGCTACATAGTTATCCCGATGGCCGTCGAAGAGTTAATATAAATATTTCCTCCATATTTTCCAAAACATTGCTGATATTACCTCCATTTTTTCTCAGAAGACGTAAACGATTGTTAACCTATAACACGTAAGTACCAATTGGACACAAAGATAACATTAGTACGGGACCAATATGTCCCATTGCTACCTATGGGACGGCACATATAAATGCTACATAGTTATCCCGATGGCCGTCGAAGAGTTAATATAACTATTTCCTTTATATTTTTCAAAATAATGCTGATATTACATCCATTTTTTTAGAAGACGTAAACGATTGTTAACCTGTAACACGTAAGTACCAATGGGACACAAAGATAACATTTTTACGGGACCAATGTGTCCCATTGCTACCTATGGGACGGCACATATAAATGCTACATAGTTATCCCGATGGCCGTCGAAGAGTTAATATAACTATTTACTCCATATTTTCCAAAAAAAGGCTGATATTACCTCCATTTTTTCTCAGAAGACGTAAACAAATGTTAACCTATAACACGTAAGTACCAATGGGACACAAAGACAACATTAGTACGGGACCAATATGTCCCATTGCAACCTATGGGACGGCATATATAAATGCTACATAGTTACCCGATGGCCGTCGAAGAGTTAATATAACTATTTCCTTCATATTTTCCAAAATAATGCTGATATTACCACCATTTTTTCTCAGAAGACGTAAACGATTGATAACCTGTAATACGTAAGTACCAATGGGACCAAAAGATAACAATAGTATGGGAGCAATATGTTCCATTGCTACCTATGGGACGGCTCATATAAATACAACATAGTTATCCCGATGGCCGTCGAAGAGTTAATATAACTATTTCCTCCATATTTGACAAAATAATGCTGATATTACCTCCACTTTTTCTCAGAAGACGTAAACGATTGTTAACCTATAATACATAAGTACCAATAGGACACAAAGATAACATTATTACGGGACAAATATGTCCCATTGCTACCTATAGGACGGCACATATAAATGCTACATAGTTATCCTGATGGCCGTCGAAAAGTTAATATAATTATTTCCTCCATATTTTCCAAAATAATGCTGATATTACCTCCATTTTTTCTCAGAAGACGTAAACGATTGTTAACCTGTAACACGTAAGTACCAATGGGACACAAAGATAACATTAGTACGGGACCAATATGTCCCATTGCTACCTATGTGACGGCACATATAAATGCTACATAGTTATCCCGATGGCCGTCGAAGAGAGTATATAACTATTTCCTTCATATTTTTCAAAATAATGCTGATATTACCTCCATTTTTTCTCAGAAGACGTAAACGATTGTTAACCTGTAACACGTAAGTACCAATGGGACACAAAGATAACATTAGTACGGGACCAATATGTCCCATTGCTACCTATGGGACAGCATATATAAATACAACATAGTTATCCCGATGGCCGTCGAAGAGTTAATATAACTATTTCCTCCATATTTTCCAAAAAAATGGTGATATTACCTCCATTTTTTCTCAGAAGACGTAAACAAATGTAAACCTATAACACGTAAGTACCAATGGGACACAAAGATAACATTAGAACGGGACCAATATGTCCCATTGCTACCTATGGGACGGCACATATAAATGCTACATAGTTATCCCGATGGCCGTCTAAGAGTTAATATAACTATTTCCTTCATATTTTCCAAAATAATGCTGATATTACCACCATTTTTTCTCAGAAGACGTAAACGATTGATAACCTGTAATACCTAAGTACCAATGGGACCAAAAGATAACAATAGTATGGGAGTAATATGTTCCATTGCTACCTATGGGACGGCTCATATAAATACAACATAGTTATCCCGATGGCCGTCGAAGAGTTAATATAACTATTTCCTCCATATTTGACAAAATAATGCTGATATTACCTCCATTTGTTCTCAGAAGACGTAAACGATTGTTAACCTGTAACACGTAAGTACCAATGGGACACAAAGATAACATTAGTACGGGACCAATATGTCCAATTGCTACCTCTGGGACGGCACATAAAAATGCTACATAGTTATCCCGATGGCCGTCGAAGAGTTAATATAACTATTTCCTCCATATTTTTCAAAAAAATGCTGATATTACCTCCATTTTTTCTCAGAAGTCGTAAACGATTGTTAACCTGTAACACGTAAGTACCAATGGGATACAAAAATAATCAAAATGGGACCAATATGTCCTATTGCTACCTATGGAACGGCATATATAAATACAACATAGTTATCCCGATGGCCGTCGAAGAGTTAATATAACTATTTTCTCCATATTTTCCTAAAGAATGCTGATATTACCTCCATTTTTTCTCAGAAGACGTAATCGATTGTTACCTGTAACACGTAAGTACCAATGGGACACAAGGATAACATTAGTACGGGACCAATATGTCCCATTGCTACCTATGGGACGGCACATATAAATGCAACATAGTTATCCTGATGGCCGTCGAAGAGTTAATATAACTATTTCCTCCATATTCTCCGAAAAAATGCTGATATTACCTCCATTTACTCTCAGAAGACGTAAACGATTGTTAACCTGTAACACGTAAGTACCAATGGGACACAAAGATAACATTAGTACGGGACCAATATGTCCCATTGCTACCTATTGGACGGCACATATAAATGCTACATAGTTATCCCGATCGCCGTCGAAGAGTTAATATAACTATTTCCTCCATATTTTCCAAAATAATGCTGATATTACCTCCATTTTTTCTCAGTAGACGTAAACGATTGTTAACCTGTAACACGTAAGTACCAATGGGACACAAAGATAACATTATTACGGGACCAATATGTCCCATTGCTATCTATAAGACGGCACATATAAATGCTACATAGTTATCCCGATGGCCGTCGAAAAGTTAATATAACTATTTCCTCCATTTTTTCCAAAATAATGCTGATATTACCTCCATTTTTTCTCAGAAGACGTAAACGATTGTTAACCTGTAACACGTAAGTACCAATAGGACACAAAGATAACATTAGTACGGGACCAATATGTCCCATTGCTACCTATGTGACGGCACATATAAATGCTACATAGTTATCCCGATGGCCGTCGAAGAGTTAATATAACTATTTCCTTCATATTTTTCAAAATAATGCTGATATTACCTCCATTTTTTCTCAGAAGACGTAAACGATTGTTAACCTGTAACACGTAAGTACCAATGGGACACAAAGATAACATTAGTACGTGACCAATATGTCCCATTGCTACCTATGGGACGGCACATATAAATACAACATAGTTATCCCGATGGCCGTCGAAGAGTTAATATAAGTATTTCCTCCATATTTTCCAAAAAAATGGTGATATTACCTCCATTTTTTCTCAGAAGACGTAAACAAATGTTAAGCTATAACACGTAAGTACCAATGGGACACAAAGATAACATTAGAACGGGACCAATATGTCCCATTGCTACCTATGGGACGGCACATATAAATGCTACATAGTTATCCCGATGGCCGTCGAAGAGTTAATATAACTATTTCCTTCATATTTTCCAAAATAATGCTGATATTACCACCATTTTTTCTCAGAAGACGTAAACGATTGATAACCTGTAATACGTTAGTACCAATGGGACCAAAAGATAACAATAGTATGGGAGCAATATGTTCCATTGCTACCTATGGGACGGCTCATATAAATACAACATAGTTATCCCGATGGCCGTCGAAGAGTTAATATAACTATTTCCTCCATATTTGACAAAATAATGCTGATATTACCTCCATTTTTTCTCAGAAGACGTAAACGATTGTTAACCTGTAACACGTAAGTACCAATGGGACACAAAGATAACATTATTACGGGACCAATATGTCCCATTGCTATCTATAGGACGGCACATATAAATGCTACATAGTTATCCCGATGGCCGTCGAAGAGTTAATATAAATATTTCCTCCATATTTTCCAAAACATTGCTGATATTACCTCCATTTTTTCTCAGAAGACGTAAACGATTGTTAACCTATAACACGTAAGTACCAATTGGACACAAAGATAACATTAGTACGGGACCAATATGTCCCATTGCTACCTATGGGACGGCACATATAAATGCTACATAGTTATCCCGATGGCCGTCGAAAAGTTAATATAACTATTTCCTTCATATTTTTCAAAATAATGCTGATATTACATCCATTTTTTTAGAAGACGTAAACGATTGTTAACCTGTAACACGTAAGTACCAATGGGACACAAAGATAACATTTTTACGGGACCAATGTGTCCCATTGCTACCTATGGGACGGCACATATAAATGCTACATAGTTATCCCGATGGCCGTCGAAGAGTTAATATAACTATTTACTCCATATTTTCCAAAAAAAATGCTGATATTACCTCCATTTTTTCTCAGAAGACGTAAACAAATGTTAACCTATAACACGTAAGTACCAATATGAAACAAAGACAACATTAGTACGGGACCAATATGTCCCATTGCAACCTATGGGACGGCATATATAAATGCTACATAGTTACCCGATGGCCGTCGAAGAGTTAATATAACTATTTCCTTCATATTTTCCAAAATAATGCTGATATTACCTCCATTTTTTCTCAGAAGACGTAAACGATTGTTAACCTGTAACACGTAAGTACCAATGGGACACAAAAATAACATTAGTACGGGACCAATATGTCCCATTGCTATCTATAGGACGGCACATATAAATGCTACATAGTTATCCCGATGGCCGTCGAAGAGTTAATATAAATATTTCCTCCATATTTTCCAAAACATTGCTGATATTACCTCCATTTTTTCTCAGAAGACGTAAACGATTGTTAACCTATAACACGTAAGTACCAATTGGACACAAAGATAACATTAGTACGGGACCAATATGTCCCATTGCTACCTATGGGACGGCACATATAAATGCTACATAGTTATCCCGATGGCCGTCGAAGAGTTAATATAACTATTTCCTTTATATTTTTCAAAATAATGCTGATATTACATCCATTTTTTTAGAAGACGTAAACGATTGTTAACCTGTAACACGTAAGTACCAATGGGACACAAAGATAACATTTTTACGGGACCAATGTGTCCCATTGCTACCTATGGGACGGCACATATAAATGCTACATAGTTATCCCGATGGCCGTCGAAGAGTTAATATAACTATTTACTCCATATTTTCCAAAAAAAGGCTGATATTACCTCCATTTTTTCTCAGAAGACGTAAACAAATGTTAACCTATAACACGTAAGTACCAATGGGACACAAAGACAACATTAGTACGGGACCAATATGTCCCATTGCAACCTATGGGACGGCATATATAAATGCTACATAGTTACCCGATGGCCGTCGAAGAGTTAATATAACTATTTCCTTCATATTTTCCAAAATAATGCTGATATTACCACCATTTTTTCTCAGAAGACGTAAACGATTGATAACCTGTAATACGTAAGTACCAATGGGACCAAAAGATAACAATAGTATGGGAGCAATATGTTCCATTGCTACCTATGGGACGGCTCATATAAATACAACATAGTTATCCCGATGGCCGTCGAAGAGTTAATATAACTATTTCCTCCATATTTGACAAAATAATGCTGATATTACCTCCACTTTTTCTCAGAAGACGTAAACGATTGTTAACCTATAATACATAAGTACCAATAGGACACAAAGATAACATTATTACGGGACAAATATGTCCCATTGCTATCTATAGGACGGCACATATAAATGCTACATAGTTATCCTGATGGCCGTCGAAAAGTTAATATAATTATTTCCTCCATATTTTCCAAAATAATGCTGATATTACCTCCATTTTTTCTCAGAAGACGTAAACGATTGTTAACCTGTAACACGTAAGTACCAATGGGACACAAAGATAACATTAGTACGGGACCAATATGTCCCATTGCTACCTATGTGACGGCACATATAAATGCTACATAGTTATCCCGATGGCCGTCGAAGAGAGTATATAACTATTTCCTTCATATTTTTCAAAATAATGCTGATATTACCTCCATTTTTTCTCAGAAGACGTAAACGATTGTTAACCTGTAACACGTAAGTACCAATGGGACACAAAGATAACATTAGTACGGGACCAATATGTCCCATTGCTACCTATGGGACAGCATATATAAATACAACATAGTTATCCCGATGGCCGTCGAAGAGTTAATATAACTATTTCCTCCATATTTTCCAAAAAAATGGTGATATTACCTCCATTTTTTCTCAGAAGACGTAAACAAATGTAAACCTATAACACGTAAGTACCAATGGGACACAAAGATAACATTAGAACGGGACCAATATGTCCCATTGCTACCTATGGGACGGCACATATAAATGCTACATAGTTATCCCGATGGCCGTCGAAGAGTTAATATAACTATTTCCTTCATATTTTCCAAAATAATGCTGATATTACCACCATTTTTTCTCAGAAGACGTAAACGATTGATAACCTGTAATACGTAAGTACCAATGGGACCAAAAGATAACAATAGTATGGGAGTAATAGGTTCCATTGCTACCTATGGGACGGCTCATATAAATACAACATAGTTATCCCGATGGCCGTCGAAGAGTTAATATAACTATTTCCTCCATATTTGACAAAATAATGCTGATATTACCTCCATTTGTTCTCAGAAGACGTAAACGATTGTTAACCTGTAACACGTAAGTACCAATGGGACACAAAGATAACATTAGTACGGGACCAATATGTCCAATTGCTACCTCTGGGACGGCACATAAAAATGCTACATAGTTATCCCGATGGCCGTCGAAGAGTTAATATAACTATTTCCTCCATATTTTTCAAAAAAATGCTGATATTACCTCCATTTTTTCTCAGAAGTCGTAAACGATTGTTAACCTGTAACACGTAAGTACCAATGGGATACAAAAATAATCAAAATGGGACCAATATGTCCTATTGCTACCTATGGAACGGCATATATAAATACAACATAGTTATCCCGATGGCCGTCGAAGAGTTAATATAACTATTTTCTCCATATTTTCCTAAAGAATGCTGATATTACCTCCATTTTTTCTCAGAAGACGTAAACGATTGTTACCTGTAACACGTAAGTACCAATGGGACACAAGGATAACATTAGTACGGGACCAATATGTCCCATTGCTACCTATGGGACGGCACATATAAATACAACATAGTTATCCCGATGGCCGTCGAAGAGTTAATATAACTATTTCCTCAAAATTTTCCAAAATAATGCTGATATTAACACCATTTTTTCTCAGAAGACGTAAAAGATTGTTAACCTGTAAAACGTAAGTACCAATAAGACACAAAGATAACATTAGTACGGGACCAATATGTCCCATTGCTACCTATGGGATGGCATATATAAATGCTACATAGTTATCCCGATGGCCGTCGAAGAGTTAATATAACTATTTCCTCCATATTTTCCAAAATAATGCTGATATTACCTCCATTTTTTCTCAGAAGACGTAAACGATTGTTAACCTGGAACACGTACGTACCAATGGGACACAAAGATAACATAAGTACGGGACCAATATGTCCCATTGCTACCTATGGGACGGTATATATAAATACAACATAGTTATCCCGATGGCCGTCGAACAGTTAATATAACTATTTCCTCCATATTTTCCAAAATAATGCTGATATTACCTCCAATTTTTCTCAGAAGACGTAAACGATTGTTAACCAATAACACGTAAGTACCAATGGGACACAAAGATAACATAATTACGGGACCAAGATGTCCCATTGCTACCTATGGGACGGCACATATAAATAATACATAGTTATCCCGATGGCCGTCGAAGAGTTAATATAAATATTTCCTCCATATTTTCCAAAACATTGCTGATATTACCTCCATTTTTTCTCAGAAGACGTAAACGATTGTTAACCTATAACACGTAAGTACCAATGGGACACAAAGATAACATTAGTACGGGACCAATATGTCCCATTGCTACCTATTGGACGGCACATATAAATGCTACATAGTTATCCCGATCGCCGTCGATGAGTTAATATAACTATTTCCTCCATATTTTCCAAAATAATGCTGATATTACCTCCATTTTTTCTCAGAAGACGTAAACAAATGTTAACGTATAACACGTAAGTACCGATTGGCACAAAGATAACATTAGTACGGGACCAATATGTCCCATTGCTACCTATAGGACGGCACATATAAATGCTACATAGTTATCCCGATGGCCGTCGAAGAGTTAATATAACTATTTCCTTCATATTTTCCAAAATAATGCTGATATTACCACCATTTTTTCTCATAAGACGTAAACGATTGATAACCTGTAATACGTAAGTACCAATGGGACCAAAAGATAACAATAGTATGGGAGCAATATGTTCAATTGCTACCTATGGGACGGCTCATATAAATACAACATAGTTATCCCGATGGCCGTCGAAGAGTTAATATAACTATTTCCTCCATATTTGAAAAAATAATGCTGATATTACCTCCATTTTTTCTCAGAAGACATAACCAATATTAACCTGTAACACGTAAGTACCAATGGGACACAAAGATAACATTAGTACGGGACCAATATGTCCCATTGCTACCTATGGGACGGCACATATAAATGCTACATAGTTATCCTGATGGCCGTCGAAGAGTTAATATAACTATTTCCTCCATATTCTCCAAAAAAATGCTGATATTACCTCCATTTACTCTCAGAAGACGTAAACGATTGTTAACCTGTAACACGTAAGTACCAATGGGATACAAAGATAACATTAGTACGGGACCAATATGTCCCATTGCTACCTATTGGTCGGCACATATAAATGCTACATAGTTATCCCGATCGCCGTCGAAGAGTTAATATAACTATTTCCTCCATATTTTCCAAAATAATGCTGATATTACCTCCATTTTTTCTCAGAAGACGTAAACGATTGTTAACCTGTAACACGTAAGTACCAATAGGACACAAAGATAACATTAGTACGGGACCAATATGTCCCATTGCTACCTATGGGACGGCATATATAAATACAACATAGTTATCCCGATGGCCGTCGAAGAGTTAATATAACTATTTCCTTCATATTTTTCAAAATAATGCTGATATTACCTCCATTTTTTCTCAGAAGACGTAAACGATTGTTAACCTGTAACACGTAAGTACCAATGGGACACAAAGATAACATTAGTACGGGACCAATGTGTCCCTTTGCTACCTATGGGACGGCACATATAAATACAACATAGTTATCCCGATGGCCGTCGAAGAGTTAATAAAACTATTTCCTCCATATTTTCCAAAAAAATGGTGATATTACCTCCATTTTTTCTCAGAAGACGTAAACAAATGTTAACCTATAACACGTAAGTACCAATGGGACACAAAGATAACATTAGAACGGGACCAATATGTCCCATTGCTACCTATGGGACGGCACATATAAATGCTACATAGTTCTCCCGATGGCCGTTGAAGAGTTAATATAACTATTTCCTTCATATTTTCCAAAATAATGCTGATATTACCACCATTTTTTCTCAGAAGACGTAAACGATTGATAACCTGTAATACGTTAGTACCAATGGGACCAAAAGATAACAATAGTATGGGAGCAATATGTTCCATTGCTACCTATGGGACGGCTCATATAAATAAAACATAGTTATCCCGATGGCCGTCGAAGAGTTAATATAACTATTTCCTCCATATTTGACAAAATAATGCAGATATTACCTCCATTTTTTCTCAGAAGACGTAAACGATTGTTAACCTGTAACACGTAAGTACCAATGGGACACAAAGATAACATTAGTACGGGACCAATATGTCCCATTGCTACCTATGGGACGGCACATATAAATGCTACATAGTTATCCCGATGGCCGTCGACGAGTTAATATAACTATTTCCTCCATATTTTCCAAAATAATGCTGATATTACCTCCATTTTTTCTCAGAAGACGTAAACGATTGTTAACCTGTAACACGTACGTACCAATGGGACACAAAGATAACAGAAGTACGGGACCAATATGTCCCATTGCTACCTATGGGACGGCACATATAAATACAACATAGTTATCCCGATGTCCGTCGAACAGTTAATATAACTATTTCCTCCATATTTTCCAAAATAATGCTGATATTACCTCCATTTTTTCTCAGAAGACGTAAACGATTGTTTACCTATAACACGTAAGTAACAATGGGACACAAAGATAACATAATTACGGGACCAAGGTGTCCCATTGCTACCTTTGGGACGGCACATATAAATAATACATAGTTATCCCGATGGCCGTCGAAGAGTTAATATAAATATTTCCTCCATATTTTCCAAAACATTGCTGATATTACCTCCATTTTTTCTCAGAAGACGTAAACGATTGTTAACCTATAACACGTAAGTACCAATGGGACACAAAGATAACATTAGTACGGGACCAATATGTCCCATTGCTACCTATGGGACGGCACATATAAATGCTACATAGTTATCCCGATGGCCGTCGAAGAGTTAATAAAACTATTTCCTTCATATTTTTCAAAATAATGCTGATATTACATCCATTTTTTCTCAGAAGACGTAAACGATTGTTAACCTGTAACACGTAGGTACCAATGGGACACAAAGATAACATTATTACGGGACCAATGTGTCCCATTGCTACCTATTGGACGGCACATATAAATGCTACATAGTTATCCCGATGGCCGTCGAAGAGTTAATATAACTATTTACTCCATATTTTCCAAAAAAATGCTGATATTACCTCCATTTTTTCTCAGAAGACGTAAACAAATGTTAACCTATAGCACGTAAGTACCAATGGGACACAAAGATAACATTAGTACGGGACCAATATGTCCCATTGCTACCTATGGGACGGCACATATAAATGCTACATAGTTACCCGATGGCCGTCGAAGAGTTAAAATAACTATTTCCTTCATATTTTCCAAAATAATGCTGATATTACCACCATTTTTTCTCAGAAGACGTAAACGATTGATAACCTGTAATCCGTAAGTACCAATGGGACCAAAAGATAACAATAGTATGGGAGGAATATGTTCCATTGCTACTTATGGGACGGCTGATATAAATACAACATAGTTATCCCGATGGCCGTCGAAGAGTTAATATAACTATTTCCTCCATATTTGAAAAAATAATGCTGATATTACCTCCACTTTTTCTCAGAAGACATAAACGATTGTTAACCTGTAACACGTAAGTACCAATGGGACACAAAGATAACATTAGTACGGGACCAATATGTCCAATTGCTACCTCTGGGACGGCACATAAAAATGCTACATAGTTATCCCGAAGGCCGTCGAAGAGTTAATATAACTATTTCCTCCATATTTTCAAAAATAATGCTGATATTACCTCCATTTTTCCTCAGAAGACGTAAACGATTGTTAACCTGTAACACGTAAGTACCAATGAGACAAAAAGATAACATAAGTACGAGACCAATATGTCCCATTGCTACCTATGGGACGGCACATATAAATGCTACATAGTTACCCGATGGCCGTCGAAGAGTTAAAATAACTATTTCCTTCATATTTTCCAAAATAATGCTGATATTACCACTATTTTTTCCCAGAAGACGTAAACGATTGATAACCTGTAATCCGTAAGTACCAATGGGACCAAAAGATAACAATAGTATGGGAGGAATATGTTCCATTGCTACCTATGGGACGGCTCATATAAATACAACATAGTTATCCCGATGGCCGTCGAAGAGTTAATATAACTATTTCCTTCATATTTGACAAAATAATGCTGATATTACCTCCACTTTTTCTCAGAAGACATAAACGATTGTTAACCTGTAACACGTAAGTACCAATGGGACACAAAGATAACATTAGTACGGGACCAATATGTCCAATTGCTACCTCTGGGACGGCACATAAAAATGCTACATAGTTATCCCGATGGCCGTCGAAGAGTTAATATAACTATTTCCTCCATATTTTCAAAAATAATGCTGATATTACCTCCATTTTTCCTCAGAAGACGTAAACGATTGTTAACCTGTAACACGTAAGTACCAATGAGACAAAAAGATAACATAAGTACGGGACCAATATGTCCCATTGCTACCTATTGGACGGCACATATAAATGCTACATAGTTATCCTGATGGCCGTCGAAGAGTTAATATAACTATTTCCTCCATATTCTCCAAAAAATGCTGATATTACCTCCATTTACTCTCAGAAGACGTAAACGATTGTTAACCTATAATATGTAAGTACCAATATGACACAAAGATAACATTAGTACGGGACCAATATGTCCCATTGCTAACTATTGGACGGCACATATAAATGCTACATAGTTATCCCGATGGCCGTCGAAGAGTTAATATAACTATTTCCTCCATATTTTCCAAAATAATGCTGATATTACCTCCATTTTTTCTCAGAAGACGTAAACGATTGTTAACTTGTTACACGTAAGTACCAATGGGACACAAAGATAACATTATTACGGGACCAATATGTCCCATTGCTATCTATAGGACGGCACATATAAATGCTACATAGTTATCCCGATGGCCGTCGATGAGTTAATATAACTATTTCCTCCATCTTTTCCAAAATAATGCTGATATTACCTCCATTTTTTCTCAGAAGACGTAAACGATTGTTAACCTGTAACACGTAGGTACCAATGGGACACAAAGATTACATTAGTACGGGACCAATATGTCACGTTGCTACCTATGTGACGGCACATTTAAATGCTACATAGTTATCCCGATGGCCGTCGAAGAGTTAATATAACTATTTTCTTCATATTTTTCAACATAATGCTGATATTACCTCCATTTTTTCTCAGAAGACGTAAACGATTGTTAACCTGTAACACGTAAGTACCAATAGGACACAAAGATAACATTAGTACGGGACCAATATGTCCCATTGCTACCTATGGGACGGCATATATAAATACAACATAGTTATCCCGATGGCCGTCGAAGAGTTAATATAACTATTTCTTCCATATTTTCCAAAAAAATGGTGATATTACCTCCATTTTTTCTCAGAAGACGTAAACAAATGTTTACCTATAACACGTAAGTACCAATGGGACACAAAGATAACATTAGAACGGGACCAATATGTCCCATTGCTACCTATGGGACGGCACATATAAATGCTACATAGTTATCCCGATGGCTTTGAAGAGTTAATATAACTATTTCCTTCATATTTTCCAAAATAATGCTGATATTACCACCATTTTTCTCAGAAGACGTAAACGATTGATAACCTGTAATACGTAAGTACCAATGGGACCAAAAGATAACAATAGTATGGGAGCAATATGTTCCATTGCTACCTATGGGACGGCTCATAGAAATACAACATAGTTATCCCTATGGCCGTCGAAGAGTTAATATAACTATTTCCTCCATATTTGACAAAATAATGCTGATATTACCTCCATTTGTTCTCAGAAGACGTAAACGATTGTTAACCTGTAACACGTAAGTACCAATGGGACACAAAGATATTATTAGTACGGGACCAATATGTCCAATTGCTACCTCTGGGACGGCACATAAAAATGCTACATAGTTATCCCGATGGCCGTCGAAAAGTTAATATAACTATTTCCTCTATATTTTCCAAAATAATGCTGATATTACCTCCATTTTTTCTCAGAAGACGTAAACGATTGTTAACCTGTAACACGTAAGTACCAATGAGACACAAAGATAACATAAGTACGGGACCAATATGTCCCATTGATACCTATGGGACGGCACATATAAATGCTACATAGTTATCCCGATGGCCGTCGAAAAGTTAATATAACTATTTCCTCCATATTTTCCAAAATAATGCTGATATTACCTCCATTTTTCTCAGAAGACGTAAACGATTGTTAACCTGTAACACGTAAGTACCAATGGGACACAAAGATAACATTAGTACGGGACCAAATGTCCCATTGCTACCTATGGGACGGCACAAATAAATACAACATAGTTATCCCGATGGACGTCGAAGGGTTAATATAATTATTTCCTCCATATTTTCCAAAAAAATGCTGATATTACCTCCTTTTTTTCTCAGAAGACGTAAACGATTGTTAACTTGTAACACGTAAGTACCAATGGGACACAAAAATAACATTAGTACGGGACCAATATGTCCCATTGCTACCTATGGGACGGCACATATAAATAAAACATAGTTATCCCGATGGCCGTCGAAGAGTTAATATAACTATTTCCTCCATATTTTCCAAAAAAATGCTGATATTACCTCCTTTTTTTCTAAGAAGACGTAAACGATTGTTAACCTGTAACACGTAAGTACCAATGGGACACAAAGAAAACATAAGTACGGGACCAATATGTCCCATTGCTACCTATGGGACGGCACATATAAATGCTACATAGTTATCCCGATGGCCGTCGAAGAGTTAATATAACTATTTCCTTCATATTTTCCAAAATAATGCTGATATTACCACCATTTTTTCTCAGAAGACGTAAACGATTGATAACCTGTAATACGTAAGTACCAATGGGACCAAAAGATAACAATAGTATGGGAGGAATATGTTCCATTGCTACCTATGGGACGGCTCATACAAATACAACATAGTTATCCCGATGGCCGTCGAAGAGTTAATATAACTATTTCCTCCATATTTGACAAAATAATGCTGATCTTACCTCCACTTTTTCTCAGAAGACATAAACGATTGTTAACATGTAACACGTAAGTACCAATGGGACACAAAGATAACATTAGTGCGGGACCAATATGTCCAATTGCTACCTCTGGGACGGCACATAAAAATGCTACATAGTTATCCCGATGGCCGTCGAAGAGTTAATATAACTATTTCCTCCATATTTTTCAAAATAATGCTGATATTACCTCCATTTTTCCTCAGAAGACGTAAACGATTGTTAACCTGTAACACGTAAGTACCAATGAGACACAAAGATAACATAAGTACGGGACCAATATGTCCCATTGCTACCTATTGGACGGCACATATAAATGCTACATAGTTATCCTGATGGCCGTCGAAGAGTTAATATAACTATTTCCTCTATATTCTCCAAAAAAATGCTGATATTACCTCCATTTATTCTCAGAAGACGTAAACGATTGTTAACCTATAATACGTAAGTACCAATGGGACACAAAGATAACATTAGTACGGGACCAATATGTCCCACTGCTAACTATTGGACGGCACATATAAATGCTACATAGTTATCCCGATGGCCGTCGAAGAGTTAATATAACTATTTCCTCCATATTTTCCAAAATAATGCTGATATTACCTCCATTTTTTCTCAGAAGACGTAAACGATTGTTAACCTGTAACACGTAAGTACCAATGGGACACAATGATAACATTATTACGAGACCAATATGTCCCATTGCTATCTATAGGACGGCACATATAAATGCTACATAGTTATCCCGATGGCCGTCGATGAGTTAATATAACTATTTCCTCCATATTTTCCAAAATAATGCTGATATTACCTCCATTTTTTCTCAGAAGACGTAAACGATTGTTAACCTGTAACACGTAAGTACCAATGGGACACAAAGATAACATTAGTACGGGACCAATATGTCCCATTGCTACCTATGGGACGGCACATATAAATGCTACATAGTTATCCCGATGGCCGTCGAAGAGTTAATAAAACTATTTCCTTCATATTTTTCAAAATAATGCTGATATTACCTCCATTTTTTCTCAGAAGACGTAAACGATTGTTAACTTGTAACACGTAAGTACCAATAGGACACAAAGATAACATTAGTACGGGACCAATATGTCCCATTGCTACCTATGGGACGGCATATATAAATACAACATAGTTATCCCGATGGCCGTCGAAGAGTTAATATAACTATTTCCTCCATATTTTCCAAAAAAATGGTGATATTACCTCCATTTTTTCTCAGAAGACGTAAACAAATATTAACCTATAACACGTAAGTACCAATGGGACACAAAGATAACATTAGAACGGGACCAATATGTCCCATTGCTACCTATGGGACGGCACATATAAATGCTACATAGTTATCCCGATGGCCGTCGAAGAGTAATTATAACTATTTCCTTCATATTTTCCAAAATAATGCTGATATTACCACCATTTTTTCTCAGAAGACGTAAACGATTGATAACCTGTAATACGTAAGTACCAATGGGACCAAAAGATAACAATAGTATGGGAGCAATATGTTCCATTGCTACCTATGGGACGGCTCATATAAATACAACATAGTTATCCCGATGGCCGTCGAAGAGTTAATATAACTATTTCCTCCATATTTGACAAAATAATGCTGATATTACCTCCATTTTTTCTCAGAAGACGTAAACGATTGTTAACCTGTAACACGTAAGTACCAATGAGACACAAAGATAACATAAGTACGGGACCAATATGTCCCATTGATACCTATGGGACGGCACATATAAATGCTACATAGTTATCCTGATGGCCGTGTAAGAGTTAATATAACTATTTCCTCCATATTCTCCAAAAAAATGCTGATATTACCTCCATTTTTTCTCAGAAGACGCAAACGATTGTTAACCTCTAACACGTAGGTACCAATGGGACACAAAGATAACATTAGTACGGGACCAATATGTGCCATTGATACCTATGGGACGGCACATATAAATGCTACATAGTTATCCCGATGGCCGTCGAAAAGTTAATATAACTATTTCCTCCATATTTTCCAAAATAATGCTGATATTACCTCCATTTTTTCTCAGGCGACGTAAACGATTGTTAACCTGTAACACGTAAGTACCAATGGGACACAAAGATAACATTAGTACGGGACGAAATGTCCCATTGCTACCTATCGGACGGCACATATAAATACAACATAGTTATCCCGATGGACGTCGAAGGGTTAATATAACTATTTCCTCCATATTTTCCAAAAAAATGCTGATATTACCTCCTTTTTTTCTCAGAAGACGTAAACGATTGTTAACTTGTAACACGTAAGTACCAATGGGACACAAAAATAACATTAGTACGGGACCAATATGTCCCATTGCTACCTATGGGACGGCACATATAAATACAACATAGTTATCCCGATGGCCGTCGAAGAGTTAATATAACTATTTCCTCCATATTTTCCAAAAAAATGCTGATATTACCTCCTTTTTTTCTCTGAAGACGTAAACGATTGTTAACCTGTAACACATAAGTACCAATGGGACAGAAAGATAACATAAGTACGGGACCAATATGTCCCATTGCTACCTATGGGATGGCACATATAAATGCTACATAGTTATCCCGATGGCCGTCGAAGAGTTAATATAACTATTTCCTTCATATTTTCCAAAATAATGCTGATATTACCACCATTTTTTCTCAGAAGACGTAAACGATTGATAACCTTTAATACGTTAGTACCAATGGGACCAAAAGATAACAATAGTATGGGAGCAATATGTTCCATTGCTACCTATGGGACGGCTCATATAAACACAACTTAGTTATCCCGATGGCCGTCGAAGGGTTAATATAAATATTTCCTCCATATTTTCCAAAACATTGCTGATATTACCTCCATTTTTTCTCAGAAGTCGTAAACGATTGTTAACCTATAACACGTAAGTACCAATGGGACACAAAGATAACATTAGTACGGGACCAATATGTCCCATTGCTACCTATGGGACGGCACATATAAATGCTACATAGTTATCCCGATGGCCGTCGAAGAGTTAATATAACTATTTCCTCCATATTTTCCAAAATAATGCTGATATTACCTCCATTTTTTCTCACAAGACGTAAACGATTGTTAACCTGGAACACGTACGTACCAATGGGACACAAAGATAACATAAGTACGGGACCAATATGTCCCATTCCTACCTATGGGACGGTATATTTAAATACAACATAGTTATCCCGATGGCCGTCGAACAGTTAATATAACTATTTCATCCATATTTTCCAACATAATGCTGATATTACCTCCATTTTTTCTCAGAAGACGTAAACGATTGTTAACCTATAACACGTAAGTACCAATGGGACACAAAGATTACATAATTACGGGACCAAGATGTCCCATTGCTACCTATGGGACGGCACATATAAATAATACATAGTTATCCCGATGGCCGTCGAAGAGTTAATATAAATATTTCCTCCATATTTTCCAAAACATTGCTGATATTACCTCCATTTTTTCTCAGAAGACGTAAACGATTGTTAACCTATAACACGTAAGTACCAATGGGACACAAAGATAACATTAGTACGGGACCAATATGTCCCATTGCTACCTATTGGACGGCACATATAAATGCTACATAGTTATCCCGATCGCCGTCGATGAGTTAATATAACTATTTCCTCCATATTTTCCAAAATAATGCTGATATTACCTCCATTTTTTCTCAGAAGACGTAAACTAATGTTAACGTATAACACGTAAGTACCGATTGGCACAAAGATAACATTAGTACGTGACCAATATGTCCCATTGCTACCTATAGGACGGCACATATAAATGCTACATAGTTTTCCCGATGGCCGTCGAAGAGTTAATATAACTATTTCCTTCATATTTTCCAAAATAATGCTGATATTACCACCATTCTTTCTCAGAAGACGTAAACGATTGATAACCTGTAATACGTAAGTACCAATGGGACCAAAAGATAACAATAGTATGGGAGCAATATGTTCCATTGCTACCTATGGGACGGCTCATATAAATACAACATAGTTATCCCGAAGGCCGTCGAAGAGTTAATATAACTATTTCCTCCATATTTGAAAAAATAATGCTGATATTACCTCCATTTTTTCTCAGAAGACATAACCAATATTAACCTGTAACACGTAAGTACCAATGGGACACAAAGATAACATTAGTACGGGACCAATATGTCCCATTGCTACCTATGGGACGGCACATATAAATGCTACATAGTTATCCTGATGGCCGTCGAAGAGTTAATATAACTATTTCTTCCATATTCTCCAAAAAAATGCTGATATTACCTCCATTTACTCTCAGAAGACGTAAACGATTGTTAACCTGTAACACGTAAGTACCAATGGGATACAAAGATAACATTAGTACGGGACCAATATGTCCCATTGCTACCTATTGGTCGGCACATATAAATGCTACATAGTTATCCCGATCGCCGTCGAAGAGTTAATATAACTATTTCCTCCATATTTTCCAAAATAATGCTGATATTACCTCCATTTTTTCTCAGAAGACGTAAACGATTGTTAACCTGTAACACGTAAGTACCAATAGGACACAAAGATAACATTAGTACGGGACCAATATGTCCCATTGCTACCTATGGGACGGCATATATAAATACAACATAGTTATCCCGATGGCCGTCGAAGAGTTAATATAACTATTTCCTTCATATTTTTCAAAATAATGCTGATATTACCTCCATTTTTTCTCAGAAGACGTAAACGATTGTTAACCTGTAACACGTAAGTACCAATGGGACACAAAGATAACATTAGTACGGGACCAATGTGTCCCATTGCTACCTATGGGACGGCACATATAAATACAACATAGTTATCCCGATGGCCGTCGAAGAGTTAATAAAACTATTTCCTCCATATTTTCCAAAAAAATGGTGATATTACCTCCATTTTTTCTCAGAAGACGTAAACAAATGTCAACCTATAACTTGTAAGTACCAATGGGACACAAAGATAACATTATAACGGGACCAATATGTCCCATTGCTACCTATGGGACGGCACATATAAATGCTACATAGTTCTCCCGATGGCCGTTGAAGAGTTAATATAACTATTTCCTTCATATTTTCCAAAATAATGCTGATATTACCACCATTTTTTCTCAGAAGACGTAAACGATTGATAACCTGTAATACGTTAGTACCAATGGGACCAAAAGATAACAATAGTATGGGAGCAATATGTTCCATTGCTACCTATGGGACGGCTCATATAAATAAAACATAGTTATCTCGATGGCCGTCGAAGAGTTAATATAACTATTTCCTCCATATTTGACAAAATAATGCTGATATTACCTCCATTTTTTCTCAGAAGACGTAAACGATTGTTAACCTGTAACACGTAAGTACCAATGGGACACAAAGATAACATTAGTACGGGACCAATGTGTCCCATTGCTACCTATGGGACGGCACATATAAATACAACATAGTTATCCCGATGGCCGTCGAAGAGTTAATAAAACTATTTCCTCCATATTTTCCAAAAAAATGGTGATATTACCTCCATTTTTTCTCAGAAGACGTAAACAAATGTTAACCTATAACACGTAAGTACCAATGGGAACAAAGATAACATTAGAACGGGACCAATATGTCCCATTGCTACCTATGGGACGGCACATATAAATGCTACATAGTTCTCCCGATGGCCGTTGAAGAGTTAATATAACTATTTCCTTCATATTTTCCAAAATAATGCTGATATTACCACCATTTTTTCTCAGAAGACGTAAACGATTGATAACCTGTAATACGTTAGTACCAATGGGACCAAAAGATAACAATAGTATGGGAGCAATATGTTCCATTGCTACCTAAGGGACGGCTCATATAAATAAAACATAGTTATCCCGATGGCCGTCGAAGAGTTAATATAACTATTTCCTCCATATTTGACAAAATAATGCAGATATTACCTCCATTTTATCTCAGAAGACGTAAACGATTGTTAACCTGTAACACGTAAGTACCAATGGGACACAAAGATAACATTAGTACGGGACCAATATGTCCCATTGCTACCTATGGGACGGCACATATAAATGCTACATAGTTATCCCGATGGCCGTCGAACAGTTAATATAACTATTTCCTCCATATTTTCCAAAATAATGCTGATATTACCTCCATTTTTTCTCAGAAGACGTAAACGATTGTTAACCTGTAACACGTACGTACCAATGGGACACAAAGATAACAGAAGTACGGGACCAATATGTCCCATTGCTACCTATGGGACGGCACATATAAATACAACATAGTTATCCCGATGGCCGTCGAACAGTTAATATAACTATTTCCTCCATATTTTCCAAAATAATGCTGATATTACCTCCATTTTTTCTCAGAAGACGTAAACGATTGTTTACCTATAACACGTAAGTAACAATGGGACACAAAGATAACATAATTACGGGACCAAGGTGTCCCATTGCTACCTTTGGG
The DNA here is from genome assembly GCA_963573305.1 of Pyrrhosoma nymphula. Taxonomy (NCBI): domain Eukaryota; kingdom Metazoa; phylum Arthropoda; class Insecta; order Odonata; family Coenagrionidae; genus Pyrrhosoma; species Pyrrhosoma nymphula. The sequence goes on from CAUYRF010000001.1 coordinate 888,448, forward strand.
ACGGCACATATAAATAATACATAGTTATCCCGATGGCCGTCGAAGAGTTAATATAAATATTTCCTCCATATTTTCCAAAACATTGCTGATATTACCTCCATTTTTTCTCAGAAGACGTAAACGATTGTTAACCTATAACACGTAAGTACCAATGGGACACAAAGATAACATTAGTACGGGACCAATATGTCCCATTGCTACCTATGGGACGGCACATATAAATGCTACATAGTTATCCCGATGGCCGTCGAAGAGTTAATAAAACTATTTCCTTCATATTTTTCAAAATAATGCTGATATTACATCCATTTTTTCTCAGAAGACGTAAACGATTGTTAACCTGTAACACGTAGGTACCAATGGGACACAAAGATAACATTATTACGGGACCAATGTGTCCCATGGCTACCTATGGGACGGCACATATAAATGCTACATAGTTATCCCGATGGCCGTCGAAGAGTTAATATAACTATTTACTCCATATTTTCCAAAAAAATGCTGATATTACCTCCATTTTTTCTCAGAAGACGTAAACAAATGTTAACCTATAGCACGTAAGTACCAATGGGACACAAAGATAACATTAGTACGGGACCAATATGTCCCATTGCTACCTATGGGACGGCACATATAAATGCTACATAGTTACCCGATGGCCGTCGAAGAGTTAAAATAACTATTTCCTTCATATTTTCCAAAATAATGCTGATATTACCACCATTTTTTCTCAGAAGACGTAAACGATTGATAACCTGTAATCCGTAAGTACCAATGGGACCAAAAGATAACAATAGTATGGGAGGAATATGTTCCATTGCTACTTATGGGACGGCTGATATAAATACAACATAGTTATCCCGATGGCCGTCGTAGAGTTAATATAACTATTTCCTCCATATTTGAAAAAATAATGCTGATATTACCTCCACTTTTTCTCAGAAGACATAAACGATTGTTAACCTGTAACACGTAAGTACCAATGGGACACAAAGATAACATTAGTACGGGACCAATATGTCCAATTGCTACCTCTGGGACGGCACATAAAAATGCTACATAGTTATCCCGAAGGCCGTCGAAGAGTTAATATAACTATTTCCTCCATATTTTCAAAAATAATGCTGATATTACCTCCATTTTTCCTCAGAAGACGTAAACGATTGTTAACCTGTAACACGTAAGTACCAATGAGACAAAAAGATAACATAAGTACGGGACCAATATGTCCCATTGCTACCTATGGGACGGCACATATAAATGCTACATAGTTACCCGATGGCCGTCGAAGAGTTAAAATAACTATTTCCTTCATATTTACCAAAATAATGCTGATATTACCACTATTTTTTCTCAGAAGACGTAAACGATTGATAACCTGTAATCCGTAAGTACCAATGGGACCAAAAGATAACAATAGTATGGGAGGAATATGTTCCATTGCTACCTATGGGACGGCTCATATAAATACAACATAGTTATCCCGATGGCCGTCGAAGAGTTAATATAACTATTTCCTCCATATTTGACAAAATAATGCTGATATTACCTCCACTTTTTCTCAGAAGACATAAACGATTGTTAACCTGTAACACGTAAGTACCAATGGGACACAAAGATAACATTAGTACGGGACCAATATGTCCAATTGCTACCTCTGGGACGGCACATAAAAATGCTACATAGTTATCCCGATGGCCGTCGAAGAGTTAATATAACTATTTCCTCCATATTTTCAAAAATAATGCTGATATTACCTCCATTTTTCCTCAGAAGACGTAAACGATTGTTAACCTGTAACACGTAAGTACCAATGAGACAAAAAGATAACATAAGTACGGGACCAATATGTCCCATTGCTACCTATTGGACGGCACATATAAATGCTACATAGTTATCCTGATGGCCGTCGAAGAGTTAATATAACTATTTCCTCCATATTCACCAAAAAATGCTGATATTACCTCCATTTACTCTCAGAAGACGTAAACGATTGTTAACCTATAATATGTAAGTACCAATATGACACAAAGATAACATTAGTACGGGACCAATATGTCCCATTGCTAACTATTGGACGGCACATATAAATGCTACATAGTTATCCCGATGGCCGTCGAAGAGTTAATATAACTATTTCCTCCATATTTTCCAAAATAATGCTGATATTACCTCCATTTTTTCTCAGAAGACGTAAACGATTGTTAACCTGTTACACGTAAGTACCAATGGGACACAAAGATAACATTATTACGGGACCAATATGTCCCATTGCTATCTATAGGACGGCACATATAAATGCTACATAGTTATCCCGATGGCCGTCGATGAGTTAATATAACTATTTCCTCCATCTTTTCCAAAATAATGCTAATATTACCTCCATTTTTTCTCAGAAGACGTAAACGATTGTTAACCTGTAACACGTAGGTACCAATGGGACACAAAGATTACATTAGTACGGGACCAATATGTCACATTGCTACCTATGTGACGGCACATTTAAATGCTACATAGTTATCCCGATGGCCGTCGAAGAGTTAATATAACTATTTTCTTCATATTTTTCAACATAATGCTGATATTACCTCCATTTTTTCTCAGAAGACGTAAACGATTGTTAACCTGTAACACGTAAGTACCAATAGGACACAAAGATAACATTAGTACGGGACCAATATGTCCCATTGCTACCTATGGGACGGCATATATAAATACAACATAGTTATCCCGATGGCCGTCGAAGAGTTAATATAACTATTTCTTCCATATTTTCCAAAAAAATGGTGATATTACCTCCATTTTTTCTCAGAAGACGTAAACAAATGTTTACCTATAACACGTAAGTACCAATGGGACACAAAGATAACATTAGAACGGGACCAATATGTCCCATTGCTACCTATGGGACGGCACATATAAATGCTACATAGTTATCCCGATGGCTTTGAAGAGTTAATATAACTATTTCCTTCATATTTTCCAAAATAATGCTGATATTACCACCATTTTTCTCAGAAGACGTAAACGATTGATAACCTGTAATACGTAAGTACCAATGGGACCAAAAGATAACAATAGTATGGGAGCAATATGTTCCATTGCTACCTATGGGACGGCTCATAGAAATACAACATAGTTATCCCTATGGCCGTCGAAGAGTTAATATAACTATTTCCTCCATATTTGACAAAATAATGCTGATATTACCTCCATTTGTTCTCAGAAGACGTAAACGATTGTTAACCTGTAACACGTAAGTACCAATGGGACACAAAGATAACATTAGTACGGGACCAATATGTCCAATTGCTACCTCTGGGACGGCACATAAAAATGCTACATAGTTATCCCGATGGCCGTCGAAAAGTTAATATAACTATTTCCTCTATATTTTCCAAAATAATGCTGATATTACCTCCATTTTTTCTCAGAAGACGTAAACGATTGTTAACCTGTAACACGTAAGTACCAATGAGACACAAAGATAACATAAGTACGGGACCAATATGTCCCATTGATACCTATGGGACGGCACATATAAATGCTACATAGTTATCCCGATGGCCGTCGAAAAGTTAATATAACTATTTCCTCCATATTTTCCAAAATAATGCTGATATTACCTCCATTTTTCTCAGAAGACGTAAACGATTGTTAACCTGTAACACGTAAGTACCAATGGGACACAAAGATAACATTAGTACGGGACCAAATGTCCCATTGCTACCTATGGGACGGCACAAATAAATACAACATAGTTATCCCGATGGACGTCGAAGGGTTAATATAATTATTTCCTCCATATTTTCCAAAAAAATGCTGATATTACCTCCTTTTTTTCTCAGAAGACGTAAACGATTGTTAACTTGTAACACGTAAGTACCAATGGGACACAAAAATAACATTAGTACGGGACCAATATGTCCCATTGCTACCTATGGAACGGCACATATAAATAAAACATAGTTATCCCGATGGCCGTCGAAGAGTTAATATAACTATTTCCTCCATATTTTCCAAAAAAATGCTGATATTACCTCCTTTTTTTCTAAGAAGACGTAAACGATTGTTAACCTGTAACACGTAAGTACCAATGGGACACAAAGAAAACATAAGTACGGGACCAATATGTCCCATTGCTACCTATGGGACGGCACATATAAATGCTACATAGTTATCCCGATGGCCGTCGAAGAGTTAATATAACTATTTCCTTCATATTTTCCAAAATAATGCTGATATTACCACCATTTTTTCTCAGAAGACGTAAACGATTGATAACCTGTAATACGTAAGTACCAATGGGACCAAAAGATAACAATAGTATGGGAGGAATATGTTCCATTGCTACCTATGGGACGGCTCATACAAATACAACATAGTTATCCCGATGGCCGTCGAAGAGTTAATATAACTATTTCCTCCATATTTGACAAAATAATGCTGATCTTACCTCCACTTTTTCTCAGAAGACATAAACGATTGTTAACATGTAACACGTAAGTACCAATGGGACACAAAGATAACATTAGTGCGGGACCAATATGTCCAATTGCTACCTCTGGGACGGCACATAAAAATGCTACATAGTTATCCCGATGGCCGTCGAAGAGTTAATATAACTATTTCCTCCATATTTTTCAAAATAATGCTGATATTACCTCCATTTTTCCTCAGAAGACGTAAACGATTGTTAACCGGTAACACGTAAGTACCAATGAGACACAAAGATAACATAAGTACGGGACCAATATGTCCCATTGCTACCTATTGGACGGCACATATAAATGCTACATAGTTATCCTGATGGCCGTCGAAGAGTTAATATAACTATTTCCTCCATATTCTCCAAAAAAATGCTGATATTACCTCCATTTATTCTCAGAAGACGTAAACGATTGTTAACCTATAATACGTAAGTACCAATGGGACACAAAGATAACATTAGTACGGGACCAATATGTCCCATTGCTAACTATTGGACGGCACATATAAATGCTACATAGTTATCCCGATGGCCGTCGAAGAGTTAATATAACTATTTCCTCCATATTTTCCAAAATAATGCTGATATTACCTCCATTTTTTCTCAGAAGACGTAAACGACTGTTAACCTGTAACACGTAAGTACCAATAGGACACAAAAATAACATTATTACGGGACCAATATGTCCCATTGCTATCTATAGGACGGCACATATAAATGCTACATAGTTATCCCGATGGCCGTCGATGAGTTAATATAACTATTTCCTCCATATTTTCCAAAATAATGCTGATATTACCTCCATTTTTTCTCAGAAGACGTAAACGATTGTTAACCTGTAACACGTAAGTACCAATGGGACACAAAGATAACATTAGTACGGGACCAATATGTCCCATTGCTACCTATGGGACGGCACATATAAATGCTACATAGTTATCCCGATGGCCGTCGAAGAGTTAATATAACTATTTCCTTCATATTTTTCAAAATAATGCTGATATTACCTCCATTTTTTCTCAGAAGACGTAAACGATTGTTAACCTGTAACACGTAAGTACCAATAGGACACAAAGATAACATTAGTACGGGACCAATATATCCCATTGCTACCTATGGGACGGCATATATAAATACAACATAGTTATCCCGATGGCCGTCGAAGAGTTAATATAACTATTTCCTCCATATTTTCCAAAAAAATGGTGATATTACCACCATTTTTTCTCAGAAGACGTAAACGATTGATAACCTTTTATACGTTAGTACCAATGGGACCAAAAGATAACAATAGTATGGGAGCAATATGTTCCATTGCTACCTATGGGACGGCTCATATAAATACAACATAGTTATCCCGATGGCCGTCGAAGAGTTAATATAACTATTTCCTCCATATTTGACAAAATAATGCTGATATTACCTCCATTTTTTCTCAGAAGACGTAAACGATTGTTAACCTGTAACACGTAAGTACCAATGAGACACAAAGATAACATTAGTACGGGACCAATATGTCCCATTGATACCTATGGGACGGCACATATAAATGCTACATAGTTATCCTGATGGCCGTGTAAGAGTTAATATAACTATTTCCTCCATATTCTCCAAAAAAATGCTGATATTACCTCCATTTTTTCTCAGAAGACGTAAACGATTGTTAACCTGTAACACGTAGGTACCAATGGGACACAAAGATAACATTAGTACGGGACCAATATGTGCCATTGATAGCTATGGGACGGAACATATAAATGCTACATAGTTATCCCGATGGCCGTCGAAAAGTTAATATAACTATTTCCTCCATATTTTCCAAAATAATGCTGATATTACCTCCATTTTTTCTCAGGCGACGTAAACGATTGTTAACCTGTAACACGTAAGTACCAATGGGACACAAAGATAACATTAGTACGGGACCAAATGTCCCATTGCTACCTATCGGACGGCACATATAAATACAACATAGTTATCCCGATGGACGTCGAAGGGTTAATATAACTATTTCCTCCATATTTTCCAAAAAAATGCTGATATTACCTCCTTTTTTTCTCAGAAGACGTAAACGATTGTTAACTTGTAACACGTAAGTACCAATGGGACACAAAAATAACATTAGTACGGGACCAATATGTCCCATTGCTACCTATGGGACGGCACATATAAATACAACATAGTTATCCCGATGGCCGTCGAAGAGTTAATATAACTATTTCCTCCATATTTTCCAAAAAAATGCTGATATTACCTCCTTTTTTTCTCTGAAGACGTAAACGATTGTTAACCTGTAACACATAAGTACCAATGGGACAGAAAGATAACATAAGTACGGGACCAATATGTCCCATTGCTACCTATGGGATGGCACATATAAATGCTACATAGTTATCCCGATGGCCGTCGAAGAGTTAATATAACTATTTCCTTCATATTTTCCAAAATAATGCTGATATTACCACCATTTTTTCTCAGAAGACGTAAACGATTGATAACCTTTAATACGTTAGTACCAATGGGACCAAAAGATAACAATAGTATGGGAGCAATATGTTCCATTGCTACCTATGGGACGGCTCATATAAACACAACTTAGTTATCCCGATGGCTGTCGAAGGGTTAATATAAATATTTCCTCCATATTTTCCAAAACATTGCTGATATTACCTCCATTTTTTCTCAGAAGTCGTAAACGATTGTTAACCTATAACACGTAAGTACCAATGGGACACAAAGATAACATTAGTACGGGACCAATATGTCCCATTGCTACCTATGGGACGGCACATATAAATGCTACATAGTTATCCCGATGGCCGTCGAAGAGTTAATATAACTATTTCCTCCATATTTTCCAAAATAATGCTGATATTACCTCCATTTTTTCTCAGAAGACGTAAACTAATGTTAACGTATAACACGTAAGTACCGATTGGCACAAAGATAACATTAGTACGTGACCAATATGTCCCATTGCTACCTATAGGACGGCACATATAAATGCTACATAGTTTTCCCGATGGCCGTCGAAGAGTTAATATAACTATTTCCTTCATATTTTCCAAAATAATGCTGATATTACCACCATTCTTTCTCAGAAGACGTAAATGATTGATAACCTGTAATACGTAAGTACCAATGGGACCAAAAGATAACAATAGTATGGGAGCAATATGTTCCATTGCTACCTATGGGACGGCTCATATAAATACAACATAGTTATCCCGATGGCCGTCGAAGAGTTAATATAACTATTTCCTCCATATTTGAAAAAATAATGCTGATATTACCTCCATTTTTTCTCAGAAGACATAACCAATATTAACCTGTAACACGTAAGTACCAATGGGACACAAAGATAACATTAGTACGGGACCAATATGTCCCATTGCTACCTATGGGACGGCACATATAAATGCTACATAGTTATCCTGATGGCCGTCGAAGAGTTAATATAACTATTTCTTCCATATTCTCCAAAAAAATGCTGATATTACCTCCATTTACTCTCTGAAGACGTAAACGATTGTTAACCTGTAACACGTAAGTACCAATGGGATACAAAGATAACATTAGTACGGGACCAATATGTCCCATTGCTACCTATTGGTCGGCACATATAAATGCTACATAGTTATCCCGATCGCCGTCGAAGAGTTAATATAACTATTTCCTCCATATTTTCCAAAATAATGCTGATATTACTTCCATTTTTTCTCAGAAGACGTAAACGATTGTTAACCTGTAACACGTAAGTACCAATAAGACACAAAGATAACATTAGTACGGGACCAATATGTCCCATTGCTACCTATGGGACGGCATATATAAATACAACATAGTTATCCCGATGGCCGTCGAAGAGTTAATTTAACTATTTCCTTCATATTTTTCAAAATAATGCTGATATTACCTCCATTTTTTCTCAGAAGACGTAAACGATTGTTAACCTGTAACACGTAAGTACCAATGGGACACAAAGATAACATTAGTACGGGACCAATGTGTCCCATTGCTACCTATGGGACGGCACATATAAATACAACATAGTTATCCCGATGGCCGTCGAAGAGTTAATAAAACTATTTCCTCCATATTTTCCAAAAAAATGGTGATATTACCTCCATTTTTTCTCAGAAGACGTAAACAAATGTTAACCTATAACACGTAAGTACCAAAGGGACACAAAGATAACATTATAACGGGACCAATATGTCCCATTGCTACCTATGGGACGGCACATATAAATGCTACATAGTTCTCCCGATGGCCGTTGAAGAGTTAATATAACTATTTCCTTCATATTTTCCAAAATAATGCTGATATTACCACCATTTTTTCTCAGAAGACGTAAACGATTGATAACCTGTAATACGTTAGTACCAATGGGACCAAAAGATAACAATAGTATGGGAGCAATATGTTCCATTGCTACCTATGGGACGGCTCATATAAATAAAACATAGTTATCCCGATGGCCGTCGAAGAGTTAATATAACTATTTCCTCCATATTTGACAAAATAATGCTGATATTACCTCCATTTTTTCTCAGAAGACGTAAACGATTGTTAACCTGTAACACGTAAGTACCAATGGGACACAAAGATAACATTAGTACGGGACCAATGTGTCCCATTGCTACCTATGGGACGGCACATATAAATACAACATAGTTATCCCGATGGACGTCGAAGGGTTAATATAACTATTTCCTCCATATTTTCCAAAAAAATGGTGATATTACCTCCATTTTTTCTCAGAAGACGTAAACAAATGTTAACCTATAACACGTAAGTACCAATGGGACACAAAGATAACATTAGAACGGGACCAATATGTCCCATTGCTACCTATGGGACGGCACATATAAATGCTACATAGTTCTCCCGATGGCCGTTGAAGAGTTAATATAACTATTTCCTTCATATTTTCCAAAATAATGCTGATATTACCACCATTTTTTCTCAGAAGACGTAAACGACTGATAACCTGTAATACGTTAGTACCAATGGGACCAAAAGATAACAATAGTATTGGAGCAATATGTTCCATTGCTACCTAAGGGACGGCTCATATAAATAAAACATAGTTATCCCGATGGCCGTCGAAGAGTTAATATAACTATTTCCTCCATATTTGACAAAATAATGCAGATATTACCTCCATTTTTTCTCAGAAGACGTAAACGATTGTTAACCTGTAACACGTACGTACCAATGGGACACAAAGATAACAGAAGTACGGGACCAATATGTCCCATTGCTACCTATGGGACGGCACATATAAATACAACATAGTTATCCCGATGGCCGTCGAACAGTTAATATAACTATTTCCTCCATATTTTCCAAAATAATGCTGATATTACCTCCATTTTTTCTCAGAAGACGTAAACGATTGTTAACCTATAACACGTAAGTAACAATGGGACACAAAGATAACATAATTACGGGACCAAGATGTCCCATTGCTACCTTTGGGACGGCACATATAAATAATACATAGTTATCCCGATGGCCGTCGAAGAGTTAATATAAATATTTCCTCCATATTTTCAAAAACATTGCTGATATTACCTCCATTTTTTCTCAGAAGACGTAAACGATTGTTAACCTATAACACGTAAGTACCAATGGGACACAAAGATAACATTAGTACGGGACCAATATGTCCCATTGCTACCTATGGGACGGCACATATAAATGCTACATAGTTATCCCGATGGCCGTCGAAGAGTTAATATAACTATTTCCTTCATATTTTTCAAAATAATGCTGATATTACATCCATTTTTTCTCAGAAGACGTAAACGATTGTTAACCTGTAACACGTAGGTACCAATGGGACACAAAGATAACATTATTACGGGACCAATGTGTCCCATTGCTACCTATGGGACGGCACATATAAATGCTACATAGTTATCCCGATGGCCGTCGAAGAGTTAATACAACTATTTACTCCATATTTTCCAAAAAAATGCTGATATTACCTCCATTTTTTCTCAGAAGACGTAAACAAATGTTAACCTATAGCACGTAAGTACCAATGGGACACAAAGATAACATTAGTACGGGACCAATATGTCCCATTGCTACCTATGGGACGGCACATATAAATGCTACATAGTTACCCGATGGCCGTCGAAGAGTTAAAATAACTATTTCCTTCATATTTTCCAAAAAAATGCTGATATTACCACCATTTTTTCTCAGAAGACGTAAACGATTGATAACCTGTAATCCGTAAGTACCAATGGGACCAAAAGATAACAATAGTATGGGAGGAATATGTTCCATTGCTACTTATGGGACGGCTGATATAAATACAACATAGTTATCCCGATGGCCATCGAAGAGTTAATATAACTATTTCCTCCATATTTGACAAAATAATGCTGATATTACCTCCACTTTTTCTCAGAAGACATAAACGATTGTTAACCTGTAACACGTAAGTACCAATGGGACACAAAGATAACATTAGTACGGGACCAATATGTCCAATTGCTACCTGTGGGACGGCACATAAAAATGCTACATAGTTATCCCGATGGCCGTCGAAGAGTTAATATAACTATTTCCTCCATATTTTCAAAAATAATGCTGATATTACCTCCATTTTTCCTCAGAAGACGTAAACGATTGTTAACCTGTAACACGTAAGTACCAATGAGACAAAAAGATAACATAAGTACGGGACCAATATGTCCCATTGCTACCTATGGGACGGCACATATAAATGCTACATAGTTCTCCCGATGGCCGTTGAAGAGTTAATATAATTATTTCCTTCATATTTTCCAAAATAATGCTGATATTACCACCATTTTTTCTCAGAAGACGTAAACGATTGATAACCTGTAATACGTTAGTACCAATGGGACCAAAAGATAACAATAGTATGGGAGCAATATGTTCCATTGCTACCTATGGGTCGGCTCATATAAATAAAACATAGTTATCCCGATGGCCGTCGAAGAGTTAAATTAACTATTTCCTCCATATTTGACAAAATAATGCAGATATTACCTCCATTTTTTCTCAGAAGACGTAAAAGATTGTTAACCTGTAACACGTAAGTACCAATGGGACACATAGATAACATTAGTACGGGACCAATATGTCCCATTGCTACCTATGGGACGGCACATATAAATGCTACATAGTTATCCCGATGGCCGTCGAAGAGTTAATATAACTATTTCCTCCATATTTTCCAAAATAATGCTGATATTACCTCCATTTTTTCTCAGAAGACGTAAACGATTGTTAACCTGTAACACGTACGTACCAATGGGACACAAAGATAACAGAAGTACGGGACCAATATGTCCCATTGCTACCTATGGGACGGCACATATAAATACAACATAGTTATCCCGATGGCCGTCGAACAGTTAATATAACTATTTCCTCCATATTTTCCAAAATAATGCTGATATTACCTCCATTTTTTCTCAGAAGACGTAAACGATTGTTAACCTATAACACGTAAGTAACAATAGGACACAAAGATAACATAATTACGGGACCAAGATGTCCCATTGCTACCTTTGGGACGGCACATATAAATAATACATAGTTATCCCGATGGCCGTCGAAGAGTTAATATAAATATTTCCTCCATATTTTCCAAAACATTGCTGATATTACCTCCATTTTTTCTCAGAAGACGTAAACGATTGTTAACCTATAACACGTAAGTACCAATGGGACACAAAGATAACATTAGTACGGGACCAATATGTCCCATTGCTACCTATGGGACGGCACATATAAATGCTACATAGTTATCCCGATGGCCGTCGAAGAGTTAATATATCTATTTCCTTCATATTTTTCAAAATAATGCTGATATTACCTCCATTTTTTCTCAGAAGACGTAAACGATTGTTAACCTGTAACACGTAGGTACCAATGGGACACAAAGATAACATTATTACGGGACCAATGTGTCCCATTGCTACCTATGGGACGGCACATATAAATGCTACATAGTTATCCCGATGGCCGTCGAAGAGTTAATATAACTATGTTCTCCATATTTTCCAAAAAAATGCTGATATTACCTCCATTTTTTCTCAGAAGACGTAAACAAATGTTAACCTATAGCACGTAAGTACCAATGGGACACAAAGATAACATTAGTACGGGACCAATATGTCCCATTGCTACCTATGGGACGGCACATATAAATGCTACATAGTTACCCGATGGCCGTCGAAGAGTTAAAATAACTATTTCCTTCATATTTTCCAAAATAATGCTGATATTACCACCATTTTTTCTCAGAAGACGTAAACGATTGATAACCTGTAATCCGTAAGTACCAATGGGACCAAAAGATAACAATAGTATGGGAGGAATATGTTCCATTGCTACTTATGGGACGGCTGATATAAATACAACATAGTTATCCCGATGGCCGTCGAAGAGTTAATATAACTATTTCCTCCATATTTGACAAAATAATGCTGATATTACCTCCACTTTTTCTCAGAAGACATAAACGATTGTTAACCTGTAACACGTAAGTACCAATGGGACACAAAGATAACATTAGTACGGGACCAATATGTCCAATTGCTACCTCTGGGACGGCACATAAAAATGCTACATAGTTATCCCGATGGCCGTCGAAGAGTTAATATAACTATTTCCTCCATATTTTCAAAAATAATGCTGATATTACCTCCATTTTTCCTCAGAAGACGTAAACGATTGTTAACCTGTAACACGTAAGTACCAATGGGACAAAAAGATAACATAAGTACGGGACCAATATGTCCCATTGCTACCTATGGGACGGCACATATAAATGCTACATAGTGACCCGATGGCCGTCGAAGAGTTAAAATAACTATTTCCTTCATATTTTCCAAAATAATGCTGATATTACCACCATTTTTTCTCAGAAGACGTAAACGATTGATAACCTGTAATCCGTAAGTACCAATGGGACCAAAAGATAACAATAGTATGGGAGGAATATGTTCCATTGCTACCTATGGGACGGCTCATATAAATACAACATAGTTATCCCGATGGCCGTCGAAGAGTTAATATAACTATTTCCTCCATATTTGACAAAATAATGCTGATATTACCTCCACTTTTTCTCAGAAGACATAAAGGATTGTTAACCTGTAACACGTAAGTACCAATGGGACACAAAGATAACATTAGTACGGGACCAATATGTCCAATTGCTACCTCTGGGACGGCACATAAAAATGCTACATAGTTATCCCGATGGCCGTCGAAGAGTTAATATAACTATTTCCTCCATATTTTCAAAAATAATGCTGATATTACCTCCATTTTTCCTCAGAAGACGTAAACGATTGTTAACCTGTAACACGTAAGTACCAATGAGACAAAAAGATAACATAAGTACGGGACCAATATGTCCCATTGCTACCTATTGGACGGCACATATAAATGCTACATAGTTATCCTGATGGCCGTCGAAGAGTTAATATAACTATTTCCTCCATATTCTCCAAAAAATGCTGATATTACCTCCATTTACTCTCAGAAGACGTAAACGATTGTTAACCTATAATACGTAAGTACCAATGGGACACAAAGATAACATTAGTACGGGACCAATATGTCCCATTGCTAACTATTAGACGGCACATATAAATACTACATAGTTATCCCGATGGCCGTCGAAGAGTTAATATAACTATTTCCTCCATATTTTCCAAAATAATGCTGATATTACCTCCATTTTTTCTCAGAAGACGTAAACGATTGTTAACCTGTAACACGTAAGTACCAATGGGACACAAAGATAACATTATTACGGGACCAATATGTCCCATTGCTATCTATAGGACGGCACATATAAATGCTACATAGTTATCCCGATGGCCGTCGATGAGTTAATATAACTATTTCCTCCATCTTTTCCAAAATAATGCTGATATTACCTCCATTTTTTCTCAGAAGACGTAAAGGATTGTTAACCTGTAACACGTAAGTACCAATGGGACACAAAGATTACATTAGTACGGGACCAATATGTCCCATTGCTACCTATGTGACGGCACATTTAAATGCTACATAGTTATCCCGATGGCCGTCGAAGAGTTAATATAACTATTTTCTTCATATTTTTCAACATAATGCTGATATTACCTCCATTTTTTCTCAGAAGACGTAAACGATTGTTAACCTGTAACACGTAAGTACCAATAGGACACAAAGATAACATTTGTACGGGACCAATATGTCCCATTGCTACCTATGGGACGGCATATATAAATACAACATAGTTATCCCGATGGCCGTCGAAGAGTTAATATAACTATTTCTTCCATAATTTCCAAAAAAATGGTGATATTACCTCCATTTTTTCTCAGAAGACGTAAACAAATGTTTACCTATAACACGTAAGTACCAATGGGACACAAAGATAACATTAGAACGGGACCAATATGTCCCATTGCTACCTATGGGACGGCACATATAAATGCTACATAGGTACCCGATGGCCGTCGAAGAGTTAAAATAACTATTTCCTTCATATTTTCCAAAATAATGCTGATATTACCACCATTTTTTCTCAGAAGACGTAAACGATTGATAACCTGTAATCCGTAAGTACCAATGGGACCAAAAGATAACAATAGTATGGGAGGAATATGTTCCATTGCTACCTATGGGACGGCTCATATAAATACAACATAGTTATCCCGATGGCCGTCGAAGAGTTAATATAACTATTTCCTCCATATTTGACAAAATAATGCTGATATTACCTCCACTTTTTCTCAGAAGACATAAACGATTGTTAACCTGTAACACGTAAGTACCAATGGGACACAAAGATAACATTAGTACGGGACCAATATGTCCAATTGCTACCTCTGGGACGGCACATAAAAATGCTACATAGTTATCCCGATGGCCGTCGAAGAGTTAATATAACTATTTCCTCCATATTTTCAAAAATAATGCTGATATTACCTCCATTTTTCCTCAGAAGACGTAAACGATTGTTAACCTGTAACACGTAAGTACCAATGAGACAAAAAGATAACATAAGTACGGGACCAATATGTCCCATTGCTACCTATTGGACGGCACATATAAATGCTACATAGTTATCCTGATGGCCGTCGAAGAGTTAATATAACTATTTCCTCCATATTCTCCAAAAAATGCTGATATTACCTCCATTTACTCTCAGAAGACGTAAACGATTGTTAACCTATAATACGTAAGTACCAATGGGACACAAAGATAACATTAGTACGGGACCAATATGTCCCATTGCTAACTATTGGACGGCACATATAAATACTATATAGTTATCCCGATGGCCGTCGAAGAGTTAATATAACTATTTCCTCCATATTTTCCAAAATAATGCTGATATTACCTCCATTTTTTCTCAGAAGACGTAAACGATTGTTAACCTGTAACACGTAAGTACCAATGGGACACAAAGATAACATAAGTACGGGACCAATATGTCCCATTGCTATCTATAGGACGGCATATATAAATGCTACATAGTTATCCCGATGGCCGTCGATGAGTTAATATAAATATTTCCTCCATCTTTTACAAAATAATGCTGATATTACCTCCATTTTTTCTCAGAAGACGTAAACGATTGTTAACCTGTAACACGTAAGTACCAATGGGACACAAAGATTACATTAGTACGGGACCAATATGTCCCATTGCTACCTATGTGACGGCACATTTAAATGCTACATAGTTATCCCGATGGCCGTCGAAGGGTTAATATAACTATTTTCTTCATATTTTTCAACATAATGCTGATATTACCTCCATTTTTTCTCAGAAGACGTAAACGATTGTTAACCTGTAACACGTAAGTACCAATAGGACACAAAGATAACATTTGTACGGGACCAATATGTCCCATTGCTACCTATGGGACGGCATATATAAATACAACATAGTTATCCCGATGGCCGTCGAAGAGTTAATATAACTATTTCTTCCATATTTTCCAAAAAAATGGTGATATTACCTCCATTTTTTCTCAGAAGACGTAAACAAATGTTTACCTATAACACGTAAGTACCAATGGGACACAAAGATAACATTAGAACGGGACCAATATGTCCCATTGCTACCTATGGGACGGCACATATAAATGCTACATAGTTATCCCGATGGCTTTGAAGAGTTAATATAACTATTTCCTTCATATTTTCCAAAATAATGCTGATATTACCACCATTTCTTCTCAGAAGACGTAAACGATTGATAACCTGTAATACGTAAGTACCAATGGGACCAAAAGATAACAATAGTATGGGAGCAATATGTTCCATTGCTACCTATGGGACGGCTCATATAAATACAACATAGTTATCCCGATGGCCGTCGAAGAGTTAATATAACTATTTCCTCCATATTTGACAAAATAATGCTGATATTACCTCCATTTGTTCTCAGAAGACGTAAACGATTGTTTACCTGTAACACGTAAGTACCAATGGGACACAAAGATAACATTAGTACGGGACCAATATGTCCAATTGCTACCTCTGGGACGGCACATAAAAATGCTACATAGTTATCCCGATGGCCGTCGAAGAGTTAATATAACTATTTCCTCTATATTTTCCAAAATAATGCTGATATTACCTCCATTTTTTCTCAGAAGACGTAAACGATTGTTAACCTGTAACACGTAAGTACCAATGAGACACAAAGATAACATTAGTACGGGACCAATATGTCCCATTGATACCTATGGGACGGCACATATAAATGCTACATAGTTATCCTGATGGCCGTGTAGGAGTTAATATAACTATTTCCTCCATATTCTCCAAAAAAATGCTGATATTACCTCCATTTTTTCTCAGAAGACGTAAACGATTGTTAACCTGTAACACGTAGGTACCAATGGGACACAAAGATAACATTAGTACGGGACCAATATGTCCCATTGATACCTATGGGACGGCACATATAAATGCTACATAGTTATCCCGATGGCCGTCGAAAAGTTAATATAACTATTTCCTCCATATTTTCCAAAATAATGCTGATTTTACCTCCATTTTTCTCAGAAGACGTAACGATTGTTAACCTGTAACACGTAAGTACCAATGGGACACAAAGATAACATTAGTACGGGACCAAATGTCCCATTGCTACCTATGGGACGGCACAAATAAATACAACATAGTTATCCTGATGGACGTCGAAGGGTTAATATAACTATTTCCTCCATATTTTCCAAAAAAATGCTGATATTACCTCCTTTTTTTCTCAGAAGACGTAAACGATTGTTAACTTGTAACACGTAAGTACCAATGGGACACAAAAATAACATTAGTACGGGACCAATATGTCCCATTGCTACCTATGGGACGGCACATAAAAATGCTACATAGTTATCCCGATGGCCGTCGAAGAGTTAATATAACTATTTCCTCCATATTTTCAAAAATAATGCTGATATTACCTCCATTTTTCCTCAGAAGACGTAAACGATTGTTAACCTGTAACACGTAAGTACCAATGAGACAAAAAGATAACATAAGTACGGGACCAATATGTCCCATTGCTACCTATTGGACGGCACATATAAATGCTACATAGTTATCCTGATGGCCGTCGAAGAGTTAATATAACTATTTCCTCCATATTCTCCAAAAAATGCTGATATTACCTCCATTTACTCTCAGAAGACGTAAACGATTGTTAACCTATAATACGTAAGTACCAATGGGACACAAAGATAACATTAGTACGGGACCAATATGTCCCATTGCTAACTATTGGACGGCACATATAAATACTACATAGTTATCCCGATGGCCGTCGAAGAGTTAATATAACTATTTCCTCCATATTTTCCAAAATAATGCTGATATTACCTCCATTTTTTCTCAGAATACGTAAACGATTGTTAACCTGTAACACGTAAGTACCAATGGGACACAAAGATAACATAAGTACGGGACCAATATGTCCCATTGCTATCTATAGGACGGCATATATAAATGCTACATAGTTATCCCGATGGCCGTCGATGAGTTAATATAACTATTTCCTCCATCTTTTCCAAAATAATGCTGATATTACCTCCATTTTTTCTCAGAAGACGTAAACGATTGTTAACCTGTAACACGTAAGTACCAATGGGACACAAAGATTACATTAGTACGGGACCAATATGTCCCATTGCTAACTATGTGACGGCACATTTAAATGCTACATAGTTATCCCGATGGCCGTCGAAGAGTTAATATAACTATTTTCTTCATATTTTTCAACATAATGCTGATATTACCTCCATTTTTTCTCAGAAGACGTAAACGATTGTTAACCTGTAACACGTAAGTACCAATAGGACACAAAGATAACATTTGTACGGGACCAATATGTCCCATTGCTACCTATGGGACGGCATATATAAATACAACATAGTTATCCCGATGGCCGTCGAAGAGTTAATATAACTATTTCTTCCATATTTTCCAAAAAAATGGTGATATTACCTCCATTTTTTCTCAGAAGACGTAAACAAATGTTTACCTATAACACGTAAGTACCAATGGGACACAAAGATAACATTAGAACGGGACCAATATGTCCCATTGCTACCTATGGGACGGCACATATAAATGCTACATAGTTATCCCGATGGCTTTGAAGAGTTAATATAACTATTTCCTTCATATTTTCCTAAATAATGCTGATATTACCACCATTTCTTCTCAGAAGACGTAAACGATTGATAACCTGTAATACGTAAGTACCAATGGGACCAAAAGATAACAATAGTATGGGAGCAATATGTTCCATTGCTACCTATGGGACGGCTCATATAAATACAACATAGTTATCCCGATGGCCGTCGAAGAGTTAATATAACTATTTACTCCATATTTGACAAAATAATGCTGATATTACCTCCATTTGTTCTCAGAAGACGTAAACGATTGTTAACCTGTAACACGTAAGTACCAATGGGACACAAAGATAACATTAGTACGGGACCAATATGTCCAATTGCTACCTCTGGGACGGCACATAAAAATGCTACATAGTTATCCCGATGGCCGTCGAAGAGTTAATATAACTATTTCCTCTACATTTTCCAAAATAATGCTGATATTACCTCCATTTTTTCTCAGAAGACGTAAACGATTGTTAACCTGTAACACGTAAGTACCAATGAGACACAAAGATAACATTAGTACGTGACCAATATGTCCCATTGATACCTATGGGACGGCACATATAAATGCTACATAGTTATCCTGATGGCCGTGTAGGAGTTAATATAACTATTTCCTCCATATTCTCCAAAAAAATGCTGATATTACCTCCATTTTTTCTCAGAAGACGTAAACGATTGTTAACCTGTAACACGTAGGTACCAATGGGACACAAAGATAACATTAGTACGGGATCAATATGTCCCATTGATACCTATGGGACGGCACATATAAATGCTACATAGTTATCCCGATGGCCGTCGAAAAGTTAATATAACTATTTCCTCCATATTTTCCAAAATAATGCTGATTTTACCTCCATTTTTCTCAGAAGACGTAAACGATTGTTAACCTGTAACACGTAAGTACCAATGGGACACAAAGATAACATTAGTACGGGACCAAATGTCCCATTGCTACTTATGGGACGGCACAAATAAATACAACATAGTTATCCCGATGGACGTCGAAGGGTTAATATAACTATTTCCTCCATATTTTCCAAAAAAATGCTGATATTACCTCCTTTTTTTCTCAGAAGACGTAAACGATTGTTAACTTGTAACACGTAAGTACCAATGGGACACAAAAATAACATTAGTACGGGACCAATATGTCCCATTGCTACCTATGGGACGGCACATATAAATACAACATAGTTATCCCGATGGCCGTCGAAGAGTTAATATAACTATTTCCTCCATATTTTCCAAAAAAATGCTGATATTACCTCCTTTTTTTCTAAGAAGACGTAAACGATTGTTAACCTGTAACACGTAAGTACCAATGGGACACAAAGAAAACATAAGTACGGGACCAATATGTCCCATTGCTACCTATGGGACGGCACATATAAATGCTACATAGTTACCCCGATGGCCGTCGAAGAGTTAATATAACTATTTCCTTCATATTTTCCAAAATAATGCTGATATTACCACCATTTTTTCTCAGAAGACGTAAACGATTGATAACCTGTAATACGTAAGTACCAATGGGACCAAAAGATAACAATAGTATGGGAGGAATATGTTCCATTGCTACCTATGGGACGGCTCATACAAATACAACATAGTTTTCCCGATGGCCGTCGAAGAGTTAATATAACTATTTCCTCCATATTTGACAAAATAATGCTGATCTTACCTCCACTTTTTCTCAGAAGACATAAACGATTGTTAACATGTAACACGTAAGTACCAATGGGACACAAAGATAACATTAGTACGGGACCAATATGTCCAATTGCTACCTCTGAAACGGCACATAAAAATGCTACATAGTTATCCCGATGGCCGTCGATGAGTTAATATAACAATTTCCTCCATATTTTCCAAAATAATGCTGATATTACCTCCATTTTTTCTCAGAAGACGTAAACGATTGTTAACCTGTAACACGTAAGTACCAATGGGACACAAAGATAACATTAGTACGGGACCAATATGTCCCATTGCTACCTATAGGACGGCACATATAAATGCTACATAGTTATCCCGATGGCCGTCGAAGAGTTAATATAACTATTTCCTTCATATTTTTCAAAATAATGCTGATATTACCTCCATTTTTTCTCAGAAGACGTAAACGATTGTTAACCTGTAACACGTAAGTACCAATAGGACACAAAGATAACATTAGTACGGGACCAATATGTCCCATTGCTACCTATGGGACGGCATATATAAATACAACATAGTTATTCCGATGGCCGTCGAAGAGTTAATATAACTATTTCCTCCATATTTTCCAAAAAAATGGTGATATTACCTCCATTTTTTCTCAGAAGACGTAAACAAATATTAACCTATAACACGTAAGTACCAATGGGACACAAAGATAACATTAGAACGGGACCAATATGTCCCATTGCTACCTATGGGACGGCACATATAAATGCTACATAGTTATCCCGATGGCCGTCGAAGAGTAATTATAACTATTTCCTTCATATTTTCCAAAATAATGCTGATATTACCACCATTTTTTCTCAGAAGACGTAAACGATTGATAACCTGTAAAACGTAAGTACCAATGGGACCAAAAGATAACAATAGTATGGGAGCAATATGTTCCATTGCTACCTATGGGACGGCTCATATAAATACAATATAGTTATCCCGATGGCCGTCGAAGAGTTAATATAACTATTTCCTCCATATTTGACAAAATAATGCTGATATTACCTCCATTTTTTCTCAGAAGACGTAAACGATTGTTAACCTGTAACACGTAAGTACCAATGAGACACAAAGATAACATTAGTACGGGATCAAGATGTCCCATTGATACCTATGGGACGGCACATATAAATGCTACATAGTTATCCTGATGGCCGTGTAAGAGTTAATATAACTATTTCCTCCATATTCTCCAAAAAAATGCTGATATTACCTCCATTTTTTCTCAGAAGACGTAAACGATTGTTAACCTGTAACACGTAGGTACCAATGGGACACAAAGATAACATTAGTACGGGACCAATATGTGCCATTTATACCTATGGGACGGCACATATAAATGCTACATAGTTATCCCGATGGCCGTCGAAAAGTTAATATAACTATTTCCTCCATATTTTCCAAAATAATTCTGATATTACCTCCATTTTTTCTCAGGCGACGTAAACGATTGTTAACCTGTAACACGTAAGTACCAATGGGACACAAAGATAACATTAGTACGGGACCAAATGTCCCATTGCTACCTATCGGACGGCACATATAAATACAACATAGTTATCCCGATGGACGTCGAAGGGTTAATATAACTATTTCCTCCATATTTTCCAAAAAAATGCTGATATTACCTCCTTTTTTTCTCAGAAGACGTAAAAGATTGTTAACCTGTAACACATAAGTACCAATGGGACACAAAGATAACATAAGTACGGGACCAATATGTCCCATTGCTACCTATGGGATGGCACATATAAATGCTACATAGTTATCCCGATGGCCGTCGAAGAGTTAATATAACTATTTTCTTCATATTTTCCAAAATAATGCTGATATTACCACCATTTTTTCTCAGAAGACGTAAACGATTGATAACCTGTAATACGTTAGTACCAATGGGACCAAAAGATAACAATAGTATGGGAGCAATATGTTCCATTGCTACCTATGGGACGGCTCATATAAACACAACTTAGTTATCCCGATGGCCGTCGAAGGGTTAATATAAATATTTCCTCCATATTTTCCAAAACATTGCTGATATTACCTCCATTTTTTCTCAGAAGTCGTAAACGATTGTTAACCTATAACACGTAAGTACCAATGGGACACAAAGATAACATTAGTACGGGACCAATATGTCCCATTGCTACCTATGGGACGGCACATATAAATGCTACATAGTTATCCCGATGGCCGTCGAAGAGTTAATATAACTATTTCCTCCATATTTTCCAAAATAATGCTGATATTACCTCCATTTTTTCTCAGAAGACGTAAACGATTGTTAACCTGGAACACGTACGTACCAATGGGACACAAAGATAACATAAGTACGGGACCAATATGTCCCATTGCTACCTATGGGACGGTATATATAAATACAACATAGTTATCCCGATGGCCGTCGAACAGTTAATATAACTATTTCCTCCATATTTTCCAAAATAATGCTGATATTACCTCCATTTTTTCTCAGAAGACGTAAAACGATTGTTAACCTATAACACGTAAGTACCAATGGGACACAAAGATAACATAATTACGGGACCAAGATGTCCCATTGCTACCTATGGGACGGCACATATAAATAATACATAGTTATCCCGATGGCCGTCGAAGAGTTAATATAAATATTTCCTCCATATTTTCCAAAACATTGCTGATATTACCTCCATTTTTTCTCAGAAGACGTAAACGATTGTTAACCTATAACACGTAAGTACCAATGGGACACAAAGATAACATTAGTACGGGACCAATATGTCCCATTGCTACCTATTGGACGGCACATATAAATGCTACATAGTTATCCCGATCGCCGTCGATGAGTTAATATAACTATTTCCTCCATATTTTCCAAAATAATGCTGATATTACCTCCATTTTTTCTCTGAAGACGTAAACAAATGTTAACGTATAACACGTAAGTACCGATTGGCACAAAGATAACATTAGTACGGGACCAATATGTCCCATTGCTACCTATAGGACGGCACATATAAATGCTACATAGTTATCCCGATGGCCGTCGAAGAGTAAATATAACTATTTCCTTCATATTTTCCAAAATAATGCTGATATTACCACCATTCTTTCTCAGAAGACGTAAACGATTGATAACCTGTAATACGTAAGTACCAATGGGACCAAAAGATAACAATAGTATGGGAGCAATATGTTCCATTGCTACCTATGGGACGGCTCATATAAATACAACATAGTTATCCCGATGGCCGTCGAAGAGTTAATATAACTATTTCCTCCATATTTGAAAAAAATAATGCTGATACTACCTCCATTTTTTCTCAGAAGACATAACCAATATTAACCTGTAACACGTAAGTACCAATGGGACACAAAGATAACATTAGTACGGGACCAATATGTCCCATTGCTACCTATGGGACGGCACATATAAATGCTACATAGTTATCCTGATGGCCGTCGAAGAGTTAATATAACTATTTCCTCCATATTCTCCAAAGAAATGCTGATATAACCTCCATTTACTCTCAGAAGACGTAAACGATTGTTAACCTGTAACACGTAAGTACCAATGGGATACAAAGATAACATAAGTACGGGACCAATATGTCCCATTGCTACCTATTGGTCGGCACATATAAATGCTACATAGTTATCCCGATCGCCGTCGAAGAGTTAATATAACTATTTCCTCCATATTTTCCAAAATAATGCTGATATTACCTCCATTTTTTCTCAGAAGACGTAAACGATTGTTAACCTGTAACACGTAAGTACCAATAGGACACAAAGATAACATTAGTACGGGACATATATGTCCCATTGCTACCTATGGGACGGCATATATAAATACAACATAGT
The DNA here is from genome assembly GCA_963573305.1 of Pyrrhosoma nymphula. Lineage (NCBI taxonomy): Eukaryota > Metazoa > Arthropoda > Insecta > Odonata > Coenagrionidae > Pyrrhosoma > Pyrrhosoma nymphula. The sequence goes on from CAUYRF010000001.1 coordinate 913,200, forward strand.
TATCCCGATGGCCGTCGAAGAGTTAATATAACTATTTCCTTCATATTTTTCAAAATAATGCTGATATTACCTCCATTTTTTCTCAGAAGACGTAAACGATTGTTAACCTGTAACACGTAAGTACCAATGGGACACAAAGATAACATTAGTACGGGACCAATGTGTCCCATTGCTAACTATGGGACGGCACATATAAATACAAGATAGTTATCCCGATGGCCGTCGAAGAGTTAATAAAACTATTTCCTCCATATTTTCCAAAAAAATGGTGATATTACCTCCATTTTTTCTCAGAAGACGTAAACAAATGTTAACCTTTAACACGTAAGTACCAATGGGACACAAAGATAACATTAGAACGGGACCAATATGTCCCATTGCTACCTATGGGACGGCACATATAAATGCTACATAGTTCTCCCGATGGCCGTTGAAGAGTTAATATAACTATTTCCTTCATATTTTCCAAAATAATGCTGATATTACCACCATTTTTTCTCAGAAGACGTAAACGATTGATAACCTGTAATACGTAAGTACCAATGGGACCAAAAGATAACAATAGTATGGGAGCAATATGTTCCATTGCTACCTATGGGACGGCTCATATAAATACAACATAGTTATCCCGATGGCCGTCGAAGAGTTAATATAACTATTTCCTCCATATTTGACAAAATAATGCTGATATTACCTCCATTTGTTCTCAGAAGACGTAAACGATTGTTAACCTGTAACACGTAAGTACCAATGGGACACAAAGATAACATTAGTACGAGACCAATATGTCCCATTGCTACCTATGGGACGGCACATATAAATGCTACATAGTTATCCCGATGGCCTTCGAAGAGTTAATATAACTATTTCCTCCATATTTTCCAAAATAATGCTGATATTACCTCCATTTTTTCTCAGAAGACGTAAACGATTGTTAACCTGTAACACGTACGTACCAATGGGACACAAAGATAACAGAAGTACGGGACCAATATGTCCCATTGCTACCTATGGGACGGCACATATAAATACAACATAGTTATCCCGATGGCCGTCGAACAGTTAATATAACTATTTCCTCCATATTTTCCAAAATAATGCTGATATTACCTCCATTTTTTCTCAGAAGACGTAAACGATTGTTAACCTATAACACGTAAGTAAAATGGGACACAAAGATAACATAATTACGGGACCAAGATGTCCCATTGCTACCTTTGGGACGGCACATATAAATAATACATAGTTATCCCGATGGCCGTAGAAGAGTTAATATAAATATTTCCTCCATATTTTCCAAAACATTGCTGATATTACCTCCATTTTTTCTCAGAAGACGTAAACGATTGTTAACCTATAACACGTAAGTACCAATGGGACACAAAGATAACATTAGTACGGGACCAATATGTGCCATTGCTACCTATGGGACGGCACATATAAATGCTACATAGTTATCCCGATGGCCGTCGAAGAGTTAATATAACCAATTCCTTCATATTTTTCAAAATAATGCTGATATTACATCCATTTTTTCTCAGAAGACGTAAACGATTGTTAACCTGTAACACGTAGGTACCAATGGGACACAAAGATAACATTATTACGGGACCAATGTGTCCCATTGCTACCTATGGGACGGCACATATAAATGCTACATAGTTATCCCGATGGCCGTCGAAGAGTTAATATAACTATTTACTCCATATTTTCCAAAAAAATGCTGATATTACCTCCATTTTTTCTCAGAAGACGTAAACAAATGTTAACCTATAGCACGTAAGTACCAATGGGACACAAAGATAACATTAGTACGGGACCAATATGTCCCATTGCTACCTATGGGACGGCACATATAAATGCTTCATAGTTACCCGATGGCCTTCGAAGAGTTAAAATAACTATTTCCTTCATATTTTCCAAAATAATGCTGATATTACCACCATTTTTTCTCAGAAGACGTAAACGATTGATAACCTGTAATCCGTAAGTACCAATGGGACCAAAAGATAACAATAGTATGGGAGGAATATGTTCCATTGCTACTTATAGGACGGCTGATATAAATACAACATAGTTATCCCGATGGCCGTCGAAGAGTTAATATAACTATTTCCTCCATATTTGACAAAATAATGCTGATATTACCTCCACTTTTTCTCAAAAGACATAAACGATTGTTAACCTGTAACACGTAAGTACCAATGGGACACAAAGATAACATTAGTACGGGACCAATATGTCCAATTGCTACCTCTGGGACGGCACATAAAAATGCTACATAGTTATCCCGATGGCCGTCGAAGAGTTAATATAACTATTTCCTCCATATTTTCAAAAATAATGCTGATATTACCTCCATTTTTCCTCAGAAGACGTAAACGATTGTTAACCTGTAACACGTAAGTACCAATGAGACAAAAAGATAACATAAGTACGGGACCAATATGTCCCATTGCTGCCTATGGGACGGCACATATAAATGCTACATAGTTACCCGATGGCCGTCGAAGAGTTAAAATAACTATTTCCTTCATATTTTCCAAAATAATGCTGATATTACCACCATTTTTTCTCAGAAGACGTAAACGATTGATAACCTGTAATCCGTAAGTACCAATGGGACCATAAGATAACAATAGTATGGGAGGAATATGTTCCATTGCTACCTATGGGACGGCTCATATAAATACAACATAGTTATCCCGATGGCCGTCGAAGAGTTAATATAACTATTTCCTCCATATTTGACAAAATATTGCTGATATTACCTCCACTTTTTCTCAGAAGACATTAACGATTGTTAACCTGTAACACGTAAGTACCAATGGGACACAAAGATAACATTAGTACGGGACCAATATGTCCAATTGCTACCTCTGGGACGGCACATAAAAATGCTACATAGTTATCCCGATGGCCGTCGAAGAGTTAATATAACTATTTCCTCCATATTTTCAAAAATAATGCTGATATTACCTCCATTTTTCCTCAGAAGACGTAAACGATTGTTAACCTGTAACACGTAAGTACCAATGAGACAAAAAGATAACATAAGTACGGACCAATATGTCCCATTGCTACCTATTGGACGGCACATATAAATGCTACATAGTTATCCTGATGGCCGTCGAAGAGTTAATATAACTATTTCCTCCATATTCTCCAAAAAATGCTGATATTACCTCCATTTACTCTCAGAAGACGTAAACGATTGTTAACCTATAATACGTAAGTACCAATGGGACACAAAGATAACATTAGTACGGGACCAATATGTCCCATTGCTTACTATTGGACGGCACATATAAATGCTACATAGTTATCCCGATGGCCGTCGAAGAGTTAATATAACTATTTCCTCCATATTTTCCAAAATAATGCTGATATTACCTCCATTTTTTCTCAGAAGACGTGAACGATTGTTAACCTTTAACACGTAAGTACCAATGGGACACAAAGATAACATTATTACGGGACCAATATGTCCCATTGCTATCTATAGGACGGCACATATAAATGCTACATAGTTATCCCGATGGCCGTCGATGAGTTAATATAACTATTTCCTCCATCTTTTCCAAAATAATGCTGATATTACCTCCATTTTTTCTCAGAAGACGTAAACGATTGTTAACCTGTAACACGTAAGTACCAATGGGACACAAAGATTACATTAGTACGGGACCAATATGTCCCATTGCTACCTATGTGACGGCACATTTAAATGCTACATAGTTATCCCGATGGCCGTCGAAGAGGTAATATAACTATTTTCTTCATATTTTTCAACATAATGCTGATATTACCTCCATTTTTTCTCAGAAGACGTAAACGATTGTTAACCTGTAACACGTAAGTACCAATAGGACACAAAGATAACATTAGTACGGGACCAATATGTCCCATTGCTACCTATGGGACGGCATATATAAATACAACATAGTTATCCCGATGGCCGTCGAAGAGTTAATATAACTATTTCTTCCATATTTTCCAAAAAAATGGTGATATTACCTCCATTTTTTCTCAGAAGACGTAAACAAATGTTTACCTATAACACGTAAGTACCAATGGGACACAAAGATAACATTAGAACGGGACCAATATGTCCCATTGCTACCTATGGGACGGCACATATAAATGCTACATAGTTATCCCGATGGCTTTGAAGAGTTAATATAACTATTTCCTTCATATGTTCCAAAATAATGCTGATATTACCACCATTTTTTCTCAGAAGACGTAAACGATTGATAACCTGTAATACGTAAGTACCAATGGGACCAAAAGATAACAATAGTATGGGAGCAATATGTTCCATTGCTACCTATGGGACGGCTCATATAAATACAACATAGTTATCCCGATTGCCCTCGAAGAGTTAATATAACTATTTCCTCCATATTTGACAAAATAATGCTGATATTACCTCCATTTGTTCTCAGAAGACGTAAACGATTGTTAACCTGTAACACGTAAGTACCAATGGGACACAAAGATAACATTAGTACGGGACCAATATGTCCAATTGCTACCTCTGGGACGGCACATAAAAATGCTACATAGTTATCCCGATGGCCGTCGAAGAGTTAATATAACTATTTCCTCTATATTTTCCAAAATAATGCTGATATTACCTCCATTTTTTCTCAGAAGACGTAAACGATTGTTAACCTGTAACACGTAAGTACCAATGAGACACAAAGATAACATTAGTACGGGACCAATATGTCCCATTGATACCTATGGGACGGCACATATAAATGCTACATAGTTATCCTGATGGCCGTGTAGGAGTTAATATAACTATTTCCTCCATATTCTCCAAAAAAATGCTGATATTACCTCCATTTTTTCTCAGAAGACGTAAACGATTGTTAACCTGTAACACGTAGGTACCAATGGGACACAAAGATAACATTAGTACGGGACCAATATGTCCCATTGATACCTATGGGACGGCACATATAAATGCTACATAGTTATCCCGATGGCTTTGAAGAGTTAATATAACTATTTCCTCCATATTTTCCAAAATAATGCTGATATTACCTCCATTTTTCTCAGAAGACGTAAACGATTGTTAACCTGTAACACGTAAGTACCAATGGGACACAAAGATAACATTAGTACGGGACCAAATGTCCCATTGCTACCTATGGGACGGCACAAATAAATAAAACATAGTTATCCCGATGGACGTCGAAGGGTTAATATAACTATTTCCTCCATATTTTCCAAAACAATGCTGATATTACCTCCTTTTTTTCTCAGAAGACGTAAACGATTGTTAACTTGTAACACGTAAGTACCAATGGGACACAAAAATAACATTAGTACGGGACCAATATGTCCCATTGCTACCTATGGGACGGCACATATAAATACAACATAGTTATCCCGATGGCCGTCGAAGAGTTAATATAACTATTTCCTCCATATTTTCCAAAAAAATGCTGATATTACCTCCTTTTTTTCTAAGAAGACGTAAACGATTGTTAACCTGTAACACGTAAGTACCAATGGGACACAAAGAAAACATAAGTACGGGACCAATATGTCCCATTGCTACCTATGGGACGGCACATATAAATGCTACATAGTTATCCCGATGGCCGTCGAAGAGTTAATATAACTATTTCCTTCATATTTTCCAAAATAATGCTGATATTACCACCATTTTTTCTCAGAAGACGTAAACGATTGATAACCTGTAATACGTAAGTACCAATGGGACCAAAAGATAACAATAGTATGGGAGGAATATGTTCCATTGCTACCTATGGGACGGCTCATACAAATACAACATAGTTATCCCGATGGCCGTCGAAGAGTTAATATAACTATTTCCTCCATATTTGACAAAATAATGCTGATCTTACCTCCACTTTTTCTCAGAAGACATAAACGATTGTTAACATGTAACACGTAAGTACCAATGGGACACAAAGATAACATTAGTACGGGACCAATATGTCCAATTGCTACCTCTGGGACGGCACATAAAAATGCTACATAGTTATCCCGATGGCCGTCGAAGAGTTAATATAACTATTTCCTCCATATTTTTCAAAATAATGCTGATATTACCTCCATTTTTCCTCAGAAGACGTAAACGATTGTTAACCTGTAACACGTAAGTACCAATGAGACACAAAGATAACATAAGTACGGGACCAATATGTCCCATTGCTACCTATTGGACGGCACATATAAATGCTACATAGTTATCCTGATGGCCGTCGAAGAGTTAATATAACTATTTCCTCCATATTCTCCAAAAAAATGCTGATATTACCTCCATTTACTCTCAGAAGACGTAAACGATTGTTAACCTATAATACGTAAGTACCAATGGGACACAAAGATAACATTAGTACGGGACCAATATGTCCCATTGCTAACAATTGGACGGCACATATAAATGCTACATAGTTATCCCGATGGCCGTCGAAGAGTTAATATAACTATTTCCTCCATATTTTCCAAAATAATGCTGATATTACCTCCATTTTTTCTCAGAAGACGTAAACGATTGTTAACCTGTAACACGTAAGTACCAAAGGGACACAATGATAACATTATTACGGGACCAATATGTCCCATTGCTATCTATAGGACGGCACATATAAATGCTACATAGTTATCCCGATGGCCGTCGATGAGTTAATATAACTATTTCCTCCATATTTTCCAAAATAATGCTGATATTACCTCCATTTTTTCTCAGAAGACGTAAACGATTGTTAACCTGTAACACGTTAGTACCAATGGGACACAAAGATAACATTAGTACGGGACCAATATGTCCCATTGCTACCTATGGGACGGCACATATAAATGCTACATAGTTATCCCGATGGCCGTCGAAGAGTTAATATAACTATTTCCTTCATATTTTTCAAAATAATGCTGATATTACCTCCATTTTTTCTCAGAAGACGTAAACGATTGTTAACCTGTAACACGTAAGTACCAATAGGACACAAAGATAACATTAGTACGGGACCAATATGTCCCATTGCTACCTATGGGACGGCATATATAAATACAACATAGTTATCACGATGGCCGTCGAAGAATTAATATAACTATTTCCTCCATATTTTCCAAAAAAATGGTGATATTACCTCCATTTTTTCTCAGAAGACGTAAACAAATATTAACCTATAACACGTAAGTACCAATGGGACACAAAGATAACATTAGAACGGGACCAATATGTCCCATTGCTTCCTATGGGACGGCACATATAAATGCTACATAGTTATCCCGATGGCCGTCGAAGAGTAATTATAACTATTTCCTTCATATTTTCCAAAATAATGCTGATATTACCACCATTTTTTCTCAGAAGACGTAAACGATTGATAACCTGTAATACGTAAGTACCAATGGGACCAAAAGATAACAATAGTATGGGAGCAATATGTTCCATTGCTACCTATGGGACGGCTCATATAAATACAACATAGTTAGCCCGATGGCCGTCGAAGAGTTAATATAACTATTTCCTCCATATTTGACAAAATAATGCTGATATTACCTCCATTTTTTCTCAGAAGACGTAAACGATTGTTAACCTGTAACACGTAAGTACCAATGAGACACAAAGATAACATTAGTACGGGACCAATATGTCCCATTGATACCTATGCGACGGCACATATAAATGCTACATAGTTATCCTGATGGCCGCGTAAGAGTTAATATAACTATTTCCTCCATATTCTCCAAAAAAATGCTGATATTACCTCCATTTTTTCTCAGAAGACGTAAACGATTGTTAACCTGTAACACGTAGGTACCAATGGGACACAAAGATAACATTAGTACGGGACCAATATGTGCCATTGATACATATGGGACGGCACATATAAATGCTACATAATTATCCCGATGGCCGTCGAAAAGTTAATATAACTATTTCCTCCATATTTTCTAAAATAATGCTGATATTACCTCCATTTTTTCTCAGGCGACGTAAACGATTGTTAACCTGTAACACGTAAGTACCAATGGGACACAAAGATAACATAAGTACGGGACCAAATGTCCCATTGCTACCTATCGGACGGCACATATAAATACAACATAGTTATCCCGATGGACGTCGAAGGGTTAATATAACTATTTCCTCCATATTTTCCAAAAAAATGCTGATATTACCTCCTTTTTTTCTCAGAAGACGTAAACGATTGTTAACTTGTAACACGTAAGTACCAATGTGACACAAAAATATCATTAGTACGGGACCAATATGTCCCATTGCTACCTATGGGACGGAACATATAAATACAACATAGTTATCCCGATGGCCGTCGAAGAGTTAATATAACTATTTCCTCCATATTTTCCAAAAAAATGCTGATATTACCTCCTTTTTTTCTCTGAAGACGTAAACGATTGTTAACCTGTAACACATAAGTACCAATGGGACACAAAGATAACATTAGTACGGGACCAATATGTGCCATTGCTACCTATGGGACGGCACATATAAATGCTACATAGTTATCCCGATGGCCGTCGAAGAGTTAATATAACTATTTCCTTCATATTTTTCAAAATAATGCTGATATTACATCCATTTTTTCTCAGAAGACGTAAACGATTGTTAACCTGTAACACGTAGGTACCAATGGGACACAAAGATAACATTATTACGGGACCAATGTGTCCCATTGCTACCTATGGGACGGCACATATAAATGCTACATAGTTATCCCGATGGCCGTCGAAGAGTTAATATAACTATTTACTCCATATTTTCCAAAAAAATGCTGATATTACCTCCATTTTTTCTCAGAAGACGTAAACAAATGTTAACCTATAGCACGTAAGTACCAATGGGACACAAAGATAACATTAGTACGGGACCAATATGTCCCATTGCTACCTATGGGACGGCACATATAAATGCTTCATAGTTACCCGATGGCCGTCGAAGAGTTAAAATAACTATTTCCTTCATATTTTCCAAAATAATGCTGATATTACCACCATTTTTTCTAAGAAGAGGTAAACGATTGATAACCTGTAATCCGTAAGTACCAATGGGACCAAAAGATAACAATAGTATGGGAGGAATATGTTCCATTGCTACTTATGGGACGGCTGATATAAATACAACATAGTTATCCCGATGGCCGTCGAAGAGTTAATATAACTATTTCCTCCATATTTGACAAAATAATGCTGATATTACCTCCACTTTTTCTCAAAAGACATAAACGATTGTTAACCTGTAACACGTAAGTACCAATGGGACACAAAGATAACATTAGTACGGGACCAATATGTCCAATTGCTACCTCTGGGACGGCACATAAAAATGCTACATAGTTATCCCGATGGCCGTCGAAGAGTTAATATAACTATTTCCTCCATATTTTCAAAAATAATGCTGATATTACCTCCATTTTTCCTCAGAAGACGTAAACGATTGTTAACCTGTAACACGTAAGTACCAATGAGACAAAAAGATAACATAAGTACGGGACCAATATGTCCCATTGCTGCCTATGGGACGGCACATATAAATGCTACATAGTTACCCGATGGCCGTCGAAGAGTTAAAATAACTATTTCCTTCATATTTTCCATAATAATGCTGATATTACCACCATTTTTTCTCAGAAGACGTAAACGATTGATAACCTGTAATCCGTAAGTACCAATGGGACCATAAGATAACAATAGTATGGGAGGAATATGTTCCATTGCTACCTATTGGACGGCTCATATAAATACAACATAGTTATTCCGATGGCCGTCGAAGAGTTAATATAACTATTTCCTCCATATTTGACAAAATAATGCTGATATTACCTCCACTTTTTCTCAGAAGACATAAACGATTGTTAACCTGTAACACGTAAGTACCAATGGGACACAAAGATAACATTAGTACGGGACCAATATGTCCAATTGCTACCTCTGGGACGACACATAAAAATGCTACATAGTTATCCCGATGGCCGTCGAAGAGTTAATATAACTATTTCCTCCATATTTTCAAAAATAATGCTGATATTACCTCCATTTTTCCTCAGAAGACGTAAACGATTGTTAACCTGTAACACGTAAGTACCAATGAGACAAAAAGATAACATAAGTACGGGACCAATATGTCCCATTGCTACCTATTGGACGGCACATATAAATGCTACATAGTTATCCTGATGGCCGTCGAAGAGTTAATATAACTATTTCCTCCATATTCTCCAAAAAATGCTGATATTACCTCCATTTACTCTCAGAAGACGTAAACGATTGTTAACCTATAATACGTAAGTACCAATGGGACACAAAGATAACATTAGTACGGGACCAATATGTCCAATTGCTACCTCTGGGACGGCACATAAAAATGCTACATAGTTATCCCGATGGCCGTCGAAGAGTTAATATAACTATTTCCTCCATATTTTCCAAAATAATGCTGATATTACCTCCATTTTTTCTCAGAAGACGTGAACGATTGTTAACCTTTAACACGTAAGTACCAATGGGACACAAAGATAACATTAATACGGGACCAATATGTCCCATTGCTATCTATAGGACGGCACATATAAATGCTACATAGTTATCCCGATGGCCGTCGATGAGTTAATATAACTATTTCCTCCATCTTTTCCAAAATAATGCTGATATTACCTCCATTTTTTCTCAGAAGACGTAAACGATTGTTAACCTGTAACACGTAAGTACCAATGGGACACAAAGATTACATTAGTACGGGACCAATATGTCCCATTGCTACCTATGTGACGGCACATTTAAATGCTACATAGTTATCCCGATGGCCGTCGAAGAGTTAATATAACTATTTTCTTCATATTTTTCAACATAATGCTGATATTACCTCCATTTTTTCTCAGAAGACGTAAACGATTGTTAACCTGTAACACGTAAGTACCAATAGGACACAAAGATAACATTAGTACGGGACCAATATGTCCCATTGCTACCTATGGGACGGCATATATAAATACAACATAGTTATCCCGATGGCCGTCGAAGAGTTAATATAACTATTTCTTCCATATTTTCCAAAAAAATGGTGATATTACCTCCATTTTTTCTCAGAAGACGTAAACAAATGTTTACCTATAACACGTAAGTACCAATGGGACACAAAGATAACATAAGAACGGGACCAATATGTCCCATTGCTACCTATGGGACGGCACATATAAATGCTACATAGTTATCCCGATGGCTTTGAAGAGTTAATATAACTATTTCCTTCATATGTTCCAAAATAATGCTGATATTACCACCATTTTTTCTCAGAAGACGTAAACGATTGATAACCTGTAATACGTAAGTACCAATGGGACCAAAAGATAACAATAGTATGGGAGCAATATGTTCCATTGCTACCTATGGGACGGCTCATATAAATACAACATAGTTATCCCGATGGCCGTCGAAGAGTTAATATAACTATTTCCTCCATATTTGACAAAATAATGCTGATATTACCTCCATTTGTTCTCAGAAGACGTAAACGATTGTTAACCTGTAACACGTAAGTACCAATGGGACACAAAGATAACATTAGTACGGGACCAATATGTCCAATTGCTACCTCTGGGACGGCACATAAAAATGCTACATAGTTATCCCGATGGCCGTCGAAGAGTTAATATAACTATTTCCACTATATTTTCCAAAATAATGCTGATATTACCTCCATTTTTTCTCAGAAGACGTAAACGATTGTTAACCTGTAACACGTAAGTACCAATGAGACACAAAGATAACATTAGTACGGGACCAATATGTCCCATTGATACCTATGGGACGGCACATATAAATGCTACATAATTATCCCGATGGCCGTCGAAAAGTTAATATAACTATTTCCTCCATATTTTCTAAAATAATGCTGATATTACCTCCATTTTTTCTCAGGCGACGTAAACGATTGTTAACCTGTAACACGTAAGTACCAATGGGACACAAAGATAACATAAGTACGGGACCAAATGTCCCATTGCTACCTATCGGACGGCACATATAAATACAACATAGTTATCCCGATGGACGTCGAAGGGTTAATATAACTATTTCCTCCATATTTTCCAAAAAAATGCTGATATTACCTCCTTTTTTTCTCAGAAGACGTAAACGATTGTTAACTTGTAACACGTAAGTACCAATGTGACACAAAAATATCATTAGTACGGGACCAATATGTCCCATTGCTACCTATGGGACGGAACATATAAATACAACATAGTTATCCCGATGGCCGTCGAAGAGTTAATATAACTATTTCCTCCATATTTTCCAAAAAAATGCTGATATTACCTCCTTTTTTTCTCTGAAGACGTAAACGATTGTTAACCTGTAACACATAAGTACCAATGGGACACAAAGATAACATTAGTACGGGACCAATATGTGCCATTGCTACCTATGGGACGGCACATATAAATGCTACATAGTTATCCCGATGGCCGTCGAAGAGTTAATATAACTATTTCCTTCATATTTTTCAAAATAATGCTGATATTACATCCATTTTTTCTCAGAAGACGTAAACGATTGTTAACCTGTAACACGTAGGTACCAATGGGACACAAAGATAACATTATTACGGGACCAATGTGTCCCATTGCTACCTATGGGACGGCACATATAAATGCTACATAGTTATCCCGATGGCCGTCGAAGAGTTAATATAACTATTTACTCCATATTTTCCAAAAAAATGCTGATATTACCTCCATTTTTTCTCAGAAGACGTAAACAAATGTTAACCTATAGCACGTAAGTACCAATGGGACACAAAGATAACATTAGTACGGGACCAATATGTCCCATTGCTACCTATGGGACGGCACATATAAATGCTTCATAGTTACCCGATGGCCGTCGAAGAGTTAAAATAACTATTTCCTTCATATTTTCCAAAATAATGCTGATATTACCACCATTTTTTCTAAGAAGAGGTAAACGATTGATAACCTGTAATCCGTAAGTACCAATGGGACCAAAAGATAACAATAGTATGGGAGGAATATGTTCCATTGCTACTTATGGGACGGCTGATATAAATACAACATAGTTATCCCGATGGCCGTCGAAGAGTTAATATAACTATTTCCTCCATATTTGACAAAATAATGCTGATATTACCTCCACTTTTTCTCAAAAGACATAAACGATTGTTAACCTGTAACACGTAAGTACCAATGGGACACAAAGATAACATTAGTACGGGACCAATATGTCCAATTGCTACCTCTGGGACGGCACATAAAAATGCTACATAGTTATCCCGATGGCCGTCGAAGAGTTAATATAACTATTTCCTCCATATTTTCAAAAATAATGCTGATATTACCTCCATTTTTCCTCAGAAGACGTAAACGATTGTTAACCTGTAACACGTAAGTACCAATGAGACAAAAAGATAACATAAGTACGGGACCAATATGTCCCATTGCTGCCTATGGGACGGCACATATAAATGCTACATAGTTACCCGATGGCCGTCGAAGAGTTAAAATAACTATTTCCTTCATATTTTCCATAATAATGCTGATATTACCACCATTTTTTCTCAGAAGACGTAAACGATTGATAACCTGTAATCCGTAAGTACCAATGGGACCATAAGATAACAATAGTATGGGAGGAATATGTTCCATTGCTACCTATTGGACGGCTCATATAAATACAACATAGTTATTCCGATGGCCGTCGAAGAGTTAATATAACTATTTCCTCCATATTTGACAAAATAATGCTGATATTACCTCCACTTTTTCTCAGAAGACATAAACGATTGTTAACCTGTAACACGTAAGTACCAATGGGACACAAAGATAACATTAGTACGGGACCAATATGTCCAATTGCTACCTCTGGGACGACACATAAAAATGCTACATAGTTATCCCGATGGCCGTCGAAGAGTTAATATAACTATTTCCTCCATATTTTCAAAAATAATGCTGATATTACCTCCATTTTTCCTCAGAAGACGTAAACGATTGTTAACCTGTAACACGTAAGTACCAATGAGACAAAAAGATAACATAAGTACGGGACCAATATGTCCCATTGCTACCTATTGGACGGCACATATAAATGCTACATAGTTATCCTGATGGCCGTCGAAGAGTTAATATAACTATTTCCTCCATATTCTCCAAAAAATGCTGATATTACCTCCATTTACTCTCAGAAGACGTAAACGATTGTTAACCTATAATACGTAAGTACCAATGGGACACAAAGATAACATTAGTACGGGACCAATATGTCCAATTGCTACCTCTGGGACGGCACATAAAAATGCTACATAGTTATCCCGATGGCCGTCGAAGAGTTAATATAACTATTTCCTCCATATTTTCCAAAATAATGCTGATATTACCTCCATTTTTTCTCAGAAGACGTGAACGATTGTTAACCTTTAACACGTAAGTACCAATGGGACACAAAGATAACATTAATACGGGACCAATATGTCCCATTGCTATCTATAGGACGGCACATATAAATGCTACATAGTTATCCCGATGGCCGTCGATGAGTTAATATAACTATTTCCTCCATCTTTTCCAAAATAATGCTGATATTACCTCCATTTTTTCTCAGAAGACGTAAACGATTGTTAACCTGTAACACGTAAGTACCAATGGGACACAAAGATTACATTAGTACGGGACCAATATGTCCCATTGCTACCTATGTGACGGCACATTTAAATGCTACATAGTTATCCCGATGGCCGTCGAAGAGTTAATATAACTATTTTCTTCATATTTTTCAACATAATGCTGATATTACCTCCATTTTTTCTCAGAAGACGTAAACGATTGTTAACCTGTAACACGTAAGTACCAATAGGACACAAAGATAACATTAGTACGGGACCAATATGTCCCATTGCTACCTATGGGACGGCATATATAAATACAACATAGTTATCCCGATGGCCGTCGAAGAGTTAATATAACTATTTCTTCCATATTTTCCAAAAAAATGGTGATATTACCTCCATTTTTTCTCAGAAGACGTAAACAAATGTTTACCTATAACACGTAAGTACCAATGGGACACAAAGATAACATAAGAACGGGACCAATATGTCCCATTGCTACCTATGGGACGGCACATATAAATGCTACATAGTTATCCCGATGGCTTTGAAGAGTTAATATAACTATTTCCTTCATATGTTCCAAAATAATGCTGATATTACCACCATTTTTTCTCAGAAGACGTAAACGATTGATAACCTGTAATACGTAAGTACCAATGGGACCAAAAGATAACAATAGTATGGGAGCAATATGTTCCATTGCTACCTATGGGACGGCTCATATAAATACAACATAGTTATCCCGATGGCCGTCGAAGAGTTAATATAACTATTTCCTCCATATTTGACAAAATAATGCTGATATTACCTCCATTTGTTCTCAGAAGACGTAAACGATTGTTAACCTGTAACACGTAAGTACCAATGGGACACAAAGATAACATTAGTACGGGACCAATATGTCCAATTGCTACCTCTGGGACGGCACATAAAAATGCTACATAGTTATCCCGATGGCCGTCGAAGAGTTAATATAACTATTTCCACTATATTTTCCAAAATAATGCTGATATTACCTCCATTTTTTCTCAGAAGACGTAAACGATTGTTAACCTGTAACACGTAAGTACCAATGAGACACAAAGATAACATTAGTACGGGACCAATATGTCCCATTGATACCTATGGGACGGCACATATAAATGCTACATAGTTATCCCGATGGCCGTCGAAAAGTTAATATAACTATTTCCTCCATATTTTCCAAAATAATGCTGATATTACCTCCATTTTTGTCAGAAGACGTAAACGATTGTTAACCTGTAACACGTAAGTACCAATGGGACACAAAGATAACATTAGTACGGGACCAAATGTCCCATTGCTACCTATGGGACGGCACAAATAAATAAAACATAGTTATCCCGATGGACGTCGAAGGGTTAATATAACTATTTCCTCCATATTTTCCAAAAAAATGCTGATATTACCTCCTTTTTTTCTCAGAAGACGTAAACGATTGTTAACTTGTAACACGTAGGTACCAATGGGACACAAAGATAACATTATTACGGGACCAATGTGTCCCATTGCTACCTATGGGACGGCACATATAAATGCTACATAGTTATCCCGATGGCCGTCGAAGAGTTAATATAACTATTTACTCCATATTTTCCAAAAAAATGCTGATATTACCTCCATTTTTTCTCAGAAGACGTAAACAAATGTTAACCTATAGCACGTAAGTACCAATGGGACACAAAGATAACATTAGTACGGGACCAATATGTCCCATTGCTACCTATGGGACGGCACATATAAATGCTTCATAGTTACCCGATGGCCGTCGAAGAGTTAAAATAACTATTTCCTTCATATTTTCCAAAATAATGCTGATATTACCACCATTTTTTCTAAGAAGAGGTAAACGATTGATAACCTGTAATCCGTAAGTACCAATGGGACCAAAAGATAACAATAGTATGGGAGGAATATGTTCCATTGCTACTTATGGGACGGCTGATATAAATACAACATAGTTATCCCGATGGCCGTCGAAGAGTTAATATAACTATTTCCTCCATATTTGACAAAATAATGCTGATATTACCTCCACTTTTTCTCAAAAGACATAAACGATTGTTAACCTGTAACACGTAAGTACCAATGGGACACAAAGATAACATTAGTACGGGACCAATATGTCCAATTGCTACCTCTGGGACGGCACATAAAAATGCTACATAGTTATCCCGATGGCCGTCGAAGAGTTAATATAACTATTTCCTCCATATTTTCAAAAATAATGCTGATATTACCTCCATTTTTCCTCAGAAGACGTAAACGATTGTTAACCTGTAACACGTAAGTACCAATGAGACAAAAAGATAACATAAGTACGGGACCAATATGTCCCATTGCTGCCTATGGGACGGCACATATAAATGCTACATAGTTACCCGATGGCCGTCGAAGAGTTAAAATAACTATTTCCTTCATATTTTCCAAAATAATGCTGATATTACCACCATTTTTTCTCAGAAGACGTAAACGATTGATAACCTGTAATCCGTAAGTACCAATGGGACCATAAGATAACAATAGTATGGGAGGAATATGTTCCATTGCTACCTATTGGACGGCTCATATAAATACAACATAGTTATTCCGATGGCCGTCGAAGAGTTAATATAACTATTTCCTCCATATTTGACAAAATAATGCTGATATTACCTCCACTTTTTCTCAGAAGACATAAACGATTGTTAACCTGTAACACGTAAGTACCAATGGGACACAAAGATAACATTAGTACGGGACCAATATGTCCAATTGCTACCTCTGGGACGACACATAAAAATGCTACATAGTTATCCCGATGGCCGTCGAAGAGTTAATATAACTATTTCCTCCATATTTTCAAAAATAATGCTGATATTACCTCCATTTTTCCTCAGAAGACGTAAACGATTGTTAACCTGTAACACGTAAGTACCAATGAGACAAAAAGATAACATAAGTACGGGACCAATATGTCCCATTGCTACCTATTGGACGGCACATATAAATGCTACATAGTTATCCTGATGGCCGTCGAAGAGTTAATATAACTATTTCCTCCATATTCTCCAAAAAATGCTGATATTACCTCCATTTACTCTCAGAAGACGTAAACGATTGTTAACCTATAATACGTAAGTACCAATGGGACACAAAGATAACATTAGTACGGGACCAATATGTCCAATTGCTACCTCTGGGACGGCACATAAAAATGCTACATAGTTATCCCGATGGCCGTCGAAGAGTTAATATAACTATTTCCTCCATATTTTCCAAAATAATGCTGATATTACCTCCATTTTGTCTCAGAAGACGTGAACGATTGTTAACCTTTAACACGTAAGTACCAATGGGACACAAAGATAACATTATTACGGGACCAATATGTCCCATTGCTATCTATAGGACGGCACATATAAATGCTACATAGTTATCCCGATGGCCGTCGATGAGTTAATATAACTATTTCCTCCATCTTTTCCAAAATAATGCTGATATTACCTCCATTTTTTCTCAGAAGACGTAAACGATTGTTAACCTGTAACACGTAAGTACCAATGGGACACAAAGATTACATTAGTACGGGACCAATATGTCCCATTGCTACCTATGTGACGGCACATTTAAATGCTACATAGTTATCCCGATGGCCGTCGAAGAGTTAATATAACTATTTTCTTCATATTTTTCAACATAATGCTGATATTACCTCCATTTTTTCTCAGAAGACGTAAACGATTGTTAACCTGTAACACGTAAGTACCAATAGGACACAAAGATAACATTAGTACGGGACCAATATGTCCCATTGCTACCTATGGGACGGCATATATAAATACAACATAGTTATCCCGATGGCCGTCGAAGAGTTAATATAACTATTTCTTCCATATTTTCCAAAAAAATGGTGATATTACCTCCATTTTTTCTCAGAAGACGTAAACAAATGTTTACCTATAACACGTAAGTACCAATGGGACACAAAGATAACATAAGAACGGGACCAATATGTCCCATTGCTACCTATGGGACGGCACATATAAATGCTACATAGTTATCCCGATGGCTTTGAAGAGTTAATATAACTATTTCCTTCATATGTTCCAAAATAATGCTGATATTACCACCATTTTTTCTCAGAAGACGTAAACGATTGATAACCTGTAATACGTAAGTACCAATGGGACCAAAAGATAACAATAGTATGGGAGCAATATGTTCCATTGCTACCTATGGGACGGCTCATATAAATACAACATAGTTATCCCGATGGCCGTCGAAGAGTTAATATAACTATTTCCTCCATATTTGACAAAATAATGCTGATATTACCTCCATTTGTTCTCAGAAGACGTAAACGATTGTTAACCTGTAACACGTAAGTACCAATGGGACACAAAGATAACATTAGTACGGGACCAATATGTCCAATTGCTACCTCTGGGACGGCACATAAAAATGCTACATAGTTATCCCGATGGCCGTCGAAGAGTTAATATAACTATTTCCACTATATTTTCCAAAATAATGCTGATATTACCTCCATTTTTTCTCAGAAGACGTAAACGATTGTTAACCTGTAACACGTAAGTACCAATGAGACACAAAGATAACATTAGTACGGGACCAATATGTCCCATTGATACCTATGGGACGGCACATATAAATGCTACATAGTTATCCCGATGGCCGTCGAAAAGTTAATATAACTATTTCCTCCATATTTTCCAAAATAATGCTGATATTACCTCCATTTTTCTCAGAAGACGTAAACGATTGTTAACCTGTAACACGTAAGTACCAATGGGACACAAAGATAACATTAGTACGGGACCAAATGTCCCATTGCTACCTATGGGACGGCACAAATAAATAAAACATAGTTATCCCGATGGACGTCGAAGGGTTAATATAACTATTTCCTCCATATTTTCCAAAAAAATGCTGATATTACCTCCTTTTTTTCTCAGAAGACGTAAACGATTGTTAACTTGTAACACGTAAGTACCAATGGGACACAAAAATAACATTAGTACGGGACCAATATGTCCCATTGCTACCTATGGGACGGCACATATAAATACAACATAGTTATCCCGATGGCCGTCGAAGAGTTAATATAACTATTTCCTCCATATTTTCCAAAAAAATGCTGATATTACCTCCTTTTTTTCTAAGAAGACGTAAACGATTGTTAACCTGTAACACGTAAGTACCAATGGGACACAAAGAAAACATAAGTACGGGACCAATATGTCCCATTGCTACCTATGGGACGGCACATATAAATGCTACATAGTTATCCCGATGGCCGTCGAAGAGTTAATATAACTATTTCCTTCATATTTTCCAAAATAATGCTGATATTACCACCATTTTTTCTCAGAAGACGTAAACGATTGATAACCTGTAATACGTAAGTACCAATGGGACCAAAAGATAACAATAGTATGGGAGGAATATGTTCCATTGCTACCTATGGGACGGCTCATACAAATACAACATAGTTATCCCGATGGCCGTCGAAGAGTTAATATAACTATTTCCTCCATATTTGACAAAATAATGCTGATCTTACCTCCACTTTTTCTCAGAAGACATAAACGATTGTTAACATGTAACACGTAAGTACCAATGGGACACAAAGATAACATTAGTACGGGACCAATATGTCCAATTGCTACCTCTGGGACGGCACATAAAAATGCTACATAGTTATCCCGATGGCCGTCGAAGAGTTAATATAACTATTTCCTCCATATTTTTCAAAATAATGCTGATATTACCTCCATTTTTCCTCAGAAGACGTAAACGATTGTTAACCTGTAACACGTAAGTACCAATGAGACACAAAGATAACATTAGTACGGGACCAATATGTCCAATTGCTACCTCTGGGATGGCACATATAAATAATACATAGTTATCCCGATGGCCGTCGAAGAGTTAATATAAATATTTCCTCCATATTTTTCAAAATAATGCTGATATTACCTCCATTTTTCCTCAGAAGACGTAAACGATTGTTAACCTGTAACACGTAAGTACCAATGAGACACAAAGATAACATAAGTACGGGACCAATATGTCCCATTGCTACCTATTGGACGGCACAAATAAATGCTACATAGTTATCCTGATGGCCGTCGAAGAGTTAATATAACTATTTCCTCAATATTCTCCAAAAAAATGCTGATATTACCTCCATTTACTCTCAGAAGACGTAAACGATTGTTAACCTATAATACGTAAGTACCAATGGGACACAAAGATAACATTAGTACGGGACCAATATGTCCCATTGCTAACTATTGGACGGCACATATAAATGCTACATAGTTATCCCGATGGCCGTCGAAGAGTTAATATAACTATTTCCTCCATATTTTCCAAAATAATGCTGATATTACCTCCATTTTTTCTCAGAAGACGTAAACGATTGTTAACCTGTAACACGTAAGTACCAATGGGACACAATGATAACATTATTACGGGACCAATATGTCCCATTGCTATCTATAGGACGGCACATATAAATGCTACATAGTTATCCCGATGGCCGTCGATGAGTTAATATAACTATTTCCTCCATATTTTCCAAAATAATGCTGATATTACCTCCATTTTTTCTCAGAAGACGTAAACGATTGTTAACCTGTAACACGTAAGTACCAATGGGACACAAAGATAACATTAGTACGGGACCAATATGTCCCATTGCTACCTATGGGACGGCACATATAAATGCTACATAGTTATCCCGATGGCCGTCGAAGAGTTAATATAACTATTTCCTTCATATTTTTCAAAATAATGCTGATATTACCTCCATTTTTTCTCAGAAGACGTAAACGATTGTTAACCTGTAACACGTAAGTACCAATAGGACACAAAGATAACATTAGTACGGGACCAATATGTCCCATTGCTACCTATGGGACGGCATATATAAATACAACATAGTTATCCCGATGGCCGTCGAAGAATTAATATAACTATTTCCTCCATATTTTCCAAAAAAATGGTGATATTACCTCCATTTTTTCTCAGAAGACGTAAACAAATATTAACCTATAACACGTAAGTACCAATGGGACACAAAGATAACATTAGAACGGGACCAATATGTCCCATTGCTACCAATGGGACGGCACATATAAATGCTACATAGTTATCCTGATGGCCGCGTAAGAGTTAATATAACTATTTCCTCCATATTCTCCAAAAAAATGCTGATATTACCTCCATTTTTTCTCAGAAGACGTAAACGATTGTTAACCTGTAACACGTAGGTACCAATGGGACACAAAGATAACATTAGTACGGGACCAATATGTGCCATTGATACATATGGGACGGCACATATAAATGCTACATAGTTATCCCGATGGCCGTCGAAAAGTTAATATAACTATTTCCTCCATATTTTCTAAAATAATGCTGATATTACCTCCATTTTTTCTCAGGCGACGTAAACGATTGTTAACCTGTAACACGTAAGTACCAATGGGACACAAAGATAACATAAGTACGGGACCAAATGTCCCATTGCTACCTATCGGACGGCACATATAAATACAACATAGTTATCCCGATGGACGTCGAAGGGTTAATATAACTATTTCCTCCATATTTTCCAAAAAAATGCTGATATTACCTCCTTTTTTTCTCAGAAGACGTAAACGATTGTTAACTTGTAACACGTAAGTACCAATGTGACACAAAAATATCATTAGTACGGGACCAATATGTCCCATTGCTACCTATGGGACGGAACATATAAATACAACATAGTTATCCCGATGGCCGTCGAAGAGTTAATATAACTATTTCCTCCATATTTTCCAAAAAAATGCTGATATTACCTCCTTTTTTTCTCTGAAGACGTAAACGATTGTTAACCTGTAACACATAAGTACCAATGGGACACAAAGATAACATTAGTACGGGACCAATATGTGCCATTGCTACCTATGGGACGGCACATATAAATGCTACATAGTTATCCCGATGGCCGTCGAAGAGTTAATATAACTATTTCCTTCATATTTTTCAAAATAATGCTGATATTACATCCATTTTTTCTCAGAAGACGTAAACGATTGTTAACCTGTAACACGTAGGTACCAATGGGACACAAAGATAACATTATTACGGGACCAATGTGTCCCATTGCTACCTATGGGACGGCACATATAAATGCTACATAGTTATCCCGATGGCCGTCGAAGAGTTAATATAACTATTTACTCCATATTTTCCAAAAAAATGCTGATATTACCTCCATTTTTTCTCAGAAGACGTAAACAAATGTTAACCTATAGCACGTAAGTACCAATGGGACACAAAGATAACATTAGTACGGGACCAATATGTCCCATTGCTACCTATGGGACGGCACATATAAATGCTTCATAGTTACCCGATGGCCGTCGAAGAGTTAAAATAACTATTTCCTTCATATTTTCCAAAATAATGCTGATATTACCACCATTTTTTCTAAGAAGAGGTAAACGATTGATAACCTGTAATCCGTAAGTACCAATGGGACCAAAAGATAACAATAGTATGGGAGGAATATGTTCCATTGCTACTTATGGGACGGCTGATATAAATACAACATAGTTATCCCGATGGCCGTCGAAGAGTTAATATAACTATTTCCTCCATATTTGACAAAATAATGCTGATATTACCTCCACTTTTTCTCAAAAGACATAAACGATTGTTAACCTGTAACACGTAAGTACCAATGGGACACAAAGATAACATTAGTACGGGACCAATATGTCCAATTGCTACCTCTGGGACGGCACATAAAAATGCTACATAGTTATCCCGATGGCCGTCGAAGAGTTAATATAACTATTTCCTCCATATTTTCAGAAATAATGCTGATATTACCTCCATTTTTCCTCAGAAGACGTAAACGATTGTTAACCTGTAACACGTAAGTACCAATGAGACAAAAAGATAACATAAGTACGGGACCAATATGTCCCATTGCTGCCTATGGGACGGCACATATAAATGCTACATAGTTACCCGATGGCCGTCGAAGAGTTAAAATAACTATTTCCTTCATATTTTCCAAAATAATGCTGATATTACCACCATTTTTTCTCAGAAGACGTAAACGATTGATAACCTGTAATCCGTAAGTACCAATGGGACCATAAGATAACAATAGTATGGGAGGAATATGTTCCATTGCTACCTATTGGACGGCTCATATAAATACAACATAGTTATCCCGATGGCCGTCGAAGAGTTAATATAACTATTTCCTCCATATTTGACAAAATAATGCTGATATTACCTCCACTTTTTCTCAGAAGACATAAACGATTGTTAACCTGTAACACGTAAGTACCAATGGGACACAAAGATAACATTAGTACGGGACCAATATGTCCAATTGCTACCTCTGGGACGACACATAAAAATGCTACATAGTTATCCCGATGGCCGTCGAAGAGTTAATATAACTATTTCCTCCATATTTTCAAAAATAATGCTGATATTACCTCCATTTTTCCTCAGAAGACGTAAACGATTGTTAACCTGTAACACGTAAGTACCAATGAGACAAAAAGATAACATAAGTACGGGACCAATATGTCCCATTGCTACCTATTGGACGGCACATATAAATGCTACATAGTTATCCTGATGGCCGTCGAAGAGTTAATATAACTATTTCCTCCATATTCTCCAAAAAATGCTGATATTACCTCCATTTACTCTCAGAAGACGTAAACGATTGTTAACCTATAATACGTAAGTACCAATGGGACACAAAGATAACATTAGTACGGGACCAATATGTCCAATTGCTACCTCTGGGACGGCACATAAAAATGCTACATAGTTATCCCGATGGCCGTCGAAGAGTTAATATAACTATTTCCTCCATATTTTCCAAAATAATGCTGATATTACCTCCATTTTTTCTCAGAAGACGTGAACGATTGTTAACCTTTAACACGTAAGTACCAATGGGACACAAAGATAACATTATTACGGGACCAATATGTCCCATTGCTATCTATAGGACGGCACATATAAATGCTACATAGTTATCCCGATGGCCGTCGATGAGTTAATATAACTATTTCCTCCATCTTTTCCAAAATAATGCTGATATTACCTCCATTTTTTCTCAGAAGACGTAAACGATTGTTAACCTGTAACACGTAAGTACCAATGGGACACAAAGATTACATTAGTACGGGACCAATATGTCCCATTGCTACCTATGTGACGGCACATTTAAATGCTACATAGTTATCCCGATGGCCGTCGAAGAGTTAATATAACTATTTTCTTCATATTTTTCAACATAATGCTGATATTACCTCCATTTTTTCTCAGAAGACGTAAACGATTGTTAACCTGTAACACGTAAGTACCAATAGGACACAAAGATAACATTAGTACGGGACCAATATGTCCCATTGCTACCTATGGGACGGCATATATAAATACAACATAGTTATCCCGATGGCCGTCGAAGAGTTAATATAACTATTTCTTCCATATTTTCCAAAAAAATGGTGATATTACCTCCATTTTTTCTCAGAAGACGTAAACAAATGTTTACCTATAACACGTAAGTACCAATGGGACACAAAGATAACATTAGAACGGGACCAATATGTCCCATTGCTACCTATGGGACGGCACATATAAATGCTACATAGTTATCCCGATGGCTTTGAAGAGTTAATATAACTATTTCCTTCATATGTTCCAAAATAATGCTGATATTACCACCATTTTTTCTCAGAAGACGTAAACGATTGATAACCTGTAATACGTAAGTACCAATGGGACCAAAAGATAACAATAGTATGGGAGCAATATGTTCCATTGCTACCTATGGGACGGCTCATATAAATACAACATAGTTATCCCGATGGCCGTCGAAGAGTTAATATAACTATTTCCTCCATATTTGACAAAATAATGCTGATATTACCTCCATTTGTTCTCAGAAGACGTAAACGATTGTTAACCTGTAACACGTAAGTACCAATGGGACACAAAGATAACATTAGTACGGGACCAATATGTCCAATTGCTACCTCTGGGACGGCACATAAAAATGCTACATAGTTATCCCGATGGCCGTCGAAGAGTTAATATAACTATTTCCACTATATTTTCCAAAATAATGCTGATATTACCTCCATTTTTTCTCAGAAGACGTAAACGATTGTTAACCTGTAACACGTAAGTACCAATGAGACACAAAGATAACATTAGTACGGGACCAATATGTCCCATTGATACCTATGGGACGGCACATATAAATGCTACATAGTTATCCCGATGGCCGTCGAAAAGTTAATATAACTATTTCCTCCATATTTTCCAAAATAATGCTGATATTACCTCCATTTTTCTCAGAAGACGTAAACGATTGTTAACCTGTAACACGTAAGTACCAATGGGACACAAAGATAACATTAGTACGGGACCAAATGTCCCATTGCTACCTATGGGACGGCACAAATAAATAAAACATAGTTATCCCGATGGACGTCGAAGGGTTAATATAACTATTTCCTCCATATTTTCCAAAAAAATGCTGATATTACCTCCTTTTTTTCTCAGAAGACGTAAACGATTGTTAACTTGTAACACGTAAGTACCAATGGGACACAAAAATAACATTAGTACGGGACCAATATGTCCCATTGCTACCTATGGGACGGCACATATAAATACAACATAGTTATCCCGATGGCCGTCGAAGAGTTAATATAACTATTTCCTCCATATTTTCCAAAAAAATGCTGATATTACCTCCTTTTTTTCTAAGAAGACGTAAACGATTGTTAACCTGTAACACGTAAGTACCAATGGGACACAAAGAAAACATAAGTACGGGACCAATATGTCCCATTGCTACCTATGGGACGGCACATATAAATGCTACATAGTTATCCCGATGGCCGTCGAAGAGTTAATATAACTATTTCCTTCATATTTTCCAAAATAATGCTGATATTACCACCATTTTTTCTCAGAAGACGTAAACGATTGATAACCTGTAATACGTAAGTACCAATGGGACCAAAAGATAACAATAGTATGGGAGGAATATGTTCCATTGCTACCTATGGGACGGCTCATACAAATACAACATAGTTATCCCGATGGCCGTCGAAGAGTTAATATAACTATTTCCTCCATATTTGACAAAATAATGCTGATCTTACCTCCACTTTTTCTCAGAAGACATAAACGATTGTTAACATGTAACACGTAAGTACCAATGGGACACAAAGATAACATTAGTACGGGACCAATATGTCCAATTGCTACCTCTGGGACGGCACATAAAAATGCTACATAGTTATCCCGATGGCCGTCGAAGAGTTAATATAACTATTTCCTCCATATTTTTCAAAATAATGCTGATATTACCTCCATTTTTCCTCAGAAGACGTAAACGATTGTTAACCTGTAACACGTAAGTACCAATGAGACACAAAGATAACATAAGTACGGGACCAATATGTCCCATTGCTACCTATTGGACGGCACATATAAATGCTACATAGTTATCCTGATGGCCGTCGAAGAGTTAATATAACTATTTCCTCAATATTCTCCAAAAAAATGCTGATATTACCTCCATTTACTCTCAGAAGACGTAAACGATTGTTAACCTATAATACGTAAGTACCAATGGGACACAAAGATAACATTAGTACGGGACCAATATGTCCCATTGCTAACTATTGGACGGCACATATAAATGCTACATAGTTATCCCGATGGCCGTCGAAGAGTTAATATAACTATTTCCTCCATATTTTCCAAAATAATGCTGATATTACCTCCATTTTTTCTCAGAAGACGTAAACGATTGTTAACCTGTAACACGTAAGTACCAATGGGACACAATGATAACATTATTACGGGACCAATATGTCCCATTGCTATCTATAGGACGGCACATATAAATGCTACATAGTTATCCCGATGGCCGTCGATGAGTTAATATAACTATTTCCTCCATATTTTCCAAAATAATGCTGATATTACCTCAATTTTTTCTGTGAAGACGTAAACGATTGTTAACCTGTAACACGTAAGTACCAATGGGACACAAAGATAACATTAGTACGGGACCAATATGTCCCATTGCTACCTATGGGACGGCACATATAAATGCTACATAGTTATCCCGATGGCCGTCGAAGAGTTAATATAACTATTTCCTTCATATTTTTCAAAATAATGCTGATATTACCTCCATTTTTTCTCAGAAGACGTAAACGATTGTTAACCTGTAACACGTAAGTACCAATAGGACACAAAGATAACATTAGTACGGGACCAATATGTCCCATTGCTACCTATGGGACGGCATATATAAATACAACATAGTTATCCCGATGGCCGTCGAAGAATTAATATAACTATTTCCTCCATATTTTCCAAAAAAATGGTGATATTACCTCCATTTTTTCTCAGAAGACGTAAACAAATATTAACCTATAACACGTAAGTACCAATGGGACACAAAGATAACATTAGAACGGGACCAATATGTCCCATTGCTACCAATGGGACGGCACATATAAATGCTACATAGTTATCCCGATGGCCGTCGAAGAGTAATTATAACTATTTCCTTCATATTTTCCAAAATAATGCTGATATTACCACCATTTTTTCTCAGAAGACGTAAACGATTGATAACCTGTAATACGTAAGTACCAATGGGACCAAAAGATAACAATAGTATGGGAGCAATATGTTCCATTGCTACCTATGGGACGGCTCATATAAATACAACATAGTTATCCCGATGGCCGTCGAAGAGTTAATATAACTATTTCCTCCATATTTGACAAAATAATGCTGATATTACCTCCATTTTTTCTCAGAAGACGTAAACGATTGTTAACCTGTAACACGTAAGTACCAATGAGACACAAAGATAACATTAGTACGGGACCAATATGTCCCATTGATACCTATGGGACGGCACATATAAATGCTACATAGTTATCCTGATGGCCGTGTAAGAGTTAATATAACTATTTCCTCCATATTCTCCAAAAAAATGCTGATATTACCTCCATTTTTTCTCAGAAGACGAAAACGATTGTTAACCTGTAACACGTAGGTACCAATGGGACACAAAGATAACATTAGTACGGGACCAATATGTGCCATTGATACATATGGGACGGCACATATAAATGCTACATAGTTATCCCGATGGCCGTCGAAAAGTTAATATAACTATTTCCTCCATATTTTCTAAAATAATGCTGATATTACCTCCATTTTTTCTCAGGCGACGTAAACGATTGTTAACCTGTAACACGTAAGTACCAATGGGACACAAAGATAACATAAGTACGGGACCAAATGTCCCATTGCTACCTATCGGACGGCACATATAAATACAACATAGTTATCCCGATGGACGTCGAAGGGTTAATATAACTATTTCCTCCATATTTTCCAAAAAAATGCTGATATTACCTCCTTTTTTTCTCAGAAGACGTAAGCGATTGTTAACTTGTAACACGTAAGTACCAATGGGACACAAAAATATCATTAGTACGGGACCAATATGTCCCATTGCTACCTATGGGACGGCACATATAAATACAACATAGTTATCCCGATGGCCGTCGAAGAGTTAATATAACTATTTCCTCCATATTTTCCAAAAAAATGCTGATATTACCTCCTTTTTTTCTCTGAAGACGTAAACGATTGTTAACCTGTAACACATAAGTACCACTGGGACACAAAGATAACATAAGTACGGGACCAATATGTCCCATTGCTACCTATGGGATGGCACATATAAATGCTACACAGTTATCCCGATGGCCGTTGAAGAGTTAATATAACTATTTCCTTCATATTTTCCAAAATAATGCTGATATTACCACCATTTTTTCTCAGAAGACGTAAACGATTGATAACCTGTAATACGTTAGTACCAATGGGACCAAAAGATAACAATAGTATGGGAGCAATATGTTCCATTGCTACCTATGGGACGGCTCATATAAACACAACTTAGTTATCCCGATGGCCGTCGAAGGGTTAATATAAATATTTCCTCCATATTTTCCAAAACATTGCTGATATAACCTCCATTTTTTCTCAGAAGTCGTAAACGATTGTTAACCTATAACACGTAAGTACCAATGGGACACAAAGATAACATTAGTACGGGACCAATATGTCCCATTGCTACCTATGGGACGGCACATATAAATGCTACATAGTTATCCCGATGGCCGTCGAAGAGTTAATATAACTATTTCCTTCATATTTTCCAAAATAATGCTGATATTACCACCATTTTTTCTCAGAAGACGTAAACGATTGATAACCTGTAATACGTAAGTACCAATGGGACCAAAAGATAACAATAGTATGGGAGCAATATGTTCCATTGCTACCTATGGGACGGCTCATATAAATACAACATAGTTATCCCGATGGCCGTCGAAGAGTTAATATAACTATTTCCTCCATATTTGAAAAAATAATGCTGATATTACCTCCATTTTTTCTCAGAAGACGTAAACGATTGTTAACCTGTAACACGTAAGTACCAATGAGACACAAAGATAACATAAGTACGGGACCAATATGTCCTATTGCTACCTATGGGACGGCACATATAAATGCTACATAGTTATCCTGATGGCCGTCGAAGAGTTAATAAAACTATTTCCTCCATATTCTCCAAAAAAATGCTGATATTACCTCCATTTACTCTCAGAAGACGTAAACGATTGTTAACCTGTAACACGTAAGTACCAATAGGACACAAAGATAACATTAGTACGGGACCAATATGTCCCATTGCTACCTTTTGGACGGCACATATAAATGCTACATAGTTATCCCGATCGCCGTCGAAGAGTTAATATAACTATTTCCTCCATATTTTCCAAAATAATGCTGATATTACCTCCATTTTTTCTCAGAAGACGTAAACGATTGTTAACCTGTAACTCGTAAGTACCAATAGGACACAAATATAACATTAGTACGGGACCAATATGTCCCATTGCTATCTATAGGACGGCACATATAAATGCTACATAGTTATCCCGATGGCCGTCGAAGAGTTAATATAACTATTTCCTTCATATTTTTCAAAATAATGCTGATATTACCTCCATTTTTTCTCAGAAGACGTAAACGATTGTTAACCTGTAACACGTAAGTACCAATGGGACACAAAGATAACATTAGTACGGGACCAATATGTCCCATTGCTACCTATGGGACGGAAACTATAAATACAACATAGTTATCCCGATGGCCGTCGAAGAGTTAATATAACTATTTCCTCCATATTTTCCAAAAAAATGGTGATATTACCTCCATTTTTTCTCAGAAGACGTAAACAAATGTTAACCTATAACATGTAAGTACCAACGGGACACAAAGATAACATAAGAACGGGACCAATATGTCCCATTGCTACCTATGGGACGGCACATATAAATGCTACATAGTTATTTTGATGGCTGTCGAAGAGTTAATATAACTATTTCCTTCATATTTTCCAAAATAATGCTGATATTACCACCATTTTTTCTCAGAAGACGTAAACGATTGATAACCTGTAATACGTTAGTACAAATGGGACCAAAAGATAACAATAGTATGGGAGCAATATGTTCCATTGCTACCTATGGGACGGCTCATATAAATACAACATGGTTATCCCGATGGCCGTCGAAGAGTTAATATAACTATTTCCTCCATATTTGACAAAATAATGCTGATATTACCTCCACTTTTTCTCAGAAGACATAAACGATTGTTAACCTGTAACACGTAAGTACCAATGGGACACAAAGATAACATTAGTACGGGACCAAAATGTCCAATTGCTACCTCTGGGACGGCACATAAAAATGCTACATAGTTTTCCCGATGGCCGTCGAAGAGTTAATATAACTATTTCCTCCATATTTTCCAAAATAATGCTGATAACACCTCCATTTTTTCTCAGAAGTCGTAAACGATTGTTAACCTGTAACACGTAAGTACCAATGAGACACAAAGATAACATAAGTACGGGACCAATATGTCCCATTGCTACCTATTGGACGGCACATATAATTGCTACATAGTTATCCTGATGGCCGTCGAAGAGTTAATATAACTATTTCCTCCATATTCTCCAAAAAAATGCAGATATTACCTCCATTTACTCTCAGAAGACGTAAGCGATTGTTAACCTATAATACGTACGTACCAATGGGACACAAATATAACATTAGTACGGGACCAATATGTCCCATTGCTAACTATTGGACGGCACATATAAATGCTACATAGTTATCCCGATGGCCGTCGAAGACTTAATATAACTATTTCCTCCATATTTTCCAAAAAAATGCTGATATTACCTCCTTTTTTTCTCAGAAGACGTAAACGATTGTTAACCTGTAACACATAAGTACCAATGGGACACAAAGATAACATAAGTACGGGACCAATATGTCCCATTGCTACCTATGGGATGGCACATATAAATGCTACATAGTTATCCCGATGGCCGTCGAAGAGTTAATATAACTATTTCCTTCATATTTTCCAAAATAATGCTGATATTACCACCATTTTTTCTCAGAAGGCGTAAACGATTGATAACCTGTAATACGTTAGTACCAATGGGACCAAAAGATAACAATAGTATGGGAGCAATATGTTCCATTGCTACCTATGGGACGGCTCATATAAATACAACTTAGTTATCCCGATGGCCGTCGAAGGGTTAATATAAATATTTCCTCCATATTTTCCAAAA
This sequence comes from Pyrrhosoma nymphula, assembly GCA_963573305.1. Classification (NCBI taxonomy): domain Eukaryota; kingdom Metazoa; phylum Arthropoda; class Insecta; order Odonata; family Coenagrionidae; genus Pyrrhosoma; species Pyrrhosoma nymphula. Next base: position 945,668 of record CAUYRF010000001.1, read on the forward strand.
CATTGCTGATATTACCTCCATTTTTTCTCAGAAGACGTAAACGATTGTTAACCTATAACACGTAAGTACCAATGGGACACAAAGATAACATTAGTACGGGACCAATATGTCCCATTGCTACCTATGGGACGGCACATATAAATGCTACATAGTTATCCCGATGGCCGTCGAAGAGTTAATATAACTATTTCCTTCATATTTTCCAAAATAATGCTGATGTTACCACCATTTTTTCTCAGAAGACGTAAACGATTGATAACCTGTAATACGTTAGTACCAATGGGACCAAAAGATAACAATAGTATGGGAGCAATATGTTCCATTGCTACCTATGGGACGGCTCATATAAATACAACATAGTTATCCCGATGGCCGTCGAAGAGTTAATATAACTATTTCCTCCATATTTGACAAAATAATGCTGATATTACCTCCATTTAATCTCAGAAGACGTAAACGATTGTTAACCTGTAACACGTAAGTACCAATGGGACACAAAGATAACATTAGTACGGGACCAATATGTCCCATTGCTACCTATGGGACGGCACATATAAATGCTACATAGTTTTCCCGATGGCCGTCGAAGAGTTAATATAACTATTCCCTCCATATTTTCCAAAATAATGCTGATATTACCTCCATTTTTTCTCAGAAGACGTAAACGATTGTTAACCTGTAACACGTACGTACCAATGGGACACAAAGATAACATAAGTACGGGACCAATATGTCCCATTGCTACCTATGGGACGGCACATATAAATACAACATAGTTATCCCGATGGCCGTCGAACAGTTAATATAACTATTTCCTCCATATTTTCCAAAATAATGCTGATATTACCTCCATTTTTTCTCAGAAGACGTAAACGATTGTTAACCTGTAACACGTAAGTACCAATGGGACACTAAGATAACATTAGTACGGGACCAAATGTCCCATTGCTACCTATCGGACGGCACATATAAATACAACATAGTTATCCCGATGGACGTCGAAGGGTTAATATAACTATTTCCTCCATATTTTCCAAAAAAATGCTGATATTACCTCCTTTTTTTATCAGAAGACGTAAACGATTGTTAACTTGTAACACGTAAGTACCAATGGGACACAAAAATAACATTAGTACGGGACCAATATGTCCCATTGCTACCTATGGGACGGCACATATAAATGCTACATAGTTATCCCGATGGCCGTCGAAGAGTTAACATAACTATTTCCTTCATATTTTCCAAAATAATGCTGATATTACCACCATTTTTTCTCAGAAGACGTAAACGATTGATAACCTGTAATACGTTAGTACCAATGGGACCAAAAGATAACAATAGTATGGGAGCAATATGTTCCATTGCTACCTATGGGACGGCTCATATAAATACAACTTAGTTATCCCGATGGCCGACGAAGGGTTAATAAAAATAATTCCTCCATATTTTCCAAAACATTGCTGATATTACCTCCATTTTTTCTCAGAAGACGTAAACAATTGTTAACCTATAACACGTAAGTACCAATGGGACACAAAGATAACATTAGTACGGGACCAATATGTCCCATTGCTACCTATGGGACGGCACATATAAATGCTACATAGTTATCCCGATGGCCGTCGAAGAGTTAATATAACTATTTCCTTCATATTTTCCAAAATAATGCTGATATTACCACCATTTTTTCTCAGAAGACGTAAACGATTGATAACCTGTAATACGTAAGTACCAATGGGACCAAAAGATAACAATAGTATGGGAGCAATATGTTCCATTGCTACCTATGGGACGGCTCATATAAATACAACATAGTTATCCCGATGGCCGTCGAAGAGTTAATATAACTATTTCCTCCATATTTGAAAAAATAATGCTGATATTACCTCCATTTTTTCTCAGAAGACATAACCAATATTAACCTGTAACACGTAAGTACCAATGGGACACAAAGATAACATTAGTACGGGACCAATATGTCCAATTGCTACCTCTGGGACGGCACATAAAAATGCTACATAGTCATCCCGATGGCCGTCGAAGAGTTAATATAACTATTTCCTCCATATTTTCCAAAATAATGCTGATATTACCTCCATTTTTTCTCAGAAGACGTAAACGATTGTTAACCTGTAACACGTAAGTACCAATAGGACACAAAGATAACATTAGTACGGGACCAATATGTCCCATTGCTACCTATTGGACGGCACATATAAATGCTACATAGTTATCCCGATCGCCGTCGAAGAGTTAATATAACTATTTCCTCCATATTTTCCAAAATAATGCTGATATTACCTCCATTTTTTCTCAGAAGACGTAAACGATTGTTAACCTGTAACACGTAAGTACCAATAGGACACAAATTTTACATTAGTACGGGACCAATATGTCCCATTGCTGTCTATAGGACGGCACATATAAATGCTACATAGTTATCCCGATAGCCGTCGAAGAGTTAATATAACTATTTCCTTCATATTTTTCAAAATAATGCTGATATTACCTCCATTTTTTCTCAGAAGACGTAAACGATTGTTAACCTGTAACACGTAAGTACCAATGGGACACAAAGATAACATTAGTACGGGACCAATATGTCCCATTGCTACCTATGGGACGGCAACTATAAATACAACATAGTTATCCCGATGGCCGTCGAAGAGTTAATATAACTATTTCCTCCATATTTTCCAAAAAAATGGTGATATTACCTCCATTTTTTCTCAGAAGACGTAAACAAATGTTAACCTATAACATGTAAGTACCAATGGGACACAAAGATAACATTAGAACGGGACCAATATGTCCCATTGCTACCTATGGGACGGCACATATAAATGCTACATAGTTATCCCGATGGCTGTCGAAGAGTTAATATAACTATTTCCTTCATATTTTCCAAAATAATGCTGATATTACCACCATTTTTTCTCAGAAGACGTAAACGATTGATAACCTGTAATACGTTAGTACCAATGGGACCAAAAGATAACAATAGTATGGGAGCAATATGTTCCATTGCTACCTATGGGACGGCTCATATAAATACAACATAGTTATCCCGATGGCCGTCGAAGAGTTAATATAACTATTTCCTCCATATTTGACAAAATAATGCTGATATTACCTCCACTTTTTCTCAGAAGACATAAACGATTGTTAACCTGTAACACGTAAGTACCAATGGGACACAAAGATAACATTAGTACGGGACCAAAATGTCCAATTGCTACCTCTGGGACGGCACATAAAAATGCTACATAGTTTTCCCGATGGCCGTCGAAGAGTTAATATAACTATTTCCTCCATATTTTCCAAAATAATGCTGATAACACCTCCATTTTTTCTCAGAAGTCGTAAACGATTGTTAACCTGTAACACGTAAGTACCAATGAGACACAAAGATAACATATGTACGGGACCAATATGTCCCATTGCTACCTATTGGACGGCACATATAATTGCTACATAGTTATCCTGATGGCCGTCGAAGAGTTAATATAACTATTTCCTCCATATTCTCCAAAAAAATGCAGATATTACCTCCATTTACTCTCAGAAGACGTAACCGATTGTTAACCTATAATACGTAAGTACCAATGGGACACAAATATAACATTAGTACGGGACCTATATGTCCCATTGCTAACTATTGGACGGCACATATAAATGCTACATAGTTATCCCGATGGCCGTCGAAGAGTTAATATAACTATTTCCTCCATATTTTCCAAAAAAATGCTGATATTACCTCCTTTTTTTCTCAGAAGACGTAAACGATTGTTAACCTGTAACACATAAGTACCAATGGGACAAAAAGATAACATAAGTACGGGACCAATATGTCCCATTGCTACCTATGGGATGGCACATATAAATGCTACATAGTTATCCCGATGGCCGTCGAAGAGTTAATAAAACTATTTCCTTCATATTTTCCAAAATAATGCTGATATTACCACCATTTTTTCTCAGAAGACGTAAACGATTGATAACCTGTAATACGTTAGTACCAATGGGACCAAAAGATAACAATAGTATGGGAGCAATATGTTCCATTGCTACCTATGGGACGGCTCATATAAATACAACTTAGTTATCCCGATGGCCGTCGAAGGGTTAATAAAAATATTTCCTCCATATTTTCCAAAACATTGCTGATATTACCTCCATTTTTTCTCAGAAGACGTAAAAGATTGTTAACCGATAACACGTAAGTACCAATGGGACACAAAGATAACATTAGTACGGGACCAATATGTCCCATTGCTACCTATGGGACGGCACATATAAATGCTACATAGTTATTCCGATGGCCGTCGAAGAGTTAATATAACTATTTCCTTCATATTTTCCAAAATATTGCTGATATTACCACCATTTTTTCTCAGAAGACGTAAACGATTGATAACCTGTAATACGTAAGTACCAATGGGACCAAAAGATAACAATAGTATGGGAGCAATATGTTCCATTGCTACCTATGGGACGGCTCATATAAATACAACATAGTTATCCCGATGGCCGTCGAAGAGTTAATATAACTATTTCCTCCATATTTGAAAAAAAAATGCTGATATTACCTCCATTTTTTCTCAAAAGACATAACCAATATTAACCTGTAACACGTAAGTACCAATGGGACACAAAGATAACATTAGTACGGGACCAATATGTCCAATTGCTACCTCTGGGACGGCACATAAAAATGCTACATAGTCATCCCGATGGCCGTCGAAGAGTTAATATAACTATTTCCTCCATATTTTCCAAAATAATGCTGATATTACCTCCATTTTTTCTCAGAAGACGTAAACGATTGTTAACCTGTAACACGTAAGTACCAATGAGACACAAAGATAACATATGTACGGGACCAATATGTCCTATTGCTACCTATGGGACGGCACATATAAATGCTACATAGTTATCCTGATGGCCGTCGAAGAGTTAATATAACTATTTCCTCCATATTCTCCAAAAAAATGCTGATATTACCTCCATTTACTCTCAGAAGACGTAAACGATTGTTAACCTGTAACACGTAAGTACCAATAGGACACAAAGATAACATTAGTACGGGACCAATATGTCCCATTGCTACCTATTGGACGGCACATATAAATGCTACATAGTTATCCCGATCGCCGTCGAAGAGTTAATATAACTATTTCCTCCATATTTTCCAAAATAATGCTGATATTACCTCCATTTTTTCTCAGAAGACGTAAACAATTGTTAACCTGTAACACGTAAGTACCAATAGGACACAAATATAACATTAGTACGGGACCAATATGTCCCATTGCTATCTATACGACGGCACATATAAATGCTACATAGTTATCCCGATGGCCGTCGAAGAGTTAATATAACCTTTTCCTTCATATTTTTCAAAATAATGCTGATATTACCTCCATTTTTTCTCAGAAGACGTAAACGATTGTTAACCTGTAACACGTAAGTACCAATGGGACACAAAGATAACATTAGATCGGGACCAATATGTCCCATTGCTACCTATGGGACGGCAACTATAAATACAACATAGTTATCCCGATGGCCGTCGAAGAGTTAATATAACTATTTCCTCCATATTTTCCAAAAAAATGGTGATATTACCTCCATTTTTTCTCAGAAGACGTAAACAAATGTTAACCTATAACATGTAAGTACCAATGGGACACAAAGATAACATTAGAACGGGACCAATATGTCCCATTGCTACCTATGGGACGGCACATATAAATGCTACATAGTTATCCCGATGGCTGTCGAAGAGTTAATATAACTATTTCCTTCATATTTTCCAAAATAATGCTGATATTACCACCATTTTTTCTCAGAAGACGTAAACGATTGATAACCTGTAATACGTTAGTACCAATGGGACCAAAAGATAACAATAGTATGGGAGCAATATGTTCCATTGCTACCTATGGGACGGCTCATATAAATACAACATAGTTATCCCGATGGCCGTCGAAGAGTTAATATAACTATTTCCTCCATATTTGACAAAATAATGCTGATATTACCTCCACTTTTTCTCAGAAGACATAAACGATTGTTAACCTGTAACACGTAAGTACCAATGGGACACAAAGATAACATTAGTACGGGACCAAAATGTCCAATTGCTACCTCTGGGACGGCACATAAAAATGCTACATAGTTTTCCCGATGGCCGTCGAAGAGTTAATATAACTATTTCCTCCATATTTTCCAAAATAATGCTGATAACACCTCCATTTTTTCTAAGAAGTCGTAAACGATTGTTAACCTGTAACACGTAAGTACCAATGAGACACAAAGATAACATAAGTACGGGACCAATATGTCCCATTGCTACCTATTGGACGGCACATATAATTGCTACATAGTTATCCTGATGGCCGTCGAAGAGTTAATATAACTATTTCCTCCATATTCTCCAAAAAAATGCAGATATTACCTCCATTTACTCTCAGAAGACGTAACCGATTGTTAACCTATAATACGTAAGTACCAATGGGACACAAATATAACATTAGTACGGGACCAATATGTCCCATTGCTAACTATTGGACGGCACATATAAATGCTACATAGTTATCCCGATGGCCGTCGAAGAGTTAATATAACTATTTCCTCCATATTCTCCAAAAAAATGCTGATATTACATCCATTTTTTCTCAGAAGACGTAAACGATTGTTAACCTGTAACACGTAGGTACCAATGGGACACAAAGATTACATTAGTACGGGACCAATATGTCCCATTGATACCTATGGGACGGCACATATAAATGCTACATAGTTATCCCGATGGCCGTCGAAAAGTTAATATAACTATTTCCTCCATATTTTCCAAAATAATGCTGATATTACCTCCATTTTTTCTCAGGCGACGTAAACGATTGTTAACCTGTAACACGTAAGTACCAATGGGACACAAAGATAACATTAGTACGGGACCAAATGTCCCATTGCTACCTATCGGACGGCACATATAAATACAACATAGTTATCCCGATGGACGTCGAAGGGTTAATATAACTATTTCCTCCATATTTTCCAAAAAAATGCTGATATTACCTCCTTTTTTTCTCAGAAGACGTAAACGATTGTTAACTTGTAACACGTAAGTACCAATGGGACACAAAAATAACATTAGTACGGGACCAATATGTCCCATTGCTACCTATGGGACGGCACATATAAATACAACATAGTAATCCCGATGGCCGTCGAAGAGTTAATATAACTATTTCCTCCATATTTTCCAAAAAAATGCTGATATTACCTCCTTTTTTTCTCTGAAGACGTAAACGATTGTTAACCTGTAACACATAAGTACCAATGGGACACAAAGATAACATAAGTACGGGACCAATATGTCCCACATCTACCTATGGGATGGCACATATAAATGCTACATAGTTATCCCGATGGCCGTCGAAGAGTTAATATAACTATTTCCTTCATACTTTCCAAAATAATGCTGATATTACCACCATTTTTTCTCAGAAGACGTAAACGATTGATAACCTGTAATACGTTAGTAACAATGGGACCAAAAGATAACAATAGTATGGGAGCAATATGTTCCATTGCTACCTATGGGACGGCTCATATAAACACAACTTAGTTATCCCGATGGCCGTCGAAGGGTTAATATAAATATTTCCTCCATATTTTCCAAAACATTGCTGATATTACCTCCATTTTTTCTCAGAAGTCGTAAACGATTGTTATCTATAACACGTAAGTACCAATGGGACACAAAGATAACATTAGTACGGGACCAATATGTCCCATTGCTACCTATGGGACGGCACATATAAATGCTACATAGTTATCCCGATGGCCGTCGAAGAGTTAATATAACTATTTCCTTCATATTTTCCAAAATAATGCTGATATTACATCCATTTTTTCACAGAAGACGTAAACGATTGATAACCTGTAATACGTAAGTACCAATGGGACCAAAAGATAACAATAGTATGGGAGCAATATGTTCCATTGCTACCTATGGGACGGCTCATATAAATACAACATAGTTATCCCGTTGGCCGTCGAAGAGTTAATATAACTATTTCCTCCATATTTGAAAAAATAATGCTGATATTACCTCCATTTTGTCTCAGCAGACATAACTAATATTAACCTGTAACACGTAAGTACCAATGGGACACAAAGATAACATTAGTACGGGACTAATATGTCCAATTGCTACCTCTGGGACGGCACATATAAATGCTACATAGTTATCCTGATGGCCGTCGAAGAGTTAATATAACTATTTCCTCCATATTCTCCAAAAAAATGCTGATATTACCTCCATTTACTCTCAGAAGACGTAAACGATTGTTAACCTGTAACACGTAAGTACCAATGGGTCACAAAGATAACATTAGTACGGGACCAATATGTCCCATTGCTACCTATTGGACGACACATATAAATGCTACATAGTTATCCCGAACGCCGTCGAAGAGTTAATATAACTATTTCCTCCATATTTTCCAAAATAATGCTGATATTACCTCCATTTTTTCTCAGAAGACGTAAACGATTGTTAACATGTAACACGTAAGTACCAATAGGACACAAATATAACATTAGTACGGGACCAATATGTCCCATTGCTACCTATGGGACGGCACATATAAATACAACATAGTTATCCCGATGGCCGTCGAAGAGTTAATATAACTATTTCCTCCATATTTTCCAAAAAAATGGTGATATTACCTCCATTTTTTCTCAGAAGACGTAAATAAATGTTAACCTATAACATGTAAGTACCAATGGGACACAAAGATAACATTATAACGGGACCAATATGTCCCATTGCTACCTATGGGACGGCACATATAAATGCTACATAGTTATCCCGATGGCCGTCGAAGAGTTAATATAACTATTTCCTTCATATTTTCCAAAATAATGCTGATATTACCTCCATTTAATCTCAGAAGACGTAAACGATTGTTAACCTGTAACACGTAAGTACCAATGGGACACAAAGATAACATTAGTACGGGACCAATATGTCCCATTGCTACCTATGGGACGGCACATATAAATGCTACATAGTTATCCCGATGGCCGTCGAAGAGTTAATATAACTATTCCCTCCATATTTTCCAAAATAATGCTGATATTACCTCCATTTTTTCTCAGAAGACGTAAACGATTGTTAACCTGTAACACGTACGTACCAATAAGACACAAAGATAACATAAGTACGGGACCAATATGTCCCATTGCTACCTATGGGACGGCACATATAAATACAACATAGTTATCCCGATGGCCGTCGAAGAGTTAATATAACTATTTCCTCCATATTTTCCAAAATAATGCTGATATTACCTCCATTTTTTCTCAGAAGACGTAAATAAATGTTAACCTATAACATGTAAGTACCAATGGGACACAAAGATAACATTATAACGGGACCAATATGTCCCATTGCTACCTATGGGACGGCACATATAAATGCTACATAGTTATCCCGATGGCCGTCGAAGAGTTAATATAACTATTCCCTCCATATTTTCCAAAATAATGCTGATATTACCTCCATTTTTTCTCAGAAGACGTAAACGATTGTTAACCTGTAACACGTACGTACCAATAAGACACAAAGATAACATAAGTACGGGACCAATATGTCCCATTGCTACCTATGGGACGGCACATATAAATACAACATAGTTATCCCGATGGCCGTCGAACAGTTAATATAACTATTTCCTCCATATTTTCCAAAATAATGCTGATATTACCTCCATTTTTTCTCAGAAGACGTAAACGATTGTTAACATGTAACACGTAAGTACCAATGGGACACTAAGATAACATTAGTACGGGACCAAATGTCCCATTGCTACCTATCGGACGGCACATATAAATACAACATAGTTATCCCGATGGACGTCGAAGGGTTAATATAACTATTTCCTCCATATTTTCCAAAAAAATGCTGATATTACCTCCTTTTTTTCTCAGAAGACGTAAACGATTGTTAACTTGTAACACGTAAGTACCAATGGGACACAAAAATAACATTAGTACGGGACCAATATGTCCCATTGCTACCTATGGGACGGCACATATAAATACAACATAGTTATCCCGATGGCCGTCGAAGAGTTAATATAACTATTTCCTCCATATTTTCCAAAAAAATGCTGATATTACCTCCTTTTTTTCTCAGAAGACGTAAACGATTGTTAACCTGTAACACATAAGTACCAATGGGACACAAAGATAACATAAGTACGGGACCAATATGTCCCATTGCTACCTATGGGATGGCACATATAAATGCTACATAGTTATCCCGATGGCCGTCGAAGAGTTAATATAACTATTTCCTTCATATTTTCCAAAATAATGCTGATATTACCACCATTTTTTCTCAGAAGACGTAAACGATTGATAACCTGTAATACGTTAGTACCAATGGGACCAAAAGATAACAATAGTATGGGAGCAATATGTTCCATTGCTACCTATGGGACGGCTCATATAAATACAACTTAGTTATCCCGATGGCCGTCGAAGGGTTAATATAAATATTTCCTCCATATTTTCCAAAACATTGCTGATATTACCTCCATTTTTTCTCAGAAGACGTAAACGATTGTTAACCTATAACACGTAAGTACCAATGGGACACAAAGATAACATTACTACGGGACCAATATGTCCCATTGCTACCTATGGGACGGCACATATAAATGCTACATAGTTATCCCGATGGCCGTCGAAGAGTTAATATAACTATTTCCTTCATATTTTCCAAAATAATGCTGATATTACCACCATTTTTTCTCAGAAGACGTAAACGATTGATAACCTGTAATACGTAAGTACCAATGGGACCAAAAGATAACAATAGTATGGGAGCAATATGTTCCATTGCTACCTATGGGACGGCTCATATAAATACAACATAGTTATCCCGATGGCCGTCGAAGAGTTAATATAACTATTTCCTCCATATTTGAAAAAATAATGCTGATATTACCTCCATTTTTTCTCAGAAGACATAACCAATATTAACCTGTAACACGTAAGTACCAATGGGACACAAAGATAACATTAGTACGGGACCAATATGTCCAATTGCTACCTCTGGGACGGCACATAAAAATGCTACATAGTCATCCCGATGGCCGTCGAAGAGTTAATATAACTATTTCCTCCATATTTTCCAAAATAATGCTAATATTACCTCCATTTTTTCTCAGAAGACGTAAACGATTGTTAACCTGTAACACGTAAGTACCAATGAGACACAAAGATAACATAAGTACGGGACCAATATGTCCTATTGCTACCTTGGGGACGGCACATATAAATGCTACATAGTTATCCTGATGGCCGTCGAAGAGTTAATATAACTATTTCCTCCATATTCTCCAAAAAAAATGCTGATATTACCTCCATTTACTCTCAGAAGACGTAAACGATTGTTAACCTGTAACACGTAAGTACCAATAGGACACAAAGATAACATTAGTACGGGACCAATATGTCCCATTGCTACCTATTGGACGGCACATATAAATGCTACATAGTTATCCCGATCGCCGTCGAAGAGTTAATATAACTATTTCCTCCATATTTTCCAAAATAATGCTGATATTACCTCCATTTTTTCTCAGAAGACGTAAACGATTGTTAACCTGTAACACGTAAGTACCAATAGGACACAAATTTTACATTAGTACGGGACCAATATGTCCCATTGCTATCTATAGGACGGCACATATAAATGCTACATAGTTATCCCGATGGCCGTCGAAGAGTTAATATAACTCTTTCCTTCATATTTTTCAAAATAATGCTGATATTACCTCCATTTTTTCTGAGAAGACGTAAACGATTGTTAACCTGTAACACGTAAGTACCAATGGGACACAAAGATAACATTAGTACGGGACCAATATGTCCCATTGCTACCTATGGGACGGCAACTATAAATACAACATAGTTATCCCGATGGCCGTCGAAGAGTTAATATAACTATTTCCTCCATATTTTCCAAAAAAATGGTGATATTACCTCCATTTTTTCTCAGAAGACGTAAACAAATGTTAACCTATAACATGTAAGTACCAATGGGACACAAAGATAACATAATAACGGGACCAATATGTCCCATTGCTACCTATGGGACGGCACACATAAATGTCACATAGTTATTTCGATGGCTGTCGAAGAGTTAATATAACTATTTCCTTCATATTTTCCAAAATAATGCTGATATTACCACCATTTTTTCTCAGAAGACGTAAACGATTGATAACCTGTAATACGTTAGTACCAATGGGACCAAAAGATAACAATAGTATGGGAGCAATATGTTCCATTGCTACCTATGGTACGGCTCATATAAATACAACATAGTTATCCCGATGGCCGTCGAAGAGTTAATATAACTATTTCCTCCATATTTGACAAAATAATGCTGATATTACCTCAACTTTTTCTCAGAAGACATAAACGATTGTTAACCTGTAACACGTAAGTACCAATGGGACACAAAGATAACATTAGTACGGGACCAAAATGTCCAATTGCTACCTCTGGGACGGCACATAAAAATGCTACATAGTTTTCCCGATGGCCGTCGAAGAGTTAATATAACTATTTCCTCCATATTTTCCAAAATAATGCTGATAATACCTCCATTTTTTCTCAGAAATCGTAAACGATTGTTAACCTGTAACACGTAAGTACCAATGAGACACAAAGATAACATAAGTTCGGGACCAATATGTCCCATTGCTACCTATTGGACGGCACATATAATTGCTACATAGTTATCCTGATGGCCGTCGAAGAGTTAATATAACTATTTCCTCCATATTCTCCAAAAAAATGCAGATATTACCTCCATTTACTCTCAGAAGACGTAACCGATTGTTAACCTATAATACGTAAGTACCAATGGGACACAAATATAACATTAGTACGGGACCTATATGTCCCATTGCTAACTATTGGACGGCACATATAAATGCTACATAGTTATCCCGATGGCCGTCGAAGAGTTAATATAACTATTTCCTCCATATTTTCCAAAAAAATGCTGATATTACCTCCTTTTTTTCTAAGAAGACGTACACGATTGTTAACCTGTAACACGTAAGTACCAATGGGACACAAAGAAAACATAAGTACGGGACCAATATGTCCCATTGCTACCTATGGGACGGCACATATAAATGCTACATAGTTATCCCGATGGCCGTCGAAGAGTTAATATAACTATTTCCTTCATATTTTCCAAAATAATGCTGATATTACCACCATTTTTTCTCAGAAGACGTAAACGATTGATAACCTGTAATACGTAAGTACCAATGGGACCAAAAGATAACAATAGTATGGGAGGAATATGTTCCATTGCTACCTATGGGACGGCTCATACAAATACAACATAGTTATCCCGATGGCCGTCGAAGAGTTAATATAACTATTTCCTCCATATTTGACAAAATAATGCTGATCTTACCTCCACTTTTTCTCAGAAGACATAAACGATTGTTAACATGTAACACGTAAGTACCAATGGGACACAAAGATAACATTAGTACGGGACCAATATGTCCAATTGCTACCTCTGGGACGGCACATAAAAATGCTACATAGTTATCCCGATGGCCGTCGAAGAGTTAATATAACTATTTCCTCCATATTTTTCAAAATAATGCTGATATTACCTCCATTTTTCCTCAGAAGACGTAAACGATTGTTAACCTGTAACACGTAAGTACCAATGAGACACAAAGATAACATAAGTACGGGACCAATATGTCCCATTGCTACCTATTGGACGGCACATATAAATGCTACATAGTTATCCTGATGGCCGTCGAAGAGTTAATATAACTATTTCCTCCATATTCTCCAAAAAAATGCTGATATTACCTCCATTTACTCTCAGAAGACGTAAACGATTATTAACCTATAATACGTAAGTACCAATGGGACACAAAGATAACATTAGTACGGGACCAATATGTCCCATTGCTAACTATTGGACGGCACATATAAATGCTACATAGTTATCCCGATGGCCGTCGAAGAGTTAATATAACTATTTCCTCCATATTTTCCAAAATAATGCTGATATTACCTCCATTTTTTCTCAGAAGACGTAAACGATTGTTAACCTGTAACACGTAAGTACCAATGAGACACAAAGATAACATAAGTACGGGACCAATATGTCCTATTGCTACCTATGGGACGGCACATATACATGCTACATTGTTATCCTGATGGCCGTCGAAGAGTTAATATAACTATTTCCTCCATATTCTCCAAAAAAATGCTGATATTACCTCCATTTACTCTCAGAAGACGTAAACGATTGTTAACCTGTAACACGTAAGTACCAATAGGACACAAAGATAACATTAGTACGGGACCAATATGTCCCATTGCTACCTATTGGACGGCACATATAAATGCTACATAGTTATCCCGATCGCCGTCGAAGAGTTAATATAACTATTTCCTCCATATTTTCCAAAATAATGCTGATATTACCTCCATTTTTTCTCAGAAGACGTAAACGATTGTTAACCTGTAACACGTAAGTACCAATAGGACACAAATATAACATTAGTACGGGACCAATATGTCCCATTGCTATCTATAGGACGGCACATATAAATGCTACATAGTTATCCCGATGGCCGTCGAAGAGTTAATATAACTATTTCCTTCATATTTTTCAAAATAATGCTGATATTACCTCCATTTTTTCTCAGAAGACGTAAACGATTGTTAACCTGTAACACGTAAGTACCAATGGGACACAAAGATAACATTAGTACGGGACCAAATGTCCCATTGCTACCTATGGGACGGCAACTATAAATACAACAAAGTTATCCCGATGGCCGTCGAAGAGTTAATATAACTATTTCCTCCATATTTTCCAAAAAAATGGTGATATTACCTCCATTTTTTCTCAGAAGACGTAAACAAATGTTAACCTATAACATGTAAGTACCAATGGGACACAAAGATAACATTAGAACGGGACCAATATGTCCCATTGCTACCTATGGGACGGCACATATAAATGCTACATAGTTATCCCGATGGCTGTCGAAGAGTTAATATAACTATTTCCTTCATATTTTCCAAAATAATGCTGATATTACCACCATTTTTTCTCAGAAGACGTAAACGATTGATAACCTGTAATACGTTAGTACCAATGGGACCAAAAGATAACAATAGTATGGGAGCAATATGTTCCATTGCTACCTATGGGACGGCTCATATAAATACAACATAGTGATCCCGATGGCCGTCGAAGAGTTAATATAACTATTTCCTCCATATTTGACAAAATAATGCTGATATTACCTCCACTTTTTCTCAGAAGACATAAACGATTGTTAACCTGTAACACGTAAGTACCAATGGGACACAAAGATAACATTAGTACGGGACCAAAATGTCCAATTGCTACCTCTGGGACGGCACATAAAAATGCTATATAGTTTTCCCGATGGCCGTCGAAGAGTTAATATAACTATTTCCTCCATATTTTCCAAAATAATGCTGATAACACCTCCATTTTTTCTCAGAAGTCGTAAACGATTGTTAACCTGTAACACGTAAGTACCAATGAGACACAAAGATAACATAAGTACGGGACCAATATGTCCCATTGCTACCTATTGGACGGCACATATAATTGCTACATAGTTATCCTGATGGCCGTCGAAGAGTTAATATAACTATTTCCTCCATATTCTCCAAAAAATGCAGATATTACCTCCATTTACTCTCAGAAGACGTAACCGATTGTTAACCTATAATACGTTAGTACCAATGGGACACAAATATAACATTAGTACGGGACCAATATGTCCCATTGCTAACTATTGGACGGCACATATAAATGCTACATAGTTATCCCGATGGCCGTCGAAGAGTTAATATAACTATGTCCTCCATATTTTCCAAAATAATGCTGATATTACCTCAATTTTTTCTCAGAAGACTTAAACGATTGTTAACCTGTAACACGTAAGTACCAATGGGACACAAAGATAACATTATTACGGGACCAATATGTCCCATTGCTATCTATAGGACGGCACATATAAATGCTATATAGTTATCCCGATGGCCGTCGAAAAGTTAATATAACTATTTCCTCCATATTTTCCAAAATAATGCTGATATTACCTCCATTTTTTCTCAGAAGACGTAAACGATTGTTAACCTGTAACACGTAAGTACCAATGGGACACAAAGATAACATTAGTACGGGACCAATATGTCCCATTGCTACCTATGTGACGGCAAATATAAATGCTACATAGTTATCCCGATGGCCGTCGAAGAGTTAATATAACTATTTCCTTCATATTTTTCAAAATAATGCTGATATTACCTCCATTTTTTCTCAGAAGACGTAAACGATTATTACCTGTAACACGTAAGTACCAATAGGACACAAAGATAACATTAGTACGGGACCAATATGTCCCATTGCTACCTATGGGACGGCATATATAAATACAACATAGTTATCCCGATGGCCGACGAAGAGTTAATATAACTATTTCCTCCATATTTTCCAAAAAAATGGTGATATTACCTCCATTTTTTCTCAGAAGACGTAAACAAATGTTAACCTATAACACGTAAGTACCAATGGGACACAAAGATAACATTAGAACGGGACCAATATGTCCCATTGCTACCTATGGGTCGGCACATATAAATGCTACATAGTTATCCCGATGGCCGTCGAAGAGTTAATATAACTATTTCCTTCATATTTTCCAAAATAATGCTGATATTACAACCATTTTTTCTAAGAAGACGTAAACGATTGATAACCTGTAATACGTAAGTACCAATGGAACCAAAAAATAACAATAGTATGGGAGCAATATGTTCCATTGCTACCTATGGGACGGCTCATATAAATACAACATAGTTATCCCGATGGCCGTCGAAGAGTTAATATAACTATTTCCTCCATATTTCACAAAATAATGCTGATATTATCTCCATTTGTTCTCAGAAGACGTAAACGATTGTTAACCTGTAACACGTAAGTACCAATGGGACACAAAGATAACATTAGTACGGGACCAATATGTCCAATTGCTACCTCTGGGACGGCACATAAAAATGCTACATAGTTATCCCGATGGCCTTCGAAGAGTTAATATAACTATTTCCTCTATATTTTCCAAAATAAATCTGATATTACCTCCATTTTTTCTCAGAAGACTTAAACGATTGTTAACCTGTAACACGTAAGTACCAATGAGACACAAAGATAACATTAGTACGGGACCAATATGTCCCATTTCTACCCTTGGGACGGCACATTTAAATGCTACATAGTTATCCCGATGGCCGTCGAAGAGGTAATATAACTATTTCCTTCATATTCTCCAAAAAAATGCTGATATTACCTCCATTTTTTCTCAGAAGACGTAAACGATTGTTAACCTGTAACACGTAGGTACCAATGGGACACAAAGATAACATTAGTACGGGACCAATATGTCCCATTGATACCTATGGGACGGCACATATAAATGCTACATAGTTATCCCGATGGCCGTCGAAAAGTTAATATAACTATTTCCTCCATATTTTCCAAAATAATGCTGATATTACCTCCATTTTTTCTCAGAAGACGTAAACGATTGTTAACCTGTAACACGTAAGTACCAATGGGACACAAAGATAACATTAGTACGGGACCAAATGTCCCATTGCTACCTATGGGACGGCACATATAAATACAACATAGTTATCCCGATGGACGTCGAAGGGTTATAATAACTATTTCCTCCATATTTTCCAAAAAAATGCTGATATTACCTCCTTTTTTTCTCAGAAGACGTAAACGATTGTTAACCTGTAACACGTAAGTACCAATGGGACACAAAAATAACATAAGTACGGGACCAATATGTCCCATTGCTACCTATGGGACGGCACATAGAAATACAACATAGTTATCCCGATGGCCGTCGAAGAGTAAATATAACTATTTCCTCCATATTTTCCAAAAAAATGCTGATATTACCTCCTTTTTTTCTCAGAAGACGTAAACGATTGTTAACCTGTAACACGTAAGTACCAATGGGACACAAAGATAACATTAGTACGGGACCAATATGTCCCATTGCTACCTATGGGACGGCACATATAAATGCTAAATAGTTATCCCGATGGCCGTCGAAGAGTTAATATAACTATTTCCTTCATATTTTCCAAAATAATGCTGATATTACCACCATTTTTTCTCAGAAGACGTAAACGATTGATAACCTGTAATACGTTAGTACCAATGGGACCAAAAGATAACAATAGTATGGGAGCAATATGTTCCATTGCTACCTATGGGACGGCTCATATAAATACAACATAGTGATCCCGATGGCCGTCGAAGAGTTAATATAACTATTTCCTCCATATTTGACAAAATAATGCTGATATTACCTCCACTTTTTCTCAGAAGATATAAACGATTGTTAACCTGTAACACGTAAGTACCAATGGGACACAAAGATAACATTAGTACGGGACCAAAATGTCCAATTGCTACCTCTGGGACGGCACATAAAAATGCTACATAGTTTTCCCGATGGCCGTCGAAGAGTTAATATAACTATTTCCTCCATATTTTCCAAAATAATGCTGATAACACCTCCATTTTTTCTCAGAAGACGTAAACGATTGTTAACCTGTAACACGTAAGTACCAATAGGACACAAAGATAACATTAGTACGGGACCAATATGTCCCATTGCTATCTATAGGACGGCACATATAAATGCTACATAGTTATCCCGATGGCCGTCGAAGAGTTAATATAACTATTTCCTTCATATTTTTCAAAATAATGCTGATATTACCTCCATTTTTTCTCAGAAGACGTAAACGATTGTTAACCTGTAACACGTAAGTACCAATGGGACACAAAGATAACATTAGTACGGGACCAAATGTCCCATTGCTACCTATGGGACGGCAACTATAAATACAACAAAGTTATCCCGATGGCCGTCGAAGAGTTAATATAACTATTTCCTCCATATTTTCCAAAAAAATGGTGATATTACCTCCATTTTTTCTCAGAAGACGTAAACAAATGTTAACCTATAACATGTAAGTACCAATGGGACACAAAGATAACATTAGAACGGGACCAATATGTCCCATTGCTACCTATGGGACGGCACATATAAATGCTACATAGTTATCCCGATGGCTGTCGAAGAGTTAATATAACTATTTCCTTCATATTTTCCAAAATAATGCTGATATTACCACCATTTTTTCTCAGAAGACGTAAACGATTGATAACCTGTAATACGTTAGTACCAATGGGACCAAAAGATAACAATAGTATGGGAGCAATATGTTCCATTGCTACCTATGGGACGGCTCATATAAATACAACATAGTGATCCCGATGGCCGTCGAAGAGTTAATATAACTATTTCCTCCATATTTGACAAAATAATGCTGATATTACCTCCACTTTTTCTCAGAAGACATAAACGATTGTTAACCTGTAACACGTAAGTACCAATGGGACACAAAGATAACATTAGTACGGGACCAAAATGTCCAATTGCTACCTCTGGGACGGCACATAAAAATGCTATATAGTTTTCCCGATGGCCGTCGAAGAGTTAATATAACTATTTCCTCCATATTTTCCAAAATAATGCTGATAACACCTCCATTTTTTCTCAGAAGTCGTAAACGATTGTTAACCTGTAACAC
Source organism: Pyrrhosoma nymphula (assembly GCA_963573305.1). NCBI lineage: Eukaryota > Metazoa > Arthropoda > Insecta > Odonata > Coenagrionidae > Pyrrhosoma > Pyrrhosoma nymphula. The sequence goes on from CAUYRF010000001.1 coordinate 965,477, forward strand.
GTAAGTACCAATGAGACACAAAGATAACATAAGTACGGGACCAATATGTCCCATTGCTACCTATTGGACGGCACATATAATTGCTACATAGTTATCCTGATGGCCGTCGAAGAGTTAATATAACTATTTCCTCCATATTCTCCAAAAAATGCAGATATTACCTCCATTTACTCTCAGAAGACGTAACCGATTGTTAACCTATAATACGTTAGTACCAATGGGACACAAATATAACATTAGTACGGGACCAATATGTCCCATTGCTAACTATTGGACGGCACATATAAATGCTACATAGTTATCCCGATGGCCGTCGAAGAGTTAATATAACTATGTCCTCCATATTTTCCAAAATAATGCTGATATTACCTCAATTTTTTCTCAGAAGACTTAAACGATTGTTAACCTGTAACACGTAAGTACCAATGGGACACAAAGATAACATTATTACGGGACCAATATGTCCCATTGCTATCTATAGGACGGCACATATAAATGCTATATAGTTATCCCGATGGCCGTCGAAAAGTTAATATAACTATTTCCTCCATATTTTCCAAAATAATGCTGATATTACCTCCATTTTTTCTCAGAAGACGTAAACGATTGTTAACCTGTAACACGTAAGTACCAATGGGACACAAAGATAACATTAGTACGGGACCAATATGTCCCATTGCTACCTATGTGACGGCAAATATAAATGCTACATAGTTATCCCGATGGCCGTCGAAGAGTTAATATAACTATTTCCTTCATATTTTTCAAAATAATGCTGATATTACCTCCATTTTTTCTCAGAAGACGTAAACGATTATTACCTGTAACACGTAAGTACCAATAGGACACAAAGATAACATTAGTACGGGACCAATATGTCCCATTGCTACCTATGGGACGGCATATATAAATACAACATAGTTATCCCGATGGCCGACGAAGAGTTAATATAACTATTTCCTCCATATTTTCCAAAAAAATGGTGATATTACCTCCATTTTTTCTCAGAAGACGTAAACAAATGTTAACCTATAACACGTAAGTACCAATGGGACACAAAGATAACATTAGAACGGGACCAATATGTCCCATTGCTACCTATGGGTCGGCACATATAAATGCTACATAGTTATCCCGATGGCCGTCGAAGAGTTAATATAACTATTTCCTTCATATTTTCCAAAATAATGCTGATATTACAACCATTTTTTCTAAGAAGACGTAAACGATTGATAACCTGTAATACGTAAGTACCAATGGAACCAAAAAATAACAATAGTATGGGAGCAATATGTTCCATTGCTACCTATGGGACGGCTCATATAAATACAACATAGTTATCCCGATGGCCGTCGAAGAGTTAATATAACTATTTCCTCCATATTTCACAAAATAATGCTGATATTATCTCCATTTGTTCTCAGAAGACGTAAACGATTGTTAACCTGTAACACGTAAGTACCAATGGGACACAAAGATAACATTAGTACGGGACCAATATGTCCAATTGCTACCTCTGGGACGGCACATAAAAATGCTACATAGTTATCCCGATGGCCTTCGAAGAGTTAATATAACTATTTCCTCTATATTTTCCAAAATAAATCTGATATTACCTCCATTTTTTCTCAGAAGACTTAAACGATTGTTAACCTGTAACACGTAAGTACCAATGAGACACAAAGATAACATTAGTACGGGACCAATATGTCCCATTTCTACCCTTGGGACGGCACATTTAAATGCTACATAGTTATCCCGATGGCCGTCGAAGAGGTAATATAACTATTTCCTTCATATTCTCCAAAAAAATGCTGATATTACCTCCATTTTTTCTCAGAAGACGTAAACGATTGTTAACCTGTAACACGTAGGTACCAATGGGACACAAAGATAACATTAGTACGGGACCAATATGTCCCATTGATACCTATGGGACGGCACATATAAATGCTACATAGTTATCCCGATGGCCGTCGAAAAGTTAATATAACTATTTCCTCCATATTTTCCAAAATAATGCTGATATTACCTCCATTTTTTCTCAGAAGACGTAAACGATTGTTAACCTGTAACACGTAAGTACCAATGGGACACAAAGATAACATTAGTACGGGACCAAATGTCCCATTGCTACCTATGGGACGGCACATATAAATACAACATAGTTATCCCGATGGACGTCGAAGGGTTATAATAACTATTTCCTCCATATTTTCCAAAAAAATGCTGATATTACCTCCTTTTTTTCTCAGAAGACGTAAACGATTGTTAACCTGTAACACGTAAGTACCAATGGGACACAAAAATAACATAAGTACGGGACCAATATGTCCCATTGCTACCTATGGGACGGCACATAGAAATACAACATAGTTATCCCGATGGCCGTCGCAGAGTAAATATAACTATTTCCTCCATATTTTCCAAAAAAATGCTGATATTACCTCCTTTTTTTCTCAGAAGACGTAAACGATTGTTAACCTGTAACACGTAAGTACCAATGGGACACAAAGATAACATTAGTACGGGACCAATATGTCCCATTGCTACCTATGGGACGGCACATATAAATGCTAAATAGTTATCCCGATGGCCGTCGAAGAGTTAATATAACTATTTCCTTCATATTTTCCAAAATAATGCTGATATTACCACCATTTTTTCTCAGAAGACGTAAACGATTGATAACCTGTAATACGTTAGTACCAATGGGACCAAAAGATAACAATAGTATGGGAGCAATATGTTCCATTGCTACCTATGGGACGGCTCATATAAATACAACATAGTGATCCCGATGGCCGTCGAAGAGTTAATATAACTATTTCCTCCATATTTGACAAAATAATGCTGATATTACCTCCACTTTTTCTCAGAAGATATAAACGATTGTTAACCTGTAACACGTAAGTACCAATGGGACACAAAGATAACATTAGTACGGGACCAAAATGTCCAATTGCTACCTCTGGGACGGCACATAAAAATGCTACATAGTTTTCCCGATGGCCGTCGAAGAGTTAATATAACTATTTCCTCCATATTTTCCAAAATAATGCTGATAACACCTCCATTTTTTCTCAGAAGACGTAAACGATTGTTAACCTGTAACACGTAAGTACCAATAGGACACAAAGATAACATTAGTACGGGACCAATATGTCCCATTGCTATCTATAGGACGGCACATATAAATGCTACATAGTTATCCCGATGGCCGTCGAAGAGTTAATATAACTATTTCCTTCATATTTTTCAAAATAATGCTGATATTACCTCCATTTTTTCTCAGAAGACGTAAACGATTGTTAACCTGTAACACGTAAGTACCAATGGGACACAAAGATAACATTAGTACGGGACCAAATGTCCCATTGCTACCTATGGGACGGCAACTATAAATACAACAAAGTTATCCCGATGGCCGTCGAAGAGTTAATATAACTATTTCCTCCATATTTTCCAAAAAAATGGTGATATTACCTCCATTTTTTCTCAGAAGACGTAAACAAATGTTAACCTATAACATGTAAGTACCAATGGGACACAAAGATAACATTAGAACGGGACCAATATGTCCCATTGCTACCTATGGGACGGCACATATAAATGCTACATAGTTATCCCGATGGCTGTCGAAGAGTTAATATAACTATTTCCTTCATATTTTCCAAAATAATGCTGATATTACCACCATTTTTTCTCAGAAGACGTAAACGATTGATAACCTGTAATACGTTAGTACCAATGGGACCAAAAGATAACAATAGTATGGGAGCAATATGTTCCATTGCTACCTATGGGACGGCTCATATAAATACAACATAGTGATCCCGATGGCCGTCGAAGAGTTAATATAACTATTTCCTCCATATTTGACAAAATAATGCTGATATTACCTCCACTTTTTCTCAGAAGACATAAACGATTGTTAACCTGTAACACGTAAGTACCAATGGGACACAAAGATAACATTAGTACGGGACCAAAATGTCCAATTGCTACCTCTGGGACGGCACATAAAAATGCTATATAGTTTTCCCGATGGCCGTCGAAGAGTAAATATAACTATTTCCTCCATATTTTCCAAAATAATGCTGATAACACCTCCATTTTTTCTCAGAAGTCGTAAACGATTGTTAACCTGTAACACGTAAGTACCAATGAGACACAAAGATAACATAAGTACGGGACCAATATGTCCCATTGCTACCTATTGGACGGCACATATAATTGCTACATAGTTATCCTGATGGCCGTCGAAGAGTTAATATAACTATTTCCTCCATATTCTCCAAAAAATGCAGATATTACCTCCATTTACTCTCAGAAGACGTAACCGATTGTTAACCTATAATACGTTAGTACCAATGGGACACAAATATAACATTAGTACGGGACCAATATGTCCCATTGCTAACTATTGGACGGCACATATAAATGCTACATAGTTATCCCGATGGCCGTCGAAGAGTTAATATAACTATGTCCTCCATATTTTCCAAAATAATGCTGATATTACCTCAATTTTTTCTCAGAAGACTTAAACGATTGTTAACCTGTAACACGTAAGTACCAATGGGACACAAAGATAACATTATTACGGGACCAATATGTCCCATTGCTATCTATAGGACGGCACATATAAATGCTATATAGTTATCCCGATGGCCGTCGAAAAGTTAATATAACTATTTCCTCCATATTTTCCAAAATAATGCTGATATTACCTCCATTTTTTCTCAGAAGACGTAAACGATTGTTAACCTGTAACACGTAAGTACCAATGGGACACAAAGATAACATTAGTACGGGACCAATATGTCCCATTGCTACCTATGTGACGGCAAATATAAAGGCTACATAGTTATCCCGATGGCCGTCGAAGAGTTATAATAACTATTTCCTCCATATTTTCCAAAAAAATGCTGATATTACCTCCTTTTTTTCTCAGAAAACGTAAACGATTGTTAACCTGTAACACGTAAGTACCAATGGGACACAAAAATAACATAAGTACGGGACCAATATGTCCCATTGCTACCTATGGGACGGCACATAGAAATACAACATAGTTATCCCGATGGCCGTCGAAGAGTAAATATAACTATTTCCTCCATATTTTCCAAAAAAATGCTGATATTACCTCCTTTTTTTCTCAGAAGACGTAAACGATTGTTAACCTGTAACACGTAAGTACCAATGGGACACAAAGATAACATTAGTACGGGACCAATATGTCCCATTGCTACCTATGGGACGGCACATATAAATGCTAAATAGTTATCCCGATGGCCGTCGAAGAGTTAATATAACTATTTCCTTCATATTTTCCAAAATAATGCTGATATTACCACCATTTTTTCTCAGAAGACGTAAACGATTGATAACCTGTAATACGTTAGTACCAATGGGACCAAAAGATAACAATAGTATGGGAGCAATATGTTCCATTGCTACCTATGGGACGGCTCATATAAATACAACATAGTGATCCCGATGGCCGTCGAAGAGTTAATATAACTATTTCCTCCATATTTGACAAAATAATGCTGATATTACCTCCACTTTTTCTCAGAAGATATAAACGATTGTTAACCTGTAACACGTAAGTACCAATGGGACACAAAGATAACATTAGTACGGGACCAAAATGTCCAATTGCTACCTCTGGGACGGCACATAAAAATGCTACATAGTTTTCCCGATGGCCGTCGAAGAGTTAATATAACTATTTCCTCCATATTTTCCAAAATAATGCTGATAACACCTCCATTTTTTCTCAGAAGACGTAAACGATTGTTAACCTGTAACACGTAAGTACCAATAGGACACAAATATAACATTAGTACGGGACCAATATGTCCCATTGCTATCTATAGGACGGCACATATAAATGCTACATAGTTATCCCGATGGCCGTCGAAGAGTTAATATAACTATTTCCTTCATATTTTTCAAAATAATGCTGATATTACCTCCATTTTTTCTCAGAAGACGTAAACGATTGTTAACCTGTAACACGTAAGTACCAATGGGACACAAAGATAACATTAGTACGGGACCAAATGTCCCATTGCTACCTATGGGACGGCAACTATAAATACAACAAAGTTATCCCGATGGCCGTCGAAGAGTTAATATAACTATTTCCTCCATATTTTCCAAAAAAATGGTGATATTACCTCCATTTTTTCTCAGAAGACGTAAACAAATGTTAACCTATAACATGTAAGTACCAATGGGACACAAAGATAACATTAGAACGGGACCAATATGTCCCATTGCTACCTATGGGACGGCACATATAAATGCTACATAGTTATCCCGATGGCTGTCGAAGAGTTAATATAACTATTTCCTTCATATTTTCCAAAATAATGCTGATATTACCACCATTTTTTCTCAGAAGACGTAAACGATTGATAACCTGTAATACGTTAGTACCAATGGGACCAAAAGATAACAATAGTATGGTGATATTACCTCCATTTTTTCTCAGAAGACGTTAACAAATGTTAACCTATAACACGTAAGTACCAATGGGACACAAAGATAACATTAGAACGGGACCAATATGTCCCATTGCTACCTATGGGTCGGCACATATAAATGCTACATAGTTATCCCGATGGCCGTCGAAGAGTTAATATAACTATTTCCTTCATATTTTCCAAAATAATGCTGATATTACAACCATTTTTTCTAAGAAGACGTAAACGATTGATAACCTGTAATACGTAAGTACCAATGGAACCAAAAAATAACAATAGTATGGGAGCAATATGTTCCATTGCTACCTATGGGACGGCTCATATAAATACAACATAGTTATCCCGATGGCCGTCGAAGAGTTAATATAACTATTTCCTCCATATTTCACAAAATAATGCTGATATTATCTCCATTTGTTCTCAGAAGACGTAAACGATTGTTAACCTGTAACACGTAAGTACCAATGGGACACAAAGATAACATTAGTACGGGACCAATATGTCCAATTGCTACCTCTGGGACGGCACATAAAAATGCTACATAGTTATCCCGATGGCCGTCGAAGAGTTAATATAACTATTTCCTTCATATTCTCCAAAAAAATGCTGATATTACCTCCATTTTTTCTCAGAAGACGTAAACGATTGATAACCTGTAACACGTACGTACCAATGGGACACAAAGATAACATTAGTACGGGACCAATATGTCCCATTTCTACCTATGGGACGGCACATAGAAATACAACATAGTTATCCCGATGGCCGTCGAAGAGTAAATATAACTATTTCCTCCATATTCTCCAAAAAAATGCTGATATTACCTCCATTTACTCTCATAAGACGTAAACGATAGTTAACATTTAACACGAAAGTACCAATGGGACACAAAGATAACATTAGTACGGGACCAATATGTCCCATTGCTACCTATGTGACGGCACATATAAATGCTACATAGTTATCCCGATGGCCGTCGAAGAGTTAATATAACTATTTCATCCATATTTTCCAAAATAATGCTGATATTACCTCCATTTTTTCTCAGAAGACGTAAAGGATTGTTAACCTGTAACACGTAAGTACCAATGGGACACAAAGAAAACATTATTACGGGACCAATATGTCCCATTGCTATCTATAGGACGGCACATATAAATGCTACATAGTTATCCCGATGGCCGTCGAAAAGTTAATTTAACTATTTCCTCCATATTTGACAAAATAATGCAGATATTACCTCCATTTTTTCTCAGAAGACGTAAACGATTGTTAACCTGTAACACGTAAGTACCAATGGGACACAAAGATAACATTAGTACGGGACCAATATGTCCCATTGCTACCTATGTGACGGCACATATAAATGCTACATAGTTATCCCGATGGCCGTCGAAGAGTTAATATAACTATTTTCTTTATATTTTTCAAAATAATGCTGATATTACCTCCATTTTTTCTCAGAAGACGTAAACGATTGTTTACCTGTAACATGTAAGTACCAATAGGACACAAAGATAACAATAGTACGGGACTAATATGTCCCATTGCTACCTATGGGACGGCATATATAAATACAACATAGTTATCCCGATGGCCGTCGAAGAGTTAATATAACTAATTCCTCCATATTTTCCAAAAAAATGGTGATATTACCTCCATTTTTTCTCAGAAGACGTAAACAAATGTTAACCTATAACACGTAAGTACCAATGGGACACAAAGATAACATTAGAACGGGACCAATATGTCCCATTGCTACCTATGGGACGGCACATATAAATGCTACATAGTTATCCCGATGGCCGTCGAAGAGTTAATATAACTATTTCATTCATATTTTCCAAAATAATGCTGATATTACCACCATTTTTTCTCAGAAGACGTAAACGATTGTTAACCTGTAACACGTAAGTACCAATGGGACAAAAAGATGACATTAGTACGGGACCAATATGTCCAATTGCTACCTCTGGCACGGCACATAAAAATGCTACATAGTTATCCCGATGGCCGTCGAAGAGTTAAAATAACTATTTCCTCTATATTTACCAAAATAATGCTGATATTACCTCCATTTTTTCTCAGAAGACGTAAACGATTGTTAACCTGTAACACGTAAGTACCAATGAGACACAAAGATAACATTAGTACGGGACCAATATGTCCCATTGCTACCTATGGGACGGTACATTTAAATGCTACATAGTTTTCCTGATGGCCGTCGAAGAGGTAATATAACTATTTCCTCCATATTCTCCAAAAAAATGCTGATATTACCTCCATTTTTTCTCAGAAGACGTAAACGATTGATAACCTGTAACACGTAGGTACCAATGGGACACAAAGATAACATTAGTACAGGACCAATATGTCCAATTGCTACCTCTGGCACGGCACATAAAAATGCTACATAGTTATCCCGATGACCGTCGAAGAGTTAATATAACTATTTCCTCTATATTTTCCAAAATAATGCTGATATAACCTCCATTTTTTCTCAGAAGTCGTAAACGATTGTTAACCTGTAACACGTAAGTACCAATGAGACACAAAGATAACATTAGTACGGGACCAATATGTCCCATTGCTACCTATATGACGGCACATTTAAATGCTACATAGTTATCCTGATGGCCGTCGAAGAGTTAATATAACTATTTCCTCCATATTCTCCAGAAAAATGCTGATATTACCTCCATTTTTTCTCAGAAGACGTAAACGATTGTTAACCTGTAACACGTAGGTACCAATGGGACACAAAGATAACATTAGTACGGGACCAATATGTCCCATTGATACCTATGGGACGGCACATATAAATGCTACATAGTTATCCCGATGGCCGTCGAAAAGTTAATATAACTATTTCCTCCATATTTTCCAAAATAATGCTGATATTACCTCCATTTTTTCTCAGAACACGTACACGATTGTTAACCTGTAACACGTAAGTACCAATGGGACACAAAGATAACATTAGTACGGGACCAAATGTCCCATTGCTTCCTATGGGACGGCACATATAAATACAACATAGTTATCCCGATGGACGTCAAAGGGTTTATATAACTATTTCCTCCATATTTTCCAAAAAAATGCTGATATTACCTCCGTTTTTTCTCAGAAGACGTAAACGATTGTTAACCTGTAGCACGTAAGTACCAATGGGACACAAAAATGACATTTGTACGGGACCAATATGTCCCATTGCCACCTATGGGACGGCACATATAAATACAACATAGTTATCCCGATGGCCGTCGAAGAGTTAATATAACTATTTTCTCCATATTTTCCAAAAAAATGCTGATATTACCTCCGTTTTTTCTCAGAAGACGTAAACGATTGTTAACCTGTAACACGTAGGTACCAATGGGACACAAAAATAACATTTGTACGGGACCAATATGTCCCATTGCTACCTATGGGACGGCACATATAAATACAACATAGTTATCCCGATGGCCGTCGAAGAGTTAATATAACTATTTCCTCCAAATTTTCCAAAAAAATGCTGATATTACCTCCTTTTTTTCTCAGAAGACGTAAACGATTGTTAACTTGTAACACGTAAGTACCAATGGGACACAAAGATAACATTAGTACGGGACCAATATGTCCCATTGCTACCTATGGGACGGCACATATAAATGCTACATAGTTATCCCGATGGCCGTCGAAGAGTTAATATAAATATTTCCTTCATATTTTCCAAAATAATGCTGATATTACCACCATTTTTTCTCAGAAGACGTAAACGATTGATAACCTGTAATACGTTAGTACCAATGGGACCAAAATATAACAATAGTATGGGAGAAATATGTTCCATTGCTACCTATGGGTCGGCTCATATAAATACAACATAGTTATCCCGATGGCCGTCGAAGAGTTAATATAACTATTTCCTCCATATTTGACAAAATAATGCTGATATTACCTCCATTTTTTCTCAGAAGACGTAAACGATTGTTAACCTGTAACACGTAAGTACCAATGGGAGACAAAGATAACATTAGTACGGGACCAATATGTCCCATTGCTACCTATGGGACGGCACATATAAATGCTACATAGTTATCCCGATGGCCGTCGAAGAGTTAATATAACTATTTCCTCCATATTTGACAAAATAATGCTGATATTACCTCCATTTTTTCTCAGAAGACGTAAACGATTGTTAACCTGTAACACGTACGTACCAATGGGACACAAAGTTACATAAGTACGGGACCAATATGTCCCATTGCTACCTATGGGACGTCACATATAAATACAACATAGTTATCCCGATGGCCGTCGAACAGTTAATATAACTATTTCCTCCATATTTTCCAAAATAATGCTGATATTACCTCCATTTTTTCTCAGAAGACGTAAACGATTGTTAACCTATAACACGTAAGTACCAATGGGACACAAAGATAACATAATTACGGGACCAAGATGTCCCATTGCTACCTATGGGACGGCACATATAAATAATACATAGTTATCCCGATGGCCGTCGAAGAGTTAATATAAATATTTCCTCCATATTTTCCAAAACATTGCTGATATTACCTCCATTTTTTCTCAGAAGACGTAAACGATTGTTAACCTATAACACGTAAGTACCAATGGGACACAAAGATAACATTAGTACGGGACCAATATGTCCAATTGCTACCTATGGGACGGCACATATAAATGCTACATAGTTATCCCGATGGCCGTCGAAGAGTTAATATAACTATTTCCTTCATATTTTTCAAAATAATGCTGATATTACCTCCATTTTTTCTCAGAAGACGTAAACGATTGTTAACCTGTAACACGAAAGTACCAATGGGACACAAAGATAACATTATTACGGGACCAATGTGTCCCATTGCTACCTATGGGACGGCACATATAAATGCTACATAGTTATCCCGATGGCCGTCGAAGAGTTAATATAACTATTTAATCCATATTTTCCAAGAAAATGCTGATATTACCTCCATTTTTTCTCAGAAGACGTAAACAAATGTTAACCTATAACACGTAAGTACCAATGGGACACAAAGATAACATTAGTACGGGACCAATATGTCCCATTGCTACCTATGGGACGGCACATATAAATGCTACATAGTGATCCCGATGGCCGTCGAAGAGTTAATATAACTATTTCCTTCATATTTTCCAAAATAATGCTGATATTACCACCATTTTTTCTCAGAAGACGTAAACAATTGATAACCTGTAATACGTAAGTACCAATGGGACCAAAAGATAACAATAGTATGGGAGCAATATGTTCCATTGCTACCTATGGGACGGCTCATATAAATACAACATAGTTATCCCGATGGCCGTCGAAGAGTTAATATAACTATTTCCTCCATATTTGACAAAATAATGCTGATATTACCTCCATTTTTTCTCAGAAGACATAAACGATTGTTAACCTGTAACACGTAAGTACCAATGGGACACAAAGATAACATTAGTACGGGACCAATATGTCCAATTGTTACCTCTGGGACGGCACATAAAAATGCTACATAGTTATCCCGATGGCCGTTGAAGAGTTAATATAACCAGTTCCTCAATATTTTCCAAAATAATGCTGATATTACCGTCGAAGAGTTAATATAACTATTTTCTCCATATTTTCCAAAAAAATGCTGATATTACCTCCGTTTTTTCTCAGAAGACGTAAACGATTGTTAATCTGTAACAGGTAGGTACCAATGGGACACAAAAATAACATTTGTACGGGACCAATATGTCCCATTGCTACCTATGGGACGGCACATATAAATACAACATAGTTATCCCGATGGCCGTCGAAGAGTTAATATAACTATTTCCTCCATATTTTCCAAAAAAATGCTGATATTACCTCCTTTTTTTCTCAGAAGACGTAAACGATTGTTAACTTGTAACACGTAAGTACCAATTGGACACAAAGATAACATTAGTACGGGACCAATATGTCCCATTGCTACCTATGGGACGGCACATATAAATGCTACATAGTTATCCCGATGGCCGTCGAAGAGTTAATATAAATATTTCCTTCATATTTTCCAAAATAATGCTGATATTACCACCATTTTTTCTCAGAAGACGTAAACGATTGATAACCTGTAATACGTTAGTACCAATGGGACCAAAATATAACAATAGTATGGGAGCAATATGTTCCATTGCTACCTATGGGTCGGCTCATATAAATACAACATAGTTATCCCGATGGCCGTCGAAGAGTTAATATAACTATTTCCTCCATATTTGACAAAATAATGCTGATATTACCTCCATTTTATCTCAGAAGACATAAACGATTGTTAACCTGTAACACGTAAGTACCAATGGGACACAAAGATAACATTAGTACGGGACCAATATGTCCCATTGCTACCTATGGGACGGCACATATAAATGCTACATAGTTATCCCGATGGCCGTCGAAGAGTTAATATAACTATTTCCTCCATATTTTCCAAAATAATGCTGATATTACCTCCATTTTTTCTCAGAAGACGTAAACGATTGTTAACCTGTAACACGTACGTACCAATGGGACACAAAGTTACATAAGTACGGGACCAATATGTCCCATTGCTACCTATGGGACGTCACATATAAATGCAACATAGTTATCCCGATGGCCGTCGAACAGTTAATATAACTATTTCCTCCATATTTTCCAAAACATTGCTGATATTACCTCCATTTTTTCTCAGAAGACGTAAACGATTGTTAACCTATAACACGTAAGTACCAATGGGACACAAAGATAACATTAGTACGGGACCAATATGTCCCATTGCTACCTATGATACGGCACATATAAATGCTACTTAGTTATCCCGATGGCCGTAAAAGAGTTAATATAACTATTTCCTTCATATTTTTCAAAATAATGCTGATATTACCTCCATTTTTTCTCAGAAGACGTAAACGATTGTTAACCTGTAACACGAAAGTACCAATGGGACTCAAAGATAACATTATTACGGGACCAATGTGTCCCATTGCTACCTATGGGACGGCACATATAAATGCTACATAGTTATCCCGATGGCCGTCGAAGAGTTAATATAACTATTTACTCCATATTTTCCAAGAAAATGCTGATATTACCTCCATTTATTCTCAGAAGACGTAAACAAATGTTAACCTATAACACGTAAGTACCAATGGGACACAAAGATAACATTAGTACGGGACCAATATGTCCCATTGCTACCTATGGGACGGCACATATAAATGCTACATAGTGATCCCGATGGCCGTCGAAGAGTTAATATAACTATTTCCTTCATATTTTCCAAAATAATGCTGATATTACCACCATTTTTTCTCAGAAGACGTAAACAATTGATAACCTGTAACACGTAAGTACCAATGGGACCAAAAGATAACAATAGTATGCGAGCAATATGTTCCATTGCTACCTATGGGACGGCTCATATAAATACAACATAGTTATCCCGATGGCCGTCGAAGAGTTAATATAACTATTTCCTCCATATTTGACAAAATAATGCTGATATTACCTCCATTTTTTCTCAGAAGACATAAACGATTGTTAACCTGTAACACGAAAGTACCAATGAGACACAAAGATAACATTAGTACGGGACCAATATGTCCCATTTCTACCCTTGGGACGGCACATTTAAATGCTACATAGTTATCCCGATGGCCGTCGAAGAGGTAATATAACTATTTCCTTCATATTCTCCAAAAAAATGCTGATATTACCTCCATTTTTTCTCAGAAGACGTAAACGATTGTTAACCTGTAACACGTAGGTACCAATGGGACACAAAGATAACATTAGTACGGGATCAATATGTCCCATTGATACCTATGGGACGGCACATATAAATGCTACATAGTTATCCCGATGGCCGTCGAAAAGTTAATATAACTATTTCCTCCATATTTTCCAAAATAATGCTGATATTACCTCATTTTTTCTCAGAAGACGTAAACGATTGTTAACCTGTAACACGTAAGTACCAATGGGACACAAAGATAACATTAGTACGGGACCAAATGTCCCATTGCTACCTATGGGACGGCACATATAAATACAACATAGTTATCCCGATGGACGTCGAAGGTTTATAATAACTATTTCCTCCATATTTTCCAAAAAAATGCTGATATTACCTCCTTTTTTTCTCAGAAGACGTAAACTATTGTTAACCTGTAACACGTAGGTACCAATGGGACACAAAAATAACATAAGTACGGGACCAATATGTCCCATTGCTACCTATGGGACGGCACATAGAAATACAACATAGTTATCCCGATGGCCGTCGAAGAGTAAATATAACTATTTCCTCCATATTTTCCAAAAAAATGCTGATATTACCTCCTTTTTTTCTCAGAAGACGTAAACGATTGTTAACCTGTAACACGTAAGTACCAATGGGACACAAAGATAACATTAGTACGGGACCAATATGTCCCATTGCTACCTATGGGACGGCACATATAAATACAACATAGTTATCCCGATGGCCGTCGAACAGTTAATATAACTATTTCCTCCATATTTTCCAAAAAAATGCTGATATTACCTCCATTTTTTCTCAGAAGACGTAAACAAATGTTAACCTATAACACGTAAGTACCAATGGGACACAAAGATAACATTAGTACGGGACCAATATGTCCCATTGCTACCTATGGGAAGGCACATATAAATGCTACATAGTTATCCCGATGGCCGTCGAAGATTTAATATAACTATTTCCTTCATATTTTCCAAAATAATGCTGATATTACCACCATTTTTTCTCAGAAGACGTAAACGATTGATAACCTGTAATACGTAAGTACCAATGGGACCAAAAGATAACAATAGTATGGGAGCAATATGTTCCATTGCTACCTATGGGACGGCTCATATAAATACAACATAGTTATCCCGATGGCCGTCGAAGAGTTAATATAACTCTTTCCTCCATATTTGACAAAATAATGCTGAAATTACCTCCACTTTTTCTCAGAAGACATAAACGATTGTTAACCTATAACACGTAAGTACCAATGGGACACAAAGATAACATTAGTACGGGACCAATATGTCCAATTGCTACCTCTGGGACGGCACATAAAAATGCTACATAGTTATCCCGATGGCCGTCGAAGAGTTAATATAACTATTTTTTCCATATTTTCCGAAATAATGCTGATATTGCCTCCATTTTTTCTCAGAAGACGTAAACGATTGTTAACCTGTAACACGTAAGTACCAATGTAACACAAAGATAACATAAGTACGGGATCAATATGTCCCATTGCTACCTATTGGACGGCACATATAAAAGCTACATAGTTATCCTGATGGCCGTCGAAGAGTTAATATATCTATTTCCTCCATATTCTCCAAAAAAATGCTGATATTACCTCCATTTACTCTCATAAGACGTAAACGATAGTTAACATTTAACACGAAAGTACCAATGGGACACAAAGATAACATTAGTACGGGACCAATATGTCCCATTGCTACCTATGTGACGGCACATATAAATGCTACATAGTTATCCCGATGGCCGTCGAAGAGTTAATATAACTATTTCATCCATATTTTCCAAAATAATGCTGATATTACCTCCATTTTTTCTCAGAAGACGTAAAAGATTGTTAACCTGTAACACGTAAGTACCAATGGGACACAAAGAAAACATTATTACGGGACCAATATGTCCCATTGCTATCTATAGGACGGCACATATAAATGCTACATAGTTATCCCGATGGCCGTCGAAAAGTTAATATAACTATTTCCTCCATATTTTCCAAAATAATGCTGATATTACCTCCATTTTTTCTCAGAAGACGTAAACGATTGTTAACCTGTAACACGTAAGTACCAATGGGACACAAAGATAACATAAGTACGGGACCAATATGTCCCATTGCTACCTATGTGACGGCACATATAAATGCTACATAGTTATCCCGATGGCCGTCGAAGAGTTAATATAACTATTTTCTTTATATTTTTCAAAATAATGCTGATATTACCTCCATTTTTTCTCAGAAGACGTAAACGATTGTTAACCTGTAACATGTAAGTACCAATAGGACACAAAGATAACAATAGTACGGGACTAATATGTCCCATTGCTACCTATGGGACGGCATATATAAATACAACATAGTTATCCCGATGGCCGTCGAAGAGTTAATATAACTAATTCCTCCATATTTTCCAAAAAAATGGTGATATTACCTCCATTTTTTCTCAGAAGACGTAAACAAATGTTAACCTATAACACGTAAGTACCAATGGGATACAAAGATAACATTAGAACAGGACCAATATGTCCCATTGCTACCTATGGGACGGCACATATAAATGCTACATAGTTATCCCGATGGCCGTCGAAGAGTTAATATAACTATTTCATTCATATTTTCCAAAATAATGCTGATATTACCACCATTTTTTCTCAGAAGACGTAAACGATTGTTAACCTGTAACACGTAAGTACCAATGGGACACAAAGATAACATTAGTACGGGACCAATATGTCCAATTGCTACCTCTGGCACAGAACATAAAAATGCTACATAGTTATCCCGATGGCCGTCGAAGAGTTAAAATAACTATTTCCTCTATATTTTCCAAAATAATTCTGATATTACCTCCATTTTTTCTCAGAAGACGTAAACGATTGTTAACCTGTAACACGTAAGTACCAATGAGACACAAAGATAACATTAGTACGGGACCAATATGTCCCATTGCTACCTATGGGACGGTACATTTAAATGCTACATAGTTTTCCTGATGGCCGTCGAAGAGGTAATATAACTATTTCCTCCATATTCTCCAAAAAAATGCTGATATTACCTCCATTTTTTCTCAGAAGACGTAAACGATTGATAACCTGTAACACGTAGGTACCAATGGGACACAAAGATAACATTAGTACAGGACCAATATGTCCAATTGCTACCTCTGGCACGGCACATAAAAATGCTACATAGTTATCCCGATGGCCGTCGAAGAGTTAATATAACTATTTCCTCTATATTTTCCAAAATAATGCTGATATAACCTCCATTTATTCTCAGAAGTCGTAAACGATTGTTAACCTGTAACACGTAAGTACCAATGAGACACAAAGATAACATTAGTACGGGACCAATATGTCCCATTGCTACCTATGGGACGGCACATTTAAATGCTACATAGTTATCCTGATGGCCGTCGAAGAGTTAATATAACTATTTCCTCCATATTCTCCAGAAAAATGCTGATATTACCTCCATTTTTTCTCAGAAGACGTAAACGATTGTTAACCTGTAACACGTAGGTACCAATGGGACACAAAGATAACATTAGTACGGGACCAATATGTCCCATTGATACCTATGGGACGGCACATATAAATGCTACATAGTTATCCCGATGGCCGTCGAAAAGTTAATATAACTATTTCCTCCATATTTTCCAAAATAATGCTGATATTACCTCCATTTTTTCTCAGAACACGTACACGATTGTTAACCTGTAACACGTAAGTACCAATGGGACACAAAGATAACATTAGTACGGGACCAAATGTCCCATTGCTTCCTATGGGACGGCACATATAAATACAACATAGTTATCCCGATGGACGTCAAAGGGTTTATATTACTATTTCCTCCATATTTTCCAAAAAAATGCTGATATTACCTCCGTTTTTTCTCAGAAGACGTAAACGATTGTTAACCTGTAACACGTAAGTACCAATGGGACACAAAAATGACATTTGTACGGGACCAATATGTCCCATTGCCACCTATGGGACGGCACATATAAATACAACATAGTTATCCCGATGGCCGTCGAAGAGTTAATATAACTATTTTCTCCATATTTTCCAAAAAAATGCTGATATTACCTCCGTTTTTTCTCAGAAGACGTAAACGATTGTTAACCTGTAACACGTAGGTACCAATGGGACACAAAAATAACATTTGTACGGGACCAATATGTCCCATTGCTACCTATGGGACGGCACATATAAATACAACATAGTTATCCCGATGGCCGTCGAAGAGTTAATATAACTATTTCCTCCAAATTTTCCAAAAAAATGCTGATATTACCTCCTTTTTTTCTCAGAAGACGTAAACGATTGTTAACTTGTAACACGTAAGTACCAATGGGACACAAAGATAACATTAGTACGGGACCAATATGTCCCATTGCTACCTATGGGACGGCACATATAAATGCTACATAGTTATCCCGATGGCCGTCGAAGAGTTAATATAAATATTTCCTTCATATTTTCCAAAATAATGCTGATATTACCACCATTTTTTCTCAGAAGACGTAAACGATTGATAACCTGTAATACGTTAGTACCAATGGGACCAAAATATAACAATAGTATGGGAGAAATATGTTCCATTGCTACCTATGGGTCGGCTCATATAAATACAACATAGTTATCCCGATGGCCGTCGAAGAGTTAATATAACTATTTCCTCCATATTTGACAAAATAATGCTGATATTACCTCCATTTTTTCTCAGAAGACGTAAACGATTGTTAACCTGTAACACGTATGTACCAATGGGACACAAAGATAACATTAGTACGGGACCAATATGTCCCATTGCTACCTATGGGACGGCACATATAAATGCTACATAGTTATCCCGATGGCCGTCGAAGAGTTAATATAACTATTTCCTCCATATTTTCCAAAATAATGCTGATATTACCTCCATTTTTTCTCAGAAGACGTAAACGATTGTTAACCTGTAACACGTACGTACCAATGGGACACAAAGTTACATAGGTACGGGACCAATATGTCCCATTGCTACCTATGGGACGTCACATATAAATACAACATAGTTATCCCGATGGCCGTCGAACAGTTAATATAACTATTTCCTCCATATTTTCCAAAATAATGCTGATATTACCTCCATTTTTTCTCAGAAGACGTAAACGATTGTTAACCTATAACACGTAAGTACCAATGGGACACAAAGATAACATAATTACGGGACCAAGATGTCCCATTGCTACCTATGGGACGGCACATATAAATAATACATAGTTATCCCGATGGCCGTCGAAGAGTTAATATAAATATTTGCTCCATATTTTCCAAAACATTGCTGATATTACCTCCATTTTTTCTCAGAAGACGTAAACGATTGTTAACCTATAACACGTAAGTACCAATGGGACACAAAGATAACATTAGTACGGGACCAATATGTCCAATTGCTACCTATGGGACGGCACATATAAATGCTACATAGTTATCCCGATGGCCGTCGAAGAGTTAATATAACTATTTCCTTCATATTTTTCAAAATAATGCTGATATAACCTCCATTTTTTCTCAGAAGACGTAAACGATTGTTAACCTGTAACACGAAAGTACCAATGGGACACAAAGATAACATTATTTCGGGACCAATGTGTCCCATTGCTACCTATGGGACGGCACATATAAATACAACATAGTTATCCCGATGGCCGTCGAAGAGTTAATATAACTATTTACTCCATATTTTCCAAGAAAATGCTGATATTACCTCCATTTTTTCTCAGAAGACGTAAACAAATGTTAACCTATAACACGTAAGTACCAATGGGACACAAAGATAACATTAGTACGGGACCAATATGTCCCATTGCTACCTATGGGACGGCACATATAAATGCTACATAGTGATCCCGATGGCCGTCGAAGAGTTAATATAACTATTTCCTTCATATTTTCCAAAATAATGCTGATATTACCACCATTTTTTCTCAGAAGACGTAAACAATTGATAACCTGTAATACGTAAGTACCAATGGGACCAAAAGATAACAATAGTATGGGAGCAATATGTTCCATTGCTACCTATGGGACGGCTCATATAAATACAACATAGTTATCCCGATGGCCGTCGAAGAGTTAATATAACTATTTCCTCCATATTTGAAAAAATAATGCTGATATTACCTCCATTTTTTCTCAGAAGACATAAACGATTGTTAACCTGTAACACGTAAGTACCAATGGGACACAAAGATAACATTAGTACGGGACCAATATGTCCAATTGTTACCTCTGGGACGGCACATAAAAATGCTACATAGTTATCCCGATGGCCGTTGAAGAGTTAATATAACCAGTTCCTCAATATTTTCCAAAGTAATGCTGATATTACCGTCGAAGAGTTACTATAACTATTTTCTCCATATTTTCCAAAAAAATGCTGATATTACCTCCGTTTTTTCTCAGAAGACGTAAACGATTGTTAACCTGTAACACGTAGGTACCAATGGGACACAAAAATAACATTTGTACGGGACCAATATGTCCCATTGCTACCTATGGGACGGCACATATAAATACAACATAGTTATCCCGATGGCCGTCGAAGAGTTAATATAACTATTTCCTCCATATTTTCCAAAAAAATGCTGATATTACCTCCTTTTTTTCTCAGAAGACGTAAACGATTGTTAACTTGTAACACGTAAGTACCAATTGGACACAAAGATAACATTAGTACGGGACCAATATGTCCCATTGCTACCTATGGGACGGCACATATAAATGCTTCATAGTTATCCCGATGGCCGTCGAAGAGTTAATAAAAATATTTCCTTCATATTTTCCAAAATAATGCTGATATTACCACCATTTTTTCTCAGAAGACGTAAACGATTGATAACCTGTAATACGTTAGTACCAATGGGACCAAAATATAACAATAGTATGGGAGCAATATGTTCCATTGCTACCTATGGGTCGGCTCATATAAATACAACATAGTTATCCCGATGGCCGTCGAAGAGTTAATATAACTATTTCCTCCATATTTGACAAAATAATGCTGATATTACCTCCATTTTATCTCAGAAGACGTAAACGATTGTTAACCTGTAACACGTAAGTACCAATGGGACACAAAGATAACATTAGTACGGGACCAATATGTCCCATTGCTACCTATGGGACGGCACATATAAATGCTACATAGTTATCCCGATGGCCGTCCAAGAGTTAATACAAATATTTCCTCCATATTTTCCAAAACATTGCTGATATTACCTCTATTTTTTCTCAGAAGACGTAAACGATTGTTAACCTATAACACGTAAGTACCAATGGGACACAAAGATAACATTAGTACGGGACCAATATGTCCCATTGCTACCTATGGGACGGCACATATAAATGCTACATAGTTATCCCGATGGCCGTCGAAGAGTTAATATAACTATTTCCTTCATATTTTTCAAAATAATGCTGATATTACCTCCATTTTTTCTCAGAAGACATAAACGATTGTTAACCTGTAACACGTAAGTACCAATGGGACACAAAGATAACATTAGTACGGGACCAATATGTCCAATTGTTACCTCTGGGACGGCACATAAAAATGCTACATAGTTATCCCGAAGGCCGTTGAAGAGTTAATATAACTATTTCCTCAATATTTTCCAAAATAATGCTGATATTACCTCCATTTTTTCTCAGAAGACGTAAACGATTGTTAACCTGTAACACGTAAGTACCAATGAGACACAAAGATAACATTTGTACGGGACCAATATGTCCCATTGCTACCTATTGGACGGCACATATAAATGCTACATAGTTATCCTGATGGCTGTCGAAGAGTTAATATAACTATTTCCTCCATATTCTCCAAAAAAATGCTGATATTACCTCCATTTTTTCTCAGAAGACGTAAACGATTGTTAACCTATAATACGTAAGTACCAATGGGACACAAAGATAACATTAGTACGGGACCAATATGTCCCATTGCTACCTATTGGACTACACATATAAATGCTACATAGTTATCCCGATGGCCGTCGAAGAGTTAATATAACTATTTCCTCCATATTTTCCAAAATAATGCTGATATTACCTCCATTTTTTCTCAGAAGACGTAAACGATTGTTAACCTGTAACACGTAAGTATCAATGGGACACAAAGATAACATTATTACGGGACCAATATGTCCCATTGCTATCTATAGGACGGAACATATAAATGCTACATAGTTATCCCGATGGCCGTCGAAAAGTTAATATAACTATTTCCTCCATATTTTCCAAAATAATGCTGATATTACCTCCATTTTTTCTCAGAAGACGTAAACGATTGTTAACCTTTAACACGTAAGTACCAATGGGACACAAAGATAACATTAGTACGGGACCAATATGTCCCATTGCTACCTATTTGACGGCACATATAAATGCTACATAGTTATCCCGATGGCCGTCGAAGAGTAAATATAACTATTTCCTTCATATTTTTCAAAATAATGCTGATATTTCCTCCATTTTTTCTCAGAAGACGTAAACGATTGTTAACCTGTAACACGTAAGTACCAATGGGACACAAAGATAACATTAGTACGGGACCAATATGTCCCATTGCTACCTATTGGACGGCACATATAAATACAACATAGTTATCCCGATGGCCGTCGAAGAGTTAATATAACTATTTCCTCCATATTTTTCAAAATAATGCTGATATTACCTCCATATTTTCTCAGAAGACGTAAACAAATGTTAACCTATAACACGTAAGTACCAATGGGACACATAGATAACATTAGAACGAGACCAATATGTCCCATTGCTACCTATGGGACGGCACATATAAATGCTACATAGTTATCCCGATGGCCGTCGAAGAGTTAATATAACCATTTCCTTCATATTTTCCAAAATAATGCTGATATTACCACCATTTTTTCTCAGAAGACGTAAACGATTGATAACCTGTAATACGTAAGTAAACATGGGACCAAAAGACAACATTAGTACGGGACCAATATGTCCCATTGCTACCTATGGGACGGCACATATAAATACAACATAGTTATCCCGATGGCCGTCGAAGAGTAATTATAACTATTTCCTCCATATTTGACAAAATAATGCTGATATTACCTCCATTTTTTCTCAGAAGACGTAAACGATTGTTAACCTGTAACACGTAAGTACCAATGGGACACAAAGATAACATTAGTACGGGACCAATATGTCCCATTGCTACCTATGGGACAGCACATATAAATGCTACATAGTTATCCCGATGGCCGTCGAAGAGTTAATATAACTATTTCCTTCATATTTTTCAAAATAATGCTGATATTACCTCCATTTTTTCTCAGAAGACGTAAACGATTGTTAACCTGTAACACGTAAGTACCAATGGGACACAAAGATAAAATTAGTACGGGACCAATATGTCCCATTGCTAACTATGGGACGGCACATATAAATACAACATAGTGCTCCCGATGGCCGTCGAAGAGTTAATATAACTATTTCCTCCATATTTTCCAAAAAAATGCTGATATTACCTCCTTTTTTTCTCAGAAGACGTAAACGATTGTTAACCTGTAACACGTAAGTACCAATGGGACACAAAGATAACATTAGTACGGGACCAATATGTCCCATTGCTACCTATGGGACGGATCATATAAATGCTATATAGTTATCCCGATGGCCGTCGAAGAGTTAATATAACTATTTCCTCCATATTTTCCAAAATAATGCTGATATTACCTCCATTTTTTCTCAGAAGACGTAAACGATTGTTAACCTGTAACACGTACGTACAAATGGGACACAAAGATAACATAAGTACGGGACCAATATGTCCCATTGCTACCTATTGGACGGCACATATAAATACAACATAGTTATCCCGATGGCCGTCGAACAGTTAATATAACTATTTCCTCCATATTTTCCAAAATAATGCTGATATTACCTCCATTTTTTCTCAGAAGACGTAAACGATTGTTAACCTATAACACGTAAGTACCAATGGGACACAAAGATAACATAATTACGGGACCAAGATGTCCCATTGCTACCTATGGGACGGCACATATAAATGCTACATAATTATCCCGATGGCCGTCGAAGAGTTAATATAACTATTTCCTCCATATTTTCCGAAAAAATGCTGATATTACCTCCTTTTTTTCTCAGAAGACGTAAACGATTGTTAACCTGTAACACGTAAGTACCAATGGGTCACAAATATAACATTAGTACGGGACCAATATGTCCCATTGCTACCTATGGGACGGCACATATAAATGCTACATAGTTATCACGATGGCCGTCGAAGAGTTATTATAACTATTTTCTCCATATTTTCCAAAATAATGCTGATATTACCTCCATTTTTTCTCAGAAGACGTAAACGATTGTTAACCTGTAACACGTACGTACCAATGGGACACAAAGATAACATAAGTACGGGACCAATATGTCCCATTGCTACCTATGGGACGGCACACATAAATACAACATAGTTATCCCGATGGCCTTCGAACAGTTAATATAACTATTTCCTCCATATTTTCCAAAATAATGCTGATATTACCTCCATTTTTTCTCAGAAGACGTAGACGATTGTTAACCTATAACACGTAAGTACCAATGGGACACAAAGATAACATAATTACGGGACCAAGATGTCCCATTGCTACCTATGGGACGGCACATATAAATGCTACATAGTTATCCCGATGGCCGTCGAAGAGTTAATATAACTATTTCCTTCATATTTTCCAAAATAATGCTGATATTACCACCATTTTTTCTCAGAAGACGTAAACGATTGATAACCTGTAATACGTAAGTACCAATGGGACCAAAAGATAACAATAGTATGGGAGCAATATGTTCCATTGCTACCTATGGGACGGCTAATATAAATACAACATAGTTATCCCGATGGCCGTCGAAGAGTTAATATAACTATTTCCTCCATATTTGACAAAATAATGCTGATAATACCTCCACTTTTTCTCAGAAGACATAAACGATTGTTAACCTGTAACACGTAAGTACCAATGGGACACAAAGATAACATTAGTACGGGACCAATATGTCCCATTGCTACCTATTGGACGGCACATATAAATGCTACATAGTTATCCTGATGGCCGTCGAAGAGTTAATATAACTATTTCCTCCATATTTTCCAAAATAATGCTGATATTACCTCCATTTTTTCTCAGAAGACGTAAACGATTGTTAACCTGTAACACGTAAGTACCAATGAGACACAAAGATAACATAAGTTCGGGACAAATATGTCCCATTGCTACCTATTGGACGGCACATATAAATGCTACATAGTTATCCTTATGGCCGTCGAAGAGTTAATATAACTACTTCCTCCATATTCTCCAAAAAAATGCTGATATTACCTCCATTTACTCTCAGAAGACGTAAACGATTGTTAACCTATAATACGTAAATACCAATGGGACACAAAGATAACATTAGTACGGGACCAATATGTCCCATTGCTACCTATTGGACGGCACATATAAATGCTACATAGTTATCCCGATGGCCGTCGAAGAGTTAATATAACTATTTCCTCCATATTTTCCAAAATAATGCTGATATTACCTCCATTTTTTCTCAGAAGACGTAAACGATTGTTACCTGTAACACGTAAGTACCAATGGGACACAAAGATAACATTATTACGGGACCAATATGTCCCATTGCTATCTATAGGACGGCACATATAGATGCTACATAGTTATCCAGATGGCCGTCGAAAAGTTAATATAACTATTTCCTCCATATTTTCCAAAATAATGCTGATATTACCTCCATTTTTTCTCAGAAGACGTAAACGATTGTTAACCTGTAACACGTAAGTACCAATGGGACACAAAGATAACATTAGTAAGGGACCAATATGTCCCATTGCTACCTATGTGACGGCACATATAAATGCTACATAGTTATCCCGATGGCCGTCGAAGAGTTAATATAACTATTTCCTTCATATTTTTCAAAATAATGCTGATATTACCTCCATTTTTTCTCAGAAGACGTAAACGATTGTTAACCTGTAACACGTAAGTACCAATGGGACACAAAGATAACATTAGAACGGGACCAATATGTCCCATTGCTACCTATGATACGGCACATATAAATACAACATAGTTATCCCGATGGCCGTCGAAGAGTTAATATAACTATTTCCTCCAAATTTTCCAAAAAAATGGTGATATTACCTCCATTTTTTCTCAGAAGACGTAAACAAATGTTAAACTATAACACGTAAGTACCAATGGGACACAAAGATAACATTAGAACGGGACCAATATGTCCCATTGCTACCTATGGGACGGCACATATAAATGCTACATAGTTATCCCGATGGCCGTCGAAGAGTTAATATAACTATTTCCTTCATATTTTCAAAAATAATGCTGATATTACCACCATTTTTTCTCAGGAGACGTAAACGATTGATAACCTGTAATACGTAAGTACCAATGGGACCAAAAGATAACAATAGTAGGGGAGCAATATGTTCCATTGCTACCTATGGGACGGCTCATATAAATACAACATAGTTATCCCGATGGCCGTCGAAGAGTTAATATAACTATTTCCTTCATATTTGACAAAATAATGCTGATATTACCTCCATTTTTTCTCAGAAGACGTAAACGATTGTTAACCTGTAACACGTAAGTACCAATGGGACACAAAGATAACATTAGTACGGGACCAATATGTCCCATTGCTACCTATGGGACGGCACATATAAATGCTACATAGTTATCCCGATGGCCGTCGAAGAGTTAATATAACTATTTCCTTCATATTTTTCAAAATAATGCTGATATTACCTCC
Source organism: Pyrrhosoma nymphula (assembly GCA_963573305.1). Lineage (NCBI taxonomy): Eukaryota > Metazoa > Arthropoda > Insecta > Odonata > Coenagrionidae > Pyrrhosoma > Pyrrhosoma nymphula. The sequence goes on from CAUYRF010000001.1 coordinate 992,670, forward strand.
ATTTTTTCTTAGAAGACGTAAACGATTGTTAACCTGTAACAGGTAAGTACCAATGGGACACAAAGATAACATTAGTACGGGACCAATATGTCCCATTGGTACCTATGGGACGGCACATATAAATACAACATAGTTATCCCGATGGCCGTCGAAGAGTTAATATAACTATTTCCTCCATATTTTCCAAAAAAATGCTGATATTACCTCCATTTTATCTCAGAAGACGTAAACAAATGTTAACCTATAATACGTAAGTACCAATGGGACACAAAGAAAACATTAGTACGGGACCAATATGTCCCATTGCTACCTATGGGGCGGCACATATAAATGCTACATAGTTTTCCCGATGGCCGTCGAAGAGTTAATATAACTATTTCCTCCATATTTTCCAAAATAATGCTGATAATACCTCCACTTTTTCTCAGAAGACATAAACGATTGTTAACCTGTAACACGTAAGTACCAATGGGACACAAAGATAACATTAGTACGGGACCAATATGTCCCATTGCTACCTATTGGACGGCACATATAAATGCTACATAGTTATCCTGATGGCCGTCGAAGAGTTAATATAACTATTTCCTCCATATTTTCCAAAATAATGCTGATATTACCTCCATTTTTTCTCAGAAGACGTAAACGATTGTTAACCGGTAACACGTAAGTACCAATGAGACACAAAGATAACATAAGTACGGGACAAATATGTCCCATTGCTACCTATTGGACGGCACATATAAATGCTACATAGTTATCCTTATGGCCGTCGAAGAGTTAATATAACTATTTCCTCCATATTCTCCAAAAAAATGCTGATATTACGTCCATTTACTCTCAGAAGACGTAAACGATTGTTAACCTATAATACGTTAGTACCAATGGGACACAAAGATAACATTAGTACGGGACCAATATGTCCCATTGCTACCTATTGGACGGCACATATAAATGCTACATAGTTATCCCGATGGCCGTCGAAGAGTTAATATAAGTATTTCCTCCATATTTTCCAAAATAATGCTGATATTACCTCCATTTTTTCTCAGAAGACGTAAACGATTGTTACCTGTAACACGTAAGTACCAATGGGACACAAAGATAACATTATTACGGGAACAATATGTCCCATTGCTATCTATAGGACGGCACATATAAATGCTACATAGTTATCCCGATGGCCGTCGAAAAGTTAATATAATTATTTCCTCCATATTTTCCAAAATAATACTGATATTACACCCATTTTTTTCTCAGAAGACGTAAACGATTGTTTACCTGTAACACGTAAGTACCAATGGGACACAAAGATAACATTAGTACGGGACCAATATGTCCCATTGCTACCTATGTGACGGCACATATAAATGCTACATAGTTATCCCGATGGCCGTCGAAGAGTTAATATAACTATTTCCTTCATATTTTTTAAAATAATGCTGATATTACCTCCATTTTTTCTCAGAAGACGTAAACTATTGTTAACCTGTAACACGTAAGTACCAATGGGACACAAAGATAACATTAGTACGGGACCAATATGTCCCATTGCTACCTATGATAAGGAACATATAAATACAACATAGTTATCCCGATGGCCGTCGAAGAGTTAATATAACTATTTCCTCCATATTTTCCAAAAAAATGGTGATATTACCTCCATTTTTTCTCAGAAGACGTAAACAAATGTAAAACTATTACACGTAAGTACCAATGGGACACAAAGATAACATTAGAACGGGACCAATATGTCCCATTGCTACCTATGGGACGGCACATATAACTGCTACATAGTTATCCCGATGGCCGTCGAAGAGTTAATATAACTATTTCCTTCATATTTTCCAAAATAATGCTGATATTACCACCATTTTTTCTCAGAAGACGTAAACGATTGATAACCTGTAATACGTAAGTACCAATGGGACCAAAAGATAACAATAGTATGGGAGCAATATGTTCCCATGCTACCTATGGGACGGCTCATATAAATACAACATAGTTATCCCGATGGCCGTCGAAGAGTTAATATAACTATTTCCTCCATATTTGACAAAATAATGCTGATATTACCTCCATTTTTTCTCAGAAGACGTAAACGATTGTTAACCTGTAACACGTAAGTACCAATGAGACACAAAGATAACATTAGTACGGGACCAATATGTCCCATTGCTACCTATGGGACGGCACACATAAATGCTACATAGTTATCCCGATGGCCGTCGAAGAGTTAATATAACTATTTCCTTCATATTTTTCAAAATAATGCTGATATTACCTCCATTTTTTCTTAGAAGACGTAAACGATTGTTAACCTGTAACAGGTAAGTACCAATGGGACACAAAGATAACATTAGTACGGGACCAATATGTCCCATTGGTACCTATGGGACGGAACATATAAATACAACATAGTTATCCCGATGGCCGTCGAAGAGTTAATATAACTATTTCCTCCATATTTTCCAAAAAAATGCTGATATTACCTCCATTTTTTCTCAGAAGACGTAAACAAATGTTAACCTATAACACGTAAGTACCAATGGGACACAAAGATAACATTAGTACGGGACCAATATGTCCCATTGCTACCTATGGGACGGCACATATAAATGCTACATAGTTATCCCGATGGCCGTCAAAGAGTTAATATAACTATTTCCTTCATATTTTCCAAAATAATGCTGTTATTACCACCATTTTTTCTCAGAAGACGTAAACGATTGATAACCTGTAATACGTAAGTACCAATGGGACCAAAAGATAACAATAGTATGGGAGCAATATGTTCCATTGCTACCTATCGGACGGCTCATATAAATACAACATAGTTATTATGATGGCCGTCGAAGAGTTAATATAACTATTTCCTCCATATTTGACAAAATAATGCTGATATTACCTCCATTTTTTCTAAGAAGACGTAAACGATTGTTAACCTGTAACACGTAAGTACCATTGAGACACAAAGATAACATAAGTACGGGACAAATATGTCCCATTGCTACCTATTGGACGGCACATATAAATGCTACATAGTTATCCTTATGGCCGTCGAAGAGTTAATATAACTATTTCCTCCATATTCTCCAAAAAAATGCTGAATTTACCTCCATTTACTCTCAGAAGACGTAAACGATTGTTAACCTATAATAAGTAAGTACCAATGGGGCACAAAGATAACATTAGTACGGGACCAATATGTCCCATTGCTACCTATTGGACGGCACATATAAATGCTACATAGTTATCCCGATGGCCGTCGAAGATTTAATATAACTAATTCCTCCATATTTTCCAAAATAATGCTGATATTACCTCCATTTTTTCTCAGAAGACGTAAACGATTGTTACCTGTAACACGTAAGTACCAATGGGACACAAAGATAACATTATTACGGGACCAATATGTCCCATTGCTATCTATAGGACGGCACATATAAATGCTACATAGTTATCCCGATGGCCGTCGAAAAGTTAATATAACTATTTCCTCCATATTTTCCAAAATAATGCTGATATTACCTCCATTTTTTTCTCAGAAGACGTAAACGATTGTTAACCTGTAACACGTAAGTACCAATGGGACACAAAGATAACATTAGTACGGGACCAATATGTCCCATTGCTACCTATGTGACGGCACATATAAATGCTACATAGTTATCCCGATGGCCGTCGAAGAGTTAATATAACTATTTCCTCCATATTATCCAAAAAAATGGTGATATTACCTCCATTTTTTCTCAGAAGACGTAAACAAATGTTAAACTATTACACGTAAGTACCAATGGGACACAAAGATAACATTAGAACGGGACCAATATGTCCCATTGCTACCTATGGGACGGCACATATAAATGCTACATAGTTATCTCGATGGCCGTCGAAGAGTTAATATAACTATTTCCTTCATATTTTCCAAAATATTGCTGATATTACCACCATTTTTTCTCAGAAGACGTAAACGATTGATAACCTGTAATACGTAAGTACCAATGGGACCAAAAGATAACAATAGTATGGGAGCAATATGTTCCATTGCTACCTATATGACGGCTCATATAAATTCAACATAGTTATCCCGATGGCCGTCGAAGAGTTAATATAACTATTTCCTCCATATTTGACAAAATAATGCTGATATAACCTCCATTTTTTCTCAGAAGACGTAAACGATTGTTAACCTTTAACACGTAAGTACCAATGGGACACAAAGATAACATTAGTACGGGACCAATATATCCCATTGCTACCTATGGGACGGCACATATAAATGCTACATAGTTATCCCGATATCCGTCGAAGAGTTAATATAACTATTTCCTTCATATTTTTCAAAATAATGCTGATATTACCTCCATTTTTTCTCAGAAGACGTAAACGATTGTTAACCTGTAACACGTAAGTACCAATGGGACACAAAGATAACATTATTACGGGACCAATATGTCCCATTGCTATCTATAGGACGGCACATATAAATGCTACATAGTTATCCCGATGGCCGTCGAAAAGTTAATATAACTTTATCCTCCATATTTTCCAAAATAATGCTGATATTACCTCCATTTTTTTCTCAGAAGACGTAAACGATTGTTAACCTGTAACACGTAAGTACCAATGGGACACAAAGATAACATTAGTACGGGACCAATATGTCCCATTGCTACCTATGTGACGGCACATATAAATGCTACATAGTTATCCCGATGGCCGTCGAAGAGTTAATATAACTATTTCTTTCATATTTTTCAAAATAATGCTGATATTACCTCCATTTTTTCTCAGAAGACGTAAACGATTGTTAACCTGTAACACGTAAGTACCAATGGGACACAAAGATAACATTATTACGGGACCAATGTGTCCCATTGCTACCTATGGGACGGCACATATAAATGCTACATAGTTATCCCGATGGCCGTCGAAGAGTTAATATAACTATTTCCTCCATATTTTCCAAAAAAATGGTGATATTACCTCCATTTTTTCTCAGAAGACGTAAACAAATGTTAAACTATTACACGTAAGTACCAATGGGACACAAAGATAACATTAGTACGGGACCAATATGTCCCATTGCTACCTATGGGACGGCACATAAAAATGCTACATAGTTATCCCGATGGCCGTCGAAGAGTTAATATAACTATTTCCTCCATATTCTCCAAAAAAATGCTGAATTTACCTCCATTTACTCTCAGAAGACGTAAACGATTGTTAACCTATAATAAGTAAGTACCAATGGGACACAAAGATAACATTAGTACGGGACCAATATGTCCCATTGCTACCTATTGGACGGCACATATAAATGCTACATAGTTATCCCGATGGCCGTCGAAGATTTAATATAACTATTTCCTCCATATTTTCCAAAATAATGCTGATATTACCTCCATTTTTTCTCAGAAGACGTAAACGATTGTTAACCTGTAACACGTAAGTACCAATGGGACATAAAGATAACATTAGTACGGGACCAATATGTCCCATTGCTACCTATGTGACGGCACATATAAATGCTACATAGTTATCCCGATGGCCGTCGAAGAGTTAATATAACTATTTCCTTCATATTTTTCAAAATAATGCTGATATTACCTCCATTTTTTCTCAGAAGACGTAAACAAATGTTAAACTATAACACGTAAGTACCAATGGGACACAAAGATAACATTAGAACGGGACCAATATGTCCCATTGCTACCTATGGGACGGCACATATAAATGCTACATAGTTATCCCGATGGCCGTCGAAGAGTAAATATAACTATTTCCTTCATATTTTCAAACATAATGCTGATATTACCACCATTTTTTCTCAGGAGACGTAAACGATTGATAACCTGTAATACGTAAGTACCAATGGGACCAAAAGATAACAATAGTAGGGGAGCAATATGTTCCATTGCTACCTATGGGACGGCTCATATAAATACAACATAGTTATCCCGATGGCCGTCGAAGAGTAAATATAACTATTTCCTTCATATTTGACAAAATAATGCTGATATTACCTCCATTTTTTCTCAGAAGACGTAAACGATTGTTAACCTGTAACACGTAAGTACCAATGGGACACAAAGATAACATTAGTACGGGACCAATATGTCCCATTGCTACCTATGGGACGGCACATATAAATGCTACATAGTTATCCCGATGGCCGTCGAAGAGTTAATATAACTATTTCCTTCATATTTTTCAAAATAATGCTGATATTACCTCCATTTTTTCTTAGAAGACGTAAACGATTGTTAACCTGTAACAGGTAAGTACCAATGGGACACAAAGATAACATTAGTACGGGACCAATATGTCCCATTGGTACCTATGGGACGGCACATATAAATACAACATAGTTATCCCGATGGCCGTCGAAGAGTTAATATAACTATTTCCTCCATATTTTCCAAAAAAATGCTGATATTACCTCCATTTTATCTCAGAAGACGTAAACAAATGTTAACCTATAATACGTAAGTACCAATGGGACACAAAGAAAACATTAGTACGGGACCAATATGTCCCATTGCTACCTATGGGGCGGCACATATAAATGCTACATAGTTTTCCCGATGGCCGTCGAAGAGTTAATATAACTATTTCCTCCATATTTTCCAAAATAATGCTGATAATACCTCCACTTTTTCTCAGAAGACATAAACGATTGTTAACCTGTAACACGTAAGTACCAATGATACACAAAGATAACATTAGTACGGGACCAATATGTCCCATTGCTACCTATTGGACGGCACATATAAATGCTACATAGTTATCCTGATGGCCGTCGAAGAGTTAATATAACTATTTCCTCCATATTTTCCAAAATAATGCTGATATTACCTCCATTTTTTCTCAGAAGACGTAAACGATTGTTAACCGGTAACACGTAAGTACCAATGAGACACAAAGATAACATAAGTACGGGACAAATATGTCCCATTGCTACCTATTGGACGGCACATATAAATACAACATAGTTATCCCGATGGCCGTCGAAGAGTTAATATAACTATTTCCTCCATATTTTCCAAAAAAATGGTGATATTACCTCCATTTTTTCTCAGAAGACGTAAACAAATGTAAAACTATTACACGTAAGTACCAATAGGACACAAAGATAACATTAGAACGGGACCAATATGTCCCATTGCTACCTATGGGACGGCACATATAAATGCTACATAGTTATCCCGATGGCCGTCGAAGAGTTAATATAACTATTTCCTTCATATTTTCCAAAATAATACTGATATTACCACCATTTTTTCTCAGAAGACGTAAACGATTGATAACCTGTAATACGTAAGTACCAATGGGACCAAAAGATAACAATAGTATGGGAGCAATATGTTCCATTGCTACCTATGGGACGGCTCATATAAATACAACATAGTTATCCCGATGGCCGTCGAAGAGTTAATATAACTATTTCCTCCATATTTGACAAAATAATGCTGATATTACCTCCATTTTTTCTCAGAAGACGTAAACGATTGTTAACCTGTAACACGTAAGTACCAATGAGACACAAAGATAACATTAGTACGGGACCAATATGTCCCATTGCTACCTATGGGACGGCACACATAAATGCTACATAGTTATCCCGATGGCCGTCGAAGAGTTATTATAACTATTTCCTTCATATTTTTCAAAATAATGCTGATATTACCTCCATTTTTTCTTAGAAGACGTAAACGATTGTTAACCTGTAACAGGTAAGTACCAATGGGACACAAAGATAACATTAGTACGGGACCAATATGTCCCATTGGTACCTATGGGACGGCACATATAAATACAACATTGTTATCCCGATGGCCGTCGAAGAGTTAATATAACTATTTCCTCCATATTTTCCAAAAAAATGCTGATATTACCTCCATTTTTTCTCAGAAGACGTAAACAAATGTTAACCTATAACACGTAAGTACCAATGGGACACAAAGATAACATTAGTACGGGACCAATATGTCCCATTGCTACCTATGGGACGGCACATATAAATGCTACATAGTTTTCCCGATGGCCGTCGAAGAGTTAATATAACTATTTCCTCCATATATTCCAAAATAATGCTGATAATACCTCCACTTTTTCTCAGAAGACATAAACGATTGTTAACCTGTAACACGTAAGTACCATTGAGACACAAAGATAACATAAGTACGGGACAAATATGTCCCATTGCTACCTATTGGACGGCACATATAAATGCTACATAGTTATCCTTATGGCCGTCGAAGAGTTAATATAACTATTTCCTCCATATTCTCCAAAAAAATGCTGAATTTACCTCCATTTACTCTCAGAAGACGTAAACGATTGTTAACCTATAATAAGTAAGTACCAATGGGGCACAAAGATAACATTAGTACGGGACCAATATGTCCCATTGCTACCTATTGGACGGCACATATAAATGCTACATAGTTATCCCGATGGCCGTCGAAGATTTAATATAACTAATTCCTCCATATTTTCCAAAATAATGCTGATATTACCTCCATTTTTTCTCAGAAGACGTAAACGATTGTTACCTGTAACACGTAAGTACCAATGGGACACAAAGATAACATTATTACGGGACCAATATGTCCCATTGCTATCTATAGGACGGCACATATAAATGCTACATAGTTATCCCGATGGCCGTCGAAAAGTTAATATAACTATTTCCTCCATATTTTCCAAAATAATGCTGATATTACCTCCATTTTTTTCTCAGAAGACGTAAACGATTGTTAACCTGTAACACGTAAGTACCAATGGGACACAAAGATAACATTAGTACGGGACCAATATGTCCCATTGCTACCTATGTGACGGCACATATAAATGCTACATAGTTATCCCGATGGCCGTCGAAGAGTTAATATAACTATTTCCTCCATATTATCCAAAAAAATGGTGATATTACCTCCATTTTTTCTCAGAAGACGTAAACAAATGTTAAACTATTACACGTAAGTACCAATGGGACACAAAGATAACATTAGAACGGGACCAATATGTCCCATTGCTACCTATGGGACGGCACATATAAATGCTACATAGTTATCTCGATGGCCGTCGAAGAGTTAATATAACTATTTCCTTCATATTTTCCAAAATATTGCTGATATTACCACCATTTTTTCTCAGAAGACGTAAACGATTGATAACCTGTAATACGTAAGTACCAATGGGACCAAAAGATAACAATAGTATGGGAGCAATATGTTCCATTGCTACCTATATGACGGCTCATATAAATTCAACATAGTTATCCCGATGGCCGTCGAAGAGTTAATATAACTATTTCCTCCATATTTGACAAAATAATGCTGATATAACCTCCATTTTTTCTCAGAAGACGTAAACGATTGTTAACCTTTAACACGTAAGTACCAATGGGACACAAAGATAACATTAGTACGGGACCAATATATCCCATTGCTACCTATGGGACGGCACATATAAATGCTACATAGTTATCCCGATATCCGTCGAAGAGTTAATATAACTATTTCCTTCATATTTTTCAAAATAATGCTGATATTACCTCCATTTTTTCTCAGAAGACGTAAACGATTGTTAACCTGTAACACGTAAGTACCAATGGGACACAAAGATAACATTATTACGGGACCAATATGTCCCATTGCTATCTATAGGACGGCACATATAAATGCTACATAGTTATCCCGATGGCCGTCGAAAAGTTAATATAACTTTATCCTCCATATTTTCCAAAATAATGCTGATATTACCTCCATTTTTTTCTCAGAAGACGTAAACGATTGTTAACCTGTAACACGTAAGTACCAATGGGACACAAAGATAACATTAGTACGGGACCAATATGTCCCATTGCTACCTATGTGACGGCACATATAAATGCTACATAGTTATCCCGATGGCCGTCGAAGAGTTAATATAACTATTTCTTTCATATTTTTCAAAATAATGCTGATATTACCTCCATTTTTTCTCAGAAGACGTAAACGATTGTTAACCTGTAACACGTAAGTACCAATGGGACACAAAGATAACATTATTACGGGACCAATGTGTCCCATTGCTACCTATGGGACGGCACATATAAATGCTACATAGTTATCCCGATGGCCGTCGAAGAGTTAATATAACTATTTCCTCCATATTTTCCAAAAAAATGGTGATATTACCTCCATTTTTTCTCAGAAGACGTAAACAAATGTTAAACTATTACACGTAAGTACCAATGGGACACAAAGATAACATTAGTACGGGACCAATATGTCCCATTGCTACCTATGGGACGGCACATAAAAATGCTACATAGTTATCCCGATGGCCGTCGAAGAGTTAATATAACTATTTCCTCCATATTCTCCAAAAAAATGCTGAATTTACCTCCATTTACTCTCAGAAGACGTAAACGATTGTTAACCTATAATAAGTAAGTACCAATGGGACACAAAGATAACATTAGTACGGGACCAATATGTCCCATTGCTACCTATTGGACGGCACATATAAATGCTACATAGTTATCCCGATGGCCGTCGAAGATTTAATATAACTATTTCCTCCATATTTTCCAAAATAATGCTGATATTACCTCCATTTTTTCTCAGAAGACGTAAACGATTGTTAACCTGTAACACGTAAGTACCAATGGGACATAAAGATAACATTAGTACGGGACCAATATGTCCCATTGCTACCTATGTGACGGCACATATAAATGCTACATAGTTATCCCGATGGCCGTCGAAGAGTTAATATAACTATTTCCTTCATATTTTTCAAAATAATGCTGATATTACCTCCATTTTTTCTCAGAAGACGTAAACAAATGTTAAACTATAACACGTAAGTACCAATGGGACACAAAGATAACATTAGAACGGGACCAATATGTCCCATTGCTACCTATGGGACGGCACATATAAATGCTACATAGTTATCCCGATGGCCGTCGAAGAGTAAATATAACTATTTCCTTCATATTTTCAAACATAATGCTGATATTACCACCATTTTTTCTCAGGAGACGTAAACGATTGATAACCTGTAATACGTAAGTACCAATGGGACCAAAAGATAACAATAGTAGGGGAGCAATATGTTCCATTGCTACCTATGGGACGGCTCATATAAATACAACATAGTTATCCCGATGGCCGTCGAAGAGTAAATATAACTATTTCCTTCATATTTGACAAAATAATGCTGATATTACCTCCATTTTTTCTCAGAAGACGTAAACGATTGTTAACCTGTAACACGTAAGTACCAATGGGACACAAAGATAACATTAGTACGGGACCAATATGTCCCATTGCTACCTATGGGACGGCACATATAAATGCTACATAGTTATCCCGATGGCCGTCGAAGAGTTAATATAACTATTTCCTTCATATTTTTCAAAATAATGCTGATATTACCTCCATTTTTTCTTAGAAGACGTAAACGATTGTTAACCTGTAACAGGTAAGTACCAATGGGACACAAAGATAACATTAGTACGGGACCAATATGTCCCATTGGTACCTATGGGACGGCACATATAAATACAACATAGTTATCCCGATGGCCGTCGAAGAGTTAATATAACTATTTCCTCCATATTTTCCAAAAAAATGCTGATATTACCTCCATTTTATCTCAGAAGACGTAAACAAATGTTAACCTATAATACGTAAGTACCAATGGGACACAAAGAAAACATTAGTACGGGACCAATATGTCCCATTGCTACCTATGGGGCGGCACATATAAATGCTACATAGTTTTCCCGATGGCCGTCGAAGAGTTAATATAACTATTTCCTCCATATTTTCCAAAATAATGCTGATAATACCTCCACTTTTTCTCAGAAGACATAAACGATTGTTAACCTGTAACACGTAAGTACCAATGATACACAAAGATAACATTAGTACGGGACCAATATGTCCCATTGCTACCTATTGGACGGCACATATAAATGCTACATAGTTATCCTGATGGCCGTCGAAGAGTTAATATAACTATTTCCTCCATATTTTCCAAAATAATGCTGATATTACCTCCATTTTTTCTCAGAAGACGTAAACGATTGTTAACCGGTAACACGTAAGTACCAATGAGACACAAAGATAACATAAGTACGGGACAAATATGTCCCATTGCTACCTATTGGACGGCACATATAAATACAACATAGTTATCCCGATGGCCGTCGAAGAGTTAATATAACTATTTCCTCCATATTTTCCAAAAAAATGGTGATATTACCTCCATTTTTTCTCAGAAGACGTAAACAAATGTAAAACTATTACACGTAAGTACCAATAGGACACAAAGATAACATTAGAACGGGACCAATATGTCCCATTGCTACCTATGGGACGGCACATATAAATGCTACATAGTTATCCCGATGGCCGTCGAAGAGTTAATATAACTATTTCCTTCATATTTTCCAAAATAATACTGATATTACCACCATTTTTTCTCAGAAGACGTAAACGATTGATAACCTGTAATACGTAAGTACCAATGGGACCAAAAGATAACAATAGTATGGGAGCAATATGTTCCATTGCTACCTATGGGACGGCTCATATAAATACAACATAGTTATCCCGATGGCCGTCGAAGAGTTAATATAACTATTTCCTCCATATTTGACAAAATAATGCTGATATTACCTCCATTTTTTCTCAGAAGACGTAAACGATTGTTAACCTGTAACACGTAAGTACCAATGAGACACAAAGATAACATTAGTACGGGACCAATATGTCCCATTGCTACCTATGGGACGGCACACATAAATGCTACATAGTTATCCCGATGGCCGTCGAAGAGTTATTATAACTATTTCCTTCATATTTTTCAAAATAATGCTGATATTACCTCCATTTTTTCTTAGAAGACGTAAACGATTGTTAACCTGTAACAGGTAAGTACCAATGGGACACAAAGATAACATTAGTACGGGACCAATATGTCCCATTGGTACCTATGGGACGGCACATATAAATACAACATTGTTATCCCGATGGCCGTCGAAGAGTTAATATAACTATTTCCTCCATATTTTCCAAAAAAATGCTGATATTACCTCCATTTTTTCTCAGAAGACGTAAACAAATGTTAACCTATAACACGTAAGTACCAATGGGACACAAAGATAACATTAGTACGGGACCAATATGTCCCATTGCTACCTATGGGACGGCACATATAAATGCTACATAGTTTTCCCGATGGCCGTCGAAGAGTTAATATAACTATTTCCTCCATATATTCCAAAATAATGCTGATAATACCTCCACTTTTTCTCAGAAGACATAAACGATTGTTAACCTGTAACACGTAAGTACCAATGGGACACAAAGATAACATTAGTACGGGACCAATATGTCCCATTGCTACCTATTGGACGACACATATAAATGCTACATAGTTATCCTGATGGCCGTCGAAGAGTTAATATAACTATTTCCTCCATATTTTCCAAAATAATGCTGATATTACCTCCATTTTTTCTCAGAAGACGTAAACGATTGTTAACCTGTAACACGTAAGTACCAATGAGACACAAAGATAACATAAGTACGGGACAAATATGTCCCATTGCTACCTATTGGACGGCACATATAAATGCTACATAGTTATCCTTATGGCCGTCGAAGAGTTAATATAACTATTTCCTCCATATTCTCCAAAAAAATGCTGAATTTACCTTCATTTACTCTCAGAAGACGTAAACGATTGTTAACCTATAATAAGTAAGTACCAATGGGACACAAAGATAACATTAGTACGGGACCAATATGTCCCATTGCTACCTATTGGACGGCACATATAAATGCTACATAGTTATCCCGATGGCCGTCGAAGATTTAATATAACTATTTCCTCCATATTTTCCAAAATAATGCTGATATTACCTCCATTTTTTCTCAGAAGACGTAAACGATTGTTACCTGTAACACGTAAGTACCAATGGGACACAAAGATAACATTATTACGGGACCAATATGTCCCATTGCTATCTATAGGACGGCACATATAAATGCTACATAGTTATCCCGATGGCCGTCGAAAAGTTAATATAACTATTTCCTCCATATTTTCCAAAATAATGCTGATATTACCTCCATTTTTTTCTCAGAAGACGTAAACGGTTGTTAACCTGTAACACGTAAGTACCAATGGGACACAAAGATAACATTAGTACGGGACCAATATGTCCCATTGCTACCTATGTGACGGCACATATAAATGCTACATAGTTATCCCGATGGCCGTCGAAGAGTTAATATAACTATTTCCTCCATATTTTCCAAAAAAATGGTGATATTACCTCCATTTTTTCTCAGAAGACGTAAACAAATGTTAAACTATTACACGTAAGTACCAATGGGACACAAAGATAACATTAGAACGGGACCAATATGTCCCATTGCTACCTATGGGACGGCACATATAAATGCTACATAGTTATCCCGATGGCCGTCGAAGAGTTAATATAACTATTTCCTTCATATTTTCCAAAATAATGCTGATATTACCACCATTTTTTCTCAGAAGACGTAAACGATTGATAACCTGTAATACGTAAGTACCAATGGGACCAAAAGATAACAATAGTATGGGAGCAATATGTTCCATTGCTTTCTATAAGACGGCTCATATAAATTCAACATAGTTATCCCGATGGCCGTCGAAGAGTTAATATAACAATTTCCTCCATATTTGACAAAATAATGCTGATATAACCTCCATTTTTACTCAGAAGACGTAAACGATTGTTAACCTTTAACACGTAAGTACCAATGGGACACAAAGATAACATTAGTACGGGACCAATATGTCCCATTGCTACCTATGGGACGGCACATATAAATGCTACATAGTTATCCCGATATCCGTCGAAGAGTTAATATAACTATTTCCTTCATATTTTTCAAAATAATGCTGATATTACCTCCATTTTTTCTCAGAAGACGTAAACGATTGTTAACCTGTAACACGTAAGTACCAAAGGGACACAAAGATAACATTATTACGGGACCAATATGTCCCATTGCTATCTATAGGACGGCACATATAAATGCTACATAGTTATCCCGATGGCCGTCGAAAAGTTAATATAACTTTTTCCTCCATATTTTCCAAAATAATGCTGATATTACCTCCATTTTTTTCTCAGAAGACGTAAACGATTGTTAACCTGTAACACGTAAGTACCAATGGGACACAAAGATAACATTAGTACGGGACCAATATGTCCCATTGCTACCTATGTGACGGCACATATAAATGCTACATAGTTGTCCCGATGGCCGTCGAAGAGTTAATATAACTATTTCCTTAATATTTTTCAAAATAATGCTGATATTACCTCCATTTTTTCTCAGAAGACGTAAACGATTGTTAACCTGTAACACGTAAGTACCAATGGGACACAAAGATAACATTATTACGGGACCAATGTGTCCCATTGCTACCTATGGGACGGCACATATAAATGCTACATAGTTATCCCGATGGCCGTCGAAGAGTTAATATAACTATTTCCTCCATATTTTCCAAAAAAATGGTGATATTACCTCCATTTTTTCTCAGAAGACGTAAACAAATGTTAAACTATTACACGTAAGTACCAATGGGACACAAAGATAACATTAGTACGGGACCAATATGTCCCATTGCTACCTATGGGACGGCACATATAAATACAACATAGTTATCCCGATGGCCGTCGAAGGGTTAATATAACTTTTTTTTCCATATTTTCCAAAATAATGCTGATATTACCTCCATTTTTTCTCAGAAGACGTAAAAGATTGTTAACCTGTAACACGTAAGTACCAATAAGATACAAAGATAACATTAGTACGGGACCAATATGTCCCTCTGCTACCTATGGGATGGCATATATAAATGCTACATAGTTATCCCGATGGCCGTCGAAGAGTTAATATAACTATTTCCTCCATATTTTCCAAAATAATGCTGATATTACCTCCATTTTTTCTCAGAAGACGTAAACGATTGTTAACCTGTAACACGTACGTACCAATGGGACACAAAGATAACATAAGTACGAGACCAATATGTCCCATTGCTACCTATGGGACGGCACATATAAATAATACATAGTTATCCCGATGGCCGTCGAAGAGTTAATATAATTATTTCCTCCATATTTTCCAAAACATTGCTGATATTACCTCCATTTTTGCTCAGAAGACGTAAACGATTGTTAACCTATAACACGTAAGTGCCAATGGGACACAAAGATAACATTAGTACGGGACCAATATGTCCCATTGCTACCTATGGGATGGCACATATAAATAATACATAGTTATCCCGATGGCCGTCGAAGAGTTAATATAAATATTTCCTCCATATTTTCCAAAACATTGCTGATATTACCTCCATTTTTTCTCAGAAGACGTAAACGATTGTTAACCTATAACACGTAAGTACCAATGGGACACAAAGATAACATTAGTACGGGATCAATATGTCCAATTGCTACCTCTGGGACGGCACATAAAAATGCTACATAGTTATCCCGATGGCCGTCGAAGAGTTAATATAACTATTTCCTCCATATTCTCCAAAAAAATGCTGAATTTACCTCCATTTACTCTCAGAAGACGTAAACGATTGTTAACCTATAATAAGTAAGTACCAATGGGACACAAAGATAACATTAGTACGGGACCAATATGTCCCATTGCTACCTATTGGACGGCACATATAAATGCTACATAGTTATCCCGATGGCCGTCGAAGATTTAATATAACTATTTCCTCCATATTTTCCAAAATAATGCTGATATTACCTCCATTTTTTCTCAGAAGACGTAAACGATTGTTACCTGTAACACGTAAGTACCAATGGGACACAAAGATAACATTATTACGGGACCAATATGTCCCATTGCTATCTATAGGACGGCACATATAAATGCTACATAGTTATCCCGATGGCCGTCGAAAAGTTAATATAACTATTTCCTCCATATTTTCCAAAATAATGCTGATATTACCTCCATTTTTTTCTCAGAAGACGTAAACGATTGTTAACCTGTAACACGTAAGTACCAATGGGACACAAAGATAACATTAGTACGGGACCAATATGTCCCATTGCTACCTATGTGACGGCACATATAAATGCTACATAGTTATCCCGATGGCCGTCGAAGAGTTAATATAACTATTTCCTTCATATTTTTCAAAATAATGCTGATATTACCTCCATTTTTTCTCAGAAGACGTAAACAAATGTTAAACTATTACACGTAAGTACCAATGGGACACAAAGATAACATTAGAACGGGAATAATATGTCCCATTGCTACCTATGGGACGGCACATATAAATGCTACATAGTTATCCCGATGGCCGTCGAAGAGTTAATATAACTATTTCCTTCATATTTTCCAAAATAATGCTGATATTACCACCATTTTTTCTCAGAAGACGTAAACGATTGATAACCTGTAATACGTAAGTACCAATGGGACCAAAAGATAACAATAGTATGGGAGCAATATGTTCCATTGCTACCTATAAGACGGCTCATATAAATTCAACATAGTTATCGGGATGGCCGTCGAAGAGTTAATATAACAATTTCCTCCATATTTGACAAAATAATGCTGATATAACCTCCATTTTTTCTCAGAAGACGTAAACGATTGTTAACCTTTAACACGTAAGTACTAATGGGACACAAAGATAACATTAGTACGGGACCAATATGTCCCATTGCTACCTATGGGACGGCACATATAAATGCTACATAGTTATCCCGATATCCGTCGAAGAGTTAATATAACTATTTCCTTCATATTTTTCAAAATAATGCTGATATTACCTCCAATTTTTCTCAGAAGACGTAAACGATTGTTAACCTGTAACACGTAAGTACCAATGGGACACAAAGATAACATTAGTACGGGACCAATATGTCCCATTGCTACCTATGTGACGGCACATATAAATGCTACATAGTTGTCCCGATGGCCGTCGAAGAGTTAATATAACTATTTCCTTAATATTTTTCAAAATAATGCTGATATTACCTCCATTTTTTCTCAGAAGACGTAAACGATTGTTAACCTGTAACACGTAAGTACCAATGGGACACAAAGATAACATTATTACGGGACCAATGTGTCCCATTGCTACCTATGGGACGGCACATATAAATGCTACATAGTTATCCCGATGGCCGTCGAAGAGTTAATATAACTATTTCCTCCATATTTTCCAAAAAAATGGTGATATTACCTCCATTTTTTCTCAGAAGACGTAAACAAATGTTAAACTATTACACGTAAGTACCAATGGGACACAAAGATAACATTAGTACGGGACCAATATGTCCCATTGCTACCTATGGGACGGCACATATAAATACAACATAGTTATCCCGATGGCCGTCGAAGGGTTAATATAACTTTTTTTTCCATATTTTCCAAAATAATGCTGATATTACCTCCATTTTTTCTCAGAAGACGTAAAAGATTGTTAACCTGTAACACGTAAGTACCAATAAGATACAAAGATAACATTAGTACGGGACCAATATGTCCCTCTGCTACCTATGGGATGGCATATATAAATGCTACATAGTTATCCCGATGGCCGTCGAAGAGTTAATATAACTATTTCCTCCATATTTTCCAAAATAATGCTGATATTACCTCCATTTTTTCTCAGAAGACGTAAACGATTGTTAACCTGTAACACGTACGTACCAATGGGACACAAAGATAACATAAGTACGAGACCAATATGTCCCATTGCTACCTATGGGACGGCACATATAAATAATACATAGTTATCCCGATGGCCGTCGAAGAGTTAATATAATTATTTCCTCCATATTTTCCAAAACATTGCTGATATTACCTCCATTTTTGCTCAGAAGACGTAAACGATTGTTAACCTATAACACGTAAGTGCCAATGGGACACAAAGATAACATTAGTACGGGACCAATATGTCCCATTGCTACCTATGGGATGGCACATATAAATAATACATAGTTATCCCGATGGCCGTCGAAGAGTTAATATAAATATTTCCTCCATATTTTCCAAAACATTGCTGATATTACCTCCATTTTTTCTCAGAAGACGTAAACGATTGTTAACCTATAACACGTAAGTACCAATGGGACACAAAGATAACATTAGTACGGGATCAATATGTCCAATTGCTACCTCTGGGACGGCACATAAAAATGCTACATAGTTATCCCGATGGCCGTCGAAGAGTTAATATAACTATTTCCTCCATATTCTCCAAAAAAATGCTGAATTTACCTCCATTTACTCTCAGAAGACGTAAACGATTGTTAACCTATAATAAGTAAGTACCAATGGGACACAAAGATAACATTAGTACGGGACCAATATGTCCCATTGCTACCTATTGGACGGCACATATAAATGCTACATAGTTATCCCGATGGCCGTCGAAGATTTAATATAACTATTTCCTCCATATTTTCCAAAATAATGCTGATATTACCTCCATTTTTTCTCAGAAGACGTAAACGATTGTTACCTGTAACACGTAAGTACCAATGGGACACAAAGATAACATTATTACGGGACCAATATGTCCCATTGCTATCTATAGGACGGCACATATAAATGCTACATAGTTATCCCGATGGCCGTCGAAAAGTTAATATAACTATTTCCTCCATATTTTCCAAAATAATGCTGATATTACCTCCATTTTTTTCTCAGAAGACGTAAACGATTGTTAACCTGTAACACGTAAGTACCAATGGGACACAAAGATAACATTAGTACGGGACCAATATGTCCCATTGCTACCTATGTGACGGCACATATAAATGCTACATAGTTATCCCGATGGCCGTCGAAGAGTTAATATAACTATTTCCTTCATATTTTTCAAAATAATGCTGATATTACCTCCATTTTTTCTCAGAAGACGTAAACAAATGTTAAACTATTACACGTAAGTACCAATGGGACACAAAGATAACATTAGAACGGGAATAATATGTCCCATTGCTACCTATGGGACGGCACATATAAATGCTACATAGTTATCCCGATGGCCGTCGAAGAGTTAATATAACTATTTCCTTCATATTTTCCAAAATAATGCTGATATTACCACCATTTTTTCTCAGAAGACGTAAACGATTGATAACCTGTAATACGTAAGTACCAATGGGACCAAAAGATAACAATAGTATGGGAGCAATATGTTCCATTGCTACCTATAAGACGGCTCATATAAATTCAACATAGTTATCGGGATGGCCGTCGAAGAGTTAATATAACAATTTCCTCCATATTTGACAAAATAATGCTGATATAACCTCCATTTTTTCTCAGAAGACGTAAACGATTGTTAACCTTTAACACGTAAGTACTAATGGGACACAAAGATAACATTAGTACGGGACCAATATGTCCCATTGCTACCTATGGGACGGCACATATAAATGCTACATAGTTATCCCGATATCCGTCGAAGAGTTAATATAACTATTTCCTTCATATTTTTCAAAATAATGCTGATATTACCTCCAATTTTTCTCAGAAGACGTAAACGATTGTTAACCTGTAACACGTAAGTACCAATGGGACACAAAGATAACATTATTACGGGACCAATATGTCCCATTGCTATCTATAGGACGGCACATATAAATGCTACATAGTTATCCCGATGGCCGTCGAAAAGTTAATATAACTTTTTCCTCCATATTTTCCAAAATAATGCTGATATTACCTCCATTTTTTTCTCAGAAGACGTAAACGATTGTTAACCTGTAACACGTAAGTACCAATGGGACACAAAGATAACATTAGTACGGGACCAATATGTCCCATTGCTACCTATGTGACGGCACATATAAATGCTACATAGTTATCCCGATGGCCGTCGAAGAGTTAATATAACTATTTCCTTCATATTTTTCAAAATAATGCTGATATTACCTCCATTTTTTCTCAGAAGACGTGAACGATTGTTAACCTGTAACACGTAAGTACCAATGGGACACAAAGATAACATTATTACGGGACCAATGTGTCCCATTGCTACCTATGGGACGGCACATATAAATGCTACATAGTTATC
This sequence comes from Pyrrhosoma nymphula, assembly GCA_963573305.1. Taxonomy (NCBI): domain Eukaryota; kingdom Metazoa; phylum Arthropoda; class Insecta; order Odonata; family Coenagrionidae; genus Pyrrhosoma; species Pyrrhosoma nymphula. The sequence continues at coordinate 1,013,820 of CAUYRF010000001.1, forward strand.
CCGATGGCCGTCGAAGAGTTAATATAACTATTTCCTCCATATTTTCCAAAAAAATGGTGATATTACCTCCATTTTTTCTCAGAAGACGTAAACAAATGTTAAACTATTACACGTAAGTACCAATGGGACACAAAGATAACATTAGTACGGGACCAATATGTCCCATTGCTACCTATGGGACGGCACATATAAATACAACATAGTTATCCCGATGGCCGTCGAAGGGTTAATATAACTATTTCCTCCATATTTTCCAAAATAATGCTGATATTACCTCCATTTTTTCTCAGAAGACGTAAAAGATTGTTAACCTGTAACACGTAAGTACCAATAAGATACAAAGATAACATTAGTACGGGACAAATATGTCCCTCTGCTACCTATGGGATGGCATATATAAATGCTACATAGTTATCCCGATGGCCGTCGAAGAGTTAATATAACTATTTCCTCCATATTTTCCAAAATAATGCTGATATTACCCCCATTGTTTCTCAGAAGACGTAAACGATTGTTAACCTGTAACACGTACGTACCAATGGGACACAAAGATAACATAAGTACGAGACCAATATGTCCCATTGCTACCTATGGGACGGCACATATAAATAATACATAGTTATCCCGATGGCCGTCGAAGAGTTAATATAATTATTTCCTCCATATTTTCCAAAACATTGCTGATATAACCTCCATTTTTGCTCAGAAGACGTAAACGATTGTTAACCTATAACACGTAAGTGCCAATGGGACACAAAGATAACATTAGTACGGGACCAATATGTCCCATTGCTACCTATGGGATGGCACATATAAATAATACATAGTTATCCCGATGGCCGTCGAAGAGTTAATATAAATATTTCCTCCATATTTTCCAAAACATTGCTGATATTACCTCCATTTTTTCTCAGAAGACGTAAACGATTGTTAACCTATAACACGTAAGTACCAATGGGACACAAAGATAACATTAGTACGGGACCAATATGTCCAATTGCTACCTCTGGGACGGCACATAAAAATGCTACATAGTTATCCCGATGGCCGTCGAAGAGTTAATATAACTATTTCCTCCATATTCTCCAAAAAAATGCTGATATTAACTCAATTTACTCTCAGAAGACGTAAACGATTGTTAACCTATAATACGTAAGTACCAATGGGACACAAAGATAACATTAGTACGGGACCAATATGTCCCATTGCTACCTATAGGACGTCACATATTAATGCTACATAGTTATCCCGATGGCCGTCGAAGAGTTAATATAACTATTTCCTTCATATTTTCCAAAATAATGCTGATATTACTACCATTTTTTCTCAGAAGACGTAAACGATTGATAACCTGTAATACGTAAGTACCAATGGGACCAAAAGATAACAATAGTATGGGAGCAATATGTTCCATTGCTACCTATGGGACGGCTCATATAAATACAACATAGTTATCCCGATGGCCGTCGAAGAGTTAATATAACTATTTCCTCCATATTTGAAAAAATAATGCTGATATTACCTCCATTTTTTCTCAGAAGACATAACCAATATTAACCTGTAACACGTAAGTACCAATGGGACACAAAGATAACATTAGTACGGGACCAATATGTCCAATTGCTACCTCTGGGACGGCACATAAAAATGCTACATAGTTATCCTGATGGCCGTCGAAGAGTTAATATAACTATTTCCTCCATATTTTCCAAAATAATGCTGATATTACCTCCATTTTTTCTCAGAAGACGTAAACGATTGTTAACCTGTAAGACGTAAGTACCAATGAGACACAAAGATAACATAAGTACGGGACCAATATGTCCCATTGCTACCTATGGGACGGCACATATAAATGCTACATAGTTATCCTGATGGCCGTCGAAGAGTTAATATAACTATTTCCTCCATATTCTCCAAAAAAATGCTGATATTACCTCCATTTTTTCTCAGAAGACGTAAACGATTGTTAACCTGTAACACGTAAGTACCAATGGGACACAAAAATAACATTATTACGGGACCAATATGTCCCATTGCTATCTATAGGACGGCACATATAAATACAACATAGTTATCCCGATGGCCGTCGAAGGGTTAATATAACTATTTCCTCCATATTTTCCAAAATAATGCTGATATTACCTCCATTTTTTCTCAGAAGACGTAAAAGATTGTTAACCTGTAACACGTAAGTACCAATAAGATACAAAGATAACATTAGTACGGGACCAATATGTCCCTCTGCTACCTATGGGATGGCATATATAAATGCTACATAGTTATCCCGATGGCCGTCGAAAAGTTAATATAACTATTTCCTCCATATTTTCCAAAATAATGCTGATATTACCTCCATTTTTTCTCAGAAGACGTAAACGATTGTTAACCTGTATCACGTAAGTACCAATAGGACACAAAGATAACATTAGTGCGGGACCAATATGTCCCATTGCTACCTATGTGACGGCACATATAAATGCTACATAGTAATCCCGATGGCCGTCGAAGAGTTAATATAACTATTTCCTCCATATTTTCCAAAATAATGTTGATATTACCTCCATTTTTTCTCAGAAGACGTAAACGATTGTTAACCTGGAACACGTACGTACCAATGGGACACAAAGATAACATAAGTACGGGACCAATATGTCCCATTGCTACCTATGGGACGGCACATATATTAATACAACATAGTTATCCCGTTGGCCGTCGAACAGTTAATATAACTATTTCTTCCATATTTTCCAAAATAATGCTGATATTACCTCCATTTTTTCTCAGAAGACGTAAACGATTGTTAACCTATAACACGTAAGTACCAATGGGACACAAAGATAACATAATTACGGGACCAAGATGTCCCATTGCTACCTATGGGACGGCACATATAAATAATACATAGTTATCCCGATGGCCGTCGAAGAGTTAATATAAATATTTCCTCCATATTTTCCAAAACATTGCTGATATTACCTCCATTTTTTCTCAGAAGACGTAAACGATTGTTAACCTATAACACGTAAGTACCAATGGGACACAAAGATAACATTAGTACGGGACCAATATGTCCCATTGCTACCTATGGGACGGCACATATAAATGCTACATAGTTATCCCGTTGGCCGTCGAAGAGTTAATATAACTATTTCCTTCATATTTTTCAAAATAATGCTGATATTAACCTCCATTTTTTCTAAGAAGACGTAAACGATTGTTAACCTGTAACACGTAATTACCAATGGAACACAAAGATCACATTATTACGGGACCAATGTGTCCCATTGCTACCTATGGGACGGCACATATAAATGCTACATAGTTATCCCGATGGCCGTCGAAGAGTTAATATAACTATTTCCTCCATATTTTCCAAAAAAATTCTGATATTACCTCCATTTTTTCTCAGAAGACGTAAACAAATGTTAACGTATAACACGTAAGTACCAATGGGACACAAAGATAACATTAGTACGGGACCAATATGTCCCATTGCTACCCATGGGACGGCACATATAAATGCTACATAGTTTTCCCGATGGCCGTCGAAGAGTTAATATAACTATTTACTTCATATTTTCCAAAATAATGCTGATATTACAACCATTTTTTCTCAGAAGACGTAAACGATTGATAACCTGTAATACGTAAGTACCAATGGGACCAAAAGATTACAATAGTATGGGAGCAATATGTTCCATTGCTACCTATGGGACGGCTCATATAAATACAACATAGTTATCCCGATGGCCGTCGTAGAGTTAATATAACTATTTCCTCCATATTTGAAAAAATAATGCTGATATTACCTCCATTGTTTCTCAGAAGACATAACCAATATTAACCTGTAACACGTAAGTACCAATGGGACACAAAGATAACATTAGTACGGGACCAATATGTCCAATTGCTACCTCTGGGACGGCACATAAAAATGCTACATAGTTATCCTGATGGCCGTCGAAGAATTAATATAACTATTTCCTCCATATTTTCCAAAATAATGCTGATATTACCTCCATTTTATCTCAGAAGACGTAAACGATTGTTAACCTGTAACACGTAAGTACCAATGAGACACAAAGATAACATAAGTACGGGACCAATATGTCCCATTGCTACCTATGGGACGGCACATATAAATGCTACATAGTTATCCTGATGGCCGTCGAAGAGTTAATATAACTATTTCCTCCATATTCTCCAAAAAAATGCTGATATTACCTCCATTTACTCTCAGAAGACATAAACGATTGTTAACCTGTTACACGTAAGTACTAATGGGACACAAAGATAAAATTAGTACGGGACCAATATGTCCCATTGCTACCTATTGGACGGCACATATAAATGCTACATAGTTATCCCGATCGCCGTCGAAGAGTTAATATAACTCTTTCCTCCATATTTTCCAAAATAATGCTGATAATACCTCCATTTTTTCTCAGAAGACGTAAACGATTGTTAACCTGTAACACGTAAGTACCAATGGGACACAAAGATAACATTATTACGGGACCAATATGTCCCATTGCTATCTATAGGACGGCACATATAAATGCTACACAGTTATCCCGATGGCCGTCGAAAAGTTAATATAACTATTTCCTCCATATTTTCCAAAATAATGCTGATATTACCTCCATTTTTTCTCAGAAGACGTAAACGATTGTTAACCTGTAACACGTAAGTACCAATAGGACACAAAGATAACATTAGTACGGGACCAATATGTCCCATTGCTACCTATGGGACGGCACATATAAATGCTACATAGTTATCCCGATGGCCGTCGAAGAGTTAATATAACTATTTCCTTCACATTTTTCAAAATAATGCTGATATTACCTCCATTTTTTCTCAGAAGACGTAAACGATTGTTAACCTGTAACACGTAAGTACCAATGGGAAACAAAGATAACATTAGTACGTGACCAATATGTCCCATTGCTACCTATGGGACGGCACATATAAATACAACATAGTTATCCCGATGGCCGTCGAAGAGTTAATATAAGTATTTCATCCATATTTTCCAAAAAAATGGTGATATTACCTCCATTTTTTCTCAGAAGACGTAAACAAATGTTAACCTATAACACGTAAGTACCAATGGGACACAAAGATAACATTAGAACGGGACCAATATGTCCCATTGCTACCTATGGGACGGCACATATAAATGCTACATAGTTATCCCGATGGCCGTCGAAGAGTAAATATAACTATTTCCTTCATATTTTCCAAAATAATGCTGATATTACCACCATTTTTTCTCAGAAGACGTAAACGATTGATAACCTGTAATACGTTAGTACCAATGGGACCAAAAGATAACAATAGTATGGGAGCAATATGTTCCATTGCTACCTATGGGACGGCACATATAAATGCTACATAGTTATCCCGATGGCCGTCGAAGAGTTAATATAAATATTTCCTCCATATTTTCCAAAACATTGCTGATATTACCTCCATTTTTTCTCAGAAGACGTAAACGATTGTTAACCTGTAACACGTAAGTACCAATGGGACACAAAAATAACATTATTACGGGACCAATATGTCCCATTGCTATCTATAGGACGGCACATATAAATACAACATAGTTATCCCGATGGCCGTCGAAGGGTTAATATAACTATTTCCTCCATATTTTCCAAAATAATGCTGATATTACCTCCATTTTTTCTCAGAAGACGTAAAAGATTGTTAACCTGTAACACGTAAGTACCAATAAGATACAAAGATAACATTAGTACGGGACCAATATGTCCCTCTGCTACCTATGGGATGGCATATATAAATGCTACATAGTTATCCCGATGGCCGTCGAAAAGTTAATATAACTATTTCCTCCATATTTTCCAAAATAATGCTGATATTACCTCCATTTTTTCTCAGAAGACGTAAACGATTGTTAACCTGTATCACGTAAGTACCAATAGGACACAAAGATAACATTAGTGCGGGACCAATATGTCCCATTGCTACCTATGTGACGGCACATATAAATGCTACATAGTAATCCCGATGGCCGTCGAAGAGTTAATATAACTATTTCCTCCATATTTTCCAAAATAATGTTGATATTACCTCCATTTTTTCTCAGAAGACGTAAACGATTGTTAACCTGGAACACGTACGTACCAATGGGACACAAAGATAACATAAGTACGGGACCAATATGTCCCATTGCTACCTATGGGACGGCACATATATTAATACAACATAGTTATCCCGTTGGCCGTCGAACAGTTAATATAACTATTTCTTCCATATTTTCCAAAATAATGCTGATATTACCTCCATTTTTTCTCAGAAGACGTAAACGATTGTTAACCTATAACACGTAAGTACCAATGGGACACAAAGATAACATAATTACGGGACCAAGATGTCCCATTGCTACCTATGGGACGGCACATATAAATAATACATAGTTATCCCGATGGCCGTCGAAGAGTTAATATAAATATTTCCTCCATATTTTCCAAAACATTGCTGATATTACCTCCATTTTTTCTCAGAAGACGTAAACGATTGTTAACCTATAACACGTAAGTACCAATGGGACACAAAGATAACATTAGTACGGGACCAATATGTCCCATTGCTACCTATGGGACGGCACATATAAATGCTACATAGTTATCCCGTTGGCCGTCGAAGAGTTAATATAACTATTTCCTTCATATTTTTCAAAATAATGCTGATATTAACCTCCATTTTTTCTAAGAAGACGTAAACGATTGTTAACCTGTAACACGTAATTACCAATGGAACACAAAGATCACATTATTACGGGACCAATGTGTCCCATTGCTACCTATGGGACGGCACATATAAATGCTACATAGTTATCCCGATGGCCGTCGAAGAGTTAATATAACTATTTCCTCCATATTTTCCAAAAAAATTCTGATATTACCTCCATTTTTTCTCAGAAGACGTAAACAAATGTTAACGTATAACACGTAAGTACCAATGGGACACAAAGATAACATTAGTACGGGACCAATATGTCCCATTGCTACCCATGGGACGGCACATATAAATGCTACATAGTTTTCCCGATGGCCGTCGAAGAGTTAATATAACTATTTACTTCATATTTTCCAAAATAATGCTGATATTACAACCATTTTTTCTCAGAAGACGTAAACGATTGATAACCTGTAATACGTAAGTACCAATGGGACCAAAAGATTACAATAGTATGGGAGCAATATGTTCCATTGCTACCTATGGGACGGCTCATATAAATACAACATAGTTATCCCGATGGCCGTCGTAGAGTTAATATAACTATTTCCTCCATATTTGAAAAAATAATGCTGATATTACCTCCATTGTTTCTCAGAAGACATAACCAATATTAACCTGTAACACGTAAGTACCAATGGGACACAAAGATAACATTAGTACGGGACCAATATGTCCAATTGCTACCTCTGGGACGGCACATAAAAATGCTACATAGTTATCCTGATGGCCGTCGAAGAATTAATATAACTATTTCCTCCATATTTTCCAAAATAATGCTGATATTACCTCCATTTTATCTCAGAAGACGTAAACGATTGTTAACCTGTAACACGTAAGTACCAATGAGACACAAAGATAACATAAGTACGGGACCAATATGTCCCATTGCTACCTATGGGACGGCACATATAAATGCTACATAGTTATCCTGATGGCCGTCGAAGAGTTAATATAACTATTTCCTCCATATTCTCCAAAAAAATGCTGATATTACCTCCATTTACTCTCAGAAGACATAAACGATTGTTAACCTGTTACACGTAAGTACTAATGGGACACAAAGATAAAATTAGTACGGGACCAATATGTCCCATTGCTACCTATTGGACGGCACATATAAATGCTACATAGTTATCCCGATCGCCGTCGAAGAGTTAATATAACTCTTTCCTCCATATTTTCCAAAATAATGCTGATAATACCTCCATTTTTTCTCAGAAGACGTAAACGATTGTTAACCTGTAACACGTAAGTACCAATGGGACACAAAGATAACATTATTACGGGACCAATATGTCCCATTGCTATCTATAGGACGGCACATATAAATGCTACACAGTTATCCCGATGGCCGTCGAAAAGTTAATATAACTATTTCCTCCATATTTTCCAAAATAATGCTGATATTACCTCCATTTTTTCTCAGAAGACGTAAACGATTGTTAACCTGTAACACGTAAGTACCAATAGGACACAAAGATAACATTAGTACGGGACCAATATGTCCCATTGCTACCTATGGGACGGCACATATAAATGCTACATAGTTATCCCGATGGCCGTCGAAGAGTTAATATAACTATTTCCTTCACATTTTTCAAAATAATGCTGATATTACCTCCATTTTTTCTCAGAAGACGTAAACGATTGTTAACCTGTAACACGTAAGTACCAATGGGAAACAAAGATAACATTAGTACGTGACCAATATGTCCCATTGCTACCTATGGGACGGCACATATAAATACAACATAGTTATCCCGATGGCCGTCGAAGAGTTAATATAAGTATTTCATCCATATTTTCCAAAAAAATGGTGATATTACCTCCATTTTTTCTCAGAAGACGTAAACAAATGTTAACCTATAACACGTAAGTACCAATGGGACACAAAGATAACATTAGAACGGGACCAATATGTCCCATTGCTACCTATGGGACGGCACATATAAATGCTACATAGTTATCCCGATGGCCGTCGAAGAGTAAATATAACTATTTCCTTCATATTTTCCAAAATAATGCTGATATTACCACCATTTTTTCTCAGAAGACGTAAACGATTGATAACCTGTAATACGTTAGTACCAATGGGACCAAAAGATAACAATAGTATGGGAGCAATATGTTCCATTGCTACCTATGGGACGGCACATATAAATGCTACATAGTTATCCCGATGGCCGTCGAAGAGTTAATATAAATATTTCCTCCATATTTTCCAAAACATTGCTGATATTACCTCCATTTTTTCTCAGAAGACGTAAACGATTGTTAACCTATAACACGTAAGTACCAATGGGACACAAAGATAACATTAGTACGGGACCAATATGTCCCATTGCTACCTATGGGACGGCACAGAAAAATGTTACATAGTTATCCCGATGGCCGTCGAAGAGTTAATATAACTATTTCCTTCATATTTTTCAAAATAATGCTGATATTACATCCATTTTTTCTCAGAAGACGTAAACGATTGTTAACCTGTAACACGTAAGTACCAATGGGACACAAAGATAACATTATTACGGGACCAATGTGTCCCATTGCTACCTATGGGACGGCACATATAAATGCTACATAGTTATCCCGATGGCCGTCGAAGAGTTAATATAACTATTTACTCCATATTTTCCAAAAAAATGCTGATATTACCTCCATGTTTTCTCAGATGACGTAAACAAATGTTAACCTATAACACGTAAGTACCAATGGGACACAAAGATTACATTAGTACGGGGACAATATGTCCCATTGCAACCTATGGGACGGCACATATAAATGCTAAATAGTTACCCGATGGCCGTCGAAGAGTTAATATAACTATTTCCTTCATATTTTCCAAAATAATGCTGATATTACCACCATTTTTTCTCAGAAGACGTAAACGATTGATAACCTGTAATACGTAAGTACCAATGGGACCAAAAGATAACAATAGTATGGGAGCAATATGTTCCATTGCTACCTATGGGACGGCTCATATAAATACAACATAGTTATCCCGATGGCCGTCGAAGAGTTAATATAACTATTTCCTCCATATTTGACAAAATAATGCTGATATTACCTCCACTTTTTCTCAGAAGACATAAACGATTGTTAACCTGTAACACGTAAGTACCAATGGGACACAAAGATAACATTAGTACGGGACCAATATGTCCAATTGCTACCTCTTGGACGGCACATAAAAATGCTATATAGTTATCCCGATGGCCGTCGAAGAGTTAATATAACTATTTCCTCCATATTTTCCGAAATAATGCTGATATTACCTCCATTTTTTCTCAGAAGACGTAAACGATTGTTAACCTGTAACACGTAAGTACCAATGAGACACAAAGATAGCATAAGTACGGGACCAATATGTCCCATTGCTACCTATTGGACGGCACATATAAATGCTACATAGTTATCCTGATGGCCGTCGAAGAATTAATATAACTATTTCCTCCATATTCTCCAAAAAAATGCTGATATTACCTCCATTTACTCTCAGAAGACGTAAACGATTGTTAACCTATAATACGTAAGTACCAATGGGACACAAAGATAACATTATTACGGGACCAATATGTCCCATTGCTATCTATAGGACGGCACATATAAATGCTACATAGTTATCCTGATGGCCGTCGAAAAGTTAATATAACTATTTCCTCCATATTTTCCAAAATAGTGCTGATATTACCTTCATTTTTTCTCAGAAGACGTAAACGATTGTTAACCTGTAACACGTAAGTACCAATGGGACACAAAGATAACATTAGTACGGGACCAATATGTCCCATTGCTACCTATGTGACGGCACATATAAATGCTACATAGTTATCCCGATGGCCGTCGAAGAGTTAATATAACTATTTCTTTCATATTTTTCAAAATAATGCTGATATTACCTCCATTTTTTCTCAGAAGACGTAAACGATTGTTAACCTGTAACACGTAAGTACCAATAGGACACAAAGATAACATTAGTACGGGACCAATATGTCCCATTGCTACCTATGGGACAGTATATATAAATACAACATAGTTATCCCGATGGCCGTCGAAGAGTTAATATAACTATTTCCTCCATATTTTCCAAAATAATGCTGATATTACCTCCATTTTTTCTCAGAAGACGTAAACAAATGTAAACCTATAACACGTAAGTACCAATGGGACACAAAGATAACATTAGAACGGGACCAATATGTCCAATTGCTACCTATGGGACGGCACATATAAATGCTACATAGTTACCCGATGGCCGTCGAAGAGTTAAAATTACTATTTCCTTCATATTTTCCAAAATAATGCTGATATTACCACCATTTTTTCTCAGAAGACGTAAACGATTGATAACCTGTAATCCGTAAGTACCAATGGGACCAAAAGATAACAAGAGTATGGGAGGAATATGTTCCATTGCTACTTATGGGACGGCTGATATAAATACAACATAATTATCCCGATGGCCGTCGAAGAGTTAATATAACTATTTCCTCCATATTTGACAAAATAATGCTGATATTACCTCCACTTTTTCTCAGAAGACATAAACGATTGTTAACCTGTAACACGTACGTACCAATGGGACACAAAGATAACATTAGTACTAGACCAATATGTCCAAATGCTACCTCTGTGACGGCACATAAAAATGCTACATAGTTATCCCGATGGCCGTCGAAGAGTTAATATAACTATTTCCTCCATATTTACAAAAATAATGCTGATATTACCTCCATTTTTCCTCAGAAGACGTAAACGATTGTTAACCTGTAACACGTAAGTACCAATGAGACAAAAAGATAACATAAGTACGGGACCAATATGTCCCATTGCTACCTATGGGACGGCACATATAAATGCTACATAGTTACCCGATGGCCGTCGAAGAGTTAAAATAACTATTTCTTTCATATTTTCCAAAATAATGCTGATATTACCACCATTTTTTCTCAGAAGACGTAAACGATTGATAACCTGTAATCCGTAAGTACCAATGGGACCAAAAGATAACAATAGTATGGGAGGAATATGTTCCATTGCTACCTATGGGACGGCTCATATAAATACAACATAGTTATCCCGATGGCCGTCGAAGAGTTAATATAACTATTTCCTCCATATTTGACAAAATAATGCTGATATTACCTCCACTTTTTCTCAGAAGACATAAACGATTGTTAACCTGTAACACGTAAGTACCAATGGGACACAAAGATAACATTAGTACGGGACCAATATGTCCAATTGCTACCTCTTGGACGGCACATAAAAATGCTATATAGTTATCCCGATGGCCGTCGAAGAGTTAATATAACTATTTCCTCCATATTTTCCAAAATAATGCTGATATTACCTCCATTTTTTCTCAGAAGACGTAAACGATTGTTAACCTGTAACACGTAAGTACCAATGAGACACAAAGATAACATAAGTACGGGACCAATATGTCCCATTGCTACCTATTGGACGGCACATATAAATGCTACATAGTTATCCTGATGGCCGTCGAAGAGTTAATATAACTATTTCCTCCATATTCTCCAAAAAAATGCTGATATTACCTCCATTTACTCTCAGAAGACGTAAACGATTGTTAACCTATAATACGTAAGTACCAATGGGACACAAAGATAACATTATTACGGGACCAATATGTCCCATTGCTATCTATAGGACGGCACATATAAATGCTACATAGTTATCCTGATGGCCGTCGAAAAGTTAATATAACTATTTCCTCCATATTTTCCAAAATAGTGCTGATATTACCTCCATTTTTTCTCAGAAGACGTAAACGATTGTTAACCTGTAACACGTAAGTACCAATGGGACACAAAGATAACATTAGTACGGGACCAATATGTCCCATTGCTACCTATGTGACGGCACATATAAATGCTACATAGTTATCCCGATGGCCGTCGAAGAGTTAATATAACTATTTCTTTCATATTTTTCAAAATAATGCTGATATTACCTCCATTTTTTCTCAGAAGACGTAAACGATTGTTAACCTGTAACACGTAAGTACCAATAGGACACAAAGATAACATTAGTACGGGACCAATATGTCCCATTGCTACCTATGGGACAGTATATATAAATACAACATAGTTATCCCGATGGCCGTCGAAGAGTTAATATAACTATTTCCTCCATATTTTCCAAAATAATGCTGATATTACCTCCATTTTTTCTCAGAAGACGTAAACAAATGTAAACCTATAACACGTAAGTACCAATGGGACACAAAGATAACATTAGAACGGGACCAATATGTCCAATTGCTACCTATGGGACGGCACATATAAATGCTACATAGTTACCCGATGGCCGTCGAAGAGTTAAAATTACTATTTCCTTCATATTTTCCAAAATAATGCTGATATTACCACCATTTTTTCTCAGAAGACGTAAACCATTGATAACCTGTAATCCGTAAGTACCAATGGGACCAAAAGATAACAAGAGTATGGGAGGAATATGTTCCATTGCTACTTATGGGACGGCTGATATAAATACAACATAATTATCCCGATGGCCGTCGAAGAGTTAATATAACTATTTCCTCCATATTTGACAAAATAATGCTGATATTACCTCCACTTTTTCTCAGAAGACATAAACGATTGTTAACCTGTAACACGTACGTACCAATGGGACACAAAGATAACATTAGTACTAGACCAATATGTCCAAATGCTACCTCTGTGACGGCACATAAAAATGCTACATAGTTATCCCGATGGCCGTCGAAGAGTTAATATAACTATTTCCTCCATATTTACAAAAATAATGCTGATATTACCTCCATTTTTCCTCAGAAGACGTAAACGATTGTTAACCTGTAACACGTAAGTACCAATGAGACAAAAAGATAACATAAGTACGGGACCAATATGTCCCATTGCTACCTATGGGACGGCACATATAAATGCTACATAGTTACCCGATGGCCGTCGAAGAGTTAAAATAACTATTTCTTTCATATTTTCCAAAATAATGCTGATATTACCACCATTTTTTCTCAGAAGACGTAAACGATTGATAACCTGTAATCCGTAAGTACCAATGGGACCAAAAGATAACAATAGTATGGGAGGAATATGTTCCATTGCTACCTATGGGACGGCTCATATAAATACAACATAGTTATCCCGATGGCCGTCGAAGAGTTAATATAACTATTTCCTCCATATTTGACAAAATAATGCTGATATTACCTCCACTTTTTCTCAGAAGACATAAACGATTGTTAACCTGTAACACGTAAGTACCAATGGGACACAAAGATAACATTAGTACGGGACCAATATGTCCAATTGCTACCTCTGGGACGGCACATAAAAATGCTACATAGTTATCCCGATGGCCGTCGAAGAGTTAATATAACTATTTCCTCCATATTTTCAAAAATAATGCTGATATTACTCCCATTTTTCCTCAGAAGACGTAAACGATTGTTAACCTGTAACACGTAAGTACCAATGAGACAAAAAGATAACATAAGTACGGGACCAATATGTCCCATTGCTTACTATTGGACGGCACATATAAATGCTACATAGTTATCCCGATGGCCGTCGAACAGTTAATATAACTATTTCCTCCAAATTTTCCAAAATAATGCTGATATTACCTCCATTTTTTCTCAGAAGACGTAAACGATTGTTAACCTGTAACACGTAAGTACCAATGGGACACAAAGATTACATTAGTACGGGGACAATATGTCCCATTGCAACCTATGGGACGGCACATATAAATGCTACATAGTTACCCGATGGCCGTCGAAGAGTTAATATAACTATTTCCTTCATATTTTCCAAAATAATGCTGATATTACCACCATTTTTTCTCAGAAGACGTAAACGATTGATAACCTGTAATACGTAAGTACCAATGGGACCAAAAGATAACAATAGTATGGGAGCAATATGTTCCATTGCTACCTATGGGACGGCTCATATAAATACAACATAGTTATCCCGATGGCCGTCGAAGAGTTAATATAACTATTTCCTCCATATTTGACAAAATAATGCTGATTTTACCTCCACTTTTTCTCAGAAGACATAAACGATTGTTAACCTGTAACACGTAAGTACCAATGGGACACAAAGATAACATTAGTACGGGACCAATATGTCCAATTGCTACCTCTTGGACGGCACATAAAAATGCTATATAGTTATCCCGATGGCCGTCGAAGAGTTAATATAACTATTTCCTCCATATTTTCCAAAATAATGCTGATATTACCTCCATTTTTTCTCAGAAGACGTAAACGATTGTTAACCTGTAACACGTAAGTACCAATGAGACACAAAGATAACATAAGTACGGGACCAATATGTCCCATTGCTACCTATCGGACGGCACATATAAATGCTACATAGTTATCCTGATGGCCGTCGAAGAGTTAATATAACTATTTCCTCCATATTCTCCAAAAAAATGCTGATATTACCTCCATTTACTCTCAGAAGACGTAAACGATTGTTAACCTATAATACGTAAGTACCAATGGGACACAAAGATAACATTATTACGGGACCAATATGTCCCATTGCTATCTATAGGACGGCACATATAAATGCTACATAGTTGTCCTGATGGCCGTCGAAAAGTTAATATAACTATTTCCTCCATATTTTCCAAAATAGTGCTGATATTACCTCCATTTTTTCTCAGAAGACGTAAACGATTGTTAACCTGTAACACGTAAGTACCAATGGGACACAAAGATAACATTAATACGGGACCAATATGTCCCATTGCTACCTATGTGACGGCACATATAAATGCTACATAGTTATCCCGATGGCCGTCGAAGAGTTAATATAACTATTTCTTTCATATTTTTCAAAATAATGCTGATATTACCTCCATTTTTTCTCAGAAGACGTAAACGATTGTTAACCTGTAACACGTAAGTACCAATAGGACACAAAGATAACATTAGTACGGGACCAATATGTCCCATTGCTACCTATGGGACAGCATATATAAATACAACATAGTTATCCCGATGGCCGTCGAAGAGTTAATATAACTATTTCCTCCATATTTTCCAAAATAATGCTGATATTACCTCCATTTTTTCTCAGAAGACGTAAACAAATGTAAACCTATAACACGTAAGTACCAATGGGACACAAAGATAACATTAGAACGGGACCAATATGTCCAATTGCTACCTATGGGACGGCACATATAAATGCTACATAGTTACCCGATGGCCGTCGAAGAGTTAATATAACTATTTCCTCCATATTTACAAAATTATTGCTGATATTACCTCCATTTTTCCTCAGAAGACGTAAACGATTGTTAACCTGTAACACGTAAGTACCAATGAGACAAAAAGATAACATAAGTACGGGACCAATATGTCCCATTGCTACCTATGGGACGGCACATATAAATGCTACATAGTTACCCGATGGCCGTCGAAGAGTTAAAATAACTATTTCCTTCATATTTTCCAAAATAATGCTGATATTACCACCATTTTTTCTCAGAAGAAGTAAACGATTGATAACCTGTAATCCGTAAGTACCAATGGGACCAAAAGATAACAATAGTATGGGAGGAATATATTCCATTGCTACCTATGGGACGGCTCATATAAATACAACATAGTTATCCCGATGGCCGTCGAAGAGTTAATATAACTATTTCCTCCATATTTGACAAAATAATGCTGATATTACCTCCACTTTTTCTCAGAAGACATAAACGATTGTTAACCTGTAACACGTAAGTACCAATGGGACACAAAGATAACATTAGTACGGGACCAATATGTCCAATTGCTACCTCTGGGACGGCACATAAAAATGCTACATAGTTATCCCGATGGCCGTCGAAGAGTTAATATAACTATTTCCTCCATATTTTCAAAAATAATGCTGATATTACTCCCATTTTTCCTCAGAAGACGTAAACGATTGTTAACCTGTAACACGTAAGTACCAATGAGACAAAAAGATAACATAAGTACGGGACCAATATGTCCCATTGCTAACTATTGGACGGCACATATAAATGCTACATAGTTATCCCGATGGCCGTCGAACAGTTAATATAACTATTTCCTCCATATTTTCCAAAATAATGCTGATATTACCTCCATTTTTTCTCAGAAGACGTAAACGATTGTTAACCTGTAACACGTAAGTACCAATGGGACACAAAGATAACATTATTACGGGACCAATATGTCCCATTGCTATCTATAGGACGGCACATATAAATGCTACATAGTTATCCCGATGGCCGTCGATGAGTTAATATAACTATTTCCTCCATCTTTTCCAAATAAATGCTGATATTACCTCCATTTTTTCTCAGAAGACGTAAACGATTGTTAACCTGTAACACGTAAGTACCAATGGGACACAAAGATTACATTAGTACGGGACCAATATGTCCCATTGCTACCTATGTGACGGCACATATAAATGCTACATAGTTATCCCGATGGCCGTCGAAGAGTTAATATAACTATTTTCTTCATATTTTTCAACATAATGCTGATATTACCTCCATTTTTTCTCAGAAGACGTAAACGATTGTTAACCTGTAACACGTAAGTACCAATAGGACACAAAGATAACATTAGTACGGGACCAATATGTCCCATTGCTACCTATGGGACGGCTCATATAAAAACAACATAGTTATCCCGATGGCCGTCGAAGAGTTAATATAACTATTTCCTCCATATTTGACAAAATAATGCTGATATTACCTCCACTTTTTCTCAGAAGACATAAACGATTGTTAACCTGTAACACGTAAGTACCAATGGGACACAAAGATAACATTAGTACGGGACCAATATGTCCAATTGCTACCTCTTGGACGGCACATAAAAATGCTATATAGTTATCCCGATGGCCGTCGAAGAGTTAATATAACTATTTCCTCCATATTTTCCAAAATAATGCTGATATTACCTCCATTTTTTCTCAGAAGACGTAAACGATTGTTAACCTGTAACACGTAAGTACCAATGAGACACAAAGATAACATAAGTACGGGACCAATATGTCCCATTGCTACCTATTGGACGGCACATATAAATGCTACATAGTTATCCTGATGGCCGTCGAAGAGTTAATATAACTATTTCCTCCATATTCTCCAAAAAAATGCTGATATTACCTCCATTTACTCTCAGAAGACGTAAACGATTGTTAACCTATAATACGTAAGTACCAATGGGACACAAAGATAACATTATTACGGGACCAATATGTCCCATTGCTATCTATAGGACGGCACATATAAATGCTACATAGTTATCCTGATGGCCGTCGAAAAGTTAATATAACTATTTCCTCCATATTTTCCAAAATAGTGCTGATATTACCTCTATTTTTTCTCAGAAGACGTAAACGATTGTTAACCTGTAACACGTAAGTACCAATGGGACACAAAGATAACATTAATACGGGACCAATATGTCCCATTGCTACCTATGTGACGGCACATATAAATGCTACATAGTTATCCCGATGGCCGTCGAAGAGTTAATATAACTATTTCTTTCATATTTTTCAAAATAATGCTGATATTACCTCCATTTTTTCTCAGAAGACGTAAACGATTGTTAACCTGTAACACGTAAGTACCAATAGGACACAAAGATAACATTAGTACGGGACCAATATGTCCCATTGCTACCTATGGGACAGCATATATAAATACAACATAGTTATCCCGATGGCCGTCGAAGAGTTAATATAACTATTTCCTCCATATTTTCCAAAATAATGCTGATATTACCTCCATTTTTTCTCAGAAGACGTAAACAAATGTAAACCTATAACACGTAAGTACCAATGGGACACAAAGATAACATTAGAACGGGACCAATATGTCCAATTGCTACCTATGGGACGGCACATATAAATGCTACATAGTTACCCGATGGCCGTCGAAGAGTTAATATAACTATTTCCTCCATATTTACAAAAATATTGCTGATATTACCTCCATTTTTCCTCAGAAGACGTAAACGATTGTTAACCTGTAACACGTAAGTACCAATGAGACAAAAAATAACATAAGTACGGGACCAATATGTCCCATTGCTACCTATGGGACGGCACATATAAATGCTACATAGTTACCCGATGGCCGTCGAAGAGTTAATATAACTATTTCCTCCATATTTGACAAAATAATGCTGATATTACCTCCACTTTTTCTCAGAAGACATAAACGATTGTTAACCTGTAACACGTAAGTACCAATGGGACACAAAGATAACATTAGTACGGGACCAATATGTCCAATTGCTACCTCTGGGACGGCACATAAAAATGCTACATAGTTATCCCGATGGCCGTCGAAGAGTTAATATAACTATTTCCTCCATATTTTCAAAAATAATGCTGATATTACTCCCATTTTTCCTAAGAAGACGTAAACGATTGTTAACCGGTAACACGTAAGTACCAATGAGACAAAAAGATAACATAAGTACGGGACCAATATGTCCCATTGCTAACTATTGGACGGCACATATAAATGCTACATAGTTATCCCGATGGCAGTCGAACAGTTAATATAACTATTTCCTCCATATTTTCCAAAATAATGCTGATATTACCTCCATTTTTTCTCAGAAGACGTAAACGATTGTTAACCTGTAACACGTAAGTACCAATGGGACACAAAGATAACATTATTACGGGACCAATATGTCCCATTGCTATCTATAGGACGGCACATATAAATGCTACATAGTTATCCCGATGGCCGTCGATGAGTTAATATAACTATTTCCTCCATCTTTTCCAAATAAATGCTGATATTACCTCCATTTTTTCTCAGAAGACGTAAACGATTGTTAACCTGTAACACGTAAGTACCAATGGGACACAAAGATTACATTAGTACGGGACCAATATGTCCCATTGCTACCTATGTGACGGCACATATAAATGCTACATAGTTATCCCGATGGCCGTCGAAGAGTTAATATAACTATTTTCTTCATATTTTTCAACATAATGCTGATATTACCTCCATTTTTTCTCAGAAGACGTAAACGATTGTTAACCTGAAACACGTAAGTACCAATAGGACACAAAGATAACATTAGTACGGGACCAATATGTCCCATTGCTACCTATGGGACGGCATATATAAATACAACATAGTTATCCCGATGGCCGTCGAAGAGTTAATATAACTATTTCTTCCATATTTTCCAAACAAATTGTGATATTACCTCCATTTTTTCTCAGAAGCCGTAAACAAATGTTAACCTATAACACGTAAGTACCAATGGGACACAAAGATAACATTAGAACGGGACCAATATGTCCCATTGCTACCTATGGGACGGCACATATAAATGCTACATAGTTATCCCAATGGCCGTCGAAGAGTTAATATAACTATTTCCTTCATATTTTCCAAAATAATGCTGATATTACCACCATTTTTTCTCAGAAGACGTAATCGATTGATAACCTGTAATACGTAAGTACCAATGGGACCAAAAGATAACAATAGTATGGGAGCAATATGTTCCATTGCTACCTATGGGACGGCTCATATAAATACAACATAGTTATCCCGATGGCCGTCGAAGTGTTAATATAACTATTTCCTCCATATTTGACAAAATAATGCTGATATTACCTCCATTTGTTCTCAGAACACGTAAACGATTGTTAACCTGTAACACGTAAGTACCAATGGGACACAAAGATAACATTAGTACGGGACCAATATGTCCAATTGCTACCTCTTGGACTGCACATAAAAATGCTACATAGTTATCACGATGGCCGTCGAAGAGTTAATATAACTATTTCCTCTATATTTTCCAAAATAATGCTGATATTACCTCCATTTTTTCTCAGAAGACGTAAACGATTGTTAACCTGTAACACGTAAGTACCAATGAGACACAAAGATAACATTAGTACGGGACCAATATGTCCCATTGATACCTATGGGACGGCACATATAAATGCTACATAGTTATCCTGATGGCCGTGTAGGAGTTAATATAACTTTTTCCTCCATATTCTCCAAACAAATGCTGATATTACCTCCATTTTTTCTCAGAAGACGTAAACGATTGTTAACCTGTAACACGTAGGTACCAATGGGACACAAAGATAACATTAGTACGGGACCAATATGTCCCATTGATACCTATGGGACGGCACATATAAATGCTACATAGTTATCCCGATGGCCGTCGAAAAGTTAATATTACTATTTCCTCCATATTTTCCAAAATAATTCTGATATTACCTCCATTTTTTCTCAGAAGACGTAAACGATTGTTAACCTGTAACACGTAAGTACCAATGGGACACAAAGATAACATTAGTACGGGACCAAATGTCCCATTGCTACCTATGGGACGGCACAAATAAATACAACATAGTTATCCCGATGGACGTCGAAGGGTTAATATAACTATTTCCTCCATATTTTCCAAAAAAATGCTGATATTACCTCCTTTTTTTCTCAGAAGACGTAAACGATTGTTAACTTGTAACACGTAAGTACCAATGGGACACAAAAATAACATTAGTACGGGACCAATATGTCCCATTGCTACCTATGGGACGGCACATATAAATACAACATAGTTATCCCGATGGCCGTCGAAGAGTTAATATAACTATTTCCTCCATATTTTCCAAAAAAATGCTGATATTACCTCCTTTTTTTCTATGAAGACGTAAACGATTGTTAACCTGTAACACGTAAGTACCAATGGGACACAAAGAAAAGATAAGTACGGGACCAATATGTCCCATTGCTACCTATGGGACGGCACATATAAATGCTACATAGTTATCCCGATGGCCGTCGAAGAGTTAATATAACTATTTCCTTCATATTTTCCAAAATAATGCTGATATTACCACCATTTTTTCTCAGAAGACGTTAACGATTGATTGCCTGTAATACGTAAGTACCAATGGGACCAAAAGATAACAATAGTATGGGAGGAATATGTTCCATTGCTACCTATGGGACGGCTCATATAAATACAACATAGTTATCCCGATGGCCGTCGAAGAGTTAATATAACTATTTCCTCCATATTTGACAAAATAATGCTGATATTACCTCCACTTTTTCTCAGAAGACATAAACGATTGTTAACCAGTATCACGTAAGTACCAATGGGACACAAAGATAACATTAGCACGGGACCAATATGTCCCATTGCTACCTCTGGGACGGCACATAAAAATGCTACATAGTTATCCCGATGGCCGTCTAAGAGTTAATATAACTATTTCCTCCATATTTTTCAAAATAATGCTGATATTACCTCCATTTTTTCTCAGAAGACGTAAACGATTGTTAACCTGTAACACGTAAGTACCAATGGGACACAAAGATAACATTATTACGGGACCAATATGTCCCATTCCTATCTATAGGACGGCACATATAAATGCTACATAGTTATCCCGATGGCCGTCGATGAGTTAATATAACTATTTCCTCCATCTTTTCCAAATAAATGCTGATATTACCTCCATTTTTTCTCAGAAGACGTAAACGATTGTTAACCTGTAACACGTAAGTACCAACGGGACACAAAGATTACATTAGTACGGGACCAATATGTCCCATTGCTACCTATGTGACGGCACATATAAATGCTACATAGTTATCCCGATGGCCGTCGAAGAGTTAATATAACTATTTTCTTCATATTTTTCAACATAATGCTGATATTACCTCCATTTTTTCTCAGAAGACGTAAACGATTGTTAACCTGAAACACGTAAGTACCAATAGGACACAAAGATAACATTAGTACGGGACCAATATGTCCCATTGCTACCTATGGGACGGCATATATAAATACAACATAGTTATCCCGATGGCCGTCGAAGAGTTAATATAACTATTTCTTCCATATTTTCCAAAAAAATTGTGATATTACCTCCATTTTTTCTCAGAAGCCGTAAACAAATGTTAACCTATAACACTTAAGTACCAATGGGACACAAAGATAACATTAGAACGGGACCAATATGTCCCATTGCTACCTATGGGACGGCACATATAAATGCTACATAGTTATCCCAATGGCCGTCGAAGAGTTAATATAACTATTTCCTTCATATTTTCCAAAATAATGCTGATATTACCACCATTTTTTCTCAGAAGACGTAATCGATTGATAACCTGTAATACGTAAGTACCAATGGGACCAAAAGATAACAATAGTATGGGAGCAATATGTTCCATTGCTACCTATGGGACGGCTCATATAAATACAACATAGTTATCCCGATGGCCGTCGAAGTGTTAATATAACTATTTCCTCCATATTTGACAAAATAATGCTGATATTACCTCCATTTGTTCTCAGAACACGTAAACGATTGTTAACCTGTAACACGTAAGTACCAATGGGACACAAAGATAACATTAGTACGGGACCAATATGTCCAATTGCTACCTCTTGGACTGCACATAAAAATGCTACATAGTTATCACGATGGCCGTCGAAGAGTTAATATAACTATTTCCTCTATATTTTCCAAAATAATGCTGATATTACCTCCATTTTTTCTCAGAAGACGTAAACGATTGTTAACCTGTAACACGTAAGTACCAATGAGACACAAAGATAACATTAGTACGGGACCAATATGTCCCATTGATACCTATGGGACGGCACATATAAATGCTACATAGTTATCCTGATGGCCGTGTAGGAGTTAATATAACTTTTTCCTCCATATTCTCCAAACAAATGCTGATATTACCTCCATTTTTTCTCAGAAGACGTAAACGATTGTTAACCTGTAACACGTAGGTACCAATGGGACACAAAGATAACATTAGTACGGGACCAATATGTCCCATTGATACCTATGGGACGGCACATATAAATGCTACATAGTTATCCCGATGGCCGTCGAAAAGTTAATATAACTATTTCCTCCATATTTTCCAAAATAATTCTGATATTACCTCCATTTTTTCTCAGAAGACGTAAACGATTGTTAACCTGTAACACGTAAGTACCAATGGGACACAAAGATAACATTAGTACGGGACCAAATGTCCCATTTCTACCTATGGGACGGCACAAATAAATACAACATAGTTATCCCGATGGACGTCGAAGGGTTAATATAACTATTTCCTCCATATTTTCCAAAAAAATGCTGATATTACCTCCTTTTTTTCTCAGAAGACGTAAACGATTGTTAACTTGTAACACGTAAGTACCAATGGGACACAAAAATAACATTAGTACGGGACCAATATGTCCCATTGCTACCTATGGGACGGCACATATAAATACAACATAGTTATCCCGATGGCCGTCGAAGAGTTAATATAACTATTTCCTCCATATTTTCCAAAAAAATGCTGATATTACCTCCTTTTTTTCTATGAAGACGTAAACGATTGTTAACCTGTAACACGTAAGTACCAATGGGACACAAAGAAAACATAAGTACGGGACCAATATGTCCCATTGCTACCTATGGGACGGCACATATAAATGCTACATAGTTATCCCGATGGCCGTCGAAGAGTTAATATAACTATTTCCTTCATATTTTCCAAAATAATGCTGATATTACCACCATTTTTTCTCAGAAGACGTAAACGATTGATTGCCTGTAATACGTAAGTACCAATGGGACCAAAAGATAACAATAGTATGGGAGGAATATGTTCCATTGCTACCTATGGGACGGCTCATATAAATACAACATAGTTATCCCGATGGCCGTCGAAGAGTTAATATAACTATTTCCTCCATATTTGACAAAATAATGCTGATATTACCTCCACTTTTTCTCAGAAGACATAAACGATTGTTAACCTGTATCACGTAAGTACCAATGGGACACAAAGATAACATTAGCACGGGACCAATATGTCCCATTGCTACCTCTGGGACGGCACATAAAAATGCTACATAGTTATCCCGATGGCCGTCTAAGAGTTAATATAACTATTTCCTCCATATTTTTCAAAATAATGCTGATATTACCTCCATTTTTCTTCAGAAGACGTAAACGATTGTTAACCTGTAACACGTAAGTACCAATGAGACACAAAGATAACATAAGTACGGGACCAATATGTCCCATTGCTACCTATTGGACGGCACATATAAATGCTACATAGTTATCCTGATGACCGTCGAAGAGTTAATATAACTATTTCCTCCATATTCTCCAAAAAAATGCTGATATTACCTCCATTTACTCTCAGAAGACGTAAACGATTGTTAACCTATAATACGTAAGTACCAATGGGACACAAAGATAACATTAGTACGGGACCAATATGTCCCATTGCTAACTATTGGACGGCACATATAAATGCTACATAGTTATCCCGATGGCCGTCGAAAAGTTAATATAACTATTTAATCCATATTTGACAAAATAATGCTGATATTACCTCCACTTTTTCTCAGAAGACATAAACGATTGTTAACCTGTAACACGTAAGTACCAATGGGACACAAAGATAACATTAGTACGGGACCAATATGTCCAATTGCTACCTCTGGGACGGCACATAAAAATGCTACATAGTTATCCCGATGGCCGTCGAAGAGTTAATATAACTATTTCCTCCATATTTTCAAAAATAATGCTGATATTACTCCCATTTTTCCTCAGAAGACGTAAACGATTGTTAACCTGTAACACGTAAGTACCAATGAGACAAAAAGATAACATAAGTACGGGACCAATATGTCCCATTGCTAACTATTGAACGGCACATATAAATGCTACATAGTTATCCCGATGGCCGTCGAACAGTTAATATAACTATTTCCTCCATATTTTCCAAAATAATGCTGATATTACCTCCATTTTTTCTCAGAAGACGTAAACGATTGTTAACCTGTAACACGTAAGTACCAATGGGACACAAAGATAACATTATTACGGGACCAATATGTCCCATTGCTATCTATAGGACGGCACATATAAATGCTACATAGTTATCCCGATGGCCGTCGAAGAGTTAATATAACTATTTTCTTCATATTTTTCAACATAATGCTGATATTACCTCCATTGTTTCTCAGAACACGTAAACGATTGTTAACCTGTAACACGTAAGTACCAATAGGACACAAAGATAACATTAGTACGGGACCAATATGTCCCATTGCTACCTATGGGACGGCATATATAAATACAACATAGTTATCCCGATGGCCGCCGAAGAGTTAATATAACTATTTCTTCCATATTTTCCAAAAAAATGGTGATATTACCTCCATTTTTTCTCAGAAGACGTAAACAAATGTTAACCTATAACACGTAAGTACCAATGGGACACAAAGATAACATTAGAACGGGACCAATATGTCCCATTGCTACCTATGGGACGGCACTTATAAATGCTACATAGTTATCCCGATGGCCGTCGAAGAGTTAATATAACTATTTCCTCCATATTTGACAAAATAATGCTGATATTACCTCCATTTTATCTCAGAAGACGTAAACGATTGTTAACCTGTAACACGTAAGTACCAATGGGACACAAAGATAACATTAGTACGGGACCAATATGTCCCATTGCTACCTATGGGACGGCACATATAAATGCTACATAGTTATCCCGATGGCCGTCGAAGAGTTAATATAACTATTTCCTCCATATTTTCCAAAAAAATGCTGATATTACCTCCATTTTTTCTCAGAAGACGTAAACGATTGTTAACCTGTAACACGTAAGTACCAATGGGACACAAAGATAACATTAGTACGGGACCAATATGTCCAATTGCTACCTCTGGGACGGCACATAAAAATGCTACATAGTTATCCCGATGGCCGTCGAAGAGTTAATATAACTATTTCCTCTATATTTTCCAAAATAATGCTGATATTACCTCCATTTTTTCTCAGAAGACGTAAACGATTGTTAACCTGTAACACGTAAGTACCAATGAGACACAAAGATAACATTAGTACGGGACCAATATGTCCCATTGATACCTATGGGACGGCACATATAAATGCTACATAGTTATCCTGATGGCCGTGTAGGAGTTAATATAACTATTTCCTCCATATTCTCTAAAAAAATGCTGATATTACCTCCATTTTTTCTCAGAAGACGTAAACGATTGTTAACCTGTAACACGTAGGTACCAATGGGACACAAAGATAACATTAGTACGGGACCAATATGTCCCATTGATACCTATGGGACGGCACATATAAATGCTACATAGTTATCCCGATGGCCGTCGAAAAGTTAATATAACTATTTCCTCCATATTTTCCAAAATAATTCTGATATTACCTCCATTTTTTCTCAGAAGACGTAAACGATTGTTAACCTGTAACACGTAAGTACCAATGGGACACAAAGATAACATTAGTACGGGACCAAATGTCCCATTGCTACCTATGGGACGGCACAAATAAATACAACATAGTTATCCCGATGGACGTCGAAGGGTTAATATAACTATTTCCTCCAT
This sequence comes from Pyrrhosoma nymphula, assembly GCA_963573305.1. Taxonomy (NCBI): domain Eukaryota; kingdom Metazoa; phylum Arthropoda; class Insecta; order Odonata; family Coenagrionidae; genus Pyrrhosoma; species Pyrrhosoma nymphula. The sequence continues at coordinate 1,041,097 of CAUYRF010000001.1, forward strand.
ATTTTCCAAAAAAATGCTGATATTACCTCCTTTTTTTCTCAGAAGACGTAAACGATTGTTAACTTGTAACACGTAAGTACCAATGGGACACAAAAATAACATTAGTACGGGACCAATATGTCCCATTGCTACCTATGGGACGGCACATATAAATACAACATAGTTATCCCGATGGCCGTCGAAGAGTTAATATAACTATTTCCTCCATATTTTCCAAAAAAATGCTGATATTACCTCCTTTTTTTCTAAGAAGACGTAAACGATTTTTAACCTGTAACACGTAAGTACCAATGGGACACAAAGAAAACATAAGTACGGGACCAATATGTCCCATTGCTACCTATGGGACGGCACATATAAATGCTACATATTATCCCGATGGCCGTCGAAGAGTTAATATAACTATTTCCTTCATATTTTCCAAAATAATGCTGATATTACCACCATTTTTTCTCAGAAGACGTAAACGATTGATAACCTGTAATACGTAAGTACCAATGGGACCAAAAGATAACAATAGTATGGGAGGAATATGTTCCATTGCTACCTATGGGACGGCTCATATAAATACATCATAGTTATCCCGATGGCCGTCGAAGAGTTAATATAACTATTTCCTCCATATTTGACAAAATAATGCTGATATTACCTCCACTTTTTCTCAGAAGACATAAACGATTGTTAACCTGTATCACGTAAGTACCAATGGGACACAAAGATAACATTAGCACGGGACCAATATGTCCAATTGCTACCTCTGGGACGGCACATAAAAATGCTACATAGTTATCCCGATGGCCGTCTAAGAGTTAATATAACTATTTCCTCCATATTTTTCAAAATAATGCTGATATTACCTCCATTTTTCTTCAGATGACGTAAACGATTGTTAACCTGTAACACGTAAGTACCAATGAGACACAAAGATAACATAAGTACGGGACCAATATGTCCCATTGCTACCTATTGGACGGCACATATAAATGCTACATAGTTATCCTGATGGCCGTCGAAGAGTTAATATAACTATTTCCTCCATATTCTCCAAAAAAAATGCTGATATTACCTCCTTTTACTCTCAGAAGACGTAAACGATTGTTAACCTATAATACGTAAGTACCAATGGGACACAAAGATAACATTAGTACGGGACCAATATGTCCCATTGCTAACTATTGGACGGCACAAATAAATGCTACATAGTTATCCCGATGGCCGTCGAAAAGTTAATATAACTATTTCCTCCATATTTTCCAAAATAATGCTGATATTACCTCCATTTTTTCTCAGAAGACGTAAACGATTGTTAACCTGTAACACGTAAGTACCAATGGGACACAATGATAACATTATTACGGGACCAATATGTCCCATTGCTATCTATAGGACGGTACATATAAATGCTACATAGTTATCCCGATGGCCGTCGATGAGTTAATACAACTATTTCCTCCATATTTTCCAAAATAATGCTGATATACCTCCATTTTTTCTCAGAAGACGTAAACGATTGTAAACCTGTAACACGTAAGTACCAATGGGACACAAAGACAACATTAGTACGGGACCAATATGTCCCATTGCTACCTATGTGACGGCACATATAAATGCTACATTGTTATCCCGATGGCCGTCGAAGAGTTAATATAACTATTTCCTTCATATTTTTCAAAATAATGCTGATATTACCTTCATTTTTTCTCAGAAGACGTAAACGATTGTTAACCTGTAACACGTAAGTACCAATAGGACACAAAGATAACATTAGTACGGGACCAATATGTCCCATTGCTACCTATAGGACGGCATATATAAATACAACATAGTTATCCCGATGGCCGTCGAAGAGTTAATATAACTATTTCCTCCATATTTTCCAAAAAAATGGTGATATTACCTCCATTTTTTCTCAGAAGACGTAAACGATTGTTAACCTGTAACTCGTAAGTACCAATGAGACACAAAGATAACATAAGTACGGGACCAATATGTCCCATTGATACCTATGGGACGGCACATATAAATGCTACATAGTTATCCTGATGGCCGTGTAAGAGTTAATATAACTATTTCCTCCATATTCTCCAAAAAAATGCTGATATTACCTCCATTTTTTCTCAGAAGACGTAAACGATTGTTAACTTGTAACACGTAAGTACCAATGGGACACAAAGATAACATTAGTACGGGACCAAATGTCCCATTGCTACCTATCGGACGGCACATATAAATACAACATAGTTATCCCGATGGACGTCGAAGGGTTAATATAACTATTTCCTCCATATTTTCCAAAAAAATGCTGATATTACCTCCTTTTTTTCTCAGAAGACGTAAACGATTGTTAACTTGTAACACGTAAGTACCAATGGGACACAAAAATAACATTAGTACGGGACCAATATGTCCCATTGCTACCTATGGGACGGCACTTATAAATACAACATAGTTATCCCGATGGCCGTCGAAGAGTTAATATAACTATTTCCTCCATATTTGACAAAATAATGCTGATATTACCTCCATTTTTTCTCAGAAGACGTAAACGATTGTAAACCTGTAACACGTAAGTACCAATGGGACACAAAGATAACATTAGTACGGGACCAATATGTCCCATTGCTACCTATGGGACGGCACATATAAATGCTACATAGTTATCCCGATGGCCGTCGAAGAGTTAATATAACTATTTCCTCCATATTTTCCAAAATAATGCTGATATTACCTCCATTTTTTCTCAGAAGACGTAAACGATTGTTAACCTGTAACACGTACGTACCAATGGGACACAAAGATAACATAAGTACGGGACCAATATGTCCCATTGCTACCTATGGGACGGCACATATAAATGCTACATAGTTATCCCGATGGCCGTCGAAGAGTTAATATAACTATTTCCTTCATATTTTCCAAAATAATGCTGATATTACCACTATTTTTTCTCAGAAGACGTAAACGATTGATAACCTGTAATACGTAAGTACCAATGGGACCAAAAGATAACAATAGTATGGGAGGAATATGTTCCATTGCTACCTATGGGACGGCTCATATAAATACAACATAGTTATCCCGATGGCCGTCGAAGAGTTAATATAACTATTTCCTCCATATTTGAAAAAATAATGCTGATATTACCTCCACTTTTTCTCAGAAGACATAAACGATTGTTAACCTGTATCACGTAAGTACCAATGGGACACAAAGATAACATTAGCACGGGACCAATATGTCCAATTGCTACCTCTGGGACGGCACATAAAAATGCTACATAGTTATCCCGATGGCCGTCTAAGAGTTAATATAACTATTTCCTCCATATTTTTCAAAATAATGCTGATATTACCTCCATTTTTCTTCAGAAGACGTAAACGATTGTTAACCTGTAACACGTAAGTACCAATGAGACACAAAGATAACATAAGTACGGGACCAATATGTCCCATTGCTACCTATTGGACGGCACATATAAATGCTACATAGTATCCTGATGGCCGTCGAAGAGTTAATATAACTATTTCCTCCATATTCTCCAAAAAAATGCTGATATTACCTCCATTTACTCTCAGAAGACGTAAACGATTGTTAACCTATAATACGTAAGTACCAATGGGACACAAAGATAACATTAGTACGGGACCAATATGTCCCATTGCTAACTATTGGACGGCACATATAAATGCTACATAGTTATCCCGATGGCCGTCGAAAAGTTAATATAACTATTTCCTCCATATTTGACAAAATAATGCTGATATTACCTCCACTTTTTCTCAGAAGACATAAACGATTGTTAACCTGTAACACGTAAGTACCAATGGGACACAAAGAGAACATTAGTACGGGACCAATATGTCCAATTGCTACCTCTGGGACGGCACATAAAAATGCTACATAGTTATCCCGATGGCCGTCGATGAGTTAATATAACTATTTCCTCCATATTTTCCAAAATAATGCTGATATTACTCCCATTTTTCCTCAGAAGACGTAAACGATTGTTAACCTGTAACACGTAAGTACCAATGGGACACAAAGATAACATTATTACGGGACCAATATGTCCCATTGCTATCTATAGGACGGCACATATAAATGCTACATAGTTAACCCGATGGCCGTCGATGAGTTAATATAACTATTTCCTCCATCTTTTCCAAAATAATGCTGATATTACCTCCATTTTTTCTCAGAAGACGTAAACGATTGTTAACCTGTAACACGTAAGTACCAATGGGACACAAAGATTACATTAGTACGGGACCAATATGTCCCATTGCTACCTATGTGACGGCACATATAAATGCTACATAGTTATCCCGATGGCCGTCGAAGAGTTAATATAACTATTTTCTTCATATTTTTCAACATAATGCTGATATTACCTCCATTTTTTCTCAGAAGACGTAAACGATTGTTAACCTGTAACACGTAAGTACCAATAGGACACAAAGATAACATTAGTACGGGACCAATATGTCCCATTGCTACCTATGGGACGGCATATATAAATACAACATAGTTATCCCGATGGCCGTCGAAGAGTTAATATAACTATTTCTTCCATATTTTCCAAAAAAATGGTGATATTACCTCCATTTTTTCTCAGAAGACGTAAACAAATGTTAACCTATAACACGTAAGTACCAATGGGACACAAAGTTAACATTAGAACGGGACCAATATGTCCCATTGCTACCTATGGTACGGCACATATAAATGCTACATAGTTATCCCGATGGCCGTCGAAGAGTTAATATAACTATTTCCTTCATATTTTCCAAAATAATGCTGATATTACCACCATTTTTTCTCAGAAGACGTAATCGATTGATAACCTGTAATACGAAAGTACCAATGGGACCAAAAGATAACAATAGTATGGGAGCAATATGTTCCATTGCTACCTATGGGACGGCTCATATAAATACAACATAGTTATCCCGATGGCCGTCGAAGAGTTAATATAACTATTTCCTCCATATTTGACAAAATAATGCTGATATTACCTCCATTTGTTCTCAGAAGACGTAAACGATTGTTAACCTGTAACACGTAAGTACCAATGGGACACAAAGATAACATTAGTACGGGACCAATATGTCCAATTGCTACCTCTGGGACGGCACATAAAAATGCTACATAGTTATCCCGATGGCCGTCGAAGAGTTAATAAACTATTTCCTCTATATTTTCCAAAATAATGCTGATATTACCTCCATTTTTTCTCAGAAGACGTAAACGATTGTTAACCTGTAACACGTAAGTACCAATGAGACACAAAGATAACATTAGTACGGGACCAATATGTCCCATTGATACCTATGGGACGGCACATATAAATGCTACATAGTTATCCTGATGGCCGTGTAGGAGTTAATATAACTATTTCCTCCATATTCTCCAAAAAAATGCTGATATTACCTCCATTTTTTCTCAGAAGACGTAAACGATTGTTAACCTGTAACACGTAGGTACCAATGGGACACAAAGATAACATTAGTACGGGACCAATATGTCCCATTGGTACCTATGGGACGGCACATATAAATGCTACATAGTTATCCCGATGGCCGTCGAAAAGTTAATATAACTATTTCCTCCATATTTTCCAAAATAATTCTGATATTACCTCCATTTTTTCTCAGAAGACGTAAACGATTGTTAACCTGTAACACGTAAGTACCAATAGGACACAAAGATAACATTAGTACGGGACCAAATGTCCCATTGCTACCTATGGGACGGCACAAATAAATACAACATAGTTATCCCGATGGACGTCGAAGGGTTAATATAACTATTTCCTCCATATTTTCCAAAAAAATGCTGATATTACCTCCTTTTTTTCTCAGAAGACGTAAACGATTGTTAACTTGTAACACGTAAGTACCAATGGGACACAAAAATAACATTAGTACGGGACCAATATGTCCCATTGCTACCTATGGGACGGCACATATAAATACAACATATTTATCCCGATGGCCGTTGAAGAGTTAATATAACTATTTCCTCCATATTTTCCAAAAAAATGCTTATATTACCTCCTTTTTTTCTAAGAAGACGTAAACGATTGTTAACCTGTAACACGTAAGTACCAATGGGACACAAAGAAAACATAAGTACGGGACCAATATGTCCCATTGCTACCTATGGGACGGCACATATAAATGCTACATAGTTATCCCGATGGCCGTCGAAGAGTTAATATAACTATTTCCTTCATATTTTCCAAAATAATGCTGATATTACCACCATTTTTTCTCAGAAGACGTAAACGATTGATAACCTGTAATACGTAAGTACCAATGGGACCAAAAGATAACAATAGTATGGGAGGAATATGTTCCATTGCTACCTATGGGACGGCTCATATAAATACATCATAGTTATCCCGATGGCCGTCGAAGAGTTAATATAACTATTTCCTCCATATTTGACAAAATAATGCTGATATTACCTCCACTTTTTCTCAGAAGACATAAACGATTGTTAACCTGTAACACGTAAGTACCAATGGGACACAAAGAGAACATTAGTACGGGACCAATATGTCCAATTGCTACCTCTGGGACGGCACATAAAAATGCTACATAGTTATCCCGATGTCCGTCGAAGAGTTAATATAACTATTTCCTCCATATTTTCAAAAATAATGCTGATATTACTCCCATTTTTCCTCAGAAGACGTAAACGATTGTTAACCTGTAACACGTAAGTACCAATGAGACAAAAAGATAACATAAGTACGGGACCAATATGTCCCATTGCTAACTATTGGACATCACATATAAATGTTACATAGTTATCCCGATGGCCGTCGAACAGTTAATATAACTATTTCCTCAATATTTTCCAAAATAATGCTGATATTACCTCCATTTTTTCTCAGAAGACGTAAACGATTGTTAACCTGTAACACGTAAGTACCAATGGGACACAAAGATAACATTATTACGGGACCAATATGTCCCATTGCTATCTATAGGACGGCACATATAAATGCTACATAGTTAACCCGATGGCCGTCGAAGAGTTAATATAACTATTTCTTCCATATTTTCCAAAAAAATGGTGATATTACCTCCATTTTTTCTCAGAAGACGTAAACAAATGTTAACCTATAACACGTAAGTACCAATGGGACACAAAGTTAACATTAGAACGGGACCAATATGTCCCATTGCTACCTATGGGACGGCACATATAAATGCTACATAGTTATCCCGATGGCCGTCGAAGAGTTAATATAACTATTTCCTTCATATTTTCCAAAATAATGCTGATATTACCACCATTTTTCTCAGAAGACGTAATCGATTGATAACCTGTAATACGTAAGTACCAATGGGACCAAAAGATAACAATAGTATGGGAGCAATATGTTCCATTGCTACCTATGGGACGGCTCATATAAATACAACATAGTTATCCCGATGGCCGTCGAAGAGTTAATATAACTATTTCCTCCATATTTGACAAAATAATGCTGATATTACCTCCATTTGTTCTCAGAAGACGTAAACGATTGTTAACCTGTAACACGTAAGTACCAATGGGACACAAAGATAACATTAGTACGGGACCAATATGTCCAATTGCTACCTCTGGGACGGCACATAAAAATGCTACATAGTTATCCCGATGGCCGTCGAAGAGTTAATATAACTATTTCCTCTATATTTTCCAAAATAATGCTGATATTACCTCCATTTTTTCTCAGAAGACGTAAACGATTGTTAACCTGTAACACGTAAGTACCAATGAGACACAAAGATAACATTAGTACGGGACCAATATGTCCCATTGATACCTATGGGACGGCACATATAAATGCTACATAGTTATCCTGATGGCCGTGTAGGAGTTAATATAACTATTTCCTCCATATTCTCCAAAAAAATGCTGATATTACCTCCATTTTTTCTCAGAAGACGTAAACGATTGTTAACCTGTAACACGTAGGTACCAATGGGACACAAAGATAACATTAGTACGGGACCAATATGTCCCATTGCTACCTATGGGACGGCATATATAAATACAACATAGTTATCCCGATGGCCGTCGAAGAGTTAATATAACTATTTCCTCCATATTTTCCAAAAAAATGGTGATATTACCTCCATTTTTTCTCAGAAGACGTAAACGATTGTTAACCTGTAACTCGTAAGTACCAATGAGACGCAAAGATAACATAAGTACGGGACCAATATGTCCCATTGATACCTATGGGACGGCACATATAAATGCTACATAGTTATCCTGATGGCCGTGTAAGAGTTAATATAACTATTTCCTCCATATTCTCCAAAAAAATGCTGATATTACCTCCATTTTTTCTCAGAAGACGTAAACGATTGTTAACTTGTAACACGTAAGTACCAATGGGACACAAAGATAACATTAGTACGGGACCAATATGTCCCATTGCTAACTATTGGACGGCACATATAAATGCTACATAGTTTTCCCGATGGACGTCGAAGGGTTAATATAACTATTTCCTCCATATTTGACAAAATAATGCTGATATTACCTCCATTTTTTCTCAGAAGACGTAAACGATTGTTAACCTGTAACACGTAAGTACCAATGGGACACAAAGATAACATTAGTACGGGACCAATATGTCCCATTGCTACCTATGGGACGGCACATATAAATGCTACATAGTTATCCCGATGGCCGTCGAAGAGTTAATATAACTATTTCCTCCATATTTTCCAAAATAATGCTGATATTACCTCCATTTTTTCTCAGAAGACGTAAACGATTGTTAACCTGTAACACGTACGTACCAATGGGACACAAAGATAACATAAGTACGGGACCAATATGTCCCATTGCTACCTATGGGACGGCACATATAAATGCTACATAGTTATCCCGATGGCCGTCGAAGAGTTAATATAACTATTTCCTTCATATTTTCCAAAATAATGCTGATATTACCACTATTTTTTCTCAGAAGACGTAAACTATTGATAACCTGTAATACGTAAGTACCAATGGGACCAAAAGATAACAATAGTATGGGAGGAATATGTTCCATTGCTACCTATGGGACGGCTCATATAAATACAACATAGTTATCCCGATGGCCGTCGAAGAGTTAATATAACTATTTCCTCCATATTTGAAAAAATAATGCTGATATTACCTCCACTTTTTCTCAGAAGACATAAACGATTGTTAACCTGTATCACGTAAGTACCAATGGGACACAAAGATAACATTAGCACGGGACCAATATGTCCAATTGCTACCTCTGGGACGGCACATAAAAATGCTACATAGTTATCCCGATGGCCGTCTAAGAGTTAATATAACTATTTCCTCCATATTTTTCAAAATAATGCTGATATTACATCCATTTTTCTTCAGAAGACGTAAACGATTGTTAACCTGTAACACGTAAGTACCAATGAGACACAAAGATAACATAAGTACGGGACCAATATGTCCCATTGCTACCTATTGGACGGCACATATAAATGCTACATAGTATCCTGATGGCCGTCGAAGAGTTAATATAACTATTTCCTCCATATTCTCCAAAAAAATGCTGATATTACCTCCATTTACTCTCAGAAGACGTAAACGATTGTTAACCTATAATACGTAAGTACCAATGGGACACAAAGATAACATTAGTACGGGACCAATATGTCCCATTGCTAACTATTGGACGGCACATATAAATGCTACATAGTTATCCCGATGGCCGTCGAACAGTTAATATAACTATTTCCTCCATATTTTCCAAAATAATGCTGATATTACCTCCATTTTTTCTCAGAAGACGTAAACGATTGTTAACCTGTAACACGTAAGTACCAATGGGACACAAAGATAACATTATTACGGGACCAATATGTCCCATTGCTATCTATAGGACGGCACATATAAATGCTACATAGTTAACCCGATGGCCGTCGATGAGTTAATATAACTATTTCCTCCATCTTTTCCAAAATAATGCTGATATTACCTCCATTTTTTCTCAGAAGACGTAAACGATTGTTAACCTGTAACACGTAAGTACCAATGGGACACAAAGATTACATTAGTACGGGACCAATATGTCCCATTGCTACCTATGTGACGGCACATATAAATGCTACATAGTTATCCCGATGGCCGTCGAAGAGTTAATATAACTATTTTCTTCATATTTTTCAACATAATGCTGATATTACCTCCATTTTTTCTCAGAAGACGTAAACGATTGTTAACCTGTAACACGTAAGTACCAATAGGACACAAAGATAACATTAGTACGGGACCAATATGTCCCATTGCTACCTATGGGACGGCATATATAAATACAACATAGTTATCCCGATGGCCGTCGAAGAGTTAATATAACTATTTCTTCCATATTTTCCAAAAAAATGGTGATATTACCTCCATTTTTTCTCAGAAGACGTAAACAAATGTTAACCTATAACACGTAAGTACCAATGGGACACAAAGTTAACATTAGAACGGGACCAATATGTCCCATTGCTACCTATGGGACGGCACATATAAATGCTACATAGTTATCCCGATGGCCGTCGAAGAGTTAATATAACTATTTCCTTCATATTTTCCAAAATAATGCTGATATTACCACCATTTTTTCTCAGAAGACGTAATCGATTGATAACCTGTAATACGTAAGTACCAATGGGACCAAAAGATAACAATAGTATGGGAGCAATATGTTCCATTGCTACCTATGGGACGGCTCATATAAATACAACATAGTTATCCCGATGGCCGTCGAAGAGTTAATATAACTATTTCCTCCATATTTGACAAAATAATGCTGATATTACCTCCATTTGTTCTCAGAAGACGTAAACGATTGTTAACCTGTAACACGTAAGTACCAATGGGACACAAAGATAACATTAGTACGGGACCAATATGTCCAATTGCTACCTCTGGGACGGCACATAAAAATGCTACATAGTTATCCCGATGGCCGTCGAAGAGTTAATATAACTATTTCCTCTATATTTTCCAAAATAATGCTGATATTACCTCCATTTTTTCTCAGAAGACGTAAACGATTGTTAACCTGTAACACGTAAGTACCAATGAGACACAAAGATAACATTAGTACGGGACCAATATGTCCCATTGATACCTATGGGACGGCACATATAAATGCTACATAGTTATCCTGATGGCCGTGTAGGAGTTAATATAACTATTTCCTCCATATTCTCCAAAAAAATGCTGATATTACCTCCATTTTTTCTCAGAAGACGTAAACGATTGTTAACCTGTAACACGTAGGTACCAATGGGACACAAAGATAACATTAGTACGGGACCAATATGTCCCATTGGTACCTATGGGACGGCACATATAAATGCTACATAGTTATCCCGATGGCCGTCGAAAAGTTAATATAACTATTTCCTCCATATTTTCCAAAATAATTCTGATATTACCTCCATTTTTTCTCAGAAGACGTAAACGATTGTTAACCTGTAACACGTAAGTACCAATAGGACACAAAGATAACATTAGTACGGGACCAAATGTCCCATTGCTACCTATGGGACGGCACAAATAAATACAACATAGTTATCCCGATGGACGTCGAAGGGTTAATATAACTATTTCCTCCATATTTTCCAAAAAAATGCTGATATTACCTCCTTTTTTTCTCAGAAGACGTAAACGATTGTTAACTTGTAACACGTAAGTACCAATGGGACACAAAAATAACATTAGTACGGGACCAATATGTCCCATTGCTACCTATGGGACGGCACATATAAATACAACATAGTTATCCCGATGGCCGTTGAAGAGTTAATATAACTATTTCCTCCATATTTTCCAAAAAAATGCTGATATTACCTCCTTTTTTTCTAAGAAGACGTAAACGATTGTTAACCTGTAACACGTAAGTACCAATGGGACACAAAGAAAACATAAGTACGGGACCAATATGTCCCATTGCTACCTATGGGACGGCACATATAAATGCTACATAGTTATCCCGATGGCCGTCGAAGAGTTAATATAACTATTTCCTTCATATTTTCCAAAATAATGCTGATATTACCACCATTTTTTCTCAGAAGACGTAAACGATTGATAACCTGTAATACGTAAGTACCAATGGGACCAAAAGATAACAATAGTATGGGAGGAATATGTTCCATTGCTACCTATGGGACGGCTCATATAAATACATCATAGTTATCCCGATGGCCGTCGAAGAGTTAATATAACTATTTCCTCCATATTTGACAAAATAATGCTGATATTACCTCCACTTTTTCTCAGAAGACATAAACGATTGTTAACCTGTATCACGTAAGTACCAATGGGACACAAAGATAACATTAGCACGGGACCAATATGTCCAATTGCTACCTCTGGGACGGCACATAAAAATGCTACATAGTTATCCCGATGGCCGTCTAAGAGTTAATATAACTATTTCCTCCATATTTTTCAAAATAATGCTGATATTACCTCCATTTTTCTTCAGAAGACGTAAACGATTGTTAACCTGTAACACGTAAGTACCAATGAGACACAAAGATAACATAAGTACGGGACCAATATGTCCCATTGCTACCTATTGGACGGCACATATAAATGCTACATAGTTATCCTGATGGCCGTCGAAGAGTTAATATAACTATTTCCTCCATATTCTCCAAAAAAAATGCTGATATTACCTCCATTTACTCTCAGAAGACGTAAACGATTGTTAACCTATAATACGTAAGTACCAATGGGACACAAAGATAACATTAGTACGGGACCAATATGTCCCATTGCTAACTATTGGATGGCACATATAAATGCTACATAGTTATCCCGATGGCCGTCGAAAAGTTAATATAACTATTTCCTCCATATTTTCCAAAATAATGCTGATATTACCTCCATTTTTTCTCAGAACACGTAAACGATTGTTAACCTGTAACACGTAAGTACCAATGGGACACAATGATAACATTATTACGGGACCAATATGTCCCATTGCTATCTATAGGACGGTACATATAAATGCTACATAGTTATCCCGATGGCCGTCGATGAGTTAATATAACTATTTACTCCATATTTTCCAAAATAATGCTGATATTACCTCCATTTTTTCTCAGAAGACGTAAACGATTGTTAACCTGTAACACGTAAGTACCAATGGGACACAAAGATAACATTAGTACGGGACCAATATGTCCCATTGCTACCTATGTGACGGCACATATAAATGCTAAATTGTTATCCCGATGGCCGTCGAAGAGTTAATATAACTATTTCCTTCATATTTTTCAAAATAATGCTGATATTACCTCCATTTTTTCTCAGAAGACGTAAACGATTGTTAACCTGTAACACGTAAGTACCAATAGGACACAAAGATAACATTAGTACGGGACCAATATGTCCCATTGCTACCTATGGGACGGCACTTATAAATACAACATAGTTATCCCGATGGCCGTCGAAGAGTTAATATAACTATTTCCTCCATATTTGACAAAATAATGCTGATATTACCTCCATTTTTTCTCAGAAGACGTAAACGATTGTTAACCTGTAACACGTAAGTACCAATGGGACACAAAGATAACATTAGTACGGGACCAATATGTCCCATTGCTACCTATGGGACGGCACATATAAATGCTACATAGTTATCCCGATGGCCGTCGAAGAGTTAATATAACTATTTCCTCCATATTTTCCAAAATAATGCTGATATTACCTCCATTTTTTCTCAGAAGACGTAAACGATTGTTAACCTGTAACACGTACGTACCAATGGGACACAAAGATAACATAAGTACGGGACCAATATGTCCCATTGCTACCTATGGGACGGCACATATAAATACAACATGGTTATCCCGATGGCCGTCGAACAGTTAATATAACTATTTCCTCCATATTTGACAAAATAATGCTGATATTACCTCCATTTTTTCTCAGAAGACGTAAACGATTGTTAACCTATAACACGTAAGTAACAATGGGACACAAAGATAACATTATTACGGGACCAATATGTCCCATTGCTATCTATAGGACGGCACATATAAATGCTACATAGTTATCCCGATGGCCGTCGAAAAGTTAATATAACTATTTCCTCCATATTTTCCAAAATAATGCTGATATTACCTCCATTTTTTCTCAGAAGACGTAAACGATTGTTAACCTGTAACACGTAAGTACCAATGGGACACAAAGATAACATTAGTACGGGACCAATATGTCCCATTGCTACCTATGTGACGGCACATATAAATGCTACAAAGTTATCCCGATGGCCGTCGAAGAGTTAATATAACTTATTCCTTCATATTTTTCAAAATAATGCTGATATTACCTCCATTTTTTCTCAGAAGACGTAAACGATTATTAACCTGTAACACGTAAGTACCAATATGACACAAAGATAACAATAGTACGGGACCAATATGTCCCATTGCTACCTATGGGACGGCATATATAAATACAACATAGTTATCCCGATGGCCTTCGAAGAGTTAATATAACTATTTCCTCCATATTTTCCAAAACATTGCTGATATTACCTCCATTTTTTCTCAGAAGACGTAAACGATTGTTAACCTATTACACGTAAGTACCAATGGGACACAAAGATAACATTAGTACGGGACCAATATGTCCCATTGCTACCTATGGGACGGCACATATAAATGCTACATAGTTATCCCGATGGCCGTCGAAGAGTTAATATAACTATTTCCTTCATATTTTCCAAAATAATGCTGATATTACAACAATTTTTTCTCAGAAGACGTAAACGATTGATAACCTGTAATACGTAAGTACCAATGGAACCAAAAGATAACAATAGTATGGGAGCAATATGTTCCATTGCTACCTATGGGACGGCTCATATAAATACAACATAGTTATCCCGAAGGCCGTCGAAGAGTTAATATAACTATTTCCTCCATATTTCACAAAATAATGCTGATATTACCTCCATTTGTTCTCAGAAGACGTAAACGATTGTTAACCTGTAACACGTAAGTACCAATGGGACACAAAGATAACATTAGTACGGAACCAATATGTCCAATTGCTACCTCTGGGACGGCACATAAAAATGCTACATAGTTATCCCGATGGCCGTCGAAGAGTTATTATAACTATTTCCTCTATATTTTCCAAAATAATGCTGATATTACCTCCATTTTTTCTCAGAAGACTTAAACGATTGTTAACCTGTAACACGTAAGTACCAATGAGACACAAAGATAACATTAGTACGGGACCAATATGTCCCATTGCTACCTATGGGACGGCACATATAAATGCTACATAGTTATCCTGATGGCCGTCGAAGAGTTAATATAACTATTTCCTCCATATTCTCCAAAAAAAATGCTGATATTACCTCCATTTACTCTCAGAAGACGTAAACGATTGTTAACCTATAATACGTAAGTACCAATGGGACACAAAGATAACATTAGTACGGGACCAATATGTCCCATTGCTAACTATTGGACGGCACATATAAATGCTACATAGTTATCCCGATGGCCGTCGAAAAGTTAATATAACTATTTCCTCCATATTTTCCAAAATAATGCTGATATTACCTCCATTTTTTCTCAGAAGACGTAAACGATTGTTAACCTGTAACACGTAAGTACCAATGGGACACAATGATAACATTATTACGGGACCAATATGTCCCATTGCTATCTATAGGACGGTACATATAAATGCTACATAGTTATCCCGATGGCCGTCGATGAGTTAATATAACTATTTCCTCCATATTTTCCAAAATAATGCTGATATTACCTCCATTTTTTCTCAGAAGACGTAAACGATTGTTAACCTGTAACACGTAAGTACCAATGGGACACAAAGATAACATTAGTACGGGACCAATATGTCCCATTGCTACCTATGTGACGGCACATATAAATGCTAAATTGTTATCCCGATGGCCGTCGAAGAGTTAATATAACTATTTCCTTCATATTTTTTAAAATAATGCTGATATTACCTCCATTTTTTCTCAGAAGACGTAAACGATTGTTAACCTGTAACACGTAAGTACCAATAGGACACAAAGATAACATTAGTACGGGACCAATATGTCCCATTGCTACCTATGGGACGGCACTTATAAATACAACATAGTTATCCCGATGGCCGTCGAAGAGTTAATATAACTATTTCCTCCATATTTGACAAAATAATGCTGATATTACCTCCATTTTTTCTCAGAAGACGTAAACGATTGTTAACCTGTAACACGTAAGTACCAATGGGACACAAAGATAACATTAGTACGGGACCAATATGTCCCATTGCTACCTATGGGACGGCACATATAAATGCTACATAGTTATCCCGATGGCCGTCGAAGAGTTAATATAACTATTTCCTCCATATTTTCCAAAATAATGCTGATATTACCTCCATTTTTTCTCAGAAGACGTAAACGATTGTTAACCTGTAACACGTACGTACCAATGGGACACAAAGATAACATAAGTACGGGACCAATATGTCCCATTGCTACCTATGGGACGGCACATATAAATACAACATAGTTATCCCGATGGCCGTCGAACAGTTAATATAACTATTTCCTCCATATTTTCCAAAATAATGCTGATATTACCTCCATTTTTTCTCAGAAGACGTAAACGATTGTTAACCTATAACACGTAAGTAACAATGGGACACAAAGATAACATAATTACGGGACCAAGATGTCCCATTGCTACCTATGGGAAGGCACATATAAATAATACATAGTTATCCCGATGGCCGTCGAAGAGTTAATATAAATATTTCCTCCAGATTTTCCAAAACATTGCTGATATTACCTCCATTTTTTCTCAGAAGACGTAAACGATTGTTAACCTATTACACGTACGTACCAATGGGACACAAAGATAACATAAGTACGGGACCAATATGTCCCATTGCTACCTATGGGACGGCACATATAAATGCTACATAGTTATCCCGATGGCCGTCGAAGAGTTAATAAAACTATTTCCTTCATATTTTTCAAAATAATGCTGATATTACATCCATTTTTTCTCAGAAGACGTAAACGATTGTTAACCTGTAACACGTAAGTACCAATGGGACACAAAGATAACATTATTACGGGACCAATGTGTCCCATTGCTACCTATGGGACGGCACATATAAATGCTACATAGTTATCCCGATGGCCGTCGAAGAGTTAATATAACTATTTACTCCATATTTTCCAAAAAGATGCTGATATTACCTCCATTTTTTCTCAGAAGACGTAAACAAATGTTAACCTATAACACGTAAGTACCAATGGGACACAAAGATAACATTAGTACGGGACCAATATGTCCCATTGCTACCTATGGGACGGCACATATAAATGCTACATAGGTATCCCGATGGCCGTCGAAGAGTTAATATAACTATTTCCTTCATATTTTCCAAAATAATGCTGATATTACCACCATTTTTTCTCAGAAGACGTAAACGATTGATAACCTGTAATACGAAAGTACCAATGGGACCAAAAGATAACAATAGTATGGGAGCAATATGTTCCATTGGTACCTCATATATATACTCACGGCTCATATAAATACAACATAGTTATCCCGATGGCCGTCGAAGAGTTAATATAACTATTTCCTCCATATTTGACAAAATAATGCTGATATTACCTCCACTTTTTCTCAGAAGACATAAACGATTGTTAACCTGTAACACGTAAGTACCAATGGGACACAAAGATAACATTATTACGGGACCAATATGTCCCATTGCTATCTATAGGACGGCACATATAAATGCTATATAGTTATCCCGATGGCCGTCGAAAAGTTAATATAACTATTTCCTCCATATTTTCCAAAATAATGCTGATATTACCTCCATTTTTTCTCAGAAGACGTAAACGATTGTTAACCTGTAACACGTAAGTACCAATGGGACACAAAGATAACATTAGTACGGGACCAATATGTCCCATTGCTACCTATGTGACGGCACATATAAATGCTACAAAGTTATCCCGATGGCCGTCGAAGAGTTAATATAACTTATTCCTTCATATTTTTCAAAATAATGCTGATATTACCTCCATTTTTTCTCAGAAGACGTAAACGATTATTAACCTGTAACACGTAAGTACCAATAGGACACAAAGATAACAATAGTACGGGACCAATATGTCCCATTGCTACCTATGGGACGGCATATATAAATACAACATAGTTATCCCGATGGCCTTCGAAGAGTTAATATAACTATTTCCTCCATATTTTCTAAAACATTGCTGATATTACCTCCATTTTTTCTCAGAAGACGTAAACGATTGTTAACCTGTTACACGTAAGTACCAATGGGACACAAAGATAACATTAGTACGGGACCAATATGTCCCATTGCTACCTATGAGACGGCACATATAAATGCTACATAGTTATCCCGATGGCCGTCGAAGAGTTAATATAACTATTTCCTTCATATTTTCCAAAATAATGCTGATATTACAACCATTTTTTCTCAGAAGACGTAAACGATTGATAACCTGTAATACGTAAGTACCAATGGAACCAAAAGATAACAATAGTATGGGAGCAATATGTTCCATTGCTACCTATGGGACGGCTCATATAAATACAACATAGTTATCCCGATGGCCGTCGAAGAGTTAATATAACTATTTCCTCCATATTTCACAAAATAATGCTGATATTACCTCCATTTGTTCTCAGAAGACGTAAACGATTGTTAACCTGTAACACGTAAGTACCAATGGGACACAAAGATAACATTAGTACGGGACCAATATGTCCAATTGCTACCTCTGGGACGGCACATAAAAATGCTACATAGTTATCCCGATGGCCGTCGAAGAGTTATTATAACTATTTCCTCTATATTTTCCAAAATAATGCTGATATTACCTCCATTTTTTCTCAGAAGACTTAAACGATTGTTAACCTGTAACACGTAAGTACCAATGAGACACAAAGATAACATTAGTACGGGACCAATATGTCCCATTGCTACCTATGGGACGGCACATTTAAATGCTACATAGTTATCCCGATGGCCGTCGAAGAGGTAATATAACTATTTCCTTCATATTCTCCAAAAAAATGCTGATATTACCTCCATTTTTTCTCAGAAGACGTAAACGATTGTAAACCTGTAACACGTAGGTACCAATGGGACACAAAGATAACATTAGTACGGGACCAATATGTCCCATTGATACCTATGGGACGGCACATATAAATGCTACATAGTTATCCCGATGGCCGTCGAAAAGTTAATATAACTATTTCCTCCATATTTTCCAAGATAATGCTGATATTACCTCCATTTTTTCTCAGAAGACGTAAACGATTGTTAACCTGTAACACGTAAGTACCAATGGGACACAAAGATAACATTAGTACGGGACCAAATGTCCCATTGCTACCTATGGGACGGCACATATAAATACAACATAGTTATCCCGATGGACGTCGAAGGGTTATAATAACTATTTCCTCCATGTTTTCTAAAAAAATGCTGATATTACCTCCTTTTCTTCTCAGAAGACGTAAACGATTGTTAACCTGTAACACGTAAGTACCAATGGGACACAAAAATAACATAAGTACGGGACCAATATGTCCCATTGCTACCTATGGGACGGCACATAGAAATACAACATAGTTATCCCGATGGCCGTCGAAGAGTAAATATAACTATTTCCTCCATATTTTCCAAAAAAATGCTGATATTACCTCCTTTTTTTCTCAGAAGACGTAAACGATTGTTAACCTGTAACACGTAAGTACCAATGGGACACAAAGATAACATAAGTACGGGACCAATATGTCCCATTGCTACCTATGGGACGGCACATATAAATGCTACATAGTTATCCCGATGGCCATCGAAGAGTTAATATAACTATTCCCTCCATATTTTCCAAAATAATCCTGATATTACCTCAATTTTTTCTCAGAAGACGTAAACGATTGTTAACCTGTAACACGTACGTACCAATAGGACACAAAGATAACATAAGTACGGGACCAATATGTCCCATTGCTACCTATGGGACGGCACATATAAATACAACATAGTTATCCCGATGGCCGTTGAACAGTTAATATAACTATTTCCTCCATATTTTCCAAAATAATGCTGATATTACCTCCATTTTTTCTCAGAAGACGTAAATGATTGTTTACCTATAAGACGTAAGTACCAATGGGACACAAAGATAACATTAGTATGGGACCAATATGTCCCATTGCTACCTATGGGACGGCACATATAAATGCTACATAGTTATCCCGATGGCCGTCGAAGAGTTATTATAACTATTTCCTTCATATTTTTCAAAATAATGCTGATATTACCTCCATTTTTTCTCAGAAGACGTAAACGATTGTTAACCTGTAACACGTAAGTACCAATGGGACACAAAGATAACATTATTACGGGACCAATGTGTCCCATTGCTACCTATGGGACGGCACATATAAATGCTACATAGTTATCCCGATGGCCGTCGAAGAGTTAATATAATTATTTACTCCATATTTTCCAAAAAAATGCTGATATTACCTCCATTTTTTCTCAGAAGACGTAAACAAATGTTAACCTATAACACGTAAGTACCAATGGGACACAAAGATAACATTAGTACGGGACCAATATGTCCCATTGCTACCTATGGGACGGCACATATAAATGCTACATAGTTATCCCGATGGCCGTCGAAGAGTTAATATAACTATTTCCTTCATATTTTCCAAAATAATGCTGATATTACCACCATTTTTTCTCAGAAGACGTAAACGATTGATAACCTGTAATACGTAAGTACCAATGGGACCAAAAGATAACAATAGTATGGGAGCAATATGTTCCATTGCAACCTATGGGACGGCTCATATAAATACAACATAGTTATCCCGATGGCCGTCGAAGAGTTAATATAACTATTTCCTCCATATTTGACAAAATAATGCTGATATTACCTCCACTTTTTCTCAGAAGACATAAACGATTGTTAACCTGTAACACGTAACTACCAATGGGACACAAAGATAACATTAGTACGGGACCAATATGTCCAATTGCTACCTCTGGGACGGCACATAAAAATGCTACATAGTTATCCCGATGGCCGTCGAAGAGTTAATATAACTATTTCCTTCATATTCTCCAAAAAAATGCTGATATTACCTCCATTTTTTCTCAGAAGACGTAAACGATTGTAAACCTGTAACACGTAGGTACCAATGGGACACAAAGATAACATTAGTACGGGACCAATATGTCCCATTGATACCTATGGGACGGCACATATAAATGCTACATAGTTATCCCGATGGCCGTCGAAAAGTTAATATAACTATTTCCTCCATATTTTCCAAGATAATGCTGATATTACCTCCATTTTTTCTCAGAAGACGTAAACGATTGTTAACCTGTAACACGTAAGTACCAATGGGACACAAAGATAACATTAGTACGGGACCAAATGTCCCATTGCTACCTATGGGACGGCACATATAAATATAACATAGTTATCCCGATGGCCGTCGAAGAGTAAATATAACTATTTCCTCCATATTTTCCAAAAAAATGCTGATATTACCTCCTTTTTTTCTCAGAAGACGTAAACGATTGTTAACCTGTAACACGTAAGTACCAATGGGACACAAAGATAACATTAGTACGGGACCAATATGTCCCATTGCTACCTATGGGACGGCACATATAAATGCTACATAGTTATCCCGATGGCCGTCGAAGAGTTAATATAACTATTTCCTTCATATTTTCCAAAATAATGCTGATATTACCACCATTTTTTCTCAGAAGACGTAAACGATTGATAACCTGTAATACGTTAGTACCAATGGGACCAAAAGATAACAATAGTATGGGAGCAATATGTTCCATTGCTACCTATGGGACGGTTCATATAAATACAACATAGTTATCCCGATGGCCGTCGAAGAGTTAATATAACTATTTCCTCCATATTTGACAAAATAATGCTGATATTACCTCCATTTTTTCTCAGAAGACGTAAACGATTGTTAACCTGTAACACGTAAGTACCAATGGGACACAAAGATTACATTAGTACGGGACCAATATGTCCCATTGCTACCTATGGGACGGCACATATAAATGCTACATAGTTATCCCGATGGCCGTCGAAGAGTTAATATAACTATTCCCTCCATATTTTCCAAAATAATCCTGATATTACCTCAATTTTTTCTCAGAAGACGTAAACGATTGTTAACCTGTAACACGTACGTACCAATAGGACACAAAGATAACATAAGTACGGGACCAATATGTCCCATTGCTACCTATGGGACGGCACATATAAATACAACATAGTTATCCCGATGGCCGTTGAACAGTTAATATAACTATTTCCTCCATATTTTCCAAAATAATGCTGATATTACCTCCATTTTTTCTCAGAAGACGTAAATGATTGTTTACCTATAAGACGTAAGTACCAATGGGACACAAAGATAACATTAGTATGGGACCAATATGTCCCATTGCTACCTATGGGACGGCACATATAAATGCTACATAGTTATCCCGATGGCCGTCGAAGAGTTAATATAACTATTTCCTTCATATTTTTCAAAATAATGCTGATATTACCTCCATTTTTTCTCAGAAGACGTAAACGATTGTTAACCTGTAACACGTAAGTACCAATGGGACACAAAGATAACATTATTACGGGACCAATGTGTCCCATTGCTACCTATGGGACGGCACATATAAATGCTACATAGTTATCCCGATGGCCGTCGAAGAGTTAATATAATTATTTACTCCATATTTTCCAAAAAAATGCTGATATTACCTCCATTTTTTCTCAGAAGACGTAAACAAATGTTAACCTATAACACGTAAGTACCAATGGGACACAAAGATAACATTAGTACGGGACCAATACGTCCCATTGCTACCTATGGGACGGCACATATAAATGCTACATAGTTATCCCGATGGCCATCGAAGAGTTAATATAACTATTTCCTTCATATTTTCCAAAATAATGCTGATATTACCACCATTTTTTCTCAGAAGACGTAAACGATTGATAACCTGTAATACGTAAGTACCAATGGGACCAAAAGATAACAATAGTATGGGAGCAATATGTTCCATTGCTACCTATGGGACGGCTCATATAAATACAACATAGTTATCCCGATGGCCGTCGAAGAGTTAATATAACTATTTCCTCCATATTTGACAAAATAATGCTGATATTACCTCCACTTTTTCTCAGAAGACATAAACGATTGTTAACCTGTAACACGTAACTACCAATGGGACACAAAGATAACATTAGTACGGGACCAATATGTCCAATTGCTACCTCTGGGACGGCACATAAAAATGCTACATAGTTATCCCGATGGCCGTCGAAGAGTTAATATAACTATTTCCTCCATATTTTCCAAAATAATGCTGATATTGCCTCCATTTTTTCTCAGAAGACGTAAACGATTGTTAACCTGTAACACGTAAGTACCAATGAGACACAAAGATAACATAAGTATTGGATCAATATGTCCCATTGCTACCTATTGGACGGCACATATAAAAGCTACATAGTTATCCTGATGGCCGTCGAAGAGTTAATATATCTATTTCCTCCATATTCTCCAAAATAATGCTGATTTTACCTCCATTTACTCTCATAAGACGTAAACGATTGTTAACCTGTAACACGTAAGTACCAATGGGACACAAAGATAACATTAGTACGGGACCAATATGTCCCATTGCTACCTATGTGACGGCACATATAAATGCTAAATTGTTATCCCGATGGCCGTCGAAGAGTTAATATAACTATTTCCTTCATATTTTTCAAAATAATGCTGATATTACCTCCATTTTTTCTCAGAAGACGTAAACGATTGTTAACCTGTAACACGTAAGTACCAATAGGACACAAAGATAACATTAGTACGGGACCAATATGTCCCATTGCTACCTATGGGACGGCACTTATAAATACAACATAGTTATCCCGATGGCCGTCGAAGAGTTAATATAACTATTTCCTCCATATTTGACAAAATAATGCTGATATTACCTCCATTTTTTCTCAGAAGACGTAAACGATTGTTAACCTGTAACACGTAAGTACCAATGGGACACAAAGATAACATTAGTACGGGACCAATATGTCCCATTGCTACCTATGGGACGGCACATATAAATGCTACATAGTTATCCCGATGGCCGTCGAAGAGTTAATATAACTATTTCCTCCATATTTTCCAAAATAATGCTGATATTACCTCCATTTTTTCTCAGAAGACGTAAACGATTGTTAACCTGTAACACGTACGTACCAATGGGACACAAAGATAACATAAGTACGGGACCAATATGTCCCATTGCTACCTATGGGACGGCACATATAAATACAACATAGTTATCCCGATGGCCGTCGAACAGTTAATATAACTATTTCCTCCATATTTGACAAAATAATGCTGATATTACCTCCATTTTTTCTCAGAAGACGTAAACGATTGTTAACCTATAACACGTAAGTAACAATGGGACACAAAGATAACATTATTACGGGACCAATATGTCCCATTGCTATCTATAGGACGGCACATATAAATGCTACATAGTTATCCCGATGGCCGTCGAAAAGTTAATATAACTATTTCCTCCATATTTTCCAAAATAATGCTGATATTACCTCCATTTTTTCTCAGAAGACGTAAACGATTGTTAACCTGTAACACGTAAGTACCAATGGGACACAAAGATAACATTAGTACGGGACCAATATGTCCCATTGCTACCTATGTGACGGCACATATAAATGCTACAAAGTTATCCCGATGGCCGTCGAAGAGTTAATATAACTTATTCCTTCATATTTTTCAAAATAATGCTGATATTACCTCCATTTTTTCTCAGAAGACGTAAACGATTATTAACCTGTAACACGTAAGTACCAATAGGACACAAAGATAACAATAGTACGGGACCAATATGTCCCATTGCTACCTATGGGACGGCATATATAAATACAACATAGTTATCCCGATGGCCTTCGAAGAGTTAATATAACTATTTCCTCCATATTTTCCAAAACATTGCTGATATTACCTCCATTTTTTCTCAGAAGACGTAAACGATTGTTAACCTATTACACGTAAGTACCAATGGGACACAAAGATAACATTAGTACGGGACCAATATGTCCCATTGCTACCTATGGGACGGCACATATAAATGCTACATAGTTATCCCGATGGCCGTCGAAGAGTTAATATAACTATTTCCTTCATATTTTCCAAAATAATGCTGATATTACAACAATTTTTTCTCAGAAGACGTAAACGATTGATAACCTGTAATACGTAAGTACCAATGGAACCAAAAGATAACAATAGTATGGGAGCAATATGTTCCATTGCTACCTATGGGACGGCTCATATAAATACAACATAGTTATCCCGAAGGCCGTCGAAGAGTTAATATAACTATTTCCTCCATATTTCACAAAATAATGCTGATATTACCTCCATTTGTTCTCAGAAGACGTAAACGATTGTTAACCTGTAACACGTAAGTACCAATGGGACACAAAGATAACATTAGTACGGGACCAATATGTCCAATTGCTACCTCTGGGACGGCACATAAAAATGCTACATAGTTATCCCGATGGCCGTCGAAGAGTTATTATAACTATTTCCTCTATATTTTCCAAAATAATGCTGATATTACCTCCATTTTTTCTCAGAAGACTTAAACGATTGTTAACCTGTAACACGTAAGTACCAATGAGACACAAAGATAACATTAGTACGGGACCAATATGTCCCATTGCTACCTATGGGACGGCACATATAAATGCTACATAGTTATCCTGATGGCCGTCGAAGAGTTAATATAACTATTTCCTCCATATTCTCCAAAAAAAATGCTGATATTACCTCCATTTACTCTCAGAAGACGTAAACGATTGTTAACCTATAATACGTAAGTACCAATGGGACACAAAGATAACATTAGTACGGGACCAATATGTCCCATTGCTAACTATTGGACGGCACATATAAATGCTACATAGTTATCCCGATGGCCGTCGAAAAGTTAATATAACTATTTCCTCCATATTTTCCAAAATAATGCTGATATTACCTCCATTTTTTCTCAGAAGACGTAAACGATTGTTAACCTGTAACACGTAAGTACCAATGGGACACAATGATAACATTATTACGGGACCAATATGTCCCATTGCTATCTATAGGACGGTACATATAAATGCTACATAGTTATCCCGATGGCCGTCGATGAGTTAATATAACTATTTCCTCCATATTTTCCAAAATAATGCTGATATTACCTCCATTTTTTCTCAGAAGACGTAAACGATTGTTAACCTGTAACACGTAAGTACCAATGGGACACAAAGATAACATTAGTACGGGACCAATATGTCCCATTGCTACCTATGTGACGGCACATATAAATGCTAAATTGTTATCCCGATGGCCGTCGAAGAGTTAATATAACTATTTCCTTCATATTTTTTAAAATAATGCTGATATTACCTCCATTTTTTCTCAGAAGACGTAAACGATTGTTAACCTGTAACACGTAAGTACCAATAGGACACAAAGATAACATTAGTACGGGACCAATATGTCCCATTGCTACCTATGGGACGGCACTTATAAATACAACATAGTTATCCCGATGGCCGTCGAAGAGTTAATATAACTATTTCCTCCATATTTGACAAAATAATGCTGATATTACCTCCATTTTTTCTCAGAAGACGTAAACGATTGTTAACCTGTAACACGTAAGTACCAATGGGACACAAAGATAACATTAGTACGGGACCAATATGTCCCATTGCTACCTATGGGACGGCACATATAAATGCTACATAGTTATCCCGATGGCCGTCGAAGAGTTAATATAACTATTTCCTCCATATTTTCCAAAATAATGCTGATATTACCTCCATTTTTTCTCAGAAGACGTAAACGATTGTTAACCTGTAACACGTACGTACCAATGGGACACAAAGATAACATAAGTACGGGACCAATATGTCCCATTGCTACCTATGGGACGGCACATATAAATACAACATAGTTATCCCGATGGCCGTCGAACAGTTAATATAACTATTTCCTCCATATTTTCCAAAATAATGCTGATATTACCTCCATTTTTTCTCAGAAGACGTAAACGATTGTTAACCTATAACACGTAAGTAACAATGGGACACAAAGATAACATAATTACGGGACCAAGATGTCCCATTGCTACCTATGGGAAGGCACATATAAATAATACATAGTTATCCCGATGGCCGTCGAAGAGTTAATATAAATATTTCCTCCAGATTTTCCAAAACATTGCTGATATTACCTCCATTTTTTCTCAGAAGACGTAAACGATTGTTAACCTATTACACGTACGTACCAATGGGACACAAAGATAACATAAGTACGGGACCAATATGTCCCATTGCTACCTATGGGACGGCACATATAAATGCTACATAGTTATCCCGATGGCCGTCGAAGAGTTAATAAAACTATTTCCTTCATATTTTTCAAAATAATGCTGATATTACATCCATTTTTTCTCAGAAGACGTAAACGATTGTTAACCTGTAACACGTAAGTACCAATGGGACACAAAGATAACATTATTACGGGACCAATGTGTCCCATTGCTACCTATGGGACGGCACATATAAATGCTACATAGTTATCCCGATGGCCGTCGAAGAGTTAATATAACTATTTACTCCATATTTTCCAAAAAGATGCTGATATTACCTCCATTTTTTCTCAGAAGACGTAAACAAATGTTAACCTATAACACGTAAGTACCAATGGGACACAAAGATAACATTAGTACGGGACCAATATGTCCCATTGCTACCTATGGGACGGCACATATAAATGCTACATAGGTATCCCGATGGCCGTCGAAGAGTAAATATAACTATTTCCTTCATATTTTCCAAAATAATGCTGATATTACCACCATTTTTTCTCAGAAGACGTAAACGATTGATAACCTGTAATACGAAAGTACCAATGGGACCAAAAGATAACAATAGTATGGGAGCAATATGTTCCATTGGTACCTCATATATATACTCACGGCTCATATAAATACAACATAGTTATCCCGATGGCCGTCGAAGAGTTAATATAACTATTTCCTCCATATTTGACAAAATAATGCTGATATTACCTCCACTTTTTCTCAGAAGACATAAACGATTGTTAACCTGTAACACGTAAGTACCAATGGGACACAAAGATAACATTATTACGGGACCAATATGTCCCATTGCTATCTATAGGACGGCACATATAAATGCTATATAGTTATCCCGATGGCCGTCGAAAAGTTAATATAACTATTTCCTCCATATTTTCCAAAATAATGCTGATATTACCTCCATTTTTTCTCAGAAGACGTAAACGATTGTTAACCTGTAACACGTAAGTACCAATGGGACACAAAGATAACATTAGTACGGGACCAATATGTCCCATTGCTACCTATGTGACGGCACATATAAATGCTACAAAGTTATCCCGATGGCCGTCGAAGAGTTAATATAACTTATTCCTTCATATTTTTCAAAATAATGCTGATATTACCTCCATTTTTTCTCAGAAGACGTAAACGATTATTAACCTGTAACACGTAAGTACCAATAGGACACAAAGATAACAATAGTACGGGACCAATATGTCCCATTGCTACCTATGGGACGGCATATATAAATACAACATAGTTATCCCGATGGCCTTCGAAGAGTTAATATAACTATTTCCTCCATATTTTCCAAAACATTGCTGATATTACCTCCATTTTTTCTCAGAAGACGTAAACGATTGTTAACCTGTTACACGTAAGTACCAATGGGACACAAAGATAACATTAGTACGGGACCAATATGTCCCATTGCTACCTATGAGACGGCACATATAAATGCTACATAGTTATCCCGATGGCCGTCGAAGAGTTAATATAACTATTTCCTTCATATTTTCCAAAATAATGCTGATATTACAACCATTTTTTCTCAGAAGACGTAAACGATTGATAACCTGTAATACGTAAGTACCAATGGAACCAAAAGATAACAATAGTATGGGAGCAATATGTTCCATTGCTACCTATGGGACGGCTCATATAAATACAACATAGTTATCCCGATGGCCGTCGAAGAGTTAATATAACTATTTCCTCCATATTTCACAAAATAATGCTGATATTACCTCCATTTGTTCTCAGAAGACGTAAACGATTGTTAACCTGTAACACGTAAGTACCAATGGGACACAAAGATAACATTAGTACGGGACCAATATGTCCAATTGCTACCTCTGGGACGGCACATAAAAATGCTACATAGTTATCCCGATGGCCGTCGAAGAGTTATTATAACTATTTCCTCTATATTTTCCAAAATAATGCTGATATTACCTCCATTTTTTCTCAGAAGACTTAAACGATTGTTAACCTGTAACACGTAAGTACCAATGAGACACAAAGATAACATTAGTACGGGACCAATATGTCCCATTGCTACCTATGGGACGGCACATTTAAATGCTACATAGTTATCCCGATGGCCGTCGAAGAGGTAATATAACTATTTCCTTCATATTCTCCAAAAAAATGCTGATATTACCTCCATTTTTTCTCAGAAGACGTAAACGATTGTAAACCTGTAACACGTAGGTACCAATGGGACACAAAGATAACATTAGTACGGGACCAATATGTCCCATTGATACCTATGGGACGGCACATATAAATGCTACATAGTTATCCCGATGGCCGTCGAAAAGTTAATATAACTATTTCCTCCATATTTTCCAAGATAATGCTGATATTACCTCCATTTTTTCTCAGAAGACGTAAACGATTGTTAACCTGTAACACGTAAGTACCAATGGGACACAAAGATAACATTAGTACGGGACCAAATGTCCCATTGCTACCTATGGGACGGCACATATAAATACAACATAGTTATCCCGATGGACGTCGAAGGGTTATAATAACTATTTCCTCCATGTTTTCTAAAAAAATGCTGATATTACCTCCTTTTCTTCTCAGAAGACGTAAACGATTGTTAACCTGTAACACGTAAGTACCAATGGGACACAAAAATAACATAAGTACGGGACCAATATGTCCCATTGCTACCTATGGGACGGCACATAGAAATACAACATAGTTATCCCGATGGCCGTCGAAGAGTAAATATAACTATTTCCTCCATATTTTCCAAAAAAATGCTGATATTACCTCCTTTTTTTCTCAGAAGACGTAAACGATTGTTAACCTGTAACACGTAAGTACCAATGGGACACAAAGATAACATAAGTACGGGACCAATATGTCCCATTGCTACCTATGGGACGGCACATATAAATGCTACATAGTTATCCCGATGGCCATCGAAGAGTTAATATAACTATTCCCTCCATATTTTCCAAAATAATCCTGATATTACCTCAATTTTTTCTCAGAAGACGTAAACGATTGTTAACCTGTAACACGTACGTACCAATAGGACACAAAGATAACATAAGTACGGGACCAATATGTCCCATTGCTACCTATGGGACGGCACATATAAATACAACATAGTTATCCCGATGGCCGTTGAACAGTTAATATAACTATTTCCTCCATATTTTCCAAAATAATGCTGATATTACCTCCATTTTTTCTCAGAAGACGTAAATGATTGTTTACCTATAAGACGTAAGTACCAATGGGACACAAAGATAACATTAGTATGGGACCAATATGTCCCATTGCTACCTATGGGACGGCACATATAAATGCTACATAGTTATCCCGATGGCCGTCGAAGAGTTATTATAACTATTTCCTTCATATTTTTCAAAATAATGCTGATATTACCTCCATTTTTTCTCAGAAGACGTAAACGATTGTTAACCTGTAACACGTAAGTACCAATGGGACACAAAGATAACATTATTACGGGACCAATGTGTCCCATTGCTACCTATGGGACGGCACATATAAATGCTACATAGTTATCCCGATGGCCGTCGAAGAGTTAATATAATTATTTACTCCATATTTTCCAAAAAAATGCTGATATTACCTCCATTTTTTCTCAGAAGACGTAAACAAATGTTAACCTATAACACGTAAGTACCAATGGGACACAAAGATAACATTAGTACGGGACCAATATGTCCCATTGCTACCTATGGGACGGCACATATAAATGCTACATAGTTATCCCGATGGCCGTCGAAGAGTTAATATAACTATTTCCTTCATATTTTCCAAAATAATGCTGATATTACCACCATTTTTTCTCAGAAGACGTAAACGATTGATAACCTGTAATACGTAAGTACCAATGGGACCAAAAGATAACAATAGTATGGGAGCAATATGTTCCATTGCAACCTATGGGACGGCTCATATAAATACAACATAGTTATCCCGATGGCCGTCGAAGAGTTAATATAACTATTTCCTCCATATTTGACAAAATAATGCTGATATTACCTCCACTTTTTCTCAGAAGACATAAACGATTGTTAACCTGTAACACGTAACTACCAATGGGACACAAAGATAACATTAGTACGGGACCAATATGTCCAATTGCTACCTCTGGGACGGCACATAAAAATGCTACATAGTTATCCCGATGGCCGTCGAAGAGTTAATATAACTATTTCCTTCATATTCTCCAAAAAAATGCTGATATTACCTCCATTTTTTCTCAGAAGACGTAAACGATTGTAAACCTGTAACACGTAGGTACCAATGGGACACAAAGATAACATTAGTACGGGACCAATATGTCCCATTGATACCTATGGGACGGCACATATAAATGCTACATAGTTATCCCGATGGCCGTCGAAAAGTTAATATAACTATTTCCTCCATATTTTCCAAGATAATGCTGATATTACCTCCATTTTTTCTCAGAAGACGTAAACGATTGTTAACCTGTAACACGTAAGTACCAATGGGACACAAAGATAACATTAGTACGGGACCAAATGTCCCATTGCTACCTATGGGACGGCACATATAAATATAACATAGTTATCCCGATGGACGTCGAAGGGTTATAATAACTATTTCCTCCATGTTTTCCAAAAAAATGCTGATATTACCTCCTTTTTTTCTCAGAAGACGTAAACGATTGTTAACCTGTAACACGTAAGTACCAATGGGACACAAAAATAACATAAGTACGGGACCAATATGTCCCATTGCTACCTATGGGACGGCACATAGAAATACAACATAGTTATCCCGATGGCCGTCGAAGAGTAAATATAACTATTTCCTCCATATTTTCCAAAAAAATGCTGATATTACCTCCTTTTTTTCTCAGAAGACGTAAACGATTGTTAACCTGTAACACGTAAGTACCAATGGGACACAAAGATAACATTAGTACGGGACCAATATGTCCCATTGCTACCTATGGGACGGCACATATAAATGCTACATAGTTATCCCGATGGCCGTCGAAGAGTTAATATAACTATTTCCTTCATATTTTCCAAAATAATGCTGATATTACCACCATTTTTTCTCAGAAGACGTAAACGATTGATAACCTGTAATACGTTAGTACCAATGGGACCAAAAGATAACAATAGTATGGGAGCAATATGTTCCATTGCTACCTATGGGACGGTTCATATAAATACAACATAGTTATCCCGATGGCCGTCGAAGAGTTAATATAACTATTTCCTCCATATTTGACAAAATAATGCTGATATTACCTCCATTTTTTCTCAGAAGACGTAAACGATTGTTAACCTGTAACACGTAAGTACCAATGGGACACAAAGATTACATTAGTACGGGACCAATATGTCCCATTGCTACCTATGGGACGGCACATATAAATGCTACATAGTTATCCCGATGGCCGTCGAAGAGTTAATATAACTATTCCCTCCATATTTTCCAAAATAATCCTGATATTACCTCAATTTTTTCTCAGAAGACGTAAACGATTGTTAACCTGTAACACGTACGTACCAATAGGACACAAAGATAACATAAGTACGGGACCAATATGTCCCATTGCTACCTATGGGACGGCACATATAAATACAACATAGTTATCCCGATGGCCGTTGAACAGTTAATATAACTATTTCCTCCATATTTTCCAAAATAATGCTGATATTACCTCCATTTTTTCTCAGAAGACGTAAATGATTGTTTACCTATAAGACGTAAGTACCAATGGGACACAAAGATAACATTAGTATGGGACCAATATGTCCCATTGCTACCTATGGGACGGCACATATAAATGCTACATAGTTATCCCGATGGCCGTCGAAGAGTTAATATAACTATTTCCTTCATATTTTTCAAAATAATGCTGATATTACCTCCATTTTTTCTCAGAAGACGTAAACGATTGTTAACCTGTAACACGTAAGTACCAATGGGACACAAAGATAACATTATTACGGGACCAATGTGTCCCATTGCTACCTATGGGACGGCACATATAAATGCTACATAGTTATCCCGATGGCCGTCGAAGAGTTAATATAATTATTTACTCCATATTTTCCAAAAAAATGCTGATATTACCTCCATTTTTTCTCAGAAGACGTAAACAAATGTTAACCTATAACACGTAAGTACCAATGGGACACAAAGATAACATTAGTACGGGACCAATACGTCCCATTGCTACCTATGGGACGGCACATATAAATGCTACATAGTTATCCCGATGGCCATCGAAGAGTTAATATAACTATTTCCTTCATATTTTCCAAAATAATGCTGATATTACCACCATTTTTTCTCAGAAGACGTAAACGATTGATAACCTGTAATACGTAAGTACCAATGGGACCAAAAGATAACAATAGTATGGGAGCAATATGTTCCATTGCTACCTATGGGACGGCTCATATAAATACAACATAGTTATCCCGATGGCCGTCGAAGAGTTAATATAACTATTTCCTCCATATTTGACAAAATAATGCTGATATTACCTCCACTTTTTCTCAGAAGACATAAACGATTGTTAACCTGTAACACGTAACTACCAATGGGACACAAAGATAACATTAGTACGGGACCAATATGTCCAATTGCTACCTCTGGGACGGCACATAAAAATGCTACATAGTTATCCCGATGGCCGTCGAAGAGTTAATATAACTATTTCCTCCATATTTTCCAAAATAATGCTGATATTGCCTCCATTTTTTCTCAGAAGACGTAAACGATTGTTAACCTGTAACACGTAAGTACCAATGAGACACAAAGATAACATAAGTATTGGATCAATATGTCCCATTGCTACCTATTGGACGGCACATATAAAAGCTACATAGTTATCCTGATGGCCGTCGAAGAGTTAATATATCTATTTCCTCCATATTCTCCAAAATAATGCTGATTTTACCTCCATTTACTCTCATAAGACGTAAACGATAGTTAACATTTAACACGAAAGTACCAATGGGACACAAAGATAACATTAGTACGGGACCAATATGTCCCATTGCTACCTATGTGACGGCACATATAAATGCTACATAGTTATCCCGATGGCCGTCGAAGAGTTAATATAACTATTTCATCCATATTTTCCAAAAAAATGCTGATATTACCTCCATTTTGTCTCAGAAGACGTAAACGATTGTTAACCTGTAACATGTAAGTACCAATAGGACACAAAGATAACAATAGTACGGGACCAATATGTCCCATTGCTACCTATGGGACGGCATATATAAATACAACATAGTTATCCCGATGGCCGAAGTGATACGGAAAGTGCTTGCACGAGTAAGTTGAACTGAGACTGCGACTCCGAAGAAGACCTTGCGTCTTCCTTGAACAACGTTAACATCGACGGCGACGAAGATGTCAACGCGGAGGAGATCATCGGTTGGTGATCTACCGGCGAAGACGATCAGCGTCATGTCGCCCTCTGAGCTTCGTCAGAAGTTCATGAAAACGCCGCAGGAGACTCCTGTGGCGCGAGTAATGGATTTCGGGCAAGGCAAAGAGACGACACCGTCGCATTCTCACTCCCAGAACGGCCCTTTTAAGAGCCAAAGACGGGAGAAGTCTAAGGCAAAGGTCGTGGCTGTCTTGACAGCCAAGGACCTGAAGCCGAAGAAGGAGAAGGAGGCAGCGAACGCTGCACCGGACACCAAAGCCAACGGGACTGGATTACGTAAGCCAGATATCCAGTACGCGGCTGTTGTTGCGGGAATGGCTTCGCCCACTTCCGTAGCTTCTGACGCATCGGAGGCTCCTGCTGCATCTGCAGAATCCATGGAGGTAGCTGAAGCTGCACCTGTGGAGGCAAACGTGACCAATATTGCTACGGCAATTGAGACCACGAATGCCACTACGCCAGCAGTCCAAGCTGCACCTGTGGAAATATCGGAAACATCGCAGAACTCCATTCCTATGGAGTCCAATACCAACAACGCTGTCAGATCAGATTCCGATGTCGGTCCTTCTAAGGGCCAATCGAAATCTGCAAGGAAGCGTGCGAGAAGAAAGGCAGCGTCGCAGCCTGATCCTTCTGCTGCTCCTGACAACCATCTGGCCAGCATGGACGCTTGGGAAGACCCAGTCATCTCCTCCGGAGATGAAGAGGGAGAATTCACGGAGGTGAAGCGAAAGAAGAAAAATTCTTCTTCTTTTTCTTCTCCAACGCAGACCGCCCAGAACACCGCTGAAGATGTCCTTCCGAGGAAGAAGGTGCGAGTTCCTCCTCTTATCTTGTATGGAGTGACAAGCATCCGGGAGCTTACACGGACCCTGGAGGCGGAACTCGAAGATTTTGAGTTTGACGTCAGACGGACTTCCATTCGCCTGATTGTCAGTACGCCGGAGCTCCACCGGAAGGCCACCACCACCCTTGACAATGCAGGGGTAAAATGGTACAGCCAGCCGCTGGAGAGGATCGTAGGTGTGAAATATCTTGTGAAAGGTATTTCACGCTTATGGAAGAAGGAAGATGTAGCAGCAGCCCTTGCAGCCAAAGGCTACGAAGTCAGAGGCGTAAGACAGCTGACGATGGAAGACCCTACGGGAAGAGTGGGCGTAGACAGATACGTCTGCAATCTCGTCAAGACGCCGAACTCTGAACCACCCGAGGCGATAAAGACGCTCCTCCGCTGCAGGGTGAAAGTCGAAGCGTGGCGTGGGAAGGACGGGCCACTGCAGTGTCATAACTGCATGCTCTTTGGCCACATGGCAGCCACCTGCCACCGAGAACCTCGCTGCTTTCGATGCGCAGGCGCGCACAACTCCGACGCCTGTACGAAAGGAAGGAATGACGAGGCAAAGTGCGCTAACTGCGGTGGTCCACACACCGCAGTGAACCGCAAATGCCCGAAATTCGTCATAGCTCTTGAGAAACACAGAGGGCAGCCTCCGAAAGAGGCAAAGCCTGCTGTAACCAAGAAGACGGCCAACCCACCCCGGACCTCTGGAGAGGGAAACGCCAACGCAGGAAACCTTGATGGCGCATCTGACGCCGCCATGGACACTAGCCCAGCACCGACGGAGCTACCAAGGGACCAGCCAACCCGGGAAGCAGCTCCTGCAAAAACAAAGCCGAAGAAAAAGAAGAGGAAAAACAAGAAGAAGAAGGCTCAGCAGCCTACGCAGACGGAAGAGTTGACTTCTTCCTGCCAAAGGAAAGAAGAACCTTCCACCCTTCCCTCTCGCTCTCTTTCTCCCGTACAGGTGGTGGCAGCCACCGTGAAGGAGAACTCCACCGAAAGGAAGGAGGAGCAGACCACGGAGGACAACGTCTGGGAGATCATCAAGACCGTCTGCACGGGACTGAAGACTCTAATTACTTCGATTGAAGGACAACTACTGCTCAACCTTCTTGAGCAGATCGTCACGGCAAAGACTGCAACCACCAATGGAAGCACAATCTAGAGGTCTCACAGTCTTAGCGCAGTGGAACGCGAACGGAGTCCTCCGGAAGACGGAAGAACTGCGTGCGTTCCTCCAGGACAAAGGTGTGAAAGTTGCTGCCATCAACGAGACACACCTTGACCCTGAAGATACGTGGAAGGTCCCAGGATGGAATATCTTCAGGGCCGACAGAGAAAGACGGAATGGGCGCAGAGGAAAGGGAGGTGCCGCAGTCATGGTCCATCGAACCATACAGCACCGAGTCTGCCGCGTCACGACGTACGCAGAAGCGGAAGCTGTATCGGTGGACGTGAAGATAACCAGGAGAAGATGGCTGCGTGTCACCTCTCTCTACTACCCTCCTAGGACGCCCTGGAACCCGGATATCATCCTGGGACACTTGAACAGCGGAGCAGGACCTGCGGTCATCCTCGGTGACGTGAATGCCAAGCATCCGAGCTGGAATTCAAACGTCGCCAATGCAAGAGGAGACGCTTTGCGGGAGCTTGCAGACGAAGAAGGCCTGACGGTGCTTGGACCGACGACATCCACGCATGAGCGGGGAGACGTCATCGACATCGCGATCGCTCGAGGTGTTCGAGACTCTCTCAGCATCCACACATGCGTGGAATTATCGTCGGACCACAACCCGACAATACTACTACTGGGAAACCAGACGGTAGCCGTCCCGCCTTCGGAACGAAGGGATATGAAGAACGCAGACTGGCAGACCTTCCGGAAGAAAATTGCAGAGGCTCTCCCAAGGAATCCACCACCACCAACTACTCCTGCAGAAGCCGACATCATGGTCGGACACTTGGAGAACACCGTCATCGCTGCCATGGAAGAAGCCATCCCTCGGAAGAAGGTGGCTCCTTTCACTCTTCGGATGCAACTTCCCGCGGAAGTGAGAGCCATCGTTACGAGACGTAACAATGTGCGACGAAGATGGCAGCGATATCGCACGGCGGATCTCCGACGGGAGCTCAACCGACTCAACGAGGATGTGAAGAGTGCTCTCCTGGACGTCCGCCGAGACAACTGGGAGAGACACCTTTCAGAAGTCCTTGAAGAGGAAGACGAGCCAGAGCCGATCTGGAAGGTCTGCCGGAGACTCAGACCGACGAAGCAGCGGGACCCACTGATCGTCCTCGGGGACGAGGTTGCTGCATCGCCGAAGGAGAAAGCTGAAATGCTGGCGGAACACTTCGCGGGAGTCTTCACGCCGAACGCAGCTACTCCCGAGTCAGCCGCCGCTGAAGAAGAGATCGCGGAGTCGATGGCATCGCTGGACGACGCCATCGAGGACGCCGAGGACATCCCTTTCTTCAGCGAAAAGGACATCGTAGGGGTCATACGCCAACTGAAGCCGCGGAAAGCGCCAGGCACCGACGGCATTCCGAATGTCGTCGTGCGGCAATTTCCAAAGGCTGCAGTAGCGTACTTGGCCAGCATCTGCAATGGATGCACCAAGATTTCCTACTTTCCATCCACCTGGAAACGGGCGAAGATTACCTGCATCCCGAAGAAGAGAGGAGTGGAAATGGCTCCCGGAGACTTCCGGCCCATATCGCTCCTCGACGGCTTCGGGAAAATCTTCGAGAGGTTACTGCGGTGGCCGATTGTTGAGTTCGTTCGGGAGGCTGGCTTCCTCCCGGATGAACAATTCGGCTTCCGCGAAGGGCACTCCACGGTCCAACAACTTGTGAGGACAACTGACTTCATCACCGACGCCTTCAACAGGAGAGAAGCTGTTGCCGGAGTTTTCTTCGATATATCGAAGGCTTTCGATCGTGTCTGGCATCAAGCGCTCCTGGCGAAGATGGTTCGACTCCAGTTCCCAGCATGGGCCACCCGGCTCATCCGGTCGTATCTACAGGACAGGACCTTCACCGTGCACTGGCTCGGAACAGCCTCTGGCCGTCGACATATCAACGCCGGCGTGCCGCAGGGGTCTGTTCTGGGACCAGTGCTCTTCAACATCTTCACCCATGACTTCCCTCGGGATAATGGGAGACACATGGTCCTGTCCTTGTACGCCGACGATGCAGCGCTCCTGTCGAGATCGATGCAGCGGAGAGTAGCTGTGAAGAGACTGCAAGACGCCATCGATGTCACCCTCTCTTGGTATCATCGATGGCGGATTGCAGTAAACGCTGGGAAGACAAAAGCTATCGTCTTCCATACAGGACATGAAGCGGAGCCAGGAGTCGACCTGTCGGTTGATGGAGTCATCCTTCCATGGAACTCCGAGGTCACCTACCTCGGAGTGAAGTTGGACCGGAAGCTTCTCTGGAAGCCTCAGACGGAGAGTGTCCGTGCAAAAGCATCGGCGGCGTTGGCAAGGCTTTGGCCAATCCTGCGTCCGCCGGTGCTAAGCATGGACACAAAGAGAAGACTTTACAAGGCCTGTATACTCCCTGTCATCGAGTATGCAGCGCCTGTATGGTCTGGAGTGCCCAAGACAAACCTCTACCGAATCCAGGTGGTGCAGAATTCTGCACTTCGGTGCATCCTAGGACGAGGACGCTACGACCACGTCTCCGAGATGCACCGAGATGGAAAGTTGGAGCCCCTAGATGTCCACTTGCCGAAGATCTCGCGACGGTTCTTCGACAAGGCGGCTGACTCACAGCACACGGCGATCAGCAACCTCGCAAAGATCCAGGTCTGGCCATGGGATCGCTACAAGCGACCAATCGCCAGCCTGGACACCACTGACTCCCTCCCTAGGGGAAAGATGCCGAGGCTTCACCTGTAGGAGCCTTACAACGTTCATCCGAGACACCATGAGACCCCGGAGACGATTTCATTTCGCCTTTAGAGGACGACGTCCTGGCAAGGCGACGAGAACCAGCCCAACATGAAGGGCATGGAACAACAAATGGTCAACCGATGGCCGTCGAAGAGTTAATATAACTATTTCCTCCATATTTTCCAAAAAAATGGTGATATTACCTCCATTTTTTCTCAGAAGACGTAAACAAATGTTAACCTATAACACGTAAGTACCAATGGGACACAAAGATAACATTAGAACGGGACCAATATGTCCCATTGCTACCTATGGGACGGCACATATAAATGCTACATAGTTATCCTGATGGCCGTCGAAGAGTTAATATAACTATTTCCTCCATATTCTCCAAAAAAATGCTGATATTACCTCCATTTTTTCTCAGAAGACGTAAACGATTGTTAACCTGTAACACGTAGGTACCAATGGGACACAAAGATAACATTAGTACGGGACCAATATGTCCCATTGATACCTATGGGACGGCACATATAAATGCTACATAGTTATCCCGATGGCCGTCGAAAAGTTAATATAACTATTTCCTCCATATTTTCCAAAATAATGCTGATATTACCTCCATTTTTTCTCAGAAGACGTAAACGATTGTTAACCTATAACACGTAAGTACCAATGGGACACAAAGATAACATTAGTACGGGACCAAATGTCCCATTGCTTACTATGGGACGGCACATATAAATACAACATAGTTATCCCGATGGACGTCAAAGGGTTTATATAACTATTTCCTCCATATTTTCCAAAAAAAATGCTGATATTACCTCCGTTTTTTCTCAGAAGACGTAAACGATTGTTAACCTGTAACACGTAAGTACCAATGGGACAAAAAATGACATTTGTACGGGACCAATATGTCCCATTGCCACCTATGGGACGGCAAATATAAATACAACATAGTTATCCCGATGGCCGTCGAAGAGTTAATATAACTATTTCCTCCATATTTTCCAAAAAAATGCTGATATTACCTCCTTTTTTTCTCAGAAGACGTAAACGATTGTTAACTTGTAACACGTAAGTACCAATGGGACACAAAGATAACATTAGTACGGGACCAATATGTCCCATTGCTAACTATGGGACGGCACATATAAATGCTACATAATTATCCCGATGGCCGTCGAAGAGTTAATATAAATATTTCCTTCATATTTTCCAAAATAATGCTGATATTACCACCATTTTTTCTCAGAAGACGTAAACGATTGATAACCTGTAATACGTTAGTACCAATGGGACCAAAATATAACAATAGTACGGGACCAATATGTCCCATTGCTACCTATGGGACGGTACATATAAATGGTACATAGTTATCCCGATGGCCGTCGAAGAGTTAATATAACTATTTCCTCCATATTTTCCAAAATAATGCTGATATTACCTCCATTTTTTCTCAGAAGACGTAAACGATTGTTAACCTGTAACACGTACGTACCAATGGGACACAAAGTTACATAAGTACGGGACCAATATGTCCCATTGCTACCTATGGGACGGCTCATATAAATACAACATAGTTATCCCGATGGCCGTCGAAGAGTTAATATAACTATTTCCTCCATATTAGAAAAAATAATGCTGATATTACCTCCATTTTTTCTCAGAAGACATAACCAATATTAACCTGTAACACGTAAGATCCAATGGGACACAAAGATAACATTAGAACGGGACCAATATGTCCAATTGCTACCTCTGGGACGGCACATAAAAATTCTACATAGTTATCCCGATGGCCGTCGAAGAGTTAATATAACTATTTTCTCCATATTTTCCAAAAAAATGCTGATATTACCTCCGTTTTTTCTCAGAAGACGTAAACGATTGTTAACCTGTAACACGTAGGTACCAATGGGACACAAAAATAACATTTGTACGGGACCAATATGTCCCATTGCTACCTATGGGTCGGCACATATAAATACAACATAGTTATCCCGATGGCCGTCGAAGAGTTAATATAACTATTTCCTCCATATTTTCCAAAAAATGCTGATATTACCTCCTTTTTTTCTCAGAAGACGTAAACGATTGTTAACTTGTAACACGTAAGTACCAATGGGACACAAAGATAACATTAGTACGGGACCAATATGTCCCATTGCTACCTATGGGACGGCACATATAAATGCTACATAGTTATCCCGATGGCCGTCGAAGAGTTAATATAAATATTTCCTTCATATTTTCCAAAATAATGCTGATATTACCACCATTTTTTCTCAGAAGACGTAAACGATTGATAACCTGTAATACGTTAGTACCAATGGGACCAAAATATAACAATAGTACGGGACCAATATGTCCCATTGCTACCTATGGGACGGTACATATAAATGCTACATAGTTATCCCGATGGCCGTCGAAGAGTTAATATAACTATTTCCTCCATATTTTCCAAAATAATGCTGATATTACCTCCATTTTTTCTCAGAAGACGTAAACGATTGTTAACCTGTAACACGTACGTACCAATGGGACACAAAGTTACATAAGTACGGGACCAATATGTCCCATTGCTACCTATGGGACGTCACATATAAATACAACATAGTTATCCCGATGGCCGTCGAACAGTTAATATAACTATTTCCTCCATATTTTCCAAAATAATGCTGATATTACCTCCATTTTTTCTCAGAAGACGTAAACGATTGTTAACCTATAACACGTAAGTACCAATGGGACACAAAGATAACATAATTACGGGACCAACATGTCCCATTGCTACCTATGGGACGGCACATATAAATAATACATATTTATCCCGATGGACGTCGAAGAGTTAATATAAATATTTCCTCCATATTTTCCAAAACATTGCTGATATTACCTCCATTTTCTCAGAA
This sequence comes from Pyrrhosoma nymphula, assembly GCA_963573305.1. NCBI lineage: Eukaryota > Metazoa > Arthropoda > Insecta > Odonata > Coenagrionidae > Pyrrhosoma > Pyrrhosoma nymphula. Next base: position 1,083,820 of record CAUYRF010000001.1, read on the forward strand.
GACGTAAACGATTGTTAACCTGTAACACGAAAGTACCAATTTGACACAAAGATAACATTAGTACGGGACCAATAAGTCCCATTGCTACCTATGGGACGGCACATATAAATGCTACATAGTTATCCCGATGGCCGTCGAAGAGTTAATATAACTATTTCCTTCATATTTTTCAAAATAATGCTGATATTACCTCCATTTTTTCTCAGAAGACGTAAACGATTGTTAACCTGTAACACGAAAGTACCAATGGGACACAAAGATAACATTATTACGGGACCAATGTGTCCCATTGCTTCCTATGGGACGGCACATATAAATGCTACATAGTTTTCCCGATGGCCGTCGAAGAGTTAATATAACTATTTACTCCATATTTTCCAAGAAAATGCTGATATTACCTCCATTTTTTCTCAGAAGACGTAAACAAATGTTAACCTATAACACGTAAGTACCAATGGGACACAAAGATAACATTAGTACGGGACCAATATGTCCCATTGCTACCTATGGGACGGCACATATAAATACAACATAGTTATCCCGATGGCCGTCGAAGAGTTAATATAACTATTTCCTCCATATTTGACAAAATAATGCTGATATTACCTCCATTTGTTCTCAGAAGACGTAAACGATTGTTAACCTGTAACACGTAAGTACCAATGGGACACAAAGATAACATTAGTACGGGACCAATATGTCCAATTGCTACCTCTGGGACGGCACATAAAAATGCTACATAGTTATCCCGATGGCCGTCGAAGAGTTAATATAAATATTTCCTCTATATTTTCCAAAATAATGCTGATATTACCTCCATTTTTTCTCAGAAGACGTAAACGATTGTTAACCTGTAACACGTAAGTACCAATGAGACACAAAGATAACATTAGTACGGGACCAATATGTCCCATTGATACCTATGGGACGGCACATATAAATGCTACATAGTTATCCTGATGGCCGTGTGGGAGTTAATATAACTATTTCCTCCATATTCTCCAAAAAAATGCTGATATTACCTCCATTTTTTCTCAGAAGACGTAAACGATTGTTAACCTGTAACACGTAAGTACCAATGAGACACAAAGATAACATAAGTACGGAATCAATATGTCCCATTGCTACCTATTGGACGGCACATATAAAAGCTACATAGTTATCCTGATGGCCGTCGAATAGTTAATATATCTATTTCCTCCATATTCTCCAAAAAAATGCTGATTTTACCTCCATTTACTCTCATAAGACGTAAACGATAGTTAACATTTAACACGAAAGTACCAATGGGACACAAAGATAACATTAGTACGGGACCAATATGTCCCATTGCTACCTATGTGACGGCACATATAAATGCTACATAGTTATCCCGATGGCCGTCGAAGAGTTAATATAACTATTTCATCCATATTTTCCAAAATAATGCTGATATTACCTCCATTTTTTCTCAGAAGACGTAAACGATTGTTAACCTGTAACAGGTAAGTACCAATAGGACACAAAGATAACAATAGCACGGGACCAATATGTCCCATTGCTACCTATGGGACTGCATATATAAATACAACATAGTTATCCCGATGGCCGTCGAAGAGTTAATATAACTATTTCCTCCATATTTTCCAAAAAAATGGTGATATTACCTCCATTTTTTCTCAGAAGACGTAAACAAATGTTAACCTATAACACGTAAGTACCAATGGGACACAAAGATAACATTAGAACGGGACCAATAGGTCCCATTGCTACCTATGGGACGGCACATATAAATGCTACATAGTTATCCCGATGGCCGTCGAAGAGTTAATATAACTATTTCCTTCATATTTTCCAAAATAATGGTTATATTAACACCATTTTTTCTCAGAAGACGTAAACGATTGTTAACCTGTAACACGTAAGTACCAATGGGACACAAAGATAACATTAGTACGGGACCAATATCTCCAATTGCTACCTCTGGCACGGCACATAAAAATGCTACATAGTTATCCCGATGGCCGTCGAAGAGTTAAAATAACTATTTCCTCTATATTTTCCAAAATAATGCTGATATTACCTCCATTTTTTCTCAGAAGACGTAAACGATTGTTAACCTGTAACACGTAAGTACCAATGAGACACAAAGATAACATTAGTACGGGACCAATATGTCCCATTGCTACCTATGGGACGGTATATTTAAATGCTACATAGTTTTCCTGATGGCCGTCGAAGAGGTAATATAACTATTTCCTCCATATTCTCCAAAAAAATGCTGATATTACCTCCATTTTTTCTCAGAAGACGTAAACGATTGATAACCTGTAACACGTAGGTACCAATGGGACACAAAGATAACATTAGTACGGGACCAATATGTCCAATTGCTACCTCTGGCACGGCACATAAAAATGCTACATAGTTATCCCGATGGCCGTCGAAGAGTTAATATAACTATTTCCTCTATATTTTCCAAAATAATGCTGATATAACCTCCATTTTTTCTCAGAAGTCGTAAACGATTGTTCACCTGTAACACGTAAGTACCAATGAGACACAAAGATAACATTAGTACGGGACCAATATGTCCCATTGCTAACTATGGGACGGCACATTTAAATGCTACATAGTTATCCTGATGGCCGTCGAAGAGTTAATATAACTATTTCCTCCATATTCTCCAAAAAAAGGCTGATATTACCTCCATTTTTTCTCAGAAGACGTAAACGATTGTTAACCTGTAACACGTAGGTACCAATGGGACACAAAGATAACATTAGTACGGGACCAATATGTCCCATTGATACCTATGGGACGGCACATATAAATGCTACATAGTTATCCCGATGGCCGTCGAAAAGTTAATATAACTATTTCCTCCATATTTTCCAAAATAATGCTGATATTACCTCCATTTTTTCTCAGAAGACGTAAACGATTGTTAACCTGTAACACGTAAGTACCAATGGGACACAAAGATAACATTAGTACGGGACCAAATGTCCCATTGCTTCCTATGGGACGGCACATATAAATACAACATAGTTATCCCGATGGACGTCAAAGGGTTTATATAACTATTTCCTCCATATTTTCCAAAAAAATGCTGATATTACCTCCGTTTTTTCTCAGAAGACGTAAACGATTGTTAACCTGTAACACGTAAGTACCAATGGGACACAAAAATGACATTTGTACGGGACCAATATGTCCCATTGCCACCTATGGGACGGCAAATATAAATACTACATAGTTATCCCGATGGCCGTCGAAGAGTTAATATAACTATTTTCTCCATATTTTCCAAAATAATGCTGATATTACCTCCATTTTTTGTCAGAAGACGTAAACGATTGTTAACCTGTAACACGTACGTACCAATGGGACACAAAGTTACATAAGTACGGGACCAATATGTCCCATTGCTACCTATGGGACGGCTCATATAAATACAACATAGTTATCCCGATGGCCGTCGAAGAGTTAATATAACTATTTCCTCCATATTTGAAAAAATAATGCTGATATTACCTCCATTTTTTCTCAGAAGACATAACCAATATTAACCTGTAACACGTAAGTACCAATGGGACACAAAGATAACATTAGTACGGGACCAATATGTCCAATTGCTACCTCTGGGACGGCACATAAAAATTCTACATAGTTTTCCCGATGGCCGTCGAAGAGTTAATATAACTATTTTCTCCATATTTTCCAAAAAAATGCTGATATTACCTCCGTTTTTTCTCAGAAGACGTAAACGATTGTTAACCTGTAACACGAAGGTACCAATGGGAAACAAAAATAACATTTGTACGGGACCAATATGTCCCATTGCTAACTATGGGTCGGCACATATAAATACAACATAGTTATCCCGATGGCCGTCGAAGAGTTAATATAACTATTTCCTCCATATTTTCCAAAAAATGCTGATATTACCTCCTTTTTTTCTCAGAAGACGTAAACGATTGTTAACTTGTAACACGTAAGTACCAATGGGACACAAAGATAACATTAGTACGGGACCAATATGTCCCATTGCTACCTATGGGACGGCACATATAAATGCTACATAGTTATCCCGATGGCCGTCGAAGAGTTAATATAAATATTTCCTTCATATTTTCCAAAATAATGCTGATATTACCACCATTTTTTCTCAGAAGACGTAAACGATTGATAACCTGTAATACGTTAGTACCAATGGGACCAAAATATAACAATAGTACGGGACCAATATGTCCCATTGCTACCTATGGGACGGTACATATAAATGGTACATAGTTATCCCGATGGCCGTCGAAGAGTTAATATAACTATTTCCTCCATATTTTCCAAAATAATGCTGATATTACCTCCATTTTTTCTCAGAAGACGTAAACGATTGTTAACCTGTAACACGTACGTACCAATGGGACACAAAGTTACATAAGTACGGGACCAATATGTCCCATTGCTACCTATGGGACGGCTCATATAAATACAACATAGTTATCCCGATGGCCGTCGAAGAGTTAATATAACTATTTCCTCCATATTTGAAGAAATAATGCTGATATTACCTCCATTTTTTCTCAGAAGACATAACCAATATTAACCTGTAACACGTAAGTACCAATGGGACACAAAGATAACATTAGTACGGGACCAATATGTCCAATTGCTACCTCTGGGACGGCACATAAAAATTCTACATAGTTATCCCGATGGCCGTCGAAGAGTTAATATAACTATTTTCTCCATATTTTCCAAAAAAATGCTGATATTACCTCCGTTTTTTCTCAGAAGATGTAAACGATTGTTAACCTGTAACACGAAGGTACCAATGGGACACAAAAATAACATTTGTACGGGACCAATATGTCCCATTGCTACCTATGGGTCGGCACATATAAATACAACATAGTTATCCCGATGGCCGTCGAAGAGTTAATATAACTATTTCCTCCATTTTTTCCAAAAAATGCTGATATTACCTCCTTTTTTTCTCAGAAGACGTAAACGATTGTTAACTTGTAACACGTAAGTACCAATGGGACACAAAGATAACATTAGTACGGGACCAATATGTCCCATTGCTACCTATGGGACATCACATATTAATGCTACATAGTTATCCCGATGGCCGTCGAAGAGTTAATATAAATATTTCCTTCATATTTTCCAAAATAATGCTGATATTACCACCATTTTTTCTCAGAAGACGTAAACGATTGATAACCTGTAATACGTTAGTACCAATGGGACCAAAATATAACAATAGTACGGGACCAATATGTCCCATTGCTACCTATGGGACGGTACATATAAATGCTACATAGTTATCCCGATGGCCGTCGAAGAGTTAATATAACTATTTCCTCCATATTTTCCAAAATAATGCTGATATTACCTCCATTTTTTCTCAGAAGACGTAAACGATTGTTAACCTGTAAGACGTACGTACCAATGGGACACAAAGTTACATAAGTACGGGACCAATATGTCCCATTGCTACCTATGGGACGTCACATATAAATACAACATAGTTATCCCGATGGCCGTCGAACAGTTAATATAACTATTTCCTCCATATTTTCCAAAATAATGCTGATATTACCTCCATTTTTTCTCAGAAGACGTAAACGATTGTTAACCTATAACACGTAAGTACCAATGGGACACAAAGATAACATAATTACGGGACCAAGATGTCCCATTGCTACCTATGGGACGGCACATATAAATAATACATATTTATCCCGATGGCCGTCGAAGAGTTAATATAAATATTTCCTCCATATTTTCCAAAACATTGCTGATATTACCTCCATTTTTTCTCAGAAGACGTAAACGATTGTTAACCTATAACACGTAAGTACCAATGGGACACAAAGATAACATTAGTACGGGACCAATATGTCCCATTGCTACCTATGGGACGGCACATATAAATGCTACATAGTTATCCCGATGGCCGTCGAAGAGTTAATATAACTATTTCCTTCATATTTTTCAAAATAATGCTGATATTACCTCCATTTTTTCTCAGAAGACGTAAACGATTGTTAACCTGTAACACGAAAGTACCAATGGGACACAAAGATAACATTATTACGGGACCAATGTGTCCCATTGCTACCTATGGGACGGCACATATAAATGCTACATAGTTTTCCCGATGGCCGTCGAAGAGTTAATATAACTATTTACTCCATATTTTCCAAGAAAATGCTGATATTACCTCCATTTTTTCTTAGAAGACGTAAACAAATGTTAACCTATAACACGTAAGTACCAATGGGACACAAAGATAACATTAGTACGGGACCAATATGTCCCATTGCTACCTATGGGACGGCACATATAAATACAACATAGTTATCCCGATGGCCGTCGAAGAGTTAATATAACTATTTCCTCCATATTTGACAAAATAATGCTGATATTACCTCCATTTTTTCTCAGAAGACATAAACGATTGTTAACCTGTAACACGTAAGTACCAATGGGACACAAAGATAACATTAGTACGGGACCAATATGTCCAATTGTTACCTCTGGGACGGCACATAAAAATGCTACATAGTTATCCCGATGGCCGTCGAAGAGTTAATATAACTATTTCCTCAATATTTTCCAAAATAATGCTGATATTTCCTCCATTTTTTCTCAGAAGACGTAAACAATTGTTAACCTGTAACACGTAAGTACCTATGAGACACAAAGATAACATAAGTACGGGACCAATATGTCCCATTGCTACCTATTGGACGGCACATATAAATGCTACATAGTTATCCTGATGGCCGTCGAAGAGTTAATATAACTATTTCCTCCATATTCTCCAAAAAAATGCTGATATTACCTCCATTTTTTCTCAGAAGACGTAAACGATTGTTAACCTATAATACGTAAGTACCAATGGGACACAAAGATAACATTAGTACGGGACCAATATGTCCCATTGCTACCTATTGGACGGCACATATAAATGCTACATAGTTATCCCATTGGCCGTCGAAGAGTTAATATAACTATTTCCTCCATATTTTCCAAAATAATGCTGATATTACCTCCATTTTTTCTCAGAAGACGTAAACGATTGTTAACCTGTAACATGTAAGTATCAATGGGACACAAAGATAACATTATTACGGGACCAATATGTCCCATTGCTATCTATAGGACGGAACATATAAATGCTACATAGTTATCCCGATGGCCGTCGAAAAGTTAATATAACTATTTCCTCCATATTTTCCAAAATAATGCTGATATTACCTCCATTTTTTCTCAGAAGACGTAAACGATTGTTAACCTGTAACAGGTAAGTACCAATGGGACACAAAGATAACATTAGTACGGGACCAATATGTCCCATTGCTACCTATGGGACGACACATGTAAATACAACATAGTTATCCCGATGGCCGTCGAAGAGTTAATATAACTATTTCCTCCATATTTTCCAAAAAAATGGTGATATTACCTCCATTTTTTCTCAGAAGACGTAAACAAATGTTAACCTATAACACGTAAGTACCAATGGGACACATAGATAACATTAGAACGGGACCAATATGTCCCATTGCTACCTATGGGACGGCACATATAAATGCTACATAGTTATCCCGATGGCCGTCGAAGAGTTAATATAACTATTTCCTTCATATTTTCCAAAATAATGCTGATATTACCACCATTTTTTCTCAGAAGACGTAAACGATTTATAACCTGTAATACGTAAGTACCAATGGGACCAAAAGACAACATTAGTACGGGACCAATATGTCCCATTGCTACCTATGGGACGGCACATATAAATACAACATAGTTGTCCCGATGGCCGTCGAAGAGTAATTATAACTATTTCCTCCATATTTGACAAAATAATGCTGATTTTACCTCCATTTTTTCTCAGAAGACGTAAACGATTGTTAAGCTGTAACACGTAGGTACCAATGGGACACAAAGATAACATTAGTACGGGACCAATATGTCCCATTGCTACCTATGGGACAGCACATATAAATGCTACATAGTTATCCCGATGGCCGTCGAAGAGTTAATATAACTATTTCCTTCATATTTTTCAAAATAATGCTGATATTACCTCCATTTTTTCTCAGAAGACGTAAACGATTGTTAACCTGTAACACGTAAGTACCAATGGGACACAAAGATAACATTAGTACGGGACCAATATGTCCCATTGCTACCTGTGGGACGGCACATATAAATACAACATAGTGCTCCCGATGGCCGTCGAAGAGGTAATATAACTATTTCCTCCATATTTTCCAAAAAAATGTTTATATTACCTCCTTTTTTTCTCAGAAGACGTAAACGATTGTTAACCTGTAACACGTAAGTACCAATGGGACACAAAGATAACATTAGTACGGGACCAATATGTCCCATTGCTACCTATGGGACGGATCATATAAATGCTATATAGTTATCCCGATGGCCGTCGAAGAGTTAATATAACTATTTCCTCCATATTTTCCAAAATACTGCTGATATTACCTCCATTTTTTCTCAGAAGACGTAAACGATTGTTAACCTGTAACACGTACGTACCAATGGGACACAAAGATAACATAAGTACGGGACCAATATGTCCCATTGCTACCTATGGGACGGCACATATAAATACAACATAGTTATCCCGATGGCCGTCGAACAGTTAATATAACTATTTCCTCCATATTTTCTAAAATAATGCTGATATTACCTCCATTTTTTCTCAGAAGACGTAAACGATTGTTAACCTATAACACGTAAGTACCAATGGGACACAAAGGTAACATAATTACGGGACCAAGATGTCCCATTGCTACCTATGGGACGGCACATATAAATGCTACATAGTTATCCCGATGGCCGTCGAAGAGTTAATATAACTATTTCCTCCATATTTTCCGAAAAAATGCTGATATTACCTCCTTTTTTTCTCAGAAGACGTAAACGATTGTTAACCTGTAACACGTAAGTACCAATGGGTCACAAATATAACATTAGTACGGGACCAATATGTCCCATTGCTACCTATGGGACGGCACATATAAATGCTACATAGTTATCCCGATGGCCGTCGAAGAGTTATTATAACTATTTCCTCCATATTTTCCAAAATAATGCTGATATTACCTCCATTTTTTCTCAGAAGGCGTAAACGATTGTTAACCTGTAACACGTACGTACCAATGGGACACAAAGATAACATAAGTACGGGACCAATATGTCCCATTGCTACCTATGGGACGGCTAATATAAATACAACATAGTTATCCCGATGGCCGTCGAAGAGTTAATATAACTATTTCCTCCATATTTGACAAAATAATGCTGATAATACCTTCACTTTTTCTCAAAAGACATAAACGATTGTTAACCTGTAACACGTAAGTACCAATGGGACACAAAGATAACATTAGTACGGGACCAATATGTCCCATTGCTACCTATGGGACGGCACATATAAATGCTACATAGTTATCCCGATGGCCGTCGAAGAGTTAATATAAATATTTTCTTCATATTTTCCAAAATAATGCTGATATTACCACCATTTTTTCTCAGAAGACGTAAACGATTGATAACCTGTAATACGTTAGTAACAATGGGACCAAAATATAACAATAGTACGGGACCAATATGTCCCATTGCTACCTATGGGACGGTACATATAAATGCTACATAGTTATCCCGATGGCCGTCGAAGAGTTAATATAACTATTTCCTCCATATTTTCCAAAATAATGCTGATATTACCTCCATTTTTTCTCAGAAGACGTAAACGATTGTTAACCTGTAACACGTACGTACCAATGGGACACAAAGTTACATAAGTACGGGACCAATATGTCCCATTGCTACCTATGAGACGTCACATATAAATACAACATAGTTATCCCGATGGCCGTCGAACAGTTAATATAACTATTTCCTCCATATTTTCCAAAATAATGCTGATATTACCTCCATTTTTTCTCAGAAGACGTAAACGATTGTTAACCTATAACACGTAAGTACCAATGGGACACAAAGATAACATAATTACGCGACCAAGATGTCCCATTGCTACCTATGGGACGGCACATATAAATAATACATATTTATCCCGATGGCCGTCGAAGAGTTAATATAAATATTTCCTCCATATTTTCCAAAACATTGCTGATATTACCTCCATTTTTTCTCAGAAGACGTAAACGATTGTTAACCTATAACACGTAAGTACCAATGGGACACAAAGATAACATTAGTACGGGACCAATATGTCCCATTGCTACCTATGGGACGGCACATATAAATGCTACATAGTTATCCCGATGGCCGTCGAAGAGTTAATATAACTATTTCCTCAATATTTTCCAAAATAATGCTGATATTACCTCCATTTTTTCTCAGAAGACGTAAACAATTGTTAACCTGTAACACGTAAGTACCTATGAGACACAAAGATAACATAAGTACGGGACCAATATGTCCCATTGCTACCTATTGGACGGCACATATAAATGCTACATAGTTATCCTGATGGCCGTCGAAGAGTTAATATAACTATTTCCTCCATATTCTCCAAAAAAATGCTGATATTACCTCCATTTTTTCTCAGAAGACGTAAACGATTGTTAACCTATAATACGTAAGTACCAATGGGACACAAAGATAACATTAGTACGGGACCAATATGTCCCATTGCTACCTATTGGACGGCACATATAAATGCTACATAGTTATCCCATTGGCCGTCGAAGAGTTAATATAACTATTTCCTCCATATTTTCCAAAATAATGCTGATATTACCTCCATTTTTTCTCAGAAGACGTAAACGATTGTTAACCTGTAACATGTAAGTATCAATGGGACACAAAGATAACATTATTACGGGACCAATATGTCCCATTGCTATCTATAGGACGGAACATATAAATGCTACATAGTTATCCCGATGGCCGTCGAAAAGTTAATATAACTATTTCCTCCATATTTTCCAAAATAATGCTGATATTACCTCCATTTTTTCTCAGAAGACGTAAACGATTGTTAACCTGTAACAGGTAAGTACCAATGGGACACAAAGATAACATTAGTACGGGACCAATATGTCCCATTGCTACCTATGGGACGACACATGTAAATACAACATAGTTATCCCGATGGCCGTCGAAGAGTTAATATAACTATTTCCTCCATATTTTCCAAAAAAATGGTGATATTACCTCCATTTTTTCTCAGAAGACGTAAACAAATGTTAACCTATAACACGTAAGTACCAATGGGACACATAGATAACATTAGAACGGGACCAATATGTCCCATTGCTACCTATGGGACGGCACATATAAATGCTACATAGTTATCCCGATGGCCGTCGAAGAGTTAATATAACTATTTCCTTCATATTTTCCAAAATAATGCTGATATTACCACCATTTTTTCTCAGAAGACGTAAACGATTTATAACCTGTAATACGTAAGTACCAATGGGACCAAAAGACAACATTAGTACGGGACCAATATGTCCCATTGCTACCTATGGGACGGCACATATAAATACAACATAGTTGTCCCGATGGCCGTCGAAGAGTAATTATAACTATTTCCTCCATATTTGACAAAATAATGCTGATTTTACCTCCATTTTTTCTCAGAAGACGTAAACGATTGTTAACCTGTAACACGTAGGTACCAATGGGACACAAAGATAACATTAGTACGGGACCAATATGTCCCATTGCTACCTATGGGACAGCACATATAAATGCTACATAGTTATCCCGATGGCCGTCGAAGAGTTAATATAACTATTTCCTTCATATTTTTCAAAATAATGCTGATATTACCTCCATTTTTTCTCAGAAGACGTAAACGATTGTTAACCTGTAACACGTAAGTACCAATGGGACACAAAGATAACATTAGTACGGGACCAATATGTCCCATTGCTACCTGTGGGACGGCACATATAAATACAACATAGTGCTCCCGATGGCCGTCGAAGAGTTAATATAACTATTTCCTCCATATTTTCCAAAAAAATGTTTATATTACCTCCTTTTTTTCTCAGAAGACGTAAACGATTGTTAACCTGTAACACGTAAGTACCAATGGGACACAAAGATAACATTAGTACGGGACCAATATGTCCCATTGCTACCTATGGGACGGATCATATAAATGCTATATAGTTATCCCGATGGCCGTCGAAGAGTTAATATAACTATTTCCTCCATATTTTCCAAAATAATGCTGATATTACCTCCATTTTTTCTCAGAAGACGTAAACGATTGTTAACCTGTAACACGTACGTACCAATGGGACACAAAGATAACATAAGTACGGGACCAATATGTCCCATTGCTACCTATGGGACGGAACATATAAATACAACATAGTTATCCCGATGGCCGTCGAACAGTTAATATAACTATTTCCTCCATATTTTCTAAAATAATGCTGATATTACCTCCATTTTTTCTCAGAAGACGTAAACGATTGTTAACCTATAACACGTAAGTACCAATGGGACACAAAGGTAACATAATTACGGGACCAAGATGTCCCATTGCTACCTATGGGACGGCACATATAAATGCTACATAGTTATCCCGATGGCCGTCGAAGAGTTAATATAACTATTTCCTCCATATTTTCCGAAAAAATGCTGATATTACCTCCTTTTTTTCTCAGAAGACGTAAACGATTGTTAACCTGTAACACGTAAGTACCAATGGGCCACAAATATAACATTAGTACGGGACCAATATGTCCCATTGCTACCTATGGGACGGCACATATAAATGCTACATAGTTATCCCGATGGCCGTCGAAGAGTTATTATAACTATTTCCTCCATATTTTCCAAAATAATGCTGATATTACCTCCATTTTTTCTCAGAAGACGTAAACGATTGTTAACCTGTAACACGTACGTACCAATGGGACACAAAGATAACATAAGTACGGGACCAATATGTCCCATTGCTACCTATGGGACGGCTAATATAAATACAACATAGTTATCCCGATGGCCGTCGAAGAGTTAATATAACTATTTCCTCCATATTTGACAAAATAATGCTGATAATACCTCCACTTTTTCTCAAAAGACATAAACGATTGTTAACCTGTAACACGTAAGTACCAATGGGACACAAAGATAACATTAGTACGGGACCAATATGTCCCATTGCTACCTATGGGACGGCACATATAAATGCTACATAGTTATCCCGATGGCCGTCGAAGAGTTAATATAAATATTTTCTTCATATTTTCCAAAATAATGCTGATATTACCACCATTTTTTCTCAGAAGACGTAAACGATTGATAACCTGTAATACGTTAGTAACAATGGGACCAAAATATAACAATAGTACGGGACCAATATGTCCCATTGCTACCTATGGGACGGTACATATAAATGCTACATAGTTATCCCGATGGCCGTCGAAGAGTTAATATAACTATTTCCTCCATATTTTCCAAAATAATGCTGATATAACCTCCATTTTTTCTCAGAAGACGTAAACGATTGTTAACCTGTAACACGTACGTACCAATGGGACACAAAGTTACATAAGTACGGGACCAATATGTCCCATTGCTACCTATGAGACGTCACATATAAATACAACATAGTTATCCCGATGGCCGTCGAACAGTTAATATAACTATTTCCTCCATATTTTCCAAAATAATGCTGATATTACCTCCATTTTTTCTCAGAAGACGTAAACGATTGTTAACCTATAACAGGTAAGTACCAATGGGACACAAAGATAACATAATTACGCGACCAAGATGTCCCATTGCTACCTATGGGACGGCACATATAAATAATACATATTTATCCCGATGGCCGTCGAAGAGTTAATATAAATATTTCCTCCATATTTTCCAAAACATTGCTGATATTACCTCCATTTTTTCTCAGAAGACGTAAACGATTGTTAACCTATAACACGTAAGTACCAATGGGACACAAAGATAACATTAGTACGGGACCAATATGTCCCGTTGCTACCTATGGGACGGCACATATAAATGCTACATAGTTATCCCGATGGCCGTCGAAGAGTTAATATAACTATTTCCTTCATATTTTTCAAAATAATGCTGATATTACCTCCATTTTTTCTCAGAAGACGTAAACGATTGTTAACCTGTAACACGAAAGTACCAATGGGACACAAAGATAACATTATTACGGGACCAATGTGTCCCATTGCTACCTATGGGACGGCACATATAAATGCTACATAGTTTTCCCGATGGCCGTCGAAGAGGTAATATAACTATTTACTCCATATTTTCCAAGAAAATGCTGATATTACCTCCATTTTTTCTCAGAAGACGTAAACAAATGTTAACCTATAACACGTAAGTACCAATGGGACACAAAGATAACATTAGTACGGGACCAATATGTCCCATTGCTACCTATGGGACGGCACATATAAATACAACATAGTTATCCCGATGGCCGTCGAAGAGTTAATATAACTATTTCCTCCATATTTGACAAAATAATGCTGATATTACCTCCATTTGTTCTCAGAAGACGTAAACGATTGTTAACCTGTAACACGTAAGTACCAATGGGACACAAAGATAACATTAGTACGGGACCAATATGTCCAATTGCTACCTCTGGGACGGCACATAAAAATGCTACATAGTTATCCCGATGGCCGTCGAAGAGTTAATATAACTATTTCCTCTATATTTTCCAAAATAATGCTGATATTACCTCCATTTTTTCTCAGAAGACGTAAACGATTGTTAACCTGTAACACGTAAGTACCAATGAGACACAAAGATAACATTAGTACGGGACCAATATGTCCCATTGATACCTATGGGACGGCACATATAAATGCCACATAGTTATCCTGATGGCCGTGTAGGAGTTAATATAACTATTTCCTCCATATTCTCCAAAAAATGCTGATATTACCTCCATTTTTTCTCAGAAGACGTAAACGATTGTTAACCTGTAACACGTAGGTACCAATGGGACACAAAGATAACATTAGTACGGGACCAATATGTCCAATTGCTACCTCTGGGACGGCACATAAAAATGCTACATAGTTATCCCGATGGCCGTCGAAGAGTTAATATAACTATTTCCTCCATATTTTCCAAAATAATGCTGATATTGCCTCCATTTTTTCTCAGAAGACGTAAACGATTAATAACCTGTAACACGTAAGTACCAATGAGACACAAAAATAACATAAGTACGGGATCAATATGTCCCATTGCTACCTATTGGACGGCACATATAAAAGCTACATAGTTATCCTGATGGCCGTCGAAGAGTTAATATATCTATTTCCTCCATTTTCTCCAAAAAAATGCTGATTTTACCTCCATTTATTCTCATAAGACGTAAACGATAGTTAACATTTAACACGAAAGTACCAATGGGACACAAAGATAACATTAGTACGGGACCAATATGTCCCATTGCTACCTATGTGACGGCACATATAAATGCTACATAGTTATCCCGATGGCCGTCGAAGAGTTAATATAACTATTTCATCCATATTTTCCAAAATAATGCTGATATTACCTCCATTTTTTCTCAGAAGACGTTAACGATTGTTAACCTGTAACAGGTAAGTACCAATAGGACACAAAGATAACAATAGCACGGGACCAATATGTCCCATTGCTACCTATGGGACGGCATATATAAATACAACATAGTTATCCCGATGGCCGTCGAAGAGTTAATATAACTATTTCCTCCATATTTTCCAAAAAAATGGTGATATTACCTCCATTTTTTCTCAGAAGACGTAAACAAATGTTAACCTATAACACGTAAGTACCAATGGGACACAAAGATAACATTAGAACGGGACCAATATGTCCCATTGCTACCTATGGGATGGCACATATAAATGCTACATAGTTATCCCGATGGCCGTCGAAGAGTTAATATAACTATTTCCTTCATATTTTCCAAAATAATGGTGATATTAACACCATTTTTTCTCAGAAGACGTAAACGATTGTTAACCTGTAACACGTAAGTACCAATGGGACACAAAGATAACATTAGTACGGGACCAATATGTCCAATTGCTACCTCTGGCACGGCACATAAAAATGCTACATAGTTATCCCGATGGCCGTCGAAGAGTTAAAATAACTATTTCCTCTATATTTTCCAAAATAATGCTGATATTACCTCCATTTTTTCTCAGAAGACGTAAACGATTGTTAACCTGTAACACGTAAGTACCAATGAGACACAAAGATAACATTAGTACGGGACCAATATGTCCCATTGCTACCTATGGGACGGCATATTTAAATGCTACATAGTTTTCCTGATGGCCGTCGAAGAGGTAATATAACTATTTACTCCATATTCTCCAAAAAAATGCTGATATTACCTCCATTTTTTCTCAGAAGACGTAAACGATTGATAACCTTTAACACGTAGGTACCAATGGGACACAAAGATAACATTAGTACGGGACCAATATGTCCAATTGCTACCTCTGGCACGGCACATAAAAATGCTACATAGTTATCCCGATGGCCGTCGAAGAGTTAATATAACTATTTCCTCTATATTTTCCAAAATAATGCTGATATAACCTCCATTTTTTCTCAGAAGTCGTAAACGATTGTTAACCTGTAACACGTAAGTACCAATGAGACACAAAGATAACATTAGTACGGGACCAATATGTCCCATTGCTACCTATGGGACGGCACATTTAAATGCTACATAGTTATCCTGATGGCCGTCGAAGAGTTAATATAACTATTTCCTCCATATTCTCCAAAAAAATGCTGATATTACCTCCATTTTTTCTCAGAAGACGTAAACGATTGTTAACCTGTAACACGTAGGTACCAATGGGACACAAAGATAACATTAGTACGGGACCAATATGTCCCATTGATACCTATGGGACGGCACATATAAATGCTACATAGTTATCCCGATGGCCGTCGAAAAGTTAATATAACTATTTCCTCCATATTTTCCAAAATAATGCTGATATTACCTCCATTTTTTCTCAGAAGACGTAAACGATTGTTAACCTGTAACACGTAAGTACCAATGGGACACAAAGATAACATTAGTACGGGACCAAATGTCCCATTGCTTCCTATGGGACGGCACATATAAATACAACATAGTTATCCCGATGGACGTCAAAGGGTTTATATAACTATTTCCTCCATATTTTCCAAAAAAATGCTGATATTACCTCCGTTTTTTCTCAGAAGACGTAAACGATTGTTAACCTGTAACACGTAAGTACCAATGGGACACAAAAATGACATTTGTACGGGACCAATATGTCCCATTGCCACCTATGGGACGGCAAATATAAATACAACATAGTTATCCCGATGGCCGTCGAAGAGTTAATATAACTATTTTCTCCATATTTTCCAAAAAAATGCTGATATTACCTCCGTTTTTTCTCAGAAGACGTAAACGATTGTTAACCTGTAACACGTAGGTACCAATGGGACACAAAAATAACATTTGTACGGGACCAATATGTCCCATTGCTACCTATGGGACGGCACATATAAATACAACATAGTTATCCCGATGGCCGTCGAAGAGTTAATATAACTATTTCCTCCATATTTTCCAAAAAAATGCTGATATTACCTCCTTTTTTTCTCAGAAGACGTAAACGATTGTTAACTTGTAACACGTAAGTACCAATGGGACACAAAGATAACATTAGTACGGGACCAATATGTCCCATTGCTACCTATGGGACGGCACATATAAATGCTACATAGTTATCCCGATGGCCGTCGAAGAGTTAATAAAAATATTTCCTTCATATTTTCCAAAATAATGCTGATATTACCACCATTTTTTCTCAGAAGACCTAAACGATTGATAACCTGTAATACGTTAGTACCAATGGGACCAAAATATAACAATAGTACGGGACCAATATGTCCCATTGCTACCTATGGGACGGTACATATAAATGGTACATAGTTATCCCGATGGCCGTCGAAGAGTTAATATAACTATTTCCTCCATATTTGACAAAATAATGCTGATATTACCTCCATTTTTTCTCAGAAGACGTAAACGATTGTTAACCTGTAACACGTACGTACCAATGGGACACAAAGTTACATAAGTACGGGACCAATATGTCCCATTGCTACCTATGGGACGGCTCATATAAATACAACATAGTTATCCCGATGGCCGTCGAAGAGTTAATATAACTATTTCCTCCATATTTGAAAAAATAATGCTGATATTACCTCCATTTTTTCTCAGAAGACATAACCAATATTAACCTGTAACACGTAAGTACCAATGGGACACAAAGATAACATTAGTACGGGACCAATATGTCCAATTGCTACCTCTGGGACGGCACATAAAAATTCTACATAGTTATCCCGATGGCCGTCGAAGAGTTAATATAACTATTTTCTCCATATTTTCCAAAAAAATGCTGATATTACCTCCGTTTTTTCTCAGAAGACGTAAACGATTGTTAACCTGTAACACGAAGGTACCAATGGGACACAAGAATAACATTTGTACGGGACCAATATGTCCCATTGCTAACTATGGGTCGGCACATATAAATACAACATAGTTATCCCGATGGCCGTCGAAGAGTTAATATAACTATTTCCTCCATATTTTCCAAAAAATGCTGATATTACCTCCTTTTTTTCTCAGAAGACGTAAACGATTGTTAACTTGTAACACGTAAGTACCAATGGGACACAAAGATAACATTAGTACGGGACCAATATGTCCCATTGCTACCTATGGGACGGCACATATAAATGCTACATAGTTATCCCGATGGCCGTCGAAGAGTTAATATAAATATTTCCTTCATATTTTCCAAAATAATGCTGATATTACCACCATTTTTTCTCAGAAGACGTAAACGATTGATAACCTGTAATACGTTAGTACCAATGGGACCAAAATATAACAATAGTACGGGACCAATATGTCCCATTGCTACCTATGGGACGGTACATATAAATGGTACATAGTTATCCCGATGGCCGTCGAAGAGTTAATATAACTATTTCCTCCATATTTTCCAAAATAATGCTGATATTACCTCCATTTTTTCTCAGAAGACGTAAACGATTGTTAACCTGTAACACGTACGTACCAATGGGACACAAAGTTACATAAGTACGGGACCAATATGTCCCATTGCTACCTATGGGACGGCTCATATAAATACAACATAGTTATCCCGATGGCCGTCGAAGAGTTAATATAACTATTTCTCCCATATTTGAAAAAATAATGCTGATATTACCTCCATTTTTTCTCAGAAGACATAACCAATATTAACCTGTAACATGTAAGTACCAATGGGACACAAAGATAACATTAGTACGGGACCAATATGTCCAATTGCTACCTCTGGGACGGCACATAAAAATTCTACATAGTTATCCCGATGGCCGTCGAAGAGTTAATATAACTATTTTCTCCATATTTTCCAAAAAAATGCTGATATTACCTCCGTTTTTTCTCAGAAGACGTAAACGATTGTTAACCTGTAACACGAAGGTACCAATGTGACACAAAAATAACATTTGTACGGGACCAATATGTCCCATTGCTACCTATGGCTCGGCACATATAAATACAACATAGTTATCCCGATGGCCGTCGAAGAGTTAATATAACTATTTCCTCCATATTTTCCAAAAAATGCTGATATTACCTCCTTTTTTTCTCAGAAGACGTAAACGATTGTTAGTTTGTAACACGTAAGTACCAATGGGACACAAAGATAACATTAGTACGGGACCAATATGTCCCATTGCTACCTATGGGACGGCACATATAAATGCTACATAGTTATCCCGATGGCCGTCGAAGAGTAAATATAAATATTTCCTTCGTATTTTCCAAAATAATGCTGATATTACCACCATTTTTTCTCAGAAGACGTAAACGATTGATAACCTGTAATACGTTAGTACCAATGGGACCAAAATATAACAATAGTACGGGACCAATATGTCCCATTGCTACCTATGGGACGGTACATATAAATGCTACATAGTTATCCCGATGGCCGTCGAAGAGTTAATATAACTATTTCCTCCATATTTTCCAAAATAATGCTGATATTACCTCCATTTTTTCTCAGAAGACGTAAACGATTGTTAACCTGTAACACGTACGTACCAATGGGACACAAAGTTACATAAGTACGGGACCAATATGTCCCATTGCTACCTATGGGACGTCACATATAAATACAACATAGTTATCCCGATGGCCGTCGAACAGTTAATATAACTATTTCCTCCATATTTTCCAAAATAATGCTGATATTACCTCCATTTATTCTCAGAAGACGTAAACGATTGTTAACCTATAACACGTAAGTACCAATGGGACACAAAGATAACATAATTACGGGACCAAGATGTCCCATTGCTACCTATGGGACGGCACATATAAATAATACATATTTATCCCGATGGCCGTCGAAAAGTTAATATAAATATTTCCTCCATATTTTCCAAAACATTGCTGATAATACCTCCATTTTTTCTCAGAAGACGTAAACGATTGTTAACCTATAACACGTAAGTACCAATGGGACAAAAAGATAACATTAGTACGGGACCAATATGTCCCATTGCTACCTATGGGACGGCACATATAAATGCTACATAGTTATCCCGATGGCCGTCGAAGAGTTAATATAACTATTTCCTTCATTTTTTTCAAAATAATGCTGATATTACCTCCATTTTTTCTCAGAAGACGTTAACAATTGTTAACCTGTAACACGAAAGTACCAATGGGACACAAAGATAACATTATTACGGGACCAATGTGTCCCATTGCTACCTATGGGACGGCACATTTAAATGCTACATAGTTTTCCCGATGGCCGTCGAAGAGTTAATATAACTATTTACTCCATATTTTCCAAGAAAATGATGATATTACCTCCATTTTTTCTCAGAAGACGTAAACAAATGTTAACCTATAACACGTAAGTACCAATGGGACACAAAGATAACATTAGTACGGGACCAATATGTCCCATTGCTACCTATGGGACGGCACATATAAATACAACATAGTTATCCCGATGGCCGTCGAAGAGTTAATAAAACTATTTCCTCCATATTTGACAAAATAATGCTGATATTAACTCCATTTTTTCTCAGAAGACATAAACGATTGTTAACCTGTAACACGTAAGTACCAATGGGACACAAAGATAACATTAGTGCGGGACCAATATGTCCAATTGTTACCTCTGGGACGGCACATAAAAATGCTACATAGTTATCCCGATGGCCGTCGAAGAGTTAATATAACTATTTCCTCAATATTTTCCAAAATAATGCTGATATTACCTCCATTTTTTCTCAGAAGACGTAAACAATTGTTAACCTGTAACACGTAAGTACCTATGAGACACAAAGATAACATAAGTACGGGACCAATATGTCCCATTGCTACCTATTGGACGGCACATATAAATGCTACATAGTTATCCTGATGGCCGTCGAAGAGTTAATATAACTATTTCCTCCATATTCTCCAAAAAAATGCTGATATTACCTCCATTTTTTCTCAGAAGACGTAAACGATTGTTAACCTATAATACGTAAGTACCAATGGGACACAAAGATAACATTAGTACGGGACCAATATGTCCCATTGCTACCTATTGGACGGCACATATAAATGCTACATAGTTATCCCGATGGCCGTCGAAGAGTTAATATAACTATTTCCTCCATATTTTCCAAAATAATGCTGATATTACCTCCATTTTTTCTCAGAAGACGTAAACGATTGTTAACCTGTAACACGTAAGTATCAATGGGACACAAAGATAACATTATTACGGGACCAATATGTCCCATTGCTATCTATAGGACGGAAAATATAAATGCTACATAGTTATCCCGATGGCCGTCGAAAAGTTAATATAACTATTTCCTCCATATTTTCCAAAATAATGCTGATATTACCTCCATTTTTTCTCAGAAGACGTAAACGATTGTTAACCTTTAACACGTAAGTACCAATGGGACACAAAGATAACATTAGTACGGGACCAATATGTCCCATTGCTACCTATGTGACGGCACATATAATTGCTACATAGTTATCCCGATGGCCGTCGAAGAGTAAATATAACTATTTCCTTCATATTTTTCAAAATAATGCTGATATTTCCTCCATTTTTTCTCAGAAGACGTAAACGATTGTTAACCTGTAACAGGTAAGTACCAATGGGACACAAAGATAACATTAGTACGGGACCAATATGTCCCATTGCTACCTATGGGACGACACATGTAAATACAACATAGTTATCCCGATGGCCGTCGAAGAGTTAATATAACTATTTCCTCCATATTTTCCAAAAAAATGGTGATATTACCTCCATTTTTTCTCAGAAGACGTAAACAAATGTTAACCTATAACACGTAAGTACCAATGGGACACATAGATAACATTAAAACGGGACCAATATGTCCCATTACTACCTATGGGACGGCACATATAAATGCTACATAGTTATCCCGATGGCCGTCGAAGAGTTAATATAACTATTTCCTTCATATTTTCCAAAATAATGCTGATATTACCACCATTTTTTCTCAGAAGACGTAAACGATTTATAACCTGTAATACGTAAGTACCAATGGGACCAAAAGACAACATTAGTACGGGACCAATATGTCCCATTGCTACCTATGGGACGGCACATATAATTACAACATAGTTGTCCCGATGGCCGTCGAAGAGTAATTATAACTATTTCCTCCATATTTGACAAAATAATGCTGATATTACCTCCATTTTTTCTCAGAAGACGTAAACGATTGTTAACCTGTAACACGTAGGTACCAATGGGACACAAAGATAACATTAGTACGGGACCAATATGTCCCATTGCTACCTATGGGACAGCACATATAAATGCTACATAGTTATCCCGATGGCCGTCGAAGAGTTAATATAACTATTTCCTTCATATTTTTCAAAATAATGCTGATATTACCTCCATTTTTTCTCAGAAGACGTAAACGATTGTTAACCTGTAACACGTAAGTACCAATGGGACAAAAGATAACATTAGTACGGGACCAATATGTCCCATTGCTACCTGTGGGACGGCACATATAAATACAACATAGTGCTCCCGATGGCCGTCGAAGAGTTAATATAACTATTTCCTCCATATTTTCCAAAAAAATGCTGATATTACCTCCTTTTTTTCTCAGAAGACGTAAACGATTGTTAACCTGTAACACGTAAGTACCAATGGGACACAAAGATAACATTAGTACGGGACCAATATGTCCCATTGCTACCTATGGGACGGATCATATAAATGCTATATAGTTATCCCGATGGCCGTCGAAGAGTTAATATAACTATTTCCTCCATATTTTCCAAAATAATGCTGATATTACCTCCATTTTTTCTCAGAAGACGTAAACGATTGTTAACCTGTAACACGTACGTACCAATGGGACACAAAGATAACATAAGTACGGGACCAATATGTCCCATTGCTACCTATGGGACGGCACATATAAATACAACATAGTTATCCCGATGGCCGTCGAACAGTTAATATAACTATTTCCTCCATATTTTCTAAAATAATGCTGATATTACCTCCATTTTTTCTCAGAAGACGTAAACGATTGTTAACCTATAACACGTAAGTACCAATGGGACACAAAGGTAACATAATTACGGGACCAAGATGTCCCATTGCTACCTATGGGACGGCACATATAAATGCTACATAGTTATCCCGATGGCCGTCGAAGAGTTAATATAACTATTTCCTCCATATTTTCCGAAAAAATGCTGATATTACCTCCTTTTTTTCTCAGAAGACGTAAACGATTGATAACCTGTAATACGTAAGTACCAATGGGACCAAAAGATAACAATAGTATGGGAGAAATATGTTCCATTGCTACCTATGGGACGGCTAATATAAATACAACATAGTTATCCCGATGGCCTTCGAAGAGTTAATATAACTATTTCCTCCATATTTGACAAAATAATGCTGATAATACCTCCACTTTTTCTCAAAAGACATAAAAGATTGTTAACCTGTAACACGTAAGTACCAATGGGACACAAAGATAACATTAGTACGGGACCAATATGTCCCATTGCTACCTATTGGACGGCACATATAAATGCTACATAGTTATCCTGATGGCCGTCGAAGAGTTAATGTAACTATTTCCGCCATATTTTCCAAAATAATGCTGATATTACCTCCATTTTTTCTCAGAAGACGTAAACGATTGTTAACCTGTAACACGTAAGTACCAATGAGACACAAAGATAACATAAGTACGGGACAAATATGTCCCATTGCTACCTATTGGACGGCTTATATAAATGCTACATAGTTATCCTAATGGCCGTCGAAGAGTTAATATAACTATTTCCTCCATATTCTCCAAATAAATGCTGATATTACCTCCATTTACTCTCAGAAGGCGTAAACGATTGTTAACCTATAATACGTAAGTACCAATGGGACACAAAGATAACATTAGTACGGGACCAATATGTCCCATTGCTACCTATTGGACGGCACATATAAATGGTACATAGTTATCCCGATGGCCGTCGAAGAGTTAATATAACTATTTCCTCCATATTTTCCAAAATAATGCTGATATTACCTCCATTTTTTCTCAGAAGACGTAAACGATTGTTACCTGTAACACGTAAGTACCAATGGGACACAAAGATAACATTATTACGGGACCAATATGTCCCATTGCTATCTATAGGACGGCACATATAAATGCTACATAGTTTTCCCGATGGCCGTCGAAAAGTAAATATATAACTATTTCGTCCATATTTTCCAAAATAATGCTGATATTACCTCCATTTTTTCTCAGAAGACGTAAACGATTGTTAACCTGTAACACGTAAGTACCAATGGGACACAAAGATAACATTAGTACGGGAACAATATGTCCCATTGCTACCTATGGGACGGCACATATAAATACAACATAGTTATCCCGATGGCCGTCGAAGAGTTAATATAACTATTTCCTCCATATTTTCCAAAAAAATGGTGATATTACCTCCATTTTTTCTCAGAAGACGTAAACAAATGTTAACCTATAACACGTAAGTACCAATTTGACACAAAGATAACATTAGAACGGGACCAATATGTCCCATTGCTACCTATGGGACGGCACATATAAATGCTACATAGTTATCCCGATGGCCGTCGAAGAGTTAATATAACTATTTCCTTCATATTTTCCAAAATAATGCTGATATTACCACCATTTTTTCTCAGAAGACGTAAACGATTTATAACCTGTAATACGTAAGTACCAATGGGACCAAAAGAAAACATTAGTACGGGACCAATATGTCCCATTGCTACCTATGGGACGGCACATATAAATACAACATAGTTGTCCCGATGGCCGTCGAAGAGTAATTATAACTATTTCCTCCATATTTGACAAAATAATGCTGATATTACCTCCATTTTTTCTCAGAAGACGTAAACGATTGTTAACCTGTAACACCTAGGTACCAATGGGACACAAAGATAACATTAGTACGGGACCAATATGTCCCATTGCTACCTATGGGACAGCACATATAAATGCTACATAGTTATCCCGATGGCCGTCGAAGAGTTAATATAACTATTTCCTTCATATTTTTCAAAATAATGCTGATATTACCTCCATTTTTTCTCAGAAGACGTAAACGATTGTTAACCTGTAACACGTAAGTACCAATGGGACAAAAGATAACATTAGTACGGGACCAATATGTCCCATTGCTACCTGTGGGACGGCACATATAAATACAACATAGTGCTCCCGATGGCCGTCGAAGAGTTAATATAACTATTTCCTCCATATTTTCCAAAAAAATGCTGATATTACCTCCTTTTTTTCTCAGAAGACGTAAACGATTGTTAACCTGTAACACGTAAGTACCAATGGGACACAAAGATAACATTAGTACGGGACCAATATGTCCCATTGCTACCTATGGGACGGATCATATAAATGCTATATAGTTATCCCGATGGCCGTCGAAGAGTTAATATAACTATTTCCTCCATATTTTCCAAAATAATGCTGATATTACCTCCATTTTTTCTCAGAAGACGTAAACGATTGTTAACCTGTAACACGTACGTACCAATGGGACACAAAGATAACATAAGTACGGGACCAATATGTCCCAATGCTACCTATGGGACGGCACATATAAATACAACATAGTTATCCCGATGGCCGTCGAACAGTTAATATAACTATTTCCTCCATATTTTCTAAAATAATGCTGATATTACCTCCATTTTTTCTCAGAAGACGTAAACGATTGTTAACCTATAACACGTAAGTACCAATGGGACACAAAGGTAACATAATTACGGGACCAAGATGTCCCATTGCTACCTATGGGACGGCACATATAAATGCTACATAGTTATCCCGATGGCCGTCGAAGAGTTAATATAACTATTTCCTCCATATTTTCCGAAAAAATGCTGATATTACCTCCATTTTTTCTCAGAAGACGTAAACGATTGTTAACCTGTAACACGTACGTACCAATGGGACACAAAGATAACATAAGTACGGGACCAATATGTCCCATTGCTACCTATGGGACGGCACACATAAATACAACATAGTTATCCCGATGGCCTTCGAACAGTTAATATAACTATTTCCTCCATATTTTCCAAAATAATGCTGATATTACCTCCATTTTTTCTCAGAAGCCGTAAACGATTGTTAACCTATAACACGTAAGTACCAATGGGACACAAAGATAACATAATTAAGGGGACCAAGATGTCCCATTGCTACCTATGGGACGGCACATATAAATGCTACATAGTTATCCCGATGGCCGTCGAAGAGTTAATATAACTATTTCCTTCATAATTTCCAAAATAATGCTGATATTACCACCATTTTTTCTCAGAAGACGTAAACGATTGATAACCTGTAATACGTAAGTACCAATGGGACCAAAAGATAACAATAGTATGGGAGAAATATGTTCCATTGCTACCTATGGGACGGCTAATATAAATACAACATAGTTATCCCGATGGCCTTCGAAGAGTTAATATAACTATTTCCTCCATATTTGACAAAATAATGCTGATAATACCTCCACTTTTTCTCAAAAGACATAAAAGATTGTTAACCTGTAACACGTAAGTACCAATGGGACACAAAGATAACATTAGTACGGGACCAATATGTCCCATTGCTACCTATTGGACGGCACATATAAATGCTACATAGTTATCCTGATGGCCGTCGAAGAGTTAATGTAACTATTTCCGCCATATTTTCCAAAATAATGCTGATATTACCTCCATTTTTTCTCAGAAGACGTAAACGATTGTTAACCTGTAACACGTAAGTACCAATGAGACACAAAGATAACATAAGTACGGGACAAATATGTCCCATTGCTACCTATTGGACGGCTTATATAAATGCTACATAGTTATCCTAATGGCCGTCGAAGAGTTAATATAACTATTTCCTCCATATTCTCCAAATAAATGCTGATATTACCTCCATTTACTCTCAGAAGGCGTAAACGATTGTTAACCTATAATACGTAAGTACCAATGGGACACAAAGATAACATTAGTACGGGACCAATATGTCCCATTGCTACCTATTGGACGGCACATATAAATGGTACATAGTTATCCCGATGGCCGTCGAAGAGTTAATATAACTATTTCCTCCATATTTTCCAAAATAATGCTGATATTACCTCCATTTTTTCTCAGAAGACGTAAACGATTGTTACCTGTAACACGTAAGTACCAATGGGACACAAAGATAACATTATTACGGGACCAATATGTCCCATTGCTATCTATAGGACGGCACATATAAATGCTACATAGTTTTCCCGATGGCCGTCGAAAAGTAAATATATAACTATTTCGTCCATATTTTCCAAAATAATGCTGATATTACCTCCATTTTTTCTCAGAAGACGTAAACGATTGTTAACCTGTAACACGTAAGTACCAATGGGACACAAAGATAACATTAGTACGGGAACAATATGTCCCATTGCTACCTATGGGACGGCACATATAAATACAACATAGTTATCCCGATGGCCGTCGAAGAGTTAATATAACTATTTCCTCCATATTTTCCAAAAAAATGGTGATATTACCTCCATTTTTTCTCAGAAGACGTAAACAAATGTTAACCTATAACACGTAAGTACCAATTTGACACAAAGATAACATTAGAACGGGACCAATATGTCCCATTGCTACCTATGGGACGGAACATATAAATGCTACATAGTTATCCCGATGGCCGTCGAAGAGTTAATATAACTATTTCCTTCATATGCTCCAAAATAATGCTGATATTACCACCATTTTTTCTCAGAAGACGTAAACGATTGATAACCTGTAATACGTTAGTACCAATGGGACCAAAAGATAACAATAGTATGGGAGCAATATGTTCCATTGCTACCTATGGGACGGCTCATATAAATACAACATAGTTATCCCGATGGCCGTCGAAGAGTTAATATAACTAATTCCTCCATATTTGACAAAATAATGCTGATATTACCTCCATTTTTTCTCAGAAGACGTAAACGATTGTTAACCTGTAACACGTAAGTACCAATGGGACACAAAGATAACATTAGTACGGGACCAATATGTCCCATTGCTACCTATGGGACGGCACATATAAATGCTACATAGTTATCCCGATGGCCGTCGAAGAGTTAATATAACTATTTCCTCCATATTTTCCAAAATAATGCTGATATTACCTCCATTTTTTCTCAGAAGACGTAAACGATTGTTAACCTGTAATACGTACGTACCAATGGGACACAAAGATAACATAAGTACGGGACTAATATGTCCCATTGCTACCTATGGGACGGCACATATAAATACAACATAGTTATCCCGATGGCCGTCGAACAGTTAATATAACTATTTCCTCCATATTTTCCAAAAAAATGCTGATATTACCTCCATTTTTTCTCAGAAGACGTAAACGATTGTTAACCTATAACACGTAAGTACCAATGGGACACAAAGATAACATAATTACGGGACCAAGATGTCCCATTGCTACCTATGGGACGGCACATATAAAAAATACATAGTTATCCCGATGGCCGTCGAAGAGTTAATATAAATATTTCCTCCATATTTTCCAAAACATTGCTGATATTACCTCCATTTTTTCTCAGAAGACGTAAACGATTGTTAACCTATAACACGTAAGTACCAATGGGACACAAAGATAACATTAGTACGGGACCAATATGTCCCATTGCTACCTATGGGACGGCACATATAAATGCTACATAGTTATCCTGATGGCCGTCGAAGAGTTAATATAACTATTTCCTTCATATTTTTCAAAATAATGCTGATATTACATCCATTTTTTCTCAGAAGACGTAAACGATTGTTAACCTGTAACACGTAAGTACCAATGTGACACAAAGATAACATTATTACGGGACCAATGTGTCCCATTGCTACCTATGGGACGGCACATATAAATGCTACATAGTTATCCCGATGGCCGTCGAAGAGTTAATATAACTATTTCCTTCATATTTTCCAAAATAATGCTGATATTACCACCATTTTTTCTCAGAAGACGTAAACGATTGATAACCTGTAATACGTAAGTACCAATGGGACCAAAAGATAACAATAGTATGGGAGCAATATTTTCCATTGTTACCTTTGGGACGGCTCATATAAATACAACATAGTTATCCCGATGGCCGTCGAAGAGTTAATATAACTATTTCCTCCATATTTGACAAAATAATGCTGATATTACCTCCACTTTTTCTCAGAAGACATAAACGATTGTTAACCTGTAACACGTAAGTACCAATGGGACACAAAGATAACATTAGTACGGGACCAATATATCCAATTGCTACCTCTGGGACGGCACATAAAAATGCTACATAGTTTTCCCGATGGCCGTCGAAGAGGTAATATAACTATTTCCTCCATATTTTCCAAAATAATGCTGATATTACCTCCATTTTTTCTCAGAAGACGTAAACGATTGTTAACCTGTAACACGTAAGTACCAATGGGACACAAAGATAACATTAGTACGGGACCAATATGTCCCATTGCTACCTTTGGGATGGCATATATAAATGCTACATAGTTATCCCGATGGCCGTCGAAAAGTTAATATAACTATTTCCTCAATATTTTCCAAAATAATGCTGATATTACCTCCATTTTTTTCTCAGAAGACGTAAACGATTGTTAACCTGTAACACGAAAGTACCAATGGGACACAAAGATAACATTAGTACGGGACCAATATGTCCCATTGCTACCTATGTGACGGCTTATATATATGCTACATAGTTATCCCGATGGCCGTCGAAGAGTTAATATAACTATTTCCTTCATATTTTTCAAAATAATGCTGATATTACCTCCATTTTTTCTCAGAAGAAGTAAACGATTGTTAACCTGTAACACGTAAGTACCAATGGGACACAAAGATAACATTAGTACGGGACCAATATGTCCCATTGCTACCTATGATACGGCACATATAAATACAACATAGTTATCCCGATGGCCGTCGAAGAGTTAATATAACTATTTCCTCCATATTTTCCAAAAAATGGTGATATTACCTCCATTTTTTCTCAGAAGACGTAAACAAATGTTAAACTATTACACGTAAGTACCAATGGGACACAAAGATAACATTAGAACGGGACCAATATGTCCCATTGCTACCTATGGGACGGCACATATAAATGCTACATAGTTATCCCGATGGCCGTCGAAGAGTTAATATAACTATTTCCTTCATATTTTCCAAAATAATGCTGATATTACCACCATTTTTTCTCAGAAGACGTAAACGATTGATAACCTGTAATACGTAAGTACCAATGGGACCAAAAGATAACAATAGTATGGGAGCAATATGTTCCATTGCTACCTATAAGACGGCTCATATAAATACAACATAGTTATCCCGATGGCCGTCGAAGAGTTAATATAACTATTTCCTCCATATTTGACAAAATAATGCTGAAATTACCTCCATTTTTTCTCAGAAGACGTAAACGATTGTTAACCTGTAATACGTAAGTACCAATGGGACACAAAGATAACATTATTACGGGACCAATATGTCCCATTGCTATCTATAGGACGGCACATATAAATGCTACATAGTTATCCCGATGGCCGTCGAAAAGTTAATATAACTATTTCCTCCATATTTTCCAAAATAATGCTGATATTACCTCCATTTTTTCTCAGAATACGTAAACGATTGTTAACCTGTAACACGTAAGTACCAATGAGACACAAGGATAACATTAGTACGGGACTAATATGTCCCATTGCTACCTATGTGACGGCCCCTTATAAATGCTACATAAATATCCCGATGGCCGTCGAAGAGTTAATATAACTATTTCCTTCATATTTTTCAAAATAATGCTGATATTACCTCCATTTTTTCTCAGAAGACGTAAACGATTGTTAACCTGTAACACGTAAGTACCAATGGGACACAAAGATAACATAAGTACGGGACCAATATGTCCCATTGCTACCTATGAGACGGCACATATAAATACAACATAGTTATCCCGATGGCCGTCGAAGAGTTAATATAACTATTTCCTCCATATTTTCCAAAAAAATGGTGATATTACCTCCATTTTTTCTCAGAAGACGTAAACAAATGTTAAACTATAACACGTAAGTACCAATGGGACACTAAGATAACATTAGAACGGGACCAATATGTCCCATTGCTACCAATGGGACGGCACATATAAATGCTACATAGTTATCCAGATGGCCGTCGAAGAGTTAATATAACTATTTTCTTCATATTTTCCAAAATAATGCTGATATTACCACCATTTTTTCTCAGAAGACGTAAACGATTGATAACCTGTAATACGTAAGTACCAATGGGACCAAAAGATAACAATAGTATGGGAGCAATATGTTCCATTGCTACCTATGGGACGGCTCATATAAATACAACATAGTTATCCCGATGGCCGTCGAAGAGTTAATATAACTATTTCCTCCAAATTTGACAAAATAATGCTGATATTACCTCCATTTTTTCTCAGAAGACGTAAACCCATGTTAACTTGTAACACGTAAGTACCAATAAGACACAAAGATAACATTAGTACGGGACCAATATGTCCCATTGCTACCTATTGGACGGCACATATAAATGCTACATAGTTATCCCGATGGCCGTCGAAGAGTTAATATAACTATTTCCTCCATATTTGACAAAATAATGCTGATATTACCTCCATTTTTTCTCAGAAGACGTAAACGATTGTTAATCTGTAACATGTAAGTACCAATGGGACACAAAGATAACATTAGTACGGGACCAATATGTCCCATTGCTACCTATGGGACGGCACATATAAATGCTAAATAGTTATCCCGATGGCCGTCGAAGAGTTAATATAACTATTTCCTTCATATTTTCCAAAATAATGCTGAAATTACCACCATTTTTTCTCAGAAGACGTAAACGATTGTTAACCTGTAACACGTAAGAACCAATGGGACACAAAGATAACATTAGTACGGGACCAATATGTCCAATTGCTACCTCTGGGACGGCACATAAAAATTCTACATAGTTATCCCGATGGGCGTCGAAGAGTTAATAAAACTATTTCCTCCATATTTTCCAAAATAATGCTGATGTTACCTCCATTTTTTCTCAGAAGACGTAAACGATTGTTAACCTGTAACACGTAAGTACCAATAGGACACAAAGATAACATTAGTACGGGACCAATATGTCCAATTGCAACCTATGGGACGGAACATTTAAATGCTACATAGTTATCCTGATGGCCGTCGAAGAGTTAATATAACTATTTCCTCCATATTCTCCAAAAAAATGCTGATATTACCTCCATTTTTTCTCAGAAGACGTAAACGATTGTTAACCTGTAACACGTAGGTACCAATGGGACACAAAGATAACATTAGTACGGGACCAATATGTCCTATTGCTACCTATGGGACGGCACATATAAATGCTACATAGTTATCCCGATGGCCGTCGAAAAGTTAATATAACTATTTCCTCCATATTTTCCAAAAAAATGCTGATATTACCTCCATTTTTTCTCAGAAGACGTAAACGATTGTTAACCTGTAACACGTAAGTACCAATGGGACACAAAGATAACATTAGTACGGGACCAATATGTCCCATTGCTACCTATGGGACGGCACATATAAATACAACATAGTTATCCCGATGGCCTTCGAAGAGTTAATATAACTATTTCCTCCATATTTTCCAAAATAATGCTGATATTACCTCCATTTTTTCTCAGAAGACGTAAACGATTGTTAACCTGTTACACGTAAGTACCAATGGGACACAAAGATAACATTAGTACGGGACCAATATGTCCCATTGCTGCCTATGGGACGGCACATATAAATGCTACATAGTTATCCCAATGGCCTTCGAAGAGTTAATATAACTATTTCCTTCTAATTTTCCAAAATAATGCTGATATTACCTCCATTTTTTCTCAGAAGACGTAAACGATTGTTACCTGTAACACGTAAGTACCAATGGGACACAAAGATATCATTAGTACGGGACCAATATGTCCCATTGCTACCTATGGGACGGCACATATAAATACAACATAGTTATCCCGATGGCCTTCGAAGAGTTAATATAACTATTTCCTCCATATTTGACAAAATAATGCTGATAATACCTCCACTTTTTCTCTAAAGACATAAAAGATTGTTAACCTGTAACACGTAAGTACCAATGGGACACAAAGATAACATTAGTACGGGACCAATATGTCCCATTGCTACCTATTGGACGGCACATATAAATACAACATAGTTATCCCGATGGCCTTCGAAGAGTTAATATAACTATTTCCTCCATATTTGACAAAATAATGCTGATAATACCTCCACTTTTTCTCAAAAGACATAAAAGATTGTTAACCTGTAACACGTAAGTACCAATGGGACACAAAGATAACATTAGTACGGGACCAATATGTCCCATTGCTACCTATTGGACGGCACATATAAATGCTACATAGTTATCCTGATGGCCGTCGAAGAGTTAATGTAACTATTTCCGCCATATTTTCCAAAATAATGCTGATATTACCTCCATTTTTTCTCAGAAGACGTAAACGATTGTTAACCTGTAACACGTAAGTACCAATGAGACACAAAGATAACATAAGTACGGGACAAATATGTCCCATTGCTACCTATTGGACGGCACATATAAATGCTACATAGTTATCCTAATGGCCGTCGAAGAGTTAATATAACTATTTCCTCCATATTCTCCAAATAAATGCTGATATTACCTCCATTTACTCTCAGAAGGCGTAAACGATTGTTAACCTATAATACGTAAGTACCAATGGGACACAAAGATAACATTAGTACGGGACCAATATGTCCCATTGCTACCTATTGGACGGCACATATAAATGGTACATAGTTATCCCGATGGCCGTCGAAGAGTTAATATAACTATTTCCTCCATATTTTCCAAAATAATGCTGATATTACCTCCATTTTTTCTCAGAAGACGTAAACGATTGTTACCTGTAACACGTAAGTACCAATGGGACACAAAGATAACATTATTACGGGACCAATATGTCCCATTGCTATCTATAGGACGGCACATATAAATGCTACATAGTTATCCCGATGGCCGTCGAAAAGTAAATATATAACTATTTCGTCCATATTTTCCAAAATAATGCTGATATTACCTCCATTTTTTCTCAGAAGACGTAAACGATTGTTAACCTGTAACACGTAAGTACCAATGGGACACAAAGATAACATTAGTACGGGAACAATATGTCCCATTGCTACCTATGGGACGGCACATATAAATACAACATAGTTATCCCGATGGCCGTCGAAGAGTTAATATAACTATTTCCTCCATATTTTCCAAAAAAATGGTGATATTACCTCCATTTTTTCTCAGAAGACGTAAACAAATGTTAACCTATAACACGTAAGTACCAATTTGACACAAAGATAACATTAGAACGGGACCAATATGTCCCATTGCTACCTATGGGACGGAACATATAAATGCTACATAGTTATCCCGATGGCCGTCGAAGAGTTAATATAACTATTTCCTTCATATGCTCCAAAATAATGCTGATAATACCACCATTTTTTCTCAGAAGACGTAAACGATTGATAACCTGTAATACGTTAGTACCAATGGGACCAAAAGATAACAATAGTATGGGAGCAATATGTTCCATTGCTACCAATGGGACGGCTCATATAAATACAACATAGTTATCCCGATGGCCGTCGAAGAGTTAATATAACTAATTCCTCCATATTTGACAAAATAATGCTGATATTACCTCCATTTTTTCTCAGAAGACGTAAACGATTGTTAACCTGTAACACGTAAGTACCAATGGGACACAAAGATAACATTAGTACGGGACCAATATGTCCCATTGCTACCTATGGGACGGCACATATAAATGCTACATAGTTATCCCGATGGCCGTCGAAGAGTTAATATAACTATTTCCTCCATATTTTCCAAAATAATGCTGATATTACCTCCATTTTTTCTCAGAAGACGTAAACGATTGTTAACCTGTAATACGTACGTACCAATGGGACACAAAGATAACATAAGTACGGGACCAATATGTCCCATTGCTACCTATGGGACGGCACATATAAATACAACATAGTTATCCCGATGGCCGTCGAACAGTTAATATAACTATTTCCTCCATATTTTCCAAAAAAATGCTGATATTACCTCCATTTTTTCTCAGAAGACGTAAACGATTGTTAACCTATAACACGTAAGTACCAATGGGACACAAAGATAACATAATTACGGGACCAAGATGTCCCATTGCTACCTATGGGACGGCACATATAAAAAATACATAGTTATCCCGATGGCCGTCGAAGAGTTAATATAAATATTTCCTCCATATTTTCCAAAACATTGCTGATATTACCTCCATTTTTTCTCAGAAGACGTAAACGATTGTTAACCTATAACACGTAAGTACCAATGGGACACAAAGATAACATTAGTACGGGACCAATATGTCCCATTGCTACCTATGGGACGGCACATATAAATGCTACATAGTTATCCCGATGGCCGTCGAAGAGTTAATATAACTATTTCCTTCATATTTTTCAAAATAATGCTGATATTACATCCATTTTTTCTCAGAAGACGTAAACGATTGTTAACCTGTAACACGTAAGTACCAATGTGACACAAAGATAACATTATTACGGGACCAATGTGTCCCATTGCTACCTATGGGACGGCACATATAAATGCTACATAGTTATCCCGATGGCCGTCGAAGAGTTAATATAACTATTTCCTTCATATTTTCCAAAATAATGCTGATATTACCACCATTTTTTCTCAGAAGACGTAAACGATTGATAACCTGTAATACGTAAGTACCAATGGGACCAAAAGATAACAATAGTATGGGAGCAATATTTTCCATTGTTACCTTTGGGACGGCTCATATAAATACAACATAGTTATCCCGATGGCCGTCGAAGAGTTAATATAACTATTTCCTCCATATTTGACAAAATAATGCTGATATTACCTCCACTTTTTCTCAGAAGACATAAACGATTGTTAACCTGTAACACGTAAGTACCAATGGGACACAAAGATAACATTAGTACGGGACCAATATATCCAATTGCTACCTCTGGGACGGCACATAAAAATGCTACATAGTTTTCCCGATGGCCGTCGAAGAGGTAATATAACTATTTCCTCCATATTTTCCAAAATAATGCTGATATTACCTCCATTTTTTCTCAGAAGACGTAAACGATTGTTAACCTGTAACACGTAAGTACCAATGGGACACAAAGATAACATTAGTACGGGACCAATATGTCCCATTGCTACCTTTGGGATGGCATATATAAATGCTACATAGTTATCCCGATGGCCGTCGAAAAGTTAATATAACTATTTCCTCAATATTTTCCAAAATAATGCTGATATTACCTCCATTTTTTTCTCAGAAGACGTAAACGATTGTTAACCTGTAACACGAAAGTACCAATGGGACACAAAGATAACATTAGTACGGGACCAATATGTCCCATTGCTACCTATGTGACGGCTTATATATATGCTACATAGTTATCCCGATGGCCGTCGAAGAGTTAATATAACTATTTCCTTCATATTTTTCAAAATAATGCTGATATTACCTCCATTTTTTCTCAGAAGACGTAAACGATTGTTAACCTGTAACACGTAAGTACCAATGGGACACAAAGATAACATTAGTACGGGACCAATATGTCCCATTGCTACCTATGATACGGCACATATAAATACAACATAGTTATCCCGATGGCCGTCGAAGAGTTAATATAACTATTTCCTCCATATTTTCCAAAAAAATGGTGATATTACCTCCATTTTTTCTCAGAAGACGTAAACAAATGTTAAACTATTACACGTAAGTACCAATGGGACACAAAGATAACATTAGAACGGGACCAATATGTCCCATTGCTACCTATGGGACGGCACATATAAATGCTACATAGTTATCCCGATGGCCGTCGAAGAGTTAATATAACTATTTCCTTCATATTTTCCAAAATAATGCTGATATTACCACCATTTTTTCTCAGAAGACGTAAACGATTGATAACCTGTAATACGTAAGTACCAATGGGACCAAAAGATAACAATAGTATGGGAGCAATATGTTCCATTGCTACCTATAAGACGGCTCATATAAATACAACATAGTTATCCCGATGGCCGTCGAAGAGTTAATATAACTATTTCCTCCATATTTGACAAAATAATGCTGATATTACCTCCATTTTTTCTCAGAAGACGTAAACGATTGTTAACCTGTAATACGTAAGTACCAATGGGACACAAAGATAACATTATTACGGGACCAATATGTCCCATTGCTATCTATAGGACGGCACATATAAATGCTACATAGTTATCCCGATGGCCGTCGAAAAGTTAATATAACTATTTCCTCCATATTTTCCAAAATAATGCTGATATTACCTCCATTTTTTCTCAGAATACGTAAACGATTGTTAACCTGTAACACGTAAGTACCAATGAGACACAAGGATAACATTAGTACGGGACTAATATGTCCCATTGCTACCTATGTGACGGCCCCTTATAAATGCTACATAAATATCCCGATGGCCGTCGAAGAGTTAATATAACTATTTCCTTCATATTTTTCAAAATAATGCTGATATTACCTCCATTTTTTCTCAGAAGACGTAAACGATTGTTAACCTGTAACACGTAAGTACCAATGGGACACAAAGATAACATAAGTATGGGACCAATATGTCCCATTGCTACCTATGAGACGGCACATATAAATACAACATAGTTATCCCGATGGCCGTCGAAGAGTTAATATAACTATTTCCTCCATATTTTCCAAAAAAATGGTGATATTACCTCCATTTTTTCTCAGAAGACGTAAACAAATGTTAAACTATAACACGTAAGTACCAATGGGACACTAAGATAACATTAGAACGGGACCAATATGTCCCATTGCTACCAATGGGACGGCACATATAAATGCTACATAGTTATCCAGATGGCCGTCGAAGAGTTAATATAACTATTTTCTTCATATTTTCCAAAATAATGCTGATATTACCACCATTTTTTCTCAGAAGACGTAAACGATTGATAACCTGTAATACGTAAGTACCAATGGGACCAAAAGATAACAATAGTATGGGAGCAATATGTTCCATTGCTACCTATGGGACGGCTCATATAAATACAACATAGTTATCCCGATGGCCGTCGAAGAGTTAATATAACTATTTCCTCCAAATTTGACAAAATAATGCTGATATTACCTCCATTTTTTCTCAGAAGACGTAAACCCATGTTAACTTGTAACACGTAAGTACCAATAAGACACAAAGATAACATTAGTACGGGACCAATATGTCCCATTGCTACCTATTGGACGGCACATATAAATGCTACATAGTTATCCCGATGGCCGTCGAAGAGTTAATATAACTATTTCCTCCATATTTGACAAAATAATGCTGATATTACCTCCATTTTTTCTCAGAAGACGTAAACGATTGTTAATCTGTAACATGTAAGTACCAATGGGACACAAAGATAACATTAGTACGGGACCAATATGTCCCATTGCTACCTATGGGACGGCACATATAAATGCTAAATAGTTATCCCGATGGCCGTCGAAGAGTTAATATAACTATTTCCTTCATATTTTCCAAAATAATGCTGAAATTACCACCATTTTTTCTCAGAAGACGTAAACGATTGTTAACCTGTAACACGTAAGAACCAATGGGACACAAAGATAACATTAGTACGGGACCAATATGTCCAATTGCTACCTCTGGGACGGCACATAAAAATTCTACATAGTTATCCCGATGGGCGTCGAAGAGTTAATAAAACTATTTCCTCCATATTTTCCAAAATAATGCTGATGTTACCTCCATTTTTTCTCAGAAGACGTAAACGATTGTTAACCTGTAACACGTAAGTACCAATAGGACACAAAGATAACATTAGTACGGGACCAATATGTCCAATTGCAACCTATGGGACGGAACATTTAAATGCTACATAGTTATCCTGATGGCCGTCGAAGAGTTAATATAACTATTTCCTCCATATTCTCCAAAAAAATGCTGATATTACCTCCATTTTTTCTCAGAAGACGTAAACGATTGTTAACCTGTAACACGTAGGTACCAATGGGACACAAAGATAACATTAGTACGGGACCAATATGTCCTATTGCTACCTATGGGACGGCACATATAAATGCTACATAGTTATCCCGATGGCCGTCGAAAAGTTAATATAACTATTTCCTCCATATTTTCCAAAAAAATGCTGATATTACCTCCATTTTTTCTCAGAAGACGTAAACGATTGTTAACCTGTAACACGTAAGTACCAATGGGACACAAAGATAACATTAGTACGGGACCAATATGTCCCATTGCTACCTATGGGACGGCACATATAAATACAACATAGTTATCCCGATGGCCTTCGAAGAGTTAATATAACTATTTCCTCCATATTTTCCAAAATAATGCTGATATTACCTCCATTTTTTCTCAGAAGACGTAAACGATTGTTAACCTGTTACACGTAAGTACCAATGGGACACAAAGATAACATTAGTACGGGACCAATATGTCCCATTGCTGCCTATGGGACGGCACATATAAATGCTACATAGTTATCCCAATGGCCTTCGAAGAGTTAATATAACTATTTCCTTCTAATTTTCCAAAATAATGCTGATATTACCTCCATTTTTTCTCAGAAGACGTAAACGATTGTTACCTGTAACACGTAAGTACCAATGGGACACAAAGATATCATTAGTACGGGACCAATATGTCCCATTGCTACCTATGGGACGGCACATATAAATACAACATAGTTATCCCGATGGCCGTCGAAGGGTTAATATAACTATTTCCTCCATATTTTCCAAAATAATGCTGATATTACCTCTATTTTTTCTCAGAAGACCTAAAAAATTTTTAACCTGTAACACGTAAGTACCAATGGGACACAAAGATAACATTATTACGGGACCAATATGTCCCATTGCTACCTATGGGATGGCATATATAAATGCTACATAGTTATCCCGATGGCCGTCGAAGAGTTAATATAACTATTTCGTCCATATTTTCCAAAATAATGCTGATATTACCTCCATTTTCTCTCAGAAGACGTTAACGATTGTTAACCTGTAACACGTACGTACCAATGGGACACAAAGATAACATAAGTACGGGACCAATATGTCCCATTGCTACCTATGTGACGGCACATATAAATAATAAATTGTTATCCCGATGGCCGTCGAAGAGTTAATATAACTATTTCCTCCATATTTTCCAAAACATTGCTGATATTACCTCCATTTTTGCTCAGAAGACGTAAACGATTGTTAACCTATAACACGTAAGTTCCAATGGGACACAAAGATAACATTAGTACGGGACCAATATGTCCCATTGCTACCTATGGGATGGCACATATAAATAATACATAGTTATCCCGATGGCCGTCGAAGAGTTAATATAAATATTTCCTCCATATTTTCCAAAACATTGCTGATATTACCTCCATTTTTTCTCAGAAGACGTAAACGATTGTTAACCTATAACACGTAAGTACCAATGGGACACAAAGATAACATTAGTACGGGACCAATATGTCCCATTGCTACCTATGGGACGGCACATATAAATGCTACATAGTTATCCCGATGGCCGTCGAAGAGTTAATATAACTAATTCCTTCATATTTTCCAAAATAATGCTGATATTACCACCATTTTTTCTCAGAAGACGTAAACGATTGATAACCTGTAATACGTAAGTACCAATGGGACCAAAAGATAACAATAGTACGGGACCAATATGTCCCATTGCTACCTATGGGACGGCACATATAAATGCTACATAGTTATCCCGATGGCCGTCGAAGAGTTAATATAACTATTTCCTTCATATTTTTCAAAATAATACTGATATTACCTCCATTTTTTCTCAGAAGACGTAAACGATTGTTAACCTGTAACACGTAAGTACCAATGGGACACAAAGATAACATTAGTACGGGACCAATATGTCCCATTGCTACCTATGGGACGGCACATATAAATGCTACATAGTTATCCCGATGGCCGTCGAAGAGTTAATATAACTATTTCCTTCATATTTTCCAAAATAATGCTGATAATACCACCATTTTTTCTCAGAAGACGTAAACGATTGATAACCTGTAATACGTAAGTACCAATGGGACCAAAAGATAACAATAGTATGGGAGCAATATGTGCCATTGCTACCTATGGGACGGCTCATATAAATACAACATAGTTATCCCGATGGCCGTCGAAGAGTTAATATAACTATTTCCTCCATATTTGACAAAATAATGCTGATATTACCTCCATTTGTTCTCAGAAGACGTAAACGATTGTTAACCTGTAACACGTAAGTACCAATGGGACACAAAGATAACATTAGTACGGGACCAATATGTCCAATTACTACCTCTGGGACGGCACATAAAAATGCTACATAGTTATCCCGATGGGCGTCGAAGAGTTAATATAACTATTTCCTCCATATTTTCCAAAATAATGCTGATATTACCTCCATTTTTTCTCAGAAGACGTAAACGATTGTTAACCTGTAACACGTAAGTACCAATGAGACACAAAGATAACATTAGTACGGGACCAATATGTCCCATTGCTACCTATGGGACGGCACATTTAAATGCTACATAGTTATCCTGATGGCCGTCGAAGAGTTAATATAACTATTTCCTCCATATTCTCCAAAAAAATTCTGATATTACCTCCATTTTTTCTCAGAAGACGTAAACGATTGTTAACCTGTAACACGTAGGTACCAATGGGACACAAAGATAACATTAGAACGGGACCAATATGTCCCATTGCTACCTATGGGACGGCACATATAAATGCTACATAGTTATCCCGATGGCCTTCGAAGAGTTAATATAACTATTTCCT
The DNA here is from genome assembly GCA_963573305.1 of Pyrrhosoma nymphula. NCBI lineage: Eukaryota > Metazoa > Arthropoda > Insecta > Odonata > Coenagrionidae > Pyrrhosoma > Pyrrhosoma nymphula. Next base: position 1,126,604 of record CAUYRF010000001.1, read on the forward strand.
TCTAATTTTCCAAAATAATGCTGATATTACCTCCATTTTTTCTCAGAAGACGTAAACGATTGTTACCTGTAACACGTAAGTACCAATGGGACACAAAGATAACATTAGTACGGGACCACTATGTCCCATTGCTACCTATGGGACGGCATATATAAATACAACATAGTTATCCCGATGGCCGTCGAAGAGTTAATATAACTATTTCCTCCATATTTGACAAAATAATGCTGATATTACCTCCATTTGTTCTCAGAAGACGTAAACGATTGTTAACCTGTAACACGTAAGTACCAATAAGACACAAAGATAACATTAGTACGGGACCAAAATGTCCAATTGCTAACTCTGGGACGGCACATAAAAATGCTACATAGTTATCCCGATGGCCGTCGAAGAGTTAATATAACTATTTCCTCCATATTTTCCAAAATAATGCTGATATTACCTCCATTTTTTCTCAGAAGACGTAAACGATTGTTAACCTGTAACACGTAAGTACCAATGAGACACAAATATAACATTAGTACGGGACCAATATGTCCCATTGCTACCTATGGGACGGCACATTTAAATGCTACATAGTTATCCTGATGGCCGTCGAAGAGTTAATATAACTATTTCCTCCATATTTTCCAAAATAATGCTGATATTACCTCCATTTTTTCTCAGAAGACGTAAACGATTGTTAACCTGTTACACGTAAGTACCAATGGGACACAAAGATAACATTAGTACGGGACCAATATGTCCCATTGCTGCCTATGGGACGGCACATATAAATGCTACATAGTTATCCCAATGGCCTTCGAAGAGTTAATATAACTATTTCCTTCTAATTTTCCAAAATAATGCTGATATTACCTCCATTTTTTCTCAGAAGACGTAAACGATTGTTACCTGTAACACGTAAGTACCAATGGGACACAAAGATATCATTAGTACGGGACCAATATGTCCCATTGCTACCTATGGGACGGCACATATAAATACAACATAGTTATCCCGATGGCCGTCGAAGGGTTAATATAACTATTTCCTCCATATTTTCCAAAATAATGCTGATATTACCTCCATTTTTTCTCAGAAGACCTAAAAAATATTTAACCTGTAACACGTAAGTACCAATGGGACACAAAGATAACATTATTACGGGACCAATATGTCCCATTGCTACCTATGGGATGGCATATATAAATGCTACATAGTTATCCCGATGGCCGTCGAAGAGTTAATATAACAATTTCGTCCATATTTTCCAAAATAATGCTGATATTACCGCCATTTTCTCTCAGAAGACGTTAACGATTGTTAACCTGTAACACGTACGTACCAATGGGACACAAAGATAACATAAGTACGGGACCAATATGTCCCATTGCTACCTATGTGACGGAACATATAAATAATAAATTGTTATCCCGATGGCCGTCGAAGAGTTAATATAACTATTTCCTCCATATTTTCCAAAACATTGCTGATATTACCTCCATTTTTGCTCAGAAGACGTAAACGATTGTTAACCTATAACACGTAAGTGCCAATGGGACACAAAGATAACATTAGTACGGGACCAATATGTCCCATTGCTACCTATGGGATGGCACATATAAATAATACATAGTTATCCCGATGGCCGTCGAAGAGTTAATATAAATATTTCCTCCATATTTTCCAAAACATTGCTGATATTACCTCCATTTTTTCTCAGAAGACGTAAACGATTGTTAACCTATAACACGTTACTACCAATGGGACACAAAGATAACATTAGTACGGGACCAATATGTCCCATTGCTACCTATTGGACGGCACATATAAATGCTACATAGTTATCCCGATGGCCGTCGAAGAGTTAATATAACTAATTCCTTCATATTTTCCAAAATAATGCTGATATTACCACCATTTTTTCTCAGAAGACGTAAACGATTGATAACCTGTAATACGTAAGTACCAATGGGACCAAAAGATAACAATAGTATGGGAGCAATATGTCCCATTGCTACCTATGGGACGGCTCATATAAATACAACATAGTTATCCCGATGGCCGTCGAAGAGTTAATATAACTATTTCCTCCATATTTGACAAAATAATGCTGATATTACCTCCATTTTTTCTCAGAAGACGTAAACGATTGTTAACCTTTAACACGTAAGTACCAATGGGACACAAAGATAACATTAGTACGGGACCAATATGTCCCATTGCTACCTATGGGACGGCACATATAAATGCTACATAGTTATCCCGATGGCCGTCGAAGAGTTAATATAACTATTTCCTTCATATTTTTCAAAATAATGCTGATATTACCTCCATTTTTTCTCAGAAGACGTAAACGATTGTTAACCTGTAACACGTAAGTACCAATGGGACACAAAGATAACATTAGTACGGGACCAATATGTCCCATTGGTACCTATGGGACGGCACATATAAATACAACATAGTTATCCTGATGGCCGTCGAAGAGTTAATATAACTATTTCCTCCATATTTTCCAAATAAATGCTGATATTACCTCCATTTTTTCTCAGAAGACGTAAACAAATGTTAACCTATAACACGTAAGTACCAATGGGACACAAAGATAACATTAGTACGGGACCAATATGTCCCATTGCTACCTATGGGACGGCACATATAAATGCTACATAGTTATCCCGATGGCCGTCGAAGAGTTAATATAACTATTTCCTTCATATTTTCCAAAATAATGCTGATATTACCACCATTTTTTCTCAGAAGACGTAAACGATTGATAACCTGTAATACGTAAGTACCAATGGAACCAAAAGATAACAATAGTATGGGAGCAATATGTGCCATTGCTACCTATGGGACGGCTCATATAAATACAACATAGTTATCCCGATGGCCGTCGAAGAGTTAATATAACTATTTCCTCCATATTTGACAAAATAATGCTGATATTACCTCCATTTGTTCTCAGAAGACGTAAACGATTGTTAACCTGTAACACGTAAGTACCAATGGGACACAAAGATAACATTAGTACGGGACCAATATGTCCAATTACTACCTCTGGGACGGCACATAAAAATGCTACATAGTTATCCCGATGGGCGTCGAAGAGTTAATATAACTATTTCCTCCATATTTTCCAAAATAATGCTGATATTACCTCCATTTTTTCTCAGAAGACGTAAACGATTGTTAACCTGTAACACGTAAGTACCAATGAGACACAAAGATAACATTAGTACGGGACCAATATGTCCCATTGCTACCTATTGGACGGCACATATAAATGGTACATAGTTATCCCGATGGCCGTCGAAGAGTTAATATAACTATTTCCTCCATATTTTCCAAAATAATGCTGATATTACCTCCATTTTTTCTCAGAAGACGTAAACGATTGTTACCTGTAACACGTAAGTACCAATGGGACACAAAGATAACATTATTACGGGACCAATATGTCCCATTGCTATCTATAGGACGGCACATATAAATGCTACATAGTTATCCCGATGGCCGTCGAAAAGTAAATATATAACTATTTCGTCCATATTTTCCAAAATAATGCTGATATTACCTCCATTTTTTCTCAGAAGACGTAAACGATTGTTAACCTGTAACACGTAAGTACCAATGGGACACAAAGATAACATTAGTACGGGAACAATATGTCCCATTGCTACCTATGGGACGGCACATATAAATACAACATAGTTATCCCGATGGCCGTCGAAGAGTTAATATAACTATTTCCTCCATATTTTCCAAAAAAATGGTGATATTACCTCCATTTTTTCTCAGAAGACGTAAACAAATGTTAACCTATAACACGTAAGTACCAATTTGACACAAAGATAACATTAGAACGGGACCAATATGTCCCATTGCTACCTATGGGACGGAACATATAAATGCTACATAGTTATCCCGATGGCCGTCGAAGAGTTAATATAACTATTTCCTTCATATGCTCCAAAATAATGCTGATAATACCACCATTTTTTCTCAGAAGACGTAAACGATTGATAACCTGTAATACGTTAGTACCAATGGGACCAAAAGATAACAATAGTATGGGAGCAATATGTTCCATTGCTACCTATGGGACGGCTCATATAAATACAACATAGTTATCCCGATGGCCGTCGAAGAGTTAATATAACTATTTCCTCCATATTTGACAAAATAATGCTGATATTACCTCCATTTTTTCTCAGAAGACGTAAACGATTGTTAACCTGTAACACGTAAGTACCAATGGGACACAAAGATAACATTAGTACGGGACCAATATGTCCCATTGCTACCTATGGGACGGCACATATAAATGCTACATAGTTATCCCGATGGCCGTCGAAGAGTTAATATAACTATTTCCTCCATATTTTCCAAAATAATGCTGATATTACCTCCATTTTTTCTCAGAAGACGTAAACGATTGTTAACCTGTAATACGTACGTACCAATGGGACACAAAGATAACATAAGTACGGGACCAATATGTCCCATTGCTACCTATGGGACGGCACATATAAATACAACATAGTTATCCCGATGGCCGTCGAACAGTTAATATAACTATTTCCTCCATATTTTCCAAAATAATGCTGATATTACCTCCATTTTTTCTCAGAAGACGTAAACGATTGTTAACCTATAACACGTAAGTACCAATGGGACACAAAGATAACATAATTACGGGACCAAGATGTCCCATTGCTACCTATGGGACGGCACATATAAAAAATACATAGTTATCCCGATGGCCGTCGAAGAGTTAATATAAATATTTCCTCCATATTTTCCAAAACATTGCTGATATTACCTCCATTTTTTCTCAGAAGACGTAAACGATTGTTAACCTATAACACGTAAGTAGCAATGGGACACAAAGATAACATTAGTACGGGACCAATATGTCCCATTGCTACCTATGGGACGGCACATATAAATGCTACATAGTTATCCCGATGGCCGTCGAAGAGTTAATATAACTATTTCCTTCATATTTTTCAAAATAATGCTGATATTACATCCATTTTTTCTCAGAAGACGTAAACGATTGTTAACCTGTAACACGTAAGTACCAATGTGACACAAAGATAACATTATTACGGGACCAATGTGTCCCATTGCTACCTATGGGACGGCACATATAAATGCTACATAGTCATCCCGATGGCCGTCGAAGAGTTAGTATAACTATTTCCTTCATATTTTCCAAAATAATGCTGATATTACCTCCATTTTTTCTCAGAAGACGTAAACGATTGTTAACCTGTAATACGTAAGTACCAATGGGACACAAAGATAACATTATTACGGGACCAATATGTCCCATTGCTATCTATAGGACGGCACATATAAATGCTACATAGTTATCCCGATGGCCGTCGAAAAGTTAATATAACTATTTCCTCCATATTTTCCAAAATAATGCTGATATTACCTCCATTTTTTCTCAGAATACGTAAACGATTGTTAACCTGTAACACGTAAGTACCAATGAGACACAAGGATAACATTAGTACGGGACTAATATGTCCCATTGCTACCTATGTGACGGCCCCTTATAAATGCTACATAAATATCCCGATGGCCGTCGAAGAGTTAATATAACTATTTCCTTCATATTTTTCAAAATAATGCTGATATTACCTCCATTTTTTCTCAGAAGACGTAAACGATTGTTAACCTGTAACACGTAAGTACCAATGGGACACAAAGATAACATAAGTACGGGACCAATATGTCCCATTGCTACCTATGAGACGGCACATATAAATACAACATAGTTATCCCGATGGCCGTCGAAGAGTTAATATAACTATTTCCTCCATATTTGACAAAATAATGCTGATATTACCTCCATTTTTTCTCAGAAGACGTAAACGATTGTTAATCTGTAACATGTAAGTACCAATGGGACACAAAGATAACATTAGTACGGGACCAATATGTCCCATTGCTACCTATGGGACGGCACATATAAATGCTACATAGTTATCCCGATGGCCGTCGAAGAGTTAATATAACTATTTCCTTCATATTTTCTAAAATAATGCTGATATTACCACCATTTTTTCTCAGAAGACGTAAACGATTGTTAACCTGTAACACGTAAGAACCAATGGGACACAAAGATAACATTAGTACGGGACCAATATGTCCAATTGCTACCTCTTGGACGGCACATAAAAATGCTACATAGTTATCCCGATGGGCGTCGAAGAGTTAATAAAACTATTTCCTCCATATTTTCCAAAATAATGCTGATGTTACCTCCATTTTTTCTCAGAAGACGTAAACGATTGTTAACCTGTAACACGTAAGTACCAATGAGACACAAAGATAACATTAGTACGGGACCAATATGTCCAATTGCTACCTATGGGACGGAACATTTAAATGCTACATAGTTATCCTGATGGCCGTCGAAGAGTTAATATAACTATTTCCTCCATATTCTCCAAAAAAATGCTGATATTACCTCCATTTTTTCTCAGAAGACGTAAACGATTGTTAACCTGTAACACGTAGGTACCAATGGGACACAAAGATAACATTAGTACGGGACCAATATGTCCTATTGCTACCTATGGGACGGCACATATAAATGCTACATAGTTATCCCGATGGCCGTCGAAAAGTTAATATAACTATTTCCTCCATATTTTCCAAAAAAATGCTGATATTACCTCCATTTTTTCTCAGAAGACGTAAACGATTGTTAACCTGTAACACGTAAGTACCAATGGGACACAAAGATAACATTAGTACGGGACCAATATGTCCCATTGCTACCTATGGGACGGCAACAATAAATACAACATAGTTATCCCGATGGCCTTCGAAGAGTTAATATAACTATTTCCTCCATATTTTTCAAAATAATGCTGATATTACCTCCATTTTTTCTCAGAAGACGTAAACGATTGTTAACCTGTTACACGTAAGTACCAATGGGACACAAAGATAACATTAGTACGGGACCAATATGTCCCATTGCTGCCTATGGGACGGCACATATAAATGCTACATAGTTATCCCAATGGCCTTCGAAGAGTTAATATAACTATTTCCTTCTAATTTTCCAAAATAATGCTGATATTACCTCCATTTTTTCTCAGAAGACGTAAACGATTGTTACCTGTAACACGTAAGTACCAATGGGACACAAAGATATCATTAGTACGGGACCAATATGTCCCATTGCTACCTATGGGACGGCACATATAAATACAACATAGTTATCCCGATGGCCGTCGAAGGGTTAATATAACTTTTTCCTCCATATTTTCCAAAATAATGCTGATATTACCTCCATTTTTTCTCAGAAGACCTAAAAAATTTTTAACCTGTAACACGTAAGTACCAATAACACACAAAGATAACATTATTACGGGACCAATATGTCCCATTGCTACCTATGGGATGGCATATATAAATGCTACATAGTTATCCCGATGGCCGTCGAAGAGTTAATATAACTATTTCGTCCATATTTTCCAAAATAATGCTGATATTACCTCCATTTTCTCTCAGAAGACGTTAACGATTTTTAACCTGTAACACGTACGTACCAATGGGACACAAAGATAACATAAGTACGGGACCAATATGTCCCATTGCTACCTATGTGACGGCACATATAAATAATAAATTGTTATCCCGATGGCCGTCGAAGAGTTAATATAACTATTTCCTCCATATTTTCCAAAACATTGCTGATATTACCTCCATTTTTGCTCAGAAGACGTAAACGATTGTTAACCTATAACACGTAAGTGCCAATGGGACACAAAGATAACATTAGTACGGGACCAATATGTCCCATTGCTACCTATGGGATGGCACATATAAATAATACATAGTTATCCCGATGGCCGTCGAAGAGTTAATATAAATATTTCCTCCATATTTTCCAAAACATTGCTGATATTACCTCCATTTTTTCTCAGAAGACGTAAACGATTGTTAACCAATAACACGTAAGTACCAATGGGACACAAAGATAACATTAGTACGGGACCAATATGTCCCATTGCTACCTATGGGACGGCACATATAAATGCTACATAGTTATCCCGATGGCCGTCGAAGAGTTAATATAACTAATTCCTTCATATTTTCCAAAATAATGCTGATATTACCACCATTTTTTCTCAGAAGACGTAAACGATTGATAACCTGTAATACGTAAGTACCAATGGGACCAAAAGATAACAATAGTATGGGAGCAATATGTCCCATTGCTACCTATGGGACGGCTCATATAAATACAACATAGTTATCCCGATGGCCGTCGAAGAGTTAATATAACTATTTCCTCCATATTTGACAAAATAATGCTGATATTACCACCATTTTTTCTCAGAAGACGTGAACGATTGTTAACCTTTAACACGTAAGTACCAATGGGACACAAAGATAACATTAGTACGGGACCAATATGTCCCATTGCTACCTATGGGACGGCACATATAAATGCTACATAGTTATCCCGATGGCCGTCGAAGAGTTAATATAACTATTTCCTTCATATTTTTCAAAATAATGCTGATATTACCTCCATTTTTTCTCAGAAGACGTAAACGATTGTTAACCTGTAACACGTAAGTACCAATGGGACACAAAGATAACATTAGTACGGGACCAATATGTCCCATTGCTACCTATGGGACGGCACATATAAATGCTACATAGTTATCCCGATGGCCGTCGAAGAGTTAATATAACTATTTCCTTCATATTTTCCAAAATAATGCTGATATTACCACCATTTTTTCCCAGAAGACGTAAACGATTGATAACCTGTAATACGTAAGTACCAATGGGACCAAAAGATAACAATAGTATGGGAGCAATATGTGCCATTGCTACCTATGGGACGGCTCATATAAATACAACATAGTTATCCCGATGGCCGTCGAAGAGTTAATATAACTATTTCCTCCATATTTGACAAAATAATGCTGATATTACCTCCATTTGTTCTCAGAAGACGTAAACGATTGTTAACCTGTAACACGTAAGTACCAATGGGACACAAAGATAACATTAGTACGGGACCAATATGTCCAATTACTACCTCTGGGACGGCACATAAAAATGCTACATAGTTATCCCGATGGGCGTCGAAGAGTTAATATAACTATTTCCTCCATATTTTCCAAAATAATGCTGATATTACCTCCATTTTTTCTCAGAAGACGTAAACGATTGTTAACCTGTAACACGTAAGTACCAATGAGACACAAAGATAACATTAGTACGGGACCAATATGTCCCATTGCTACCTATGGGACGGCACATTTAAATGCTACATAGTTATCCTGATGGCCGTCGAAGAGTTAATATAACTATTTCCTCCATATTCTTCAAAAAAATTCTGATATTACCTCCATTTTTTCTCAGAAGACGTAAACGATTGTTAACCTGTAACACGTAGGTACCAATGGGACACAAAGATAACATTAGAACGGGACCAATATGTCCCATTGCTACCTATGGGACGGCACATATAAATGCTACATAGTTATCCCGATGGCCTTCGAAGAGTTAATATAACTATTTCCTTCTAATTTTCCAAAATAATGCTGATATTACCTCCATTTTTTCTCAGAAGACGTAAACGATTGTTACCTGTAACACGTAAGTACCAATGGGACACAAAGATAACATTAGTACGGGACCACTATGTCCCATTGCTACCTATGGGACGGCATATATAAATACAACATAGTTATCCCGATGGCCGTCGAAGAGTTAATATAACTATTTCCTCCATATTTGACAAAATAATGCTGATATTACCTCCATTTGTTCTCAGAAGACGTAAACGATTGTTAACCTGTAACACGTAAGTACCAATAAGACACAAAGATAACATTAGTACGGGACCAAAATGTCCAATTGCTAACTCTGGGACGGCACATAAATATGCTACATAGTTATCCCGATGGGCGTCGAAGAGTTAATATAACTATTTCCTCCATATTTTCCAAAATAATGCTGATATTACCTCCATTTTTTCTCAGAAGACGTAAACGATTGTTAACCTGTAACACGTAAGTACCAATGAGACACAAATATAACATTAGTACGGGACCAATATGTCCCATTGCTACCTATGGGACGGCACATTTAAATGCTACATAGTTATCCTGATGGCCGTCAAAGAGTTAATATAACTATTTCCTCCATATTTTCCAAAATAATGCTGATATTACCTCCATTTTTTCTCAGAAGACGTAAACGATTGTTAACCTGTTACACGTAAGTACCAATGGGACACAAAGATAACATTAGTACGGGACCAATATGTCCCATTGCTGCCTATGGGACGGCACATATAAATGCTACATAGTTATCCCGATGGCCTTCGAAGAGTTAATATAACTATTTCCTTCTAATTTTCCAAAATAATGCTGATATTACCTCCATTTTTTCTCAGAAGACGTAAACGATTGTTACCTGTAACACGTAAGTACCAATGGGACACAAAGATATCATTAGTACGGGACCAATATGTCCCATTGCTACCTATGGGACGGCACATATAAATACAACATAGTTATCCCGATGGCCGTCGAAGGGTTAATATAACTATTTCCTCCATATTTTCCAAAATAATGCTGATATTACCTCCATTTTTTCTCAGAAGACCTAAAAAATATTTAACCTGTAACACGTAAGTACCAATGGGACACAAAGATAACATTATTACGGGACCAATATGTCCCATTGCTACCTATGGGATGGCATATATAAATGCTACATAGTTATCCCGATGGCCGTCGAAGAGTTAATATAACAATTTCGTCCATATTTTCCAAAATAATGCTGATATTACCTCCATTTTCTCTCAGAAGACGTTAACGATTGTTAACCTGTAACACGTACGTACCAATGGGACACAAAGATAACATAAGTACGGGACCAATATGTCCCATTGCTACCTATGTGACGGAACATATAAATAATAAATTGTTATCCCGATGGCCGTCGAAGAGTTAATATAACTATTTCCTCCATATTTTCCAAAACATTGCTGATATTACCTCCATTTTTGCTCAGAAGACGTAAACGATTGTTAACCTATAACACGTAAGTGCCAATGGGACACAAAGATAACATTAGTACGGGACCAATATGTCCCATTGCTACCTATGGGATGGCACATATAAATAATACATAGTTATCCCGATGGCCGTCGAAGAGTTAATATAAATATTTCCTCCTTATTTTCCAAAACATTGCTGATATTACCTCCATTTTTTCTCAGAAGACGTAAACGATTGTTAACCTATAACACGTTAGTACCAATGGGACACAAAGATAACATTAGTACGGGACCAATATGTCCCATTGCTACCTATGGGACGGCACATATAAATGCTACATAGTTATCCCGATGGCCGTCGAAGAGTTAATATAACTAATTCCTTCATATTTTCCAAAATAATGCTGATATTACCACCATTTTTTCTCAGAAGACGTAAACGATTGATAACCTGTAATACGTAAGTACCAATGGGACCAAAAGATAACAATAGTATGGGAGCAATATGTCCCATTGCTACCTATGGGACGGCTCATATAAATACAACATAGTTATCCCGATGGCCGTCGAAGAGTTAATATAACTATTTCCTCCATATTTGACAAAATAATGCTGATATTACCTCCATTTTTTCTCAGAAGACGTAAACGATTGTTAACCTTTAACACGTAAGTACCAATGGGACACAAAGATAACATTAGTACGGGACCAATATGTCCCATTGCTACCTATGGGACGGCACATATAAATGCTACATAGTTATCCCGATGGCCGTCGAAGAGTTAATATAACTATTTCCTTCATATTTTTCAAAATAATGCTGATATTACCTCCATTTTTTCTCAGAAGACGTAAACGATTGTTAACCTGTAACACGTAAGTACCAATGGGACACAAAGATAACATTAGTACGGGACCAATATGTCCCATTGCTACCTATGGGACGGCACATATAAATGCTACATAGTTATCCCGATGGCCGTCGAAGAGTTAATATAACTATTTCCTTCATATTTTCCAAAATAATGCTGATATTACCACCATTTTTTCTCAGAAGACGTAAACGATTGATAACCTGTAATACGTAAGTACCAATGGGACCAAAAGATAACAATAGTATGGGAGCAATATGTGCCATTGCTACCTATGGGACGGCTCATATAAATACAACATAGTTATCCCGATGGCCGTCGAAGAGTTAATATAACTATTTCCTCCATATTTGACAAAATAATGCTGATATTACCTCCATTTGTTCTCAGAAGACGTAAACGATTGTTAACCTGTAACACGTAAGTACCAATGGGACACAAAGATAACATTAGTACGGGACCAATATGTCCAATTACTACCTCTGGGACGGCACATAAAAATGCTACATAGTTATCCCGATGGGCGTCGAAGAGTTAATATAACTATTTCCTCCATATTTTCCAAAATAATGCTGATATTACCTCCACTTTTTCTCAGAAGACGTAAACGATTGTTAACCTGTAACACGTAAGTACCAATGAGACACAAAGATAACATTAGTACGGGACCAATATGTCCCATTGCTACCTATGGGACGGCACATTTAAATGTTACATAGTTATCCTGATGGCCGTCGAAGAGTTAATATAACTATTTCCTCCATATTCTCCAAAAAAATTCTGATATTACCTCCATTTTTTCTCAGAAGACGTAAACGATTGTTAACCTGTAACACGTAGGTACCAATGGGACACAAAGATAACATTAGAACGGGACCAATATGTCCCATTGCTACCTATGGGACGGCACATATAAATGCTACATAGTTATCCCGATGGCCTTCGAAGAGTTAATATAACTATTTCCTTCTAATTTTCCAAAATAATGCTGATATTACCTCCTATTTTTCCCAGAAGACGTAAACGATTGTTACCTGTAACACGTAAGTACCAATGGGACACAAAGATAACATTAGTACGGGACCACTATGTCCCATTGCTACCTATGGGACGGCATATATAAATACAACATAGTTATCCCGATGGCCGTCGAAGAGTTAATATAACTATTTCCTCCATATTTGACAAAATAATGCTGATATTACCTCCATTTGTTCTCGGAAGACGTAAACGATTGTTAACCTGTAACACGTAAGTACCAATAAGACACAAAGATAACATTAGTACGGGACCAAAATGTCCAATTGCTACCTCTGGGACGGCACATAAAAATGCTACATAGTTATCCCGATGGGCGTCGAAGAGTTAATATAACTATTTCCTCCATATTTTCCAAAATAATGCTGATATTACCTCCATTTTTTCTCAGAAGACGTAAACGATTGTTAACCTGTAACACGTAATTACCAATGAGACACAAATATAACATTAGTACGGGACCAATATGTCCCATTGCTACCTATGGGACGGCACATTTAAATGCTACATAGTTATCCTGATGGCCGTCGAAGAGTTAATATAACTATTTCCTCCATATTCTCCAAATAAATGCTGATATTACCTCCATTTTTTCTCAGAAGACGTAAACGATTGTTAACCTGTAACACGTAGGTACCAATGGGACACAAAGATATCATTAGAACGGGACCAATATGTACCATTGCTACCTATGGGACGGCACATATAAATGCTACATAGTTATCCCGATGGCCTTCGAAGAGTTAATATAACTATTTCCTTCTAATTTTCCAAAATAATGCTGATATTACCTCCATTTTTTCTCAGAAGACGTAAACGATTGTTACCTGTAACACGTAAGTACCAATGGGACACAAAGATATCATTAGTACGGGACCAATATGTCCCATTGCTACCTATGGGACGGCACATATAAATACAACATAGTTATCCCGATGGCCGTCGAAGGGTTAATATAACTATTTCCTCCATATTTTCCAAAATAATGCTGATATTACCTCCATTTTTTCTCAGAAGACCTAAAAAATGTTTAACCTGTAACACGTAAGTACCAATGGGACACAAAGATAACATTATTACGGGACCAATATGTCCCATTGCTACCTATGGGATGGCATATATAAATGCTACATAGTTATCCCGATGGCCGTCGAAGAGTTAATATAACTATTTCGTCCATATTTTCCAAAATAATGCTGATATTACCTCCATTTTCTCTCAGAAGACGTTAACGATTGTTAACCTGTAACACGTACGTACCAATGGGACACAAAGATAACATAAGTACGGGACCAATATGTCCCATTGCTACCAATGTGACGGAACATATAAATAATAAATTGTTATCCCGATGGCCGTCGAAGAGTTAATATAACTATTTCCTCCATATTTTCCAAAACATTGCTGATATTACCTCCATTTTTGCTCAGAAGACGTAAACGATTGTTAACCTATAACACGTAAGTGCCAATGGGACACAAAGATAACATTAGTACGGGACCAATATGTCCCATTGCTACCTATGGGATGGCACATATAAATAATACATAGTTATCCCGATGGCCGTCGAAAGTTAATATAAATATTTCCTCCATATTTTCCAAAACATTGCTGATATTACCTCCATTTTTTCTCAGAAGACGTAAACGATTGTTAACCTATAACACGTTAGTACCAATGGGACACAAAGATAACATTAGTACGGGACCAATATGTCCCATTGCTACCTATGGGACGGCACATATAAATGCTACATAGTTATCCCGATGGCCGTCGAAGAGTTAATATAACTAATTCCTTCATATTTTCCAAAATAATGCTGATATTACCACCATTTTTTCTCAGAAGACGTAAACGATTGATAACCTGTAATACGTAAGTACCAATGGGACCAAAAGATAACAATAGTATGGGAGCAATATGTCCCATTGCTACCTATAAGACGGCTCATATAAATACAACATAGTTATCCCGATGGCCGTCGAAGAGTTAATATAACTATTTCCTCCATATTTGACAAAATAATGCTGATATTACCTCCATTTTTTCTCAGAAGACGTAAACGATTGTTAACCTTTAACACGTAAGTACCAATGGGACAAAAAGATAACATTAGTACGGGACCAATATGTCCCATTGCTACCTATGGGACGGCACATATAAATGCTACATAGTTATCCCGATGGCCGTCGAAGAGTTAATATAACTATTTCCTCCATATTTTCCAAAAAAATGCTGATATTACCTCCATTTTTTCTCAGAAGACGTAAACAAATGTTAACCTATAACACGTAAGTACCAATGGGACACAAAGATAACATTAGTACGGGACCAATATGTCCCATTGCTACCTATGGGACGGCACATATAAATGCTACATAGTTATCCCGATGGCCGTCGAAGAGTTAATATAACTATTTCCTTCATATTTTCCAAAATAATGCTGATATTACCACCATTTTTTCTCAGAAGACGTAAACGATTGATAACCTGTAATACGTAAGTACCAATGAGACACAAAGATAACATTAGTACGGGACCAATATGTCCCATTGCTACCTATGGGACAGCACATTTAAATGCTACATAGTTATCCTGATGGCCGTCGAAGAGTTAATATAACTATTTCCTCCATATTCTCCAAAAAAATTCTGATATTACCTCCATTTTTTCTCAGAAAACGTAAACGATTGTTAACCTGTAACACGTAGGTACCAATGGGACACAAAGATAACATTAGAACGGGACCAATATGTCCCATTGCTACCTATGGGACGGCACATATAAATGCTACATAGTTATCCCGATGGCCTTCGAAGAGTTAATATAACTATTTCCTTCTAATTTTCCAAAATAATGCTGATATTACCTCCATTTTTTCTCAGAAGACGTAAACGATTGTTACCTGTAACACGTAAGTACCAATGGGACACAAAGATAACATTAGTACGGGACCACTTTGTCCCATTGCTACCTATGGGACGGCATATATAAATACAACATAGTTATCCCGATGGCCGTCGAAGAGTTAATATAACTATTTCCTCCATATTTGACAAAATAATGCTGATATTACCTCCATTTGTTCTCGGAAGACGTAAACGATTGTTAACCTGTAACACGTAAGTACCAATAAGACACAAAGATAACATTAGTACGGGACCAAAATGTCCAATTGCTACCTCTGGGACGGCACATAAAAATGCTACATAGTTATCCCGATGGGCGTCGAAGAGTTAATATAACTATTTCCTCCATATTTTCCAAAATAATGCTGATATTACCTCCATTTTTTCTCAGAAGACGTAAACGATTGTTAACCTGTAACACGTAAGTACCAATGAGACACAAATATAACATTAGTACGGGACCAATATGTCCCATTGCTACCTATGGGACGGCACATTTAAATGCTACATAGTTATCCTGATGGCCGTCGAAGAGTTAATATAACTATTTCCTCCATATTCTCCAAATAAATGCTGATATTACCTCCATTTTTTCTCAGAAGACGTAAACGATTGTTAACCTGTAACACGTAGGTACCAATGGGACACAAAGATATCATTAGAACGGGACCAATATGTACCATTGCTACCTATGGGACGGCACATATAAATGCTACATAGTTATCCCGATGGCCTTCGAAGAGTTAATATAACTATTTCCTTCTAATTTTCCAAAATAATGCCGATATTACCTCCATTTTTTCTCAGAAGACGTAAACGATTGTTACCTGTAACACGTAAGTACCAATGGGACACAAAGATAACATTAGTACGGGACCAATATGTCCCATTGCTACCTATGGGACGGCACATATAAATACAACATAGTTATCCCGATGGCCGTCGAAGGGTTAATATAACTATTTCCTCCATTATTTTCCAAAATAATGCTGATATTACCTCCATTTTTTCTCAGAAGACGTAAACGATTGTTAACCTGTAACACGTACGTACCAATGGGACACAAAGATAACATAAGTACGGGACCAATATGTCCCATTGCTTCCTATGGGACGGCACATATAAATGCTACATAGTTATCCCGATGGCCTTCGAAGAGTTAATATAACTATTTCCTTCTAATTTTCCAAAATAATGCTGATATTACCTCCATTTTTTCTCAGAAGACGTAAACGATTGTTACCTGTAACACATAAGTACCAATGGGACACAAAGATAACATTAGTACGGGACCAATATGTCCCATTGCTACCTATGGGACGGCACATATAAATACAACATAGTTATCCCGATGGCCGTCGAAGGGTTAATATAACTATTTCCTCCATATTTTCCAAAATAATGCTGATATTATCTCCATTTTTTCTCAGAAGACGTAAAAGATTGTTAACCTGTAACACGTAAGTACTAATAAGACACAAAGATAACATTAGTACGGGACCAATATGTCCCTCTGCTACCTATGGGATGGCATATATAAATGCTACATAGTTATCCCGATGGCCGTCGAAGAGTTAATATAACTATTTCCTCCATATTTTCCAAAATAATGCTGATATTACCTCCATTTTTTCTCAGAAGACGTAAACGATTGTTAACCTGTAACACGTACGTACCAATGGGACACAAAGATAACATTAGTACGGGACCAATATGTCCCATTGCTACCTATGGGACGGCACATATAAATACAACATAGTTATCCCGATGGCCTTCGAAGAGTTAATATAATTATTTCCTCCATATTTTCCAAAATAATGCTGATATTACCTCCATTTTTTCTCAGAAGACGTAAACGATTGTTAACCTGTTACACGTAAGTACCAATGGGACACAAAGATAACATTAGTACGGGACCAATATGTCCCATTGCTGCCTATGGGACGGCACATATAAATGCTACATAGTTATCCCGATGGCCTTCGAAAGGTTAATATAACTATTTCCTCCATATTTTCCAAAATAATGCTGATATTACCTCCATTTTTTCTCAGAAGACGTAAAAGATTGTTAACCTGTAACACGTAAGTACCAATAAGACACAAAGATAACATTAGTACGGGACCAATATGTCCCTCTGCTACCTATGGGATGGCATATATAAATGCTACATAGTTATCCCGATGGCCGTCGAAGAGTTAATATAACTATTTCCTCCATATTTTCCAAAATAATGCTGATATTACCTCCATTTTTTCTCAGAAGACGTAAACGATTGTTAACCTGTAACACGTACATACCAATGGGACACAAAGATAACATAAGTACGGGACCAATATGTCCCATTGCTACCTATGGGACGGCACATATAAATAAAACATAGTTATCCCGATGGCCGACGAAGAGTTAATATAACTATTTCCTCCATATTTTCCAAAACATTGCTGATATTACCTCCATTTTTTCTCAGAAGACGTAAACGATTGTTAACCTATAACACGTAAGGTCCAATGGGACACAAGGATAACATTAGTACGGGACCAATATGTCCCATTGCTACCTATGGGATGGCACATATAAATAATACATAGTTATCCCGATGGCCGTCGAAGAGTTAATATAAATATTTCCTCCATATATTCCAAAACATTGCTGATATTACCTCCATTTTTTCTCAGAAGACGTAAACGATTGTTAACCTATAACACGTAAGCACCAATGGGACACAAAGATAACATTAGTACGGGACCAATATGTCCCATTGCTACCTATCGGACGGCACATATAAATGCTACATAGTTATCCCGATGGCCGTCGAAGAGTTAATATAATTATTTCCTTCATATTTTCCAAAATAATGCTGATATTACCACCATTTTTTCTCAGAAGACGTAAACGATTGATAACCTGTAATACGTAAGTACCAATGGGACCAAAAGATAACAATAGTATGGGAGCAATATGTTCCATTGCTACCTATGGGACGGCCTATATAAATACAACATAGTTATCCCGATGGCCGTCGAAGAGTTAATATAACTATTTCCTCCATATTTGACAAAATAATGCTGATATTACCTCCATTTTTTCTCAGAAGACGTAAACGATTGTTAACCTGTAACACGTAAGTACCATAGGGACACAAAGATAACATTAGTACGGGACCAATATGTCCCATTGCTACCTATGGGACGGCACATATAAATGCTACATAGTTTTTCCGATGGCCGTCGAAGAGTTAATATAACTATTTCCTTCATATTTTTCAAAATAATGCTGATATTACCTCCATTTTTTCTCAGAAGACGTAAACGATTGTTAACCTGTAACACGTAAGTACCAATGGGACACAAAGATAACATTAGTACGGGACCAATATGTCCCATTGGTACCTATGGGACGGCACATTTAAATACAACATAGTTATCCCGATGGCCGTCGAAGAGTTAATATAACTATTTCCTCCATATTTTCCAAAAAAATGCTGATATTACCTCCATTTTTTCTCAGAAGACGTAAACAAATGTTAACCTATAACACGTAAGTACCAATGGGACACAAAGATAACATTAGTACGGGACCAATATATCCAATTGCTACCTATGGGACGGCACATATAAATGCTACATAGTTATCCCGATGGCCGTCGAAGAGTTAATATAACTATTTCCTTCATATTTTCCTAAATAATGCTGATATTACCACCATTTTTTCTCAGAAGACGTAAACGATTGTTAACCTGTAACACGTAAGTACCAATGGGACACAAAGATAACATTAGTACGGGACCAATATGTCCCATTGCTACCTATGGGACGGCACATTTAAATGCTACATAGTTATCCTGATGGCCGTCGAAGAGTAAATATAACTATTTCCTCCATATTCTCCAAAGAAATGCTGATATTACCTCCATTTTTTCTCAGAAGACGTAAACGATTGTTAACCTGTAACACGTAGGTACCAATGGGACACAAAGATAACATTAGTACGGGACCAATATGTCCCATTGCTACCTATGGGACGGCACATATAAATGCTACATCGTTATCCCGATGGCCTTCGAAGAGTTAATATAACTATTTCCTTCTAATTTTCCAAAATATTGCTGATATTACCTCCATTTTTTCTCAGAAGACGTAAACGATTGTTACCTGTAACACGTAAGTACCAATTAGACACAAAGATAACATTAGTACGGGACCAATATGTCCCATTGCTACCTATGGGACGGCACATATAAATACAACATAGTTATCCCGATGGCCGTCGAAGGGTTAATATAACTATTTCCTCCATATTTTCCAAAATAATGCTGATATTACCTCCATTTTTTCTCAGAAGACGTAAAAGATTGTTAACCTGTAACACGTAAGTACCAATAAGACACAAAGATAACATTAGTACGGGAACAATATGTCCCTCTGCTACCTATGGGATGGCATATATAAATGCTACATAGTTATCCCGATGGCCGTCGAGGAGTTAATATAACTATTTCCTCCATATTTTCCAAAGAAATGCTGATATTACCTCCATTTTTTCTCAGAAGACGTAAACGATTGTTAACCTGTATCACGTACGTACCAATGGGACACAAAGATAACATAAGTACGGGACCAATATGTCCCATTGCTACCTATGGGACGGCATATATAAATAAAACGTAGTTATCCCGATGGCCGTCGAAGAGTTAATATAACTATTTCCTCCATATTTTCCAAAACATTGCTGATATTACCTCCATTTTTGCTCAGAAGACGTAAACGATTGTTAACCTATAACACGTAAGTGCCAATGGGACACAAAGATAACATTAGTACGGGACCAATATGTCCCATTGCTACCTATGGGATGGCACATATAAATAATACATAGTTATCCCGATGGCCGTCGAAGAGTTAATATAAATATTTCCACCATATTTTCCAAAACATTGCTGATATTACCTCCATTTTTTCTCAAAAGACGTAAACGATTGTTAACCTATAACACGTAAGTACCAATGGGACACAAAGATAACATTAGTACGGGACCAATATGTCCAATTGCTACCTCTGGGACGGCACATAAAAATGCTACATAGTCATCCCGATGGGCGTCGAAGAGTTAATATAACTATTTCGTCCATATTTTCCAAAATAATGCTGATATTACCTCCATTTTTTCTCAGAAGACGTAAACGATTGTTAACCTGTAACACGCAGGTACCAATGGGACACAAAGATAACATTAGTACGGGACCAATATGTCCCATTGCTACCTATGGGACGGCACATATAAATGCTACATAGTTATCCCGATGGCCGTCGAAAAGTTAATATAACTATTTCCTCCATATTTTCCAAAAAAATGCTGATATTACCTCCATTTTTTCTCAGAAGACGTAAACGATTGTTAACCTGTAACACGTAAGTACCAATGGGACACAATGATAACATTAGTACGGGACCAATATGTCCCATTGCTACCTATGGGACGGCACATATAAATACAACATAGTTATCCCGATGGCCTTCGAAGAGTTAATATAACTATTTCCTCCATATTTTCCAAAATAATGCTGATATTACCTCCATTTTTTCTCAGAAGACGTAAAAGATTGTTAACCTGTAACACGTAAGTACCAATAAGACACAAAGATAACATTAGTACGGGACCAATATGTCCCTCTGCTACCTATGGGATGGCATATATTAATGCTACATAGTTATCCCGATGGCCGTCGAAGAGTTAATATAACTATTTCCTCCATATTTTCCAAAATAATGCTGATATTACCTCCATTTTTTCTCAGAAGACGTAAACGATTGTTAACCTGTAACACGTACGTACCAATGGGACACAAAGATAACATAAGTACGGGACCAATATGTCCCATTGCTACCTATGGGACGGCACATATAATTAATAAATAGTTATCTCGATGGCCGTCGAAGAGTTAATATAACTATTTCCTCAATATTTTCCAAAACATTGCTGATATTACCTCCATTTTTTCTCAGAAGACGTAAACGATTGTTAACCTATAACACGTAAGTACCAATGGGACACAAAGATAACATTAGTACGGGACCAATATGTCCCATTGCTACCTTTGGGACGGCACATATAAATGCTACATAGTTATCCCGATGGCCGTCGAAGAGTTAATATAACTATTTCCTTCATAATTTCCAAAATAATGCTGATATTACCACAATTTTTTCTCAGAAGACGTAAACGATTGATAACCTGTAATACGTAAGTACCAATGGGACCAAAAGATAACAATAGTATGGGAGCAATATGTTCCATTGCTACCTATGGGACGGCTCATTATATACAACATAGTTATCCCGATGGCCGTCGAAGAGTTAATATAACTATTTCCTCCATATTTGACAAAATAATGCTGATATTACTTCCATTTTTTCTCAGATGACATAAACGATTGTTAACCTGTAACACGTAGGTACCAATGGGACACAAAGATAACATTAGTACGGGACCAATATGTCCATATGCTACCTCTGGGACGGCACATAAAAATGCTACATAGTTTTCCCGATGGCCGTCGAAGAGTTAATATAACTATTTCCTCCATATTTTCCAAAATAATGCTGATATTAACTCCATTTTTTCTCAGAAGACGTAAACGATTGTTAACCTGTAACACGCAGGTACCAATGGGACACAAAGATAACATTAGTACGGGACCAATATGTCCCATTGCTACCTATGGGACGGCACATATAAATGCTACATAGTTATCCCGATGGCCGTCGAAGAGTTAATATAACTATTTCCTCCATATTTTCCAAAATAATGCTGATATTACCTCAATTTTTTCTCAGAAGACGTAAACGATTGTTAACCTGTAACACGTAAGTACCAATGGGACACAAAGATAACATTTAACAGGACCAATATGGCCCATTGCTATCTATGGGACGGTACATATAAATGCTACATAGTTATCCCGATGGCCGTCGAAGAGTTAATATAACTATTTCCTCCATATTTTCCAAAATAATGCTGATATTACCTCCATTTTTTCTCAGAAGACGTAAACGATTGTTACCTGTAACACGTAAGTACCAATAAGACACAAAGATAACATTAGTACGGGACCAATATGTCCCTCTGCTACCTATGGGATGGCATATATAAATGCTACATAGTTATCCCGATGGCCGTCGAAGAGTTAATATAACTATTTCCTCCATATTTTCCAAAATAATGCTGATATTACCTCCATTTTTTCTCAGAGGACGTAAACGATTGTTAACCTGTAACACGTACATACCAATGGGACACAAAGATAACATAAGTACGGGACCAATATGTCCCATTGCTACCTATGGGACGGCACATATAAATAATAAATAGTTATCTCGATGGCCGTCGAAGAGTTAATATAACTATTTCCTCAATATTTTACAAAACATTGCTGATATTACCTCCATTTTTTCTCAGAAGACGTAAACGATTGTTAACCTATAACACGTAAGTACCAATGGGACACAAAGATTACATTAGTACGGGACCAATATGTCCCATTGCTACCTTTGGGACGGCACATATAAATGCTACATAGTTATCCCGATGGCCGTCGAAGAGTTAATATAACTATTTCCTTCATAATTTCCAAAATAATGCTGATATTACCACAATTTTTTCTCAGAAGACGTAAACGATTGATAACCTGTAATACGTAAGTACCAATGGGACCAAAACATAACAATAGTATGGGAGCAATATGTTCCATTGCTACCTATGGGACGGCTCATTATATACAACATAGTTATCCCGATGGCCGTCGAAGAGTTAATATAACTATTTCCTCCATATTTGACAAAATAATGCTGATATTACCTCCATTTTTTCTCAGATGACATAAACGATTGTTAACCTGTAACACGTAGGTACCAATGGGACACAAAGATAACATTAGTACGGGACCAATATGTCCATATGCTACCTCTGGGACGGCACATAAAAATGCTACATAGTTTTCCCGATGGCCGTCGAAGAGTTAATATAACTATTTCCTCCATTTTTCCAAAATAATGCTGATATTAACTCCATTTTTTCTCAGAAGACGTAAACGATTGTTAACCTGTAACACGCAGGTACCAATGGGACACAAAGATAACATTAGTACGGGACCAATATGTCCCATTGCTACCTATGGGACGGCACATATAAATGCTACATAGTTATCCCGATGGCCGTCGAAGAGTTAATATAACTATTTCCTCCATATTTTCCAAAATAATGCTGATATTACCTCAATTTTTTCTCAGAAGACGTAAACGATTGTTAACCTGTAACACGTAAGTACCAATGGGACACAAAGATAACATTTAACAGGACCAATATGGCCCATTGCTATCTATGGGACGGTACATATAAATGCTACATAGTTATCCCGATGGCCGTCGAAAAGTTAATATAACTATTTCCTCCATATTTTCCAAAATAATGCTGATATTACCTCCATTTTTTCTCAGAAGACGTAAACGATTGTTACCTGTAACACGTAAGTACCAATAAGACACAAAGATAACATTAGTACGGGACCAATATGTCCCTCTGCTACCTATGGGATGGCATATATAAATGCTACATAGTTATCCCGATGGCCGTCGAAGAGTTAATATAACTATTTCCTCCATATTTTCCAAAATAATGCTGATATTACCTCCATTTTTTCTCAGAGGACGTAAACGATTGTTAACCTGTAACACGTACATACCAATGGGACAAAAAGATAACATAAGTACGGGACCAATATGTCCCATTGCTACCTATGGGACGGCACATATTAATAATACATAGTTATCCCGATGGCCGTCGAAGAGTTAATATAACTATTTCCTCCATATTTTCCAAAACATTGCTGATATTACCTCCATTTTTTCTCAGAAGACGTAAACGATTGTTAACCTATAACACGTAAGTGCCAATGGGACACAAAGATAACATTAGTACGGGACCAATATGTCCCATTGCTACCTATGGGATGGCACATATAAATAATACATAGTTATCCCGATGGCCGTCGAAGAGTTAATATAAATATTTCCTCCATATATTCCAAAAAATGCTGATATTACCTCCATTTTTTCTCAGAAGACGTAAACGATTGTTAACCTATAACACGTAAGCACCAATGGGACACAAAGATAACATTAGTACGGGAACAATATGTCCCATTGCTACCTATGGGACGGCACATATAAATGCTACATAGTTATCCCGATGGCCGTCGAAGAGTTAATATAACTATTTCCTTCATATTTTCCAAAATAATGCTGATATTACCACCATTTTTTCTCAGAAGACGTAAACGATTGATAACCTGTAATACGTAAGTACCAATGGGACCAAAAGATAACAATAGTATGGGAGCAATATGTTCCATTGCTACCTATGGGAAGGCCTATATAAATACAACATAGTTATCCCGATGGCCGTCGAAGAGTTAATATAACTATTTCCTCCATATTTTACAAAATAATGCTGATATTACCTCCATTTTTTCTCAGAAGACGTAAACGATTGTTTACCTGTAACACGTAAGTACCATAGGGACACAAAGATAACATTTGTACGGGACCAATATGTCCCATTGCTACCTATGGGACGGCACATATAAATGCTACATAGTTTTTCCGATGGCCGTCGAAGAGTTAATATAACTATTTCCTTCATATTTTTCAAAATAATGCTGATATTACCTCCATTTTTTCTCAGAAGACGTAAACGATTGTTAACCTGTAACACGTAAGTACCAATGGGACACAAAGATAACATTAGTACGGGACCAATATGTCCCATTGGTACCTATGGGACGGCACATATAAATACAACATAGTTATCCCGATGGCCGTCGAAGAGTTAATATAACTATTTCCTCCATATTTTATAAAAAAATGCTGATATTACCTCCATTTTTTCTCAGAAGACGTAAACAAATGCTAACCTATAACACGTAAATACAAATGGGACACAAAGATAACATTAGTACGGGACCAATATGTCCCATTGCTACCTATGGGACGGCACATATAAATGCTACATAGTTATCCCGATGGCCGTCGAAGAGTTAATATAACTATTTCCTTCATATTTTCCAAAATAATGCTGATATTACCACCATTTTTTCTCAGAAGACGTAAACGATTGTTAACCTGTAACACGTAAGTACCAATGGGACACAAAGATAACATTAGTACGGGACCAATATGTCCCATTGCTACCTATGGGACGGCACATTTAAATGCTACATAGTTATCCTGATGGCCGTCGAAGAGTAAATATAACTATTTCCTCCATATTCTCCAAAGAAATGCTGATATTACCTCCATTTTTTCTCAGAAGACGTAAACGATTGTTAACCTGTAACACGTAGGTACCAATGGGACACAAAAATAACATTAGTACGGGACCAATATGTCCCATTGCTACCTATGGGACGGCACATATAAATGCTACATAGTTATCCCGATGGCCTTCGAAGAGTTAATATAACTATTTCCTTCTAATTTTCCAAAATAATGCTGATATTACCTCCATTTTTTCTCAGAAGACGTAAACGATTGTTACCTGTAACACGTAAGTACCAATTAGACACAAAGATAACATTAGTACGGGACCAATATGTCCCATTGCTACCTATGGGACGGCACATATAAATACAACATAGTTATCCCGATGGCCGTCGAAGGGTTAATATAACTATTTCCTCCATATTTTCCAAAATAATGCTGATATTACCTCCATTTTTTCTCAGAAGACGTAAAAGATTGTTAACCTGTAACACGTAAGTACCAATAAGACACAAAGATAACATTAGTACGGGAACAATATGTCCCTCTGCTACCTATGGGATGGCATATATAAATGCTACATAGTTATCCCGATGGCCGTCGAAGAGTTAATATAACTATTTCCTCCATATTTTCCAAAGAAATGCTGATATTACCTCCATTTTTTCTCAGAAGACGTAAACGATTGTTAACCTGTAACACGTACGTACCAATGGGACACAAAGATAACATAAGTACGGGACCAATATGTCCCATTGCTACCTATGGGACGGCATATATAAATAAAACGTAGTTATCCCGATGGCCGTCGAAGAGTTAATATAACTATTTCCTCCATATTTTCCAAAACATTGCTGATATTACCTCCATTTTTGCTCAGAAGACGTAAACGATTGTTAACCTATAACACGTAAGTGCCAATGGGACACAAAGATAACATTAGTACGGGACCAATATGTCCCATTGCTACCTATGGGATGGCACATATAAATAATACATAGTTATCCCGATGGCCGTCGAAGAGTTAATATAAATATTTCCTCCATATTTTCCAAAACATTGCTGATATTACCTCCATTTTTTCTCAGAAGACGTAAACGATTGTTAACCTATAACACGTAAGTACCAATGGGACACAAAGATAACATTAGTTCGGGACCAATATGTCCCATTGCTACCTTTGGGACGGCACATATAAATGCTACATAGTTATCCCGATGGCCGTCGAAGAGTTAATATAACTATTTCCTTCATAATTTCCAAAATAATGCTGATATTATCACAATTTTTTCTCAGAAGACGTAAACGATTGATAACCTGTAATACGTAAGTACCAATGGGACCAAAAGATAACAATAGTATGGGAGCAATATGTCCCATTGCTACCTATGGGACGGCACATATAAATGCTACATAGTTATCCCGATGGCCGTCGAAGAGTTAATATAACTATTTCCTCCATATTTTCCAAAATAATGCTGATATTACCTCAATTTTTTCTCAGAAGACGTAAACGATTGTTAACCTGTAACACGTAAGAACCAATGGGACACAAAGATAACATTTAACAGGACCAATATGGCCCATTGCTATCTATGGGACGGTACATATAAATGCTACATAGTTATCCCGATGGCCGTCGAAAAGTTAATATAACTATTTCCTCCATATTTTCCAAAATAATGCTGATATTACCTCCATTTTTTCTCAGAAGACGTAAACGATTGTTACCTGTAACACGTAAGTACCAATAAGACACAAAGATAACATTAGTACGGGACCAATATGTCCCTCTGCTACTTATGGGATGGCATATATAAATGCTACATAGTTATCCCGATGGCCGTCGAAGAGTTAATATAACTATTTCCTCCATATTTTCCAAAATAATGCTGATATTACCTCCATTTTTTCTCAGAAGACGTAAACGATTGTTAACCTGTAACACGTACATACCAATGGGACACAAAGATAACATAAGTACGGGACCAATATGTCCCATTGCTACCTATGGGACGGCACATATTAATAATACATAGTTATCCCGATGGCCGTCGAAAAGTTAATATAACTATTTCCTCCATATATTCCAAAACATTGCTGATATTACCTCCATTTTTTCTCAGAAGACGTAAACGATTGTTAACCTATAACACGTAAGTGCCAATGGGACACAAAGATAACATTAGTACGGGACCAATATGTCCCATTGCTACCTATGGGATGGCACATATAAATAATACATAGTTATCCCGATGGCCGTCGAAGAGTTAATATAAATATTTCCTCCATATATTCCAAAAAATGCTGATATTACCTCCATTTTTTCTCAGAAGACGTAAACGATTGTTAACCTATAACACGTAAGCACCAATGGGACACAAAGATAACATTAGTACGGGAACAATATGTCCCATTGCTACCTATGGGACGGTACATATAAATGCTACATAGTTATCCCGATGGCCGTCGAAGAGTTAATATAACTATTTCCTTCATATTTTCCAAAATAATGCTGATATTACCACCATTTTTTCTCAGAAGACGTAAACGATTGATAACCTGTAATACGTAAGTACCAATGGGACCAAAAGATAACAATAGTATGGGAGCAATATGTTCCATTGCTACCTATGGGACGGCCTATATAAATACAACATAGTTATCCCGATGGCCGTCGAAGAGTTAATATAACTATTTCCTCCATATTTTACAAAATAATGCTGATATTACCTCCATTTTTTCTCAGAAGACGTAAACGATTGTTAACCTGTAACACGTAAGTACCATAGGGACACAAAGATAACATTTGTACGGGACCAATATGTCCCATTGCTACCTATGGGACGGCACATATAAATGCTACATAGTTTTTCCGATGGCCGTCGAAGAGTTAATATAACTATTTCCTTCATATTTTTCAAAATAATGCTGATATTACCTCCATTTTTTCTCAGAAGACGTAAACGATTGTTAACCTGTAACACGTAAGTACCAATGGCACACAAAGATAACATTAGTACGGGACCAATATGTCCCATTGGTACCTATGGGACGGCACATATAAATACAACATAGTTAACCCGATGGCCGTCGAAGAGTTAATATAACTATATCCTCCATATTTTATAAAAAAATGCTGATATTACCTCCATTTTTTCTCAGAAGACGTAAACAAATGTTAACCTATAACACGTAAGTACCAATGGGACACAAAGATAACATTAGTACGGGACCAATATGTCCCATTGCTACCTATGGGACGGCACATATAAATGCTACATAGTTATCCCGATGGCCGTCGAAGAGTTAATATAACTATTTCCTTCATATTTTCCAAAATAATGCTGATATTACCACCATTTTTTCTCAAAAGACGTAAACGATTGTTAACCTGTAACACGTAAGTACCAATGGGACACAAAGATAACATTAGTACGGGACCAATATGTCCCATTGCTACCTATGGGACGGCACATATAAATGCTACATAGTTATCCCGATGGCCTTCGAAGAGTTAATAAATCTATTTCCTTCTAATTTTCCAAAATAATGCTGATATTACCTCCATTTTTTCTCAGAAGACGTAAACGATTGTTACCTGTAACACGTAAGTACCAATTAGACACAAAGATAACATTAGTACGGGACCAATATGTCCCATTGCTACCTATGGGACGGCACATATAAATACAACATAGTTATCCCGATGGCCGTCGAAGAGTTAATATAACTATTTCCTCCATATTTTCCAAAATAATGCTGATATTACCTCCATTTTTTCTCAGAAGACGTAAACGATTGTTAACCTGTAACACGTACATACCAATGGGACACAAAGATAACATAAGTACGGGACCAATATGTCCCATTGCTACCTATGGGACGGCACATATTAATAATACATAGTTATCCCGATGGCCGTCGAAAAGTTAATATAACTATTTCCTCCATATATTCCAAAACATTGCTGATATTACCTCCATTTTTTCTCAGAAGACGTAAACGATTGTTAACCTATAACACGTAAGTGCCAATGGGACACAAAGATAACATTAGTACGGGACCAATATGTCCCATTGCTACCTATGGGATGGCACATATAAATAATACATAGTTATCCCGATGGCCGTCGAAGAGTTAATATAAATATTTCCTCCATATATTCCAAAAAATGCTGATATTACCTCCATTTTTTCTCAGAAGACGTAAACGATTGTTAACCTATAACACGTAAGCACCAATGGGACACAAAGATAACATTAGTACGGGAACAATATGTCCCATTGCTACCTATGGGACGGTACATATAAATGCTACATAGTTATCCCGATGGCCGTCGAAGAGTTAATATAACTATTTCCTTCATATTTTCCAAAATAATGCTGATATTACCACCATTTTTTCTCAGAAGACGTAAACGATTGATAACCTGTAATACGTAAGTACCAATGGGACCAAAAGATAACAATAGTATGGGAGCAATATGTTCCATTGCTACCTATGGGACGGCCTATATAAATACAACATAGTTATCCCGATGGCCGTCGAAGAGTTAATATAACTATTTCCTCCATATTTTACAAAATAATGCTGATATTACCTCCATTTTTTCTCAGAAGACGTAAACGATTGTTAACCTGTAACACGTAAGTACCATAGGGACACAAAGATAACATTTGTACGGGACCAATATGTCCCATTGCTACCTATGGGACGGCACATATAAATGCTACATAGTTTTTCCGATGGCCGTCGAAGAGTTAATATAACTATTTCCTTCATATTTTTCAAAATAATGCTGATATTACCTCCATTTTTTCTCAGAAGACGTAAACGATTGTTAACCTGTAACACGTAAGTACCAATGGCACACAAAGATAACATTAGTACGGGACCAATATGTCCCATTGGTACCTATGGGACGGCACATATAAATACAACATAGTTAACCCGATGGCCGTCGAAGAGTTAATATAACTATATCCTCCATATTTTATAAAAAAATGCTGATATTACCTCCATTTTTTCTCAGAAGACGTAAACAAATGTTAACCTATAACACGTAAGTACCAATGGGACACAAAGATAACATTAGTACGGGACCAATATGTCCCATTGCTACTTATGGGACGGCACATATAAATGCTACATAGTTATCCCGATGGCCGTCGAAGAGTTAATATAACTATTTCCTTCATATTTTCCAAAATAATGCTGATATTACCACCATTTTTTCTCAGAAGACGTAAACGATTGTTAACCTGTAACACGTAAGTACCAATGGGACACAAAGATAACATTAGTACGGGACCAATATGTCCCATTGCTACCTATGGGACGGCACATTTAAATGCTACATAGTTATCCTGATGGCCGTCGAAGAGTAAATATAACTATTTCCTCCATATTCTCCAAAGAAATGCTGATATTACCTCCATTTTTTCTCAGAAGACGTAAACGATTGTTAACCTGTAACACGTAGGTACCAATGGGACACAAAGATAACATTAGTACGGGACCAATATGTCCCATTGCTACCTATGGGACGGCACATATAAATGCTACATAGTTATCCCGATGGCCTTCGAAGAGTTAATAAATCTATTTCCTTCTAATTTTCCAAAATAATGCTGATATTACCTCCATTTTTTCTCAGAAGACGTAAACGATTGTTACCTGTAACACGTAAGTACCAATTAGACACAAAGATAACATTAGTACGGGACCAATATGTCCCATTGCTACCTATGGGACGGCACATATAAATACAACATAGTTATCCCGATGGCCGTCGAAGGGTTAATATAACTATTTCCTCCATATTTTCCAAAATAATGCTGATATTACCTCCATTTTTTCTCAGAAGACGTAAAAGATTGTTAACCTGTAACACGTAAGTACCAATAAGACACAAAGATAACATTAGTACGGGAACAATATGTCCCTCTGCTACCTATGGGATGGCATATATAAATGCTACATAGTTATCCCGATGGCCGTCGAAGAGTTAATATTACTATTTCCTCCATATTTTCCAAAGAAATGCTGATATTACCTCCATTTTTTCTCAGAAGACGTAAACGATTGTTAACCTGTAACACGTACGTACCAATGGGACACAAAGATAACATAAGTACGGGACCAATATGTCCCATTGCTACCTATGGGACGGCATATATAAATAAAACGTAGTTATCCCGATGGCCGTCGAAGAGTTAATATAACTATTTCCTCCATATTTTCCAAAACATTGCTGATATTACCTCCATTTTTGCTCAGAAGAAGTAAACGATTGTTAACCTATAACACGTAAGTGCCAATGGGACACAAAGATAACATTAGTACGGAACCAATATGTCCCATTGCTACCTATGGGATGGCACATATAAATAATACATAGTTATCCCGATGGCCGTCGAAGAGTTAATATAAATATTTCCTCCATATTTTCCAAAACATTGCGTATATTACCTCCATTTTTTCTCATAAGACGTAAACGATTGTTAACCTATAACACGTAAGTACCAATGGGACACAAAGATAACATTAGTACGGGACCAATATGTCCAATTGCTACCTCTGGGACGGCACATAAAAATGCTACATAGTCATCCCGATGGGCGTCGAAGAGTTAATTTAACTATTTCGTCCATATTTTCCAAAATAATGCTGATATTACCTCCATTTTTTCTCAGAAGACGTAAACGATTGTTAACCTGTAACACGCAAGTACCAATGAGACACAAAGAAAACATTAGTACGGGACCAATATGTCCCATTGCTACCTATGGGACGGCACATTTAAATGCTACATAGTTATCCTGATGGCCGTCGAAGAGTTAATATTACTATTTCCTCCATATTCTCCAAAAAAATGCTGATATTACCTCCATTTTTTCTCAGAAGACGTAAACGATTGTTAACCTGTAACACGCAGGTACCAATGGGACACAAAGATAACATTAGTACGGGACCAATATGTCCCATTGCTACCTATGGGACGGCACATATAAATGCTACATAGTTATCCCGATGTCCGTCGAAAAGTTAATATAACTATTTCCTCCATATTTTCCAAAAAAATGCTGATATTACCTCCATTTTTTCTCAGAAGACGTAAACGATTGTTAACCTGTAACACGTACGTACCAATGGGACACAAAGATAACATAAGTACGGGACCAATATGTCCCATTGCTACCTATGGGACGGCACATATAAATAATAAATAGTTATATCGATGGCCGTCGAAGAGTTAATATAACTATTTCCTCAATATTTTCCAAAACATTGCTGATATTACCTCCATTTTTTCTCAGAAGACGTAAACGATTGTTAACCTATAACACGTAAGTACCAATGGGACACAAAGATAACATTAGTACGGGACCAATATGTCCCATTGCTACCTTTGGGACGGCACATATAAATGCTACATAGTTATCCCGATGGCCGTCGAAGAGTTAATATAACTATTTCCTTCATAATTTCCAAAATAATGCTGATATTATCACAATTTTTTCTCAGAAGACGTAAACGATTGATAACCTGTAATACGTAAGTACCAATGGGACCAAAAGATAACAATAGTATGGGAGCAATATGTTCCATTGCTACCTATGGGACGGCTCATTATATACAACATAGTTATCCCGATGGCCGTCGAAGAGTTAATATAACTATTTCCTCCATATTTGACAAAATAATGCTGATATTACCTCCATTTTTTCTCAGATGACATAAACGATTGTTAACCTGTAACACGTAGGTACCAATGGGACACAAAGATAACATTAGTACGGGACCAATATGTCCATATGCTACCTCTGGGACGGCACATAAAAATGCTACATAGTTTTCCCGATGGCCGTCGAAGAGTTAATATAACTATTTCCTCCATATTTTCCAAAATAATGCTGATATTAACTCCATTTTTTCTCAGAAGACGTAAACGATTGTTAACCTGTAACACGCAGGTACCAATGGGACACAAAGATAACATTAGTACGGGAGCAATATGTCCCATTGGTACCTATGGGACGGCACATATAAATACAACATAGTTAACCCGATGGCCGTCGAAGAGTTAATATAACTATTTCCTCCATATTTTATAAAAAAATGCTGATATTACCTCCATTTTTTCTCAGAAGACGTAAACAAATGTTAACCTATAACACGTAAGTACCAATGGGACACAAAGATAACATTAGTACGGGACCAATATGTCCCATTGCTACCTATGGGACGGCACATATAAATGCTACATAGTTATCCCGATGGCCGTCGAAGAGTTAATATAACTATTTCCTTCATATTTTCCAAAATAATGCTGATATTACCTCCATTTTTTCTCAGAAGACGTAAACGATTGTTACCTGTAACACGTAAGTACCAATGGGACACAAAGATAACATTAGTACGGGACCAATATGTCCCATTGCTACCTATGGGACGGCACATATAAATACAACATAGTTATCCCGATGGCCGTCGAAGGGTTAATATAACTATTTCCTCCATTATTTTCCAAAATAATGCTGATATTACCTCCATTTTTTCTCAGAAGACGTAAACGATTGTTAACCTGTAACACGTACGTACCAATGGGACACAAAGATAACATAAGTACGGGACCAATATGTCCCATTGCTGCCTATGGGACGGCACATATAAATGCTACATAGTTATCCCGATGGCCTTCGAAGAGTTAATATAACTATTTCCTTCTAATTTTCCAAAATAATGCTGATATTACCTCCATTTTTTCTCAGAAGACGTAAACGATTGTTACCTGTAACACGTAAGTACCAATGGGACACAAAGATAACATTAGTACGGGACCAATATGTCCCATTTCTACCTATGGGACGGCACATATAAATACAACATAGTTATCCCGATGGCCGTCGAAGGGTTAATATAACTATTTCCTCCATATTTTCCAAAATAATGCTGATATTATCTCCATTTTTTCTCAGAAGACGTAAAAGATTGTTAACCTGTAACACGTAAGTACCAATAAGACACAAAGATAACATTAGTACGGGACCAATATGTCCCTCTGCTACCTATGGGATGGCATATATAAATGCTACATAGTTATCCCGATGGCCGTCAAAGAGTTAATATAACTATTTCCTCCATATTTTCCAAAATAATGCTGATATTACCTCCATTTTTTCTCAGAAGACGTAAACGATTGTTAACCTGTAACACGTACGTACCAATGGGACACAAAGATAACATAAGTACGGGACCAATATGTCCCATTGCTACCTATGGGACGGCACATATAAATACAACATAGTTATATCGATGGCCGTCGAAGAGTTAATATAACTATTTCCTCAATATTTTCCAAAACATTGCTGATATTACCTCCATTTTTTCTCAGAAGACGTAAACGATTGTTAACCTATAACACGTAAGTACCAATGGGACACAAAGATAACATTAGTACGGGACCAATATGTCCCATTGCTACCTTTGGGACGGCACATATAAATGCTACATAGTTATCCCGATGGCCGTCGAAGAGTTAATATAACTATTTCCTTCATAATTTCCAAAATAATGCTGATATTACCACAATTTTTTCTCAGAAGACGTAAACGATTGATAACCTGTAATACGTAAGTACCAATGGGACCAAAAGATAACAATAGTATGGGAGCAATATGTTCCATTGCTACCTATGGGACGGCTCATTATATACAACATAGTTATCCCGATGGCCGTCGAAGAGTTAATATAACTATTTCCTCCATATTTGACAAAATAATGCTGATATTACCTCCATTTTTTCTCAGATGACATAAACGATTGTTAACCTGTAACACGTAGGTACCAATGGGACACAAAGATAACATTAGTACGGGACCAATATGTCCATATGCTACCTCTGGGGCGGCACATAAAAATGCTACATAGTTTTCCCGATGGCCGTCGAAGAGTTAATATAACTATTTCCTCCATATTTTCCAAAATAATGCTGATATTAACTCCATTTTTTCTCAGAAGACGTAAACGATTGTTAACCTGTAACACGCAGGTACCAATGGGACACAAAGATAACATTAGTACGGGACCAATATGTCCCATTGCTACCTATGGGACGGCACATATAAATGCTACATAGTTATCCCGATGGCCGTCGAAGAGTTAATATAACTATTTCCTCCATATTTTCCAAAATAATGCTGATATTACCTCAATTTTTTCTCAGAAGACGTAAACGATTGTTAACCTGAAACACGTAAGTACCAATGGGACACAAAGATAACATTTAACAGGACCAATATGGTCCATTGCTATCTATGGGACGGTATATATAAATGCTACATAGTTATCCCGATGGCCGTCGAAAAGTTAATATAACTATTTCCTCCATATTTTCCAAAATAATGCTGATATTACCTCCATTTTTTCTCAGAAGACGTAAACGATTGTTACCTGTAACACGTAAGTACCAATGGGACACAAAGATAACATTAGTACGGGACCAATATGTCCCATTGCTACCTATGGGACGGCACATATAAATACAACATAGTTATCCCGATGGCCGTCGAAGGGTTAATATAACTATTTCCTCAATTATTTTCCAAAATAATGCTGATATTACCTCCATTTTTTCTCAGAAGACGTAAACGATTGTTAACCTGTAACACGTACGTACCAATGGGACACAAAGATAACATAAGTACGGGACCAATATGTCCCATTGCTGCCTATGGGACGGCACATATAAATGCTACATAGTTATCCCGATGGCCTTCGAAGAGTTAATATAACTATTTCCTTCTAATTTTCCAAAATAATGCTGATATTACCTCCATTTTTTCTCAGAAGACGTAAACGATTGTTACCTGTAACACGTAAGTACCAATGGGACACAAAGATAACATTAGTACGGGACCAATATGTCCCATTGCTACCTATGGGACGGCACATATAAATACAACATAGTTATCCCGATGGCCGTCGAAGGGTTAATATAACTATTTCCTCCATATTTTCCAAAATAATGCTGATATTATCTCCATTTTTTCTCAGAAGACGTAAAAGATTGTTAACCTGTAACACGTAAGTACCAATAAGACACAAAGATAACATTAGTACGGGACCAATATGTCCCTCTGCTACCTATGGGATGGCATATATAAATGCTACATAGTTATCCCGATGGCCGTCAAAGAGTTAATATAACTATTTCCTCCATATTTTCCAAAATAATGCTGATATTACCTCCATTTTTTCTCAGAAGACGTAAACGATTGTTAACCTGTAACACGTACGTACCAATGGGACACAAAGATAACATAAGTACGGGACCAATATGTCCCATTGCTACCTATGGGACGGCACATATAAATAATACATAGTTATCCCGATGGCCGTCGAAGAGTTAATATAACTATTTCCTCCATCTTTTCCAAAACATTGCTGATATTACCTCCATTTTTTCTCAGAAGAAGTAAACGCTTGTTAACCTATAACACGTAAGTGCCAATGGGACACAAAGATAACATTAGTACGGGACCAATATGTCCCATTGCTACCTATGGGATGGCACATATAAATAATACATAGTTATCCCGATGGCGTTCGAAGAGTTAATATAAATATTTCCTCCATATTTTCCAAAACATTGCTGATATTACCTCCATTTTTTCTCAGAAGACGTAAACGATTGTTAACCTATAACACGTAAGTACCAATGGGACACAAAGATAACATTAGTACGGGACCAATATGTCCCATTGCTACCTATGGGACGGCACATATAAATACAACATAGTTATCCCGATGGCCTTCGAAGAGTTAATATAATTATTTCCTCCATATTTTTTAAAATAATGCTGATATTACCTCCATTTTTTCTCAGAAGACGTAAACGATTGTTAACTTGTTACACGTAAGTACCAATGGGACACAAAGATAACATTAGTACGGGACCAATATGTCCCATTGCTGCCTATGGGACGGCACATATAAATGCTACATAGTTATTTCAATGGCCTTATAAGGGTTAATATAACTATTTCCTCCATATTTTCCAAAATAATGCTGATATTACCTCCATTTTTTCTCAGAAGACGTAAAAGATTATTAACCTGTAACACGTAAGTACCAATAAGACACAAAGATAACATTAGTACGGGACCAATATGTCCCTCTGCTACCTATGGGATGGCATATATAAATGCTACATAGTTATCCCGATGGCCGTCGAAGAGTTAATATAACTATTTCCTCCATATTTTCCAAAACATTGCTGATATTACCTCCATTTTTTCTCAGAAGACGTAAACGATTGTTAACCTATAACACGTAAGTGCCAATGGGACACAAAGATACAATAAGTACGGGACCAATATGTCCCATTGCTACCTATTGGACGGCACATATAAATGCTACATAGTTATCCTGATGACCGTCGAAGAGTTAATATAACTATTTCCTCCATATTCTCCAAAAAAATGCTGATATTACCTCCATTTACTCTCAGAAGACGTAAACGATTGTTAACCTATAATACGTAAGTACCAATGGGACACAAAGACAACATTAGTACGGGACCAATATGTCCCATTGCTACCTATGGGATGGCACATATAAATAATACATAGTTATCCCGATGGCCGTCGAAGAGTTAATATAAATATTTCCTCCATATATTCCAAAACATTGCTGATATTACCTCCATTTTTTCTCAGAAGACGTAAACGATTGTTAACCTATAACACGTAAGCACCAATGGGACCAAAAGATAACAATAGTATGGGAGCAATATGTTCCATTGCTACCTATGGGACGGCCTATATAAATACAACATAGTTATCCCGATGGCCGTCGAAGAGTTAATATAACTATTTCGTCCATATTTTCCAAAATAATGCTGATATTACCTCCATTTTTTCTCAGAAGACGTAAACGATTGTTAACCTGTAACACGCAAGTACCAATGAGACACAAAGAAAACATTAGTACGGGACCAATATGTCCCATTGCTACCTATGGGACGGCACATTTAAATGCTACATAGTTATCCTGATGGCCGTCGAAGAGTTAATATTACTATTTCCTCCATATTCTCCAAAAAAATGCTGATATTACCTCCATTTTTTCTCAGAAGACGTAAACGATTGTTAACCTGTAACACGCAGGTACCAATGGGACACAAAGATAACATTAGTACGGGACCAATATGTCCCATTGCTACCTATGGGACGGCACATATAAATGCTACATAGTTATCCCGATGGCCGTCGAAAAGTTTATATAACTATTTCCTCCATATTTTCCAAAAAAATGCTGATATTACCTCCATTTTTTCTCAGAAGACGTAAACGATTGTTAACCTGTAACACGTACGTACCAATGGGACACAAAGATAACATAAGTACGGGACCAATATGTCCCATTGCTACCTATGGGACGGCACATATAAATAATAAATAGTTATATCGATGGCCGTCGAAGAGTTAATATAACTATTTCCTCAATATTTTCCAAAACATTGCTGATATTACCTCCATTTTTTCTCAGAAGACGTAAACGATTGTTAACCTATAACACGTAAGTACCAATGGGACACAAAGATAACATTAGTACGGGACCAATATGTCCCATTGCTACCTTTGGGACGGCACATATAAATGCTACATAGTTATCCCGATGGCCGTCGAAGAGTTAATATAACTATTTCCTTCATAATTTCCAAAATAATGCTGATATTATCACAATTTTTTCTCAGAAGACGTAAACGATTGATAACCTGTAATACGTAAGTACCAATGGGACCAAAAGATAACAATAGTATGGGAGCAATATGTTCCATTGCTACCTATGGGACGGCTCATTATATACAACATAGTTATCCCGATGGCCGTCGAAGAGTTAATATAACTATTTCCTCCATATTTGACAAAATAATGCTGATATTACCTCCATTTTTTCTCAGATGACATAAACGATTGTTAACCTGTAACACGTAGGTACCAATGGGACACAAAGATAACATTAGTACGGGACCAATATGTCCATATGCTACCTCTGGGACGGCACATAAAAATGCTACATAGTTTTCCCGATGGCCGTCGAAGAGTTAATATAACTATTTCCTCCATATTTTCCAAAATAATGCTGATATTAACTCCATTTTTTTCTCAGAAGACGTAAACGATTGTTAACCTGTAACACGCAGGTACCAATGGGACACAAAGATAACATTAGTACGGGACCAATATGTCCCATTGCTACCTATGGGACGGCACATATGAATGCTACATAGTTATCCCGATGGCCGTCGAAGAGTTAATATAACTATTTCCTCCATATTTTCCAAAATAATGCTGATATTACCTCAATTTTTTCTCAGAAGACGTAAACGATTGTTAACCTGAAACACGTAAGTACCAATGGGACACAAAGATAACATTTAACAGGACCAATATGGCCCATTGCTATCTATGGGACGGTACATATAAATGCTACATAGTTATCCCGATGGCCGTCATGGTCAAAGTGATACGGAAAGTGCTTGCACGAGTAAGTTGAACTGAGACTGCGACTTCGAAGAAGACCTTGCGTCTTCCTTGAACAACGTTAACATCGACGGCGACGAAGATGTCAACGCGGAGGAGATCATCGGTTGGTGATCTACCGGCGAAGACGATCAGCGTCATGTCGCCCTCTGAGCTTCGTCAGAAGTTCATGAAAACGCCGCAGGAGACTCCTGTGGCGCGAGTAATGGATTTCGGGCAAGGAAAAGAGACGACACCGTCGCATTCTCACTCCCAGAACGGCCCTTTTAAGAGCCAAAGACGGGAGAAGTCTAAGGCAAAGGTCGTGGCTGTCTTGACAGCCAGGGACCCGAAGCCGAAGAAGGAGAAGGAGGCAGCGAACGCTGCACCGGACACCAAAGCCAACGGGACTGGATTACGTAAGCCGGATATCCAGTACGCGGCTGTTGTTGCGGGAATGGCTTCGCCCACTTCCGTAGCTTCTGACGCGTCGGAGGCTCCTGCTGCATCTGCAGAATCCATGGAGGTAGCTGAAGCTGCACCTGTGGAGGCAAACGTGACCAATATTGCTACGGCAATTGAGACCACGAATGCCACTACACCAGCAGTCCATGCTGCACCTGTGGAAGCATCGGAAACATCGCAGAACTCCATTCCTATGGAGTCCAATACCAACAACGCTGTCAGATCAGATTCCGATGTCGGTCCTTCTAAGGGCCAATCGAAATCTGCAAGGAAGCGTGCGAGAAGAAAGGCAGCGTCGCAGCCTGATCCTTCTGCTGCTCCTGACAACCATCTGGCCAGCACGGACGCTTGGGAAGACCCAGTCATCTCCTCCGGAGATGAAGAGGGAGAATTCACGGAGGTGAAGCGAAAGAAGAAAAATTCTTCTTCTTTTTCTTCTCCAACGCAGACCGCCCAGAACACCGCTGAAGCTGTCCTTCCGAGGAAGAAGGTGCGAGTTCCTCCACTCATCTTGTATGGAGTGACAAGCATCCGGGAGCTTACACGGACCCTGGAGGCGGAACTCGAAGATTTTGAGTTTGACGTCAGACGGACTTC
Organism: Pyrrhosoma nymphula; assembly: GCA_963573305.1. Classification (NCBI taxonomy): domain Eukaryota; kingdom Metazoa; phylum Arthropoda; class Insecta; order Odonata; family Coenagrionidae; genus Pyrrhosoma; species Pyrrhosoma nymphula. The sequence continues at coordinate 1,168,388 of CAUYRF010000001.1, forward strand.
CATTCGCCTGATTGTCAGTACGCCGGAGCTCCACCGGAAGGCCACCACCACCCTTGACAATGCAGGGGTAAAATGGTACAGCCAGCCGCTGGAGAGGATCGTAGGTGTGAAATATCTTGTGAAAGGTATTTCACGCTTATGGAAGGAGGAAGATGTAGCAGCAGCCCTTGCAGCCAAAGGCTACGAAGTCAGAGGCGTAAGACAGCTGACGATGGAAGACCCTACGGGAAGAGTGGGCGTAGACAGATACGTCTGCAATCTCGTTAAGACGCCGAACTCTGAACCACCCGAGGCGATAAAGACGCTCCTCCGCTGCAGGGTGAAAGTCGAAGCGTGGCGTGGGAAGGACGGGCCACTGCAGTGTCATAACTGCATGCTCTTTGGCCACATGGCAGCCACCTGCCACCGAGAACCTCGCTGCTTTCGATGCGCAGGCGCGCACAACTCCGACGCCTGTACGAAAGGAAGGAATGACGAGGCAAAGTGCGCTAACTGCGGTGGTCCACACACCGCAGTGAACCGCAAATGCCCGAAATTCGTCATAGCTCTTGAGAAACACAGAGGGCAGCCTCCGAAAGAGGCAAAGCCTGCTGTAACCAAGAAGACGGCCAACCCACCCCGGACCTCTGGAGAGGGAAACGCCAACGCAGGAAACCTTGATGGCGCATCTGACGCCGCCATGGACACTAGCCCAGCACCGACGGAGCTACCAAGGGACCAGCCAACCCGGGAAGCAGCTCCTGCAAAAACAAAGCCGAAGAAAAAGAAGAGGAAAAACAAGAAGAAGAAGGCTCAGCAGCCTACGCAGACGGAAGAGTTGACTTCTTCCTGCCAAAGGAAAGAAGAACCTTCCACCCTTCCCTCTCGCTCTCTTTCTCCCGTACAGGTGGTGGCAGCCACCGTGAAGGAGAACTCCACCGAAAGGAAGGAGGAGCAGACCACGGAGGACAACGTCTGGGAGATCATCAAGACCGTCTGCACGGGACTGAAGACTCTCATTACTTCGATTGAAGGACAACTACTGCTCAACCTTCTTGAGCAGATCGTCACGGCAAAGACTGCAACCACCAATGGAAGCACAATCTAGAGGTCTCACAGTCTTAGCGCAGTGGAACGCGAACGGAGTCCTCCGGAAGACGGAAGAACTGCGTGCGTTCCTCCAGGACAAAGGTGTGAAAGTTGCTGCCATCAACGAGACACACCTTGACCCTGAAGATACGTGGAAGGTCCCAGGATGGAATATCTTCAGGGCCGACAGAGAAAGACGGAATGGGCGCAGAGGAAAGGGAGGTGCCGCAGTCATGGTCCATCGAACCATACAGCACCGAGTCTGCCGCGTCACGACGTACGCAGAAGCGGAAGCTGTATCGGTGGACGTGAAAATAACCAGGAGAAGATGGCTGCGTGTCACCTCTCTCTACTACCCTCCTAGGACGCCCTGGAACCCGGATATCATCCTGGGACACTTGAACAGCGGAGCAGGACCTGCGGTCATCCTCGGTGACGTGAATGCCAAGCATCCGAGCTGGAATTCAAACGTCGCCAATGCAAGAGGAGACGCTTTGCGGGAGCTTGCAGACGAAGAAGGCCTTACGGTGCTTGGACCGACGACATCCACGCATGAGCGGGGAGACGTCATCGACATCGCGATCGCTCGAGGTGTTCGAGACTCTCTCAGCATCCACACATGCGTGGAATTATCGTCGGACCACAACCCGACAATACTACTACTGGGAAACCAGACGGTAGCCGTCCCGCCTTCGGAACGAAGGGATATGAAGAACGCAGACTGGCAGACCTTCCGGAAGAAAATTGCAGAGGCTCTCCCAAGGAATCCACCACCACCAACTACTCCTGCAGAAGCCGACATCATGGTCGGACACTTGGAGAACACCGTCATCGCTGCCATGGAAGAAGCCATCCCTCGGAAGAAGGTGGCTCCTTTCACTCTTCGGATGCAACTTCCCGCGGAAGTGAGAGCCATCGTTACGAGACGTAACAATGTGCGACGAAGATGGCAGCGATATCGCACGGCGGATCTCCGACGGGAGCTCAACCGACTCAACGAGGATGTGAAGAGTGCTCTCCTGGACGTCCGCCGAGACAACTGGGAGAGACACCTTTCAGAAGTCCTTGAAGAGGAAGACGAGCCAGAGCCGATCTGGAAGGTCTGCCGGAGACTCAGACCGACGAAGCAGCGGGACCCACTGATCGTCCTCGGGGACGAGGTTGCTGCATCGCCGAAGGAGAAAGCTGAAATGCTGGCGGAACACTTCGCGGGAGTCTTCACGCCGAACGCAGCTACTCCCGAGTCAGCCGCCGCTGAAGAAGAGATCGCGGAGTCGATGGCATCGCTGGACGACGTCATCGAGGACGCCGAGGACATCCCTTTCTTCAGCGAAAAGGACATCGTAGGGGTCATACGCCAACTGAAGCCGCGGAAAGCGCCAGGCACCGACGGCATTCCGAATGTCGTCGTGCGGCAATTTCCAAAGGCTGCAGTAGCGTACTTGGCCAGCATCTGCAATGGATGCACCAAGATTTCCTACTTTCCATCCACCTGGAAACGGGCGAAGATTACCTGCATCCCGAAGAAGAGAGGAGTGGAAATGGCTCCCGGAGACTTCCGGCCCATATCTCTCCTCGACGGCTTCGGGAAAATCTTCGAGAGGTTACTGCGGTGGCCGATTGTTGAGTTCGTTCGGGAGGCTGGCTTCCTCCCGGATGAACAATTCGGCTTCCGCGAAGGGCACTCCACGGTCCAACAACTTGTGAGGACAACTGACTTCATCACCGACGCCTTCAACAGGAGAGAAGCTGTTGCCGGAGTTTTCTTCGATATATCGAAGGCTTTCGATCGTGTCTGGCATCAAGCGCTCCTGGCGAAGATGGTTCGACTCCAGTTCCCAGCATGGGCCACCCGGCTCATCCGGTCGTATCTACAGGACAGGACCTTCACCGTGCACTGGCTCGGAACAGCCTCTGGCCGTCGACATATCAACGCCGGCGTGCCGCAGGGGTCTGTTCTGGGACCAGTGCTCTTCAACATCTTCACCCATGACTTCCCTCGGGATAATGGGAGACACATGGTCCTGTCCTTGTACGCCGACGATGCAGCGCTCCTGTCGAGATCGATGCAGCGGAGAGTAGCTGTGAAGAGACTGCAAGACGCCATCGATGTCACCCTCTCTTGGTATCATCGATGGCGGATTGCAGTAAACGCTGGGAAGACAAAAGCTATCGTCTTTCATACAGGACATGAAGCGGAGCCAGGAGTCGACCTGTCGGTTGATGGAGTCATCCTTCCATGGAACTCCGAGGTCACCTACCTCGGAGTGAAGTTGGACCGGAAGCTTCTCTGGAAGCCTCAGACGGAGAGTGTCCGTGCAAAAGCATCGGCGGCGTTGGCAAGGCTTTGGCCAATCCTGCGTCCGCCGGTGCTAAGCATGGACACAAAGAGAAGACTTTACAAGGCCTGTATACTCCCTGTCATCGAGTATGCAGCGCCTGTATGGTCTGGAGTGCCCAAGACAAGCCTCTACCGAATCCAGGTGGTGCAGAATTCTGCACTTCGGTGCATCCTAGGACGAGGACGCTACGACCACGTCTCCGAGATGCACCGAGATGGAAAGTTGGAGCCCCTAGATGTCCACTTGCCGAAGATCTCGCGACGGTTCTTCGACAAGGCGGCTGACTCACAGCACACGGCGATCAGCAACCTCGCAAAGATCCAGGTCTGGCCATGGGATCGCTACAAGCGACCAATCGCCAGCCTGGACACCACTGACTCCCTCCCTAGGGGAAAGATGCCGAGGCTTCACCTGTAGGAGCCTTAAAACGTTCATCCGAGACACCATGAGACCCCGGAGACGATTTCATTTCGCCTTTAGAGGACGACGTCCTGGCAAGGCGACGAGAACCAGCCCAACATGAAGGGCATGGAACAACAAATGGTCAACCGATGGCCGTCGAAAAGTTAATATAACTATTTCCTCCATATTTTCCAAAATAATGCTGATATTACCTCCATTTTTTCTCAGAAGACGTAAACGATTGTTACCTGTAACACGTAAGTACCAATGGGACACAAAGATAACATTAGTACGGGACCAATATGTCCCATTGCTACCTATGGGACGGCACATATAAATACAACATAGTTATCCCGATGGCCGTCGAAGGGTTAATATAACTATTTCCTCCATTATTTTCCAAAATAATGTAGATATTACCTCCATTTTTTCTCAGAAGACGTAAACGATTGTTAACCTGTAACACGTACGTACCAATGGGACACAAAGATAACATAAGTACGGGACCAATATGTCCCATTGCTGCCTATGGGACGGCACATATAAATGCTACATAGTTATCCCGATGGCCTTCGAAGAGTTAATATAACTATTTCCTTCTAATTTTCCAAAATAATGCTGATATTACCTCCATTTTTTCTCAGAAGACGTAAACGATTGTTACCTGTAACACGTAAGTACCAATGGGACACAAAGATAACATTAGTACGGGACCAATATGTCCCATTGCTACCTATGGGACGGCACATATAAATACAACATAGTTATCCCGATGGCCGTCGAAGGGTTAATATAACTATTTCCTCCATATTTTCCAAAATAATGCTGATATTATCTCCATTTTTTCTCAGAAGACGTAAAAGATTGTTAACCTATAACACGTAAGTACCAATAAGACACAAAGATAACATTAGTACGGGACCAATATGTCCCTCTGCTACCTATGGGATGGCATATATAAATGCTACATAGTTATCCCGATGGCCGTCAAAGAGTTAATATAACTATTTCCTCCATATTTTCCAAAATAATGCTGATATTACCTCCATTTTTTCTCAGAAGACGTAAAAGATTATTAACCTGTAACACGTAAGTACCAATAAGACACAAAGATAACATTAGTACGGGACCAATATGTCCCTCTGCTACCTATGGGATGGCATATATAAATGCTACATAGTTATCCCGATGGCCGTCGAAGAGTTAATATAACTATTTCCTCCATATTTTCCAAAATAATGCTGATATTACCTCCATTTTTTCTCAGAAGACGTAAACGATTGTTAACCTGTAACACGTACATACCAATGGGACACAAAGATAACATAAGTACGGGACCAATATGTCCCATTGCTACCTATGGGACGGCACATATAAATAATACATAGTTATCCCGATGGCCGTCAAAGAGTTAATATAACTATTTCCTCCATATTTTCCAAAACATTGCTGATATTACCTCCATTTTTTCTCAGAAGACGTAAACGATTGTAAACCTATAACACGTAAGTGCCAATGGGACACAAAGACAACATTAGTACGGGACCAATATGTCCCATTGCTACCTATGGGATGGCACATATAAATAATACATAGTTATCCCGATGGCCGTCGAAGAGTTAATATAAATATTTCCTCCATATATTCCAAAACATTGCTGATATTACCTCCATTTTTTCTCAGAAGACGTAAACGATTGTTAACCTATAACACGTAAGCACCAATGGGACCAAAAGATAACAATAGTATGGGAGCAATATGTTCCATTGCTACCTATGGGACGGCCTTTATAAATACAACATAGTTATCCCGATGGCCGTCGAAGAGTTAATATAACTATTTCCTCCATATTTGACAAAATAATGCTGATATTACCTCCATTTTTTCTCAGAAGACTTAAACGATTGTTAACCTGTAACACGTAAGTACCATAGGGACACAAAGATAACATTAGTACGGGACCAATATGTCCCATTGCTACCTATGGGACGGCACATATAAATGCTACATAGTTTTTCCGATGGCCTTCGAAGAGTTAATATAACTATTTCCTCCATATTTTCCAAAAAATGCTGATATTACCTCCATTTTTTCTCAGAAGACGTAAACAAATGTTAACCTATAACACGTAAGTACCAATGGGACACAAAGATAACATTAGTACGGGACCAATATGTCCCATTGCTACCTATGGGACGGCACATATAAATGCTACATAGTTATCCCGATGGCCGTCGAAGAGTTAATATAACTATTTCCTTCATATTTTCCAAAATAATGCTGATATTACCACCATTTTTTCTCAGAAGACGTAAACGATTGTTAACCTGTAACACGTAAGTACCAATGGGACACAAAGATAACATTAGTACGGGACCAATATGTCCCATTGCTACCTATGGGACGGCACATTTAAATGCTACATAGTTATCCTGATGGCCGTCGAAGAGTAAATATAACTATTTCCTCCATATTCTCCAAAGAAATGCTGATATTACCTCCATTTTTTCTCAGAAGACGTAAACGATTGTTAACCTGTAACACGTAGGTACCAATGGGACACAAAGATAACATTAGTACGGGACCAATGTGTCCCATTGCTACCTATGGAACGGCACATATAAATGCTACATAGTTATCCCGATGGCCTTCGAAGAGTTAATATAACTATTTCCTTCTAATTTTCCAAAATAATGCTGATATTACCTCCATTTTTTCTCAGAAGACGTAAACGATTGTTACCTGTAACACGTAAGTACCAATTAGACACAAAGATAACATTAGTACGGGACCAATATGTCCCATTGCTACCTATGGGACGGCACATATAAATACAACATAGTTATCCCGATGGCCGTCGAAGGGTTAATATAACTATTTCCTCCATATTTTCCAAAATAATGCTGATATTACCTCCATTTTTTCTCAGAAGACGTAAAAGATTGTTAACCTGTAACACGTAAGTACCAATAAGACACAAAGATAACATTAGTACGGGAACAATATGTCCCTCTGCTACCTATGGGATGGCATATATAAATGCTACATAGTCATCCCGATGGCCGTCGAAGAGTTAATATAACTATTTCCTCCATATTTTCCAAAGAAATGCTGATATTACCTCCATTTTTTCTCAGAAGACGTAAACGATTGTTAACCTGTAACACGTACGTACCAATGGGACACAAAGATAACATAAGTACGGGACCAATATGTCCCATTGCTACCTATGGGACGGCATATATAAATAAAACGTAGTTATCCCGATGGCCGTCGAAGAGTTAATATAACTATTTCCTCCATATTTTCCAAAACATTGCTGATATTACCTCCATTTTTGCTCAGAACACGTAAACGATTGTTAACCTATAACACGTAAGTGCCAATGGGACACAAAGATAACATTAGTACGGGACCAATATGTCCCTTTGCTACCTATGGGATGGCACATATAAATAATACATAGTTATCCCGATGGCCGTCGAAGAGTTAATATAAATATTTCCTCCATATTTTCCAAAACATTGCTGATATTACCTCCATTTTTTCTCATAAGACGTAAACGATTGTTAACCTATAACACGTAAGTACCAATGGGACACAAAGATAACATAAGTACGGGACCAATATGTCCAATTGCTACCTCTGGGACGGCACATAAAAATGCTACATAGTCATCCCGATGGGCGTCGAAGAGTTAATATAACTATTTCGTCCATATTTTCCAAAATAATGCTGATATTACCTCCATTTTTTCTCAGAAGACGTAAACGATTGTTAACCTGTAACACGTAAGTACCAATGAGACACAAAGATAACATTAGTACGGGACCAATATGTCCCATTGCTACCTATGGGACGGCACATTTAAATGCTACATAGTTATCCTGATGGCCGTCGAAGAGTTAATATTACTATTTCCTCCATATTCTCCAAAAAAATGCTGATATTACCTCCATTTTTTCTCAGAAGACGTAAACGATTGTTAACCTGTAACACGCAGGTACCAATGGGACACAAAGATAACATTAGTACGGGACCAATATGTCCCATTGCTACCTATGGGACGGCACATATAAATGCTACATAGTTATCCCGATGGCCGTCGAAAAGTTAATATTACTATTTCCTCCATATTTTCCAAAAAAATGCTGATATTACCTCCATTTTTTCTAAGAAGACGTAAACGATTGTTAACCTGTAACACGTAAGTACCAATGGGACACAATGATAACATTAGTACGGGACCAATATGTCCCATTGCTACCTATGGGACGGCACATATAAATACAACATAGTTATCCCGATGGCCTTCGAAGAGTTAATATAACTATTTCCTCCATATTTTCCAAAATAATGCTGATATTAACTCCATTTTTTCTCAGAAGACGTAAAAGATTGTTAACCTGTAACACGTAAGTACCAATAAGACACAAAGATAACATTAGTACGGGACCAATATGTCCCTCTGCTACCTATAGGATGGCATATATTAATGCTACATAGTTATCCCGATGGCCGTCGAAGAGTTAATATAACTATTTCCTCCATATTTTCCAAAATAATGCTGATATTACCTCCATTTTTTCTCAGAAGACGTAAACGATTGTTAACCTGTAACACGTACGTACCAATGGGACACAAAGATAACATAAGTACGGGACCAATATGTCCCATTGCTACCTATGGGACGGCACATATAAATAATAAATAGTTATCTCGATGGCCGTCGAAGAGTTAATATAACTATTTCCTCAATATTTTCCAAAACATTGCTGATATTACCTCCATTTTTTCTCAGAAGACGTAAACGATTGTTAACCTATAACACGTAGATACCAATGGGACACAAAGATAACATTAGTACGGGACCAATATGTCCCATTGCTACCTTTTGGACGGCCCATATAAATGCTACATAGTTATCCCGATGGCCGTCGAAGAGTTAATATAACTATTTCCTTCATAATTTCCAAAATAATGCTGATATTACCACAATTTTTTCTCAGAAGACGTATACGATTGATAACCTGTAATACGTAAGTACAAATGGGACCAAAAGATAACAATAGTATGGGAGCAATATGTTCCATTGCTACCTATGGGACGGCTCATTATATACAACATAGTTATCCCGATGGCCGTCGAAGAGTTAATATAACTATTTCCTCCATATTTGACAAAATAATGCTGATATTACCTCCATTTTTTCTCAGATGACATAAACGATTGTTAACCTGTAACACGTAGGTACCAATGGGACACAAAGATAACATTAGTACGGGACCAATATGTCCATATGCTACCTCTGGGACGGCACATAAAAATGCTACATAGTTTTCCCGATGGCCGTCGAAGAGTTAATATAACTATTTCCTCCATATTTTCCAAAATAATGCTGATATTAACTCCATTTTTTCTCAGAAGACGTAAACGATTGTTAACCTGTAACACGCAGGTACCAATGGGACACAAAGATAACATTAGTACGGGACCAATATGTCCCATTGCTACCTATGGGACGGCACATATAAATGCTACATAGTTATCCCGATGGCCGTCGAAGAGTTAATACAACTATTTCCTCCATATTTTCCAAAAAAATGCTGATATTACCTCAATTTTTTCTCAGAAGACGTAAACGATTGTTAACCTGTAACACGTAAGTACCAATGGGACACAAAGATAACATTTAACAGGACCAATATGGCCCATGGCTATCTATGGGACGGTACATATAAATGCTACATAGTTATCCCGATGGCCGTCGAAAAGTTAATATAACTATTTCCTCCATATTTTCCAAAATAATGCTGATATTACCTCCATTTTTTCTCAGAAGATGCAAACGATTGTTAACCTTTAACACGTAAGTACCAATGGGACACAAAGATAACATTAGTACGGGACCAATATGTCCCATTCCCACCTATGGGTCGGCACATATAAATGCTACATAGTTATCCCGATGGCCGTCGAAGAGTAAATATAACTATTTCCTCCATATTTTCCAAAATAATGCTGATATTACCTCCATTTTTTCTCAGAAGACGTAAAAGATTGTTAACCTGTAACACGTAAGTACCAATAAGACACAAAGATAACATTAGTACGGGACCAATATGTCCCTCTGCTACCTATGGGATGGCATATATAAATGCTACATAGTTATCCCGATGGCCGTCGAAGAGTTAATATAACTATTTCCTCCATATTTTCCAAAATAATGCTGATATTACCTCCATTTTTTCTCAGAAGACGTAAACGATTGTTAACCAATAACACGTACGTACCAATGGGACACAAAGATAACATTAGTACGGGACCAATATGTCCCATTGCTACCTATGGGAGGGCACATAAAAATGCTACATAGTTATCCCGATGGGCGTCGAAGAGTTAATATAACTATTTCCTCCATATTCTCCAAAAAAATGCTGATATTACCTCCATTTACTCTCAGAAGACGTAAACGATTGTTAACCTATAATACGTAAGTAGCAATGGGACACAAAGATAACATTAGTACGGGACCAATATGTCCCATTGCTACCTATTGGACGGCAAATATAAATGCTACATAGTTTTCCCGATGGCCGTCGAAGAGTAAATATAACTATTTCCTCCATATTTTCCAAAATAATGCTGATATTACCTCCATTTTTTCTCAGAAGACGTAAACAATTGTTAACCTGTAACACGTAAGTACCAATGGGTTACAAAGATAACATTATTACGGGACCAATATGTCCCATTGCTATCTAAAGGACGGCACATATAAATGCTACATAGTTCTCCCGATGGCCGTCGAAAAGTTAATATAACTATTTCCTCCATATTTTCCAAAATAATGCTGATATTACCTCCATTTTTTCTCAGAAGACGTAAACGATTGTTAACCTGTAACACGTAAGTACCAATGGGACACAAAGATAACATTAGTACGGGACCAATATGTCCCATTGCTACCTATGTGACGGCACATATAAATGCTACATAGTTATCCCGATGGCCGTCGAAGAGTTAATATAACTATTTCTTCCATATTTAAAAAAATAATGCTGATATTACCTCCATTTGTTCTCAGAAGACGTAAACAAATGTTAAACTATAACACGTAAGTACCAATGTGACACAAAGATAACATTAGAACGGGACCAATATGTCCCATTGCTACCTATGGGACGGCACATATAAATGCTACATAGTTATCCCGATGGCCGTCGAAGAGTTAATATAACTATTTCCTTCATATTTTCCAAAATAATGCTGATATTACCACCATTTTTTCTCAGAAGACGTAAACGATTGATAACCTGTAATACGTAAGTACCAATGGGACCAAAAGATAACAATAGTATGGGAGCAATATGTTCCATTGCTACCTATGGGACGGCTCATATAAATACAACATAGTTATCCCGATGGCCGTCGAAGAGTTAATATAACTATTTCCTCCATATTTGACAAAATAATGCTGATATTACCTCCATTTTTTCTCAGAGGACGTAAACGATTGTTAACCTGTAACACGTAAGTACCAATGGGACACAAAGATAACATTAGTACGGGACCAATATGTCCCATTGCTACCTATGGGACGGCACATATAAATGCTACATAGTTATCCCGATGGCCGTCGAAGAGTTAATATAACTATTTCCTTCATATTTTTCAAAATAATGCTGATATTACCTCCATTTTTTCTCAGAAGACGTAAACGATTGTTAACCTGTAACACCTAAGTACCAATGGGACACAAAGATAACATTAGTACGGGACCAATATGTCCCATTGGTACCTATAACACGGCACATATAAATACAACATAGTTATCCCGATGGCCGTCGAAGAGTTAATATAACTATTTCCTCCATATTTTCCAAAAAAATGCTGATATTACCTTCATTTTTTCTCAGAAGACATAAAAAAATGTTAACCCATAACACGTAAGTACCAATGGGACACAATGATAACATTAGTACGGGACCAATATGTCCCATTGCTACCTATGGGACGGCACATAAAAATGCTACATAGTTATCCCGATGGCCGTCGAAGAGTTAATATAACTATTTCCTTCATATTTTCCAAAATAATGCTGATATTACCACCATTTTTTCTCAGAAGACGTAAACGATTGATAACCTGTAAAACGTAAGTACCAATGGGACACAAAGATAACATTATTACGGGACCAATGTGTCCTATTGCTACCTATGGGACGGCTCATATAAATACAACATAGTTATCCCGATGGCCGTCGAAGAGTTAATATAACTATTTCTTCCATATTTAAAAAAATAATGCTGATATTACCTCCATTTGTTCTCAGAAGACGTAAACGATTGTCAACCTGTAACACGTAAGTACCAATGGGACACAAAGATAACATTAGTACGGGACCAATATGTCCAATTGCTACCTCTGGGACGGCACATAAAAATGCTACATTGTTATCCCGATGGGCGTCGAAGAGTTAATATAACTATTTCCTCCATATTTTCCAAAATAATGCTGATATTACCTCAATTTTTTCTCAGAAGACGTAAACGATTGTTAACCTGTAACACGTAAGTACCAATGAGACACAAAGATAACATAAGTACGGGACCAATATGTCCCATTGCTACCTATAGGACGGCACATTTAAATGCTACATAGTTATCCTGATGGCCGTCGAAGAGTTAATATAACTATTTCCTCCATATTCTCCAAACAAATGCTGATATTACCTCCATTTTTTCTCAGAAGACGTAAACGATTGTTAACCTGTAACACGTAGGTACCAATGGGACACAAAGATAACATTAGTACGGGACCAATATGTCCCATTGCTACCTATTGGACGGCACATATAAATGCTACATAGTTATCCCGATGGCCGTCGAAAAGTTAATATAACTATTTCCTCCATATTTTCCAAAAAAATGCTGATATTACCTCCATTTTTTCTCAGAAGACGTAAACGATTGTTAACCTGTAACACGTAAGTACCAATGGGACACAAAGATAACATTAGTACGGGACCAATATGTCCCATTGCTACCTATGGGACGGCACATATAAATACAACATTGTTATCCCGATGGCCGTCGAAAAGTTAATATAACTATTTCCTCCATATTTTCCAAAATAATGCTGATATTACCTCCATTTTTTCTAAGAAGACGCAAACGATTGTTAACCTTTAACACGTAAGTACAAATGGGACACAAAGATAACATTAGTACGGGACCAATATGTCCCATTCCCACCTAGGGGACGGCACATATAAATGCTACATAGTTAACATGATGGCCTTCGAAGAGTTAATATAACTATTTCCATCTAATTTTCCAAAATAATGCTGGTATTACCTCCATTTTTTCTCAGAAGACGTAAACGATTGTTACCTGTAACACGTAAGTACCAATGGGACACAAAGATAACATTAGTACGGGACCAATATGTCCCATTGCTACCTATGGGATGGCATATATAAATGCTACATAGTTTTCCCGATGGCCGTCGAAGAGTTAATATAAATATTTCCTTCTAATTTTTCAAAATAATGCTGATATTACCTCCATTTTTTCTCAGAAGACGTAAACGATTGTTAACCTGTAACACGTAAGTACCAATGGGACACAAAGATCACATTATTACGGGACCAATGTGTCCCATTGCTACCTATGGGACGGCACATATAAATGCTACATAGTTATCCTCATGGCCGTCGAAGAGTTAATATAACTATTTCCTCCATATTTTCCAAAAAAATGCTGATATTACCTCCATTTTTTCTCAGAAGACGTAAACAAATGTTAACGTATAACACGTAAGTACCAATGGGACACAATGATAACATTAGTACGGGACCAATATGTCCCATTGCTACCTATGGGACGGCACATATAAATGCTACATAGTTATCCCGATGGCCGTCGAAGAATTAATATAACTATTTCCTTCATATTTTCCAAAATAATGCTGATATTACCACCATTTTTTCTCAGAAGACGTAAACGATTGATAACCTGTAATACGTAAGTACCAATGGGACCAAAAGATAACAATAGTATGGGAGCAATATGTTCCATTGCCACCTATGGGACGGCTCATATAAATACAACATAGTTATCCCGATGGCCGTCGAAGAGTTAATAAAACTATTTCCTCCATATTTTCCAAAATAATGCTGATATTACCTCCATTTTTTCTCAGAAGACGTACACGATTGTTAACCTGTAACACGTAAGTACCAATGAGACACAAAGATAACATAAGTACGGGACCAATATGTCCCATTGCTACCTATAGGACGGCACATATAAATGCTACATAGTTATCCTGATGGCCGTCGAAGAGTTAATATAACTTTTTCCTCCATATTCTCCAAAAAAATGCTGATATTACCTCCATTTACTCTCAGAAGACGTAAACGATTGTTAACCTGTAACACGTAAGTACCAATGGGACACAAATATAACATTAGTACGGGACCAATATGTCCCATTACTACCTATTGGACGGCACATATAAATGCTACATAGTTATCCCGATCGCCGTCGAAGAGTTAATATAACTATTTCCTCCATATTTTCCAAAATAATCCTGATATTACCTCCATTTTTTCTCAGAAGACGTAAACGATTGTTAACCTGTAACACGTAAGTACCAATGGGACACAAAGATAACATTATTACGGGACCAATATGTCCCATTGCTATCTATAGGACGGCACATATAAATGCTACATAGTTATCCCGATGGCCGTCGAAAAGTTAATATAACTATTTCCTCCATATTTTCCGAAATAATGCTGATATTACCTCCATTTTTTCTCAGAAGACGTAAACGATTGTTAACCTGTAACACGTAAGTACCAATGGGACACAAAGATAACATTAGTACGGGAACAATATGTCCCATTGCTACCTATGGGACGGCACATATAAATACAACATAGTTATCCCGATGGCCGTCGAAGAGTTAATATAACTATTTCCTCCATATTTTCCAAAAAAATGGTGATATTACCTCCATTTTATCTCAGAAGACGTAAACAAATGTTAACCTATAACACGTAAGTACCAATTTGACACAAAGATAACATTAGAACGGGACCAATATGTCCCATTGCTACCTATGGGACGGAACATATAAATGCTACATAGTTATCCCGATGGCCGTCGAAGAGTTAATATAACTATTTCCTTCATATGCTCCAAAATAATGCTGATATTACCACCATTTTTTCTCAGAAGACGTAAACGATTGATAACCTGTAATACGTTAGTACCAATGGGACCAAAAGATAACAATAGTATGGGAGCAATATGTTCCATTGCTACCTATGGGACGGCTCATATAAATACAACATAGTTATCCCGATGGCCGTCGAAGAGTTAATATAACTATTTCCTCCATATTTGACAAAATAATGCTGATATTACCTCCATTTTTTCTCAGAAGACGTAAACGATTGTTAACCTGTAACACGTAAGTACCAATGGGACACAAAGATAACATTAGTACGGGACCAATATGTCCCATTGCTACCTATGGGACGGCACATATAAATGCTACATAGTTATCCCGATGGCCGTCGAAGAGTTAATATAACTATTTCCTCCATATTTTCCAAAATAATGCTGATATTACCTCCATTTTTTCTCAGAAGACGTAAACGATTGTTAACCTGTAATACGTACGTACCAATGGGACACAAAGATAACATAAGTACGGGACCAATATGTCCCATTGCTACCTATGGGACGGCACATATAAATACAACATAGTTATCCCGATGGCCGTCGAACAGTTAATATAACTATTTCCTCCATATTTTCCAAAATAATGCTGATATTACCTCCATTTTTTCTCAGAAGACGTAAACGATTGTTAACCTATAACACGTAAGTACCAATGGGACACAAAGATAACATAATTACGGGACCAAGATGTCCCATTGCTACCTATGGGACGGCACATATAAATAATACATAGTTATCCCGATGGCCGTCGAAGAGTTAATATAAATATTTCCTCCATATTTTCCAAAACATTGCTGATATTACCTCCATTTTTTCTCAGAAGACGTAAACGATTGTTAACCTATAACACGTAAGTACCAATGGGACACAAAGATACAATTAGTACGGGACCAATATGTCCCATTGCTACCTATGCTACGGCACATATAAATGCTACATAGTTATCCCGATGGCCGTCGAAGAGTTAATATAACTATTTCCTTCATATTTTTCAAAATAATGCTGATATTACATCCATTTTTTCTCAGAAGACGTAAACGATTGTTAACCTGTAACACGTAAGTACCAATGTGACACAAAGATAACATTATTACGGGACCAATGTGTCCCATTGCTACCTATGGGACGGCACATATAAATGCTACATAGTTATCCCGATGGCCGTCGAAGAGTTAATATAACTATTTCCTTCATATTTTCCCAAATAATGCTGATATTACCACCATTTTTTCTCAGAAGACGTAAACGATTGATAACCTGTAATACGTAAGTACCAATGGGACCAAAAGATAACAATAGTATGGGAGCAATATGTTCCATTGTTACTATTGGGACGGCTCATATAAATACAACATAGTTATCCCGATGGCCGTCGAAGAGTTAATATAACTATTTCCTCCATATTTGACAAAATAATGCTGATATTACCTCCACTTTTTCTCAGAAGACATAAACGATTGTTAACCTGTAACACGTAAGTACCAATGGGACACAAAGATAACATTAGTACGGAACCAATATATCCAATTGCTACCTCTGGGAAGGCACATAAAAATGCTACATAGTTATCCCGATGGCCGTCGAAGAGGTAATATAACTATTTCCTCCATATTTTCCAAAATAATGCTGATATTACCTCCATTTTTTCTCAGAAGACGTAAACGATTGTTAACCTGTAACACGTAAGTACCAATGGGACACAAAGATAACATTAGTACGGGACCAATATGTCCCATTGCTACCTATGGGATGGCATATATAAATGCTACATAGTTATCCCGATGGCCGTCGAAGAGTTAATATAACTATTTCCTTCTAATTTTTCAAAATAATGCTGATATTACCTCCATTTTTTCTCAGACGACGTAAACGATTGTTAACCTGTAACACGTAAGTACCAATGGGACACAAAGATCACATTATTACGGGACCAATGTGTCCCATTGCTACCTATGGGACGGCACATATAAATGCTACATAGTTATCCCCATGGCCGTCGAAGAGTTAATATAACTATTTCCTCCATATTTTCCAAAAAAATGCTGATATTACTTCCATTTTTTCTCAGAAGACGTAAACAAATGTTAACGTATAACACGTAAGTACCAATGGGACACAAAGATAACATTAGTACGGGACCAATATGTCCCATTGCTACCTATGGGACGGCACATATAAATGCTACATAGTTATCCCGATGGCCGTCGAAGAATTAATATAACTATTTCCTTCATATTTTCCAAAAAAATGCTGATATTACCACCATTTTTTCTCAGAAGACATAAACGATTGATAACCTTTAATACGTAAGTACCAATGGGACCAAAAGATAACAATAGTATGGGAGCAATATGTTCCATTGCCACCTATGGGACGGCTCATATAAATACAACATAGTTATCCCGATGGCCTTCGAAGAGTTAATATAACTATTTCCTCCATATTTGACAAAATAAATCTGATATTACCTCCATTTTTTCTCAGAAGACATAAACGATTGTTAACCTGTAACACGTAAGTACCAATTGACACAAAGATAACATTAGTACGGGACCAATATGTCCAATTGCTACCTCTGGGACGGCACATAAAAATGCTACATAGTTATCCCGATGGCCGTCGAAGAGTTAATAAAACTATTTCCTCCATATTTTCCAAAATAATGCTATATTACCTCCATTTTTTCTCAGAAGACGTACACGATTGTTAACCTGTAACACGTAAGTACCAATGAGACACAAAGATAACATATGTACGGGACCAATATGTCCCATTGCTACCTATTGGACGGCACATATAAATGCTACATAGTTATCCTGATGGCCGTCGAAGAGTTAATATAACTATTTCCTCCATATTCTCCAAAAAAATGCTGATATTACCTCCATTTACTCTCAGAAGACGTAAACGATTGTTAACCTGTAACACGTAAGTACCAATGGGACACAAATATAACATTAGTACGGGACCAATATGTCCAATTACTAAATATTGGACGGCACATATAAATGCTACATAGTTATCCCGATCGCCGTCGAAGAGTTAATATAACTATTTCCTCCATATTTTCCAAAATAATCCTGATATTACCTCCATTTTTTCTCAGAAGACGTAAACGATTGTTAACCTGTAACACGTAAGTACCAATGGGACACAAAGATAACATTATTACGGGACCAATATGTCCCATTGCTATCTATAGGACGGCACATATAAATGCTACATAGTTATCCCGATGGCCGTCGAAAAGTTAATATAACTATTTCCTCCATATTTTCCGAAATAATGCTGATATTACCTCCATTTTTTCTCAGAAGACGTAAACGATTGTTAACCTGTAACACGTAAGTACCAATGGGACACAAAGATAACATTAGTACGGGACCAATATGTCCCATTGCTACCTATGGGACGGCACATATAAATGCTACATAGTTATCCCGATGGCCGTCGAAGAGTTAATAACTATTTCCTCCATATTTTCCAAAATAATGCTGATATTACCTCCATTTTTTCTCAGAAGACGTAAACGATTGATAACCTGTAATACGTAAGTACCAATGGGACCAAAAGATAACAATAGTATGGGAGCAATATGTTCCATTGCCACCTATGGGACGGCTCATATAAATACAACATAGTTATCCCGATGGCCGTCGAAGAGTTAATAAAACTATTTCCTCCATATTTTCCAAAATAATGCTGATATTACCTCCATTTTTTCTCAGAAGACGTACACGATTGTTAACCTGTAACACGTAAGTACCAATGAGACACAAAGATAACATAAGTACGGGACCAATATGTCCCATTGCTACCTATAGGACGGCACATATAAATGCTACATAGTTATCCCGATGGCCGTCGAAGAGTTAATATAACTATTTCCTTCATAATTTCCAAAATAATGCTGATATTACCACAATTTTTTCTCAGAAGACGTATACGATTGATAACCTGTAATACGTAAGTACCAATGGGACCAAAAGATAACAATAGTATGTGAGCAATATGTTCCATTGCTACCTATGGGACGGCTCATTATATACAACATAGTTATCCCGATGGCCGTCGAAGAGTTAATATAACTATTTCCTCCATATTTGACAAAATAATGCTGATATTACCTCCATTTTTTCTCAGATGACATAAACGATTGTTAACCTGTAACACGTAGGTACCAATGGGACACAAAGATAACATTAGTACGGGACCAATATGTCCATATGCTACCTCTAGGACGGCACATAAAAATGCTATATAGTTTTCCCGATGGCCGTCGAAGAGTTAATATAACTATTTCCTCCATATTTTCCAAAATAATGCTGATATTAACTCCATTTTTTCTCAGAAGACGTAAACGATTGTTAACCTGTAACACGCAGGTACCAATGGGACACAAAGATAACATTAGTACGGGACCAATATGTCCCATTGCTACCTATGGGACGGCACATATAAATGCTACATAGTTATCCCGATGGCCGTCGAAGAGTTAATACAACTATTTCCTCCATATTTTCCAAAATAATGCTGATATTACCTCAATTTTTTCTCAGAAGACGTAAACGATTGATAACCTGTAAAACGTAAGTACCAATGGGACACAAAGATAACATTATTACGGGACCAATGTGTCCTATTGCTACCTATGGGACGGCTCATATAAATACAACATAGTTATCCCGATGGCCGTCGAAGAGTTAATATAACTATTTCTTCCATATTTAAAAAAATAATGCTGATATTACCTCCATTTGTTCTCAGAAGACGTAAACGATTGTCAACCTGTAACACGTAAGTACCAATGGGACACAAAGATAACATTAGTACGGGACCAATATGTCCAATTGCTACCTCTGGGACGGCACATAAAAATGCTACATTGTTATCCCGATGGGCGTCGAAGAGTTAATATAACTATTTCCTCCATATTTTCCAAAATAATGCTGATATTACCTCAATTTTTTCTCAGAAGACGTAAACGATTGTTAACCTGTAACACGTAAGTACCAATGAGACACAAAGATAACATAAGTACGGGACCAATATGTCCCATTGCTACCTATAGGACGGCACATTTAAATGCTACATAGTTATCCTGATGGCCGTCGAAGAGTTAATATAACTATTTCCTCCATATTCTCCAAACAAATGCTGATATTACCTCCATTTTTTCTCAGAAGACGTAAACGATTGTTAACCTGTAACACGTAGGTACCAATGGGACACAAAGATAACATTAGTACGGGACCAATATGTCCCATTGCTACCTATTGGACGGCACATATAAATGCTACATAGTTATCCCGATGGCCGTCGAAAAGTTAATATAACTATTTCCTCCATATTTTCCAAAAAAATGCTGATATTACCTCCATTTTTTCTCAGAAGACGTAAACGATTGTTAACCTGTAACACGTAAGTACCAATGGGACACAAAGATAACATTAGTACGGGACCAATATGTCCCATTGCTACCTATGGGACGGCACATATAAATACAACATAGTTATCCCGATGGCCGTCGAAAAGTTAATATAACTATTTCCTCCATATTTTCCAAAAAAATGCTGATATTACCTCCATTTTTTCTAAGAAGACGCAAACGATTGTTAACCTTTAACACGTAAGTACAAATGGGACACAAAGATAACATTAGTACGGGACCAATATGTCCCATTCCCACCTAGGGGACGGCACATATAAATGCTACATAGTTAACATGATGGCCTTCGAAGAGTTAATATAACTATTTCCTTCTAATTTTCCAAAATAATGCTGGTATTACCTCCATTTTTTCTCAGAAGACGTAAACGATTGTTACCTGTAACACGTAAGTACCAATGGGACACAAAGATAACATTAGTACGGGACCAATATGTCCCATTGCTACCTATGGGATGGCATATATAAATGCTACATAGTTTTCCCGATGGCCGTCGAAGAGTTAATATAAATATTTCCTTCTAATTTTTCAAAATAATGCTGATATTACCTCCATTTTTTCTCAGAAGACGTAAACGATTGTTAACCTGTAACACGTAAGTACCAATGGGACACAAAGATCACATTATTACGGGACCAATGTGTCCCATTGCTACCTATGGGACGGCACATATAAATGCTACATAGTTATCCTCATGGCCGTCGAAGAGTTAATATAACTATTTCCTCCATATTTTCCAAAAAAATGCTGATATTACCTCCATTTTTTCTCAGAAGACGTAAACAAATGTTAACGTATAACACGTAGAGTACCAATGGGACACAATGATAACATTAGTACGGGACCAATATGTCCCATTGCTACCTATGGGACGGCACATATAAATGCTACATAGTTATCCCGATGGCCGTCGAAGAATAAATATAACTATTTCCTTCATATTTTCCAAAATAATGCTGATATTACCACCATTTTTTCTCAGAAGACGTAAACGATTGATAACCTGTAATACGTAAGTACCAATGGGACCAAAAGATAACAATAGTATGGGAGCAATATGTTCCATTGCCACCTATGGGACGGCTCATATAAATACAACATAGTTATCCCGATGGCCGTCGAAGAGTTAATAAAACTATTTCCTCCATATTTTCCAAAATAATGCTGATATTACCTCCATTTTTTCACAGAAGACGTACACGATTGTTAACCTGTAACACGTAAGTACCAATGAGACACAAAGATAACATAAGTACGGGACCAATATGTCCCATTGCTACCTATAGGACGGCACATATAAATGCTACATAGTTATCCTGATGGCCGTCGAAAAGTTAATATAACTATTTCCTCCATATTTTCCGAAATAATGCTGATATTACCTCCATTTTTTCTCAGAAGACGTAAACGATTGTTAACCTGTAACACGTAAGTACCAATGGGACACAAAGATAACATTAGTACGGGAACAATATGTCCCATTGCTACCTATGGGACGGCACATATAAATACAACATAGTTATCCCGATGGCCGTCGAAGAGTTAATATAACTATTTCCTCCATATTTTCCAAAAAAATGGTGATATTACCTCCATTTTATCTCAGAAGACGTAAACAAATGTTAACCTATAACACGTAAGTACCAATTTGACACAAAGATAACATTAGAACGGGACCAATATGTCCCATTGCTACCTATGGGACGGAACATATAAATGCTACATAGTTATCCCGATGGCCGTCGAAGAGTTAATATAACTATTTCCTTCATATGCTCCAAAATAATGCTGATATTACCACCATTTTTTCTCAGAAGACGTAAACGATTGATAACCTGTAATACGTTAGTACCAATGGGACCAAAAGATAACAATAGTATGGGAGCAATATGTTCCATTGCTACCTATGGGACGGCTCATATAAATACAACATAGTTATCCCGATGGCCGTCGAAGAGTTAATATAACTATTTCCTCCATATTTGACAAAATAATGCTGATATTACCTCCATTTTTTCTCAGAAGACGTAAACGATTGTTAACCTGTAACACGTAAGTACCAATGGGACACAAAGATAACATTAGTACGGGACCAATATGTCCCATTGCTACCTATGGGACGGCACATATAAATGCTACATAGTTATCCCGATGGCCGTCGAAGAGTTAATATAACTATTTCCTCCATATTTTCCAAAATAATGCTGATATTACCTCCATTTTTTCTCAGAAGACGTAAACGATTGTTAACCTGTAATACGTACGTACCAATGGGACACAAAGATAACATAAGTACGGGACCAATATGTCCCATTGCTACCTATGGGACGGCACATATAAATACAACATAGTTATCCCGATGGCCGTCGAACAGTTAATATAACTATTTCCTCCATATTTTCCAAAATAATGCTGATATTACCTCCATTTTTTCTCAGAAGACGTAAACGATTGTTAACCTATAACACGTAAGTACCAATGGGACACAAAGATAACATAATTACGGGACCAAGATGTCCCATTGCTACCTATGGGACGGCACATATAAATAATACATAGTTATCCCGATGGCCGTCGAAGAGTTAATATAAATATTTCCTCCATATTTTCCAAAACATTGCTGATATTACCTCCATTTTTTCTCAGAAGACGTAAACGATTGTTAACCTATAACACGTAAGTACCAATGGGACACAAAGATACAATTAGTACGGGACCAATATGTCCCATTGCTACCTATGGGACGGCACATATAAATGCTACATAGTTATCCCGATGGCCGTCGAAGAGTTAATATAACTATTTCCTTCATATTTTTCAAAATAATGCTGATATTACATCCATTTTTTCTCAGAAGACGTAAACGATTGTTAACCTGTAACACGTAAGTACCAATGTGACACAAAGATAACATTATTACGGGACCAATGTGTCCCATTGCTACCTATGGGACGGCACATATAAATGCTACATAGTTATCCCGATGGCCGTCGAAGAGTTAATATAACTATTTCCTTCATATTTTCCAAAATAATGCTGATATTACCACCATTTTTTCTCAGAAGACGTAAACGATTGATAACCTGTAATACGTAAGTACCAATGGGACCAAAAGATAACAATAGTATGGGAGCAATATGTTCCATTGTTACCTTTGGGACGGCTCATATAAATACAACATAGTTATCCCGATGGCCGTCGAAGAGTTAATATAACTATTTCCTCCATATTTGACAAAATAATGCTGATATTACCTCCACTTTTTCTCAGAAGACATAAACGATTGTTAACCTGTAACACGTAAGTACCAATGGGACACAAAGATAACATTAGTACGGAACCAATATATCCAATTGCTACCTCTGGGAAGGCACATAAAAATGCTACATAGTTATCCCGATGGCCGTCGAAGAGGTAATATAACTATTTCCTCCATATTTTCCAAAATAATGCTGATATTACCTCCATTTTTTCTCAGAAGACGTAAACGATTGTTAACCTGTAACACGTAAGTACCAATGGGACACAAAGATAACATTAGTACGGGACCAATATGTCCCATTGCTACCTATGGGATGGCATATATAAATGCTACATAATTATCCCGATGGCCGTCGAAGAGTTAATATAACTATTTCCTTCTAATTTTTCAAAATAATGCTGATATTACCTCCATTTTTTCTCAGAAGACGTAAACGATTGTTAACCTGTAACACGTAAGTACCAATGGGACACAAAGATCACATTATTACGGGACCAATGTGTCCCATTGCTACCTATGGGACGGCTCATATAAATACAACATAGTTATCCCGATGGCCGTCGAAGAGTTAATATAACTATTTCCTCCATATTTGACAAAATAATGCTGATATTACCTCCAATTTTTCTCAGAAGACGTAAACGATTGTTAACCTGTAACACGTAAGTACCAATGGGACACAAAGATAACATTAGTACGGGACCAATATGTCCCATTGCTACCTATGGGACGGCACATATAAATGCTACATAGTTATCCCGATGGCCGTCGAAGAGTTAATATAACTATTTCCTCCATATTTTCCAAAATAATGCTGATATTACCTCCATTTTTTCTCAGAAGACGTAAACGATTGTTAACCTGTAAATCGTACGTACCAATGGGACACAAAGATAACATAAGTACGGGACCAATATGTCCCATTGCTACCTATGGGACGGCACATATAAATACAACATAGTTATCCCGATGGCCGTCGAACAGTTAATATAACTATTTCCTCCATATTTTCCAAAATAATGCTGATATTACCTCCATTTTTTCTCAGAAGACGTAAACGATTGTTAACCTATAACACGTAAGTACCAATGGGACACAAAGATAACATTAGTACGGGACCAATATGTCCCATTGCTACCTATGGGACGGCACATATAAATGCTATATAGTTATCCCGATGGCCGTCGAAGAGTTAATATAACTATTTCCTTCATATTTTTCAAAATAATGCTGATATTATATCCATTTTTTCTCAGAAGACGTAAACGATTGTTAACCTGTAACACTTAAGTACCAATGTGACACAAAGATAACATTATTACGGGACCAATGTGTCCCATTGCTACCTATGGGACGGCACATATAAATGCTACATAGTTATCCCGATGGCCGTCGAAGAGTTAATATAACTATTTCCTTCATATTTTCCAAAATAATGCTGATGTTACCACCATTTTTTCTCAGAAGACGTAAACGATTGATAACCTGTAATACGTAAGTACCAATGGGACCAAAAGATAACAATAGTATGGGAGCAATATGTTCCATAGTTACCTTTGGGACGGCTCATATAAATACAACATAGTTATCCCGATGGCCGTCGAAGAGTTAATATAACTATTTCCTCCATATTTGACAAAATAATGCTGATATTACCTCCACTTTTTCTCAGAAGACATAAACGATTGTTAACCTGTAACACGTAAGTACCAATGGGACACAAAGATAACATTAGTACGGGACCAATATATCCAATTTCTACCTCTGGGACGGCACATAAAAATGCTACATAGTTATCCCGATGGCCGTCGAAGAGGTAATATAACTATTTCCTCCATATTTTCCAAAAAAATGCTGATATTACCTCCATTTACTCTCAGAAGACGTAAACGATTGTTAAGCTATAATACGTAAGTACCAATGGGACACAAAGATAACATTAGTACGGGACCAATATGTCCCATTGCTACCTATTGGACGGCACATATAAATGGTACATAGTTATCCAGATGGCCGTCGAAGATTTAATATAACTATTTCCTCCATATTTTCCAAAATGATGCTGATATTACCTCCATTTTTTCTCAGAAGACGTAAACGATTGTTAACCTGTAACACCTAAGTACCAATGGGACACAAAGATAACATTATTACGGGACCAATATGTCCCATTGCTATCTATAGGACGGCACATATAAATGCTACATAGTTATCCCGATGGCCGTCGAAGAGTTAATATAACTATTTCCTCCATATTTTCCAAAATAATGCTGATATTACATCCATTTTTTCTCAGAAGACGTAAACGATTGTTAACCTGTAACACGTAAGTACCAATGGGACACAAACATAACATTAGTACGGGACCAATATGTCCCATTGCTACCTATGGGACGGCACATAAAAATACAACATAGTTATCCCGATGGCCGTCGAAGAGTTAATATAAATATTTCCTCCATATTTTCCAAAAAAATGGTGATATTACTTTCATTTTTTCTCAGAAGACGTAAACAAATGTTAACCTATAACACGTAAGTACCAATGGGACACAAAGATAACATTAGAACGGGACCAATATGTCCCATTGCTACCTATGGGACGGCACATATAAATGCTACATAGTTACTCCGATGGCCGTCGAATAGTTAATATAACTATTTCCTTCATATTTTCCAAAATAATGCTGATATTACCACCATTTTTTCTCAGAAGACGTAAACGATTGATATCCTGTAATACGTAAGTACCAATGGGACCAAAAGATAACAATAGTATGGGAGCAATATGTTCCATTGCTACCTATGGGACGGCTCATATAAATACAACATAGTTATCCCGATGGCCGTCGAAGAGTTAATATAACTATTTCCTCCATATTTGACAAAATAATGCTGATATTACCTCCATTTGTTCTCAGAAGACGTAAACGATTGTTAACCTGTAACAGGTAAGTACCAATGGGACCAAAAGATAACAATAGTATGGGAGCAATATGTTCCATTGTTACCTTTGGGACGGCTCATATAAATACAACATAGTTATCCCGATGGCCGTCGAAGAGTTAATATAACTATTTCCTCCATATTTGACAAAATAATGCTGATATTACCTCCACTTTTTCTCAGAAGACATAAACGATTGTTAACCTGTAACACGTAAGTACCAATGGGACACAAAGATAACATTAGTACGGGACCAATATGTCCCATTGCTACCTTTGGGACGGCACATATAAATGCTACATAGTTATCCCGATGGCCGTCGAAGAGTTATAATAACTATTTCCTTCATAATTTCCAAAATAATGCTGATATTACCACAATTTTTTCTCAGAAGACGTAAACGATTGATAACCTGTAATACGTAAGTACCAATGGGACCAAAAGATAACAATAGTATGGGACCAATATGACCCATTGCTACCTTTGGGACGGCACATATAAATGCTACATAGTTATCCCGATGGCCGTCGAAGAGTTAATATAACTATTTCCTCCATATTTGACAAAATAATGCTGATATTACCTCCATTTTTTCTCAGAAGACATAAACGATTGTTAACCTGTAACACGTAGGTACCAATGGGACACAAAGATAACATTAGTACGGGACCAATATGTCCAATTGCTACCTCTGGGACGGCACATAAAAATACTACATAGTTATCCCGATGGCCGTCGAAGAGTTAATATAACTATTTCCTCCAGATTTTCCAAAATAATGCTGATATTACCTCCATTTTTTCTCAGAAGACGTAAACGATTGTTAACCTGTAACACGTAAGTACCAATGGGACACAAAGATAACATTTAACAGGACCAATATGGCCCATTGCTATCTATGGGACGGTACATATAAATGCTACATAGTTTCCCGATGGCCGTCGAAAAGTTAATATAACTATTTCCTCCATATTTTCCAAAATAATGCTGATATTACCTCCATTTTTTCTCAGAAGACGCAAACGATTGTTAACCTTTAACACGTAAGTACCAATGGGACACAAAGATAACATTAGTACGGGACGAATATGTCCCATTCCCACCTATGGGACGGCACATATAAATGCTACATAGTTATTCCGATGGCCGTCGAAGAGTAAATATAACTATTTCCTCCATATTTTCCAAAATAATACTGATATTACCTCCATTTTTTCTCAGAAGACGTAAAAAATTGTTAACCTGTAACACGTAAGTACCAATAAGACACAAAGATAACATTAGTACGGGACCAATATGTCCCTCTGCTACCTATGGGATGGCATATATAAATGCTACATAGTTATCCCGATGGCCGTCGAAGAGTTAATATAACTATTTCCTCCATATTTTAGAAAATAATGCTGATATTACCTCCATTTTTTCTCAGAAGACGTAAACGATTGTTAACCTGTAACACGTACGTACCAATGGGACACAAAGATAACATAAGTACGGGACCAATATGTCCCATTGCTACCTATGGGACGGCACATATAAATAATACATAGTTATCCCGATGGCCGTCGAAGAGTTAATATAACTATTTCATCCATATT
The DNA here is from genome assembly GCA_963573305.1 of Pyrrhosoma nymphula. NCBI lineage: Eukaryota > Metazoa > Arthropoda > Insecta > Odonata > Coenagrionidae > Pyrrhosoma > Pyrrhosoma nymphula. The sequence goes on from CAUYRF010000001.1 coordinate 1,196,712, forward strand.
TTCCAAAACATTGCTGATATTACCTCCATTTTTGCTCAGAAGACGTAAACGATTTTAACCTATAACACGTAAGTGCCAATGGGACACAAAGATAACATTAGTACGGGACCAATATGTCCCATTGCTACCTATGGGATGGCACATATAAATAATACATAGTTTTCCCGATGGCCGTCGAAGAGTTAATATAAATATTTCCTCCATATTTTCCAAAACATTGCTGATATTACCTCCATTTTTTCTCAGAAGACGTAAACGATTGTTAACCTATAACACGTATGTACCAATGGGACACAAAGATAACATTAGTACGGGACCAATATGTCCCATTGCTACCTATGGGACGGCACATTTAAATGCTACATAGTTATATGATGGCCGTCGAAGAGTTAATATAACTATTTCCTTCATATTTTTCAAAATAATGCTGATATTACCTCCATTTTTTCTCAGAAGACGTAAACGATTGTTAACCTGTAACACGTAAGTACCAATGGGACACAAAGATAACATTATTACGGGACCAATGTGTCCTATTGCTACCTATGGGACGGCACATATAAATGCTACATAGTTATCCCGATGGCCGTCGAAGAGTTAATATAACTATTTCCTCCATATTTTCCAAAAACTGCTGATATTACCTCCATTTTTTCTCAGAAGACGTAAACAAATGTTAACCTATAACACGTAAGTACCAATAGGACACTAAGATAACATTAGTACGGGACCAATATGTCCCATTGCTACCTTTGGGACGGCACATATAAATGCTTCATAGTTATCCCGATGGCCGTCGAAGAGTTAATATAACTATTTCCTTCATAATTTCCAAAATAATGCTGATATTACCACCATTTTTTCTCAGAAGACGTAAACGATTGATAACCTGTAATACGTAAGTACTAAAGGGACCAAAAGATAACAATAGTATGGGAGCAATATGTTCCATTGCTACCTTTGGGACGGCTCATATAAATACAACATAGTTATCCCGATGGCCGTCGAAGAGTTAATATAACTATTTCCTCCATATTTGACAAAATAATGCTGATATTACCTCCATTTTTTCTCAGAAGACATAAACGATTGTTAACCTGTAACACGTAAGTACCAATGGGACACAAAGATAACATTAGTACGGGACCAATATGTCCCATTACTACCTATTGGACGGCACATATAAATGCTACATAGTTATCCCGATCGCCGTAGTAGAGTTAATATAACTATTTCCTCCATATTTGACAAAATAATGCTGATATTACCTCCATTTTTTCTCAGAAGACATAAACGATTGTTAACCTGTAACAGGTAGGTACCAATGGGACACAAAGATAACATTAGTACGGGACCAATATGTCCAATTGCTACCTCTGGGACGGCACATAAAAATGCTACATAGTTATCCCGATGGCCGTCGAAGAGTTAATATAACTATTTCCTCCATATTTTCCAAAATAATGCTGATATTACCTCCATTTTTTCTCAGAAGACGTAAACGATTATTAACCTGTAACACGTAAGTACCAATGGGACACAAAGATAACATTTAACAGGACCAATATGGCCCATTGCTATCTATGGGACGGTACATATAAATGCTACATAGTTTCCCGATGGCCGTCGAAAAGTTAATATAACTATTTCCTCCATATTTTCCAAAATAATGCTGATATTACCTCCATTTTTTCTCAGAAGACGCAAACGATTGTTAACCTTTAACACGTAAGTACCAATGGGACACAAAGATAACATTAGTACGGGACCAATATGTCCCATTCCCACCTATGGGACGGCACATATAAATGCTACATAGTTATTCCGATGGCCGTCGAAGAGTAAATATAACTATTTCCTCCATATTTTCCAAAATAATGCTGATATTACCTCCATTTTTTCTCAGAAGACGTAAAAGATTGTTAACCTGTAACACGTAAGTACCAATAAGACACAAAGATAACATTAGTACGGGACCAATATGTCCCTCTGCTACCTATGGGATGGCATATATAAATGCTACATAGTTATCCCGATGGCCGTCGAAGAGTTAATATAACTATTTCCTCCATATTTTCCAAAATAATGCTGATATTACCTCCATTTTTTCTCAGAAGACGTAAACGATTGTTAACCTGTAACACGTACGTACCAATGGGACACAAAGATAACATAAGTACGGGACCAATATGTCCCATTGCTCCCTATGGGACGGCACATATAAATGCTACATAGTTACCCCGATGGCCGTCGAATAGTTAATATAACTATTTCCTTCATATTTTCCAAAATAATGCTGATATTACCACCATTTTTTCTCAGAAGACGTAAACGATTGATAACCTGTAATACGTAAGTACCAATGGGACCAAAAGATAACAATAGTATGGGAGCAATATGTTCCATTGCTACCTATGGGACGGCTCATATAAATACAACATAGTTATCCCGATGGCCGTCGAAGAGTTAATATAACTATTTCCTCCATATTTGACAAAATAATGCTGATATTACCCCCATTTATTCTCAGAAGACGTAAACGATTGTTAACCTGTAACACGTAAGTACCAATGGGACACAAAGATAACATTAGTACGGGACCAATATGTCCAATTGCTACCTATGGGATGGCACATATAAATAATACATAGTTATCCCGATGGCCGTCGAAGAGTTAATATAAATATTTCCTCCATATTTTCCAAAACATTGCTGATATTACCTCCATTTTTTCTCAGAAGACGTAAACGATTGTTAACCTATAACACGTAAGTACCAATGGGACACAAAGATAACATTAGTACGGGACCAATATGTCCCATTGCTACCTTTGGGACGGCACATATAAATGCTACATAGTTATCCCGATGGCCGTCGAAGAGTTATAATAACTATTTCCTTCATAATTTCCAAAATAATGCTGATATTACCACAATTTTTTCTCAGAAGACGTAAACGATTGATAACCTGTAATACGTAAGTACCAATGGGACCAAAAGATAACAATAGTATGGGACCAATATGTCCCATTGCTACCTTTGGGACGGCACATGTAAATGCTACATAGTTATCCCGATGGCCGTCGAAGAGTTAATATAACTATTTCCTCCATATTTGACAAAATAATGCTGATATTACCTCCATTTTTTCTCAGAAGACATAAACGATTGTTAACCTGTAACACGTAGGTACCAATGGGACACAAAGATAACATAAGTACGGGACCAATATGTCCAATTGCTACCTCTGGGACGGCACATAAAAATGCTACATAGTATCCCGATGGCCGTCAAAGAGTTAATATAACTATTTCCTCCATATTTTCCAAAATAATGCTGATATTACCTCCATTTTTTCTCAGAAGACGTAAACGATTGTTAACCTGTAACACGTAAGTACCAATGGGACACAAAGATAACATTAAACAGGACCAATATGGCCCATTGCTATCTATGGGACGGTACATATAAATGCTACATAGTTTCCCGATGGCCGTCGAAAAGTTAATATAACTATTTCCTCCATATTTTCCAAAATAATGCTGATATTACCTCCATTTTTTCTCAGAAGACGCAAACGATTGATAACCTTTAACACGTAAGTACCAATGGGACACAAAGATAACATTAGTACGGGACCAATATGTCCCATTCCCACCTATGGGACGGCACATATAAATGCTACATAGTTATTCCGATGGCCGTCGAAGAGTAAATATAACTATTTCCTCCATATTTTCCAAAATAATGCTGATATTACCTCCATTTTTTCTCAGAAGACGTAAACGATTTTAACCTATAACACGTAAGTGCCAATGGGACACAAAGATAACATTAGTACGGGACCAATATGTCCCATTGCTACCTATGGGATGGCACATATAAATAATACATAGCTTTCCCGATGGCCGTCAAAGAGTTAATATAAATATTTCCTCCATATTTCCCAAAACATTGCTGATATTACCTCCATCTTTTTCTCAGAAGACGTAAACGATTGTTAACCTATAACACGTAAGTACCAATGGGACACAAAGATAACATTAGTTCGGGACCAATATGTCCCATTGCTACCTATGGGACGGCACATTTAAATGCTACATAGTTATATGATGGCCGTCGAAGAGTTAATATAACTATTTCCTTCATATTTTTCAAAATAATGCTGATATTACCTCCATTTTTTCTCAGAAGACGTAAACGATTGTTAACCTGTAACACGTAAGTACCAATGGGACACAAAGATAACATTATTACGGGACCAATGTGTCCTATTGCTACCTATGGGACGGCACATATAAATGCTACATAGTTATCCCGATGGCCGTCGAAGAGTTAATATAACTATTTCCTCCATATTTTCCAAAAACTGCTGATATTACCTCCATTTTTTCTCAGAAGACGTAAACAAATGTTAACCTATAACTCGTAAGTACCAATGGGACACTAAGATAACATTAGTACGGGACCAATATGTCCCATTGCTACCTTTGGGACGGCACATATAAATGCTACATAGTTATCCCGATGGCCGTCGAAGAGTTAATATAACTATTTCCTTCATAATTTCCAAAATAATGCTGATATTACCACCATTTTTTCTCAGAAGACGTAAACGATTGATAACCTGTAATACGTAAGTACTAAAGGGACCAAAAGATAACAATAGTATGGGAGCAATATGTTCCATTGCTACCTTTGGGACGGCTCATATAAATACAACATAGTTATCCCGATGGCCGTCGAAGAGTTAATATAACTATTTCCTCCATATTTGACAAAATAATGCTGATATTACCTCCATTTTTCTCAGAAGACATAAACGATTGTTAACCTGTAACACGTAAGTACCAATGGGACACAAAGATAACATTAGTACGGGACCAATATGTCCCATTACTACCTATTGGACGGCACATATAAATGCTACATAGTTATCCCGATCGCCGTCGAAGAGTTAATATAACTATTTCCTCCATATTTGACAAAATAATGCTGATATTACCTCCATTTTTTCTCAGAAGACATAAACGATTGTTAACCTGTAACACGTAGGTACCAATGGGACACAAAGATAACATTAGTACGGGACCAATATGTCCAATTGCTACCTCTGGGACGGCACATAGAAATGCTACATAGTTATCCCGATGGCCGTCGAAGAGTTAATATAACTATTTCCTCCATATTTTCCAAAATAATGCTGATATTACCTCCATTTTTTCTCAGAAGACGTAAACGATTGTTAACCTGTAACACGTAAGTACCAATGGGACACAAAGATAACATTTAACAGGACCAATATGGCCCATTGCTATCTATGGGACGGTACATATAAATGCTACATAGTTTCCCGATGGCCGTCGAAAACTTAATATAACTATTTCCTCCATATTTTCCAAAATAATGCTGATATTACCTCCATTTTTTCTCAGAAGACGCAAACGATTGTTAACCTTTAACACGTAAGTACCAATGGGACACAAAGATAACATTAGTACGGGACCAATATGTCCCATTCCCACCTATGGGACGGCACATATAAATGCTACATAGTTATTCCGATGGCCGTCGAAGAGTAAATATAACTATTTCCTCCATATTTTCCAAAATAATGCTGATATTACCTCCATTTTTTCTCAGAAGACGTAAAAGATTGTTAACCTGTAACACGTAAGTACCAATAAGACACAAAGATAACATTAGTACGGGACCAATATGTCCCTCTGCTACCTATGGGATGGCATATATAAATGCTACATAGTTATCCCGATGGCCGTCGAAGAGTTAATATAACTATTTCCTCCATATTTTCCAAAATAATGCTGATATTACCTCCATTTTTTCTCAGAAGACGTAAACGATTGTTAACCTGTAACACGTACGTACCAATGGGACACAAAGATAACATAAGTACGGGACCAATATGTCCCATTGCTCCCTATGGGACGGCACATATAAATAATACATAGTTATCCCGATGGCCGTCGAAGAGTTAATATAACTATTTCATCCATATTTTCCAAAACATTGCTGATATTACCTCCATTTTTTCTCAGAAGACGTAAACGATTTTAACCTATAACACGTAAGTGCCAATGGGACACAAAGATAACATTAGTACGGGACCAATATGTCCCATTGCTACCTATGGGATGGCACATATAAATAATACATAGTTTTCCCGATGGCCGTCGAAGAGTTAATATAAATATTTCCTCCATATTTTCCAAAACATTGCTGATATTACCTCCATTTTTTCTCAGAAGACGTAAACGATTGTTAACCTATAACACGTAAGAACCAATGGGACACAAAGATAACATTAGTACGGGACCAATATGTCCCATTGCTACCTATGGGACGGCACATTTAAATGCTACATAGTTATATGATGGCCGTCGAAGAGTTAATATAACTATTTCCTTCATATTTTTCAAAATAATGCTGATATTACCTCCATTTTTTCTCAGAAGACGTAAACGATTGTTAACCTGTAACACGTAAGTACCAATGGGACACAAAGATAACATTATTACGGGACCAATGTGTCCTATTGCTACCTATGGGACGGCACATATAAATGCTACATAGTTATCCCGATGGCCGTCGAAGAGTTAATATAACTATTTCCTCCATATTTTCCAAAAACTGCTGATAATGCCTCCATTTTTTCTCAGAAGACGTAAACAAATGTTAACCTATAACACGTAAGTACCAATGGGACACAAAGATAACGTTAGTACGGGACCAATATGTCCCATTGCTACCTTTGGGACGGCACATATAAATGCTACATAGTTATTTCGATGGCCGTCGAAGAGTTAATATAACTATTTCCTTCATAATTTCCAAAATAATGCTGATATTACCACCATTTTTTCTCAGAAGACGTAAACGATTGATAACCTGTAATACGTAAGTACCAAAGGGACCAAAAGATAACAATAGTATGGGAGCAATATGTTCCATTGCTACCTATGGGACGGCTCATATAAATACAACATAGTTATCCCGATGGCCGTCGAAGAGTTAATATAACTATTTCCTCCATATTTGACAAAATAATGCTGATATTACCTCCATTTTTTCTCAGAAGACATAAACGATTGTTAACCTGTAACACGTAAGTACCAATGGGACACAAAGATAACATTAGTAAGGGACCAATATGTCCAATTGCTACCTCTGGGACGGCACATAAAAATGCTACATAGTTTTCCCGATGGCCGTCGAAGAGTTAATATAACTATTTCCTCCATATTTTCCAAAATAATGCTGATATTACCTCCATTTTTTCTCAGAAGACGTAAACGATTGTTAACCTGTAACTCGTAAGTACCAATGAGACACAAAGATAACATTAGTACGGGACCAATATGTCCCATTGCTACCTATTAGACGGCACATATAAATGCTACATAGTTATCCTGATGGCCGTCGAAGAGTTAATGTAACTATTCCCTCCATATTCTCCAAAAAAATGCTGATATTACCTCCATTTACTCTCAGAAGACGTAAACGATTGTTAACCTATAACACGTAAGTACCAATGGGACACAAAGATAACATTAGTACGGGACCAATATGTCACATTGCTACCTATGGAACGGCACATATAAATGCTACATAGTTATCCCGATGGCCGTCGAAGAGTTAATATAACTATTTCCTCCATATTTTCCAAAATAATGCTGATATTACCTCCATTTTTTCTCAGAAGACGTAAACGATTATTAACCTGTAACACGTAAGTACCAATGGGACGCAAAGATAACATTAGTACGGGACCAATATGTCCCATTGCTACGTATGGGACGGCACATATAAATACAACATAGTTATCCCGATAGCCTTCGAAGAGTTAATATAACTATTTCCTCCATATTTTCCAAAATAATGCTGATATTACCTCCATTTTTTCTCAGAAGACGTAAACGATTGTTAACCTGTAACACGTAAGTACCAATGGGACACAAAGATAACATTAGTACGGGACCAATATGTCCCATTGCTGCCTATGGGACGGCACATATAAATGATACATAGTATCCCGATGGCCTTCGAAGAGTTAATATAACTATTTCCTTCTAATTTTCCAAAATAATGCTGATATTACCTCCATTTTTTCACAGAAGACGTAAACGATTGTTACCTGTAACACGTAAGTACCAATGGGACACAAAGATAACATTAGTACGGGACCAATATGTCCCATTGCTACCTATTGGACGGCACATATAAATACAACATAGTTATCCCGATGGCCGTCGAAGAGTTAATATAACTATTTCCTCAAACTTTTCCAAAATAATGCTGATATTAACTCCATTTTTTCTCAGAAGACGCAAAAGATTGTTCACCTGTAAAACGTAAGTACCAATACGACACAAATCTAACATTAGTACGGGACCAATATGTCCCATTGCTACCTATGGGATGGCATATATAAATGCTACATAGTTATCCCGATGGCCGTCGAAGAGTTAATATAACTATTTCCTCCATATTTTCCAAAATAATGCTGATATTACCTCCATTTTTTCTCAGAAGACGTAAACGATTGTTAACCTGTAACACGTACGTACCAATGGGACACAAAGATAACATAAGTACGGGACCAATATGTCCCATTGCTACCTATGGGACGGCACATATAAATACAACATAGTTATCCCGATGGCCGTCGAACAGTTAATATAACTATTTCCTCCATATTTTCCAAAACATTGCTGATATTACCTCCATTTTTTCTCAGAAGACGTAAACGATTGTTAACCTGTAACACGTAAGTACCAATGGGACACAAAGATAACATTAGTACGGGAACAATATGTCCCATTGCTACCTATGGGACGGCACATATAAATACAACATAGTTATCCCGATGGCCGACGAAGAGTTAATATAAATATTTCCTCCATATTTTCCAAATAAAAGTTGGTATTACCTCCATTTTTTCTCAGAAGACGTTAACAAATGTTAACCTATAACACGTAAGTACCAATTTGACACAAAGATATCATTAGAACGGGACCAATATGTCCCATTGCTACCTATGGGACGGCACATATAAATGCTACATAGTTATCCCGATGGCCGTCGAAGAGTTAATATAACTATTTCCTTCATATTTTCCAAAATAATGCTGATATTACCACCATTTTTTCTCAGAAGACGTAAACGATTGATAACCTGTAATTCGTTAGTACCAATGGGACCAAAAGATAACAATAGTATGGGAGCAATATGTTCCATTGCTACCTATGGGACAGCTCATATAAATACAACATAGTTATCCCGATGGCCGTCGAAGAGTTAATATAACTATTTCCTCCATATTTGACAAAATAATGCTGATATTACCTCCATTTTTTCTCAGAAGACGTAAACGATTGTTTACCTGTAACACGTAAGTACCAATGGGACACAAAGATAACATTAGTACGGGACCAATATTTCCCATTGCTACCTATGGGACGGCACATATAAATGCTACATAGTTATCCCGATGGCCGTCGAACAGTTAATATAACTATTTCCTCCATATTTTCCAAAATAATGCTGATATTACCTCCATTTTTTCTCAGAAGACGTAAACGATTGTTAACCTATAACACGTAAGTACCAATGGAACACAAAGATAACATAATTACGGGACCAAGATGTCCCATTGCTACCTATGGGACGGCACATATAAATAATACATAGTTATCCCGATGGCCGTCGAAGAGTTAATATAAATATTTCCTCCATATTTTCCAAAACATTGCTGATATTACCTCCATTTTTTCTCAGAAGACGTAAACGATTGTTAACCTATAACACGTAAGTACCAATGGGACACAAAGATAACATTAGTACGGGACCAATATGTCCCATTGCTACCTATGGGACGGCACATATAAATGCTACATAGTTATCCCGATGGCCGTCGAAGAGTTAATATAACTATTTCCTTCATATTTTTCAAAATAATGCTGATATTACATCCATTTTTTCTCAGAAGACGTAAACGATTGTTAACCTGTAACACGTAAGTACCAATGTGACACAAAGATAACATTATTACGGGACCAATGTGTCCCATTGCTACCTATGGGACGGCACATATAAATGCTACATAGTTATCCCGATGGCCGTCGAAGAGTTAATATAACTATTTTTTCCATATTTTCCAAAAAAATGCTGATATTACCTCAATTTTTTCTCAGAAGACTTAAACAAATGTTAACCTATAACACGTAAGTACCAATGGGACACAAAGATAACATTAGTACGGGACCAATATGTCCCATTGCTACCTATGGGACGGCACATATAAATGCTACATAGTTATCCCGATGGCCGTCGAAGAGTTTATATAACTATTTCCTTCATAATTTCCAAAATAATGCTGATATTACCACCATTTTTTCTCAGAAGACGTAAACGATTGATAACCTGAAATACGTAAGTACCAAAGGGACCAAAAGATAACAATAGTATGGGAGCAATATGTTCCATTGCTACCTATGGGACGGCTCATATAAATACAACATAGTTATCCCGATGGCCGTCGAAGAGTTAATATAACTATTTCCTCCATATTTGACAAAATAATGCTGATATTACCTCCACTTTTTCTCAGAAGACATAAACGATTGTTAACCTGTAACACGTAAGTACCAATGGGACACAAAGATAACATTAGTACGGGACCAATATGTCCAATTGCTACCTCTGGGACGGCACATAAAAATGCTACAGAGTTATCCCGATGGCCGTCGAAGAGTTAATATAACTATTTCCTCTATATTTTCCAATATAATGCTGATATTACCTCCATTTTTTCTCAGAAGACGTAAACGATTGTTAACCTGTAACACGTAAGTACCAATGAGACACAAAGATAACATTAGTACGGGACCAATATGTCCCATTGATACCTATGGGACGGTACATTTAAATGGTACATAGTTATCCTGATTGCCGTCGAAGAGTTAATATAACTATTTCCTCCATATTCTCCAAATAAATGCTGATATTACCTCAATTTTTTCTCAGAAGACGTAAACGATTGTTAACCTGTAACACGTAGGTACCAATGGGACACAAAGATAACATTAGTATGGGACCAATATGTCCCATTGCTACCTATGGGACGGCACATATAAATGCTACATAGTTATCCCGATGGCCGTCGAAAAGTTAATATAACTATTTCCTCCATATTTTCCAAAATAATGCTGATATTACCTCCATTTTTTCTCAGAAGACGTAAACGATTGTTAACCTGTAACACGTAAGTACCAATGGGACACAAAGATAACATTAGTACGGGACCAAATGTCCCATTGCTACCTATGGGACGGCACATATAAATACAACATAGTTATCCCGATGGACGTCGAAGGGTTAATATAAGTATTTCCTCCATATTTTTCAAAAAAATGCTGATATTACCTCCATTTTTTCTCAGAAGACGTAAACGATTGTTAACCTGTAACACGTAAGTACCAATGGGACACAAAAATAACATTAGTACGGGACCAATATGTCCCATTGCTACCTATGGGACGGCACATTTAAATACAACATAGTTTTCCCGATGGCCGTCGAATAGTTAATATAACTATTTCCTCCATATTTTCCAAAAAAATGCTGATATTTTCTCCTTTTTTTCTCAGAAGACGTAAACGATTGTTAACCTGTAACACGTAAGTACCAATGGGACACAAAGATAACATTAGAACGGGACCAATATGTCCCATTGCTACCTATGGGACGGCACATATAAATGCTACATAGTTATCCCGATGGCCGTCGAAGAGTTAATATAACTATTTCCTTCATATTTTCCAAAATAATGCTGATATTACCACCATTTTTTCTCAGAAGACGTAAACGATTGATAACCTGTAATACGTTAGTACCAATAGGACCAAAAGATAACAATAGTATGGGAGCAAAATGTTCCATTGCTACCTATGGGACGGCTCATATAAATACAACATAGTTATCTAAATGGCCGTCGAAGAGTTAATATAACTATTTCCTCCATATTCTCCAAAAAAATGCTGATATTACCTCCATTTTTTCTCAGAAGACGTAAACGACTGTTAACCTGTAACATGTAAGTACCAATGGGACACAAAGATAACATTAGTACGGGACCAATATGTCCCATTGCTACCTATGGGACGGCACATATAAATGCTACATAGTTATCCCGATGGCCGTCGAAGAGTTAATATAACTATTTCCTCCATTTTTTCCAAAATAATGCTGATATTACCTCCATTTTTTCTCAGAAGACGTAAACGATTGTTAACCTGTAACACGTACGTACCAATGGGACACAAAGATAACATAAGTACGGGACCAATGTGTCCCATTGCTACCTATGGGACGGCACATATAAATACAACATAGTTATCCCGATGGCCGTCGAAGAGTTAATATAACTATTTCCTCCATATTTGACAAAATAATGCTGATATTACCTCCATTTTTTCTCAGAAGACGTAAACGATTGTTAACCTGTAACACGTAAGTACCAATGAGACACAAAGATAACATTAGTACGGGACCAATATGTCCCATTGCTACCTATTGGACGGCACATATAAATGCTACATAGTTATCCCGATGGCCGTCGAACAGTTAATATAACTATTTCCTCCATATTTTCCAAAATAATGCTGATATTACCTCCATTTTTTCTCAGAAGACGTAAACGATTGTTAACCTATAACACGTAAGTACCAATGGAACACAAAGATAACATAATTACGGGACCAAGATGTCCCATTGCTACCTATGGGACGGCACATATAAATAATACATAGTTATCCCGATGGCCGTCGAAGAGTTAATATAAATATTTCCTCCATATTTTCCAAAACATTGCTGATATTACCTCCATTTTTTCTCAGAAGACGTAAACGATTGTTAACCTATAACACGTAAGTACCAATGGGACACAAAGATAACATTAGTACGGGACCAATATGTCCCATTGCTACCTATGGGACGGCACATATAAATGCTACATAGTTATCCCGATGGCCGTCGAAGAGTTAATATAACTATTTCCTTCATATTTTTCAAAATAATGCTGATATTACATCCATTTTTTCTCAGAAGACGTAAACGATTGTTAACCTGTAACACGTAAGTACCAATGTGACACAAAGATAACATTATTACGGGACCAATGTGTCCCATTGCTACCTATGGGACGGCACATATAAATGCTACATAGTTATCCCGATGGCCGTCGAAGAGTTAATATAACTATTTTTTCCATATTTTCCAAAAAAATGCTGATATTACCTCAATTTTTTCTCAGAAGACTTAAACAAATGTTAACCTATAACACGTAAGTACCAATGGGACACAAAGATAACATTAGTACGGGACCAATATGTCCCATTGCTACCTATGGGACGGCACATATAAATGCTACATAGTTATCCCGATGGCCGTCGAAGAGTTTATATAACTATTTCCTTCATATTTTCCAAAATAATGCTGATATTACCACCATTTTTTCTCAGAAGACGTAAACGATTGATAACCTGTAATACGTAAGTACCAATGGGACCAAAAGATAACAATAGTATGGGAGCAATATGTTCCATTGCTACCTATGGGACGGCTCATATAAATACAACATAGTTATCCCGATGGCCGTCGAAGAGTTAATATAACTATTTCCTCCATATTTGACAAAATAATGCTGATATTACCTCCACTTTTTCTCAGAAGACATAAACGATTGTTAACCTGTAACACGTAAGTACCAATGGGACACAAAGATAACATTAGTACGGGACCAATATATCCAATTGCTACCTCTGGGACGGCTCATAAAAATGCTACATAGTTATCCCGATGGCCGTCGAAGAGGTAATATAACTATTTCCTCCATATTTTCCAATATAATGCTGATATTACCTCCATTTTTTCTCAGAAGACGTAAACGATTGTTAACCTGTAACACGTAAGTACCAATGAGACACAAAGATAACATTAGTACGGGACCAATATGTCCCATTGCTACCTATTGGACGGCATATATAAATGCTACATAGTTATCCTGATGGCCGTCGAAGAGTTAATATAACTATTTCCTCCATATTCTCCAAAAAAATGCTGATATTACCTCCAATTACTCTCAGAATACGTAAACGATTGTTAAGCTATAATACGTAAGTACCAATGGGACACAAAGATAACATTATTACGGGACCAATATGTCCCATTGCTATCTATAGGACGGCACATATAAATACAACATAGTTATCCCGATAGCCTTCGAAGAGTTAATATAACTATTTCCTCCATATTTTCCAAAATAATGCTGATAATGCCTCCATTTTTTCTCAGAAGACGTAAACAAATGTTAACCTATAACACGTAAGTACCAATGGGACACAAAGATAACGTTAATACGGGACCAATATGTCCCATTGCTACCTTCGGGACGGCACATATAAATGCTACATAGTTATTTCGATGGCCGTCGAAGAGTTAATATAACTATTTCCTTCATAATTTCCAAAATAATGCTGATATTACCACCATTTTTTCTCAGAAGACGTAAACGATTGATAACCTGAAATACGTAAGTACCAAAGGGACCAAAAGATAACAATAGTATGGGAGCAATATGTTCCATTGCTACCTATGGAACGGCTCATATAAATACAACATAGTTATCCCGATGGCCGTCGAAGAGTTAATATAACTATTTCCTCCATATTTGACAAAATAATGCTGATATTACCTCCATTTGTTCTCAGAAGACGTAAACGATTGTTAACCTGTAACACGTAAGTACCAATGGGACACAAAGATAACATTAGTACGGGACCAATATGTCCAATTGCTACCTCTGGGACGGCACATAAAAATGCTACAGAGTTATCCCGATGGCCGTCGAAGAGTTAATATAACTATTTCCTCTATATTTTCCAAAATAATGCTGATATTACCTCCATTTTTTCTCAGAAGACGTAAACGATTGTTAACCTGTAACACGTAAGTACCAATGAGACACAAAGATAACATTAGTACGGGACCAATATGTCCCTTTGATACCTATGGGACGGTACATTTAAATGGTACATAGTTATCCTGATTGCCGTCGAAGAGTTAATATAACTATTTCCTCCATATTCTCCAAATAAATGCTGATATTACCTCAATTTTTTCTCAGAAGACGTAAACGATTGTTAACCTGTAACACGTAGGTACCAATGGGACACAAAGATAACATTAGTATGGGACCAATATGTCCCATTGCTACCTATGGGACGGCACATATAAATGCTACATAGTTATCCCGATGGCCGTCGAAAAGTTAATATAACTATTTCCTCCATATTTTCCAAAATAATGCTGATATTACCTCCATTTTTTCTCAGAAGACGTAAACGATTGTTAACCTGTAACACGTAAGTACCAATGGGACACAAAGATAACATTAGTACGGGACCAAATGTCCCATTGCTACCTATGGGACGGCACATATAAATACAACATAGTTATCCCGATGGACGTCGAAGGGTTAATATAAGTATTTCCTCCATATTTTTCAAAAAAATGCTGATATTACCTCCATTTTTTCTCAGAAGACGTAAACGATTGTTAACCTGTAACACGTAAGTACCAATGGGACACAAAAATAACATTAGTACGGGACCAATATGTCCCATTGCTACCTATGGGACGGCACATTTAAATACAACATAGTTTTCCCGATGGCCGTCGAATAGTTAATATAACTATTTCCTCCATATTTTCCAAAAAAATGCTGATATTTTCTCCTTTTTTTCTCAGAAGACGTAAACGATTGTTAACCTGTAACACGTAAGTACCAATGGGACACAAAGATAACATTAGAACGGGACCAATATGTCCCATTGCTACCTATGGGACGGCACATATAAATGCTACATAGTTATCCCGATGGCCGTCGAAGAGTTAATATAACTATTTCCTTCATATTTTCCAAAATAATGCTGATATTACCACCATTTTTTCTCAGAAGACGTAAACGATTGATAACCTGTAATACGTTAGTACCAATAGGACCAAAAGATAACAATAGTATGGGAGCAAAATGTTCCATTGCTACCTATGGGACGGCTCATATAAATACAACATAGTTATCTAAATGGCCGTCGAAGAGTTAATATAACTATTTCCTCCATATTCTCCAAAAAAATGCTGATATTACCTCCATTTTTTCTCAGAAGACGTAAACGACTGTTAACCTGTAACATGTAAGTACCAATGGGACACAAAGATAACATTAGTACGGGACCAATATGTCCCATTGCTACCTATGGGACGGCACATATAAATGCTACATAGTTATCCCGATGGCCGTCGAAGAGTTAATATAACTATTTCCTCCATTTTTTCCAAAATAATGCTGATATTACCTCCATTTTTTCTCAGAAGACGTAAACGATTGTTAACCTGTAACACGTACGTACCAATGGGACACAAAGATAACATAAGTACGGGACCAATGTGTCCCATTGCTACCTATGGGACGGCACATATAAATACAACATAGTTATCCCGATGGCCGTCGAAGAGTTAATATAACTATTTCCTCCATATTTGACAAAATAATGCTGATATTACCTCCATTTTTTCTCAGAAGACGTAAACGATTGTTAACCTGTAACACGTAAGTACCAATGAGACACAAAGATAACATTAGTACGGGACCAATATGTCCCATTGCTACCTATTGGACGGCACATATAAATAGAACATAGTTATCCCGATGGCCGTCGAAGAGTTAATATAACTATTTCCTCAAACTTTTCCAAAATAATGCTGATATTAACTCCATTTTTTCTCAGAAGACGCAAAAGATTGTTCACCTGTAAAACGTAAGTACCAATACGACACAAATCTAACATTAGTACGGGACCAATATGTCCCATTGCTACCTATGGGATGGCATATATAAATGCTACATAGTTATCCCGATGGCCGTCGAAGAGTTAATATAACTATTTCCTCCATATTTTCCAAAATAATGCTGATATTACCTCCATTTTTTCTCAGAAGACGTAAACGATTGTTAACCTGTAACACGTACGTACCAATGGGACACAAAGATAACATAAGTACGGGACCAATATGTCCCATTGCTACCTATGGGACGGCACATATAAATACAACATAGTTATCCCGATGGCCGTCGAACAGTTAATATAACTATTTCCTCCATATTTTCCAAAACATTGCTGATATTACCTCCATTTTTTCTCAGAAGACGTAAACGATTGTTAACCTGTAACACGTAAGTACCAATGGGACACAAAGATAACATTAGTACGGGAACAATATGTCCCATTGCTACCTATGGGACGGCACATATAAATACAACATAGTTATCCCGATGGCCGACGAAGAGTTAATATAACTATTTCCTCCATATTTTCCAAATAAAAGTTGGTATTACCTCCATTTTTTCTCAGAAGACGTTAACAAATGTTAACCTATAACACGTAAGTACCAATTTGACACAAAGATATCATTAGAACGGGACCAATATGTCCCATTGCTACCTATGGGACGGCACATATAAATGCTACATAGTTATCCCGATGGCCGTCGAAGAGTTAATATAACTATTTCCTTCATATTTTCCAAAATAATGCTGATATTACCACCATTTTTTCTCAGAAGACGTAAACGATTGATAACCTGTAATTCGTTAGTACCAATGGGACCAAAAGATAACAATAGTATGGGAGCAATATGTTCCATTGCTACCTATGGGACAGCTCATATAAATACAACATAGTTATCCCGATGGCCGTCGAAAAGTTAATATAACTATTTCCTCCATATTTGACAAAATAATGCTGATATTACCTCCATTTTTTCTCAGAAGACGTAAACGATTGTTAACCTGTAACACGTAAGTACCAATGGGACACAAAGATAACATTAGTACGGGACCAATATTTCCCATTGCTACCTATGGGACGGCACATATAAATGCTACATAGTTATCCCGATGGCCGTCGAACAGTTAATATAACTATTTCCTCCATATTTTCCAAAATAATGCTGATATTACCTCCATTTTTTCTCAGAAGACGTAAACGATTGTTAACCTATAACACGTAAGTACCAATGGAACACAAAGATAACATAATTACGGGACCAAGATGTCCCATTGCTACCTATGGGACGGCACATATAAATAATACATAGTTATCCCGATGGCCGTCGAAGAGTTAATATAAATATTTCCTCCATATTTTCCAAAACATTGCTGATATTACCTCCATTTTTTCTCAGAAGACGTAAACGATTGTTAACCTATAACACGTAAGTACCAATGGGACACAAAGATAACATTAGTACGGGACCAATATGTCCCATTGCTACCTATGGGACGGCACATATAAATGCTACATAGTTATCCCGATGGCCGTCGAAGAGTTAATATAACTATTTCCTTCATATTTTTCAAAATAATGCTGATATTACATCCATTTTTTCTCAGAAGACGTAAACGATTGTTAACCTGTAACACGTAAGTACCAATGTGACACAAAGATAACATTATTACGGGACCAATGTGTCCCATTGCTACCTATGGGACGGCACATATAAATGCTACATAGTTATCCCGATGGCCGTCGAAGAGTTAATATAACTATTTTTTCCATATTTTCCAAAAAAATGCTGATATTACCTCAATTTTTTCTCAGAAGACTTAAACAAATGTTAACCTATAACACGTAAGTACCAATGGGACACAAAGATAACATTAGTACGGGACCAATATGTCCCATTGCTACCTATGGGACGGCACATATAAATGCTACATAGTTATCCCGATGGCCGTCGAAGAGTTTATATAACTATTTCCTTCATATTTTCCAAAATAATGCTGATATTACCACCATTTTTTCTCAGAAGACGTAAACGATTGATAACCTGTAATACGTAAGTACCAATGGGACCAAAAGATAACAATAGTATGGGAGCAATATGTTCCATTGCTACCTATGGGACGGCTCATATAAATACAACATAGTTATCCCGATGGCCGTCGAAGAGTTAATATAACTATTTCCTCCATATTTGACAAAATAATGCTGATATTACCTCCACTTTTTCTCAGAAGACATAAACGATTGTTAACCTGTAACACGTAAGTACCAATGGGACACAAAGATAACATTAGTACGGGACCAATATATCCAATTGCTACCTCTGGGACGGCTCATAAAAATGCTACATAGTTATCCCGATGGCCGTCGAAGAGGTAATATAACTATTTCCTCCATATTTTCCAATATAATGCTGATATTACCTCCATTTTTTCTCAGAAGACGTAAACGATTGTTAACCTGTAACACGTAAGTACCAATGAGACACAAAGATAACATTAGTACGGGACCAATATATCCCATTGCTACCTATTGGACGGCATATATAAATGCTACATAGTTATCCTGATGGCCGTCGAAGAGTTAATATAACTATTTCCTCCATATTCTCCAAAAAAATGCTGATATTACCTCCAATTACTCTCAGAATACGTAAACGATTGTTAAGCTATAATACGTAAGTACCAATGGGACACAAAGATAACATTATTACGGGACCAATATGTCCCATTGCTATCTATAGGACGGCACATATAAATACAACATAGTTATCCCGATAGCCTTCGAAGAGTTAATATAACTATTTCCTCCATATTTTCCAAAATAATGCTGATAATGCCTCCATTTTTTCTCAGAAGACGTAAACAAATGTTAACCTATAACACGTAAGTACCAATGGGACACAAAGATAACGTTAATACGGGACCAATATGTCCCATTGCTACCTTCGGGACGGCACATATAAATGCTACATAGTTATTTCGATGGCCGTCGAAGAGTTAATATAACTATTTCCTTCATAATTTCCAAAATAATGCTGATATTACCACCATTTTTTCTCAGAAGACGTAAACGATTGATAACCTGAAATACGTAAGTACCAAAGGGACCAAAAGATAACAATAGTATGGGAGCAATATGTTCCATTGCTACCTATGGGACGGCTCATATAAATACAACATAGTTATCCCGATGGCCGTCGAAGAGTTAATATAACTATTTCCTCCATATTTGACAAAATAATGCTGATATTACCTCCATTTGTTCTCAGAAGACGTAAACGATTGTTAACCTGTAACACGTAAGTACCAATGGGACACAAAGATAACATTAGTACGGGACCAATATGTCCAATTGCTACCTCTGGGACGGCACATAAAAATGCTACAGAGTTATCCCGATGGCCGTCGAAGAGTTAATATAACTATTTCCTCTATATTTTCCAAAATAATGCTGATATTACCTCCATTTTTTCTCAGAAGACGTAAACGATTGTTAACCTGTAACACGTAAGTACCAATGAGACACAAAGATAACATTAGTACGGGACCAATATGTCCCATTGATACCTATGGGACGGTACATTTAAATGGTACATAGTTATCCTGATTGCCGTCGAAGAGTTAATATAACTATTTCCTCCATATTCTCCAAATAAATGCTGATATTACCTCAATTTTTTCTCAGAAGACGTAAACGATTGTTAACCTGTAACACGTAGGTACCAATGGGACACAAAGATAACATTAGTATGGGACCAATATGTCCCATTGCTACCTATGGGACGGCACATATAAATGCTACATAGTTATCCCGATGGCCGTCGAAAAGTTAATATAACTATTTCCTCCATATTTTCCAAAATAATGCTGATATTACCTCCATTTTTTCTCAGAAGACGTAAACGATTGTTAACCTGTAACACGTAAGTACCAATGGGACACAAAGATAACATTAGTACGGGACCAAATGTCCCAATGCTACCTATGGGACGGCACATATAAATACAACATAGTTATCCCGATGGACGTCGAAGGGTTAATATAAGTATTTCCTCCATATTTTTCAAAAAAATGCTGATATTACCTCCATTTTTTCTCAGAAGACGTAAACGATTGTTAACCTGTAACACGTAAGTACCAATGGGACACAAAAATAACATTAGTACGGGACCAATATGTCCCATTGCTACCTATGGGACGGCACATTTAAATACAACATAGTTTTCCCGATGGCCGTCGAATAGTTAATATAACTATTTCCTCCATATTTTCCAAAAAAATGCTGATATTTTCTCCTTTTTTTCTCAGAAGACGTAAACGATTGTTAACCTGTAACACGTAAGTACCAATGGGACACAAAGATAACATTAGAACGGGACCAATATGTCCCATTGCTACCTATGGGACGGCACATATAAATGCTACATAGTTATCCCGATGGCCGTCGAAGAGTTAATATAACTATTTCCTTCATATTTTCCAAAATAATGCTGATATTACCACCATTTTTTCTCAGAAGACGTAAACGATTGATAACCTGTAATACGTTAGTACCAATAGGACCAAAAGATAACAATAGTATGGGAGCAAAATGTTCCATTGCTACCTATGGGACGGCTCATATAAATACAACATAGTTATCTAAATGGCCGTCGAAGAGTTAATATAACTATTTCCTCCATATTCTCCAAAAAAATGCTGATATTACCTCCATTTTTTCTCAGAAGACGTAAACGACTGTTAACCTGTAACATGTAAGTACCAATGGGACACAAAGATAACATTAGTACGGGACCAATATGTCCCATTGCTACCTATGGGACGGCACATATAAATGCTACATAGTTATCCCGATGGCCGTCGAAGAGTTAATATAACTATTTCCTCCATTTTTTCCAAAATAATGCTGATATTACCTCCATTTTTTCTCAGAAGACGTAAACGATTGTTAACCTGTAACACGTACGTACCAATGGGACACAAAGATAACATAAGTACGGGACCAATGTGTCCCATTGCTACCTATGGGACGGCACATATAAATACAACATAGTTATCCCGATGGCCGTCGAAGAGTTAATATAACTATTTCCTCCATATTTGACAAAATAATGCTGATATTACCTCCATTTTTTCTCAGAAGACGTAAACGATTGTTAACCTGTAACACGTAAGTACCAATGAGACACAAAGATAACATTAGTACGGTACCAATATGTCCCATTGCTACCTATTAGACGGCACATATAAATGCTACATAGTTATCCTGATGGCCGTCGAAGAGGTAATGTAACTATTTCCTCCATATTCTCAAAAAAAAATGCTGATATTACCTCCATTTACTCTCAGAAGACGTAAACGATTGTTAACCTATAACACGTAAGTACCAATGGGACACAAAGATAACATTAGTACGGGACCAATATGTCCCATTGCTACCTATGGAACGGCACATATAAATGCTACATAGTTATCCCGATGGCCGTCGAAGAGTTAATATAACTATTTCCTCCATATTTTCCAAAATAATGCTGATATTACCTCCCTTTTTTCTCAGAAGACGTAAACGATTGTTAACCTGTAACACGTAAGTACCAATGGGACACAAAGATAACATTATTACGGGACCAATATGGCCCATTGCTACCTATGGGATGGCACATATAAATAATACATAGTTATCCCGATGGCCGTCGAAGAGTTAATATAAATATTTCCTCCATATTTTCCAAAACATTGCTGATATTACCTCCATTTTTTCTCAGAAGACGTAAACGATTGTTAACCTATAACACGTAAGTACCAATGGGACACAAAGATAACATTAGTACGTGACCAATATGTCCCATTGCTACGTATGGGACGGCACATATAAATACAACATAGTTATCCCGATTGCTTTCGAAGAGTTAATATAACTTTTTCCTCCATATTTTCCAAAATAATGCTGATATTACCTCCATTTTTTCTCAGAAGACGTAAACGATTGTTAACCTGTAACACGTAAGTACCAATGGGACACAAAGATAACATTAGTACGGGACCAATATGTCCCATTGCTGCCTATGGGACGGCACATATAAATGAAACATAGTATCCCGATGGCCTTCGAAGAGTTAATATAACTATTTCCTTCTAATTTTCCAAAATAATGCTGATTTACCTCCATTTTTTCTCAGAAGACGTAAACTATTGTTACCTGTAACACGTAAGTACAAATGGGAAACAAAGATAACATTAGTACGGGACCAATATGTCCCATTGCTACCTATGGGACGGCACATATAAATACAACATAGTTATCCCGATGGCCGTCGAAGAGTTAATATAACTATTTCCTCAAAATTTTCCAAAATAATGCTGATATTAACTCCATTTTTTCTCAGAAGACGTAAAAAATTGTTAACCTGTAAAACGTAAGTACCAATAAGACACAAATATAACATTAGTACGGGACAAATATGTCCCATTGCTACCTATGGGATGGCATATATAAATGCTACATAGTTATCCCGATGGCCGTCGAAGAGTTAATATCACTATTTCCTCCATATTTTCCAAAATAATGCTGATATTACCTAAATTTTTTCTCAGAAGACGTAAACGATTGTTAACCTGTAACACGTACGTACCAATGGGACACAAAGATAACATAAGTACGGGACCAATATGTCCCATTGCTACCTATGGGACGGCACATATAAATACAACATAGAATTCCCGATGGCCGTCGAAGAGTTAATATAACTATTTCCTCCATATTTGACAAAATAATGCTGATATTACCTCCATTTTTTCTCAGAAGACATAAACGATTGTTAACCTGTAACACGTAAGTACCAATGGGACACAAAGATAACATTAGTAAGGGACCAATATGTCCAATTGCTACCTCTGGGACGGCACATAAAAATGCTACATAGTTTTCCCGATGGCCGTCGAAGAGTTAATATAACTATTTCCTCCATATTTTCCCAAATAATGCTGATATTACCTCCATTTTTTCTCAGAAGACGTAAACGATTGTTAACCTGTAACTCGTAAGTGCCAATGAGACACAAAGATAACATTAGTACGGGACCAATATGTCCCATTGCTACCTATTAGACGGCACATATAAATGCTACATAGTTATCCTGATGGCCGTCGAAGAGTTAATGTAACTATTTGCTCCATATTCTCCAAAAAAATGCTGATATTACCTCCATTTACTCTCAGAAGACGTAAACGATTGTTAACCTATAACACGTAAGTACCAATGGAACACAAAGATAACATTAGTACGGGACCAATATGTCCCATTGCTACCTATGGAACGGCACATATAAATGCTACATAGTTATCCCGATGGCCGTCGAAGAGTTAATATAACTATTTCCTCCATATTTTCCAAAATAATGCTGATATTACCTCCATTTTTTCTCAGAAGACGTAAACGATTGTTAACCTGTAACACGTAAGTACCAATGGGACACAAAGATAACATTAGTACGGGACCAATATGTCCCATTGCTACCTATGGGATGGCACATATAAATAATACATAGTTATCCCGATGGCCGTCGAAGAGTTAATATAAATATTTCCTCCATATTTTCCAAAACATTGCTGATATTACCTCCATTTTTTCTCAGAAGACGTAAACGATTGTTAACCTATAACACGTAAGTACCAATGGGACACAAAGATAACATTAGTACGGGACCAATATGTCCCATTGCTACCTATGGGACGGCACATTTAAATGCTACATATTTATATGATGGCCGTCGAAGAGTTAATATAAATATTTCCTCCATATTTTCCAAAACATTGCTGATATTACCTACATTTTTTCTCAGAAGACGTAAACGATTGTTAACCTATAACACGTAAGTACCAATGGGACACAAAGATAACATTAGTACGGGACCAATATGTCCCATTGCTACCTATGGGACGGCACATTTAAATGCTACATATTTATATGATGGCCGTCGAAGAGTTAATATAAATATTTCCTCCATATTTTCCAAAACATTGCTGATATTACCTCCATTTTTTCTCAGAAGACGTAAACGATTGTTAACCTATAACACGTAAGTACCAATGGGACACAAAGATAACATTAGTACGGGACCAATATGTCCCATTGCTACCTATGGAACGGCACATATAAATGCTACATAGTTATCCCGATGGCCGTCGAAGAGTTAATATAACTATTTCCTCCATATTTTCCAAAATAATGCTGATATTACCTCCATTTTTTCTCAGAAGACGTAAACGATTATTAACCTGTAACACGTAAGTACCAATGGGACAAAAAGATAACATTAGTACGGGACCAATATGTCCCATTGCTACCTATGGGACGGCACATTTAAATGCTACATATTTATATGATGGCCGTCGAAGAGTTAATATAAATATTTCCTCCATATTTTCCAAAACATTGCTGATATTACCTACATATTTCTCAGAAGACGTAAACGATTGTTAACCTATAACACGTAAGTACCAATGGGACACAAAGATAACATTAGTACGGGACCAATATGTCCCATTGCTACCTATGGGACGGCACATTTAAATGCTACATATTTATATGATGGCCGTCGAAGAGTTAATATAAATATTTCCTCCATATTTTCCAAAACATTGCTGATATTACCTACATTTTTTCTCAGAAGACGTAAACGATTGTTAACCTATAACACGTAAGTACCAATGGGACACAAAGATAACATTAGTACGGGACCAATATGTCCCATTGCTACCTATGGAACGGCACATATAAATGCTACATAGTTATCCCGATGGCCGTCGAAGAGTTAATATAACTATTTCCTCCATATTTTCCAAAATAATGCTGATATTACCTCCATTTTTTCTCAGAAGACGTAAACGATTGTTAACCTGTAACACGTAAGTACCAATGGGACACAAAGATAACATTAGTACGGGACCAATATGTCCCATTGCTACCTATGGGATGGCACATATAAATAATACATAGTTATCCCGATGGCCGTCGAAGAGTTAATATAAATATTTCCTCCATATTTTCCAAAACATTGCTGATATTACCTCCATTTTTTCTCAGAAGACGTAAACGATTGTTAACCTATAACACGTAAGTACCAATGGGACACAAAGATAACATTAGTACGGGACCAATATGTCCCATTGCTACCTATGGGACGGCACATTTAAATGCTACATATTTATATGATGGCCGTCGAAGAGTTAATATAAATATTTCCTCCATATTTTCCAAAACATTGCTGATATTACCTACATTTTTTCTCAGAAGACGTAAACGATTGTTAACCTATAACACGTAAGTACCAATGGGACACAAAGATAACATTAGTACGGGACCAATATGTCCCATTGCTACCTATGGGACGGCACATTTAAATGCTACATATTTATATGATTGTTAACCTATAACACGTAAGTACCAATGGGACACAAAGATAACATTAGTACGGGACCAATATGTCCCATTGCTACCTATGGAACGGCACATATAAATGCTACATAGTTATCCCGATGGCCGTCGAAGAGTTAATATAACTATTTCCTCCATATTTTCCAAAATAATGCTGATATTACCTCCATTTTTTCTCAGAAGACGTAAACGATTATTAACCTGTAACACGTAAGTACCAATGGGACAAAAAGATAACATTAGTACGGGACCAATATGTCCCATTGCTACCTATGGGACGGCACATTTAAATGCTACATAGTTATCCCGATGGCCGTCGAAGAGTAAATATAACTATTTCCTCCATATTTTCCAAAATAATGCTGATATTACCTCCATTTTTTCTCAGAAGACGTAAACGATTGTTAACCCTTAACACGTAAGTACCAATGGGACACAAAGCTAACATTAGTACGGGACCAATATGTCCCATTGCTACCTATGGGATGGCACATATAAATAATACATAGTTATCCCGATGGCCGTCGAAGAGTTAATATAAATATTTCCTCCATATTTTCCAAAACATTGCTGATATTACCTCCATTTTTTCTCAGAAGACGTAAACGATTGTTAACCTATAACACGTAAGTACCAATGGGACACAAAGATAACATTAGTACGTGACCAATATGTCCCATTGCTACGTATGGGACGGCACATATAAATACAACATAGTTATCCCGATTGCTTTCGAAGAGTTAATATAACTATTTCCTCCATATTTTCCAAAATAATGCTGATATTACCTCCATTTTTTCTCAGAAGACGTAAACGATTGTTAACCTGTAACACGTAAGTACCAATGGGACACAAAGATAACATTAGTACGGGACCAATATGTCCCATTGCTGCCTATGGGACGGCACATATAAATGAAACATAGTATCCCGATGGCCTTCGAAGAGTTAATATAACTATTTCCTTCTAATTTTCCAAAATAATGCTGATTTACCTCCATTTTTTCTCAGAAGACGTAAACTATTGTTACCTGTAACACGTAAGTACAAATGGGAAACAAAGATAACATTAGTACGGGACCAATATGTCCCATTGCTACCTATGGGACGGCACATATAAATACAACATAGTTATCCCGATGGCCGTCGAAGAGTTAATATAACTATTTCCTCAAAATTTTCCAAAATAATGCTGATATTAACTCCATTTTTTCTCAGAAGACGTAAAAAATTGTTAACCTGTAAAACGTAAGTACCAATAAGACACAAATATAACATTAGTACGGGACAAATATGTCCCATTGCTACCTATAGGATGGCATATATAAATGCTACATAGTTATCCCGATGGCCGTCGAAGAGTTAATATCACTATTTCCTCCATATTTTCCAAAATAATGCTGATATTACCTAAATTTTTTCTCAGAAGACGTAAACGATTGTTAACCTGTAACACGTACGTACCAATGGGACACAAAGATAACATAAGTACGGGACCAATATGTCCCATTGCTACCTATGGGACGGCACATATAAATACAACATAGAATTCCCGATGGCCGTCGAAGAGTTAATATAACTATTTCCTCCATATTTGACAAAATAATGCTGATATTACCTCCATTTTTTCTCAGAAGACATAAACGATTGTTAACCTGTAACACGTAAGTACCAATGGGACACAAAGATAACATTAGTAAGGGACCAATATGTCCAATTGCTACCTCTGGGACGGCACATAAAAATGCTACATAGTTTTCCCGATGGCCGTCGAAGAGTTAATATAACTATTTCCTCCATATTTTCCCAAATAATGCTGATATTACCTCCATTTTTTCTCAGAAGACGTAAACGATTGTTAACCTGTAACTCGTAAGTACCAATGAGACACAAAGATAACATTAGTACGGGACCAATATGTCCCATTGCTACCTATTAGACGGCACATATAAATGCTACATAGTTATCCTGATGGCCGTCGAAGAGTTAATGTAACTATTTCCTCCATATTCTCCAAAAAAATGCTGATATTACCTCCATTTACTCTCAGAAGACGTAAACGATTGTTAACCTATAACACGTAAGTACCAATGGGACACAAAGATAACATTAGTACGGGACCAATATGTCCCATTGCTACCTATGGAACGGCACATATAAATGCTACATAGTTATCCCGATGGCCGTCGAAGAGTTAATATAGCTATTTCCTCCATATTTTCCAAAATAATGCTGATATTACCTCCATTTTTTCTCAGAAGACGTAAACGATTGTTAACCTGTAACACGTAAGTACCAATGGGACACAAAGATAACATTATTACGGGACCGATATGGCCCATTGCTATCTATGGGACGGTACATATAAATGCTACATAGTTATCCCGTTGGCCGTCGAAAAGTTAATATAACTATTTCCTCCATATTTTCCAAAATAATGCTGATATTACCTCCATTTTTTCTCAGAAGACGTAAACAATTGTTAACCCTTAACACGTAAGTACCAATGGGACACAAAGATAACATTAGTACGGGACCAATATGTCCCATTGCTACCTATGGGATGGCACATATAAATAATACATAGTTATCCCGATGGCCGTCGAAGAGTTAATATAAATATTTCCTCCATATTTTCCAAAACATTGCTGATATTACCTCCATTTTTTCTCAGAAGACGTAAACGATTGTTAACCTATAACACGTAAGTACCAATGGGACACAAAGATAACATTAGTACGGGACCAATATGTCCCATTGCTACCTATGGGACGGCACATTTAAATGCTACATATTTATATGATGGCCGTCGAAGAGTTAATATAACTATTTCCTTCATATTTTTCAAAATAATGCTGATAATACCTCCATTTTTTTACAGAAGACGTAAACGATTATTAACCTGTAACACGTAAGTACCAATGGGACAAAAAGATAACATTAGTACGGGACCAATATGTCCCATTGCTACGTATGGGACGGCACATATAAATACAACATAGTTATCCCGATAGCCTTCGAAGAGTTAATATAACTATTTCCTCCATATTTTCCAAAATAATGCTGATATTACCTCCATTTTTTCTCAGAAGACGTAAACGATTGTTAACCTGTAACACGTAAGTACCAATGGGACACAAAGATAACATTAGTACGGGACCAATATGTCCCATTGCTGCCTATGGGACGGCACATATAAATGATACATAGTATCCCGATGGCCTTCGAAGAGTTAATATAACTATTTCCTTCTAATTTTCCAAAATAATGCTGATATTACCTCCATTTTTTCACAGAAGACGTAAACGATTGTTACCTGTAACACGTAAGTACCAATGGGACACAAAGATAACATAAGTACGGGACCAATATGTCCCATTGCTACCTATTGGACGGCACATATAAATACAACATAGTTATCCCGATGGCCGTCGAAGAGTTAATATAACTATTTCCTCAAACTTTTCCAAAATAATGCTGATATTAACTCCATTTTTTCTCAGAAGACGCAAAAGATTGTTCACCTGTAAAACGTAAGTACCAATACGACACAAATCTAACATTAGTACGGGACCAATATGTCCCATTGCTACCTATGGGATGGCATATATAAATGCTACATAGTTATCCCGATGGCCGTCGAAGAGTTAATATAACTATTTCCTCCATATTTTCCAAAATAATGCTGATATTACCTCCATTTTTTCTCAGAAGACGTAAACGATTGTTAACCTGTAACACGTACGTACCAATGGGACACAAAGATAACATAAGTACGGGACCAATATGTCCCATTGCTACCTATGGGACGGCACATATAAATACAACATAGTTATCCCGATGGCCGTCGAACAGTTAATATAACTATTTCCTCCATATTTTCCAAAACATTGCTGATATTACCTCCATTTTTTCTCAGAAGACGTAAACGATTGTTAACCTGTAACACGTAAGTACCAATGGGACACAAAGATAACATTAGTACGGGAACAATATGTCCCATTGCTACCTATGGGACGGCACATATAAATACAACATAGTTATCCCGATGGCCGACGAAGAGTTAATATTACTATTTCCTCCATATTTTCCAAATAAAAGTTGGTATTACCTCCATTTTTTCTCAGAAGACGTTAACAAATGTTAACCTATAACACGTAAGTACCAATTTGACACAAAGATATCATTAGAACGGGACCAATATGTCCCATTGCTACCTATGGGACGGCACATATAAATGCTACATAGTTATCCCGATGGCCGTCGAAGAGTTAATATAACTATTTCCTTCATATTTTCCAAAATAATGCTGATATTACCACCATTTTTTCTCAGAAGACGTAAACGATTGATAACCTGTAATTCGTTAGTACCAATGGGACCAAAAGATAACAATAGTATGGGAGCAATATGTTCCATTGCTACCTATGGGACGGCTCATATAAATACAACATAGTTATCCCGATGGCCGTCGAAGAGTTAATATAACTATTTCCTCCATATTTGACAAAATAATGCTGATATTACCTCCATTTTTTCTCAGAAGACGTAAACGATTGTTAACCTGTAACACGTAAGTACTAATGGGACACAAAGATAACATTAGTACGGGACCAATATTTCCCATTGCTACCTATGGGACGGCACATATAAATGCTACATAGTTATCCCGATGGCCGTCGAAGAGTTAATATAACTCTTTCCTCCATATTTTCCAAAATAATGCTGATATTACCTCCATTTTTTCTCTGAAGACGTAAACGATTGTTAACCTGTAATACGTACGTACCAATGGGACCTAAAGATAACATAAGTACGGGACCAATATGTCCCATTGCTACCTATGGGACGGCACATATAAATACAACATAGTTATCCCGATGGCCGTCGAACAGTTAATATAACTATTTCCTCCATATTTTCCAAAATAATGCTGATATTACCTCCATTTTTTCTCAGAAGACGTAAACGATTGTTAACCTATAACACGTAAGTACCAATGGAACACAAAGATAACATAATTACGGGACCAAGATGTCCCATTGCTACCTATGGGACGGCACATATAAATAATACATAGTTATCCCGATGGCCGTCGAAGAGTTAATATAAATATTTCCTCCATATTTTCCAAAACATTGCTGATATTACCTCCATTTTTTCTCAGAAGACGTAAACGATTGTTAACCTATAACACGTAAGTACCAATGGGACACAAAGATAACATTAGTACGGGACCAATATGTCCCATTGCTACCTATGGGACGGCACATATAAATGCTACATAGTTATCCCGATGGCCGTCGAAGAGTTAATATAACTATTTCCTTCATATTTTTCAAAATAATGCTGATATTACATCCATTTTTTCTCAGAAGACGTAAACGATTGTTAACCTGTAACACGTAAGTACCAATGTGACACAAAGATAACATTATTACGGGACCAATGTGTCCCATTGCTACCTATGGGACGGCACATATAAATGCTACATAGTTATCCCGATGGCCGTCGAAGATTTAATATAACTATTTTTTCCATATTTTCCAAAAAAATGCTGATATTACCTCAATTTTTTCTCAGAAGACTTAAACAAATGTTAACCTATAACACGTAAGTACCAATGGGACACAAAGATAACATTAGTACGGGACCAATATGTCCCATTGCTACCTATGGGACGGCACATATAAATGCTACATAGTTATCCCGATGGCCGTCGAAGAGTTTATATAACTATTTCCTTCATATTTTCCAAAATAATGCTGATATTACCACCATTTTTTCTCAGAAGACGTAAACGATTGATAACCTGTAATACGTAAGTACCAATGGGACCAAAAGATAACAATAGTATGGGAGCAATATGTTCCATTGCTACCTATGGGACGGCTCATATAAATACAACATAGTTATCCCGATGGCCGTCGAAGAGTTAATATAACTATTTCCTCCATATTTGACAAAATAATGCTGATATTACCTCCACTTTTTCTCAGAAGACATAAACGATTGTTAACCTGTAACACGTAAGTACCAATGGGACACAAAGATAACATTAGTACGGGACCAATATATCCAATTGCTACCTCTGGGACGGCTCATAAAAATGCTACATAGTTATCCCGATGGCCGTCGAAGAGGTAATATAACTATTTCCTCCATATTTTCCAAAATAATGCTGATATTACCTCCATTTTTTCTCAGAAGACGTAAACGATTGTTAACCTGTAACACGTAAGTACCAATGAGACACAAAGATAACATTAGTACGGGACCAATATGTCCCATTGCTACCTATTGGACGGCATATATAAATGCTACATAGTTATCCTGATGGCCGTCGAAGAGTTAATATAACTATTTCCTCCATATTCTCCAAAATAATGCTGATATTACCTCCATTTTTTCTCAGAAGACGTAAACGATTGTTAACCTGTAACACGTACGTACCAATGGGACACAAAGATAACATAAGTACGGGACCAATATGTCCCATTGCTACCTATGGGACGGCACATATAAATACAACATAGAATTCCCGATGGCCGTCGAAGAGTTAATATAACTATTTCCTCCATATTTGACAAAATAATGCTGATATTACCTCCATTTTTTCTCAGAAGACATAAACGATTGTTAACCTGTAACACGTAAGTACCAATGGGACACAAAGATAACATTAGTAAGGGACCAATATGTCCAATTGCTACCTCTGGGACGGCACATAAAAATGCTACATAGTTTTCCCGATGGCCGTCGAAGAGTTAATATAACTATTTCCTCCATATTTTCCCAAATAATGCTGATATTACCTCCATTTTTTCTCAGAAGACGTAAACGATTGTTAACCTGTAACTCGTAAGTACCAATGAGACACAAAGATAACATTAGTACGGGACCAATATGTCCCATTGCTACCTATTAGACGGCACATATAAATGCTACATAGTTATCCTGATGGCCGTCGAAGAGTTAATGTAACTATTTCCTCCATATTCTCCAAAAAAATGCTGATATTACCTCCATTTACTCTCAGAAGACGTAAACGATTGTTAACCTATAACACGTAAGTACCAATGGGACACAAAGATAACATTAGTACGGGACCAATATGTCCCATTGCTACCTATGGAACGGCACATATAAATGCTACATAGTTATCCCGATGGCCGTCGAAGAGTTAATATAGCTATTTCCTCCATATTTTCCAAAATAATGCTGATATTACCTCCATTTTTTCTCAGAAGACGTAAACGATTGTTAACCTGTAACACGTAAGTACCAATGGGACACAAAGATAACATTATTACGGGACCGATATGGCCCATTGCTATCTATGGGACGGTACATATAAATGCTACATAGTTATCCCGTTGGCCGTCGAAAAGTTAATATAACTATTTCCTCCATATTTTCCAAAATAATGCTGATATTACCTCCATTTTTTCTCAGAAGACGTAAACAATTGTTAACCCTTAACACGTAAGTACCAATGGGACACAAAGATAACATTAGTACGGGACCAATATGTCCCATTGCTACCTATGGGATGGCACATATAAATAATACATAGTTATCCCGATGGCCGTCGAAGAGTTAATATAAATATTTCCTCCATATTTTCCAAAACATTGCTGATATTACCTCCATTTTTTCTCAGAAGACGTAAACGATTGTTAACCTATAACACGTAAGTACCAATGGGACACAAAGATAACATTAGTACGGGACCAATATGTCCCATTGCTACCTATGGGACGGCACATTTAAATGCTACATATTTATATGATGGCCGTCGAAGAGTTAATATAACTATTTCCTTCATATTTTTCAAAATAATGCTGATAATACCTCCATTTTTTTACAGAAGACGTAAACGATTATTAACCTGTAACACGTAAGTACCAATGGGACAAAAAGATAACATTAGTACGGGACCAATATGTCCCATTGCTACGTATGGGACGGCACATATAAATACAACATAGTTATCCCGATAGCCTTCGAAGAGTTAATATAACTATTTCCTCCATATTTTCCAAAATAATGCTGATATTACCTCCATTTTTTCTCAGAAGACGTAAACGATTGTTAACCTGTAACACGTAAGTACCAATGGGACACAAAGATAACATTAGTACGGGACCAATATGTCCCATTGCTGCCTATGGGACGGCACATATAAATGATACATAGTATCCCGATGGCCTTCGAAGAGTTAATATAACTATTTCCTTCTAATTTTCCAAAATAATGCTGATATTACCTCCATTTTTTCACAGAAGACGTAAACGATTGTTACCTGTAACACGTAAGTACCAATGGGACACAAAGATAACATAAGTACGGGACCAATATGTCCCATTGCTACCTATTGGACGGCACATATAAATACAACATAGTTATCCCGATGGCCGTCGAAGAGTTAATATAACTATTTCCTCAAACTTTTCCAAAATAATGCTGATATTAACTCCATTTTTTCTCAGAAGACGCAAAAGATTGTTCACCTGTAAAACGTAAGTACCAATACGACACAAATCTAACATTAGTACGGGACCAATATGTCCCATTGCTACCTATGGGATGGCATATATAAATGCTACATAGTTATCCCGATGGCCGTCGAAGAGTTAATATAACTATTTCCTCCATATTTTCCAAAATAATGCTGATATTACCTCCATTTTTTCTCAGAAGACGTAAACGATTGTTAACCTGTAACACGTACGTACCAATGGGACACAAAGATAACATAAGTACGGGACCAATATGTCCCATTGCTACCTATGGGACGGCACATATAAATACAACATAGTTATCCCGATGGCCGTCGAACAGTTAATATAACTATTTCCTCCATATTTTCCAAAACATTGCTGATATTACCTCCATTTTTTCTCAGAAGACGTAAACGATTGTTAACCTGTAACACGTAAGTACCAATGGGACACAAAGATAACATTAGTACGGGAACAATATGTCCCATTGCTACCTATGGGACGGCACATATAAATACAACATAGTTATCCCGATGGCCGACGAAGAGTTAATATAACTATTTCCTCCATATTTTCCAAATAAAAGTTGGTATTACCTCCATTTTTTCTCAGAAGACGTTAACAAATGTTAACCTATAACACGTAAGTACCAATTTGACCCAAAGATATCATTAGAACGGGACCAATATGTCCCATTGCTACCTATGGGACGGCACATATAAATGCTACATAGTTATCCCGATGGCCGTCGAAGAGTTAATATAACTATTTCCTTCATATTTTCCAAAATAATGCTGATATTACCACCATTTTTTCTCAGAAGACGTAAACGATTGATAACCTGTAATTCGTTAGTACCAATGGGACCAAAAGATAACAATAGTATGGGAGCAATATGTTCCATTGCTACCTATGGGACGGCTCATATAAATACAACATAGTTATCCCGATGGCCGTCGAAGAGTTAATATAACTATTTCCTCCATATTTGACAAAATAATGCTGATATTACCTCCATTTTTTCTCAGAAGACGTAAACGATTGTTAACCTGTAACACGTAAGTACCAATGGGACACAAAGATAACATTAGTACGGGACCAATATTTCCCATTGCTACCTATGGGACGGCACATATAAATGCTACATAGTTATCCCGATGGCCGTCGAAGAGTTAATATAACTCTTTCCTCCATATTTTCCAAAATAATGCTGATATTACCTCCATTTTTTCTCTGAAGACGTAAACGATTGTTAACCTGTAATACGTACGTACCAATGGGACCTAAAGATAACATAAGTACGGGACCAATATGTCCCATTGCTACCTATGGGACGGCACATATAAATACAACATAGTTATCCCGATGGCCGTCGAACAGTTAATATAACTATTTCCTCCATATTTTCCAAAATAATGCTGATATTACCTCCATTTTTTCTCAGAAGACGTAAACGATTGTTAACCTATAACACGTAAGTACCAATGGAACACAAAGATAACATAATTACGGGACCAAGATGTCCCATTGCTACCTATGGGACGGCACATATAAATAATACATAGTTATCCCGATGGCCGTCGAAGAGTTAATAT
Source organism: Pyrrhosoma nymphula (assembly GCA_963573305.1). Taxonomy (NCBI): domain Eukaryota; kingdom Metazoa; phylum Arthropoda; class Insecta; order Odonata; family Coenagrionidae; genus Pyrrhosoma; species Pyrrhosoma nymphula. The sequence goes on from CAUYRF010000001.1 coordinate 1,233,172, forward strand.
AAATATTTCCTCCATATTTTCCAAAACATTGCTGATATTACCTCCATTTTTTCTCAGAAGACGTAAACGATTGTTAACCTATAACACGTAAGTACCAATGGGACACAAAGATAACATTAGTACGGGACCAATATGTCCCATTGCTACCTATGGGACGGCACATATAAATGCTACATAGTTATCCCGATGGCCGTCGAAGAGTTAATATAACTATTTCCTTCATATTTTTCAAAATAATGCTGATATTACATCCATTTTTTCTCAGAAGACGTAAACGATTGTTAACCTGTAACACGTAAGTACCAATGTGACACAAAGATAACATTATTACGGGACCAATGTGTCCCATTGCTACCTATGGGACGGCACATATAAATGCTACATAGTTATCCCGATGGCCGTCGAAGATTTAATATAACTATTTTTTCCATATTTTCCAAAAAAATGCTGATATTACCTCAATTTTTTCTCAGAAGACTTAAACAAATGTTAACCTATAACACGTAAGTACCAATGGGACACAAAGATAACATTAGTACGGGACCAATATGTCCCATTGCTACCTATGGGACGGCACATATAAATGCTACATAGTTATCCCGATGGCCGTCGAAGAGTTTATATAACTATTTCCTTCATATTTTCCAAAATAATGCTGATATTACCACCATTTTTTCTCAGAAGACGTAAACGATTGATAACCTGTAATACGTAAGTACCAATGGGACCAAAAGATAACAATAGTATGGGAGCAATATGTTCCATTGCTACCTATGGGACGGCTCATATAAATACAACATAGTTATCCCGATGGCCGTCGAAGAGTTAATATAACTATTTCCTCCATATTTGACAAAATAATGCTGATATTACCTCCACTTTTTCTCAGAAGACATAAACGATTGTTAACCTGTAACACGTAAGTACCAATGGGACACAAAGATAACATTAGTACGGGACCAATATATCCAATTGCTACCTCTGGGACGGCTCATAAAAATGCTACATAGTTATCCCGATGGCCGTCGAAGAGGTAATATAACTATTTCCTCCATATTTTCCAAAATAATGCTGATATTACCTCCATTTTTTCTCAGAAGACGTAAACGATTGTTAACCTGTAACACGTAAGTACCAATGAGACACAAAGATAACATTAGTACGGGACCAATATGTCCCATTGCTACCTATTGGACGGCATATATAAATGCTACATAGTTATCCTGATGGCCGTCGAAGAGTTAATATAACTATTTCCTCCATATTCTCCAAAATAATGCTGATATTACCTCCATTTTTTCTCAGAAGACGTAAACGATTGTTAACCTGTAACACGTAAGTACCAATGGGACACAAAGATCACATTATTACGGGACCAATGTGTCCCATTGCTACCTATGGGACGGCACATATAAATGCTACATAGTTATCCCGATGGCCGTCGAAGAGTTAATATAACTATTTCCTCCATATTTTCCAAAAAAATGCTGATATTACATCCATTTTCTCTCAGAAGACGTAAACGATTGTTAACCTGTAACACGTACGTACCAATGGGACACAAAGATAACATAAGTACGGGACCAATATGTCCCATTGCTACCTATGGGACGGCACATATAAATACAACATAGTTATCCCGATGGCCGTCGAAGAGTTAATATAACTATTTCCTCCATATTTGACAAAATAATGCTGATATTACCTCCATTTTTTCTCAGAAGACATAAACGATTGTTAACCTGTAACACGTAAGTACCAATGGGACACAAAGATAACATTAGTACGGGACCAATATGTCCTATTGCTACCTCTGGGACGGCACATAAAAATGCTTCATAGTTTTCCCGATGGCCGTCGAAGAGTTTATATAACTATTTCCTCCATATTTTCCAAAATAATGCTGATATTACCTCCATTTTTTCTCAGAAGACGTAAACGATTGTTAACCTGTAACACGTAAGTACCAATGAGACACAAAGATAACATTAGTACGGGACCAATATGTCCCATTGCTACCTATTAGACGGCACATATAAATGCTACATAGTTATCCTGATGGCCGTCGAAGAGTTAATGTAACTATTTCCTCCATATTCTCCAAAAAAATGCTGATATTACCTCCATTTACTCTCAGAAGACGTAAACGATTGTTAACCTATAATACGTAAGTACCAATTGGACACAAAGATAACATTAGTACGGGACCAATATGTCCCATTGCTACCTATGGAACGGCACATATAAATGCTACATAGTTATCCCGATGGCCGTCGAAGAGTTAATATAACTATTTCCTCCATATTTTCCAAAATAATGCTGATATTACCTCCATTTTTTCTCAGAAGACGTAAACGATTGTTAACCTGTAACACGTAAGTACCAATGGGACACAAAGATAACATTATTACGGGACCAATATGACCCATTGCTATCTATGGGACGGTACATATAAATGCTATATAGTTATCCCGATGGCCGTCGAAGAGTAAATATAACTCTTTCCTCCATATTTTCCAAAATAATGCTGATATTACCTCCATTTTTTCTCAGAAGACGTAAACGATTGTTAACCTGTAACACGTAAGTACCAATGGGACACAAAGATAACATTAGTACGGGACCAATATGTCTTATTGCTACCTATGGGACGGCTTATTTAAATGCTACATAGTTATATGATGGCCGTCGAAGAGTTAATTTAACTATTTCCTTCATATTTTTCAAAATAATGCTGATATTACCTCCATTTTTTCTCAGAAGACGTAAACGATTGTTAACCTATAACACGTAAGTACCAATGGGACACAAAGATAACATTAGTACGGGACCAATATGTCCCATTGCTACCTATGGGACGGCACATTTAAATGCTACATAGTTATATGATGGCCTTCGAAGAGTTAATATAACTATTTCCTCCATATTTTTCCAAAATAATGTTGATATTACCTCCATTTTTTCTCAGAAGACGTAAACGATTGTTAACCTGTAACACGTAAGTACCAATGGGACACAAAGATAACATTAGTACCGGACCAATATGTCCCATTGCTGCCTATGGGACGGCACATATAAATGATACATAGTATCCCGATGGCCTTCGAAGAGTTAATATAACTATTTCCTTCTAATTTTCCAAAATAATGCTGATATTACCTCCATTTTTTCTCAGAAGACGTAAACGATTGTTACCTGTAACACGTAAGTACCAATGGGACACAAAGATAACATTAGTACGGGACCAATATGTCCCATTGCTACCTATGGGACGGCATATATAAATACAACATAGTTATCCCGATGGCCGTCGAAGAGTTAATATAACTATTTCCTCAAAATTTTCCAAAATAATGCTGATATTAACTCCATTTTTTCTCAGAAGACGTAAAAGATTGTTAACCTGTAAAACGTAAGTACCAATAAGACACAAATATAACATTAGTACGGGACCAATATGTCCCATTGCTACCTATGGGATGGCATATATAAATGCTACATAGTTATCCCGATGGCCGTAGAAGAGTTAATATAACTATTTCCTCCATATTTTCCAAAATAATGCTGATATTACCTCCATTTTTTCTCAGAAGACGTAAACGATTGTTAACCTGTAACACGTACGTACCAATGGGACACAAAGATAACATAAGTACGGGACCAATATGTCCCATTGCTACCTATGGGACGGCACATATAAATACAACATAGTTATCCCGATGGCCGTCGAACAGTAAATATAAAAATGTCCTCCATATTTTCCAAAACAATGCTGATATTACCTCCATTTTTTCTCAGAAGACGTAAACGATTGTTAACCTATAACACGTAAGTACTAATGGGACACAAAGATAACATTAGTACGGGACCAATATGTCCCATTGCTACCTATGGGACGGCACATATAAATGCTACATAGTTATCCCGATGGCCGTCGAAGAGTTAATATAACTATTTCCTTCATATTTTTCAAAATAATGCTGATATAACCTCCATTTTTTCTCAGAAGACGTAAACGATTGTTAACCTGTAACACGTAAGTACCAATGGGACACAAAGATCACATTATTACGGGACCAATGTGTCCCATTGCTACCTATGGGACGGCACATATAAATGCTACATAGTTATCCCGATGGCCGTCGAAGAATTAATATAACTATTTCCTCCATATTCTCCAAAAAAATGCTGATATTACTTCCATTTTTTCTCAGAAGACGTAAACGATCGTCAACCTGTAACACGTAAGTACCAATGGGACACAAAGATAACATTATTACGGGACCAATATGTCCCATTGCTATCTATAGGACGGCACATATAAATGCTACATAGTTATCCCGATGGCCGTCGAAAAGTTAATATAACTATTTCCTCCATATTTTCCAAAATAATGCTGATATTACCTCCATTTTTTCTCAGAAGACGTAAACGATTGTTAACCTGTATCACGGAGGTACCAATGGGACACAAAGATAACATTAGTACGGGACCAATATGTCCCATTGCTACCTATGGGACGGCACATAAAAATACAACATAGTTGTCCCGATGGCCGTCGAAGAGTTAATATAACTATTTCCTCCATATTTTCCAAAAAAATGGTGATATTACCACCATTTTTTCTCAGAAGACGTAAACAAATGTTAACCTATAACACGTAAGTACCAATGGGACACAAAGATAACATTAGAACGGGACCAATATGTCCCATTGCTACCTATTGGACGGCACATATAAATGCTACATAGTTATCCCGATGGCCGTCGAAGAGTTAATATAACTATTTCCTTCATATTTTCCAAAATAATGCTGATATTACCACCATTTTTTCTCAGAAGACGTAAACGATTGATAACCTGTAATACGTTAGTACCAATGGGACCAAAAGATAACAATAGTATGGGAGCAATATGTTCCATTGCTACCTATGGGACGGCTCATATAAATACAACATAGTTTTTCCGATGGCCGTCGAAGAGTTAATATAACTATTTCCTCCATATTTGACAAAATAATGCTGATATTACCTCCATTTTTTCTCAGAAGACGTAAACGATTGTTAACCTGTAACACGTAAGTACCAATGGGACACAAAGATAACATTAGTACGGGACCAATATGTCCCATTGCTACCTATGGGACGGCACATATAAATGCTACATTGTTATCCCGATGGCCGTCGAAGAGTTAATATAACTATTTCCTCCATATTTTCCAAAATAATGCTGATATTACCTCCATTTTTTCTCAGAAGACGTAAACGATTGTTAACCTGTAATACGTACGTACCAATGGGACACAAAGATAACATAAGTACGGGACCAAAATGTCCCATTGCTACCTATGGGACGGCACATATAAATACAACATAGTTATCCCGATGGCCGTCGAACAGTTAATATAACTATTTCCTCCATATTTTCCAAAATAATGCTGATATTACCTCCATTTTTTCTCAGAAGACGTAAACGATTGTTAACCTATAACACGTAAGTACCAATGGGACACAAAGATAACATAATTACGGGACCAAGATGTCCCATTGCTACCTATGGGACGGCACATATAAATAATACATAGTTATCCCGATGGCCGTCGAAGAGTTAATATAAATATTTCCTCCATATTTTCCAAAACATTGCTGATATTACCTCCATTTTTTCTCAGAAGACGTAAACGATTGTTAACCTATAACACGTAAGTACCAATGGGACACAAAGATAACATTAGTACGGAACCAATATGTCCCATTGCTACCTATGGGACGGCACATATAAATGCTACATAGTTATCCCGATGGCCGTCGAAGAGTTAATATAACTATTTACTCCATATTTTCCAAAAAAATGCTGATATTACCTCGATTTTTATTCAGAAGACTTAAACAAATGTTAACCTATAACACGTAAGTACCAATGGGACACAAAGATAACATTAGTACGGGACCAATATGTCCCATTGCTACCTATGGGACGGCACATATAAATGCTACATAGTTATCCCGATGGCCGTCGAAGAGTTAATGTAACTATTTCCATCATATTTTCCAAAATAATGCTGATATTACCACCATTTTTTCTCAGAAGACGTAAACGATTGATAACCTGTAATACGTAAGTACCAATGGGACCAAAAGATTACAATAGTATGGGAGCAATATGTTCCATTGCTACCTATGGGACGGCTCATATAAATACAACATAGTTATCCCGATGGCCGTCGAAGAGGTAATATAACTATATCCTCCTTATTTTCCAAAATAATGCTGATATTACCTCCATTTTTTCTCAGAAGACGTAAACGATTTTTAACCTGTAACACGTAAGTACCAATGAGACACAAAGATAACATTAGTACGGGACCAATATGTCCCATTGCTACCTATTGGACGGCACATATAAATGCTACATAGTTATCCTGATGGCCGTCAAAGAGTTAATATAACTATTTTCTCCATATTCTCCAAAAAAATGCTGATATTACCTCCATTTACTCTCAGAAGACGTAAACGATTGTTAAGCTATAATACGTAAGTACCAATGGGACACAAAGATAACATTAGTACGGGACCAATATGTCCGATTGCTACCTATTGGACGGCACATATAAATGCTACATAGTTATCCCGATGGCCGTCGAAGAGTTAATATAACTATTTCCTCCATATTTTCCAAAATGATGCTGATATTACCTCCATTTTTTCTCAGAAGACGTAAACGATTGTTAACCTGTAACACGTAAGTACCAATGGGACACAAAGATAACATTATTACGGGACCAATATGTCCCATTGCTATCTATAGGACGGCGCATATAAATGCTACATAGTTATCCCGATGACCGTCGAAAAGTTAATATAACTATTTCCTCCATATTTTCCAAAATAATGCTGATATTACCTCCATTTTTTCTCAGAAGACGTAAACGATTGTTAACATGTAACACGTAAGTACAAATGGGACACAAAGATAACATTAGTACGGGACCAATATGTCCCATTGCTACCTATGTGACGGCACATATAAATGCTACATAGTTATCCCGATGGCCGTCGAAGAGTTAATATAACTATTTCCTTCATATTTTTCAAAATAATGCTGATATTACCTCCATTTTTTCTCAGAAGACGTAAACGATTGTTAACCTGTAACACGTAAGTACCAATGGGACGCAAAGATAACATTAGTACGGGACCAATATGTCCCATTGCTACCTATGGGACGGCACATAAAAATACAACATAGTTATCCCGATGGCCGTCGAAGAGTCAATATAACTATTTCCTCCATATTTTCCAATAAAATGGTGATATTACTTCCATTTTTTCTCAGAAGACGTAAACAAATGTTAACCTATAACACGTAAGTACCAATGGGACACAAAGATAACATTAGAACGGGACCAATATGTCCCATTGCTACCTATGGGACGGCACATATAAATGCTACATAGTTACCCCGATGGCCGTCGAATAGTTAATATAACTATTTCCTTCATATTTTCCAAAATAATGCTGATATTACCACCATTTTTATTCAGAAGACGTAAACGATTGATAACCTGTAATACGTAAGTACCAATGGGACCAAAAGATAACAATAGTATGGGAGCAATATGTTCCATTGCTACCTATGGGACGGCTCATATAAATACAACATAGTTATCCCGATGGCCGTCGAAGAGTTAATATAACTATTTCCTCCATATTTGACAAAATAATGCTGATATTACCTCCATTTGTTCTCAGAAGACGTAAACGATTGTTAACCTGTAACACGTAAGTACCAATGGGACACAAAGATAACAATAGTACGGGACCAATATGTCCAATTGCTACCTCTGGGACTGCACATAAAAATGCTACATAGTTATCCCGATGGCCGTCGAAGAGTTAATATAACTATTTCCTCTATATTTTCCAAAATAATGCTGATATTACCTCCATTTTTTCTCAGAAGACGTAAACGATTGTTAACCTGTAACACGTAAGTACCAATGAGACACAAAGATAACATTAGTACGGGACCAATATGTCCCATTGATACCTATGGGACAGCACATTTAAATGGTACATAGTTATCCTGATGGCCGTCGAAGAGTTAATATAACTATTTCCTCCATATTCTCCAAAAAAATGCTGATATTTCCTCAATTTTTTCTCAGAAGACGTAAACGATTGTTAACCTGTAACACGTAGGTACCAATGGGACACAAAGATAACATTAGTACGGGACCAATATGTCCCATTGCTACCTATGGGACGGCACATATAAATGCTACATAGTTATCCCGATGGCCGTCGAAAAGTTAATATAACTATTTCCTCCATATTTTCCAAAATAGTGCTGATATTACCTCCATTTTTTCTCAGAAGACGTAAACGATTGTTAACCTGTAACGCGTAAGTACCAATGGGACACAAAGATAACATTAGTACGGGACCAAATGTCCCATTTCTACCTATGGGACGGCAAATATAAATACAACATAGTTATCCCGATGGACGTCGAAGGGTTAATATAAGTATTTCCTCCATATTTTTCAAAAAAATGCTGATATTACCTCCATTTTTTCTCAGAAGACGTAAACGATTGTTAACCTGTAACACGTAAGTACCAATGGGACACAAAAATAACATTAGTACGGGACAAATATGTCCCATTGCTACCTATGGGACGGCACATATAAATACAACATAGTTATCCCGATGGCCGTCGAAGAGTTAATATAACTATTTCATCCATATTTTCCAAAAAAATGCTGATATTACCTCCTTTTTTTCTCAGAAGACGTAAACGATTGTTAACCTGTAACACGTAAGTACCAATGGGACACAAAGATAACATTAGAACGGGACCAATATGTCCCATTGCTACCTATGGGACGGCACATATAAATGCTACATAGTTATCCCGATTGCCGTCGAAGAGTTTATATAACTATTTCCTTCATATTTTCCAAAATAATGCTGATATTACCACCATTTTTTCTCAGAAGACGTAAACGATTGATAACCTGTAATACGTTAGTACCAATAGGACCAAAAGATAACAATAGTATGGGAGCAAAATGTTCCATTGCTACCTATGGGACGGCTCATATAAATACAACAAAGTTATCCCGATGGCCGTCGAAGAGTTAATATAACTATTTCCTCCATATTTTCCAAAATAATGCTGATATTACCTCCATTTTTTCTCAGAAGACGTAAACGATTGTTAACCTGTAACACGTAAGTACCAATGAGACACAAAGATAACATTAGTACGGGACCAATATGTCCCATTGCTACCTATTAGACGGCACATATAAATGCTACATAGTTATCCTGATGGCCGTCGAAGAGTTAATGTAACTATTTCCTCCATATTCTCCAAAAAAATGCTGATATTACCTCCATTTACTCTCAGAAGACGTAAACGATTGTTAACCTATAACACGTAAGTACCAATTGGACACAAAGATAACATTAGTACGGGACCAATATGTCCCATTGCTACCTTTGGAACGGCACATATAAATGCTACATAGTTATCCCGATGGCCGTCGAAGAGTTAATATAACTATTTCCTCCATATTTTCCAAAATAATGCTGATATTACCTCCATTTTTTCTCAGAAGACGTAAACGATTGTTAACCTGTAACACGTAAGTACCAATGGGACACAAAGATAACATTATTACGGGACCAATATGACCCATTGCTATCTATGGGACGGTACATATAAATGCTACATAGTTATCCCGATGGCCGTCGAAGAGTAAATATAACTCTTTCCTCCATATTTTCCAAAATAATGCTGATATTACCTCCATTTTTTCTCAGAAGACGTAAACGATTGTTAACCCTTAACACGTAAGTACCAATGGGACACAAAGATAACATTAGTACGGGAACAATATGTCCCATTGCTACCTATGGGATGGCACATATAAATAATACATAGTTATCCCGATGGCCGTCGAAGAGTTAATATAAATATTTCCTCCATATTTTCCAAAACATTGCTGATATTACCTCCATTTTTTCTCAGAAGACGTAAACGATTGTTAACCTATAACACGTAAGTACCAATGGGACACAAAGATAACATTAGTACGGGACCAATATGTCCCATTGCTACCTATGGGACGGCACATTTAAATGCTACATAGTTATATGATGGCCGTCGAAGAGTTAATATAACTATTTCCTTCATATTTTTCAAAATAATGCTGATATTACCTCCATTTTTTCTCAGAAGACCTAAACGATTGTTAACCTATAACACGTAAGTACCAATGGGACACAAAGATAACATTAGTACGGGACCAATATGTCCCATTGCTACCTATGGGACGGCACATTTAAATGCTACATAGTTATATGATGGCCTTCGAAGAGTTAATATAACTATTTCCTCCATATTTTCCAAAATAATGCTGATATTACCTCCATTTTTTCTCAGAAGACGTAAACGATTGTTAACCTGTAACACGTAAGTACCAATGGGACACAAAGATAACATTAGTACGGGACCAATATGTCCCATTGCTGCCTATGGGACGGCACATATAAATGATACATAGTATCCCGATGGCCTTCGAAGAGTTAATATAACTATTTCCTCCATATTTTCCAAAATAATGCTGATATTACCTCCATTTTTTCTCAGAAGACGTAAACGATTGTTACCTGTAACACGTAAGTACCAATGGGACACAAAGATAACATTAGTACGGGACCAATATGTCCCATTGCTACCTATGGGACGGCACATATAAATACAACATAGTTATCCCGATGGCCGTCGAAGAGTTAATATAACTATTTCCTCAAAATTTTCCAAAATAATGCTGATATTAACTCCATATTTTCTCAGAAGACGTAAAAGATTGTTAACCTGTAAAACATAAGTACCAATAAGACACAAATATAACATTAGTACGGGACCAATATGTCCCATTGCTACCTATGGGATGGCATATATAAATGCTACATAGTTATCCCGATGGCCGTAGAAGAGTTAATATAACTATTTCCTCCATATTTTCCAAAATAATGCTGATATTACCTCCATTTCTTCTCAGAAGACGTAAACGATTGTTAACCTGTAACACGTACGTACCAATTAGACACAAAGATAACATAAGTACGGGACCAATATGTCCCATTGCTACCTATGGGACGGCACATATAAATACAACATAGTAATCCCGATGGCCGTCGAACAGTAAATATAAAAATGTCCTCCATATTTTCCAAAACAATGCTGATATTACCACCATTTTTTCTCAGAAGACGTAAACGATTGATAACCTGTAATACGTAAGTACCAATGGGACCAAAAGATAACAATAGTATGGGAGCAATATGTTCCATTGCTACCTATGGGACGGCTCATATAAATACAACATAGTTTTTCCGATGGCCGTCGAAGAGTTAATATAACTATTTCCTCCATATTTGACAAAATAATGCTGATATTACCTCCATTTTTTCTCAGAAGACGTAAACGATTGTTAACCTGTAACACGTAAGTACCAATGGGACACAAAGATAACATTAGTACGGGACCAATATGTCCCATTGCTACCTATGGGACGGCACATATAAATGCTACATTGTTATCCCGATGGCCGTCGAACAGTTAATATAACTATTTCCTCCATATTTTCCAAAATAACGCTGATATTACCTCCATTTTTTCTCAGAAGACGTAAACGATTGTTAACCTATAACACGTAAGTACCAATGGGACACAAAGATAACATAATTACGGGACCAAGATGTCCCATTGCTACCTATGGGACGGCACATATAAATAATACATAGTTATCCCGATGGCCGTCGAAGAGTTAATATAAATATTTCCTCCATATTTTCCATAACATTGCTGATATTACCTCCATTTTTTCTCAGAAGACGTAAACGATTGTTAACCTATAACAACTAAGTACCAATGGGACACAAAGATAACATTAGTACGGGACCAATATGTCCCATTGCTACCTATGGGACGGCACATATAAATGCTACATAGTTATCCCGATGGCCGTCGAAGAGTTAATATAACTATTTACTCAATATTTTCCAAAAAAATGCTGATATTACCTCCATTTTTTCTCAGAAGACTTAAACAAATGTTAACCTATAACACGTAAGTACCAATGGGACACAAAGATAACATTAGTACGGGACCAATATGTCCCATTGCTACCTATGGGACGACACATATAAATGCTACATAGTTATCCCGATGGCCGTCGAAGAGTTAATATAACTATTTCCTTCATATTTTCCAAAATAATGCTGATATTACCACCATTTTTTCTCAGAAGACGTAAACGATTGATAACCTGTAATACGTAAGTACCAATGGGACCAAAAGATTACAATAGTATGGGAGCAATATGTTCCATTGCTACCTATGGGACGGCTCATATTAATACAACATAGTTATCCCGATGGCCGTCGAAGAGGTAATATAACTATATCCTCCATATTTTCCAAAATAATGCTGATATTACCTCCATTTTTTCTCAGAAGAAGTAAACGATTGTTAACCTGTAACACGTAAGTACCAATGAGACACAAAGATAACATTAGTACGGGACCAATATGTCCCATTGCTACCTATTGGACGGCACATATAAATGCTACATAGTTATCCTGATGGCCGTCAAAGAGTTAATATAACTATTTCCTCCATATTCTCCAAAAAAAAGCTGATATTACCTCCATTTACTCTCAGAAGACGTAAACGATTGTTAAGCTATAATACGTAAGTACCAATGGGACACAAAGATAACATTAGTACGGGACCAATATGTCCCATTGCTACCTATGGGACGGCACATATAAATGCTACATAGTTATCCCGATGGCCGTCGAAAAGTTAATATAACTATTTCCTCCATATTTTCCAAAATAGTGCTGATATTACCTCCATTTTTTCTCAGAAGACGTAAACGATTGTTAACCTGTAACACGTAAGTACCAATGGGACACAAAGATAACATTAGTACGGGACCAAATGTCCCATTTCTACCTATGGGACGGCAAATATAAATACAACATAGTTATCCCGATGGACGTCGAAGGGTTAATATAAGTATTTCCTCCATATTTTTCAAAAAAATGCTGATATTACCTCCATTTTTTCTCAGAAGACGTAAACGATTGTTAACCTGTAACACGTAAGTACCAATGGGACACAAAAATAACATTAGTACGGGACAAATATGTCCCATTGCTACCTATGGGACGGCACATATAAATACAACATAGTTATCCCGATGGCCGTCGAAGAGTTAATATAACTATTTCATCCATATTTTCCAAAAAAATGCTGATATTACCTCCTTTTTTTCTCAGAAGACGTAAACGATTGTTAACCTGTAACACGTAAGTACCAATGGGACACAAAGATAACATTAGAACGGGACCAATATGTCCCATTGCTACCTATGGGACGGCACATATAAATGCTACATAGTTATCCCGATTGCCGTCGAAGAGTTAATATAACTATTTCCTTCATATTTTCCAAAATAATGCTGATATTACCACCATTTTTTCTCAGAAGACGTAAACGATTGATAACCTGTAATACGTTAGTACCAATAGGACCAAAAGATAACAATAGTATGGGAGCAAAATGTTCCATTGCTACCTATGGGACGGCTCATATAAATACAACATAGTTATCCCGATGGCCGTCGAAGAGTTAATATAACTATTTCCTCCATATTTTCCAAAATATTGCTGATATTACCTCCATTTTTTCTCAGAAGACGTAAACGATTGTTAACCTGTAACACGAAAGTACCAATGAGACACAAAGATAACATTAGTACGGGACCAATATGTCCCATTGCTACCTATTAGACGGCACATATAAATGCTACATAGTTATCCTGATGGCCGTCGAAGAGTTAATGTAACTATTTCTTCCATATTCTCCAAAAAAATGCTGATATTACCTCCATTTACTCTCAGAAGACGTAAACGATTGTTAACCTATAACACGTAAGTACCAATTGGACACAAAGATAACATTAGTACGGGACCAATATGTCCCATTGCTACCTATGGAACGGCACATATAAATGCTACATAGTTATCCCGATGGCCGTCGAAGAGTTAATATAACTATTTCCTCCATATTTTCCAAAATAATGCTGATATTACCTCCATTTTTTCTCAGAAGACGTAAACGATTGTTAACCTGTAACACGTAAGTACCAATGGGACACAAAGATAACATTATTACGGGACCAATATGACCCATTGCTATCTATGGGACGGTACATATAAATGCTACATAGTTATCCCGATGGCCGTCGAAGAGTAAATATAACTCTTTCCTCCATATTTTCCAAAATAATGCTGATATTACCTCCATTTTTTCTCAGAAGACGTAAACGATTGTTAACCCTTAACACGTAAGTACCAATGGGACACAAAGATAACATTAGTACGGGACCAATATGTCCCATTGCTACCTATGGGATGGCACATATAAATAATACATAGTTATCCCGATGGCCGTCGAAGAGTTAATATAAATATTTCCTCCATATTTTCCAAAACATTGCTGATATTACCTCCATTTTTTCTCAGAAGACGTAAACGATTGTTAACCTATAACACGTAAGTACCAATGGGACACATAGATAACATTAGTACGGGACCAATATGTCCCATTGCTACCTATGAGACGGCACATTTAAATGCTACATAGTTATATGATGGCCGTTGAAGAGTTAATATAACTATTTCCTTCATATTTTTCAAAATAATGCTGATATTACCTCCATTTTTTCTCAGAAGACCTAAACGATTGTTAACCTATAACACGTAAGTACCAATGGGACACAAAGATAACATTAGTACGGGACCAATATGTCCCATTGCTACCTATGGGACGGCACATTTAAATGCTACATAGTTATATGATGGCCTTCGAAGAGTTAATATAACTATTTCCTCCATATTTTCCAAAATAATGCTGATATTACCTCCATTTTTTCTCAGAAGACGTAAACGATTGTTAACCTGTAACACGTAAGTACCAATGGGACACAAAGATAACATTAGTACGGGACCAATATGTCCCATTGCTGCCTATGGGACGGCACATATAAATGATACATAGTATCCCGATGGCCTTCGAAGAGTTAATATAACTATTTCCTCCATATTTTCCAAAATAATGCTGATATTACCTCCATTTTTTCTCAGAAGACGTAAACGATTGTTACCTGTAACACGTAAGTACCAATGGGACACAAAGATAACATTAGTACGGGACCAATATGTCCCATTGCTACCTATGGGACGGCACATATAAATACAACATAGTTATCCCGATGGCCGTCGAAGAGTTAATATAACTATTTCCTCAAAATTTTCCAAAATAATGCTGATATTAACTCCATTTTTTCTCAGAAGACGTAAAAGATTGTTAACCTGTAAAACGTAAGTACCAATAAGACACAAATATAACATTAGTACGGGACCAATATGTCCCATTGCTACCTATGGGATGGCATATATAAATGCTACATAGTTATCCCGATGGCCGTAGAAGAGTTAATATAACTATTTCCTCCATATTTTCCAAAATAATGCTGATATTACCTCCATTTTTTCTCAGAAGACGTAAACGATTGTTAACCTGTAACACGTACGTACCAATTAGACACAAAGATAACATAAGTACGGGACCAATATGTCCCATTGCTACCTATGGGACGGCACATATAAATACAACATAGTTATCCCGATGGCCGTCGAACAGTAAATATAAAAATGTCCTCCATATTTTCCAAAACAATGCTGATATTACCTCCATTTTTTCTCAGAAGACGTAAACGATTGTTAACCTATAACACGTAAGTACCAATGGGACACAAAGATAACATTAGTACGGGACCAATATGTCCCATTGCTACCTATGGGACGGCACATATAAATGCTACATAGTTATCCCGATGGCCGTCGAAGAGTTAATATAACTATTTCCTTCATATTTTTCAAAATAATGCTGATATTACCTCCATTTTTTCTCAGAAGACTTAAACGATTGTTAACCTGTAACACGTATGTACCAATGGGACACAAAGATCACATTATTACGGGACCAATGTGTCCCATTGCTACCAATGGGACGGGACATATAAATGCTAAATAGTTATCCCGATGGCCGTCGAAGAGTTAATATAACTATTTCCTCCATATTTTCCAAAAAAATGCTGATATTACCTCCATTTTCTCTCAGAAGACGTAAACAAATGTAAACGTATAACACGTAAGTACCAATGGGACACAAAGATAACATTAGTACGGGACTAATATGTCCCATTGCTACCTATGGGACGGCACATATAAATGCTACATAGTTATCCCGATGGCCGTCGAAGAATTAATATAACTATTTCCTTCATATTTTCCAAAATAATGCTGATATTACCACCATTTTTTCTCAGAAGACGTAAACGATTGATAACCTGTAATACGTAAGTACCAATGGGACCAAAAGATAACAATAGTATGGGAGCAATATGTTCCATTGCTACCTATGGGACGGCTCATATAAATACAACATAGTTTTTCCGATGGCCGTCGAAGAGTTAATATAACTATTTCCTCCATATTTGACAAAATAATGCTGATATTACCTCCATTTTTTCTCAGAAGACGTAAACGATTGTTAACCTGTAACACGTAAGTACCAATGGGACACAAAGATAACATTAGTACGGGACCAATATGTCCCATTGCTACCTATGGGACGGCACATATAAATGCTACATTGTTATCCCGATGGCCGTCGAAGAGTTAATATAACTATTTCCTCCATATTTTCCAAAATAATGCTGATATTACCTCCATTTTTTCTCAGAAGACGTAAACGATTGTTAACCTGTAATACGTACGTACCAATGGGACACAAAGATAACATAAGTACGGGACCAAAATGTCCCATTGCTACCTATGGGACGGCACATATAAATACAACATAGTTATCCCGATGGCCGTCGAACAGTTAATATAACTATTTCCTCCATATTTTCCAAAATAACGCTGATATTACCTCCATTTTTTCTCAGAAGACGTAAACGATTGTTAACCTATAACACGTAAGTACCAATGGGACACAAAGATAACATAATTACGGGACCAAGATGTCCCATTGCTACCTATGGGACGGCACATATAAATAATACATAGTTATCCCGATGGCCGTCGAAGAGTTAATATAAATATTTCCTCCATATTTTCCAAAACATTGCTGATATTACCTCCATTTTTTCTCAGAAGACGTAAACGATTGTTAACCTATAACACGTAAGTACCAATGGGACACAAAGATAACATTAGTACGGGACCAATATGTCCCATTGCTACCTATGGGACGGCACATATAAATGCTACATAGTTATCCCGATGGCCGTCGAAGAGTTAATATAAATATTTACTCAATATTTTCCAAAAAAATGCTGATATTACCTCCATTTTTTCTCAGAAGACTTAAACAAATGTTAACCTATAACACGTAAGTACCAATGGGACACAAAGATAACATTAGTACGGGACCAATATGTCCCATTGCTACCTATGGGACGGCACATATAAATGCTACATAGTTATCCCGATGGCCGTCGAAGAGTTAATATAACTATTTCCTTCATATTTTCCAAAATAATGCTGATATTACCACCATTTTTTCTCAGAAGACGTAAACGATTGATAACCTGTAATACGTAAGTACCAATGGGACCAAAAGATTACAATAGTATGGGAGCAATATGTTCCATTGCTACCTATGGGACGGCTCATATTAATACAACATAGTTATCCCGATGGCCGTCGAAGAGGTAATATAACTATATCCTCCATATTTTCCAAAATAATGGTGATATTACCTCCATTTTTTCTCAGAAGACGTAAACGATTGTTAACCTGTAACACGTAAGTACCAATGAGACACAAAGATAACATTAGTACGGGACCAATATGTCCCATTGCTACCTATTGGACGGCACATATAAATGCTACATAGTTATCCTGATGGCCGTCAAAGAGTTAATATAACTATTTCCTCCATATTCTCCAAAAAAATGCTGATATTACCTCCATTTACTCTCAGAAGACGTAAACGATTGTTAAGCTATAATACGTAAGTACCAATGGGACACAAAGATAACATTAGTACGGGACCAATATGTCCGATTGCTACCTATTGGACGGCATATATAAATGCTACATAGTTATCCCGATGGCCGTCGAAGAGTTAATATAACTATTTCCTCCATATTTTCCAAAATGATGCTGATATTACCTCCATTTTTTCTCAGAAGACGTAAACGATTGTTAACCTGTAACACGTAAGTACCAATGGGACACAAAGATAACATTATTACAGGACCAATATGTCCCATTGCTATCTATAGGACGGCACATATAAATGCTACATAGTTATCCCGATGACCGTCGAAAAGTTAATATAACTATTACCTCCATATTTTCCAAAATAATGCTGATATTACCTCCATTTTTTCTCAGAAGACGTAAACGATTGTTAACCTGTAACACGTAAGTACAAATGGGACACAAAGATAACATTAGTACGGGACCAATATGTCCCATTGCTACCTATGGGACGGCACATATAAATGCTACATAGTTACCCCGATGGCCGTCAAATAGTTAATATAACTATTTCCTTCATATTTTCCAAAATAATGCTGATATTACCACCATTTTTTCTCAGAAGACGTAAACGATTGATAACCTGTAATACGTAAGTACCAATGGGACCAAAAGATAACAATAGTATGGGAGCAATATGTTCCATTGCTACCTATGGGACGGCTCATATAAATACAACATAGTTATCCCGATGGCCGTCGAAGAGTTAATATAACTATTTCCTCCATATTTGACAAAATAATGCTGATATTACCTCCATTTGTTCTCAGAAGACGTAAACGATTGTTATCCTGTAACACGTAAGTACCAATGGGACACAAAGATAACAATAGTACGGGACCAATATGTCCAAAACTACCTCTGGGACGGCACATAAAAATGCTACATAGTTATCCCGATGGCCGTCGAAGAGTTAATATAACTATTTCCTCTATATTTTCCAAAATAATGCTGATATTACCTCCATTTTGTCTCAGAAGACGTAAACGATTGTTAACCTGTAACACGTAAGTACCAATGAGACACAAAGATAACATTAGTACGGGACCAATATGTCCCATTGATACCTATGGGACAGCACATTTAAATGGTACATAGTTATCCTGATGGCCGTCGAAGAGTTAATATAACTATTTCCTCCATATTCTCCAAAAAAAAACTGATATTTCCTCAATTTTTTCTCAGAAGACCTAAACGATTGTTAACCTGTAACACGTAGGTACCAATGGGACACAAAGATAACATTAGTACGGGACCAATATGTCCCATTGCTACCTATGGGACGGCACATATAAATGCTACATAGTTATCCCGATGGCCGTCGAAAAGTTAATATAACTATTTCCTCCATATTTTCCAAAATAGTGCTGATATTACCTCCATTTTTTCTCAGAAGACGTAAACGATTGTTAACCTGTAACACGTAAGTACCAATGGGACACAAAGATAACATTAGTACGGGACCAAATGTCCCATTGCTACCTATGGGACGGCAAATATAAATACAACATAGTTATCCCGATGGACGTCGAAGGGTTAATATAAGTATTTCCTCCATATTTTTCAAAAAAATGCTGATATTACCTCCATTTTTTCTCAGAAGACGTAAACGATTGTTAACCTGTAACACGTAAGTACCAATGGGACACAAAAAAAACATTAGTACGGGACCAATAAGTCCCATTGCTACCTATGGGACGGCACATATAAATACAATATAGTTATCCCGATGGCCGTCGAAGAGTTAATATAACTATTTCATCCATATTTTCCAAAAAAATGCTGATATTACCTCCTTTTTTTCTCAGAAGACGTAAACGATTGTTAACCTGTAACACGTAAGTACCAATGGGACACAAAGATAACATTAGAACGGGACCAATATGTCCCATTGCTACCTATGGGACGGCACATATAAATGCTACATAGTTATCCCGATTGCCGTCGAAGAGTTAATATAACTATTTCCTTCATATTTTCCAAAATAATGCTGATATTACCACCATTTTTTCTCAGAAGACGTAAACGATTGATAACCTGTAATACGTTAGTACCAATAGGACCAAAAGATAACAATAGTATGGGAGCAAAATGTTCCATTGCTACCTATGGGACGGCTCATATAAATACAAAATAGTTATCCCGATGGCCGTCGAAGAGTTAATATAACTATTTCCTCCATATTTTCCAAAATAATGCTGATATTACCTCCATTTTTTCTCAGAAGACGTAAACGACTGTTAACCTGTAACATGTAAGTACCAAAGGGACACAAAGATAACATTAGTACGGGACCAATATGTCCCATTGCTACCTATGGGACGGCACATATAAATGCTACATAGTTATCCCGATGGCCGTCGAAGAGTTAATATAACTAATTCCTCCATTTTTTCCAAAATAATGCTGATATTACCTCCATTTTTTCTCAGAAGACGTAAACGATTGTTAACCTGTAACACGTACGTACAAATGGGACACAAAGATAACATAAGTACGGGACCAATATGTCCCATTGCTACCTATGGGACGGCACATATAAATACAACATAGTTATCAAGATGGCCGTCGAACAGTTAATATAACTATTTCCTCCATATTTTCCAAAATTATGCTGATATTACCACCATTTTTTCTCAGAAGACGTAAACGATTGATAACCTGTAATACGTAAGTACCAATGGGACCAAAAGATTACAATAGTATGGGAGCAATATGTTCCATTGCTACCTATGGGACGGCTCATATAAATACAACATAGTTATCCCGATGGCCGTCGAAGAGGTAATATAACTATATCCTCCATATTTTCCAAAATAATGCTGATATTACCTCCATTTTTTCTCAGAAGACGTAAACGATTGTTAACCTGTAACACGTAAGTACCAATGAGACACAAAGATAACATTAGTACGGGACCAATATGTCCCATTGCTACCTATTGGACGGCACATATAAATGCTACATAGTTATCCTGATGGCCGTCAAAGAGTTAATATAACTATTTCCTCCATATTCTCCAAAAAAATGCTGATATTACCTCCATTTATTCTCAGAAGACGTAAACGATTGTTAAGTTATAATTGGTAAGTACCAATGGGACACAAAGATAACATTAGTACGGGACCAATATGTCCGATTGCTACCTATTGGACGGCACATATAAATGGTACATAGTTATCCCGATGGCCGTCGAAGAGTTAATATAACTATTTCCTCCATATTTTCCAAAATGATGCTGATATTACCTCCATTTTTTCTCAGAAGACGTAAACGATTGTTAACCTGTAACACGTAAGTACCAATGGGACACAAAGATAACATTATTACGGGACCAATATGTCCCATTGCTATCTATAGGACGGCACATATAAATGCTACATAGTTATCCCGATGACCGTCGAAAAGTTAATATAACTATTTCCTCCATATTTTCCAAAATAATGCTGATATTACCTCCATTTTTTCTCAGAAGACGTAAACGATTGTTAACCTGTAACACGTAAGTACAAATGGGACACAAAGATAACATGAGTACGGGACCAATATGTCCCATTGCTACCTATGTGACGGCACATATAAATGCTACATAGTTATCCCGATGGCCGTCGAAGAGTTAATATAACTATTTCCTTCATATTTTTCAAAATAATGCTGATATTACCTCCATTTTTTCTCAGAAGACGTAAACGATTGTTAACCTGTAACACGTAAGTACCAATGGGACACAAAGATAACATTAGTACGGAACCAATATGTCCCATTGCTACCTATGGGACAGAACATAAAAATACAACATAGTTATCCCGATGGCCGTCGAAGAGTCAATATAACTATTTCCTCCATATTTTCCAATAAAATGGTGATATTACTTCCATTTTTTCTCAGAAGACGTAAACAAATGTTAACCTATAACACGTAAGTACCAATGGGACACAAAGATAACATTAGAACGGGACCAATATGGCCCATTGCTACCTATGGGACGGCACATATAAATGCTACATAGTTACCCCGATGGCCGTCGAATAGTTAATACAACTATTTCCTTCATATTTTCCAAAATAATGCTGATATTACCACCATTTTTTCTCAGAAGACGTAAACGATTGATAACCTGTAATACGTAAGTACCAATGGGACCAAAAGATAACAATAGTATGGGAGCAATATGTTCCATTGCTACCTATGGGACGGCTCATATAAATACAACATAGTTATCCCGATGGCCGTCGAAGAGTTAATATAACTATTTCGTCCATATTTGACAAAATAATGCTGATATTACCTCCATTTGTTCTCAGAAGACGTAAACGATTGTTAACCTGTAACACGTAAGTACCAATGGGACACAAAGATAACAATAGTACGAGACCAATATGTCCAATTGCTACCTCTGGGACGGCACATAAAAATGCTACATAGTTATCCCGATGGCCGTCGAAGAGTTAATATAACTATTTCCTCTATATTTTCCAAAATAATGCTGATATTACCTCCATTTTTTCTCAGAAGACGTAAACGATTGTTAACATGTAACACGTAAGTACCAATGAGACACAAAGATAACATTAGTACGGGACCAATATGTCCCATTGATACCTATGGGACAGCACATTTAAATGGTACATAGTTATCCTGATGGCCGTCGAAGAGTTAATATAACTATTTCCTCCATATTCTCCAAAAAAATGCTGATATTTCCTCAATTTTTTCTCAGAAGACGTAAACGATTGTTAACCTGTAACACGTAGGTACCAATGGGACACAAAGATAACATTAGTACGGGACCAATATGTCCCATTGCTACCTATGGGACGGCACATATAAATGCTACATAGTTATCCCGATGGCCGTCGAAAAGTAAATATAACTATTTCCTCCATATTTTCCAAAATAGTGCTGATATTACCTCCATTTTTTCTCAGAAGACGTAAACGATTGTTAACCTGTAACACGTAAGTACCAATGGGACACAAAAATAACATTAGTACGGGACCAATATGTCCCATTGCTACCTATGGGACGGCACATATAAATACAACATAGTTATCCCGATGGCCGTCGAAGAGTAAATATAACTATTTCATCCATATTTTCCAAAAAAATGCTGATATTACCTCCTTTTTTTCTCAGAAGACGTAAACGATTGTTAACCTGTAACATGTAAGTACCAATGGGACACAAAGATAACATTAGAACGGGACCAATATGTCCCATTGCTACCTATGGGACGGCACATATAAATGCTACATAGTTATCCCGATTGCCGTCGAAGAGTTAATATAACTATTTCCTTCATATTTTCCAAAATAATGCTGATATTACCACCATTTTTTCTCAGAAGACGTAAACGATTGATAACCTGTAATACGTTAGTACCAATAGGACCAAAAGATAACAATAGTATGGGAGCAAAATGTTCCATTGCTACCTATGGGACGGCTCATATAAATACAACATAGTTATCCCGATGGCCGTCGAAGAGTTAATATAACTATTTCCTCCATATTTTCCAAAATAATGCTGATATTACCTCCATTTTTTCTCAGAAGACGTAAACGACTGTTAACCTGTAACATGTAAGTACCAAAGGGACACAAAGATAACATTAGTACGGGACCAATATGTCCCATTGCTACCTTTGGGACGGCACATATAAATGCTACATAGTTATCCCGATGGCCGTCGAAGAGTTAATATAACTATTTCCTCCATTTTTTCCAAAATAATGCTGATATTACCTCCATTTTTTCTCAGAAGACGTAAACGTTTGGTTAACCTGTAACACGTACGTACAAATGGGACACAAAGATAACATAAGTACGGGACCAATATGTCCCATTGCTACCTATGGGACGGCACATATAAATACAACATAGTTATCAAGATGGCCGTCGAACAGTTAATATAACTATTTCCTCCATATTTTCCAAAATTATGCTGATATTACCTCCATTTTTTCTCAGAAGACGTAAACGATTGTTAACCTATAACACGTAAGTACCAATGGGACACAAAGATAACATTAGTACGGGACCAATATGTCCCATTGCTACCTATGGGACGGCACATATAAATGCTACATAGTTATATCGATGGCCGTCGAAGAGTTAATATAACAATTTCCTTCATATTTTTCAAAATAATGCTTATATTACCTCCATTTTTTCTCAGAAGACGTAAACGATAGTTAACCTGTAACACGTAAGTACCAATGGGACACAAAGATAACATTATTACGGGACCAATGTGTCCCATTGCTACCTATGGGACGGCACATATAAATGCTACATAGTTATCCCGATGGCCGTCGAAGAGTTAATATAACTATTTACTCCATATTTTCCAAAAAAATGCTGATATTACCTCCATTTTTTCTCAGAAGACGTAAACAAATGTTAACCTGTAACACGTAAGTACCAATGGGACACAAAGATAACAATAGTACGAGACCAATATGTCCAATTGCTACCTCTATGACGGCACATAAAAATGCTACATAGTTATCCCGATGGCCGTCGAAGAGTTAATATAACTATTTCCTCTATATTTTCCAAAATAATGCTGATATTACCTCCATTTTTTCTCAGAAGACGTAAACGATTGTTAACCTGTAACACGTAAGTACCAATGAGACACAAAGATAACATTAGTACGGGACCAATATGTCCCATTGATACCTATGGGACAGCACATTTAAATGGTACATAGTTATCCTGATGGCCGTCGAAGAGTTAATATAACTATTTCCTCCATATTCTCCAAAAAAATGCTGATATTTCCTCAATTTTTTCTCAGAAGACGTAAACGATTGTTAACCTGTAACACGTAGGTACCAATGGGACAAAAAGATAACATTAGTACGGGACCAATATGTCCCATTGCTACCTATGAGACGGCACATATAAATGCTACATAGTTATCCCGATGGCCGTCGAAAAGTAAATATAACTATTTCCTCCATATTTTCCAAAATAGTGCTGATATTACCTCCATTTTTTCTCAGAAGACGTAAACGATTGTTAACCTGTAACACGTAAGTACCAATGGGACACAAAGATAACATTAGTACGGGACCAAATGTCCCATTGCTACCTATGGGACGGCAAATATAAATACAACATAGTTATCCCGATGGACGTCGAAGGGTTAATATAAGTATTTCCTCCATATTTTTCAAAAAATTGCTGATATTACCTCCATTTTTTCTCAGAAGACGTAAACGATTGTTAACCTGTAACACGTAAGTACCAATGGGACACAAAAATAACATTAGTACGGGACCAATATGTCTTATTGCTACCTATGGGACGGCACATATAAATACAACATAGTTATCCCGATGGCCGTCGAAGAGTTAATATAACTATTTCATCCATATTTTCCAAAAAAAATGCTGATATTACCTCCTTTTTTTCTCAGAAGACGTAAACGATTGTTAACCTGTAACACGTAAGTACCAATGGGACACAAAGATAACATTAGAACGGGACCAATATGTCCCATTGCTACCTATGGGACGGCACATATAAATGCTACATAGTTATCCCGATTGCCGTCGAAGAGTTAATATAACTATTTCCTTCATATTTTCCAAAATAATGCTGATATTACCACCATTTTTTCTCAGAAGACGTAAACGATTGATAACCTGTAATACGTTAGTACCAATAGGACCAAAAGATAACAATAGTATGGGAGCAAAATGTTCCATTGCTACCTATGGGACGGCTCATATAAATACAACATAGTTATCCCGATGGCCGTCGAAGAGTTAATATAACTATTTCCTCCATATTTTCCAAAATAATGCTGATATTACCTCCATTTTTTCTCAGAAGACGTAAACGACTGTTAACCTGTAACATGTAAGTACCAAAGGGACACAAAGATAACATTAGTACGGGACCAATATGTCCCATTGCTACCTATGGGACGGCACATATAAATGCTACATAGTTATCCCGATGGCCGTCGAAGAGTTAATATAACTATTTCCTCCATTTTTTCCAAAATAATGCTGATATTACCTCCATTTTTTCTCAGAAGACGTAAACGATTGTTAACCTGTAACACGTACGTACAAATGGGACACAAAGATAACATAAGTACGGGACCAATATGTCCCATTGCTACCTATGGGACGGCACATATAAATACAACATAGTTATCAAGATGGCCGTCGAACAGTTAATATAACTATTTCCTCCATATTTTCCAAAATTATGCTGATATTACCTCCATTTTTTCTCAGAAGACGTAAACGATTGTTAACCTATATCACGTAAGTACCAATGGGACACAAAGATAACATTAGTACGGGACCAATATGTCCCATTGCTACCTATGGGACGGCACATATAAATGCTACATAGTTATATCGATGGCCGTCGAAGAGTTATTATAACAATTTCCTTCATATTTTTCAAAATAATGCTGATATTACCTCCATTTTTTCTCAGAAGACGTAAACGATAGTTAACCTGTAACACGTAAGTACCAATGGGACACAAAGATAACATTATTACGGGACCAATGTGTCCCATTGCTACCTATGGGACGGCACATATAAATGCTACATAGTTATCCCGATGGCCGTCGAAGAGTTAATATAACTATTTACTCCATATTTTCCAAAAAAATGCTGATATTACCTCCATTTTTTCTCAGAAGACGTAAACAAATGTTAACCTATAACACGTAAGTACCAATGGGACACAAAGATAACATTAGTACGGGACCAATATGTCCCATTGCTACCTATTTAACGGCACATATAAATGCTACATAGTTATATCGATGGCCGTCGAAGAGTTAATATAACAATTTCCTTCATATTTTTCAAAATAATGCTGATATTACCTCCATTTTTTCTCAGAAGACGTAAACGATAGTTAACCTGTAACACGTAAGTACCAATGGGACACAAAGATAACATTATTACGGGACCAATGTGTCCCATTGCTACCTATGGGACGGCACATATAAATGCTACATAGTTATTCCGATGGCCGTCGAAGAGTTAATATGACTATTTACTTCATATTTTCCAAAATAATGCTGATATTACCACCATTTTTTCTCAGAAGACGTAAACGATTGATAACCTGTAATACGTAAGTACCAATGGTACCAAAAGATAACAATAGTAGGGGAGCAATATGTTCCATTGCTACCTATGAGACGGCTCATATAAATACAACATAGTTATCCCGATGGCCGTCGAAGAGTTAATATAACTATTTCCTCCATATTTTCCAAAAAAAATGCTGATATTACCTCCATTTTTTCTCAGAAGACGTAAACAAATGTTAACCTATAACACGTAAGTACCAATGGGACACAAAGATAACATTAGTACGGGACCAATATGTCCCATTGCTACCTATGGGACGGCACATATAAATGCTACATTGTTATCCCGATGGCCGTCGAAGAGTTAATATAACTATTTCCTTCTTATTGTCCAAAATAATGCTGATATTAACACCAATTTTTCTCAGAAGACGTAAACGATTGATAACCTGTAATACGTAAGTACAAATGGGACCAATAGATAACAATAGTATGGGAGCAATATGTTCCATTGCTACCTATGGGACGGCTCATATAAATACAACATAGTTATCCCGAAGGCCGTCGAAGAGTTAATATAACTATTTCCTCCATATTTGACAAAATAATGCTGATATTACCTCTATTTGTTCTCAGAAGACGTAAACGATTGTTAACCTGTAACACGTAAGTACCAATGGGACACAAAGATAACATTAGTACGGGACCAATATGTCCAATTGCTACCTCTGGGACGGCACATAAAAATGCTACATAGTTATCCCGATGGCCGTCGAAGAGTTAATATAACTATTTCTCTATATTTTCCAAAATAATGCTGATATTAACTCCATTTTTTCTCAGAAGACGTAAACGATTGTTAACCTGTAACACGTTAGTACCAATGAGACACAAAGATAACATTAGTACGGGACCAATATGTCCCATTGCTACCTATGGGACGGCACATTTAAATGCTACATAGTTATCCTGATGGCCGTCGAAGAGTTAATATAACTATTTCCTCCATGTTCTCCAAAAAAATGCTGATATTACCTCCATTTTTTCTCAGAAGAAGTAAACGATTGTTAACCTGTAACACGTAGGTACCAATGGGACACAAAGATAACATTAGTACGGGACCAATATGTCCCATTGCTACCTATGGGACGGCACATATAAATGCTACATAGTTATCCCGATGGCCGTCGAAAAGTAAATATAACTATTACCTCCATATTTTCCAAAATAATGCTGATATTACCTCCATTTTTACTCAGAAGACGTAAACGATTGTTAACCTGTAACACGTAAGTACCAATGGGACACAAAGATAACATTAGTACGGGACCAAATGTCCCATTGCTACCTATGGGACGGCACATATAAATACAACATAGTTATCCCGATGGACGTCGAAAGGTTAATATAACTATTTCCTCCATATTTTTCAAAAAAATGCTGATATTACCTCCATTTTTTCTAAGAAGACGTAAACGATTGTTAACCTGTAACACGTAAGTACCAATGGGACACAAAAATAACATAAGTACGGGACCAATATGTCCCATTGCTACCTATGGGACGGCACATATAAATACAACATAGTTATCCCGATGGCCGTCGAAGATAAAATATAACTATTTCCTCCATATTTTCCAAAAAAATGCTGATATTACCTCCTTTTTTTTTCTCAGAAGACGTAAACGATTGTTAACCTGTAACACGTAAGTACCAATGGGACACAAAGATAACATTAGTACGGGACCAATATGTCCCATTGCTACCTATGGGACGGCACATATAAATGCTACATAGTTATCCCGATGGCCGTCGAAGAGTTAATATAACTATTTCCTTCATATTTTCCAAGATAATGCTGATATTACCTCCATTTTTTCTCAGAAGACGTAAACGATTGTTAACATGTAACACGTAAGTACCAATGGGACACAAAGATAACATTATTACGGGACCAATGTGTCCCATTGCTACCTATGGGACGGCACATATAAATGCTACATAGTTATCCCGATGGCCGTCGAAGAGTTAATATAACTATTTCCTCCATATTTTCCAAAAAAATGCTGATATTACCTCCATTTTTTCTCAGAAGACGTAAACAAATGTTAACGTATAACACGTAAGTACCAATGGGACACAAAGATAACATTAGTACGGGACCAATATGTCCCATTGCTACCTATGGGACGGCACATATAAATGCTACATAGTTATCCCGATGGCCGTCAAAGAGTTAATATAACTATTTCCTTCATATTTTCCAAAATAATGCTGTTATTACCACCATTTTTTCTCAGAAGACGTAAACGATTGATAACCTGTAATACGTAAGTACCAATGGGACCAAAAGATAACAATAGTATGGGAGCAATATGTTCCATTGCTACCTATCGGACGGCTCATATAAATACAACATAGTTATTATGATGGCCGTCGAAGAGTTAATATAACTATTTCCTCCATATTTGACAAAATAATGCTGATATTACCTCCATTTTTTCTAAGAAGACGTAAACGATTGTTAACCTGTAACACGTTAGTACCAATGAGACACAAAGATAACATAAGTACGGGACCAATATGTCCCATTGCTACCTATTGGACGGCACATATAAATGCTACATAGTTATCCTGATGGCCGTCGAAGAGTTAATATAAATATTTCCTCCATATTCTCCAAAAAAATGCTGATATTATTTCCATTTACTCTCAGAAGACGTAAACGATTGTTAACCTATAATACGTAAGTACCAATGGGACACAAAGATAACATTAGTACGGGACCAATATGTCCCATTGCTACCCATTGGACGGCACATATAAATGCTACTTAGTTATCCCGATGGCCGTCGAAGAGTTAATATAACTATTTCCTCCATATTTTCCAAAATAATGCTGATATTACCTCCATTTTTTCTCAGAAGACGTAAACGATTGTTAACCTGTAACACGTAAGTACCAATGGGACACAAAGATAACATTATTACGGGACCAATATGTCCCATTGCTATCTATAGGACGGCACATATAAATGCTAAATAGTTATCACGATGGCCGTCGAAAAGTTAATATAACTATTTCCCCCATATTTTCCAAAATAATGCTGATATTACCTCCATTTTTTCTCAGAAGACGTAAACGATTGTTAACCTGTAACACGTAAGTACCAATGGGACACAAAGATAACATTAGTATGGGACCAATATGTCCCATTGCTACCTATGTGACGGCACATATAAATGCTACATAGTTATCCCGATGGCCGTCGAAGAGTTAATATAACTATTTCCTTCATATTTTTCAAAATAATGCTTATATTACCTCCATTTTTTCTCAGAAGACGTAAACGATTGTTAACCTGTAACACGTAAGTACCAATGGGACACAAAGATAACATTAGTACGGGAATAATATGTCCCATTGCTACCTATGGGACGGCACATATAAATACAACATAGTTATCCCGATGGCCGTCGAAGAGTTAATATAACTATTTTCTCCATATTTTCCAAAAAAATGGTGATATTACCTCCATTTTTTCTCAGAAGACGTAAACAAATGTTAACCTATAACACGTAAGTACCAATGGGACACAAAGATAACATTAGAACGGGACATATATGTCCCATTGCTACCTATGGGACGGCACATATAAATGCTACATAGTTATCCCGATGGCCGTCGAATTGTTAATATAACTATTTCCTTCATATTTTCCAAAATAATGCTGATATTACCACCATTTTTTCTCAGAAGACGTAAACGATTGATAACCTGTAAATCGTAAGTACCAATGGGACCAAAAGATAACAATAGTATGGGAGCAATATGTTCCATTGCTACCTATGGGACGGCTCATATAAATACAACATAGTTATCCCGATGGCCGTCGAAGAGTTGATATAACTATTTCCTCCATATTTGACAAAATAATGCTGATATTACCTCCATTTGTTCTCAGAAGACGTAAACGATTGTTAACCTGTAACACGTAAGTACCAATGGGACACAAAGATAACATTAGTACGAGAGCAATATGTCCAATTGCTACCTTTGGGACGGAACATAAAAATGCTACATAGTTATCCCGATGGCCGTCGAAGAGTTAATATAACTATTTCCTCTATATTTTCCAAAATAATGCTGATATTACTTCCATTTTTTCTCAGAAGACGTAAACGGTTGTTAACCTGTAACACGTAAGTACTAATGAGACACAAAGATAACATTAGTACGGGACCAATATGTCCCATTGCTACCTATGGGACGGCACATATAAATACAACATAGTTATCCCGATGGCCGTCGAAGAGTTAATATAAATATTTCCTCCATATTTTCCAAAACATTGCTGATTTTACCTCCATTTTTTCTCAGAAGACGTAAACGATTGTTAACCTATAACACGTAAGTACCAATGGGACACAAAGATAACATTAGTACGGGACCAATATGTCCCAATGCTACCTATGGGACGGCACATATAAATGCTACATAGTTATCCCGATGGCCGTCGAAGAGTTAATATAACTATTTCCTTCATATTTTTCAAAATAATGCTGATATTACCTCCATTTTTTCTCAGAAGACGTAAACGATTGTTAACCTGTAACACGTAAGTACCAATGGGACACAAAGATAACATTATTACGGGACCAATGTGTCCCATTGCTACCTATGGGACGGCACATATAAATGCTACATAGTTATCCCGATGGCCGTCGAAGAGTTAATATAACTATTTACTCCATATTTTCCAAAAAAAATGCTGATATTACCTACATTTTTTCTCACAGGACGTAAACAAATGTTAACCTATAACCCGTAAGTACCAATGGGACACAAAGATAACATTAGTACGGGACCAATATGTCCCATTGCTACATATGGGACGGCACATATAAATGCTACATAGTTATCCTGATGGCCGTCGAAGAGTTAATATAAGTATTTCCTCCATATTCTCCAAAAAAATGCTGATATTACCTCCATTTACTCTCAGAAGACGTAAACGATTGTTAACCTATAATACGTAAGTACCAATGGGACACAAAGATAACATTAGTACGGGACCCATATGTCCCATTGCTACCTATTGGACGGCACATATAAATGCTACATAGTTATCCCGATGGCCGTCGAAGAGTTAATATAACTATTTCCTCCATATTTTCCAAAATAATGCTGATATTACCTCCATTTTTTCTCAGAAGACGTAAACGATTGTTAACCTGTAACACGTAAGTACCAATGGGACACAAAGATAACATTATTACGGGACCAATATGTCCCATTGCTACCTATTGGACGGCACATATAAATGCTACATAGTTATCCCGATGGCCGTCGAAAAGTTAATATAACTATTTCATCCATATTTTCCAAAATAATGCTGATATTACCTCAATTTTTTCTCAGAAGACGTAAACGATTGTTAACCTGTAACACGTAAGTACCAATGGGACACAAAGATAACATTAGTACGGGACCAATATGTCCCATTGCTACCTATGTGACGGCACATATAATTGCTACATAGTTATCCCGATGGCCGTCGAAGAGTTAATATAACTATTTCCTTCATATTTTTCAAAATAATGCTGATATTACCTCCATTTTTTCTCAGAAGACGTAAACGATTGTTAACCTGTAACACGTAAGTACCAATGGGACACAAAGATAACATTAGTACGGGACCAATCAGTCCCATTGCTACCTATGGGACGGCACATATAAATGCTACATAGTTATCCCGATGGCCGTCGAAAAGTAAATATAACTAT
The DNA here is from genome assembly GCA_963573305.1 of Pyrrhosoma nymphula. Lineage (NCBI taxonomy): Eukaryota > Metazoa > Arthropoda > Insecta > Odonata > Coenagrionidae > Pyrrhosoma > Pyrrhosoma nymphula. The sequence goes on from CAUYRF010000001.1 coordinate 1,266,238, forward strand.
TACCTCCATATTTTCCAAAATAATGCTGATATTACCTCCATTTTTACTCAGAAGACGTAAACGATTGTTAACCTGTAACACGTAAGTACCAATGGGACACAAAGATAACATTAGTACGGTACCAAATGTCCCATTGCTACCTATTGGACGGCACATATAAATACAACATAGTTATCCCGATGGACGTCGAAAGGTTAATATAACTATTTCCTCCATATTTTTCAAAAAAATGCTGATATTACCTCCATTTTTTCTCAGAAGACGTAAACGATTGTTAACCTGTAACACGTAAGTACCAATGGGACACAAAAATAACATAAGTACGGGACCAATATGTCCCATTGCTACCTATGGGACGGCACATATAAATACAACATAGTTATCCCGATGGCCGTCGAAGATAAAATATAACTATTTCCTCCATATTTTCCAAAAAAATGCTGATATTACCTCCTTTTTTTCTCAGAAGACGTAAACGATTGTTAACCTGTAACACGTAAGTACCAATGGGACACAAAAATAACATTAGTACGGGACCAATATGTCCCATTGCTACCTATGGGACGGCATATATAAATGCTACATAGTTATCCCGATGGCCGTCGAAGAGTTAATATAACTATTTCCTTCATATTTTCCAAGATAATGCTGATATTACCTCCATTTTTTCTCAGAAGACGTAAACGATTGTTAACATGTAACACGTAAGTACCAATGGGACACAAAGATAACATTATTACGGGACCAATGTGTCCCATTGCTACCTATGGGACGGCACATATAAATGCTACATAGATATCCCGATGGCCGTCGAAGAGTTAATATAACTATTTCCTCCATATTTTCCAAAAAAATGCTGATATTACCTCCATTTTTTCTCAGAAGACGTAAACAAATGTTAACGTATAACACGTAAGTACCAATGGGACACAAAGATAACATTAGTACGGGACCAATATGTCCCATTGCTACCTATGGGACGGCACATATAAATGCTACATAGTTATCCCGATGGCCGTCAAAGAGTTAATATAACTATTTCCTTCATATTTTCCAAAATAATGCTGTTATTACCACCATTTTTTCTCAGAAGACGTAAACGATTGATAACCTGTAATACGTAAGTACCAATGGGTCCAAAAGATAACAATAGTATGGGAGCAATATGTTCCATTGCTACCTATCGGACGGCTCATATAAATACAACATAGTTATTATGATGGCCGTCGAAGTGTTAATATAACTATTTCCTCCATATTTGACAAAATAATGCTGATATTACCTCCATTTTTTCTAAGAAGACGTAAACGATTGTTAACCTGTAACACGTTAGTACCAATGAGACACAAAGATAACATAAGTACGGGACCAATATGTCCCATTGCTACCTATTGGACGGCACATATAAATGCTACATAGTTATCCTGATGGCCGTCGAAGAGTTAATATAAATATTTCCTCCATATTCTCCAAAAAAATGCTGATATTAACTCCATTTACTCTCAGAAGACGTAAACGATTGTTAACCTATAATACGTAAGTACCAATGGGACACAAAGATAACATTAGTACGGGACCAATATGTCCCATTGCTACCCATTGGACGGCACATATAAATGCTACTTAGTTATCCCGATGGCCGTCGAAGAGTTAATATAACTATTTCCTCCATATTTTCCAAAATAATGCTGATATTACCTCCATTTTTTTCTCAGAAGACGTAAACGATTGTTAACCTGTAACACGTAAGTACCAATGGGACACAAAGATAACATTATTACGGGACCAATATGTCCCATTGCTATCTATAGGACGGCACATATAAATGCTAAATAGTTATCCCGATGGCCGTTGAAAAGTTAATATAACTATTTCCCCCATATTTTCCAAAATAATGCTGATATTACCTCCATTTTTTCTCAGAAGACGTAAACGATTGTTAACCTGTAACACGTAAGTACCAATGGGACACAAAGATAACATTAGTACGGGACCAATATGTCCCATTGCTACCTATGTGACGGCACATATAAATGCTACATAGTTATCCCGATGGCCGTCGAAGAGTTAATATAACTATTTCCTTCATATTTTTCAAAATAATGCTTATATTACCTCCATTTTTTCTCAGAAGACGTAAACGATTGTTAACCTGTAACACGTAAGTACCAATGGGACACAAAGATAACATTAGTACGGGAATAATATGTCCCATTGCTACCTATGGGACGGCACATATAAATACAACATAGTTATCCCGATGGCCGTCGAAGAGTTAATATAACTATTTTCTCCATATTTTCCAAAAAAATGGTGATATTACCTCCATTTTTTCTCAGAAGACGTAAACAAATGTTAACCTATAACACGTAAGTACCAATGGGACACAAAGATAACATTAGAACGGGTCATATATGTCCCATTGCTACCTATGGGACGGCACATATAAATGCTACATAGTTATCCCGATGGCCGTCGAATTGTTAATATAACTATTTCCTTCATATTTTCCAAAATAATGCTGATATTACCACCATTTTTTCTCAGAAGACGTAAACGATTGATAACCTGTAATACGTAAGTACCAATGGGACCAAAAGATAACAATAGTATGGGAGCAATATGTTCCATTGCTACCTATGGGACGGCTCATATAAATACAACATAGTTATCCCGATGGCCGTCGAAGAGTTAATATAACTATTTCCTCCATATTTGACAAAATAATGCTGATATTACCTCCATTTGTTCTCAGAAGACGTAAACGATTGTTAACCTGTAACACGTAAGTACCAATGGGACACAAAGATAACATTAGTACGAGAGCAATATGTCCAATTGCTACCTCTGGGACGGAACATAAAAATGCTACATAGTTATCCCGATGGCCGTCGAAGAGTTAATATAACTATTTCCTCTATATTTTCCAAAATAATGCTGATATTACTTCCATTTTTTCTCGGAAGACGTAAACGGTTGTTAACCTTTAACACGTAAGTACTAATGAGACACAAAGATAACATTAGTACGGGACCAATATGTCCCATTGCTACCTATGGGACGGCACATATAAATACAACATAGTTATCCCGATGGCCGTCGAAGAGTTAATATAAATATTTCCTCCATATTTTCCAAAACATTGCTGATTTTACCTCCATTTTTTCTCAGAAGACGTAAACGATTGTTAACCTGTAACACGTAAGTACCAATGGGACACAAAGATAACATTATTACGGGACCAATATGTCCCATTGCTACCTATGGGACGGCACATATAAATGCTACATAGTTATCCCGATGGCCGTCGAAGAGTTAATATAACTATTTACTCCATATTTTCCAAAAAAAATGCTGATATTACCTCCATTTTTTCTCACAGGACGTAAACAAATGTTAACCTATAACCCGTAAGTACCAATGGGACACAAAGATAACATTAGTACGGGACCAATATGTCCTATTGCTACCTATGGGACGGCACATATAAATGCTACATAGTTATCCTGATGGCCGTCGAAGAGTTAATATAACTATTTCCTCCATATTCTCCAAAAAAATGCTGATATTACCTCCATTTACTCTCAGAAGACGTAAACGATTGTTAACCTATAATACGTAAGTACCAATGGGACACAAAGATAACATTAGTACGGGACCCATATGTCCCATTGCTACCTATTGGACGGCACATATAAATGCTACATAGTTATCCCGATGGCCGTCGAAGAGTTAATATAACTATTTCCTCCATATTTTCCAAAATAATGCTGATATTACCTCCGTTTTTTCTCAGAAGACGTAAACGATTGTTAACCTGTAACACGTAAGTACCAATGAGACACAAAGATACAATAAGTACGGGACCAATATGTCCCATTGCTACCTATTGGACGGCACATATAAATGCTACATAGTTATCCTGATGACCGTCGAAGAGTTAATATAACTATTTCCTCCATATTCTCCAAAAAAATGCTGATATTACCTCCATTTACTCTCAGAAGACGTAAACGATTGTTAACCTATAATACGTAAGTACCAATGGGACACAAAGATAACATTAGTACGGGACCAATATGTCCCATTATTACCTATTGGACGGCACATATAAATGCTACATAGGTATCCCGATGGCCGTCGAAGAGTTAATATAACTATTTCCTCCATATTTTCCAAAATAATGCTGATATTACCTCCATTTTTTCTCAGAAGACGTAAACGATTGTTAACCTGTAACACGTAAGTACCAATGGGACACAAAGATAACATTATTACGGGACCAATATGTCCCATTGCTACCTATTGGATGGCACATATAAATGCTACATAGTTATCCCGATGGCCGTCGAAAAGTTAATATAACTATTTCCTCCATATTTTCCAAAATAATGCTGATATTACCTCAATTTTTTCTCAGAAGACGTAAACGATTGTTAACCTGTAACACGTAAGTACCAATGGGACACAAAGATAACATTAGTACGGGACCAATATGTCCCATTGCTACCTATGTGACGGCACATATAAATGCTACATAGTTATCCCGATGGCCGTCGAAGAGTTAATATAACTATTTCCTTCATATTTTTCAAAATAATGCTGATATTACCTCCATTTTTTCTCAGAAGACGTAAACGATTGTTAACCTGTAACACGTAAGTACCAATGGGACACAAAGATAACATTAGTACGGGACCAATATGTCCCATTGCTACCTATGGGACGGCACATATAAATACAACATAGTTATCCCGATGGCCGTCGAAGAGTTAATATAACTATTTCCTCCATATTTTCCAAAAAAATGGTGATATTACCTCCATTTTTTCTCACAAGACGTAAACAAATGTTAACCTATAACACGTAAGTACCAATGGGACACAAAGATAACATTAGAACGGGACCAATATGTCCCATTGCTACCTATGGGACGGCACATATAAATGCTACATAGTTATCCCGATGGCCGTCGAAGAGTTAATATAACTATTTCCTTCATATTTTCCAAAATAATGCTGATATTACCACAATTTTTTCTCAGAAGACGTAAACAATTGATAACCTGTAATACGTTAGTACCAATGGGACCAAAAGATAACAATAGTATGGGAGCAATATGTTCCATTGCTACCTATGGGACGGCTCATATAAATACAACATACTTATCCAGATGGCCGTCGAAGAGTTTATATAACTATTTCCTCCATATTTGACAAAATAATGCTGATATTACCTCCATTTTCTCTCAGAAGACGTAAACGATTGTTAACCTGTAACACGTAAGTACCAATGGGACACAAAGGTAACATTAGTACGGGACCAATATGTCCCATTGCTACCTATGGGACGGCACATATAAATGCTAAATAGTTATCCCGATGGCCGTCGAAGAGTTAATATAACTATTTCCTCCATATTTTCCAAAATAATGCTGATATTACCTCCATTTTTTCTCAGAAGACGTAAACGATTGTTAACCTGTAACACGTACGTACCAATGGGACACAAAGATAACAATAGTATGGGAGCAATATGTTCCATTGCTACCTATGGGACGGCTCATTAAATACAACATAGTTATCCCGATGGCCGTCGAAGAGTTAATATAACTATTTCCTCTATATTTGACAAATTAATGCTGATATTACCTCCATTTTTTCTCAGAAGACGTAAACGATTGTTAACCTGTAACACGTAAGTACCAATGAGACACAAATATAACATTAGTACGGGACCAATATGTCCCATTGCTACCTATGGGACGGCACATATAAATGCTACATAGTTATCCTGATGGCCGTCGATGAGTTAATATAACTATTTCCTCCATATTCTCCAAAAAAATGCTGATATTACCTCCATTTACTCTCAGAAGACGTAAACGATTGTTAACCTATTACACGTAAGTACCAATGGGACACAAAGATAACATTAGTACGGGACCAATATGTCCCATTGCTACCTATGGGACGGCACATATAAATGCTACATAGTTATCCTGATGGCCGTCGAAGAGTTAATGTAACTATTTCCTCCATATTCTCCAAAAAAATGCTAATATTACCTCCATTTACTCTCAGAAGACGTAAACGATTGTTAACCTATAACACGTAAGTACCAATGGGACACAAAGATAACATTAGTACGGGACCAATATGTCCCATTGCTACCTATGGGATGGCATATATAAATGCTACATAGTTATCCCGATGGCCGTCGAAGAGTAAATATAACTATTTCCTCCATATTTTCCAAAAAAATGCTGATATTACCTCCATTTTTTCTCAGAAGACGTAAAAGATTGTTAACCTGTAACTCGTAAGTACCAATAAGTCACAAAGATAACATTACTACGGGACGAATATGTCCCTCTGCTACCTATGGGATGGCATATATAAATGCTACATAGTTATCCCGATGGCCGTCGAAGAGTTAATATGACTATTTCCTCCATATTTTCCAAAATAATGCTGATATTACCTCCATTTTTTCTCAGAAGACGTAAACGATTGTTAACCTGTAACACGTACGTACCAATGGGACACAAAGATAACATAAGCACGGGACCAATATGTCCCATTGCTACCTATGGGACGGATCATATAAATAATACATAGTTATCACGATGGCCGTCGAAGAGTTAATATAACTATTTCCTCCATATTTTCCAAAACATTGCTGATATTACCTCCATTTTTGCTCAGAAGACGTAAACGATTGTTAACTTATAGCACGTAAGTGCCAATGGGACACAAAGATAACATTAGTACGGGACCAATATGTCCCATTGCTACCTATGGGATGGCACATATAAATGCTACATAGTTATCCCGATGGCCGTCGAAGAGTTAATATAACTATTTCCTCCATATTTTCCAAAATAATGCTGATATTACCTCCATTTTTTCTCAGAAGACGTAAACGATTGTTAACCTGTAACACGTACGTACCAATGGGACACAAAGATAACATAAGTACGGGACCAATATGTCCCATTGCTACCTATGGGACGGCACATATAAATAATACATAGTTATCCCGATGGCCGTCGAAGAGTTAATATAACTACTTCCTCCATATTTTCCAAAACATTGCTGATATTACCTCCATTTTTTCTCAGAAGACTTAAACGATTGATAACCTGTAATACGTTAGTACCAATGGGACCAAAAGATAACAATAGTATGGGAGCAATATGTTCCATTGCTACCTATGGGACGGCTCATATAAATACAACATACTTATCCCGATGGCCGTCGAAGAGTTAATATAACTATTTCCTCCATATTTGACAAAATAATGCTGATATTACCTCCATTTTTTCTCAGAAGACGTAAACGATTGTTAACCTGTAACACATAAGTACCAATGGGACACAAAGATAACATTATTTCGGGACCAATGTGTCCTATTGCTACCTCTGGGACGGCACATAAAAATGCTACATAGTTTTCCCGATGGCCGTAAAAGAGTTAATATAACTATTTACTCCATATTTTCCAAAATAATGCTGATATTACCTCCATTTTTTCTCAGAAGACGTAAAAGATTGTTAACCTGTAACACGTAAGTACCAATAAGACACAAAGATAACATTAGTACGGGACCAATATGTCCCTCTGCTACCTATGCGATGGCATACATAAATGCTACATAGTTATCCCGATGGCCGTCGAAGAGTTAATATAACTATTTCCTCCATATTTTCCAAAATAATACTGATATTACCTCCATTTTTTCTCAGAAGACGTAAACGATTGTTAACCTGAAACATGTACGTTCCAATGGGACACAAAGATAACATAAGTACTGGACCAATATGTCCCATGGCTACCTATGGGACGGCACATATAAATAATACATAGTTATCCCGATGGCCGTCGAAGAGTTAATATAACTATTTCCTCCATAATTTCTAAAATAATGCTGATATTACCACCATTTTTTTCCAGAAGACGTAAACGATTGATAACCAGTAATACGTAAGTACCAATGGGACCAAAAGAAAACAATAGTATGGGAGCTATATGTTCCATTGCTACCTATGGGACGGCTCATATAAATAGAACATAGTTATCCCGATGGCCGTCGAAGAGTTAATATAACTATTTCCTCCATATTTGACAAAATAATTCTGATATTACCTCCATTTTTTCTCAGAAGACGTAAACGATTGTTAACCTGTAACACATAAGTACCAATGGGACACAAAGATAACATTATTTCGGGACCAATGTGTCCTATTGCTACCTATGGGACGGCACATATAAATGCTACATAGTTATCCCGATGGCCGTCGAAGAGTTAATATAACTATTTCCTCCATATTTTCCAAAAAAATGCTGATATTACCTCCATTTTTTCTCAGAAGACGTAAACAAATGTTAACCTATAACACGTAAGTACCAATGGGACACAAAGATAACATTAGTACGGGACCAATATGTCCCATTGCTACCCTTGGGACGGCACATAAAAATGCTACTTAGTATTCCCGATGGGCGTCGAAGAGTTAATATAACTGATTCCTCCATATTTTCCAAAATAATGCTGATATTACCTCCATTTTTTCTCAGAAGACGTAAACGATTGTTAACCTGTAACACGTAAGTACCAATGAGACACAAAGATAACATTAGTTCGGGACCAATATGTCCCATTGCTACCTATGGGACGGCACATATAAATGCTACATAGTTATCCTGATGGCCGTCGAAGAGTTAATGTAACTATTTCCTCCATATTCTCCAAAAAAATGCTAATATTACCTCCATTTACTCTCAGAAGACGTAAACGATTGTTAACCTATAACACGTAAGTACCAATGGGACACAAAGATAACATTAGTACGGGACCAATATGTCCCATTGCTACCTATGGGATGGCATATATAAATGCTACATAGTTATCCCGATGGCCGTCGAAGAGTTAATATAACTACTTCCTCCATATTTTCCAAAACATTGCTGATATTACCTCCATTTTTGCTCAGAAGACGTAAACGATTGTTAACTTATAACACGTAAGTGCCAATGGGACACAAAGATAACATTAGTACGGGACCAATATGTCCCATTGCTACCTATGGGATGGCACATATGAATAATACATAGTTATCCCGATGGCCGTCGAAGAGTTAATATAAATATTTCCTCCATATTTTCCAAAATATTGCTGATATTACCTCCATTTTTTCTCAGAAGACGTAAACGATTGATAACCTATAATACGTAAGTACCAATGGGACACAAAGATAACATTAGTACGGGACCAATATGTCCCATTGCTACCTATGGGACGGCACATTTAAATGCTACATAGTTATATGATGGCCGTCGAAGAGGTAATATAACTATTTCCTCCATATTTTCCAAAATAATGCTGATATTACCACCATTTTTTCTCAGAAGACTTAAACGATTGATAACCTGTAATACATTAGTACCAATGGGACCAAAAGATAACAATAGTATGGGAGCAATATGTTCCATTGCTACCTATGGGACGGCTCATATAAATACAACATACTTATCCCGATGGCCGTCGAAGAGTTAATATAACTATTTCCTCCATATTTGACAAAATAATGCTGATATTACCTCCATTTTTTCTCATAAGACGTAAACGATTGTTAACCTGTAACACGTAAGTACCAATGGGACACAAAGATAACAATAGTACGGGACCAATATGTCCCATTGCTACCTATGGGACGGCACATATAAATGCTACATAGTTATCCCGATGGCCGTCGAAGAGTTAATATAACTATTTCCTCCATATTTTCCAAAATAATACTGATATTACCTCCGATTTTTTTCAGAAGACGTAAACGATTGTTAACCTGTAACACGTACGTACCAATGGGACACAAAGATAACAATAGTATGGGAACAATATGTTCCATTGCCACCTATGGGACGGCTCATTAAATACAACATAGTTATCCCGATGGCCGTCGAAGAGTTAATATAACTATTTTCCTCCATATTTGACAAAATAATGCTGATATTACCTCCATTTTTTCTCAGAAGACATAAACGATTGTTAACCTGTAACACGTAGGTACCAATTGGACACAAAGATAACATTAGTACGGGACCAATATGTCCAATTGCTACCTCTGGGACGGCACATAAAAATGCTACATAGTTTTCCCGATGGCCGTCGAAGAGTTAATATAACTATTTCCTCCATATTTTCCAAAATAATGCTGATATTACCTCCATTTTTTCTCAGAAGACGTAAAAGATTGTTAACCTGTAACACGTAAGTACCAATAAGACACAAAGATAACATTAGTACGGGACCAATATGTCCCTCTGCTACCTATGGGATGGCATATTTAAATGCTACATAGTTATCCCGATGGCCGTCGAAGAGTTAATATAACTATTTCCTCCATATTTTCCAAAATAATGCTGATATTACCTCCATTTTTTCTCAGAAGACGTAAACGATTGTTAACCTGTAACACGTACCTACCAATGGGACACAAAGATAACATAAGTACGGGACCAATATGTCCCATTGCTACCTATGGGACGGCACATATAAATAATACATAGTTATCCCGATGGCCGTCGAAGAGTTAATATAACTATTTCCTCCATATTTTCCAAAACATTGCTGATATTACCTCCATTTTTGCTCAGAAGACGTAAACGATTGTTAACCTATAACACGTAAGTGCCAATGGGACACAAAGATAACATTAGTACGGGACCAATATGTCCCATTGCTACCTATGGGATGGCACATATAAATAATACATAGTTATCCCGATGGCCGTCGAAGAGTTAATATAAATATTTCCTCCATATTTTCCAAAACATTGCTGATATTACCTCCATTTTTTCTCAGAAGACGTAAACGATTGTTAACCTATAACACGTAAGTACCAATGGGACACAAAGATAACATTAGTACGGGACCAATATGTCCCAATGCTACTTATGGGACGGCACATTTAAATGCTACATAGTTATATGATGGCCGTCGAAGAGTTATTATAACTATTTCCTTCATATTTTTCAAAATAATGCTGATATTACCTCCATTTTTTCTCAGAAGACGTAAACGATTGTTAACCTGTAACACGTAAGTATCAAAGGGACACAAAGATAACATTATTACGGGACCAATGTGTCCTATTGCTACCTATGGGACGGCACATATAAATGCTACATAGTTATCCCGATGGCCGTCGAAGAGTTAATATAACTATTTCCTCCATATTTTCCAAAAAAATGCTGATATTACCTCCATTTTTTCTCAGAAGACGTAAACAAATGTTAACCTATAACACGTAAGTACCAATGGGACACAAAGATAACATTAGTACGGGACCAATATGTCCCATTGCTACCTTTGGGACGGCACATATAAATGCTACATAGTTATCCCGATTGCCGTCGAAGAGTTAATATAACTATTTCCTTCATAATTTCTAAAATAATGCTGATATTACCACCATTTTTTCCCAGAAGACGTAAACGATTGATAACCAGTAATACGTAAGTACCAATGGGACCATAAGATAACAATAGTATGGGAGCAATATGTTCCATTGCTACCTATGGGACGGCTCATATAAATAGAACATAGTTATCCCGATGGCCGTCGAAGAGTTAATATAACTATTTCCTCCATATTTGACAAAATAATGCTGATATTACCTCCATTTTTTCTCAGAAGACATAAACGATTGTTAACCTGTAACACGTAAGTACCAATGGGACACAAAGATAACATTAGTACGGGACCAATATGTCCAATTGCTACCTCTGGGATGGCACATAAAAATGCTACTTAGTGTTCCCGATGGGCGTCGAAGAGTTAATATAACTATTTCCTCCATATTTTCCAAAATAATGCTGATATTACCTCCGTTTTTTCTCAGAAGACGTAAACGATTGTTAACCTGTAACACGTAAGTACCAATGAGACACAAAGATACAATAAGTACGGGACCAATATGTCCCATTGCTACCTATTGGACGGCACATATAAATGCTACATAGTTATCCTGATGACCGTCGAAGAGTTAATATAACTATTTCCTCCATATTCTCCAAAAAAATGCTGATATTACCTCCATTTACTCTCAGAAGACGTAAACGATTGTTAACCTATAATACGTAAGTACCAATGGGACACAAAGATAACATTAGTACGGGACCAATATGTCCCATTATTACCTATTGGACGGCACATATAAATGCTACATAGTTATCCCGATGGCCGTCGAAGAGTTAATATAACTATTTCCTCCATATTTTCCAAAATAATGCTGATATTACCTCCGTTTTTTCTCAGAAGACGTAAACGATTGTTAACCTGTAACACGTAAGTACCAATGGGACACAAAGATAACATTATTACGGGACCAATATGTCCCATTGCTACCTATTGGATGGCACATATAAATGCTACATAGTTATCCCGATGGCCGTCGAAAAGTTAATATAACTCTTTCCTCCATATTTTCCAAAATAATGCTGATATTACCTCAATTTTTTCTCAGAAGACGTAAACGATTGTTAACCTGTAACACGTAAGTACCAATGGGACACAAAGATAACATTAGTACGGGACCAATATGTCCCATTGCTACCTATGTGACGGCACATATAAATGCTACATAGTTATCCCGATGGCCGTCGAAGAGTTAATATAACTATTTCCTTCATATTTTTCAAAATAATGCTGATATTACCTCCATTTTTTCTCAGAAGACGTGAACGATTGTTAACCTGTAACACGTAAGTACCAATGGGACACAAAGATAACATTAGTACGGGACCAATATGTCCCATTGCTACCTATGGGACGGCACATATAAATACAACATAGTTATCCCGATGGCCGTCGAAGAGTTAATATAACTATTTCCTCCATATTTTCCAAAAAAATGGTGATATTACCTCCATTTTTTCTCACAAGACGTAAACGAATGTTAACCTATAACACGTAAGTACCAATGGGACACAAAGATAACATTAGAACGGGACCAATATGTCCCATTGCTACCTATGGGACGGCACATATAAATGCTACATAGTTATCCCGATGGCCGTCGAAGAGTTAATATAACTATTTCCTTCATATTTTCCAAAATAATGCTGATATTACCACCATTTTTTCTCAGAAGACGTAAACAATTGATAACCTGTAATACGTTAGTACCAATGGGACCAAAAGATAACAATAGTATGGGAGCAATATGTTCCATTGCTACCTATGGGACGGCTCATATAAATACAACATACTTATCCCGATGGCCGTCGAAGAGTTAATATAACTATTTCCTCCATATTTGACAAAATAATGCTGATATTACCTCCTTTTTCTCTCAGAAGACGTAAACGATTGTTAACCTATAACACGTAAGTACCAATGGGACACAAAGATAACATTAGAACGGGACCAATATGTCCCATTGCTACCTATGGGACGGCACATATAAATGCTACATAGTTATCCCGATGGCCGTCGAAGAGTTAATATAACTATTCCCTCCATATTTTCCAAAATAATGCTGATATTACCTCCATTTTTTCTCAGAAGACGTAAACGATTGTTAACCTGTAACACGTACGTACCAATGGGACACAAAGATAACAATAGTATGGGAGCAATATGTTCCATTGCTACCTATGGGACGGCTCATTAAATACAACATAGTTATCCCGATGGCCGTCGAAGAGTTAATATAACTATTTCCTCTATATTTGACAAATTAATGCTGATATTACCTCCATTTTTTCTCAGAAGACATAAACGATTGTTAACCTGTAACACGTAGGTACCAATGGGACACAAAGTACACATTAGTACGGGACCAATTGTTCCAATTGCTACCTCTGGGACGGCACATAAAAATGCTACATAGTTTTCCCGATGGCCGTCGAAGAGTTAATATAACTATTTCCTCCATATTTTCCAAAATAATGCTGATATTACCTCCATTTTTTCTCAGAAGACGTAAACGATTGTTAACCTGTAACACGTAAGTACCAATGAGACACAAATATAACATTAGTACGGGACCAATATGTCCCATTGCTACCTATGGGACGGCACATATAAATGCTACATAGTTATCCTGATGGCCGTCGATGAGTTAATATAACTATTTCCTCCATATTCTCCAAAAAAATGCTGATATTACCTCCATTTACTCTCAGAAGACGTAAACGATTGTTAACCTATTACACGTAAGTACCAATGGGACACAAAGATAACATTAGTACGGGACCAATATGTCCCATTGCTACCTATGGGACGGCACATATAAATGCTACATAGTTATCCCGATGGCCGTCGAAGAGTTAATATAACTATTTCCTCCATATTTTCCAAAATAATGCTGATATTACCTCCATTTTTTCTCAGAAGACGTAAACGATTGTTAATCTGTAACAAGTAAGTACCAATGGGACACAAAGATAACATTTAACGGGACCAATATGGCCCATTGCTATCTATGGGACGGTACATATAAATGCTACATAGTTATCCCGATGGCCGTCGAAAAGTTAATATAACTATTTCCTCCATATTTTCCAAAATAATGCTGATATTACCTCCATTTTTTCTCAGAAGACGCAAACGATTGTTAACCTTTAACACGTAAGTACCAATGGGACACAAAGATAACATTAGTACGGGACCAATATGTCCCATTGCTATCTATAGGACGGCACATATAAATATTACATAGTTATCCCGATGGCCGTCGAAGAGTAAATATAACTATTTCCTCCATATTTTCCAAAAAAATTATGATATTACGTCCATTTTTTCTCAGAAGACGTAAAAGATTGTTAACCTGTAAAACGTAAGTACCAATAAGTCACAAAGATAACATTACTACGGGACCAATATGTCCCTCTGCTACCTATGGGATGGCATATATACATGCTACATAGTTATCCCGATGGCCGTCGAAGAGTTAATATAACTATTTCCTCCATATTTTCCAAAATAATGCTGATATTACCTCCATTTTTTCTCAGAAGACGTAAACGATTGTTAACCTGTAACACGTACGTACCAATGGGACACAAAGATAACATAAGCACGGGACCAATATGTCCCATTGCTACCTATGGGACGGATCATATAAATAATACATAGTTATCCCGATGGCCATCGAAGAGTTAATATAACTATTTCCTCCATATTTTCCAAAACATTGCTGATATTACCTCCATTTTTGCTCAGAAGACGTAAACGATTGTTAACTTATAGCACGTAAGTGCCAATGGGACACAAAGATAACATTAGTACGGGACCAATATGTCCCATTGCTACCTATGGGATGGCACATATGAATAATACATAGGTATCCCGATGGCCGTCGAAGAGTTAATATAAATATTTCCTCCATATTTTCCAAAATATTTCTGATATTACCTCCATTTTTTCTCAGAAGACGTATACGATTGTTAACCTAAAATACGTAAGTACCAATGGGACACAAAGATAACATTAGTACGGGACCAATATGTCCCATTGCTACCTATGGGACGGCACATTTAAATGCTACATAGTTATATGATGGCCGTCGAAGAGGTAATATAACTATTTCCTCCATATTTTCAAAAATAATGCTGATATTACCACCATTTACTCTCAGAAGACTTAAACGATTGATAACCTGTAATACGTTAGTACCAATGGGACCAAAAGATAACAATAGTATGGGAGCAATATGTTCCATTGCTACCTATGGGACGGCTCATATAAATACAACATACTTATCCCGATGGCCGTTGAAGAGTTAATATAACTATTTCCTCCATATTTGTCTAAATAATGCTGATATTACCTCCATTTTTTCTCAGAAGACGTAAACGATTGTTAACCTGTAACACGTACGTACCAATGGGACACAAAGATAACAATAGTATGGGAGCAATATGTTCCATTGCCACCTATGGAACGGCTCATTAAATACAACATAGTTATCCCGATGGCCGTCGAAGAGTTAATATAACTATTTCCTCCATATTTGACAAAATAATGCTGATATTACCTCCATTTTTTCTCAGAAGACATAAACGATTGTTAACCTGTAACACGTAGGTACCAATTGGACACAAAGATAACATTAGTACGGGACCAATATGTCCAATTGCTACCTCTGGGACGGCACATAAAAATGCTACATAGTTTTCCCGATGGCCGTAAAAGAGTTAATATAACTATTTACTCCATATTTTCCAAAATAATGCTGATATTACCTCCATTTTTTCTCAGAAGACGTAAAAGATTGTTAACCTGTAACACGAAAGTACCAATAAGACACAAAGATAACATTAGTACGGGACCAATATGTCCCTCTGCTACCTATGCGATGGCATACATAAATGATACATAGTTATCCCGATGGCCGTCGAAGAGTTAATATAACTATTTCCTCCATATTTTCCAAAATAATGCTGATATTACCTCCATTTTTTCTCAGAAGACGTAAACGATTGTTAACCTGAAACATGTACGTTCCAATGGGACACAAAGATAACATAAGTACTGGACCAATATGTCCCATGGCTACCTATGGGACGGCACATATAAATAATACATAGTTATCCCGATGGCCGTCGAAGAGTTAATATAACTATTTCCTCCATAATTTCTAAAATAATGCTGATATTACCACCATTTTTTCCCAGAAGACGTAAACGATTGATAACCAGTAATACGTAAGTACCAATGGGACCAAAAGAAAACAATAGTATGGGAGCTATATTTTCCATTGCTACCTATGGGACGGCTCATATAAATAGAACATAGTTATCCCGATGGCCGTCGAAGAGTTAATATAACTATTTCCTCCATATTTGACAAAATAATGCTGATATTACCTCCATTTTTTCTCAGAAGACGTAAACGATTGTTAACCTGTAACACATAAGTACCAATGGGACACAAAGATAACATTAGTACGGGACCAATATGTCCCATTGCTACCTTTGGGACGGCACATAAAAATGCTACTTAGTGTTCCCGATGGGCGTCGAAGAGTTAATATAACTGATTCCTCCATATTTTCCAAAATAATGCTGATATTACCTCCATTTTTTCTCAGAAGACGTAAACGATTGTTAACCTGTAACACGTAAGTACCAATGAGACACAAAGATAACATTAGTTCGGGACCAATATGTCCCATTGCTACCTATGGGACGGCACATATAAATGCTACATAGTTATCCTGATGGCCGTCGAAGAGTTAATGTAACTATTTCCTCCATATTCTCCAAAAAAATGCTGATATTACCTCCATTTACTCTCAGAAGACGTAAACGATTGTTAACCTATAACACGTAAGTACCAATGGGACACAAAGATAACATTAGTACGGGACCAATATGTCCCATTGCTACCTATGGGATGGCATATATAAATGCTACATAGTTATCCCGATGGCCGTCGAAGAGTTAATATAACTATTTCCTTCATATTTTCCAAAATAATGCTGATATTACCTCCATTTTTTCTCAGAAGACGTAAACGATTGTTAACCTGTAACACGTACGTACCAATGGGACACAAAGATAACATAAGTACGGGACCAATATGTCCCATTGCTACCTATGGGACGGCACATATAAATAATACATAGTTATCCCGATGGCCGTCGAAGAGTTAATATAACTACTTCCTCCATATTTTCCAAAACATTGCTGATATTACCTCCATTTTTGCTCAGAAGACGTAAACGATTGTTAACTTATAACACGTAAGTGCCAATGGGACACAAAGATAACATTAGTACGGGACCAATATGTCCCATTGCTACCTATGGGATGGCACATATGAATAATACATAGTTATCCCGATGGCCGTCGAAGAGTTAATATAAATATTTCCTCCATATTTTCCAAAATATTGCTGATATTACCTCCATTTTTTCTCAGAAGACGTAAACGATTGATAACCTATAATACGTAAGTACCAATGGGACACAAAGATAACATTAGTACGGGACCAATATGTCCCATTGCTACCTATGGGACGGCACATTTAAATGCTACATAGTTATATGATGGCCGTCGAAGAGGTAATATAACTATTTCCTCCATATTTTCCAAAATAATGCTGATATTACCACCATTTTTTCTCAGAAGACTTAAACGATTGATAACCTGTAATACGTTAGTACCAATGGGACCAAAAGATAACAATAGTATGGGAGCAATATGTTCCATTGCTACCTATGGGACGGCTCATATAAATACAACATACTTATCCCGATGGCCGTCGAAGAGTTAATATAACTATTTCCTCCATATTTGACAAAATAATGCTGATATTACCTCCATTTTTTCTCAGAAGACGTAAACGATTGTTAACCTGTAACACGTAAGTACCAATGGGACACAAAGATAACAATAGTACGGGACCAATATGTCCCATTGCTACCTATGGGACGGCACATATAAATGCTACATAGTTATCCCGATGGCCGTCGAAGAGTTAATATAACTATTTCCTCCATATTTTCCAAAATAATACTGATATTACCTCCGATTTTTTTCAGAAGACGTAAACGATTGTTAACCTGTAACACGTACGTACCAATGGGACACAAAGATAACAATAGTATGGGAGCAATATGTTCCATTGCCACCTATGGGACGGCTCATTAAATACAACATAGTTATCCCGATGGCCGTCGAAGAGTTAATATAACTATTTCCTCCATATTTGACAAAATAATGCTGATATTACCTCCATTTTTTCTCAGAAGACATAAACGATTGTTAACCTGTAACACGTAGGTACCAATTGGACACAAAGATAACATTAGTACGGGACCAATATGTCCAATTGCTACCTCTGGGACGGCACATAAAAATGCTACATAGTTTTCCCGATGGCCGTCGAAGAGTTAATATAACTATTTCCTCCATATTTTCCAAAATAATGCTGATATTACCTCCATTTTTTCTCAGAAGACGTAAAAGATTGTTAACCTGTAACACGTAAGTACCAATAAGACACAAAGATAACATTAGTACGGGACCAATATGTCCCTCTGCTACCTATGGGATGGCATATTTAAATGCTACATAGTTATCCCGATGGCCGTCGAAGAGTTAATATAACTATTTCCTCCATATTTTCCAAAATAATGCTGATATTACCTCCATTTTTTCTCAGAAGACGTAAACGATTGTTAACCTGTAACACGTACCTACCAATGGGACACAAAGATGACATAAGTACGGGACCAATATGTCCCATTGCTACCTATGGGACGGCACATATAAATAATACATAGTTATCCCGATGGCCGTCGAAGAGTTAATATAACAATTTCCTCCATATTTTCCAAAACATTGCTGATATTACCTCCATTTTTGCTCAGAAGACGTAAACGATTGTTAACCTGAAACATGTACGTTCCAATGGGACACAAAGATAACATAAGTACTGGACCAATATGTCCCATGGCTACCTATGGGACGGCACATATAAATAATACATAGTTATCCCGATGGCCGTCGAAGAGTTAATATAAATATTTCCTCCATATTTTCCAAAACATTGCTGATATTACCTCCATTGTTTCTCAGAAGACGTAAACGATTGTTAACCTATAACACGTAAGTACCAATGGGACACAAAGATAACATTAGTACGGGACCAATATGTCCCATTGCTACTTATGGGACGGCACATTTAAATGCTACATAGTTATATGATGGCCGTCGAAGAGTTATTATAACTATTTCCTTCATATTTTTCAAAATAATGCTGATATTACCTCCATTTTTTCTCAGAAGACGTAAACGATTGTTAACCTGTAACACGTAAGTATCAATGGGACACAAAGATAACATTATTACGGGACCAATGTGTCCTATTGCTACCTACGGGACGGCACATATAAATGCTACATAGTTATCCCGATGGCCGTCGAAGAGTTAATATAACTATTTCCTCCATATTTTCCAAAAAAATGCTGATATTACCTCCATTTTTTCTCAGAAGACGTAAACAAATGTTAACCTATAACACGTAAGTACCAATGGGACACAAAGATAACATTAGTACGGGACCAATATGTCCCATTGCTACCTTTGGGACGGCACATATAAATGCTACATAGTTATCCCGATTGCCGTCGAAGAGGTAATATAACTATTTCCTTCATAATTTCTAAAATAATGCTGATATTACCACCATTTTTTCCCAGAAGACGTAAACGATTGATAACCAGTAATACGTAAGTACCAATGGGACCATAAGATAACAATAGTATGGGAGCAATATGTTCCATTGCTACCTATGCGACGGCTCATATAAATAGAACATAGTTATCCCGATGGCCGTCGAAGAGTTAATATAACTATTTCCTCCATATTTGACAAAAAAATGCTGATATTACCTCCATTTTTTCTCAGAAGACATAAACGATTGTTAACCTGTAACACGTAAGTAC
The DNA here is from genome assembly GCA_963573305.1 of Pyrrhosoma nymphula. Taxonomy (NCBI): domain Eukaryota; kingdom Metazoa; phylum Arthropoda; class Insecta; order Odonata; family Coenagrionidae; genus Pyrrhosoma; species Pyrrhosoma nymphula. The sequence continues at coordinate 1,286,702 of CAUYRF010000001.1, forward strand.
CAATGGGACACAAAGATAACATTAGTACGGGACCAATATGTCCAATTGCTACCTCTGGGATGGCACATAAAAATGCTACTTAGTGTTCCCGATGGGCGTCGAAGAGTTTATATAACTATTTCCTCCATATTTTCCAAAATAATGCTGATATTACCTCCATTTTTTCTCAGAAGACGTAAACGATTGTTAACCTGTAACACGTAAGTACCAATGAGACACAAAGATAACATTAGTACGGGACCAATATGTCCCATTGCTACCTATGGGACGGCACATATAAATGCTACATAGTTATCCTGTTGGCCGTCGAAGAGTTAATGTAACTATTTCCTCCATATTCTCCAAAAAAATGCTGATATTACCTCCATTTACTCTCAGAAGACGTAAACGATTGTTAACCTATAACACGTAAGTACCAATGGGACACAAAGATAACATTAGTACGGGACCAATATGTCCCATTGCTACCTATGGAACGGCACATATAAATGCTACATAGTGATCCCGATGGCCGTCGAAGAGTTAATATAACTATTTCCTCCATATTTTCCAAAATAATGCTGATATTACCTCCATTTTTTCTCAGAAGACGTAAACGATTGTTAACCTGTAACACGTAAGTACCAATGAGACACAAAGATAACATTATTACGGGCCCAATATGGCCCATTTCTATCTATGGGACGGTACATATAAATGCTAACATAGTTATCCCGATGGCCGTCGAAAAGTTAATATAACTATTTCCTCCATATTTTCAAAAATAATGCTGATATTACCTCCATTTTTTCTCAGAAGACGTAAACGATTGTTAACCTGTAACACGTACGTACCAATGGGACACAAAGATAACAATAGTATGGGAGCAATATGTTCCATTGCCACCTATGGAACGGCTCATTAAATACAACATAGTTATCCCGATGGCCGTCGAAGAGTTAATATAACTATTTCCTCCATATTCGACAAAATAATGCTGATATTACCTCCATTTTTTCTCAGAAGACATAAACGATTGTTAACCTGTAACACGTAGGTACCAATTGGACACAAAGATAACATTAGTACGGGACCAATATGTCCAATTGCTACCTCTGGGACGGCACATAAAAATGCTACATAGTTTTCCCGATGGCCGTAAAAGAGTTAATATAACTATTTACTCCATATTTTCCAAAATAATGCTGATATTACCTCCATTTTTTCTCAGAAGACGTAAAAGATTGTTAACCTGTAACACGTAAGTACCAATAAGACACAAAGATAACATTAGTACGGGACCAATATGTCCCTCTGCTACCTATGCGATGGCATACATAAATGCTACATAGTTATCCCGATGGCCGTCGAAGAGTTAATATAACTATTTCCTCCATATTTTCCAAAATAATGCTGATATTACCTCCATTTTTTCTCAGAAGACGTAAACGATTGTTAACCTGAAACATGTACGTTCCAATGGGACACAAAGATAACATAAGTACTGGACCAATATGTCCCATGGCTACCTATGGGACGGCACATATAAATAATACATAGTTATCCCGATGGCCGTCGAAGAGTTAATATAACTATTTCCTCCATAATTTCTAAAATAATGCTGATATTACCACCATTTTTTCCCAGAAGACGTAAACGATTGATAACCAGTAATACGTAAGTACCAATGGGACCAAAAGAAAACAATAGTATGGGAGCTATATGTTCCATTGCTACCTATGGGACGGCTCATATAAATAGAACATAGTTATCCCGATGGCCGTCGAAGAGTTAATATAACTATTTCCTCCATATTTGACAAAATAATGCTGATATTACCTCCATTTTTTCTCAGAAGACGTAAACGATTGTTAACCTGTAACACATAAGTACCAATGGGACACAAAGATAACATTATTTCGGGACCAATGTGTCCTATTGCTACCTATGGGACGGCACATATAAATGCTACATAGTTATCCCGATGGCCGTCGAAGAGTTAATATAACTATTTCCTCCATATTTTCCAAAAAAATGCTGATATTACCTCCATTTTTTCTCAGAAGACGTAAACAAATGTTAACCTATAACACGTAAGTACCAATGGGACACAAAGATAACATTAGTACGGGACCAATATGTCCCATTGCTACCTTTGGGACGGCACATAAAAATGCTACTTAGTGTTCCCGATGGGCGTCGAAGAGTTAATATAACTGATTCCTCCATATTTTCCAAAATAATGCTGATATTACCTCCATTTTTTCTCAGAAGACGTAAACGATTGTTAACCTGTAACACGTAAGTACCAATGAGACACAAAGATAACATTAGTTCGGGACCAATATGTCCCATTGCTACCTATGGGACGGCACATATAAATGCTACATAGTTATCCTGATGGCCGTCGAAGAGTTAATGTAACTATTTCCTCCATATTCTCCAAAAAAATGCTGATATTACCTCCATTTACTCTCAGAAGACGTAAACGATTGTTAACCTATAACACGTAAGTACCAATGGGACACAAAGATAACATTAGTACGGGACCAATATGTCCCATTGCTACCTATGGGATGGCATATATAAATGCTACATAGTTATCCCGATGGCCGTCGAAGAGTTAATATAACTATTTCCTCCATATTTTCCAAAATAATGCTGATATTACCTCCATTTTTTCTCAGAAGACGTAAACGATTGTTAACCTGTAACACGTACGTACCAATGGGACACAAAGATAACATAAGTACGGGACCAATATGTCCCATTGCTACCTATGGGACGGCACATATAAATAATACATAGTTATCCCGATGGCCGTCGAAGAGTTAATATAACTACTTCCTCCATATTTTCCAAAACATTGCTGATATTACCTCCATTTTTGCTCAGAAGACGTAAACGATTGTTAACTTATAACACGTAAGTGCCAATGGGACACAAAGATAACATTAGTACGGGACCAATAAGTCCCATTGCTACCTATGGGATGGCACATATGAATAATACATAGTTATCCCGATGGCCGTCGAAGAGTTAATATAAATATTTCCTCCATATTTTCCAAAATATTGCTGATATTACCTCCATTTTTTCTCAGAAGACGTAAACGATTGATAACCTATAATACGTAAGTACCAATGGGACACAAAGATAACATTAGTACGGGACCAATATGTCCCATTGCTACCTATGGGACGGCACATTTAAATGCTACATAGTTATATGATGGCCGTCGAAGAGGTAATATAACTATTTCCTCCATATTTTCCAAAATAATGCTGATATTACCACCATTTTTTCTCAGAAGACTTAAACGATTGATAACCTGTAATACGTTAGTACCAATGGGACCAAAAGATAACAATAGTATGGGAGCAATATGTTCCATTGCTACCTATGGGACGGCTCATATAAATACAACATACTTATCCCGATGGCCGTCGAAGAGTTAATATAACTATTTCCTCCATATTTGACAAAATAATGCTGATATTACCTCCATTTTTTCTCAGAAGACGTAAAGGATTGTTAACCTGTAACACGTAAGTACCAATGGGACACAAAGATAACAATAGTACGGGACCAATATGTCCCATTGCTACCTATGGGACGGCACATATAAATGCTACATAGTTATCCCGATGGCCGTCGAAGAGTTAATATAACTATTTCCTCCATATTTTCCAAAATAATACTGATATTACCTCCGATTTTTTTCAGAAGACGTAAACGATTGTTAACCTGTAACACGTACGTACCAATGGGACACAAAGATAACAATAGTATGGGAGCAATATGTTCCATTGCCACCTATGGGACGGCTCATTAAATACAACATAGTTATCCCGATGGCCGTCGAAGAGTTAATATAACTATTTCCTCCATATTTGACAAAATAATGCTGATATTACCTCCATTTTTTCTCAGAAGACATAAACGATTGTTAACCTGTAACACGTAGGTACCAATTGGACACAAAGATAACATTAGTACGGGACCAATATGTCCAATTGCTACCTCTGGGACGGCACATAAAAATGCTACATAGTTTTCCCGATGGCCGTCGAAGAGTTAATATAACTATTTCCTCCATATTTTCCAAAATAATGCTGATATTACCTCCATTTTTTCTCAGAAGACGTAAAAGATTGTTAACCTGTAACACGTAAGTACCAATAAGACACAAAGATAACATTAGTACGGGACCAATATGTCCCTCTGCTACCTATGGGATGGCATATTTAAATGCTACATAGTTATCCCGATGGCCGTCGAAGAGTTAATATAACTATTTCCTCCATATTTTCCAAAATAATGCTGATATTACCTCCATTTTTTCTCAGAAGACGTAAACGATTGTTAACCTGTAACACGTACCTACCAATGGGACACAAAGATAACATAAGTACGGGACCAATATGTCCCATTGCTACCTATGGGACGGCACATATAAATAATACATAGTTATCCCGATGGCCGTCGAAGAGTTAATATAACTATTTCCTCCATATTTTCCAAAACATTGCTGATATTACCTCCATTTTTGCTCAGAAGACGTAAACGATTGTTAACCTATAACACGTAAGTGCCAATGGGACACAAAGATAACATTAGTACGGGACCAATATGTCCCATTGCTACCTATGGGATGGCACATATAAATAATACATAGTTATCCCGATGGCCGTCGAAGAGTTAATATAAATATTTCCTCCATATTTTCCAAAACATTGCTGATATTACCTCCATTTTTTCTCAGAAGACGTAAACGATTGTTAACCTATAACACGTAAGTACCAATGGGACACAAAGATAACATTAGTACGGGACCAATATGTCCCATTGCTACTTATGGGACGGCACATTTAAATGCTACATAGTTATATGATGGCCGTCGAAGAGTTATTATAACTATTTCCTTCATATTTTTCAAAATAATGCTGATATTACCTCCATTTTTTCTCAGAAGACGTAAACGATTGTTAACCTGTAACACGTAAGTATCAATGGGACACAAAGATAACATTATTACGGGACCAATGTGTCCTATTGCTACCTACGGGACGGCACATATAAATGCTACATAGTTATCCCGATGGCCGTCGAAGAGTTAATATAACTATTTCCTCCATATTTTCCAAAAAAATGCTGATATTACCTCCATTTTTTCTCAGAAGACGTAAACAAATGTTAACCTATAACACGTAAGTACCAATGGGACACAAAGATAACATTAGTACGGGACCAATATGTCCCATTGCTACCTTTGGGACGGCACATATAAATGCTACATAGTTATCCCGATTGCCGTCGAAGAGTTAATATAACTATTTCCTTCATAATTTCTAAAATAATGCTGATATTACCACCATTTTTTCCCAGAAGACGTAAACGATTGATAACCAGTAATACGTAAGTACCAATGGGACCATAAGATAACAATAGTATGGGAGCAATATGTTCCATTGCTACCTATGGGACGGCTCATATAAATAGAACATAGTTATCCCGATGGCCGTCGAAGAGTTAATATAACTATTTCCTCCATGTTTGACAAAATAATGCTGATATTACCTCCATTTTTTCTCAGAAGACATAAACGATTGTTAACCTGTAACACGTGAGTACCAATGGGACACAAAGATAACATTAGTACGGGACCAATATGTCCAATTGCTACCTCTGGGATGGCACATAAAAATGCTACTTAGTGTTCCCGATGGGCGTCGAAGAGTTAATATAACTATTTCCTCCATATTTTCCAAAATAATGCTGATATTACCTCCATTTTTTCTCAGAAGACGTAAACGATTGTTAACCTGTAACACGTAAGTACCAATGAGACACAAAGATAACATTAGTACGGGACCAATATGTCCCATTGCTACCTATGGGACGGCACATATAAATGCTACATAGTTATCCTGTTGGCCGTCGAAGAGTTAATGTAACTATTTCCTCCATATTCTCCAAATAAATGCTGATATTACCTCCATTTACTCTCAGAAGACGTAAACGATTGTTAACCTATAACACGTAAGTACCAATGGGACACAAAGATAACATTAGTACGGGACCAATATGTCCCATTGCTACCTATGGAACGGCACATATAAATGCTACATAGTGATCCCGATGGCCGTCGAAGAGTTAATATAACTATTTCCTCCATATTTTCCAAAATAATGCTGATATTACCTCCATTTTTTCTCAGAAGACGTAAACGATTGTTAACCTGTAACACGTAAGTACCAATGAGACACAAAGATAACATTATTACGGGCCCAATATGGCCCATTTCTATCTATGGGACGGTACATATAAATGCTAACATAGTTATCCCGATGGCCGTCGAAAAGTTAATATAACTATTTCCTCCATATTTTCCAAAATAATGCTGATATTACCTCCATTTTTTCTCAGAAGACGTAAACGATTGTTAACCTTTAACACGTAAGTACCAATGCGACACAAAGATAACATTAGTACGGGACCAATATGTCCCATTGCTACCTATGGGACGGCACATATAAATACAACATAGTTATCCCGATGGCCGTCGAAGAGTTAATATAACTATTTCCTCCATATTTTTCAAAAAAATGCTGATATTACCTCCATTTTTTCTCAGAAGACGTAAACGATTGTTAACCTGTAGCACGTAAGTACCAATGGGACACAAAGATAACATTAGTACGGGACCAATATGTCCCATTGATACCTATGGGACGGCACATTTAAATGGAACATAGTTATCCTGATGGCCGTCGAAGAGTTAATATAACTATTTCCTCCATATTCTCCAAAAAAATGCTGATATTACCTCAATTTTTTCTCAGAAGACGTAAACGATTGTTAACCTGTAACACGTAGGTACCAATGGGAAACAAAGATAACATTAGTACGAGACCAATATGTCCCATTGCTACCTATGGGACGGCACATATAAATACAACATAGTTATCCCGATGGACGTCGAAGGGTTAATATAAGTATTTCCTCCATATTTTCCAAAAAAATGCTGATATTACCTCCTTTTTTTCTCAGAAGACGTAAACGATTGTTAACCTGTAACACGTAAGTACCAATGGGACACAAAGATTACATTAGAACGGGACCAATATGTCCCATTGCTACCTATGGGACGGCACATATAAATGCTACATAGTTATCCCGATGGCCGTCGAAGTGTTAACATAACTATTTCCTTCATATTTTCCAAAATAATGCTGATTTTACCACCATTTTTTCTCAGAAGACGTAAACGATTGATAACCTGTAAAACGTTAGTACCAATGGGACCAAAAGATAACAATAGTATGGGAGCAATATGCTCCATTGCTACCTATGGGACGGCTCATATAAATACAACATAGTTATTCCGATGGCCGTCGAAGAGTTAATATAACTATTTCCTCCATATTTGACAAAATAATGCTGATATTACCTCCATTTTTTCTCAGAAGACGTAAACGACTGTTAACCTGTAACATGAGAGTACCAATGGGACACAAAGGTAACATTAGTACGGGACCAATATGTCCCATTGCTACCTATGGGACGGCATATATAAATGCTACATTGTTATCCCGATGGCCGTCGAAGAGTTAATATAACTATTTCCTCCATATTTTCCAAAATAATGCTGATATTACCTCCATTTTTTCTCAGAAGACGTAAACGATTGTTAACCTGTAACACGTAAGTACCAATGAGACACAAAGATAACATAAGTACGGGACCAATATGTGCCATTGCTACCTATTGGACGGCACATATAAATGCTACATAGTTATCCCGATGGCCGTCGAAGAGTTAATATAACTATTTCCTCCATATTTTCCAAAATAATGCTGATATTACCTCCATTTTTTCTCAGAAGACGTAAACGATTGTTAACCTGTAACACGTAAGTACCAATGGGACAAAAATATAACATTATTACGGGTCCAATATGTCCCATTGCTATCTTTAGGACGGCACATATAAATATTACATAGTTATCCCGATGGCCGTCGAAAAGTTTATATAACTATTTCCTCCATATTTTCCAAAATAATGCTGATATTACCACCATTTTTTCTCAGAAGACGTAAACGAATGATAACCTGTAATACGTAAGTACCAATGGGACCAAAAGATAACATTAGTACGGGACCAATATGTCCCATTGCTACCTATGGGACGGCACATATAAATACAACATAGTTATCCCGATGGCCGTCGAAGAGTAATTATAACTATTTCCTCCATATTTGACAAAATAATGCTGATATTACCTCCATTTTTTCTCAGAAGACGTAAACGATTGTTAACCTGTAACACGTAAGTACCAATGGGACACAAAGATAACATAAGTAATGGACCAATATGTCCCATTGCTACCTATGAGACGGCACATATAAATACAACATAGTTATCCCGATGGCCTTCGAAAAGTTAATATAACTATTTCCTCCATATTTTCCAAAAAAATGGTGATATTACCTCCATTTTTTCTCAGAAGACGTAAACCAATTTTAAACTATAACACGTAAGTACCAATGGGACACAAAGATAACATTAGAACGGGACCAATATGTCCCATTGCTACCTATGGGACGGCACATATAAATGCTACATAGTTATCCAGATGGCCGTCGAAGAGTTAATATAACTATTTTCTTCATATTTTCCAAAATAATGCTGATATTACCTCCATTTTTTCTCAGAAGACGTAAACGATTTTTAACCTGTAACACGTAAGTACCAATGGGACACAAAGATAACATTAGTACGGGACCAATATGTCCCATCGATACCTATGGGACGGCACATTGAAATGGTACATAGTTATCCTGATGGCCGTCGAAGAGTTAATATAACTATATCCGCCATATTCTCCAAAAAAAATGCTGATATTACCTCAATTTTTTCTCAGAAGACGTAAACGATTGTTAACCTGTAACACGTAGGTACCAATGGGAAACAAAGATAACATTAGTACGAGACCAATATGTCCCATTGCTACCTATGGGACGGCACATATAAATGCAACATAGTTATCCCGATGGCCGTCGAAGAGTTAATATAACTATTTCCTCCATATTTTCCAAAATAATGCTGATATTACCTCCATTTTTTCCCAGAAGACGTAAACGATTGTTAACCTGTAACACGTAAGTACCAATGAGACACAAAGATAACATAAGTACGGGACCAATATGTCCCATTGCTACCTATTGGACGGCACATATAAATGCTACATAGTTATCCTGATGGCCGTCGAAGAGTTAATATAACTATTTCCTCCATATTCTCCAAAAAAATGCTGATATTACCTCAATTTACTCTCAGAAGACGTAAACGATTGTTAACCTATAATACGTAAGTACCAATGGGCCACAAAGATAACATTAGTACGGGACCAATATTTCCCATTGCTACCTATTGGACGGCACATATAAATGCTACATAGTTATCCCGATGGCCGTCGAAGAGTTAATATAACTATTTCCTCCATATTTTCCAAAATAATGCTGATATTACCTCCATTTTTTCTCAGAAGACGTAAACGATTGTTAACCTGTAACACGTAAGTACCAATGGGACAAAAAGATAACATTATTACGGGACCAATATGTCCCATTGCTACCTATGGGACGGCACATATAAATACAACATAGTTATCCTGATGGCCGTCGAAGAGTAATTATAACTATTTCCTCCATATTTGACAAAATAATGCTGATATTACCTCCATTTTTTCTCAGAAGACGTAAACGATTGTTAACCTGTAACACGTAAGTACCAATGGGACACAAAGATAACATTAGTACGGGACCAATATGTCCCATTGCTACCTATGGGACAGCACATATAAATGCTACATAGTTATCCCGATGGCCGTCGAAGAGTTAATATAACTGTTTCCTTCATATTTTTCAAAAACATGCTGATATTACCTCCATTTTTTCTCAGAAGACGTAAACGATTGTTAACCTGTAACACGTAAGTACCAATGGGACACAAAGATAACATTAGTACGGGACCAATATGTCCCATTGCTACCTATGGGACGGCACATATAAATACAACATAGTTATCCCGATGGCCGTCGAAGAGTTAATATAACTATTTCCTCCATATTTTCCAAAAAAATGCTGATATTACCTCCATTTTTTCTCAGAAGACGTAAACAAATGTTAACCTGTAACACGTAAGTACCAATAAGACACAAAGATAACATTAGTACGGCACCAATATGTCCCTCTGCTACCTATGCGATGGCATACATAAATGCTACATAGTTATCCCGATGGCCGTCGAAGAGTTAATATAACTAATTCCTCCATTTTTTCCAAAATAATGCTGATATTACCTCCATTTTTTCTCAGAAGACGTAAACGATTGTTAACCTGTAACACGTACGTTCCAATGGGACACAAAGATAACATAAGTACTGGACCAATATGTCCCATGGCTACCTATGGGACGGCACATATAAATAATACATAGTTATCCCGATGGCCGTCGAAGAGTTAATATAACTATTTCCTCCATAATTTCTAAAATAATGCTGATATTACCACCATTTTTTCCCAGAAGACGTAAACGATTGATAACCAGTAATACGTAAGTACCAATGGGACCAAAAGAAAACAATAGTATGGGAGCTATATGTTCCATTGCTACCTATGGGACGGCTCATATAAATAGAACATAGTTATCCCGATGGCCGTCGAAGAGTTAATATAACTATTTCCTCCATATTTGACAAAATAATGCTGATATTACCTCCATTTTTTCTCAGAAGACGTAAACGATTGTTAACCTGTAACACATAAGTACCAATGGGACACAAAGATAACATTATTTCGGGACCAATGTGTCCTATTGCTACCTATGGGACGGCACATATAAATGCTACATAGTTATCCCGATGGCCGTCGAAGAGTTAATATAACTATTTCCTCCATATTTTCCAAAAAAATGCTGATATTACCTCCATTTTTTCTCAGAAGACGTAAACAAATGTTAACCTATAACACGTAAGTACCAATGAGACACAAAGATAACATTAGTTCGGGACCAATATGTCCCATTGCTACCTATGGGACGGCACATATAAATGCTACATAGTTATCCTGATGCCCGTAGAAGAGTTAATGTAACTATTTCCTCCATATTCTCCAAAAAAATGCTGATATTACCTCCATTTACTCTCAGAAGACGTAAACGATTGTTAACCTTTAACACGTAAGTACCAATGGGACACAAAGATAACATTAGTACGGGACCAATTTGTCCCATTGCTACCTATGGGATGGCATATATAAATGCTACATAGTTATCCCGATGGCCGTCGAAGAGTTAATATAACTATTTCCTCCATATTTTCCAAAATAATGCTGATATTACCTCCATTTTTTCTCAGAAGACGTAAACGATTGTTAACCTGTAACACGTACGTACCAATGGGACACAAAGATAACATAAGTACGGGACCAATATGTCCCATTGCTACCTATGGGACGGCACATATAAATAATACATAGTTATCCCGATGGCCGTCGAAGAGTTAATATAACTACTTCCTCCATATTTTCCAAAACATTGCTGATATTACCTCCATTTTTGCTCAGAAGACGTAAACGATTGTTAACTTATAACACGTAAGTGCCAATGGGACACAAAGATAACATTAGTACGGGACCAATATGTCCCATTGCTACCTATGGGATGGCACATATGAATAATACATAGTTATCCCAATGGCCGTCGAAGAGTTAATATAAATATTTCCTCCATATTTTCCAAAATATTGCTGATATTACCTCCATTTTTTCTCAGAAGACGTAAACGATTGTTAACCTATAATACGTAAGTACCAATGGGACACAAAGATAACATTAGTACGGGACCAATATGTCCCATTGCTACCTATGGGACGGCACATTTAAATGCTACATAGTTATATGATGGCCGTCGAAGAGGTAATATAACTATTTCCTCCATATTTTCCAAAATAATGCTGATATTACCACCATTTTTTCTCAGAAGATTTAAACGATTGATAACCTGTAATACGTTAGTACCAATGGGACCAAAAGATAACAATAGTATGGGAGCAATATGTTCCATTGCTACCTATGGGACGGCTCATATAAATACAACATACTTATCCCGATGGCCGTCGAAGAGTTAATATAACTATTTCCTCCATATTTGACAAAATAATGCTGATATTACCTCCATTTTTTCTCAGAAGACGTAAACGATTGTTAACCTGTAACACGTAAGTACCAAAGGGACACAAAGATAACAATAGTACGGGACCAATATGTCCCATTGCTACCTATGGGACGGCACATATAAATGCTACATAGTTATCCCGATGGCCGTCGAAGAGTTAATATAACTATTTCCTCCATATTTTCCAAAATAATACTGATATTACCTCCGATTTTTTTCAGAAGACGTAAACGATTGTTAACCTGTAACACGTACGTACCAATGGGACACAAAGATAACAATAGTATGGGAGCAATATGTTCCATTGCCACCTATGGGACGGCTCATTAAATACAACATAGTTATCCCGATGGCCGTCGAAGAGTTAATATAACTATTTCCTCCATATTTGACAAAATAATGCTGATATTACCTCCATTTTTTCTCAGAAGACATAAACGATTGTTAACCTGTAACACGTAGGTACCAATTGGACACAAAGATAACATTAGTACGGGACCAATATGTCCAATTGCTACCTCTGGGACGGCACATAAAAATGCTACATAGTTTTCCCGATGGCCTTCGAAGAGTTAATATAACTATTTCCTCCATATTTTCCAAAATAATGCTGATATTACCTCCATTTTTTCTCAGAAGACGTAAAAGATTGTTAACCTGAACCACGTAAGTACCAATAAGACACAAAGATAACATTAGTACGGGACCAATATGTCCCTGTGCTACCTATGGGATGGCATATTTAAATGCTACATAGTTATCCCGATGGCCGTCGAAGAGTTAATATAACAATTTCCTCCATATTTTCCAAAATAATGCTGATATTACCTCCATTTTTTCTCAGAAGACGTAAACGATTGTTAACCTGTAACACGTACCTACCAATGGGACACAAAGATAACATAAGTACGGGACCAATATGTCCCATTGCTACCTATATGACGGCACATATAAATAATACATAGTTATCCCGATGGCCGTCGAAGAGTTAATATAACTATTTCCTCCATATTTTCCAAAACATTGCTGATATTACCTCCATTTTTGCTCAGAAGACGTAAACGATTGTTAACCTATAACACGTAAGTGCCAATGGGACACAAAGATAACATTAGTACGGGACCAATATGTCCCATTGCTACCTATGGGATGGCAAATATAAATAATACATAGTTATCCCGATGGCCGTCGAAGAGTTAATATAAATATTTCCTCCATATTTTCCAAAACATTGCTGATATTACCTCCATTTTTTCTCAGAAGACGTAAACGATTGTTAACCTGTAACACGTAAGTATCAATGGGACACAAAGATAACATTATTACGGGACCAATGTGTCCTATTGCTACCTATGGGAAGGCACATATAAATGCTACATAGTTATCCCGATGGCCGTCGAAGAGTTAATATAACTATTTCCTCCATATTTTCCAAAAAAATGCTGATATTACCTCCATTTTTTCTCAGAAGACGTAAACAAATGTTAACCTATAACACGTAAGTACCAATGGGACACAAAGATAACATTAGTACGGGACCAATATGTCCCATTGCTACCTTTGGGACGGCACATATAAATGCTACATAGTTATCCCGATTGCCGTCGAAGAGTTAATATAACTATTTCCTTCATAATTTCTAAAATAATGCTGATATTACCACCATTTTTTCCCAGAAGACGTAAACGATTGATAACCAGTAATACGTAAGTACCAATGGGACCATAAGATAACAATAGTATGGGAGCAATATGTTCCATTGCTACCTATGGGACGGCTCATATAAATAGAACATAGTTATCCCGATGGCCGTCGAAGAGTTAATATAACTATTTCCTCCATATTTGACAAAATAATGCTGATATTACCTCCATTTTTTCTCAGAAGACGTAAACGATTGTTAACCTGTAACACATAAGTACCAATGGGACACAAAGATAACATTATTTCGGGACCAATGTGTCCTATTGCTACCTATGGGACGGCACATATAAATGCTACATAGTTATCCCGATGGCCGTCGAAGAGTTAATATAACTATTTCCTCCATATTTTCCAAAAAAATGCTGATATTACCTCCATTTTTTCTCAGAAGACGTAAACAAATGTTAACCTATAACACGTAAGTACCAATGGGACACAAAGATAACATTAGTACGGGACCAATATGTCCCATTGCTACCTTTGGGACGGCACATAAAAATGCTACTTAGTGTTCCCGATGGGCGTCGAAGAGTTAATATAACTGATTCCTCCATATTTTCCAAAATAATGCTGATATTACCTCCATTTTTTCTCAGAAGACGTAAACGATTGTTAACCTGTAACACGTAAGTACCAATGAGACACAAAGATAACATTAGTTCGGGACCAATATGTCCCATTGCTACCTATGGGACGGCACATATAAATGTTACATAGTTATCCTGATGGCCGTCGAAGAGTTAATGTAACTATTTCCTCCATATTCTCCAAAAAAATGCTGATATTACCTCCATTTACCCTCAGAAGACGTAAACGATTGTTAACCTATAACACGTAAGTACCAATGGGACACAAAGATAACATTAGTACGGGACCAATATGTCCCATTGCTACCTATGGGATGGCATATATAAATGCTACATAGTTATCCCGATGGCCGTCGAAGAGTTAATATAACTATTTCCTCCATATTTTCCAAAATAATGCTGATATTACCTCCATTTTTTCTCATAAGACGTAAACGATTGTTAACCTGTAACACGTACGTACCAATGGGACACAAAGATAACATAAGTACGGGACCAATATGTCCCATTGCTACCTATGGGACGGCACATATAAATAATACATAGTTATCCCGATGGCCGTCGAAGAGTTAATATAACTACTTCCTCCATATTTTCCAAAACATTGCTGATATTACCTCCATTTTTGCTCAGAAGACGTAAACGATTGTTAACTTATAACACGTAAGTGCCAATGGGACACAAAGATAACATTAGTACGGGACCAATATGTCCCATTGCTACCAATGGGATGGCACATATGAATAATACATAGTTATCCCAATGGCCGTCGAAGAGTTAATATAAATATTTCCTCCATATTTTCCAAAATATTGCTGATATTACCTCCATTTTTTCTCAGAAGACGTAAACGATTGTTAACCTATAATACGTAAGTACCAATGGGACACAAAGATAACATTAGTACGGGACCAATATGTCCCATTGCTACCTATGGGACGGCACATTTAAATGCTACATAGTTATATGATGGCCGTCGAAGAGGTAATATAACTATTTCCTCCATATTTTCCAAAATAATGCTGATAATACCACCATTTTTTCTCAGAAGACTTAAACGATTGATAACCTGTAATACGTTAGTACCAATGGGACCAAAAGATAACAATAGTATGGGAGCAATATGTTCCATTGCTACCTATGGGACGGCTCATATAAATACAACATACTTATCCCGATGGCCGTCGAAGAGTTAATATAACTATTTCCTCCATATTTTCCAAAATAATGCTGATATTACCTCCATTTTTTCTCAGAAGACGTAAAAGATTGTTAACCTGTAACACGTAAGTACCAATAAGACACAAAGATAACATTAGTACGGGACCAATATGTCCCTCTGCTACCTATGGGATGGCATATTTAAATGCTACATAGTTATCCCGATGGCCGTCGAAGAGTTAATATAACTATTTCCTCCATATTTTCCAAAATAATGCTGATATTACCTCCATTTTTTCTCAGAAGACGTAAACGATTGTTAACCTGTAACACGTACCTACCAATGGGACACAAAGATAACATAAGTACGGGACCAATATGTCCCATTGCTACCTATGGGACGGCACATATAAATAATACATAGTTATCCCGATGGCCGTCGAAGAGTTAATATAACTATTTCCTCCATATTTTCCAAAACATTGCTGATATTACCTCCATTTTTGCTCAGAAGACGTAAACGATTGTTAACCTATAACACGTAAGTGCCAATGGGACACAAAGATAACATTAGTACGGGACCAATATGTCCCATTGCTACCTATGGGATGGCACATATAAATAATACATAGTTATCCCGATGGCCGTCGAAGAGTTAATATAAATATTTCCTCCATATTTTCCAAAACATTGCTGATATTACCTCCATTTTTTCTCAGAAGACGTAAACGATTGTTAACCTATAACACGTAAGTACCAATGGGACACAAAGATAACATTAGTACGGGACCAATATGTCCCATTTCTACTTATGGGACGGCACATTTAAATGCTACATAGTTATATGATGGCCGTCGAAGAGTTATTATAACTATTTCTTTCATATTTTTCAAAATAATGCTGATATTACCTCCATTTTTTCTCAGAAGACGTAAACGATTGTTAACCTGTAACACGTAAGTATCAATGGGACACAAAATTAACATTATTACGGGACCAATGTGTCCTATTGCTACCTATGGGACGGCACATATAAATGCTACATAGTTATCCCGATGGCCGTCGAAGAGTTAATATAACTATTTCCTCCATATTTTCCAAAAAAATGCTGATATTACCTCCATTTTTTCTCAGAAGACGTAAACAAATGTTAACCTATAACACGTAAGTACCAATGGGACACAAAGATAACATTAGTACGGGACCAATATGTCCCTCTGCTACCTATGCGATGGCATACATAAATGCTACATAGTTATCCCGATTGCCGTCGAAGAGTTAATATAACTATTTCCTTCATAATTTCTAAAATAATGCTGATATTACCACCATTTTTTCCCAGAAGACGTAAACGATTGATAACCAGTAATACGTAAGTACCAATGGGACCATAAGATAACAATAGTATGGGAGCAATATGTTCCATTGCTACCTATGGGACGGCTCATATAAATAGAACATAGTTATCCCGATGGCCGTCGAAGAGTTAATATAACTATTTCCTCCATATTTGACAAAATAATGCTGATATTACCTCCATTTTTTCTCAGAAGACATAAACGATTGTTAACCTGTAACACGTAAGTACCAATGGGACACAAAGATAACATTAGTACGGGACCAATATGTCCAATTGCTACCTCTGGGATGGCACATAAAAATGCTACTTAGTGTTCCCGATGGGCGTCGAAGAGTTAATATAACTATTTCCTCCATATTTTCCAAAATAATGCTGATATTACCTCCATTTTTTCTCAGAAGACGTAAACGATTGTTAACCTGTAACACGTAAGTACCAATGAGACACAAAGATAACATTAGTACGGGACCAATATGTCCCATTGCTACCTATGGGACGGCACATATAAATGCTACATAGTTATCCTGTTGGCCGTCGAAGAGGTAATGTAACTATTTCCTCCATATTCTCCAAAAAAATGCTGATATTACCTCCATTTACTCTCAGAAGACGTAAACGATTGTTAACCTATAACACGTAAGTACCAATGGGACACAAAGATAACATTAGTACGGGACCAATATGTCCCATTGCTACCTATGGAACGGCACATATAAATGCTACATAGTGATCCCGATGGCCGTCGAAGAGTTGATATAACTATTTCCTCCATATTTTCCAAAACATTGCTGATATTACCTCCATTTTTGCTCAGAAGACGTAAACGATTGTTAACCTATAACACGTAAGTGCCAATGGGACACAAAGATAACATTAGTACGGGACCAATATGTCCCATTGCTACCTATGGGATGGCACATATAAATAATACATAGTTATCCCGATGGCCGTCGAAGAGTTAATATAAATATTTCCTCCATATTTTCCAAAACATTGCTGATATTACCTCCATTTTTTCTCAGAAGACGTAAACGATTGTTAACCTATAACACGTAAGTACCAATGGGACACAAAGATAACATTAGTACGGGACCAATATGTCCCATTTCTACTTATGGGACGGCACATTTAAATGCTACATAGTTATATGATGGCCGTCGAAGAGTTATTATAACTATTTCTTTCATATTTTTCAAAATAATGCTGATATTACCTCCATTTTTTCTCAGAAGACGTAAACGATTGTTAACCTGTAACACGTAAGTATCAATGGGACACAAAATTAACATTATTACGGGACCAATGTGTCCTATTGCTACCTATGGGACGGCACATATAAATGCTACATAGTTATCCCGATGGCCGTCGAAGAGTTAATATAACTATTTCCTCCATATTTTCCAAAAAAATGCTGATATTACCTCCATTTTTTCTCAGAAGACGTAAACAAATGTTAACCTATAACACGTAAGTACCAATGGGACACAAAGATAACATTAGTACGGGACCAATATGTCCCATTGCTACCTTTGGGACGGCATATATAAATGCTACATAGTTATCCCGATTGCCGTCGAAGAGTTAATATAACTATTTCCTTCATAATTTCTAAAATAATGCTGATATTACCACCATTTTTTCCCAGAAGACGTAAACGATTGATAACCAGTAATACGTAAGTACCAATGGGACCATAAGATAACAATAGTATGGGAGCAATATGTTCCATTGCTACCTATGGGACGGCTCATATAAATAGAACATAGTTATCCCGATGGCCGTCGAAGAGTTAATATAACTATTTCCTCCATATTTGACAAAATAATGCTGATATTACCTCCATTTTTTCTCAGAAGACATAAACGATTGTTAACCTGTAACACGTAAGTACCAATGGGACACAAAGATAACATTAGTACGGGACCAATATGTCCAATTGCTACCTCTGGGATGGCACATAAAAATGCTACTTAGTGTTCCCGATGGGCGTCGAAGAGTTAATATAACTATTTCCTCCATATTTTCCAAAATAATGCTGATATTACCTCCATTTTTTCTCAGAAGACGTAAACGATTGTTAACCTGTAACACGTAAGTACCAATGAGACACAAAGATAACATTAGTACGGGACCAATATGTCCCATTGCTACCTATGGGACGGCACATATAAATGCTACATAGTTATCCTGTTGGCCGTCGAAGAGGTAATGTAACTATTTCCTCCATATTCTCCAAAAAAATGCTGATATTACCTCCATTTACTCTCAGAAGACGTAAACGATTGTTAACCTATAACACGTAAGTACCAATGGGACACAAAAATAACATTAGTACGGGACCAATATGTCCCATTGCTACCTATGGAACGGCACATATAAATGCTACATAGTGATCCCGATGGCCGTCGAAGAGTTAATATAACTATTTCCTCCATATTTTCCAAAATAATGCTGATATTACCTCCATTTTTTCTCAGAAGACGTAAACGATTGTTAACCTGTAACACGTAAGTACCAATGGGACACAAAGATAACATTATTACGGGCCCAATATGGCCCATTTCTATCTATGGGACGGTACATATAAATGCTAACATAGTTATCCCGATGGCCGTCGAAAAGTTAATATAACTATTTCCTCCATATTTTCCAAAATAATGCTGATATTACCTCAATTTTTTCTCAGAAGACGTAAACGATTGTTAACCTTTAACACGTAAGTACCAATGGGACACAAAGATAACATTAGTACGGGACCAAAATGTCCCATTGCTACCTATGGGACGGCACATATAAATACAACATAGTTATCCCGATGGCCGTCGAAGAGTTAATATAACTATTTCCTCCATATTTTTCAAAAAAATGCTGATATTACCTCCATTTTTTCTCAGAAGACGTAAACGATTGTTAACCTGTAACACGTAAGTACCAATGGGACACAAAGATAACATTAGTACGGGACCAATATGTCCCATTGATACCTATGGGACGGCACATTTAAATGGAACATAGTTATCCTGATGGCCGTCGAAGAGTTAATATAACTATTTCCTCCATATTCTCCAAAAAAATGCTGATATTACCTCAATTTTTTCTCAGAAGACGTAAACGATTGTTAACCTGTAACACGTAGGTACCAATGGGAAACAAAGATAACATTAGTACGAGACCAATATGTCCCATTGCTACCTATGGGACGGCACATATAAATGCTACATAGTTATCCCGATGGCCGTCGAAAAGTTAATATAACTATTTCCTCCATATTTTCCAAAATAATGCTGATATTACCTCCATTTTTTCTCAGAAGACGTAAACGATTGTTAACCTGTAATACGTAAGTACCAATGGGACACAAAGATAACATTAGTACGGGACCAAATGTCCCTATGCTACCTATGGGACGGCACATATAAATACAACATAGTTATCCTGATGGACGTCGAAGGGTTAATATAAGTATTTCCTCCATATTTTCCAAAAAAATGCTGATATTACCTCCTTTTTTTCTCAGAAGACGTAAACGATTGTTAACCTGTAACACGTAAGTACCAATGGGACACAAAGATTACATTAGAACGGGACCAATATGTCCCATTGCTACCTATGGGACGGCACATATAAATGCTACATAGTTATCCCGATGGCCGTCGAAGAGTTAACATAACTATTTCCTTCATATTTTCCAAAATAATGCTGATTTTACCACCATCTTTTCTCAGAAGACGTAAACGTTTGATAACCTGTAATACGTTAGTACCAATGGGACCAAAAGATAACAATAGTATGGGAGCAATATGCTCCATTGCTACCTATGGGACGGCTCATATAAATACAACATAGTTATCCCGATGGCCGTCGAAGAGTTAATATAACTATTTCCTCCATATTTGACAAAATAATGCTGATATTACCTCCATTTTTTCTCAGAAGACGTAAACGACTGTTAACCTGTAACATGTAAGTACCAATGGGACACAAAGGTAACATTAGTACGGGACCAATATGTCCCATTGCTACCTATGGGACGGCATATATAAATGCTACATAGTTATCCCGATGGCCGGTGAAGAGTTAATATAACTATTTCCTCCATATTTTCCAAAATAATGCTGATATTACCTCCATTTTTTTTAGAAGACGTAAACGATTGTTAACCTGTAACACGTAAGTACCAATGAGACACAAAGATAACATAAGTACGGGACCAATATGTCCCATTGCTACCTATTGGACGGCACATATAAATGCTACATAGTTATCCTGATGGCCGTCGAAGAGTTAATATAACTATTTCCTCCATATTCTCCAAAAAAATGCTGATATTACCTCCATTTACTCTCAGAAGACGTAAACGATTGTTAACCTATAATACGTAAGTACCAATGGGCCACAAAGATAACATTAGTACGGGACCAATATATACCATTGCTACCTATTGGACGGCACATATAAATGCTACATAGTTATCCCGATGGCCGTCGAAGAGTTAATATAACTATTTCCTCCATATTTTCCAAAATAATGCTGATATTACCTCCATTTTTTCTCAGAAGACGTAAACGATTGTTAACCTGTAACACGTAAGTACCAATGGGACAAAAATATAACATTATTACGGGACCAATATGTCCCATTGCTATCTATAGGACGGCACATATAAATATTACATAGTTATCCCGATGGCCGTCGAAAAGTTAATATAACTATTTCCTCCATATTTTCCAAAATAATGCTGATATTACCACCATTTTTTCTCAGAAGACGTAAACGATTGATAACCTGTAATACGTAAGTACCAATGGGACCAAAAGATAACATTAGTACGGGACCAATATGTCCCATTGCTACCTATGGGACGGCACATATAAATACAACATAGTTATCCCGATGGCCGTCGAAGAGTAATTATAACTATTTCCTCCATATTTGACAAAATAATGCTGATATTACCTCCATTTTTTCTCAGAAGACGTAAACGATTGTTAACCTGTAACACGTAAGTACCAATGGGACACAAAGATAACATAAGTACGGGACCAATATGTCCCATTGCTACCTATGAGACGGCACATATAAATACAACATAGTTATCCCGATGGCCTTCGAAAAGTTAATATAACTATTTCCTCCATATTTTCCAAAAAAATGGTGATATTACCTCCATTTTTTCTCAGAAGACGTAAACCAATTTTAAACTATAACACGTAAGTACCAATGGGACACAAAGATAACATTAGAACGGGACCAATATGTCCCATTCTACCTATGGGACGGCACATATAAATGCTACATAGTTATCCAGATGGCCGTCGAAGAGTTAATATAACTATTTTCTTCATATTTTCCAAAATAATGCTGATATTACCTCCATTTTTTCTCAGAAGACGTAAACGATTGTTAACCTGTAACACGTAAGTACCAATGGGACACAAAGATAACATTAGTACGGGACCAATATGTCCCATCGATACCTATGGGACGGCACATTTAAATGGTACATAGTTATTCTGATGGCCGTCGAAGAGTTAATATAACTATTTCCTCCATATTCTCCAAAAAAATGCTGATATTACCTCAATTTTTTCTCAGAAGACGTAAACGATTGTTAACCTGTAACACGTAGGTACCAATGGGAAACAAAGATAACATTAGTACGAGACCAATATGTCCCATTGCTACCTTTGGGACGGCACATATAAATGCAACATAGTTATCCCGATGGCCGTCGAAGAGTTAATATAACTATTTCCTCCATATTTTCCAAAATAATGCTGATATTACCTCCATTTTTTCCCAGAAGACGTAAACGATTGTTAACCTGTAACACGTAAGTACCAATGAGACACAAAGATAACATAAGTACGGGACCAATATGTCCCATTGCTACCTATTGGACGGCACATATAAATGCTACATAGTTATCCTGATGGCCGTCGAAGAGGTAATATAACTATTTCCTCCATATTCTCCATAAAAATGCTGATATTACCTCCATTTACTCTCAGAAGACGTAAACGATTGTTAACCTATAATACGTAAGTACCAATGGGCCACAAAGATAACATTAGTACGGGACCAATATGTCCCATTGCTACCTATTGGACGGCACATATCAATGCTACATAGTTATCCCGATGGCCGTCGAAGAGTTAATATAACTATTTCCTCCATATTTTCCAAAATAATGCTGATATTACCTCCATTTTTTCTCAGAAGACGTAAACGATTGTTAACCTGTAACACGTAAGTACCAATGGGACAAAAAGATAACATTATTACGGGACCAATATGTCCCATTGCTATCTATAGGACGGCACATATAAATATTACATAGTTATCCCGATGGCCGTCGAAAAGTTAATATAACTATTTCCTCCATATTTTCCAAAATAATGCTGATATTACCACCATTTTTTCTCAGAAGACGTAAACGATTGATAACCTGTAATACGTAAGTACCAATGGGACCAAAAGATAACATTAGTACGGGACCAATATGTCCCATTGCTACCTATGGGACGGCACATATAAATACAACATAGTTATCCTGATGGCCGTCGAAGAGTAATTATAACTATTTCCTCCATATTTGACAAAATAATGCTGATATTACCTCCATTTTTTCTCAGAAGACGTAAACAATTGTTAACCTGTAACACGTAAGTACCAATGGGACACAAAGATAACATTAGTACGGGACCAATATGTCCCATTGCTACCTATGGGACAGCACATATAAATGCTACATAGTTATCCCGATGGCCGTCGAAGAGTTAATATAACTGTTTCCTTCATATTTTTCAAAAAAATGCTGATATTACCTCCATTTTTTCTCAGAAGACGTAAACGATTGTTAACCTGTAACACGTAAGTACCAATGGGACACAAAGATAACATTAGTACGGGACCAATATGTCCCATTGCTACCTATGGGACGGCACATATAAATACAACATAGTTATCCCGATGACCGTCGAAGAGTTAATATAACTATTTCCTCCATATTTTCCAAAAAAATGCTGATATTACCTCCATTTTTTCTCAGAAGACGTAAACAAATGTTAACCTATAACACGTAAGTACCAATGGGACACAAAGATAACATTAGTACGGGACCAATATGTCCCATTGCTACCTATGGGACGGCACATATAAATGCTACATAGTTATCCCGATGGCCGTCGAAGAGTTAATATAACTATTTCCTTCATATTTTCCAAAATAATGCTGATATTACCACCAATTTTTCTCAGAAGACGTAAACGATTGATAACCTGTAATACGTAAGTACCAATGGGACCAAAAGATAACAATAGTATGGGAGCAATATGTTTCATTGCTACCTATGGGACGGCTCATATAAATACAACATAGTTATCCCGATGGCCGTCGAAGAGTTGATATAACTATTTCCTCCATATTTGACAAAATAATGCTGATATTACCTCCATTTGTTCTCAGAAGACGTAAACGATTGTTAACCTGTAACACGTAAGTACCAATGGGACACAAAGATAACATTAGTACGGGACCAATATGTCCAATTGCTACCTCTGGGACGGCACATAAAAATGCTACATAGTTATCCCGATGGCCGTCGAAGAGTTAATATAACTATTTCCTCTATATTTTGCAAAATAATGCTCATATTACCTCCATTTTTTCTCAGAAGACGTAAACGATTGTTAACCTGTAACACGTAAGTACCAATGAGACACAAAGATAACATTAGTACGGGAACAATATGTCCCATTGCTACCTCTGGGACGGAACATAAAAATGCTACATAGTTATCCCGATGGCCGTCGACGAGTTAATATAACTATTTCTTCTATATTTTCCAAAAAAATGCTGATATTACCTCCATTTTTTCTCAGAAGACGTAAACAAATGTTAACGTATAACACGTAAGTACCAATGGGACACAAAGATAACATTAGTACGGGACCAATATGTCCCATTGCTACCTATGGGACGGCACATTTAAATGCTACATAGTTATACTGATGGCCGTCGAAGAGTTAATATAACTATTTCCTCCATATTCTCCAAAAAAATGCTGATATAACCTCCATTTTTTCTCAGAAGACGTAAACGATTGTTAACCTGTAACACGTAGGTACCAAAGGGACACAAAGATAACATTAGTACGGGACCAATATATCCCATTGCTACCTATGGGACGGCACATATAAACGCTACATAGTTATCCCGATGGCCGTCGGAAAGTTAATATAACTATTTCCTCCATATTTTCCAAAATAATGCTAATATTACCTCCATTTCTTCTCAGAAGACGTAAACGATTGTTAACCTGTAACACGTAAGTACCAATGGGAAACAAAAATAACATTAGTACGGGACCAATATGTCCCATTGCTACCTATTGGACGGCACATATAAATACAACATAGTTATCCCGATGGCCGTCGAAGAGTTAATATAACTATTTCCTCCATATTTTCCAAAAAAATGCTGATATTACCTCCTTTTTTTCTCAGAAGACGTAAACGATTGTTAACCTGTAACACGTAAGTACCAATGGGACACAAAGATAACATTAGTACGGGACCAATATGTCCCATTGCTACCTATCGGACGGCACATATAAATGCTACATAGTTATCCCGATGGCCGTCGAAGAGTTAATATAACTATTTCCTTCATATTTTCCAAGATAATGCTGATATTACCTCCATTTTTTCTCAGAAGACGTAAACGATTGTTAACATGTAAGACGTAAGTACCAATGGGATACAAAGATAACATTATTACGGGACCAATGTGTCCCATTGCTACCTATGGGACGGCACATATAAATGCTACATAGTTATCCCGATGGCCGTCGAAGTGTTAATATAACTATTTCCTCCATATTTTCCAAAAAAATGCTGATATTACCTCCATTTTTTCTCAGAAGACGTAAACAAATGTTAACGTATAACACGTAAGTACCAATGGGACACAAAGATAACATTAGTACGGGACCAATATGTCCCATTGCTACCTATGGGACGGCACATATAAATGCTACATAGTTATCCCGATGGCCGTCGAAGAGTTAATATAACTATTTCCTTCATATTTTCCAAAATAATGCTGTTATTACCACCATTTTTTCTCAGAGGACGTAAGCGATTGATAACCTGTAATACGTAAGTACCAATGGGACCAAAAGATAACAATAGTATGGGAGCAATATGTTCCATTGCTACCTATCGGACGGCTCATATAAATACAACATAGTTATCCCGATGGCCGTCGAAGAGTTAATATAACTATTTCCTCTATATTTTTCAAAATAATGCTGATATTACCTCCATTTTTTCTCAGAAGACGTAAACGATTGTTAACCTGTAACACGTTAGTACCAATGAGACACAAAGATAACATTAGTACGGGACCAATATGTCCCATTGCTACCTATGGGACGGCACATTTAAATGCTACATAGTTATCCTGATGGCCGTCGAAGAGTTAATATAACTATTTCCTCCATATTCTCCAAAAAAATGCTGATATTACCTCCATTTTTTTAGAAGACGTAAACGTTTGTTAACCTGTAACACGTAGGTACCAATGGGACACAAAGATAACATTAGTACGGGACCAATATGTCCCATTGCTACCTATGGGACGGCACATATAAATGCTACATAGTTATCCCGATGGCCGTCGAAGAGTTAATATAACTATTTCCTTCATATTTTCCAAAATAATGCTGATATTACCACCAATTTTTCTTAGAAGACGTAAACGATTGATAACCTGTAATACGTAAGTACCAATGGGACCAAAAGATAACAATAGTATGGGAGCAATATGTTCCATTGCTACCTATGGGACGGCTCATATAAATACAACATAGTTATCCCGATGGCCGTCGAAGAGTTAATATAACTATTTCCTCCATATTTGACAAAATAATGCTGATATTACCTCCATTTGTTCTCAGAAGACGTAAACGATTGATAACCTGTAATACGTAAGTACCAATGGGACCAAAAGATAACAATAGTATGGGAGCAATATGATCCATTGCTACCTATCGGACGGCTCATATAAATACAACATAGTTATCCCGATGGCCGTCGAAGAGTTAATATAACTATTTCCTCTATATTTTCCAAAATAATGCTGATATTACCTCCATTTTTTCTCAGAAGACGTAAACGATTGTTAACCTGTAACACGTAAGTACGTATGAGACACAAAGATAACATTAGTGCGGGACCAATATGTCCCATTGCTACCTATGGGACGGCACATTTAAATGCTACATAGTTATCCTGATGGCCGTCGAAGAGTTAATATAACTATTTCCTCCATATTCTCCAAAAAAATGCTGATATTACCTCCATTTTTTTTCAGAAGACTTAAACGATTGTTAACCTGTAACACGTAGGTACCAATGGGACACAAAGATAACATTAGTACGGGACCAATATGTCCCATTGCTACCTATGGGACGGCACATATAAATGCTACATAGTTATCCCGATGGCCGTCGAAAAGTTAATATAAATATTTCCTCCATATTTTCCAAAATAATGCTGATATTACCTCCATTTTTTCTCAGAAGACGTAAACGATTGTTAACCTGTAACACGTATGTACCAATGGGACACAAAGATAACATTAGTACGGGACCAAATGTCCCATTGCTACCTATGGGACGGCACATATAAATACAACATAGTTATCCCGATGGACGTCGAAGGGTTAATATAACTATTTCCTCCATATTTTTCAAAAAAATGCTGATATTACCTCCGTTTTTTCTCAGAAGACGTAAACGATTGTTAACCTGTAACACGTAAGTACCAATGGGACACAAAAGTAACATTAGTACGGGACCAATATGTCCCATTGCTACCTATGGGACGGCACATATAAATACAACATAGTTATCCCGATGGCCGTCGAAGAGGTAATATAACTATTTCCTCCATATTTTCCAAAAAAATGCTGATATTACCTCCTTTTTTTCTCAGAAGACGTAAACGATTGTTAACATGTAACACGTAAGTACCAATGGGACACAAAGATAACATTATTACGGGACCAATATGTCCCATTGCTACCTATGGGACGGCAAATATAAATGCTACATAGTTATCCCGATGGCCGTCGAAGAGTTAATATAACTATTTCCTTCATATTTTCCAAAATAATGCTGATATTACCACCATTTTTTCTCAGAAGACGTAAACGATTGATAACCTGTAATACGTTAGTACCAATGAGACCAAAAGATAACAATAGTATGGGAGCAATATGTTCCATTGCTACCTATGGGACGGCTCATATAAATACAACATACTTATCCCGATGGCCGTCGACGAGTTAATATAACTATTTCCTCCATATTTGACAAAATAATGCTGATATTACCTCCATTTTTTCTCAGAAGACATAAACGATTGTTAACCTGTAACACGTAAGTACCAATGGGACACAAAGATAACATTAGTACGGGACCAATATGTCCAATTGCTACCTCTGGGACGGCACATAAAAATGGTACATAGTTATCCCGATGGGCGTCGAAGAGTTAATATAACTAATTCCTCCATATTTTCCAAAATAATGCTGATATTACCTCCATTTTTTCTCAGAAGACGTAAACGATTGTTAACATGTAACACGTAAGTACCAATGAGACACAAAGATAACATAAGTACGGGACCAATATGTCCCATTGCTACCTATTGGACGGCACATATAAATGCTACATAGTTATCCTGATGGCCGTCGAAGAGTTAATATAACTATTTCCTCCATATTCTCCAAAAAAATGCTGATATTACCTCCATTTTTTCTCAGAAGACGTAAACGATTGTTAACCTGTAACACGTAGGTACCAATGGGACACAAAGATAACATAAGTACGGGACCAATATTTCCCATTGCTACCTATGGGACGGCACATATAAATGCTACATAGTTATCCCGATGTCCGTCGAAAAGTTAATATAACTATTTCCTCCATATTTTCCAAAATAATGCTGATATTATCTCCATTTTTTCTCAGAAGACGTAAACGATTGTTAACCTGGAACACGTAAGTACCAATGGGACACAAAGATAACATTAGTACGGGACCAAATGTCCCATTGCTACCTATGGGACGGCACATTTAAATACAACATAGTTATCCCGATGGCCGTCGAAGAGTTAATATAACTATTTCCTCCATATTTTCCAAAAAAATGCTGATATTACCTCCTTTTTTTCTCAGAAGACGTAAACGATTGTTAACC
This sequence comes from Pyrrhosoma nymphula, assembly GCA_963573305.1. Lineage (NCBI taxonomy): Eukaryota > Metazoa > Arthropoda > Insecta > Odonata > Coenagrionidae > Pyrrhosoma > Pyrrhosoma nymphula. The sequence goes on from CAUYRF010000001.1 coordinate 1,316,002, forward strand.
TGTAACACGTAAGTACCAATGGGACACAAAGATAACATTAGTACGGGACCAATATGTCCCATTGCTACCTATGGGATGGCACATATAAATGCTACATTGTTATCCCGATGGCCGTCGAAGAGTTAATATAACTATTTTCTTCATATTTTCCAAGATAATGCTGATATTACCTCCATTTTTTCTCAGAAGACGTAAACGATTGTTAACATGTAACACGTAAGTACCAATTGGACACAAAGATAACATTATTACGGGACCAATGTGTCCCATTGCTACCTATGGGACGGCACATATAAATGCTACATAGTTATCCCGATGGCCGTCGAAGAGTTAATATAACTATTTCCTCCATATTTTCCAAAAAAATGCTGATATTACCTCCATTTTTTCTCAGAAGACGTAAACAAATGTTAACGTATAACACGTAAGTACCAATGGGACACAAAGATAACATTAGTACAGGACCAATATGTCCCATTGCTACCTATGGGACGGCACATATAAAAGCTACATAGTTATCCCGATGGCCGTCGAAGAGTTAATATAACTCTTTCCTCTATATTTTCCAAAATAATGCTGATATTACCTCCATTTTTTCTCAGAAGACGTAAACGATTGTTAACCTGTAACACGTAAGTACCAATGAGACACAAAGATAACATTAGTACGGGACCAATATGTCCCATTGCTACCTATGGGACGGCACATTTAAATGCTACATAGTTATCCTGATGGCCGTCGAAGAGTTAATATAACTATTTCCTCCATATTCTCCAAAAAATGCTGATATTACCTCCTTTTTTTCTCAGAAGACGTAAACGATTGTTAACCTGTAACACGTAAGTACCAATGGGACACAAAGATAACATTAATACGGGACCAATATGTCCCATTGCTACCTATATGACGGCACATATAAATGCTACATAGTTATCCCGATGGCCGTCGAAGAGTTAATATAACTATTTTCTTCATATTTTCCAAGATAATGCTGATATTACCTCAATTTTTTCTCAGAAGACGTAAACGATTGTTAACATGTAACACGTAAGTACCAATGGGACACAAAGATAACATTATTACGGGACCAATGTGTCCCATTGCTACCTATGGGACGGCACATATAAATGCTACATAGTTATCCCGATGGCCGTCGAAGAGTTAATATAACTATTTCCTCCATATTTTCCAAAAAAATTATGATATTACCTCCATTTTTTCTCAGAAGACGTAAACAAATGTTAACGTATAACACGTAAGTACCAATGGGAATCAAAGATAACATTAGTACGGGACCAATATGTCCCATTGCTACCTATGGGACGGCACATATAAAAGCTACATAGTTATCCCGATGGCCGTCGAAGAGTTATTATAACTATTTCCTCTATATTTTCCAAAATAATGCTGATATTACCTCCATTTTTTCTCAGAAGACGTAAACGATTGTTAACCTGTAACACGTAAGTACCAATGAGACACAAAGATAACATTAGTACGGGACCAATATGTCCCATTGCTACCTATGGGACGGCACATTTAAATGCTACATAGTTATCCTGATGGCCGTCGAAGAGTTAATATAACTATTTCCTCCATATTTGACAAAATAATGCTGATATTACCTCCTTTTTTTCTCAGAAGACGTAAACGATTGTTAACCTGTAATACGTAAGTACCAATGGGACACAAAGATAACATTAGTACGGGACCAATATGTCCCATTGCTACCTATGGGACGGCACATATAAATACAACATAGTTATCCCGATGGCCGTCGAAGAGTTAATATAACTATTTCCTCCATATTTTCCAAAAAAATGGTGATATTACCTCCATTTTTTCTCAGAAGACGTAAACAAATGTTAACCTATAACACGTAAGTACCAATGGGACACAAAGATAACATTAGAACGGGACCAATATGTCCCATTGCTACCTATGGGACGGCACATATAAATGCTACAGAGTTATCCCGATGGCCGTCGAATAGTTAATATAACTATTTCCTTCATATTTTCCAAAATAATGCTGATATTACCACCATTTTTTCTCAGAAGACGTAAACGATTGATAACCTGTAATACGTAAGTACCAATGGGACCAAAAGATAACAATAGTATGGGAGCAATATGTTCCATTGCTACCTATGGGACGGCTCATATAAAAGAACATAGTTATCCCGATGGCCGTCGAAGAGTTAATATAACTATTTCCTCCATATTTGACAAAATAATGCTGATATTACCTCCATTTGTTCTCAGAAGACGTAAACGATTGTTAACCTGTAACACGTAAGTACCAATGGGACACAAAGATAACATTAGTACGGGACCAATATGTCCAATTGCTACCTCTGGGACGGAACATAAAAATGCTACATAGTTATCCCGATGGCCGTCGAAGAGTAAATATAACTATTTCCTCTATATTTTCCAAAGTAATGCTGATATTACCTCCATTTTTTCTCAGAAGACGTAAACGATTGTTAACCTGTAACACGTAAGTACCAATGAGACACAAAGATAACATTAGTACGGGACCAATATGTCCCATTGCTACCTATGGGACGGCACATATAAATACAACATAGTTATCTCGATGGCCGTCGAAGAGTTAATATAAATATTTCCTCCATATTTTCCAAAACATTGCTGATATTACCTCCATTTTTTCTCAGAAGACGTAAACGATTTGTTAACCTATAACACGTAAGTATCAATGGGACACAAAGATAACATTAGTACGGGACCAATATGTCCCATTGCTACCTATGGGACGGCACATATAAATGCTACATAGTTATCCCGATGGCCGTCGAAGAGTTAATATAACTATTTCCTTCATATTTTTCAAAATAATGCTGATATTACCTCCATTTTTTCTCAGAAGACGTAAACGTATGTTAACCTGTAACACGTAAGTACCAATGGGACACAAAGATAACATTATTACGGGACCAATGTGTCCCATTGCTACCTATGGGACGGCACATATAAATGCTACATAGTTATCCCGATGGCCGTCGAAGAGTTAATATAACTATTTACTCCATATTTTCCAAAAAAATGCTGATATTACCTCCATTTTTTCTCAGAAGACGTAAACAAATGTTAACCTATAACCCGTAAGTACCAATGGGACACAAAGATAACATTAGTACGGGGCCAATATGTCCCATTGCTACCTATGGGACGGCACATATAAATGCTACATAGTTATCCTGATGGCCGTCGAAGACTTAATATAACTATTTCCTCCATATTCTCCAAAAAAATGCTGATATTACCTCCATTTACTCTCAGAAGACGTAAACGATTGTTAACCTATAATACGTAAGTACCAATGGGACACAAAGATAACATTAGTACGGGACCCATATGTCCCATTGCTACCTATTGGACGGCACATATAAATGCTACATAGTTATCCCGATGGCCGTCGAAGAGTTAATATAACTATTTCCTCCATATTTTCCAAAATAATGCTGATATTACCTCCATTTTTTCTCAGAAGACGTAAACGATTGTTAACCTGTAACACGTAAGTACCAATGAGACACAAAGATAACATAAGTACGGGACCAATATGTCCCATTGCTACCTATTGGACGGCACATATAAATGCTACATAGTTATCCTGATGGCCGTCGAAGAGTTAATATAACTATTTCCTCCATATTCTCCAAAAAAGTGCTGATATTACCTCCATTTACTCTCAGAAGACGTAAACGATTGTTAACCTATGATACGTAAGTACCAATGGGACACAAAGATAACATTAGTACGGGACCAATATGTCCCATTGCTACCTATTGGACGGCACATATAAATGCTACATAGTTATCCCGATGGCCGTCGAAGAGTTAATATAACTATTTCCTCCATATTTTCCAAAAGAATGCTGATATTACCTCCATTTTTTCTCAGAAGACGTAAACGATTGTTAACCTGTAACACGTAAGTACCAATGGGACACAAAGATAACATTATTACGGGACCAATATATCCCATTGCTATCTATAGGACGGCACATATAAATGCTACATAGTTATCCCGATGGCTGTCGAAAAGTTAATATAACTATTTCCTCCATATTTTCCAAAATAATGCTGATATTACCTCAATTTTTTCTCAGAAAACGTAAACGATTGTTAACCTGTAACACGTAAGTACCAATGGGACACAAAGATAACATTAGTACGGGACCAATATGTCCCATTGCTACCTATGTGACGGCACATTAAAATGCTACATAGTTATCTCGATGGTTGTCGAAGAGTTAATATAACTATTTCCTTCATATTTTTCAAAATAATGCTGATATTACCTCTATTTTTTCTCAGAAGACGTAAACGATTGTTAACCTGTAACACGTAAGTACCAATGGGACACAAAGATAACATTAGTACGGGACCAATATGTCCCATTGCTACCTATGGGACGGCACATATAAATACAACATAGTTATCCCGATGGCCGTTGAAGAGTTAATATAACAATTTCCTCCATATTTTCCAGAAAAATGGTGATATTACCTCCATTTTTTCTCACAAGACGTAAACAAATGTTAACCTATAACACGTAAGTACCAATGGGACACAAAGATAACATTAGAACGGGACCAATATGTCCCATAGCTACCTATGGGACGGCACATATAAATACTACATAGTTATCCCGATGGCCGTCGAAGAGTTAATATAACTATTTCCTTCATATTTTCCAAAATAATGCTGATATTACCACCATTTTTTCTCAGAAGACGTAAACGATTGATAACCTGTAATACGTTAGTACCAATGGGACCAAAAGATAACAATAGTATGGGAGCAATATGTTCCATTGCTACCTATGGGACGGCTCTTATAAATACAACATACTTATCCCGATGGCCGTCGAAGAGTTAATATAACTATTTCCTCCATATTTGACAAAATAATGCTGATATTACCTCCATTTTTTCTCAGAAGACGTAAACGATTGTTAACCTGTAACACGTAAGTACCAATGGGACACAAAGATAACATTAGTACGGGACCAATATGTCCCATTGCTACCTATGGGACGGCACATATAAATGCTACATAGTTATCCCGATGGCCGTCGAAGAGTTAATATAACTATTTCCTCCATATTTTCCAAAATAATGCTGATATTACCTCCATTTTTTCTCAGAAGACGTAAACGATTGTTAACCTGTAACACGTACGTACCAATGGGACACAAAGATAACAATAGTATGGGAGCAATATGTTCCATTGCTACCTATGGGACGGCTCATTAAATACAACATAGTTATCCCGATGGCCGTCGAAGAGTTAATATAACTATTTCCTCCATATTTGACAAAATAATGCTGATATTACCTCAATTTTTTCTCAGAAGACATAAACGATTGTTAACCTGTAACACGTAGGTACCAATGGGACACAAAGATAACATAAGTACGGGATCAATATGTCCAATTGCTACCTCTGGGACGGCACATATAAATGCTACATAGTTATCCCGATGGCCGTCGAAGAGTTAATATAACTATTTCCTCTATATTTTCCAAAATAATGCTGATATTACCTCCATTTTTGCTCAGAAGACGCAAACGATTGTTAACCTATAACACGTTAGTGCCAATGGGACACAAAGATAACATTAGTACGGGACCAATATATCCCATTGCTACCTATGGGTTGGCACATATAAATAATACATAATTATCCCGATGGCCGTCGAAGAGTTAATATAAATATTTCCTCCATATTTTCCAAAACATTGCTGATATTACCTCCATTTTTTCTCAGAAGACGTATACGATTGTTAACCTATAAGACGTAAGTACCAATGGGACACAAAGATAGCATTAGTACGGGACCAATATGTCCCATTGCTACCTATGGGACGGCACATTTAAATGCTACATAGTTATATGATGGCCGTCGAAGAGTTAATATAACTATTTCCTTCATATTTTTCAAAATAATGCTGATATTACCTCCATTTTTTCTCAGAAGACGTAAACGATTGTTAACCTGTAACACGTAAGTACCAATGGGACACAAAGATAACATTATTATGGGACCAATGTGTCCTATTGCTTCCTATGGGACGGCACATATAAATGCTACATAGTTATCCCGATGGCCGTCGAAGAGTTAATATAACTATTTCCTCCATATTTTGCAAAAAAATGCTGATATTACCTCCATTTTTTCTCAGAAGACGTAAACAAATGTTAACCTATAACACGTAAGTACCAATGGGACACATAGATAACATTAGTACGGGACCAATATGTCCCATTGCTACCTTTGGGACGGCACATATAAATGCTACATAGTTATCCCGATGGCCGTCGAAGAGTTAATATAACTATTTCCTTCATAATTTCCAAAATAATTCTGATATTACCACCATTTTTTCCCAGAAGACGTAAACGATTGATAACCTGTAATACGTAAGTACCAATGGGACCAAAAGATAACAATAGTATGGGAGCAATATGTTCCATTGCTACCTATGGGACGGCTCATATAAATACAACATAGTTATCCCGATGGCCGTCGAAGAGTTAATATAACTATTTCCTCCATATTTGACAAAATAATGCTGATATTACCTCCATTTTTTCTCAGAAGACATAAACGATTGTTAACCTGTAACACGTAAGTACCAATGGGACACAAAGATAACATTAGTACGGGACCAATATGTCCCATTGCTACCTATGGGACGGCACATATAAATGCTACATAGTAATCCCGATGGCCGTCGAAGAGTTAATATAACTATTTCCTTCATATTTTCCAAGATAATGCTGATATTACCTCCATTTTTTCTCAGAAGACGTAAACGATTGTTAACATGTAACACGTAAGTACCAATGGGACACAAAGATAACATTATTACTGGATCAATATGTCCCATTGCTACCTATGGGATGGCACATATAAATGCTACATAGTTATCCCGATGGCCGTCGAAGAGTTAATATAACTATTTCCTTCATATTTTCCAAAATAATGCTGATATTACCACCATTTTTTCTCAGAAGACGTAAACGATTGATAACCTGAAATACGTTAGTACCATTGGGACCAAAAGATAACAATAGTATGGGAGCAATATGTTCCATTGTTACCTATGGGACGGCTCATATAAATACAACATACTTATCCCGATGGCCGTCGACGAGTTAATATATATCTATTTCCTCCATATTTGACAAAATAATGCTGATATTACCTCCATTTTTTCTCAGAAGACATAAACGATTGTTAACCTGTAACACGTAAGTACCAATGGGACACAAAGATAACATTAGTACGGGACCAATATGTCCAATTGCTACCTCTGGGACGGCACATAAAAATGCTACATAGTTATCCCGATGGGCGTCGAAGAGTTAATATAATTTATTCCTCCATATTTTCCAAAATAATGCTGATATTACCTCCATTTTTTCTCAGAAGACGTAAACGATTGTTAACATGTAACACGTAAGTACCAATGAGACACAAAGATAACATAAGTACGGGACCAATATGTCCCATTGCTACCTATTGGACGGCACATATAAATGCTACATAGTTATCCTGATGGCCGTCGAAGAGTTAATATAACTATTTCCTCCATATTCTCCAAAAAAATGCTGATATTACCTCCATTTACTCTCAGAAGACGTAAACGATTGTTAACCTATAATACGTAAGTACCAATGGGACACAAAGATAACATTAGTACGGGACCAATATGTCCCATTGCTACCTATTGGACGGCACATATAAATGCTACATAGTTATCCCGATGGCCGTCGAAGAGTTAATATAACTATTTCCTCCATATTTTCCAAAATAATGCTGATATTACCTCCATTTGTTCTCAGAAGACGTAAACGATTGTTAAAATGTAACACGTAACTACCAATGGGACACAAAGATAACATTAGTACGGGACCAATATGTCCAATTGCTACCTCTGGGACGGCACATAAAAATGCTACATAGTTATCCCGATGGCCGTCGACGAGTTAATATCACTATTTCCTCTATATTTTCCAAAATAATGCTGATATTACCTCCATTTTTTCTCAGAAGACGTAAACGATTGTTAACCTGTAACACGTAAGTACCAATGAGACACAAATATAACATTAGTACGGGACCAATATGTCCCATTGCTACCTATGGGACGGCACATTTAAATGCTACATAGTTATCCTGATGGCCGTCGAAGAGTTAATATAACTATTTCCTCCATATTCTCCAAAAAAATGCTGATATTACCTCCATTTTTTCTCAGAAGACGTAAACGATTGTTAACCTGTAACACGTAGGTACCAATAGGACACAAAGATAACATTAGTACGGGACCAATATTTCCCATTGCTACCTATGGGACGGCACATATAAATGCTACATAGTTATCCCGATGGCCGTCGAAAAGTTAATATAACTATTTCCTCCATATTTTCCAAAATAATGCTGATATTACCTCCATTTTTTCTCAGAAGACGTAAACGATTGTTAACCTGGAACACGTAAGTACCAATGGGACACAAAGATAACATTAGTACGGGACCAAATGTCCCATTGCTACCTATGGGACGGCACATATAAATACAACATAGTTATCCCGATGGACGTCGAACGGTTAATATAACTATTTCCTCCATATTTTTCAAATAAATGCTGATATTACCTCCAATTTTTTTTTATAAGACGACGTAAACGATTGTTAACCTGTAACACGTAAGTACCAATGGGACATAAAAAAAATAACATTAGTACGGGACCAATATGTCCCATTGCTACCTATGGGACGGCACATACAAATACAACATAGTTATCCCGATGGCCGTCGAAGAGTTAATATAACTATTTCCTCCATATTTTCCAAAAAAATGCTGATATTACCTCCTTTTTTTCTCAGAAGACGTAAACGATTGTTAACCTGTAACACGTAAGTACCAATGGGACACAAAGATAACATTAGTACGGGACCAATATGTCCCATTGCTACCTATGGGACGGCACATATAAATGCTACATAGTTATCCCGATGGCCGTCGAAGAGTTAATATAACTATTTTCTTCATATTTTCCGAGATAATGCTGATATTACCTCCATTTTTTCTCAGAAGACGTAAACGATTGTTAACATGTAACACGTAAGTACCAATGGGACACAAAGATAACATTATTACGGGACCAATGTGTCCCATTGCTACCTATGGGACGGCACATATAAATGCTACATAGTTATCCCGATGGCCGTCGAAGAGTTAATATAACTATTTCCTCCATATTTTCCAAAAAAATGGTGATATTACCTCCATTTTTTCTCAGAAGACGTAAACAAATGTTAACGTATAACACGTAAGTACCAATGGGACACAAAGATAACATTAGTACGGGACCAATATGTCCCATTGCTACCTATGGGACGGCACATATAAATGCTACATAGTTATCCCGATGGCCGTCGAAGAGTTAATATAACTATTTCCTCTATATTTTCCAAAATAATGCTCATATTACCTCCATTTTTTCTCAGAAGACATAAACGATTGTTAACCTGTAACACGTAAGTACCAATGGGACATAAAGATAACATTAGTACGGGACCAATATGTCCAATTGCTACCTATGGGACGGCACATATAAATACAACATAGTTATCCCGATGGCCGTTGAAGAGTTAATATAACTATTTCCTCCATATTTTCCAAAAAAATGCTGATATTACCTCCTTTTTTTCTCAGAAGACGTAAACGATTGTTAACCTGTAACACGTAAGTACCAATGGGACACAAAGATAACATTAGTACGGGACCAATATGTCCCATTGCTACCTATGGGACGGCACATATAAATGCTACATAGTAATCCCGATGGCCGTCGAAGAGTTAATATAACTATTTCCTTCATATTTTCCAAGATAATGCTGATATTACCTCCATTTTTTCTCAGAAGACGTAAACGATTGTTAACATGTAACACGTAAGTACCAATGGGACACAAAGATAACATTATTACTGGATCAATATGTCTCATTGCTACCTATGGGACGGCACATATAAATGCTACATAGTTATCCCGATGGCCGTCGAAGAGTTAATATAACTATTTCCTTCATATTTTCCAAAATAATGCTGATATTACCACCATTTTTTCTCAGAAGACGTAAACGATTGATAACCTGAAATACGTTAGTACCATTGGGACCAAAAGATAACAATAGTATGGGAGCAATATGTTCCATTGCTACCTATGGGACGGCTCATATAAATACAACATACTTATCCCGATGGCCGTCGACGAGTTAATATAACTATTTCCTCCATATTTGACAAAATAATGCTGATATTACCTCCATTTTTTCTCAGAAGACATAAACGATTGTTAACCTGTAACACGTAAGTACCAATGGGACACAAAGATAACATTAGTACGGGACCAATATGTCCAATTGCTACCTCTGGGACGGCACATAAAAATGCTACATAGTTATCCCGATGGGCGTCGAAGAGTTAATATAATTTATTCCTCCATATTTTCCAAAATAATGCTGATATTACCTCCATTTTTTCTCAGAAGACGTAAACGATTGTTAACATGTAACACGTAAGTACCAATGAGACACAAAGATAACATAAGTACGGGACCAATATGTCCCATTGCTACCTATTGGACGGCACATATAAATGCTACATAGTTATCCTGATGGCCGTCGAAGAGTTAATATAACTATTTCCTCCATATTCTCCAAAAAAATGCTGATATTACCTCCATTTACTCTCAGAAGACGTAAACGATTGTTAACCTATAATACGTAAGTACCAATGGGACACAAAGATAACATTAGTACGGGACCAATATGTCCCATTGCTACCTATTGGACGGCACATATAAATGCTACATAGTTATCCCGATGGCCGTCGAAGAGTTAATATAACTATTTCCTCCATATTTTCCAAAATAATGCTGATATTACCTCCATTTGTTCTCAGAAGACGTAAACGATTGTTAAAATGTAACACGTAACTACCAATGGGACACAAAGATAACATTAGTACGGGACCAATATGTCCAATTGCTACCTCTGGGACGGCACATAAAAATGCTACATAGTTATCCCGATGGCCGTCGACGAGTTAATATCACTATTTCCTCTATATTTTCCAAAATAATGCTGATATTACCTCCATTTTTTCTCAGAAGACGTAAACGATTGTTAACCTGTAACACGTAAGTACCAATGAGACACAAAGATAACATTAGTACGGGACCAATATGTCCCATTGCTACCTATGGGACGGCACATTTAAATGCTACATAGTTATCCTGATGGCCGTCGAAGAGTTAATGTAACTATTTCCTCCATATTCTCCAAAAAAATGCTGATATTACCTCCATTTTTTCTCAGAAGACGTAAACGATTGTTAACCTGTACCACGTAGGTACCAATAGGACACAAAGATAACATTAGTACGGGACCAATATTTCCCATTGCTACCTATGGGACGGCACATATAAATGCTACATAGTTATCCCGATGGCCGTCGAAAAGTTAATATAACTATTCCCTCATATTTTCCAAAATAATGCTGATATTACCTCCATTTTTTCTCAGAAGACGTAAACGATTGTTAACCTGGAACACGTAAGTACCAATGGGACACAAAGATAACATTAGTACGGGACCAAATGTCCCATTGCTACCTATGGGACGGCACATATAAATACAACATAGTTATCCCGATGGACGTCGAACGGTTAATATAACTATTTCCTCCATATTTTTCAAATAAATGCTGATATTACCTCCATTTTTTCTCAGAAGACGTAAACGATTGTTAACCTGTAACACGTAAGTACCAATGGGACATAAAAAAAATAACATTAGTACGGGACCAATATGTCCCATTGCTACCTATGGGACGGCACATACAAATACAACATAGTTATCCCGATGGCCGTCGAAGAGTTAATATAACTATTTCCTCCATATTTTCCAAAAAAATGCATATATTACCTCCTTTTTTTCTCAGAAGACGTAAACGATTGTTAACCTATAACACGTAAGTACCAATGGGACACAAAGATAACATTAGTACGGGACCAATATGTCCCATTGCTACCTATGGGACGGCACATATAAATGCTACATAGTTATCCCGATGGCCGTCGAAGAGTTAATATAACTATTTTCTTCATATTTTCCGAGATAATTCTGATATTACCTCCATTTTTTCTCAGAAGACGTAAACGATTGTTAACATGTAACACGTAAGTACCAATGGGACACAAAGATAACATTATTACGGGACCAATGTGTCCCATTGCTACCTATGGGACGGCACATATAAATGCTACATAGTTATCCCGATGGCCGTCGAAGAGTTAATATAACTATTTCCTCCATATTTTCCAAAAAAATGGTGATATTACCTCCATTTTTTCTCAGAAGACGTAAACAAATGTTAACGTATAACACGTAAGTACCAATGGGACACAAAGATAACATTAGTACGGGACCAATATGTCCCATTGCTACCTATGGGACGGCACATATAAATGCTACATAGTTATCCCGATGGCCGTCGAAGAGTTAATATAACTATTTCCTCTATATTTTCCAAAATAATGCTCATATTACCTCCATTTTTTCTCAGAAGACGTAAACGATTGTTAACCTGTAACACGTAAGTACCAATGAGATACAAAGATAACATTAGTACGGGACCAATATGTCCCATTGCTACCTATAGGACGGCACATTTAAATGCTACATAGTTGTCCTGATGGCCGTCGAAGAGTTAATATAACTATTTCCTCCATATTCTCCAGAAAAATGCTGATATTACCTCCTTTTTTTCTCAGAAGACGTAAACGATTTTAACCTGTAACACGTAAGTACCAATGGGACACAAAGATAACATTAGTACGGGACCAATATGTCCCATTGCTACCTATGGGACGGCACATATAAATACAACATAGTTATCCCGATGGCCGTCGAAGAGTTAATATAACTATTTTATCCATATTTTCCAAAAAAATGGTGATATTACCTCCATTTTTTCTCAGAAGACGTTAACAAATGTTAACCTATAACACGTAAGTACCAATGGGACACAAAGATAACATTAGAACGGGACCAATATGTCCCATTGCTACCTATGGGACGGCACATATAAATGCTACATAGTTATCCCGATGGCCGTCGAATAGTTAATATCACTATTTCCTTCATATTTTCCAAAATAATGCTGATATTACCACCATTTTTTCTCAGAAGACGTAAACGATTGATAACCTGTAATACGTAAGTACCAATGGGACCAAAAGATAACAATAGTATGGGAGCAATATGTTCCATTGCTACCTATGGGACGGCTCATATAAATACAACATAGTTATCCCGATGGCCGTCGAAAGGTTAATATAACTATTTCCTCCATATTTGACAAAATAATGCTGATATTACCTCCATTTGTTCTCAGAAGACGTAAACGATTGTTAACCTGTAACACGTAAGTACCAATGGGACACAAAGATAACATTAGTACGGGACCAATATGTCCAATTGCTACCTCTTGGACGGAACATAAAAATGCTACATAGTTATCCCGATGGCCGTCGAAGAGTAAATATAACTATTTCCTCTATATTTTCCAAAGTAATGCTGATATTACCTCCATTTTTTCTCAGAAGACGTAAACGATTGTTAACCTGTAACACGTAAGTACCAATGAGACACAAAGATAACATTAGTACGGGACCAATATGTCCCATTGCTACCTATGGGACGGCACATATAATTACAACATAGTTATCCCGATGGCCGTCGAAGAGTTAATATAAATATTTCCTCCATATTTTCCAAAACATTGCTGATATTACCTCCATTTTTTCTCAGAAGACGTAAACGATTGTTAACCTATAACACGTAAGTACCAATGGGACACAAAGATAACATTAGTACGGGACCAATACGTCCCATTGCTACCTATGGGACGGCACATATAAATGCTACATAGTTATCCCGATGGCCGTCGAAGAGTTAATATAACTATTTCCTTCATATTTTTCAAAATAATGCTGATATTACCTCCATTTTTTCTCAGAAGACGTAAACGATTGTTAACCTGTAACACGTAAGTACCAATGGGACACAAAGATAACATTATTACGGGACCAATGTGTCGCATTGCTACCTATGGGACGGCACATATAAATGCTACATAGTTATCCCGATGGCCGTCGAAAAGTTAATATAACTATTTCCTCCATATTTTCCAAAATAATGCTGATATTACCACCATTTTTTCTCAGAAGACGTAAACGATTGATAACCTGTAATACGTAAGTACCAATGGGACCAAAAGATAACATTAGTACGGGACCAATATGTCCCATTGCTACCTATGGGACGGCACATATAAATACAACATAGTTATCCCGATGGCCTTCGAAGAGTAATTATAACTATTTCCTCCATATTTGACAAAATAATGCTGATATTACCTCCATTTTTTCTCAGAAGACGTAAACGATTGTTAACCTGTAACACGTAAGTACCAATGGGACATTAAAAAAATAACATTAGTACAGGACCAATATGTCCTATTGCTACCTATGGGACAGCACATATAAATGCTACATAGTTATCCCGATGGCCGTCGAAGAGTTAATATAACTGTTTCCTTCATATTTTTCAAAAACATGCTGATATTACCTCCATTTTTTCTCAGAAGACGTAAACGATTGTTAACCTGTAACACGTAAGTACCAATGGGACACAAAGATAACATTAGTACGGGAGCAATATGTCCCATTGCTACCTATAGGACGGCACATATAAATACAACATAGTTATCCCGATGGCCGTCGAAGAGTTAATATAACTATTTCCTCCATATTTTCCAAAAAATTGCTGATATTACCTCCATTTTTTCTCAGAAGACGTAAACAAATGTTAACCTATAACACGTAAGTACCAATGGGACACAAAGATAACATTAGTACGGGACCAATATGTCCCATTGCTACCTATGGGACGGCACATATAAATGCTACATAGTTATCCCGATGGCCGTCGAAGAGTTAATATAACTATTTCCTCTATATTTTCCAAAATAATGCTGATATTACCTCCATTTTTTCTCAGAAGACGTAAACGATTGTTAATTTGTAACACGTAAGTACCAATGGGACACAAAGATAACATTTAACGGGACCAATATGGCCCATTGCTATCTATGGGACGGTACATATAAATGCTACATACTAATCCCGATGGCCGTCGAAAAGTTAATATAACTATTTCATCCATATTTTCCAAAATAATGCTGATATTACCTCCATTTTTTCTCAGAAGACGTAAACGATTGTTAACCTGTAACACGTACGTACCAATGGGACACAAAGATAACATAAGTACGGGACCAATATGTCCCATTGCTACCTATGGGACGGCACATATAAATAATACATAGTTATCCCGATGGCCGTCGAAGAGTTAATATAACTATTTCCTCCATATTTTCCAAAACATTGCTGATATTACCTCCATTTTTGCTCAGAAGACGTAAACGATTGTTAACCTATAACACATTAGTGCCAATGGGACACAAAGATAACATTAGTACGGGACCAATATGTCCCATTGCTACCTATGGGTTGGCACATATAAATAATACATAGTTATCCCGATGGCCGTCGAAGAGTTAATATAAATATTTCCTCCATATTTTCCAAAACATTGCTGATATTACCTCCATTTTTTCTCAGAAGACGTATACGATTGTTAACCTATATCACGTAAGTACCAATGGGACACAAAGATAACATTAGTACGGGACCAATATGTCCCATTGCTACCTATGGGACGGCACATTTAAATGCTACATAGTTATATGATGGCCGTCGAAGAGTTAATATAACTATTTCCTTCATATTTTTCAAAATAATGCTGATATTACCTCCATTTTTTCTCAGAAGACGTAAACGATTGTTAACCTTTAACACGTAAGTACCAATGGGACACAAAGATAACATTATTACGGGACCAATGTGTCCTATTGCTTCCTATGGGACGGCACATATAAATGCTACATAGTAATCCCGATGGCCGTCGAAGAGTTAATATAACTATTTCCTCCATATTTTCCAAAAAAATGCTGATATTACCTCCATTTTTTCTCAGAAGACGTAAACAAATGTTAACCTATAACACGTAAGTACCAATGGGACATATAGATAACATTAGTACGGGACCAATATGTCCCAATGCTACCTTTGGGACGGCACATATAAATGCTACATAGTTATCCCGATGGCCGTCGAAGAGTTAATATAACTATTTCCTTCATAATTTCCAAAATAATGCTGATATTACCACCATTTTTTCCCAGAAGACGTAAACGATTGATAACCTGTAATACGTAAGTACCAATGGGACCAAAAGATAACAAATGTATGGGAGCAATATGTTCCATTGCTACCTATGGGACGGCTCATATAAATACAACATAGTTATCCCGATGGCCGTCGAAGAGTTAATATAACTATTTCCTCCATATTTGACAAAATAATGCTGATATTACCTCCATTTTTTCTCAGAAGACATAAACGATTGTTAACCTGTAACACGTAAGTACCAATGGGACATAAAGATAACATTAGTACGGGACCAATATGTCCAATTGCTACCTATGGGACGGCACATATAAATACAACATAGTTATCCCGATGGCCGTTGAAGAGTTAATATAACTATTTCCTCCATATTTTCCAAAAAAATGCTGATATTACCTCCTTTTTTTCTCAGAAGACGTAAACGATTGTTAACCTGTAACACGTAAGTACCAATGGGACACAAAGATAACATTAGTACGGGACCAATATGTCCCATTGCTTTCTATGGGACGGCACATATAAATGCTACATAGTAATCCCGATGGCCGTCGAAGAGTTAATATAACTATTTCCTTCATATTTTCCAAGATAATGCTGATATTACTTCCATTTTTTCTCAGAAGACGTAAACGATTGTTAACATGTAACACGTAAGTACCAATGGGACACAAAGATAACATTATTACTGGATCAATATGTCCCATTGCTACCTATGGGACGGCACATATAAATGCTACATAGTTATCCCGATGGCCGTCGAAGAGTTAATATAACTATTTCCTTCATATTTTCCAAAATAATGCTGATATTACCACCATTTTTTCTCAGAAGACGTAAACGATTGATAACCTGAAATACGTTAGTACCATTGGGACCAAAAGATAACAATAGTATGGGAGCAATATGTTCCATTGCTACCTATGGGACGGCTCGTATAAATACAACATACTTATCCCGATGGCCGTCGACGAGTTAATATAACTATTTCCTCCATATTTGACAAAATAATGCTGATATTTCCTCCATTTTTTCTCAGAAGACATAAACGATTGTTAACCTGTAACACGTAAGTACCAATGGGACACAAAGATAACATTAGTACGGGACCAATATGTCCAATTGCTACCTCTGGGACGGCACATAAAAATGCTACATAGTTATCCCGATGGGCGTCGAAGAGTTAATATAATTTATTCCTCCATATTTTCCAAAATAATGCTGATATTACCTCCATTTTTTCTCAGAAGACGTAAACGATTGTTAACATGTAACACGTAAGTACCAATGAGACACAAAGATAACATAAGTACGGGACCAATATGTCCCATTGCTACCTATTGGACGGCACATATAAATGCTACATAGTTATCCTGATGGCCGTCGAAGAGTTAATATAACTATTTCCTCCATATTCTCCAAAAAATGCTGATATTACCTCCATTTACTCTCAGAAGACGTAAACGATTGTTAACCTATAATACGTAAGTACCAATGGGACACAAAGATAACATTAGTACGGGACCAATATGTCCCATTGCTACCTATTGGACGGCACATATAAATGCTACATAGTTATCCCGATGGCCGTCGAAGAGTTAATATAACTATTTCCTCCATATTTTCCAAAATAATGCTGATATTACCTCCATTTGTTCTCAGAAGACGTAAACGATTGTTAAAATGTAACACGTAACTACCAATGGGACACAAAGATGACATTAGTACGGGACCAATATGTCCAATTGCTACCTCTGGGACGGCACATTAAAATGCTACATAGTTATCCCGATGGCCGTCGACGAGTTAATATCACTATTTCCTCTATATTTTCCAAAATAATGCTGATATTACCTCCATTTTTTCTCAGAAGACGTAAACGATTGTTAACCTATAACACGTAAGTACCAATGAGACACAAAGATAACATTAGTACGGAACCAATATGTCCCATTGCTACCTATGGGACGGCACATTTAAATGCTACATAGTTATCCTGATGGCCGTCGAAGAGTTAATATAACTATTTCCTCCATATTCTCCAAAAAAATGCTGATATTACCTCCATTTTTTCTCAGAAGACGTAAACGATTGTTAACCTGTAACACGTAGGTACCAATAGGACACAAAGATAACATTAGTACGGGACCAATATTTCCCATTGCTACCTATGGGACGGCACATATAAATGCTACATAGTTATCCCGATGGCCGTCGAAAAGTTAATATAACTATTTCCTCCATATTTTCCAAAATAATGCTGATATTACCTCCATTTTTTCTCAGAAGACGTAAACGATTGTTAACCTGGAACAC
Organism: Pyrrhosoma nymphula; assembly: GCA_963573305.1. Lineage (NCBI taxonomy): Eukaryota > Metazoa > Arthropoda > Insecta > Odonata > Coenagrionidae > Pyrrhosoma > Pyrrhosoma nymphula. Next base: position 1,334,735 of record CAUYRF010000001.1, read on the forward strand.
GTAAGTACCAATGGGACACAAAGATAACATTAGTACGGGACCAAATGTCCCATTGCTACCTATGGGACGGCACATATAAATACAACATAGTTATCCCGATGGACGTCGAACGGTTAATATAACTATTTCCTCCATATTTTTCAAATAAATGCTGATATTACCTCCATTTTTTCTCAGAAGACGTAAACGATTGTTAACCTGTAACACGTAAGTACCAATGGGACATAAAAAAAAAAACATTAGTACGGGACCAATATGTCCCATTGCTACCTATGGGACGGCAAATACAAATGCAACATAGTTATCCCGATGGCCGTCGAAGAGTTAATATAACTATTTCCTCCATATTTTCCAAAAAAATGCTGATATTACCTCCTTTTTTTCTCAGAAGACGTAAACGATTGTTAACCTGTAACACGAAAGTACCAATGGGACACAAAGATAACATTAGTACGGGACCAATATGTCCCATTGCTACCTATGGGACGGCACATATAAATGCTACATAGTTATCCCCATGGCCGTCGAAGAGTTAATATAACTATTTTCTTCATATTTTCCGAGATAATGCTGATATTACCTCCATTTTTTCTCAGAAGACGTAAACGATTGTTAACATGTAACACGTAAGTACCAATGGGACACAAAGATAACATTATTACGGGACCAATGTGTCCCATTGCTACCTATGGGACGGCACATATAAATGCTGCATAGTTATCCCGATGGCCGTCGAAGAGTTTATATAACTATTTCCTCCATATTTTCCAAAAAAATGGTGATATTACCTCCATTTTTTCTCAGAAGACGTAAACAAATGTTAACGTATAACACGTAAGTACCAATGGGACACAAAGATAACATTAGTACGGGACCAATTTGTCCCATTGCTACCTATGGGACGGCACATATAAATGCTACATAGTTATCCCGATGGCCGTCGAAGAGTTAATATAACTATTTCCTCTATATTTTACAAAATAATGCTCATATTACCTCCATTTTTTCTCAGAAGACGTAAACGATTGTTAACCTGTAACACGTAAGTACCAATGAGATACAAAGATAACATTAGTACGGGACCAATATGTCCCATTGCTACCTATAGGACGGCACATTTAAATGCTACATAGTTGTCCTGATGGCCGTCGAAGAGTTAATATAACTATTTCCTCCATATTCTCCAGAAAAATGCTGATATTACCTCCTTTTTTTTTTAGAAGACGTAAACGATTGTTAACCTGTAACACGTAAGTACCAATGGGACACAAAGATAACATTAGTACGGGACCAATATGTCCCATTGCTACCTATGGGACGGCACATATAAATACAACATAGTTATCCCGATGGCCGTCGAAGAGTTAATATAACTATTTCTCCATATTTTCCAAAAAAATGGTGATATTACCTCCATTTTTTCTCAGAAGACGTAAACAAATGTTAACCTATAACACGTAAGTACCAATGGGACACAAAGATAACATTAGAACGGGACCAATATGTCCCATTGCTACCTATGGGACGGCACATATAAATGCTACATAGTTATCCCGATGGCCGTCGAATAGTTAATATCACTATTTCCTTCATATTTTCCAAAATAATGCTGATATTACCACCATTTTTTCTCAGAAGACGTAAACGATTGATAACCTGTAATACGTAAGTACCAATGGGACCAAAAGATAACAATAGTATGGGAGCAATATGTTCCATTGCTACCTATGGGACGGCTCATATAAATACAACATAGTTATCCCGATGGCCGTCGAAAGGTTAATATAACTATTTCCTCCATATTTGACAAAATAATGCTGATATTACCTCCATTTGTTCTCAGAAGACGTAAACGATTGTTAACCTGTAACACGTAAGTACCAATGGGACACAAAGATAACATTAGTACGGGACCAATATGTCCAATTGCTACCTCTGGGACGGAACATAAAAATGCTACATAGTTATCCCGATGGCCGTCGAAGAGTAAATATAACTATTTCCTCTATATTTTCCAAAGTAATGCTGATATTACCTCCATTTTTTCTCAGAAGACGTAAACGATTGTTAACCTGTAACACGTAAGTACCAATGAGACACAAAGATAACATTAGTACGGGACCAATATGTCCCATTGCTACCTATGGGACGGCACATATAAATACAACATAGTTATCCCGATGGCCGTCGAAGAGTTAATATAAATATTTCCTCCATATTTTCCAAAACATTGCTGATATTACCTCCATTTTTTCTCAGAAGACGTAAACGATTGTTAACCTATAACACGTAAGTACCAATGGGACACAAAGATAACATTAGTACGGGACCAATACGTCCCATTGCTACCTATGGGACGACACATATAAATGCTACATAGTTATCCCGATGGCCGTCGAAGAGTTAATATAACTATTTCCTTCATATTTTTCAAAATAATGCTGATATTACCTCCATTTTTTCTCAGAAGACGTAAACGATTGTTAACCTGTAACACGTAAGTACCAATGGGACACAAAGATAACATTAGTACGGGACCAATATGTCCAATTGCTACCTCTGGGACGGAACATAAAAATGCTACATAGTTATCCCGATGGCCGTCGAAGAGTAAATATAACTATTTCCTCTATATTTTCCAAAGTAATGCTGATATTACCTCCATTTTTTCTCAGAAGACGTAAACGATTGTTAACCTGTAACACGTAAGTACCAATGAGACACAAAGATAACATTAGTACGGGACCAATATTTCCCATTGCTACCTATGGGACGGCACATATAAATACAACATAGTTATCCCGATGGCCGTCGAAGAGTTAATATAAATATTTCCTCCATATTTTCAAAAACATTGCTGATATTACCTCCATTTTTTCTCAGAAGACGTAAACGATTGTTAACCTATAACACGTAAGTACCAATGGGACACAAAGATAACATTAGTACGGGACCAATACGTCCCATTGCTACCTATGGGACGGCACATATAAATGCTACATAGTTATCCCGATGGCCGTCGAAGAGTTAATATAACTATTTCCTTCATATTTTTCAAAATAATGCTGATATTACCTCCATTTTTTCTCAGAAGACGTAAACGATTGTTAACCTGTAACACGTAAGTACCAATGGGACACAAAGATAACATTATTACGGGACCAATGTGTCGCATTGCTACCTATGGGACGGCACATATAAATGCTACATAGTTATCCCGATGGCCGTCGAAAAGTTAATATAACTATTTCCTCCATATTTTCCAAAATAATGCTGATATTACCACCATTTTTTCTCAGAAGACGTAAACGATTGATAACCTGTAATACGTAAGTACCAATGGGACCAAAAGATAACATTAGTACGGGACCAATATGTCCCATTGCTACCTATGGGACGGCACATATAAATACAACATAGTTATCCCGATGGCCGTCGAAGAGTAATTATAACTATTTCCTCCATATTTGACAAAATAATGCTGATATTACCTCCATTTTTTCTCAGAAGACGTAAACGATTGTTAACCTGTAACACGTAAGTACCAATGGGACATAAAAAAAATAACATTAGTACAGGACCAATATGTCCTATTGCTACCTATGGGACAGCACATATAAATGCTACATAGTTATCCCGATGGCCGTCGAAGAGTTAATCTAACTGTTTCCTTCATATTTTTCAAAAACATGCTGATATTACCTCCATTTTTTCTCAGAAGACGTAAACGATTGTTAACCTGTAACACGTAAGTACCAATGGGACACAAAGATAATATTAGTACGGGACCAATATGTCCCATTGCTACCTATGGGACGGCACATATAAATACAACATAGTTATCCCGATGGCCGTCGAAGAGTTAATATAACTATTTCCTCCATATTTTCCAAAAAAATGCTGATATTACCTCCATTTTTTCTCAGAAGACGTAAACAAATGTTAACCTATAACACGTAAGTACCAATGGGACACAAAGATAACATTAGTACGGGACCAATATGTCCCATTGCTACCTATGGGACGGCACATATAAATGCTACATAGTTATCCCGATGGCCGTCGAAAAGTTAATATAACTATTTCCTCCATATTTTCCAAAATAATGCTGATATTACCTCCATTTTTTCTCAGAAGACGTAAACGATTGTTAACCTGGAACACGTAAGTACCAATGGGACACAAAGATAACATTAGTACGGGACCAAATGTCCCATTGCTACCTATGGGACGGCACATATTAATACAACATAGTTATCCCGATGGACGTCGAACGGTTAATATAACTATTTCCTCCATATTTTTCAAATAAATGCTGATATTACCTCCATTTTTTCTCAGAAGACGTAAACGATTGTTAACATGTAACACGTAAGTACCAATGGGACACAAAGATAACATTATTACGGGACCAATGTGTCCCATTGCTACCTATGGGACGGCACATATAAATGCTACATAGTTATCCCGATGGCCGTCGAAGAGTTAATATAACTATTTCCTCCATATTTTCCAAAAAAATGGTGATATTACCTCCATTTTTTCTCAGAAGACGTAAACAAATGTTAACGTATAACACGTAAGTACCAATGGGACACAAAGATAACATTAGTACGGGACCAATATGTCCCATTGCTACCTATGGGACGGCACATATAAATGCTACATAGTTATCCCGATGGCCGTCGAAGAGTTAATATAACTATTTCCTCTATATTTTCCAAAATAATGCTCATATTACCTCCATTTTTTCTCAGAAGACGTAAACGATTGTTAACCTGTAACACGTAAGTACCAATGAGATACAAAGATAACATTAGTACGGGACCAATATGTCCCATTGCTACCTATAGGACGGCACATTTAAATGCTACATAGTTGTCCTGATGGCCGTCGAAGAGTTAATATAACTATTTCCTCCATATTCTCCAGAAAAATGCTGATATTACCTCCTTTTTTTCTCAGAAGACGTAAACGATTGTTAACCTGTAACACGTAAGTACCAATGGGACACAAAGATAACATAAGTACGGGACCAATATGTCCAAATGCTACCTATGGGACGGCACATATAAATACAACATAGTTATCCCGATGGCCGTCGAAGAGTTAATATAACTATTTCCTCCTTATTTTCCAAAAAAATGGTGATATTACCTCCATTTTTTCTCAGAAGACGTAAACAAATGTTAACCTATAACACGTAAGTACCAATGGGACACAAAGATAACATTAGAACGGGACCAATATGTCCCATTGCTACCTATGGGACGGCACATATAAATGCTACATAGTTATCCCGATGGCCGTCGAATAGTTAATATCACTATTTCCTTCATATTTTCCAAAATAATGCTGATATTACCACCATTTTTTCTCAGAAGACGTAAACGATTGATAACCTGTAATACGTAAGTACCAATGGGACCAAAAGATAACAATAGTATGGGAGCAATATGTTCCATTGCTACCTATATGACGGCTCATATAAATACAACATAGTTATCCCGATGGCCGTCGAAGAGTTAATATAACTATTTCCTCCATATTTGACAAAATAATGCTGATTTTACCTCCATTTGTTCTCAGAAGACGTAAACGATTGTTAACCTGTAACACGTAAGTACCAATGGGACACAAAGATAACATTAGTACGGGACCAATATGTCCAATTGCTACCTCTGGGACGGAACATAAAAATGCTACATAGTTATCCCGATGGCCGTCGAAGAGTAAATATAACTATTTCCTCTATATTTTCCAAAGTAATGCTGATATTACCTCCATTTTTTCTCAGAAGACGTAAACGATTGTTAACCTGTAACACGTAAGTACCAATGAGACACAAAGATAACATTAGTACGGGACCAATATGTCCCATTGCTACCTATGGGACGGCACATATAAATACAACATAGTTATCCCGATGGCCGTCGAAGAGTTAATATAAATATTTCCTCCATATTTTCCAAAACATTGCTGATATTACCTCCATTTTTTCTCTGAAGACGTAAACGATTGTTAACCTATAACACGTAAGTACCAATGGGACACAAAGATAACATTAGTACGGGACCAATACGTCCCATTGCTACCTATGGGACGGCACATATAAATGCTACATAGTTATCCCGATGGCCGTCGAAGAGTTAATATAACTCTTTCCTTCATATTTTTCAAAATAATGCTGATATTACCTCCATTTTTTCTCAGAAGACGTAAACGATTGTTAACCTGTAACACGTAAGTACCAATGGGACACAAAGATAACATTATTACGGGACCAATGTGTCGCATTGCTACCTATGGGACGGCACATATAAATGCTACATAGTTATCCCGATGGCCGTCGAAAAGTTAATATAACTATTTCCTCCATATTTTCCAAAATAATGCTGATATTACCACCATTTTTTCTCAGAAGACGTAAACGATTGATAACCTGTAATACGTAAGTACCAATGGGACCAAAAGATAACATTAGTACGGGACCAATATGTCCCATTGCTACCTATGGGACGGCACATATAAATACAACATAGTTATCCCGATGGCCGTCGAAGAGTAATTATAACTATTTCCTCCATATTTGACAAAATAATGCTGATATTACCTCCATTTTTTCTCAGAAGACGTAAACGATTGTTAACCTGTAACACGTAAGTACCAATGGGACACAAAGATAATATTAGTACGGGACCAATATGTCCCATTGCTACCTATGGGACGGCACATATAAATACAACATAGTTATCCCGATGGCCGTCGAAGAGTTAATATAACTATTTCCTCCATATTTTCCAAAAAAATGCTGATATTACCTCCATTTTTTCTCAGAAGACGTAAACAAATGTTAACCTATAACACGTAAGTACCAATGGGACACAAAGATAACATTAGTACGGGACCAATATGTCCCATTGCTACCTATGGGACGGCACATATAAATGCTACATAGTTATCCCGATGGCCGTCGAAGAGTTAATATAACTATTGCCTTCATATTTTCCAAAATAATGCTGATATTACCACCAATTTTTCTCAGAAGACGTAAACGATTGATAACCTGTAATACGTAAGTACCAATGGGACCAAAAGATAACAATAGTATGGGAGCAATATGTTCCATTGCTACCTATGGGACGGCTCATATAAATACAACATAGTTATCCCGATGGCCGTCGAAGAGTTGATATAACTATTTCCTCCATATTTGACAAAATAATGCTGATATTACCTCCATTTGTTCTCAGAAGACGTAAACGATTGTTAACCTGTAACACGTAAGTACCAATGGGACACAAAGATAACATTAGTACGGGACCAATATGTCCAATTGCTACCTCTGGGACGGCACATAAAAATGCTACATAGTTATCCCGATGGCCGTCGAAGAGTATATATAACTATTTCCTCTATATTTTGCAAAATAATGCTCATATTACCTCCATTTTTTCTCAGAAGACGTAAACGATTGTTAACCTGTAACACGTAAGTACCAATGAGACACAAAGATAACATTAGTACGGGACCAATATGTCCCATTGCTACCTCTGGGACGGCACATAAAAATGCTACATAGTTATCCCGATGGCCGTCGACGAGTTAATATAACTATTTCCTCTATATTTTCCACAAAAATGCTGATATTACCTCCATTTTTTCTCAGAAGACGTAAACAAATGTTAACGTATAACACGTAAGTACCAATGGGACACAAAGATAACATAAGTACGGGACCAATATGTCCCATTGCTACCTATGGGACGGCACATTTAAATGCTACATAGTTATCCTGATGGCCGTCGAAGAGTTAATATAACTATTTCCTCCATTTTCTCCAAAAAAATGCTGATATTACCTCCATTTTTTCTCAGAAGACGTAAACGATTGTTAACCTGTAACACGTAGGTACCAAAGGGACACAAAGATAACATTAGTACGGGACCAATATATCCCATTGCTACCTATGGGACGGCACATATAAACGCTACATAGTTATCCCGATGGCCGTCGAAAAGTTAATATAACTATTTCCTCCATATTTTCCAAAATAATGCTGATATTACCTCCATTTCTTCTCAGAAGACGTAAACGATTGTTAACCTGTAACACGTAAGTACCAATGGGAAACAAAAATAACATTAGTACGGGACCAATATGTCCCATTGCTACCTATGGGTCGGCACATATAAATACAACATAGTTATCCCGATGGCCGTCGAAGAGTTAATATAACTATTTCCTCCATATTTCCCAAAAAAATGCTGATATTACCTCCTTTTTTTCTCAGAAGACGTAAACGATTGTTAACCTGTAACACGTAAGTACCAATGGGACACAAAGATAACATTAGTACGGGACCAATATGTCCCATTGCTACCTATGGGACGGCACATATAAATGCTACATAGTTATCCCGATGGCCGTCGAAGAGTTAATATAACTATTTCCTTCATATTTTCCAAGATAATGCTGATATTACCTCCATTTTTTCTCAGAAGACGTAAACGATTGTTAACATGTAACACGTAAGTACCAATGGGATACAAAGATAACATTATTACGGGACCAATGTGTCCCATTGCTACCTATGGGACGGCACATATAAATGCTACATAGTTATCCCGATGGCCGTCGAGGAGTTAATATAACTATTTCCTCCATATTTTCCAAAAAAATGCTGATATTACCTCCATTTTTTCTCAGAAGACGTAAACAAATGTTAACGTATAACACGTAAGTACCAATGGGACACAAAGATAACATTAGTACGGGACCAATATGTCCCATTGCTACCTATGGGACGGCTCATATAAATGCTACATAGTTATCCCGATGGCCGTCGAAGAGTTAATATAACTATTTCCTTCATATTTTCCAAAATAATGCTGTTATTACCACCATTTTTTCTCAGAAGACGTAAGCGATTGATAACCTGTAATACGTAAGTACCAATGGGACCAAAAGATAACAATAGTATGGGAGCAATATGTTCCATTGCTACCTATCGGACGGCTCATATAAATACAACATAGTTATCCCGATGGCCGTCGAAGAGTTAATATAACTATTTCCTCTATATTTTCCAAAATAATGCTGATATTACCTCCATTTTTTCTCAGAAGACGTAAACGATTGTTAACCTGTAACACGTTAGTACCAATGAGACACAAAGATAACATTTGTACGGGACCAATATGTCCCGTTGCTACCTATGGGACGACACATTTAAATGCTACATAGTTATCCTGATGGCCGTCGAAGAGTTAATATAACTATTTCCTCCATATTCTCCAAAAAAATGCTGATATTACCTCCATTTTTTCTCAGAAGACGTAAACGATTGTTAACCTGTAACACGTAGGTACCAATGGGACACAAAGATAACATTAGTACGGGACCAATATGTCCCATTGCTACCTATGGGACGGCACATATAAATGCTACATAGTTATCCCGATGGACGTCGAAGAGTTAATATAACTATTTCCTTCATATTTTCCAAAATAATGCTGATATTACCACCAATTTTTCTCAGAAGACGTAAACGATTGATAACCTGTAATACGTAAGTACCAATGGGACCAAAAGATAACAATAGTATGGGAGCAATATGTTCCATTGCTACCTATGGGACGGCTCATATAAATACAACATAGTTATCCAGATGGCCGTCGAAGAGTTAATATAACTATTTCCTCCATATTTGACAAAATAATGCTGATATTACCTCCATTTGTTCTCAGAAGACGTAAACAATTAATAACCTGTAATACGTAAGTACCAATGGGACCAAAAGATAACAATAGTATGGGAGCAATATGTTCCATTGCTACCTATCGGACGGCTCATATAAATACAACATAGTTATCCCGATGGCCGTTGAAGAGTTAATATAAATATTTCCTCTATATTTTCCAAAATAATGCTGATATTACCTCCATTTTATCTCAGAAGACGTAAACGATTGTTAACCTGTAACACGTAAGTACCAATGAGACACAAAGATAACATTAGTACGGGACCAATATGTCCCATTGCTACCTATGGGACGGCACATTTAAATGCTACATAGTTATCCTGATGGCCGTCGAAGAGTTAATATAACTATTTCCTCCATATTCTCCAAAAAAATGCTGATATTACCTCCATTTTTTTTCAGAAGACGTAAACGATTGTTAACCTGTAACACGTAGGTACCAATGGGACACAAAGATAACATTAGTACGGGACCAATATGTCCCATTGCTACCTATGGGACGGCACATATAAATGCTACATAGTTATCCCGATGGCCGTCGAAAAGTTAATATAAATATTTCCTCCATATTTTCCAAAATAATGCTGATATTACTTCCATTTTTTCTCAGAAGACGTAAACGATTGTTAACCTGTAACACGTAAGTACCAATGGGACACAAAAATAACATTAGTACGGGACCAAATGTCCCATTGCTAACTATGGGACGGCACATATAAATACAACATAGTTATCCCGATGGACGTCGAAGGGTTAATATAACTATTTCCTCCATATTTTTCAAAAAAATGCTGATATTACCTCCATTTTTTCTCAGAAGACGTAAACGATTGTTAACCTGTAACACGTAAGTACCAATGGGACACAAAAGTAACATTAGTACGGGACCAATATGTCCCATTGCTACCTATGGGACGGCACATATAAATACAACATAGTTATCCCGATGGCCGTCGAAGAGTTAATATAACTATTTCCTCCATATTTTCCAAAAAAATGCTGATATTACCTCCTTTTTTTCTCAGAAGACGTAAACGATTGTTAACCTGTAACACGTAAGTACCAATAGGACACAAAGATAACATTAGTATGGGACCAATATGTCCCATTGCTACCTATGGGACGGCACATATAAATGCTACATAGTTATCCCGATGGCCGTCGAAGAGTTAATATAACTATTTCCTTCATATTTTCCAAGATAGTGCTGATATTACCTCCATTTTTTCTCAGAAGACGTAAACGATTGTTAACATGTAACACGTAAGTACCAATGGGACACAAAGATAACATTATTACGGGACCAATATGTCCCATTGCTACCTATGGGACGGCACATATAAATGCTACATAGTTATCCCGATGGCCGTCGAAGAGTTAATATAACTATTTCCTTCATATTTTCCTAAATAATGCTGATATTACCACCATTTTTTCTCAGAAGACGTAAACGATTGATAACCTGTAATACGTTAGTACCAATGGGACCAAAAGATAACAATAGTATGGGAGCAATATGTTCCATTGCTACCTATGGGACGGCTCATATAAATACAACATACTTATCCCGATGGCCGTCGACGAGTTAATATAACTATTTCCTCCATATTTGACAAAATAATGCTGATATTACCTCCATTTTTTCTCAGAAGACATAAACGATTGTTAACCTGTAACACGTAAGTACCAATGGGACACAAAGATAACATTAGTACGGGACCAATATGTCCAATTGCTACCTCTGGGACGGCACATAAAAATGCTACATAGTTATCCCGATGGGCGTCGAAGAGTTAGGATAACTAATTCCTCCATATTTTCCAAAATAATGCTGATATTACCTCCATTTTTTCTCAGAAGACGTAAACGATTGTTAACATGTAACACGTAAGTACCAATGAGACACAAAGATAACATAAGTACGGGACCAATATGTCCCATTGCTACCTATTGGACGGCACATATAAATGCTACATAGTTATCCTGATGGCCGTCGAAGAGTTAATATAACTATTTCCTCCACATTCTCCAAAAAAATGCTGATATTACCTCCATTTACTCTCAGAAGACGTAAACGATTGTTAACCTATAATACGTAAGTACCAATGGGACACAAAGATAACATTAGTACGGGACCAATATGTCCCATTGCTACCTATTGGACGGCACATATAAATGCTACATAGTTATCCCGATGGCCGTCGAAGAGTTAATATAACTATTTCCTCCATATTTTCCAAAATAATGCTGATATTACCTCCATTTGTTCTCAGAAGACGTAAACGATTGTTAACATGTAACACGTAAGTACCAATGGGACACAAAGATAACATTAGTACGGGACCAATATGTCCAATTGCTACCTCTGGGACGGCACAAAAAAATGCTACATAGTTATCCCGATGGCCGTCGACGAGTTAATATAACTATTTCCTCTATATTTTCCAAAATAATGCTGATATTACCTCCATTTTTTCTCAGAAGACGTAAACGATTGTTAACCTGTAACACGTAAGTACCAATGAGACACAAAGATAACATTAGTACGGGACCAATATGTCCCATTGCTACCTATGGGACGGCACATTTAAATGCTACATAGTTATCCTGATGGCCGTCGAAGAGTTAATATAACTATTTCCTCCATATTCTCCAAAAAAATGCTGATATTACCTCCATTTTTTCTCAGAAGACGTAAACGATTGTTAACCTGTAACACGTAGGTACCAATGGGACACAAAGATAACATTAGTACGGGACCAATATTTCCCATTGCTACCTATGGGACGGCACATATAAATGCTACATAGTTATCCCGATGGCCGTCGAAAAGTTAATATAACTATTTCCTCCATATTTTCCAAAATAATGCTGATATTACCTCCATTTTTTCTCAGAAGACGTAAACGATTGTTAACCTCGAACAGGTAAGTACCAATGGGACACAAAGATATCATTAGTACGGGACCAAATGTCCCATTGCTACCTATGGGACGGCACATTTAAATACAACATAGTTATCCCGATGGCCGTCGAAGAGTTAATATAACTATTTCCTCCATATTTTCCAAAAAAATGCTGATATTACCTCCTTTTTTTCTCAGAAGACGTAAACGATTGTTAACCTTAACACGTAAGTACCAATGAGACACAAAGATAACATTAGTACGGGACCAATATGTCCCATTGCTACCTATGGGACGGCACATTTAAATGCTACATAGTTATCCTGATGGCCGTCGAAGAGTTTATATAACTATTTCCTCCATATTCTCCAAAAAATGCTGATATTACCTCCTTTTTTTCTCAGAAGACGTAAACGATTGTTAACCTGTAATACGTAAGTACCAATGGGACACAAAGATAACATTAGTACGGGACCAATATGTCCCATTGCTACCTATGGGACGGCACATATAAATACAACATAGTTATCCCGATGGCCGTCGAAGAGTTAATATAACTATTTCCTCCATATTTTCCAAAAAAATGGTGATATTACCTCCATTTTTTCTCAGAAGAGGTAAACAATTGTTAACCTATAACACGTAAGTACCAATGGGACACAAAGATAACATTAGTACGGGACCAATATTTCCCATTGCTACCTATGGGACGGCACATATAAATACAACATAGTTATCCCGATGGACGTCGAAGGGTTAATATAACTATTTCCTCCATATTTTTCAAAAAAATGCTGATATTACCTCCATTTTTTCTCAGAAGACGTAAACGATTGTTAACCTGTAACACGTAAGTACCAATGGGACACAAAGATAACATTAGTACGGGACCAATATGTCCCATTGCTACCTATGGGACGGCACATATAAATGCTACATAGTTATCCCGATGGCCGTCGAAGAGTTAATATAACTATTTCCTTCATATTTTCCAAAATAATGCTGTTATTACCACCATTTTTTCTCAGAAGTCGTAAGCGATTGATAACCTGTAATACGTAAGTACCAATGGGACCAAAAGATAACAATAGTATGGGAGCAATATGTTCCATTGCTACCTATCGGACGGCTCATATAAATACAACATAGTTATCCCGATGGCCGTCGAAGAGTTAATATAACTATTTCCTCTATATTTTCCAAAATAATGCTGATATTACCTCCATTTTTTCTCAGAAGACGTAAACGATTGTTAACCTGTAACACGTAGGTACCAATGGGACACAAAGATAACATTAGTACGGGACCAATATGTCCCATTGCTACCTATGGGACGGCACATATAAATGCTACATAGTTATCCCGATGGCCGTCGAAGAGTTAATATAACTATTTCCTTCATATTTTCCAAAATAATGCTGATATTACCACCAATTTTTCTCAGAAGACGTAAACGATTGATAACCTGTAATACGTAAGTACCAATGGGACCAAAAGATAACAATAGTATGGGAGCAATATGTTCCATTGCTACCTATGGGACGGCTCATATAAATACAACATAGTTATCCCGATGGCCGTCGAAGAGTTAATATAACTATTTCCTCCATATTTGACAAAATAATGCTGATATTACCTCCATTTGTTCTCAGAAGACGTAAACGATTGATAACCTGTAATACGTAAGTACCAATGGGACCAAAAGATAACAATAGTATGGGAGCAATATGTTCCATTGCTACCTATCGGACGGCTCATATAAATACAACATAGTTATCCCGATGGCCGTCGAAGAGTTAATATAACTATTTCCTCTATATTTTCCAAAATAATGCTGATATTACCTCCATTTTTTCTCAGAAGACGTAAACGATTGTTAACCTGTAACACGTAAGTACCAATGAGACACAAAGAAAACATTAGTACGGGACCAATATGTCCCATTGCTACCTATGGGACGGCACATTTAAATGCTACATAGTTATCCTGATGGCCGTCGAAGAGTTAATATAACTATTTCCTCCATATTCTCCAAAAAAATGCTGATATTACCTCCATTTTTTCTCAGAAGACGTAAACGATTGTTAACCTGTAACACGTAAGTACCAATGGGACACAAAAATAACATTAGTACGGGACCAAATGTCCCATTGCTACCTATGGGACGGCACATATAAATACAAAATAGTTATCCCGATGGCCGTCGAAGAGTTAATATAACTATTTCCTCCATATTTTCCAAAAAAATGCATATATTACTTCCTTTTTTTCTCAGAAGACGTAAACGATTGTTAACCTGTAACACGTAAGTACCAATAGGACACAAAGATAACATTAGTACGGGACCAATATGTCCCATTGCTACCTATGGGACGGCACATATAAATGCTACATAGTTATCCCGATGGCCGTCGAAGAGTTAATATAACTATTTCCTTCATATTTTCCAAGATAATGCTGATATTACCTCCATTTTTTCTCAGAAGACGTAAACGATTGTTAACATGTAACACGTAAGTACCAATGGGACACAAAGATAACATTATTACGGGACCAATATGTCCCATTGCTACCTATGGGACGGCACATATAAATGCTACATAGTTATCCCGATGGCCGTCGAAGAGTTAATATAACTATTTCCTTCATATTTTCCAAAATAATGCTGATATTACCACCATTTTTTCTCAGAAGACGTAAACAATTGATAACCTGTAATACGTTAGTACCAATGGGACCAAAAGATAACAATAGTATGGGAGCAATATGTTCCATTGCCACCTATGGGACGGCTCATATAAATACAACATACTTATCCCGATGGCCGTCGACGAGTTAATATAACTATTTCCTCCATATTTGACAAAATAATGCTGATATTACCTCCATTTTTTCTCAGAAGACATAAACGATTGTTAACCTGTAACACGTAAGTACCAATGGGACACAAAGATAACATTAGTACGGGACCAATATGTCCAATTGCTACCTCTGGGACGGCACATAAAAATGCTACATAGTTATCCCGATGGGCGTCGAAGAGTTAATATAACTAATTCCTCCATATTTTCCAAAATAATGCTGATATTACCTCCATTTTTTCTCAGAAGACGTAAACGATTGTTAACATGTAACACGTAAGTACCAATGAGACACAAAGATAACATAAGTACGGGACCAATATGTCCCATTGCTACCTATTGGACGGCACATATAAATGCTACATAGTTATCCTGATGGCCGTCGAAGAGTTAATATAACTATTTCCTCCATATTCTCCAAAAAAATGCTGATATTACCTCCATTTACTCTCAGAAGACGTAAACGATTGTTAACCTATAATACGTAAGTACCAATGGGACACAAAGATAACATTAGTACGGGACCAATATGTCCCATTGCTACCTATTGGACGGCACATATAAATGCTACATAGTTATCCCGATGGCCGTCGAAGAGTTAGTTATAATAACTATTTCCTCCATATTTTCCAAAATAATGCTCATATTACCTCCATTTGTTCTCAGAAGACGTAAACGATTGTTAACATGTAACACGTAAGTACCAATGGGACACAAAGATAACATTAGTACGGGACCAATATGTCCAATTGCTACCTCTGGGACGGAACATAAAAATGCTACATAGTTATCCCGATGGCCGTCGAAAAGTTAATATAACTATTTCCTCCATATTTTCCAAAATAATGCTGATATTACCTCCATTTTTTCTCAGAAGACGTAAACGATTGTTAACCTGGAACACGTAAGTACCAATGGGACACAAAGATAACATTAGTACGGGACCCAATGTCCCATTGCTACCTATGGGACGGCACATTTAAATACAACATAGTTATCCCGATGGCCGTCGAAGAGTTAATATAACTATTTCCTCCATATTTTCCAAAAACATGCTGATATTACCTCCTTTTTTTCTCAGAAGACGTAAACGATTGTTAACCTGTAATACGTAAGTACCAATGGGACACAAAGATAACATTAGTACGGGACCAATATGTCCCATTGCTAACTATGGGACGGCACATATAAATACAACATAGTTATCCCGATGGCCGTCGAAGAGTTAATATAACTATTTCCTCCATATTTTCCAAAAAAATGGTGATATTACCTCCATTTTTTCTCAGAAGACGTAAACAAATGTTAACCTATAACACGTAAGTACCAATGGGACACAAAGATAACATTAGAACGGGACCAATATGTCCCATTGCTACCTATGGGACGGCACATATAAATGCTACATAGTTATCCCGATGGCCGTCGAATAGTTAATATAACTATTTCCTTCATATTTTCCAAAATAATGCTGATATTACCACCATTTTTTCTCAGAAGACGTAAACGATTGATAACCTGTAATACGTAAGTACCAATGGGACCAAAAGATAACAATAGTTTGGGAGCAATATGTTCCATTGCTACCTATGGGACGGCTCATATAAATACAACATAGTTATCCCGATGGCCGTCGAAGAGTTAATATAACTATTTCCTCCATATTTGACAAAATAATGCTGATATTACCTCCATTTGTTCTCAGAAGACGTAAACGATTGTTAACCTATAACACGTAAGTACCAATGGGACACAAAGATAACATTAATACGGGACCAATATGTCCAATTGCTACCTCTGGGACGGAACATAAAAATGCTACATAGTTATCCCGATGGCCGTCGAAGAGTAAATATAACTATTTCCTCTATATTTTCCAAAGTAATGCTGATATTACCTCCATTTTTTCTCAGAAGACGTAAACGATTGTTAACCTGTAACACGTAAGTACCAATGAGACACAAAGATAACATTAGTACGGGACCAATATGTCCCATTGCTACCTATGGGACGGCACATATAAATACAACATAGTTATCCCGATGGCCGTCGAAGAGTTAATATAAATATTTCCTCCATATTTTCCAAAACATTGCTGATATTACCTCCATTTTTTCTCAGAAGACGTAAACGATTGTTAACCTATAACACGTAAGTATCAATGGGACACAAAGATAACATTAGTACGGGACCAATATGTCCCATTGCTACCTATGGGACGGCAAATATAAATGCTACATAGTTATCCCGATGGCCGTCGAAGAGTTAATATAACTATTTCCTTTATATTTTTCAAAATAATGCTGATATTACCTCCATTTTTTCTCAGAAGACGTAAACGATTGTTAACCTGTAACACGTAAGTACCAATGGGACACAAAGATAACATTATTACGGGACCAATGTGTCCCATTGCTACCTATGGGACGGCACATATAAATGCTACATAGTTATCCCGATGGCCGTCGAAGAGTTAATATAACTATTTACTCCATATTTTCCAAAAAAATGCTGATATTACCTCCATTTTTTCTCAGAAGACGTAAACAAATGTTAACCTATAAAGAGTTAGTACCAATGAGACACAAAGATAACATAAGTACCGGGCCAATATGTCCCATTGCTACCTATGGGACGGCACATATAAATGCTACATAGTTATCCTGATGGCCGTCGAAGAGTTAATATAACTATTTCCTCCATATTCTCCAAAAAAATGCTGATATTACCTCCATTTACTCTAAGAAGACGTAAACGATTGTTAACCTATAATACGTAAGTACCAATGGGACACAAAGATAACATTAGTACGGGACCCATATGTCCCATTGCTACCTATTGGACGGCACATATAAATGCTACATAGTTATCCCGATGGCCGTCGAAGAGTTAATATAACTATTTCCTCCATATTTTCCAAAATAATGCTGATATTACCTCCATTTTTTCTCAGAAGACGTAAACGATTGTTAACCTGTAACACGTAAGTACCAATGGGACACAAAGATAACATTATTACGGGACCAATATGTCCCATTGCTATCTATAGGACGGCACATATAAATAATACATAGTTATCCCGATGGCCGTCGAAAAGTTAATATAACTATTTCCTCCATATTTTCCAAAATAATGCTGATATTACCTCAATTTTTTCTCAGAAGACGTAAACGATTGTTAACCTGTAACACGTAAGTACCAATGGGACACAAAGATAACATTAGTACGGGACCAATATGTCCCATTGCTACCTATGTGACGGCACATATAAATGCTACATAGTTATCTCGATGGCCGTCGAAGAGTTAATATAACTATTTCCTTCATATTTTTCAAAATAATGCTGATATTACCTCCATTTTTTCTCAGAAGACGTAAACGATTGTTAACCTGTAACACGTAAGTACCAATGGGACACAAAGATAACATTAGTACGGGACCAATATGTCCCATTGCTACCTATGGGACGGCACATATAAATACAACATAGTTATCCCGATGGCCGTCGAAGAGTTAATATAACAATTTCCTCCATATTTTCCAAACAAATGGTGATATTACCTCCATTTTTTCTCACAAGACGTAAACAAATGTTAACCTATAACACGTAAGTACCAATGGGACACAAAGATAACATTAGAACGGGACCAATATGTCCCATAGCTACCTATGGGACGGCACATATAAATACTATATAGTTATCGCGATGGCTGTCGAAGAGTTAATATAACTATTTCCTTCATATTTTCCAAAATAATGCTGATATTACCACCATTTTTTCTCAGAAGACGTAAACGATTGATAACCTGTAATACGTTAGTACCAATGGGACCAAAAGATAACAATAGTATGGGAGCAATATGTTCCATTGCTACC
The DNA here is from genome assembly GCA_963573305.1 of Pyrrhosoma nymphula. NCBI lineage: Eukaryota > Metazoa > Arthropoda > Insecta > Odonata > Coenagrionidae > Pyrrhosoma > Pyrrhosoma nymphula. The sequence goes on from CAUYRF010000001.1 coordinate 1,354,141, forward strand.
TATGGGACGGCTCATATAAATACAACATACTTATCCCGATGGCCGTCGAAGAGTTAATATAACTATTTCCTCCATATTTGACAAAATAATGCTGATATTACCTCCATTTTTTCTCAGAAGACGTAAACGATTGTTAACCTGTAACACGTAAGTACCAATGGGACACAAAGATAACATTAGTACGGGACCAATATGTCCCATTGCTACCTATGGGACGGCACATATAAATGCTACATAGTTATCCCGATGGCCGTCGAAGAGTTAATATAACTATTTCCTCCATATTTTCCAAAATAATGCTGATATTACCTCCATTTTTTCTCAGAAGACGTAAACGATTGTTAACCTGTAACACGTACGTATCAATGGGACACAAAGATAACAATAGTATGGGAGCAATATGTTCCATTGCTACCTATGGGACGGCTTATTAAATACAACATAGTTATCCCGATGGCCGTCGAAAAGTTAATAAAACTATTTCCTCCATATTTTCCAAAATAATGCTGATATTACCTCCATTTTTTCTCAGAAGACGCAAACGATTGTTAACCTTTAACACGTAAGAACCAATGGGACACAAAGATAACATTAGTACGGGACCAATATGTCCCATTCCCACCTATGGGACGGCACATATAAATGCTACATAGTTATCCCGATGGCCGTCGAAGAGTTAATATAACTATTTCCTCCATATTTTACAAAAAAATGCTGATATTACCTCCATTTTTTCTCAGAAGACGTAAAAGATTGTTAACCTGTAACATGTAAGTACCAATAAGACACAAAGATAACATTAGTACGGGACCATTATGTCCCTCTGCTTCCTATGGGATGGCATAAATAAATGCTACATAGTTATCCCGATGGCCGTCGAAGAGTTAATATAACTATTTCCTCCATATTTTCCAAAATAATGCTGATATTACCTCCATTTTTTCTCAGAAGACGTAAACGATTGTTAACCTGTAACACGTACGTACCAATGGGACACAAAGATAACATAAGTACGGGACCAATATGTCCCATTGCTACCTATGGGACGGCACATATAAATAATACATAGTTATCCCGATGGCCGTCGAAGAGTTAATATAACTATTTCCTTCATATTTTCCAAAACATTGCTGATATTACCTCCATTTTTGCTCAGAAGACGTAAACGATTGTTAACCTATAACACGTAAGTGCCAATGGGACACAAAGATAACATTAGTACGGGACCAATATGTCCCATTGCTACCTATGGGTTGGCACATATAAATAATACATAGTTATCCCGATGGCCGTCGAAGAGTTAATATAAATATTTCCTCCATATTTTCCAAAACATTGCTGATATTACCTCCATTTTTTCTCAGAAGACGTATACGATTGTTAACCTATAACACGTAAGTACCAATGGGACACAAAGATAACATTAGTACGGGACCAATATGTCCCATTGCTACCTATGGGACGGCACATTTAAATGCTACATAGTTATATGATGGCCGTCGAAGAGTTAATATAACTATTTCCTTCATATTTTTCAAAATAATGCTGATATTACCTCCATTTTTTCTCAGAAGACGTAAACGATTGTTAACCTGTAACACGTAAGTACCAATGGGACACAAAGATAACATTATTACGGGACCAATGTGTCCTATTGCTTCCTATGGGACGGCACATTTAAATGCTACATAGTTATCCCGATGGCCGTCGAAGAGTTAATATAACTATTTCCTCCATATTTTCCAAAAAAATGCTGATATTACCTCCATTTTTTCTCAGAAGACGTAAACAAATGTTAACCTATAACACGTAAGTACCAATGGGACACAAAGATAACATTAGTACGGGACCAATATGTCCCATTGCTACCTTTGGGACGGCACATATAAATGCTACATAGTTATCCCGATGGCCGTCGAAGAGTTAATATAACTATTTCCTTCATAATTTCCAAAATAATTCTGATATTACCACCATTTTTTCCCAGAAGACGTAAACGATTGATAACCTGTAATACGTAAGTACCAATGGGACCAAAAGATAACAATAGTATGGGAGCAATATGTTCCATTGCTACCTATGGGACGGCTCATATAAATACAACATAGTTATCCCGATGGCCGTCGAAGAGTTAATATAACTATTTCCTTCATATTTGACAAAATAATGCTGATATTACCTCCATTATTTCTCAGAAGACATAAACGATTGTTAACCTGTAACACGTAAGTACCAATGGGACATAAAGATAACATTAGTACGGGACCAATATGTCCAATTGCTACCTATGGGGCGGCACATATAAATACAACATAGTTATCCCGATGGCCGTCGAAGAGTTAATATAACTATTTCCTCCATATTTTCCAAAAAAATGCTGATATTACCTCCTTTTTTTCTCAGAAGACGTAAACGATTGTTAACCTGTAACACGTAAGTACCAATGGGACACAAAGATAACATTAGTACGGGACCAATAAGTCCCATTGCTACCTATGGGACGGCACATATAAATGCTACATAGTTATCCCGATGGCCGTCGAAGAGTTAATATATCTATTTCCTTCATATTTTCCAAGATAATGCTGATATTACCTCCATTTTTTCTCAGAAGACGTAAACGATTGTTAACATGTAACACGTAAGTACCAATGGGACACAAAGATAACATTATTACTGGATCAATATGTCCCATTGCTACCTATGGGACGGCACATATAAATGCTACATAGTTATCCCGATGGCCGTCGAAGAGTTAATTTAACTATTTCCTTCATATTTTCCAAAATAATGCTGATATTACCACCATTTTTTCTCAGAAGACGTAAACGATTGATAACCTGAAATACGTTAGTACCATTGGGACCAAAAGATAACAATAGTATGGGAGCAATATGTTCCATTGCTACCTATGGGACGGCTCATATAAATACAACATACTTATCCCGATGGCCGTCGACGAGTTAATATAACTATTTCCTCCATATTTTCCAAAATAATGCTGATATTACCTCCATTTGTTCTCAGAAGACGTAAACGATTGTTAAAATGTAACACGTAACTACCAATGGGACACAAAGATAACATTAGTACGGGACCAATATGTCCAATTGCTACCTCTGGGACGGCACATAAAAATGCTACATAGTTATCCCGATGGCCGTCGACGAGTTAATATAACTATTTCCTCTATATTTTCCAAAATAATGCTGATATTACCTCCATTTTTTCTCAGAAGACGTAAACGATTGTTAACCTGTAACACGTAAGTACCAATGAGACACAAAGATAACATTAGTACGGGACCAATATGTCCCATTGCTACCTATGGGACGGCACATTTAAATGCTACATAGTTATCCCGATGGCCGTCGAAAAGTTAATATAACTATTTCCTCCATATTTTCCAAAATAATGCTGATATTGTAAGTATGGACACTGTCATGTCCTTATAAGGCAATCCCTTAGTGGACATTTCCATGACCATATTAGGAGTCTTCCATGCCGCGGCTTGTCTCCCAACGGTCACCCTAGAGCGATGAGCTTTCCGCGAAGATCAGCACGTTCTGAGATAGCGACGCGTCGGGAGCGAAGCCCGGGCGTGGAAAGTACTCGAGGAGTCTGGTTTGAACCACGATGGGGAACGGTCTGTCGGTCTATGTTGTAAACGTACTTTGAAAGATTAAACGTGTGAAACCAAGATTCCCGGCTTTTCCCTTGCATCTCTCAACCGAACCCTTATCCAAACTTACAATTGGTGTCAGAAGTGGGATTCGCGAGTTCGAAGAGTTGTAAAATAAGCCGTAAATAGAGTAAGTGGTGAGTAAAAATGGCGGGACGTGTGAGCATGTCAGGACGTGAAATGGAACTTCAGCAAGCGTTGGACGAATTGAGCGAGCAGTTGAGGGTGTTGAAACAGGAAAGGGAAGAAAGTGCTGCGAGAAATGAATCTAGGACTAAATCGTATTCGACGTTATCTGCTGTGGAGCCGTTCACGGGGGCGAGAGGAGAGAACGTAGAAGGGTTTGTGTCGTGTCTTGAGAGAGCGGCCGAATTCGGCGGATGGAGTGACGGGGACAAGTTAGGTGCTTTGGTGTTAAAACTTCGAGCAGGGGCTGCGGGGTTTATGCAGGCGCATGAAAAAGCGGGGGATGTGACGAGTTACGCCGTAGCAAAAGACTTGTTATTGAAGAGGTACGGAGGCGTGGAGAACCGCCGGTATTATAGGGAGATGTTAGCGAATGTGAGGATGGGGCCGGGAGAAGGAATTGAAGAGTTCGCCGACCGGATACGTAGCATAAACATACAGACGATAAAGGCGGAAGAAAACCCGGGGGAGGCTGCGGTTCGGCGGGCGGAGGCGGACGAGCGGGCGTTGGACGCGTTTTTGAATGGCCTCGTAGGGAGGATAGGCGAACACACTCGGCTTGCGATGCCCGAGTCACTAGATGCCGCGGTAGCGGCTGCAGTCCGCGTGAGAGAGGTGGAAAGACGAGCGAGACCAGTGAGTGAACCCAGAAAAGTATTCATGTCGGCCGCTGGGGGTTGCTATAACTGTGGGCAGGACGGACATTTTGCTCGGGAGTGTCCGCGGGGCCAAGAGGCCATGAAATGCTACAACTGCGGGGAAGCGGGGCATCGGGCGAGGGAGTGTCAACATCCTAGACGAGTGGGGGGGCAAGGGGTACGGCGGGATTTAAACGACGAGGGGGTCAAGCGTACCGCCCGCTAAGTCCCCAATTCGCGTTCTCACGCATTTGTCGCCGGGGCGAAGAAGGAGATTTAATCATCTTAGCGACGTGCGGAGGACAAAAGAGGCGGATGTTGCTCGACACCGGAGCCCAGGTGAGCTTGTTGTCGAAGAACTGTATTGGTAACCGGGTGCCCACGAGATCATGGTATCGAATACGGGGGCTGAACGGTGGAATGGTGTGGAACCATGGAGAAGTGGTGATGGACATTAGTATAGGGGGGTGCCAGCATCGATTGCGAGCCCAAGTAGTCAATGGCCTGGGCGATTACGCCGGAATCCTGGGGGTGGATTTCCTGAGGGAATGTGGGGCCGTAATTGACGTAAGAGGGAAAAAAGTGACGATTTCGGGGAGGACAATAGTGTTAAATGGGGGTTGGGAAGGAGAACCGCGGGAGACGGCGCGAGTGACGGGCGAGACGGAGATGCCGACGGCGAGGGGGCGGAGAAAGGGTCGCAGAAGGGGGCGGCGGGGCAAAAGAAATGGAGCAGCGACGGAGCAGCCGGAACAGCCGATCGGAAACACGCAAACAGCGGAGAAGAACAGCATATCACCGCGCAATGAGAGCGAGGATTCGCCGGAGGTAACGTGGATGCGGCCGGCGGAGCGGACGGAGGATTTGCCGAGCGACGGGGGCGGAGTTTCCCCTTGGGCGGCGCGAGGACACCCGGCGGAAGCGGGCGTGCGCGCGCGGGAGACCGCGCCGACGAGGACCGGGGTCTCTGAAGGACGCCGTTACCGCGTGGAGGTGCCGGTGCGGCTGGTGGCGGCGGAAATCATCCCTGCCCGTTCGGTGAGAGTGGTTTCCCTCCCCTTACCACGAGACGGATGGAGAGAAGGCGAGGAGTGTGTCCTCGAACCGGCGCTTGAGATGGAGGAGTGCTGGGTCGCCCGGAGCATAAGTAAGGTGAACGAGGAGGGGTGTGCGCTGACACGCGTAAGTAACTTTGGGTTTGATGATGTGATCCTAAATAAGGGGACTCTAATAGTAAGGGCGAGTGAAGTAGCAAAAGAGCCAGATGATGGCGGGGAGGATGAAAGAGAGGTCCTAGTGAATAGTGTGGCGACTGAAGTAAGGGTGGATGTAAAGGAACAAATTGCCAAAAAACTCAGTCATTTGAAATCGGAAGAGCGCTCGGTATTGCTTCCTGTGTTGGAAAGGCACAGTCAGCTGTTCGCGTATTCAAAGAGTCCACCCGCCACTCATTTAACATCGCATGAGATCCCAACCGGTGACGCGCGACCCATTTATCGGAAGCCTTACCGGACCCCACATCATTTTAAACCATTAATAGAGGAATTTGTGGCAGAGCAGTTGGCTAGTGGAGTCATAAGACCCAGTAATAGTCCGTGGGCATCACCAGTTGTCATTGTGCCGAAGAAGTCGTTAGACGGGAAACCGTGTTATCGATTTTGTATAGATTTTCGGGCACTGAACATGATCACGAAGCCCGACGTGTACCCGTTGCCCAACATTGTCGAAACCCTGGAGTACCTAGGAGGCTGTAGATACTTCACCACCCTGGACATGGTCGCGGGGTATCACCAGATTCCGTTAGCTCCGGAATCTATAGAAAAGACGGCATTTATTGTGAACAGTGGTCATTACGAGTATGTCCGTCTTCCTTTCGGACTGCGGAACGCCCCAAGTTCGTTTATGCGTTTCATGAATGGTATCTTGAGAGGACTCAGTCCCAATGAGTGTTTAGTGTATTTGGATGACATTATTGTTTTTAGCAGTTCGGTGAGTGAACATGCGAGTCGGTTGGAGCGTGTGTTTGACAAACTCGAGGCAGCAGGCCTATCTCTAAAGTTAGAAAAATGTCATTTTGCGCTTCCGCAAGTTAATTATTTAGGCCATGTGATCAGCGCAGACGGAGTGCGCCCAGGCCCGGAAAAAGTGATGGCAGTGCTGGATTTCCCTACTCCTAAATCAGTAAAGGAGACGCAGTCGTTCTTAGGGCTAACAAACTACTATCGCCGATTCGTAAGTAATTATGCGGTAATTGCCCGGCCCTTAACTCGGCTATTGAAAAAAGGGACCGCGTTCGTGTGGACTCCTGAGTGTGATAATGCGGTGGAAGCATTGAAGGAAGCATTAACTAGCACCCCTGTTTTGGTATACCCAGATTTTTCTATTCCCTTTATTATCTCCACCGACGCAAGTAATTATGCAATAGGTGCGGTTCTCTCCCAAGTGCACGATGGCGAGGAACACCCGGTGGCGTACGCTTCTCGACAGCTGACAAGTCCCGAAATCGCGTATACAACTACTGAGAAAGAGTTGCTGGGGGTGGTGTGGGCAATTAATCATTTTCGCTGCTATGTGTATGGACGGAAATTCACCATAGTGACTGATCACGCAGCCTTAAAGTGGTTATTCGGGCTAAAGGACCCAAGCAGTCGATTACTAAGATGGACCCTCAAACTGGGAGAGTATGACTACGAAGTGACGCATAAGCCAGGCAAAAAGCACTTGAACGCTGACGCGCTAAGTAGGAAGGTGTGCAAGGTGATCGCTGAAAATGAGATAGACTTCGGGGCGGAGCAAGCGAAGGACGGAGATTGCGCGAAATGGGAGGGAAGCGCAGGGTTCGAATCCCGAAACGGAGTGCTCTATAGAAAGACTGGATATGGAAGTAAAGTGGTAGTCCCTGTCGGATTAAGAAAAGAGATCCTACAGTGGAATCATGAGCATGTGTTATCAGGGCATGGTGGAGTGGCGACCACCACGGACAAGGTAGAACGGAATTTTTGGTGGCCCAGTTTAAAAAGAGACGTGGAGGAGCACGTTCGTAGCTGTATTGCTTGTAGTAGGCGTAGTCCCTATGGGAAAAGTAGAGCCCCTTTGCAAGCGTTGCCCGCACCCAAAAGTCCATTTGAGTTCATTGCGGTAGATGTCGTTGGTCCTCTGCCAATGACAGCCCGGGAGAATAAGTATATATTGACGATAATTGATCACTTTTCGAGATATGTGACGATGGTGCCTCTACCTGATCAGACGGCGGAAACCGTAGCGTCGGTCCTGGTGAGACGATGGATCTTGAAATTTGGCGTCCCGGAGGTGATTTTGTCTGACCAAGGGAGTAATTTTATGTCGGAACTATTCAAGGGAGTATGTAAGCTGTTGCGTGTCAGACAATTAAGAACCAGCCCGGGGCACCCCGAGGGAAACGGACGTTGCGAGCGGGTTCATCGTTCCATAGCACAGATATTGAGCCATTACGTAAATGTGAAAAACAATGATTGGGACGAGTGGCTGGACTATGCGGTGGCCGCGTATAACTCGAATATTCATTCGAGCACAGGATTCTCCCCACAGGAAATTGTGTTCGGAAAAACCGTAGTAACACCGTTTGAATGTGGACAAATAGCGGGTGAGGAATGTGAGCATCACTCAGTCACGGAGTTGAGGGGGCGGTTGCGGGAAATGTGGAAAAAATGCGCGAGGAAAGACAGACAGTCACAGAGGAAACGGCAACAGGTTACTAAGCCAAAGGGGAAATTGTGGGAGTATAAGAAAGATGATTATGTGTTCCTTAGTGATCCGAGCCTAAAGGTGGGACAAGTGAAAAAATTTCATAAGCCGTGGGCAGGCCCGTATAAGATCCTAAAAGTTTTATCCAAGTGCAACCTCTTGCTGGAGCTTCCATTTCGCGCCCTAGTGGTCCATAGAAATCGAGTGAAGCCTTATCGTGGTGCTATTCCCCCTGTCGTAGAAATTGGTGAACATCGCCGTCGAGGACGGCCATCGCGGAAAGTCCCCACTCAGCCAGACAACGCGGCGCCGGTTTCTCCCCCCCTTCAGGAGGAGGACGAGTGGGAGGAGATAGAGGAGTCCTCCCCACTGCCGTCCGCGGAGAAGGACAGTGGAGGGGAAGAAGAAGGAGAGGGATCGGAGGAAGGGTACATCGTCGACGAGGAGGCGAGTGGGGAGGCCACCCCACCTTCCCCTCCCGCTTCGCCATACTTACCCCCACCTTCCTCCCACGGAGCAGTGCATCGGTCCCCCTACCCGATACGCTCTCGTATGCCCAGAGAGCCGTCGCCACCCCCACCCGTGTTCCCTTATCACCTGCGGAGCCAAAGGCGGTTGCCCTCCCTGTCTGATGAGTAGGATTGAATTGAATGGGGTTTTATAGTGGGAAAGGTGACACGTGTGTGCTGGGTTTTCTTTCAGGATTTATTGTATGTGTGCTTCTTATGGTGATTGATTGAATTGAATATTATATTAGGAAAGGTGATACGTGTATGCCGTTTTATTTCAAGATATCTTGTGTGCGTGCTTCTTATTCGGTAATAATCGCTTTTATTGTGTTGTGAATAGGTTTGAACTTTGATAGGAAGATGTCTGTATTATGGTGTTTGGTTTTTGTCATTTTGTTAGGTTGTGGGGATCGGCCACACTTGAAGGCGGCCGTTGGTCAAGAGGTAAAAACGCTGCATAGCGGGGTAATGTTTGAACGACAGCAAGATGTAGTTATGACGGATAAAACGTGGGTTTTGGTATTCAATTTAGACCTTAAGGAGGTACGGGATGAATATAAGCGCCTCGTCACCGCGTTTGACGTGTTAGGGCGGCACGCGAAAGCGTACAGCAATGGTAGGGTAGAGGAGGGTTATAGAATAGCCATTGGGCGGATGGGGGCGGAGTATACGCGCGTCAGGGAGGAAATGGAGACGCTAGTAGATTTAATCGAGAAGCGCAGAGTGCGTCGGGGTTGGATAGATGCTGGAGGGTCAGTATTGCGTACGATATTTGGTACATTGGACGCTGGAGATTTGCGACGGATAAATGAGCGTTTGGAGAAATTAGAAAGGGATGGGGGAAACGCTCAGGCGGAAATCGAGGGTCATTTGCTTGTAGTGGAAGGGTTAGAAGACCGGGTGTCGAATAACACAAGGTTCCTGCGGAGCATGGTCGAGGAACTAGTGGAATTAAGAAATAAATCACTAGAGCGAGCCAGCACATCTGCAGCGAATATCGCGCGTGTGAGGGGGCTCCTATCAGACGAGGACGCACTAAGACAATTGGGACAAATATTAGTGAATGTGCGTATAGATGTGGTAGGGTTGAGAGTCGCCCTAGAAAACAGTGCATATAATCGTCTGAGTAGTACTTTGGTGACCCCGATTAGGTACTTGGAATTGCTTAAAAAAATCAGAGATAACCTGAGGCCGCCGTTATCCATGTTGGCGCCCTGTGAGCATGAGTCACTCTACTGGTATTATGAATTAGCGCGGGCCTCAGTCGTATTAAAGGGGGATCAGTTGCGGGTTTTGGTGGAAATCCCTCTGAGGAGCGAAGGTAGCGTACTGGAGCGTTACAAGATCCACGTTTTCCCCATTGAATATCCGGAGTTGAAGATTTTCGGTAGGTGGATGGTGGAAGAGTCCACCCTACTGGTCACTAAAGATAGATTGTACTACGCCCTGGCGAGTGGAGATGAACTAAAGGACTGTCGTGTGGGACCGATTTATGTATGTCCGGGAAAAGTTATGTTGATTAGTACGGCTAGTGGGGGATGTGAGTATCAGCTATTCATGGATAGAGGCTCAAGGGGATGCGACCGGACGGAATTACGGTTTGAGGTTCCGTATTTTCGCCGCGTGGGTCATGGATGGATTTTTGCAGTTCCATCCCCGACGTCAATAACGCTTGTATGCAGTGAGGCGGGGATGGATTCGCGGCCCAGGTCAATCAATTTGGAAGGAAGTGGGTTTTTAACGAATGTAAGTCAGTGTGACATAATAGGAGAGAATTTTAAAATTATGGCGACTTGGCAAGGGAGATCGGAGGCGATGGGAAACTTGATGGAAATATTGTCACCCAAGTTGGACATGTTCGGGGAGGAGAAGATAACTCTTGAGACTGTAGATAACCACCGTATGGACGAACTTAAGCGAGAAATCGAGAGGGAAATTGGCGCACCGCGGTTGACGACGAAATTAAGGGGCATTATGGCGAGAGTTGATAAGGAACGGGCGCCGGGCAGACACGTGTACGTCTATATTGGTATTTGTCTCGGGGTATTGGGGATGACACTAATAGTTGGGGTGTATTGGAAGCGCGAAGAATTAATTAAGAAATGTCGGAAGGCTAGGGGGATGCCCGGTGAAGAAGAAATAATAGATGCAAGAAGAATTCGGGTGAGGTTGGACGGTGGAGAGGAATTATGCGTAGAGCCAGAGCCGGTTCCGCGTAATCGTTAATGGGAATGGGGTATGTAACGGGATTGAGTAAATTTGTCAATTTTGGTATTTGTGATAATATTATTTATATTTCAATGGTCACTCTCTACTTGTAAGAGTGATCGGTAAGACAGATTAATGACAGTAATTGTGTATTCTGGATAGATCTTTGGAGTGTATTGTTCGTAATTTCTTTTGTTTAACGAGGATGGCTCTATTTGAGTTCTATACTTGGTTTTAATGAATAATTTTGATGTCTATTGTATTCCTTATGAAGTGCATTTGATATATTTTGTCATGTTTTTATGTTTTATGAGTTGCTGTTATGGGATAATCAGCAACTCACTTTTGAAGGGGTGTGATGTAAGTATGGACACTGTCATGTCCTTATAAGGCAATCCCTTAGTGGACATTTCCATGACCATATTAGGAGTCTTCCATGCCGCGGCTTGTCTCCCAACGGTCACCCTAGAGCGATGAGCTTTCCGCGAAGATCAGCACGTTCTGAGATAGCGACGCGTCGGGAGCGAAGCCCGGGCGTGGAAAGTACTCGAGGAGTCTGGTTTGAACCACGATGGGGAACGGTCTGTCGGTCTATGTTGTAAACGTACTTTGAAAGATTAAACGTGTGAAACCAAGATTCCCGGCTTTTCCCTTGCATCTCTCAACCGAACCCTTATCCAAACTTACAATATTACCTCCATTTTTTCTCAGATGACGTAAACGATTGTTAACCTGGAACACGTAAGTACCAATGGGACACAAAGATAACATTAGTACGGGACCAAATGTCCCATTGCTACCTATGGGACGGCACATATAAATACAACATAGTTATCCAGATGGACGTCGAAGGGTTAATATAACTATTTCCTCCATATTTTTCAAATAAATGCTGATATTACCTCCATATTTACTCAGAAGACGTAAACGATTGTTAACCTGTAACACGTAAGTACCAATGGGACATAAAAAAAATAACATTAGTACGGGACCAATATGTCCCATTGCTACCTATGGGACGGCACATATAAATACAACATAGTTATCCCGATGGCCGTCGAAGAGTTAATATAACTATTTCCTCCATATTTTCCAAAAAAATGCTGATATTACCTCCTTTTTTTCTCAGAAGACGTAAACGATTGTTAACCTGTAACACGTAAGTACCAATGGGACGCAAAGATAACATTAGTACGGGACCAATATGTCCCATTGCTACCTATGGGACGGCACATATAAATGCTTCATAGTTATCCCGATGGCCGTCGAAGAGTTAATATAACTATTTTCTTCATATTTGACAAAATAATGCTGATATTACCTCCATTTTTTCTCAGAAGACGTAAACGATTGTTAACCTGTAACACGTAAGTACCAATGGGACACAAAGATAACATTAGTACGGGACCAATATGTCCCATTGCTACCTATGGGACGGCACATATAAATGCTACATAGTTATCCCGATGGCCGTCGAAGAGTTAATATAACTATTTCCTCCATATTTTCCAAAATAATGCTGATATTACCTCCATTTTTTCTCAGAAGACGTAAACGATTGTTAACCTGTAACACGTACGTACCAATGGGACACAAAGATAACAATAGTATGGGAGCAATATGTCCCATTGCTACCTATGGGACGGCACATATAAATGCTACATAGTTATCCCGATGGCCGTCGAAGAGTTAATATAACTATTTCCTTCATATTTTCCAAGATAATGCTGATATTACCTCCATTTTTTCTCAGAAGACGTAAACGATTGTTAACATGTAACACGTAAGTACCAATGGGACACAAAGATAACATTATTACTGGATCAATATGTCCCATTGCTACCTATGGGACGGCACATATAAATGCTACATAGTTATCCCGATGGCCGTCGAAGAGTTAATTTAACTATTTCCTTCATATTTTCCAAAATAATGCTGATATTACCACCATTTTTTCTCAGAAGACGTAAACGATTGATAACCTGAAATACGTTAGTACCATTGGGACCAAAAGATAACAATAGTATGGGAGCAATATGTTCCATTGCTACCTATGGGACGGCTCATATAAATACAACATACTTATCCCGATGGCCGTCGACGAGTTAATATAACTATTTCCTCCATATTTTCCAAAATAATGCTGATATTACCTCCATTTGTTCTCAGAAGACGTAAACGATTGTTAAAATGTAACACGTAACTACCAATGGGACACAAAGATAACATTAGTACGGGACCAATATGTCCAATTGCTACCTCTGGGACGGCACATAAAAATGCTACATAGTTATCCCGATGGCCGTCGACGAGTTAATATAACTATTTCCTCTATATTTTCCAAAATAATGCTGATATTACCTCCATTTTTTCTCAGAAGACGTAAACGATTGTTAACCTGTAACACGTAAGTACCAATGAGACACAAAGATAACATTAGTACGGGCCAATATGTCCCATTGCTACCTATGGGACGGCACATTTAAATGTAACATAGTTATCCTGATGGCCGTCGAAGAGTTAATATAACTATTTTGCTCCATATTCTCCAAAAAAAATGCTGATATTACCTCCATTTTTTCTCAGAAGACGTAAACGATTGTTAACCTGTAACACGTAGGTACCAATGGGACACAAAGATAACATTAGTACAAGACCAATATTTCCCATTGCTACCTATGGGACGGCACATATAAATGCTACATAGTTATCCCGATGGCCGTCGAAAAGTTAATATAACTATTTCCTCCATATTTTCCAAAATAATGCTGATATTACCTCCATTTTTTCTCAGAAGACGTAAACGATTGTTAACCTGGAACACGTAAGTACCAATGGGACACAAAGATAACATTAGTACGGGACCAAATGTCCCATTGCTACCTATGGGACGGCACATATAAATACAACATAGTTATCCAGATGGACGTCGAAGGGTTAATATAACTATTTCCTCCATATTTTTCAAATAAATGCTGATATTACCTCCATTTTTTCTCAGAAGACGTAAACGATTGTTAACCTGTAACACGTAAGTACCAATGGGACATAAAAAAAATAACATTAGTACGGGACCAATATGTCCCATTGCTACCTATGGGACGGCACATATAAATACAACATAGTTATCCCGATGGCCGTCGAAGAGTTAATATAACTATTTCCTCCATATTTTCCAAAAAAATGCTGATATTACCTCCTTTTTTTCTCAGAAGACGTAAACGATTGTTAACCTGTAACACGTAAGTACCAATGGGACACAAAGATAACATTAGTACGGGACCAATATGTCCCATTGCTACCTATGGGACGGCACATATAAATGCTACATAGTTATCCCGATGGCCGTCGAAGAGTTAATATAACTATTTTCTTCATATTTTCCAAGATAATGCTTATATTACCTCCATTTTTTCTCAGAAGACGTAAACGATTGTTAACATGTAACACGTAAGTACCAATGGGACACAAAGATAACATTATAACGGGACCAATGTGTCCCAATTCTACCTATGGGACGGAACATAGAAATGCTACATAGTTATCCCGATGGCCGTCGAAGAGTTAATATAACTATTTCCTCCATATTTTCCAAAAAAATGCTGATATTACCTCCATTTTTTCTCAGAAGACGTAAACAAATGTTAACGTATAACACGTAAGTACCAATGGGACACAAAGATAACATTAGTACGGGACCAATATGTCCCATTGCTACCTATGGGACGGCACATATAAATGCTACATAGTTATCCCGATGGCCGTCGAAGAGTTAATATAACTATTTCCTCTATATTTTCCAAAATAATGCTGATATTACCTCCATTTTTTCTCAGAAGACGTAAACGATTGTTAACCTGTAACACGTAAGTACCAATGAGACACAAAGATAACATTAGTACGGGACCAATATATCCCATTGCTACCTATGGGACGGCACATTTAAATGCTACATAGTTGTCCTGATGGCCGTCGAAGAGTTAATATAACTATTTCCTCCATATTCTCCAAAAAAATGCTGATATTACCTCCTTTTTTTCTCAGAAGACGTAAACGATTGTTAACCTGTAACACGTAAGTACCAATGGGACACAAAGATAACATTAGTACGGGACCAATATGTCCCATTGCTACCTATGGGACGGCACATATAAATACAACATAGTTATCCCGATGGCCGTCGAAAAGTTAATATAACTATTTTCTTCATATTTTCCAAAATAATGCTGATATTACCACCATTTTTTCTCAGAAGACGTAAACGATTGATAACCTGTAATACGTAAGTACCAATGGGACCAAAAGATAACAATAGTATGGGAGCAATATGTTCCATTGCTACCTATGGGACGGCTCATATAAATACAACATAGTTATCCCGATGGCCGTCGAAGAGATAATATAACTATTTCCTCCATATTTGACAAAATAATGCTGATATTACCTCCATTTGTTCTCAGAAGACGTAAACGATTGTTAACCTGTAACACGTAAGTACCAATGGGACACAAAAATAACATTAGTACGGGACCAATATGTCCAATTGCTACCTCTGGGACGGAACATAAAAATGCTACATAGTTATCCCGATGGCCGTCGAAGAGTAAATATAACTATTTCCTCTATATTTTCCAAAGTAATGCTGATATTACCTCCATTTTTTCTCAGAAGACGTAAACGATTGTTAACCTGTAACACGTAAGTACCAATGAGACACAAAGATAACATTAGTACGGGACCAATATGTCCCATTGCTACCTATGGGACGGCACATATAAATACAACATAGTTATCCCGATGGCCGTCGAAGAGTTAATATAAATATTTCCTCCATATTTTCCAAAACATTGCTGATATTACCTCCATTTTTTCTCAGAAGACGTAAACGATTGTTAACCTATAACACGTAAGTACCAATGGGGCACAAAGATAACATTAGTACGGGACCAATATGTCCCATTGCTACCTATGGGACGGCACATATAAATGCTACATAGTTATCCCGATGGCCGTCGAAGAGTTAATATAACTATTTCCTTCATATTTTTCAAAATAATGCTGATATTACCTCCATTTTTTCTCAGAAGACGTAAACGATTGTTAACCTGTAACACGTAAGTACCAATGGGACACAAAGATAACATTATTACGGGACCAATGTGTCCCATTGCTACCTATGGGACGGCACATATAAATGCTACATAGTTATCCCGATGGCCGTCGAAGAGTTAATATAACTATTTACTCCATATTTTCCAAAAAAATGCTGATATTACCTCCATTTTTTCTCAGAAGACGTAAACAAATGTTAACCTATAACCCGTTAGTACCAATGGGACACAAAGATAACATTAGTACGGGGCCAATATGTCCCATTGCTACCTATGGGACGGCACATATAAATGCTACATAGTTATCCTGATGGCCGTCGAAGAGTTAATATAACTATTTCCTCCATATTCTCCAAAAAAATGCTGATATTACCTCCATTTACTCTCAGAAGACGTAAACGATTGTTAACCTATAATACGTAAGTACCAATGGGACACAAAATAACATTAGTACGGGACCCATATGTCCCATTGCTACCTATTGGACGGCACATATAAATGCTACATAGTTATCCCGATGGCCGTCGAAGAGTTAATATAACTATTTCCTCCATATTTTCCAAAATAATGCTGAAATTACCTCCATTTTTTCTCAGAAGAAGTAAACGATTGTTAACTTGTTACACGTAAGTACCAATGAGACACAAAGATAACATAAGTACGGGACCAATATGTCCCATTGCTACCTATTGGACGGCACATATAAATGCTACATAGTTATCCTGATGGCCGTCGAAGAGTTAATATAACTATTTCCTCTATATTCTCCTAAAAAAATGCTGATATTACCTCCATTTACTCTCAGAAGACGTAAACGATTGTTAACCTATAATACGTAAGTACCAATGGGACACAAAGATAACATTAGTACGGGACCAATATGTCCCATTGCTACCTATTGGACGGCACATATAAATGCTACATAGTTATCCCGATGGCCGTCGAAGAGTTAATATAACTATTTCCTCCATATTTTCCAAAATAATGCTGATATTACCTCCATTTTTTCTCAGAAGACGTAAACGATTGTTAACCAGTAACACGTAAGTACCAATGGGACACAAAGATAACATTATTACGGGACCAATATGTCCCATTGCTATCTAAAGGACGGCACATATAAATGCTACATAGTTATCCCGATGGCCGTCGAAAAGTTAATATAACTATTTCCTCCATATTTTCCAAAATAATGCTGATATTACCTCAATTTTTTCTCAGAAGACGTAAACGATTGTTAACCTGTAACACGTAAGTACCAATGGGACACAAAGATAACATTAGTACGGGACCAATATGTCCCATTGCTACCTATGGGACGGCACATATAAATACAACATAGTTATCCCGATGGCCGTCGAAGAGTTAGTATAACTATTTCCTCCATATTTTCCAAAAAAATGGTGATATTACCTCCATTTTTTCTCACAAGACGTAAACAAATGTTAACCTATAACACGTAAGTACCAATGGGACACAAAGATAACATTAGAACGGGACCAATATGTCCCATAGCTACCTATGGGACGGCACATATAAATACTACATAGTTATCCCGATGGCCGTTGAAGAGTTAATATAACTATTTCCTTCATATTTTCCAAAATAATGCTGATATTACCACCATTTTTTCTCAGAAGACGAAAACGATTGATAACCTGTAATACGTTAGTACCAATGGGACCAAAAGTTTACAATAGTATGGGAGCAATATGTTCCATTGCTACCTATGGGACGGCTCATATAAATACAACATACTTATCCCGATGGCCGTCGAAGAGTTAATAGAACTATTTCCTCCATATTTGACAAAATAATGCTGATATTACCTCCATTTTTTCTCAGAAGACGTAAACGATTGTTAACCTGTATCACGTAAGTACCAATGGGACACAAAGATAACATTAGTACGGGACCAATATGTCCCATTGCTACCTATGGGACGGCACATATAAATGCTACATAGTTATCCCGATGGCCGTCGAAGAGTTAATATAACTATTTCCTCCATATTTTCCAAAATAATGCTGATATTCCCTCCATTTTTTCTCAGAAGACGTAAACGATTGTTAACCTGTAACACGTACGTACCAATGGGACACAAAGATAACAATAGTATGGGAGCAATATGTTCCATTGCTACCTATGGGACGGCTCATTAAATACAACATAGTTATCCCGATGGCCGTCGAAGAGTTAATATAACTATTTCCTCCATATTTGACAAAATAATGCTGATATTACCTCCATTTTTTCTCAGAAGACATAAACGATTGTTAACCTGTAACACGTAGTTACCAATGGGACACAAAGATAACATTAGTACGGGACCAATATGTCCAATTGCTACCTCTGGGACGGCACATAAAAATGCTACATAGTTATCCCGATGGGCGTCGAAGAGTTAATATAACTATTTCCTCCATATTTGCCAAAATAATGCTGATATTACCTCCATTTTTTCTCAGAAGACGTAAACGATTGTTAACCTGTAACACGTAAGTACCAATGAGACACAAATATAACATTAGTACGGGACCAATATGTCCCATTGTTACCTATGGGACGGCACATATAAATGCTACATAGTTATCCCGATGGCCGTCGAAGAGTTAATATAACTATTTCCTCCATATTTTCCAAAATAATGCTGATATTACCTCCATTTTTTCTCAGAAGACGTAAACGATTGTTAATTTGTAACACGTAAGTACCATTTGGACACAAAGATAACATTTAACGGGACCAATATGGCCCATTGCTATCTATGGGACGGTACATATAAATGCTACATAGTAATCCCGATGGCCGTCGAAGAGTTAATATAACTATTTCCTCCATATTTTCCAAAAAAATGGTGATATTACCTCCATTTTTTCTCACAAGACGTAAACAAATGTTAACCTGTAACACGTAAGTACCAATGAGACACAAATATAACATTAGTACGGGACCAATATGTCCCATTGTTACCTATGGGACGGCACATATAAATGCTACATAGTTATCCCGATGGCCGTCGAAGAGTTAATATAACTATTTCCTCCATATTTTCCAAAATAATGCTGATATTACCTCCATTTTTTCTCAGAAGACGTAAACGATTGTTAATTTGTAACACGTAAGTACCAATGGGACACAAAGATAACATTTAACGGGACCAATATGGCCCATTGCTATCTATGGGACGGTACATATAAATGCTACATAGTAATCCCGATGGCCGTCGAAAAGTTAATATAACTTTTTCCTCCATATTTTCCAAAATAATGCTGATATTACCTCCATTTTTTCTCAGAAGACGCAAACGATTGTTAACCTTTAACACATAAGTACCAATGGGACACAAAGATAACATTAGTACGGGAACAATATGTCCCATTCCCACCTATGGGACGGCACATCTAATGCTACATAGTTATCCCGATGGCCGTCGAAGAGTAAATATAACTATTTCCTCCATATTTTCCAAAATAATGCTGATATTACCTCCATTTTTTCTCAGAAGACGTAAAGGATTGTTAACCTGTAACACGTAAGTACCAATAAGACACAAAGATAACATTAGTACGGGACCAATATGTCCCTCTGCTACCTATGGGATGGCATAAATAAATGCTACATAGTTATCCCGATGGCCGTCGAAGAGTTAATATAACTATTTCCTCCATATTTTCCAAAATAATGCTGATATTACCTCCATTTTTTCTCAGAAGACGTAAACGATTGTTACCTGTAACACGTAAGTACCAATGGGACCAAAGATAACATAAGTACGGGACCAATATATCCCATTGCTACCTATGGGACGGCACATATAAATAATACATAGTTATCCCGATGGCCGTCGAAGAGTTAGTATAACTATTTCCTCCATATTTTCCAAAACATTGCTGATATTACCTCCATTTTTGCTCAGAAGACGTAAACGATTGTTAACCTATAACACGTAAGTGCCAATGGGACACAAAGATAACATTAGTACGGGACCAATATGTCCCATTGCTACCTATGGGTTGGCACATATAAATAATACATAGTTATCCCGATGGCCGTCGAAGAGTTAATATAAATATTTCCTCCATATTTTCCAAAACATTGCTGATATTACCTCCATTTTTTCTCAGAAGACGTAAACGATTGTTAACCTATAACACGTAACAACCAATGGGACACAAAGATAACATTAGTACGGGACCAATATGTCCCATTGCTACCTATGGGACGGCACATTTAAATGCTTCATAGTTATATGATGGCCGTCGAAGAGTTAATATAACTATTTCCTTCATATTTTTCAAAATAATGCTGATATTACCTCCATTTTTTCTCAGAAATAATAAACGATTGTTAACCTGTAACACGTAAGTACCAATGGGACAGAAAGATAACATTATTACGGGACCAATGTGTCCTATTGCTTCCTATGGGACGGCACATATAAATGCTACATAGTTATCCCGATGGCCGTCGAAGAGTTAATATAACTAATTCCTCCATATTTTCCAAAAAAATGCTGATATTACCTCCATTTTTTCTCAGAAGACGTAAACAAATGTTAACCTATAACACGTAAGTACCAATGGGACACAAAGATAACATTAGTACGGGACCAATATGTCCCATTGCTACCTTTGGGACGGCACATATAAATGCTACATAGTTATCCCGATGGCCGTCGAAGAGTTAATATAACTATTTCCTTCATAATTTCCAAAATAATTCTGATATTACCACCATTTTTTCCCAGAAGACGTAAACGATTGATAACCTGTAATACGAAAGTACCAATGGGACCAAAAGATAACAATAGTATGGGAGCAATATGTTCCATTGCTACCTATGGGACGGCTCATATAAATACAACATAGTTATCTCGATGGCCGTCGAAGAGTTAATATAACTATTTCCTCCATATTTGACAAAATAATGCTGATATTACCTCCATTTTTTCTCAGAAGACATAAACGATTGTTAACCTGTAACACGTAAGTACCAATGGGACATAATAATAACATTATTACGGGACCAATATGTCCAATTGCTACCTCTGGGACGGCACATAAAAATGCTACATAGTGTTCCCGATGGCCGTCGAAGAGTTAATATAACTATTTCCTCCATATTTTCCAAAATAATGCTGATATTACCTCCATTTTTTCTCAGAAGACGTAAACGATTATTAACCTGTAACACGTAAGTACCAATGAGACACAAAGATAACATTAGTACGGGACCAATATGTCCCATTGCTACCTATTGGACGGCACATATAAGTGCTACATAGTTATCCTGATGGCGGTCGAAGAGTTAATGTAACTATTTCCTCCATATTCTCCAAAAAAATGCTGATATTACCTCCATTTACTCTCAGAAGACGTAAACGATTGTTAACCTATAACACGTAAGTACCAATGGGACACAAAGTAACATTAGTACGGGACCAATATGTCCCATTGCTACCTATAGAACGGCACATATAAATGCTACATAGTTATCCCGATGGCCGTCGAAGAGTTAATATAACTATTTCCTCCATATTTTCCAAAATAATGCTGATATTACCTCCATTTTTTCTCAGAAGACGTAAACGATTGTTAACCTGTAACACGTAAGTACCAATGGGACACAAAGATAACATTATTACGGGACCAATATGGCCCATTGCTATCTATGGGACGGTACATATAAATGCTACATAGTTATCCCGATGGCCGTCGAAAAGTTAATATAACTATTTCCTCCATATTTTCCAAAATAATGCTGATATTATCTCCATTTTTTCTCAGAAGACGTAAACGATTGTTAAAATTTAACACGTAAGTACCAATGGGACACAAAGATAACATTAGTACGGGACCAATATGTCCCATTGCTACCTATGGGACGGCACATATAAATACAACATAGTTTTCCCGATGGCCGTCGAAGAGTTAATATAACTATTTCCTCCATATTTTTCAAAAAAATGCTGATATTACCTCCATTTTTTCTCAGAAGACGTAAACGATTGTTAACCTGTAACACGTAAGTACCAATGGGACACAAAAATAACAAAAATAGGACCAATATGTCCTATTGCTACCTATAAGACGGCACATATAAATACAACATAGTTATCCCGATGGCCGTAAAAGAGTTAATATAACTATTTCCTCCATATTTTCCAAAATAATGCTGATATTACCTCCATTTTTTCTCAGAAGACGTAAACGATTGTTAACCTGTAACACGTGTGTACCAATGGAACACAAAGATAACATAAGTACGGGAATAATATGTCCCATTGCTACCTATGGGACGGCACATATAAATACAACATAGTTATCCCGATGGCCGTCGAACAGTTAATATAACTATTTCCTCCATATTTTCCAAAATAATGCTGATATTACCTCCATTTTTTCTCAGAAGACGTAAACGATTGTTAACCTATAACACGTAAGTACCAATGGGACACAAAGATAACATAATTACGGGACCAAGATGTCCCATTGCTACCTATGGGACGGCACATATAAATAATACATAGTTATCCCGATGGCCGTCGAAGAGTTAATATAAATATTTCCTCCATATTTTCCAAAACATTGCTGATATTACCTCTATTTTTTCTCAGAAGACGTAAACGATTGTTAATCTATAACACGTAAGTACCAATGGGACACAAAGATAACATTAGTACGGGACCAATATGTCCCATTGCTGCCTATGGGACGGCACATATAAATGATACATAGTCTCCCGATGGCCTTCGAAGAGTTAATATAACTATTTCCTTCTAATTTTCCAAAATAATTCTGATATTACCTCCATTTTTTCTCAGAAGACGTAAACGATTGTTACCTGTAACACGTAAGTACCAATGGGACCAAGGATAACATTAGTACGGGACCAATATGTCCCATTGCTACCTATGGGACGGCACATATAAATACAATATAGTTATCCCGATGGCCGTCGAAGAGTTAATATAACTATTTCCTTCATATTTTCCAAAATAATGCTGATATTACCACCATTTTTTCTCAGAAGACGTAAACGATTGATAACCTGTAATACGTAAGTACCAATGGGACCAAAAGATAACAATAGTATGGAAGCAATTTGTTCCATTGCTACCTATGGGACGGCTCATATAAATACAACATAGTATCCCGATGGCCGTCGAAGAGTTAATATAACTATTTCCTCCATATTTTCCAAAATAATGCTGATATTACCTCCATTTTTTCTCAGAAGACGTAAACGATTGTTAACCTGTAACACGTAAGTACCAATGGGACACAAAGATAACATTAGTACGGGACCAATATTGTCCATTGCTACCTATGTGACGGCACATATAAATGCTACATAGTTATCCCGATGGCCGTCGAAGAGTTAATATAACTATTTCCTTCATATTTTTCAAAATGATGCTGATATTACCTCCATTTTTTCTCAGAAGACGTAAACGATTGCTAACCTGTAACACGTAAGTACCAATGGGACACAAAGATAACATTAGTACGGGACCAATATGTCCCATTTCTACCTATGGGACGGCACATATAAATACAACAAAGTTATCCCGATGGCCGTCGAAGAGTTAATATAACTATTTCCTCCATATTTTCCAAAAAAATGGTGATATTACCTCCATTTTTTCTCAGAAGACGTAAACAAATGTTAACCTGTAACACGTAAATACCAATAGGACACAAAGATAACATTAGAACGGGACCAATATGTCCCATTGCTACCTATGGGACGGCACATATAAATGCTACATAGTTATCACGATGGCCGTCGAAGAGTTAATATAACTATTTCCTTCATATTTTCCAAAATAATGCTGATATTACCACCATTTTTTCTCAGAAGTCGTAAACGATTGATAACCTGTAATACGTTAGTACCAATGGGACCAAAAGATAACAATAGTATTGGGAGCAATATGTTCCATTGCTACCTATAGGACGGCTCATATAAATACAACATAGTTATCCCGATGGCCGTCGAAGAGTTAATATAACTATTTCCTCCATATTTGACGAAATAATGCTGATATTACCTCCATTTTTTCTCACAAGACGTAAACGATTGTTAACCTGTAACACGTAAGTACCAATGGGACACAAAGATAACATTAGTACGGGACCAATATGTCCCATTGCTACCTATGGGACGGCACATATAAATGCTACATAGTTATCCCGATGGCCGTCGAAGAGTTTATATAACTATTTCCTTCATATTTTTCAAAATAATGCTGATATTACCTCCATTTTTTCTCAGAAGACGTAAACGATTGTTAACCTGTAACACGTAAGTACCAATGGGACACAAAGATAACATTATTACGGGACCAATGTGTCCCATTGCTACCTATGGGACGGCACATATAAATGCTACATAGTTATCCCGATGGCCGTGGAAGAGTTATAATAACTATTTACTCCATATTTTCCAAAAAAATGCTGATATTATCTCCATTTTTTCTCAGAAGACTTATACAAATGTTAACGTATAACACGTAAGTACCAATGGGACACAAAGATAACATTAGTACGGGACCAATATGTCCCATTGCTACCTATTGGACGGCACATATAAATGCTACATAGTTATCCCGATGGCCGTCGAAGAGTTAATATAACTATTTCCTTCATATTTTCCAAAATAATGCTGATATTACCTCCATTTATTCTCAGAAGACGTAAACGATTAATAACCTATAACACGTAAGTACCAATGGGACACAAAGATAACATAATTACGGGAGCAAGATGTCCCATTGCAACCTATTGGACGGCACATATAAATAATACATAGTTATCCCGATGGCCGTCGAAGAGTTAATATAAATATTTCCTCCATATTTTCCAAAACATTGCTGATATTACCTCCATTTTTTCTCAGAAGACGTAAACGATTGTTAACCTATAACACGTAAGTACCAATGGGACACAAAGATAACATTAGTACGGGACCAATATGTCCCATTGCTACCTATGGGACGGCACATAAAAATGCTAAATAGTTATCCCGATGGCCGTCGAAGAGTTATAATAACTATTTCCTCCATATTTTTCAAAAAAATGCTGATATTACCTCCATT
Source organism: Pyrrhosoma nymphula (assembly GCA_963573305.1). Taxonomy (NCBI): domain Eukaryota; kingdom Metazoa; phylum Arthropoda; class Insecta; order Odonata; family Coenagrionidae; genus Pyrrhosoma; species Pyrrhosoma nymphula. The sequence continues at coordinate 1,379,301 of CAUYRF010000001.1, forward strand.
TTTTCTCAGAAGACGTAAACGATTGTTAACCTGTAACACGTAAGTACCAATGGGACACAAAAATAACAAAAATAGGACCAATATGTCCTATTGCTACCTATAAGACGGCACATATAAATACAACATAGTTATCCCGATGGCCGTATAAGAGTTAATATAACTATTTCCTCCATATTTTCCTAAATAATGCTGATATTACCTCCATTTTTTCTCAGAAGACGTAAACGATTATTAACCTGTAACACGTAAGTACCAATGGGACGCAAAGATAACATTAGTACGGGACCAATATGTCCCATTGCTACGTACGGGACGGCACATATAAATACAACATAGTTATCCCGATGGCCTTCGAAGAGTTAATATAACTATTTCCTCCATATTTTCCAAAATAATGCTGATATTACCTCCATTTTTTCTCAGAAGACGTAAACGATTGTTAACCTGTAACACGTAAGTACCAATGGGACACAAAGATAACATAAGTACGGGACCAATATGTCCCATTGCTGCCTATGGGACGGCACATATAAATGATACATAGTATCCCGATGGCCTTCGAAGAGTTAATATAACTATTTCCTTCTAATTTTCCAAAATAATGCTGATATTACCTCCATTTTTTCTCAGAAGACGTAAACGATTGTTACCTGTAACACGTAAGTACCAATAGGACACAAAGATAACATAAGTACGGGACCAATATGTCCCATTGCTACCTATGGGACGGCACATATAAATACAACATAGTTATCCCGATGGCCGTCGAAGAGTTAATATAACTATTTCCTCAAAATTTTCCAAAATAATGCTGATATTAACTCCATTTTTTCTCAGAAGACGTAAAAGAATGTTAACCTGTAAAACGTAAGTACCAATAAGACACAAATATAACATTAGTACGGGAAAAATATGTCCCATTGCTACCTATGGGATGGCATATATAAATGCTACATAGTTATCCCGATGGCCGTCGAAGAGTTAATATAACTATTTCCTCCATATTTTCCAAAATAATGCTGATATTACCTCCATTTTTTCTCAGAAGACGTAAACGATTGTTAACCTGTAACACGTGTGTACCAATGGAACACAAAGATAACATAAGTACGGGAATAATATGTCCTATTGCTACCTATGGGACGGCACATATAAATACAACATAGTTATCCCGATGGCCGTCGAACAGTTAATATAACTATTTCCTCCATATTTTCCAAAATAATGCTGATATTACCTCCATTTTTTCTCAGAAGACGTAAACGATTGTTAACCTATAACACGTAAGTACCAATGGGACACAAAGATAACATAATTACGGGACCAAGATGTCCCATTGCTACCTATGGGACGGCACATATAAATAATACATAGTTATCCCGATGGCCGTCGAAGAGTTAATATAAATATTTCCTCCATATTTTCCAAAATATTGCTGATATTACCTCTATTTTTTCTCAGAAGACGTAAACGATTGTTAATCTATAACACGTAAGTACCAATGGGACACAAAGATAACATTAGTACGGGACCAATATGTCCCATTGCTGCCTATGGGACGGCACATATAAATGATACATAGTCTCCCGATGGCCTTCGAAGAGTTAATATAACTATTTCCTTCTAATTTTCCAAAATAATTCTGATATTACCTCCATTTTTTCTCAGAAGACGTAAACGATTGTTACCTGTAACACGTAAGTACCAATGGGACCAAGGATAACATTAGTACGGGACCAATATGTCCCATTGCTACCTATGGGACGGCACATATAAATACAACATAGTTATCCCGATGGCCGTCGAAGAGTTAATATAACTATTTCCTTCATATTTTCCAAAATAATGCTGATATTACCACCATTTTTTCTCAGAAGACGTAAACGATTGATAACCTGTAATACGTAAGTACCAATGGGACCAAAAGATAACAATAGTATGGAAGCAATTTGTTCCATTGCTACCTATGGGACGGCTCATATAAATACAACATAGTATCCCGATGGCCGTCGAAGAGTTAATATAACTATTTCCTCCATATTTTCCAAAATAATGCTGATATTACCTCCATTTTTTCTCAGAAGACGTAAACGATTGTTAACCTGTAACACGTAAGTACCAATGAGACACAAAGATAACATAAGTACGGGACCAATATGTCCCATTGCTACCTATGGGACGGCACATATAAATGCTACATAGTTATCCTGATGGCCGTCGAAGAGTTAATATAACTATTTCCTCCATATTCTCCAAAAAAATGCTGATATTACCTCCATTTACTCTCAGAAGACGTAAACGATTGTTAACCTGTAACACGTAAGTACCAATGGGACACAAAGATAACATTAGTACGGGACCAATATGTCCCATTGCTACCTATTGGACGGCACATATAAATGCTACATAGTTATCCCGATCGCCGTCGAAGAGTTAATATAACTATTTCCTCCATATTTTCCAAAATAATGCTGATATTACCTCCATTTTTTCTCAGAAGACGTAAACGATTGTTAACCTGTAACACGTAAGTACCAATGGGACACAAAGATAACATTAGTACGGGACCAATATTGTCCATTGCTACCTATGTGACGGCACATATAAATGCTACATAGTTATCCCGATGGCCGTCGAAGAGTTAATATAACTATTTCCTTCATATTTTTCAAAATGATGCTGATATTACCTCCATTTTTTCTCAGAAGACGTAAACGATTGCTAACCTGTAACACGTAAGTACCAATGGGACACAAAGATAACATTAGTACGGGACCAATATGTCCCATTTCTACCTATGGGACGGCACATATAAATACAACAAAGTTATCCCGATGGCCGTCGAAGAGTTAATATAACTATTTCCTCCATATTTTCCAAAAAAATGGTGATATTACCTCCATTTTTTCTCAGAAGACGTAAACAAATGTTAACCTGTAACACGTAAATACCAATGGGACACAAAGATAACATTAGAACGGGACCAATATGTCCCATTGCTACCTATGGGACGGCACATATAAATGCTACATAGTTATCACGATGGCCGTCGAAGAGTTAATATAACTATTTCCTTCATATTTTCCAAAATAATGCTGATATTACCACCATTTTTTCTCAGAAGACGTAAACGATTGATAACCTGTAATACGTTAGTACCAATGGGACCAAAAGATAACAATAGTATTGGGAGCAATATGTTCCATTGCTACCTATAGGACGGCTCATATAAATACAACATAGTTATCCCGATGGCCGTCGAAGAGTTAATATAACTATTTCCTCCATATTTGACGAAATAATGCTGATATTACCTCCATTTTTTCTCACAAGACGTAAACGATTGTTAACCTGTAACACATAAGTACCAATGGGACACAAAGATAACATTAGTACGGGACCAATATGTCCCATTGCTACCTATGGGAGGGCACATATAAATGCTACATAGTTATCCCGATGGCCTTCGAAGAGTTAATATAACTATTTCCTCCATATTTTCCAAAATAATGCTGATATTACCTCCATTTTTTTTAGAAGACGTAAACGATTGTTAACCTGTAACACGTACATACCAATGGGACACAAAGATAACATAAGTACGGGACCAATATGTCCCATTGCTACCTTTGGGATGGCACATATAAATACAACATAGTTATCCCGATGGCCGTCGAACAGTTAATATAACTATTTCCTCCATATTTTCCAAAATAATGCTGATGTTACCTCCATTTTTTCTCAGAAGACGTAAACGATTGTTAACCTATAACACGTAAGTACCAATGGGACACAAAGATAACATAATTACGGGACCAAGATGTCCCATTGCTACCTATGGGACGGCACATATAAATAATACTTAGTTATCCCGATGGCCGTCGAAGAGTTAATATATATATTTTCTCCATATTTTCCAAAACATTGCTGATATTACCTCCATTTTTTCTCAGAAGACGTAAACGATTGTTAACCTATAACACGTAAGTACCAATGGGACACAAAGATAACATTAGTACGGGACCAATATGTCCCATTGCTACCTATGGGACGGCACATATAAATGCTACATAGTTATCCCGATGGCCGTCGAAGAGTTTATATAACTATTTCCTTCATATTTTTCAAAATAATGCTGATATTACCTCCATTTTTTCTCAGAAGACGTAAACGATTGTTAACCTGTAACACGTAAGTACCAATGGGACACAAAGATAACATTATTACGGGACCAATGTGTCCCATTGCTACCTATGGGACGGCACATATAAATGCTACATAGTTATCCCGATGGCCGTGGAAGAGTTATAATAACTATTTACTCCATATTTTCCAAAAAAATGCTGATATTATCTCCATTTTTTCTCAGAAGACTTATACAAATGTTAACGTATAACACGTAAGTACCAATGGGACACAAAGATAACATTAGTACGGGACCAATATGTCCCATTGCTACCTATTGGACGGCACATATAAATGCTACATAGTTATCCCGATGGCCGTCGAAGAGTTAATATAACTATTTCCTTCATATTTTCCAAAATAATGCTGATATTACCTCCATTTATTCTCAGAAGACGTAAACGATTAATAACCTATAACACGTAAGTACCAATGGGACACAAAGATAACATAATTACGGGAGCAAGATGTCCCATTGCTACCTATTGGACGGCACATATAAATAATACATAGTTATCCCGATGGCCGTCGAAGAGTTAATATAAATATATCCTCCATATTTTCCAAAACATTGCTGATATTACCTCCATTTTTTCTCAGAAGACGTAAACGATTGTTAACCTATAACACGTAAGTACCAATGGGACACAAAGATAACATTAGTACGGGACCAATATGTCCCATTGCTACCTATGGGACGGCACATAAAAATGCTAAATAGTTATCCCGATGGCCGTCGAAGAGTTATAATAACTATTTCCTTCATATTTTTCAAAATAATGATGATATTACCTCCATTTTTTCTCAGAAGACGTAAACGATTGTTAACCTGTAACACGTAAGTACCAATGGGACACAAAGATAACATTATTACGGGACCAATGTGTCCCATTGCTACCTATGGGACGGCACATATAAATGCTACATAGTTATCCCGATGGCCGTCGAAGAGTAAATATAACTATTTCCTCCATATTTTCCAAAATAATGCTCATATTACCTCCATTTTTTCTCAGAAGACGTAAACGATTGTTAACCTATAACACGTAAGTACCAATGGGACACAAAGGTAACAGAAATACGGGACCAAGATGTCCCATTGCTACTTATGGGACGGCACATATAAATAATACATAGTTATCCCGATGGCCGTCGAAGAGTTAATATAAATATTTCCTCCATATTTTCCAAAACATTGCTGATATTACCTCTATTTTTTCTCAGAAGACGTAAACGATTGTTAATCTATAACACGTAAGTACCAATGGGACACAAAGATAACATTAGTACGGGACCAATATGTCCCATTGCTACGTACGAGACGGCACATATAAATACAACATAGTTATCCCGATGGCCTTCGAAGAGTTAATATAACTATTTCCTCGATATTTTCCAAAATAATGCTGATATTACCTCCATTTTTTCTCAGAAGACGTAAACGATTGTTAACCTGTAACACGTAAGTACCAATGGGACACAAAGATAACATTAGTACGGGACCAATATCTCCCATTGCTGCCTATGGGACGGCACATATAAATGATACTAAGTATCCCGATGGCCTTCGAAGAGTTAATATAACTATTTCCTTCTAATTTTCCAAAATAATTCTGATATTACCTCCATTTTTTCTCAGAAGACGTAAACGATTGTTACCTGTAACACGTAAGTACCAATGGGACCAAAGATAACATTAGTACGGGACCAATATGTCCCATTGCTACCTATAGGACGGCACATATAAATACAACATAGTTATCCCGATGGCCGTCGAAGAGTTAATAAAACTATTTCCTCAAAATTTTCCAAAATAATGCTGATATTAACTCCATTTTTTTTCAGAAGACGTAAAAGATTGTTAACCTGTAAAACGTAAGTACCAATAAGACACAAATATAACATTAGTACGGGACCAATATGTCCCATTGCTACCTATGGGATGGCATATATAAATGCTACATAGTTATCCCGATGGCCGTCGAAGAGTTAATATAACTATTTCTTCCATATTTTCCAAAATAATGCTGATATTACCTCCATTTTTTCTCAGAAGACGTAAACGATAGTTAACCTGTAACACGTACGTACCTATGGGACACAAAGATAACATAAGTATGGGACCAATATGTCTCATTGCTACCTATGGGACGGCACATATAAATACAACATAGTTATCCCGATGGCCGTCGAACAGTTAATATATCTATTTCCTGCATATTTTCCAAAATAATGCTGATATTACCTCCATTTTTTCTCAGAAGACGTAAACGATTGTTAACCTATAACATGTAAGTACCAATGGGACACAAAGATAACATAATTACGGGACCAAGATGTCCCATTGCTACCTATGGGACGGCACATATAAATAATACATAGTTATCCCGATGGCCGTCGAAGAGTTAATATAAATATTTCGTCTATATTTTCCAAAACATTGCTGATATTACCTCCATTTTTTCTCAGAAGACGTAAACGATTGTTAACCTATAACACGTAAGTACCAATGGGACACAAAGATAACATTAGTACGGGACCAATATGTCCCATTGCTAGCTATGGGACGGCACATATAAATGCTATATAGTTATCCCGATGGCCGTCGAAGAGTTAATATAACTATTTCCTTCATATTTTTCAAAATAATGCTGATATTACCTCCATTTTTTCTCAGAAGACGTAAACGATTGTTAACCTGTAACACGTAAGTACCAATGGGACACAAAGATCACAGTTTTACGGGACCAATGTGTCCCATTGCTACCTATGGGACGGCACATATAAATGCTACATAGTTATCCCGATGGCCGTCGAAGAGTTAATATAACTATTTCCTCCATATTTTCCAAAAAAATGCTGATATTACCTCCATTTTTTCTCAGAAGACGTAAACAAATGTTAACGTATAACACGTAAGTACCAATGGGACACAAAGATAACATTAGAACGGGACCAATATGTCCCATTGCTACCTATTGGACGGCACATATAAATGCTACATAGTTATCCCGATCGCCGTCGAAGAGTTAATATAACTATTTCCTCCATATTTTCCAAAATAATGCTAATATTACCTCCATTTTTTCTCAGAAGACGTAAACGATTGTTAACCTGTAACACGTAAGTACCAATGGGACACAAAGATAACATTAGTACGGGACCAATATGTCCCATTGCTACCTATGGGACGGCACATATAAATACAACAAAGTTATCCCGATGGCCGTCGAAGAGTTAATATAACTATTTCCTCCATATTTTCCAAAAAAATGGTGACATTACCTCCAATTTTTCTCAGAAGACGTAAACAAATGTTAACCTGTAACACGTAAATACCAATGGGACACAAAGATAACATTAGTATGGGACCAATATGTCCCATTGCTACCTATGGGACGGCACATATACATGCTACATAGTTATCCCGATGGCCTTCGAAGAGTTAATATAACTATTTCCTCCATATTTTCCAAAATAATGCTGATATTACCTCCATTTTTTTTAGAAGACGTAAACGATTGTTAACCTGTAACACGTAAGTACCAATGGGACACAAAGATAACATAATTACGGGACCAAGATGTCCCATTGCTACCTATGGGACGGCACATATAAATAATACATAGTTATCCCGATGGCCGTCGAAGAGTTAATATAAATATTTTCTCCATATTTTCCAAAACATTGCTGATATTACCTCCATTTTTTCTCAGAAGACGTAAACGATTGTTAACCTATAACACGTAAGTACCAATGGGACACAAAGATAACATTAGTACGGGACCAATATGTCCCATTGCTACCTATGGGACGGCACATATAAATGCTACATAGTTTTCCCGATGGCCGTCGAAGAGTTTATATAACTATTTCCTTCATATTTTTCAAAATAATGCTGATATTACATCCATTTTTTCTCAGAAGACGTAAACGATTGTTAACCTGTAACACGTAAGTACCAATGGGACACAAAGTTAACATTATTACGGGACCAATGTGTCCCATTGCTACCTATGGGACGGCACATATAAATGCTACATAGTTATCCCGATGGCCGTCGAAGAGTTATAATAATTATTTACTCCATATTTTCCAAAAAAATGCTGATATTACCTCCATTTTTTCTCAGAAGACTTATACAAATGTTAACGTATAACACGTAAGTACCAATGGGACACAAAGATAACATTAGTACGGGACCAATATGTCCCATTGCTACCTATGGGACGGCACATATAAATGCTACATAGTTATCCCGATGGCCGTCGAAGAGTTAATATAACTATTTCCTTCATATTTTTCAAAATAATGCTGATATTACCTCCATTTTTTCTCAGAAGACGTAAACGATTGATAACCTGTAATACGTAAGTACCAATAGGACCAAAAGATAACAAAAGTATGGGAGCAATTTGATCCATTGCTACCTATGGGACGGCTCATATAAATACAACATAGTTATCCCGATGGCCGTCGAACAGTTAATATAACTATTTCCTCAAAATTTTCCAAAATAATGCTGATATTAACTCCATTTTTTTTCAGAAGACGTAAAAGATTGTTAACCTGTAAAACGTAAGTACCAATAAGACACAAATATAACATTAGTACGGGACCAATATGTCCCATTGCTACCTATGGGATGGCATATATAAATGCTACATAGTTATCCCGATGGCCGTCGAAGAGTTAATATAACTATTTCCTCCATATTTTCCAAAATAATGCTGATATTACCTCCATTTTTTCTCAGAAGACGTAAACGATTGTTAACCTGTAACACGTACGTACCAATGGGACACAAAGATAACATAAGTATGGGACCAATATGTCTCATTGCTACCTATGGTACGGAACATATAAATACAACATAGTTATCCCGTCGGCCGTCGAATAGTTAATATATCTATTTCCTCCATATTTTCCAAAATAATGCTGATATTACCTCCATTTTTTCTCAGAAGACGTAAACGATTGTTAACCTATAACATGTAAGTACCAATGGGACACAAAGATAACATAATTACGGGACCAAGATGTCCCATTGCTACCTATGGGACGGCACATATAAATAATACATAGTTATCCCGATGGCCGTCGAAGAGTTAATATAAATATTTCGTCCATATTTTCCAAAACATTGCTGATATTACCTCCATTTTTTCTCAGAAGACGTAAACGATTGTTAACCTATAACACGTAAGTACCAATGGGACACAAAGATAACATTAGTACGGGACCAAGATGTCCCATTGCTACCTATGGGACGGCACATATAAATAATACATAGTTATCCCGATGGCCGTCGAAGAGTTAATATAAATATTTTCTCCATATTTTCCAAAACATTGCTGATATTACCTCCATTTTTTCTCAGAAGACGTAAACGATTGTTAACCTATAACACGTAAGTACCAATGAGACACAAAGATAACATTAGTACGGGACCAATATGTCCCATTGCTACCTATGGGACGGCACATTTAAATGCTACATAGTTATCCTGATGGCCGTCGAAGAGTTAATATAACTATTTCCTCCATATTTTCCAAAATAATGCTGATATTACCTCCATTTTTTCTCAGAAGACGTAAACGATTGTTAACCTGTAACACGTAGGTACCAATGGGACACAAAGATAACATTAGTACGGGACCAATATTTCCAATTGCAACCTATGGGACGGCACATATAAATGCTACATAGTTATCCCGATGGCCGTCGAAAAGTTAATATAACTAATTTCTCCATATTTTCCAAAATAATGCTGATATTACCTCCATTTTTTCTCAGAAGACGTAAACGATTGTTAACCTGGAACACGTAAGTACAAATGGGACACAAAGATAACATTAGTACGGGACCCAATGTCCCATTGCTACCTATGGGACGGCACATTTAAATACAACATAGTTATCCCGATGGCCGTCGAAGAGTTAATATAACTATTTCCTCCATATTTTCCAAAAAAATGCTGATATTACCTCCTTTTTTTCTCAGAAGACGTAAACGATTGTTAACCTGTAACACGTAAGTACCAATGGGACACAAAGATAACATTAGTACGGGACCAATATGTCCCATTGCTACCTATGGGACGGCACATATAAATGCTACATAGTTATCCCGATGGCCGTCGAAGAGTTAATATAACTATTTCCTCCATATTTTCCAAAAAAATGCTGATATTACCTCCATTTTTTCTCAGAAGACGTAAACGATTGTTAACCTGTAACACGTAAGTACCAATGAGACACAAAGATAACATTAGTACGGGACCAATATGTCCCATTGCTACCTATGGGACGGCACATTTAAATGCTACATAGTTATCCTGATGGCCGTCGAAGAGTTAATATAACTATTTCCTCCATATTTTCCAAAATAATGCTGATATTACCTCCATTTTTTCTCAGAAGACGTAAACGATTGTTAACCTGTAACACGTAAGTACCAATGAGACACAAAGATAACATTAGTACGGGACCAATATGTCCCATTGCTACCTATGGGACGGCACATTTAAATGCTACATAATTATCCTGATGGCCGTCGAAGAGTTAATATAACTATTTCCTCCATATTCTCCAAAAAAATGCTGATATTACCTCCTTTTTTTCTCAGAAGACGTAAACGATTGTTAACCTGTGATACGTAAGTACCAATGGGACACAAAGATAACATTAGTACGGGACCAATATGTCCCATTGCTAACTATGGGACGGCACATATAAATACAACATAGTTATCCCGATGGCCGTCGAAGAGTTAATATAACTATTTCCTCCATATTTTCCAAAGAAATGGTGATATTACCTCCATTTTTTCTCAGAAGACGTAAACAAATGTTAACCTATAACACGTAAGTACCAATGGGACACAAAGATAACATTAGAACGGGACCAATATGTCCCATTGCTACCTATGGGACGGCACATATAAATGTTACATAGTTATCCCGATGGCCGTCGAATAGTTAATATAACTATTTCCTTCATATTTTCCAAAATAATGCTGATATTACCACCATTTTTTCTCAGAAGACGTAAACGATTGTTAACCTGTAACACGTAAGTACCAATGGGACACAAAGATAACATAATTACGGGACCAAGATGTCCCATTGCTACCTATGGGACGGCACATATAAATAATACATAGTTATCCCGATGGCCGTCGAAGAGTTAATATAACTATTTCCTCCATATTTTCCAAAAAAATGGTGATATTACCTCCATTTTTTCTCAGAAGACGTAAACGATTGTTAACCTATAACACGTAAGTACCAATGGGACACAAAGATAACATTAGTACGGGACCAATATGTCCCATTGCTACCTATGGGACGGCACATATAAATGCTACATAGTTCTCCCGATGGCCGTCGAAGAGTTTATATAACTATTTCCTTCATATTTTTCAAAATAATGCTGATATTACATCCATTTTTTCTCAGAAGACGTAAACGATTGTTAACCTGTAACACGTAAGTACCAATGGGACACAAAGATAACATTATTACGGGACCAATGTGTCCCATTGCTACCTATGGGACGGCACATATAAATGCTACATAGTTATCCCGATGGCCGTCGAAGAGTTATAATAATTATTTACTCCATATTTTCCAAAAAAATGCTGATATTACCTCCATTTTTTCTCAGAAGACGTAAACAAATGTTAGGGTTGGGTTGGGTTGGGTTGGGTTGGGTTGGGTTGGGTTGGGTTGGGTTGGGTTGGGTTGGGTTGGGTTGGGTTGGGTTGGGTTGGGTTGGGTTGGGTTGGGTTGGGTTGGGTTGGGTTGGGTTGGGTTGGGTTGGGTTGGGTTGGGTTGGGTTGGGTTGGGTTGGGTTGGGTTGGGTTGGGTTGGGTTGGGTTGGGTTGGGTTGGGTTGGGTTGGGTTGGGTTGGGTTGGGTTGGGTTGGGTTGGGTTGGGTTGGGTTGGGTTGGGTTGGGTTGGGTTGGGTTGGGTTGGGTTGGGTTGGGTTGGGTTGGGTTGGGTTGGGTTGGGTTGGGTTGGGTTGGGTTGGGTTGGGTTGGGTTGGGTTGGGTTGGGTTGGGTTGGGTTGGGTTGGGTTGGGTTGGGTTGGGTTGGGTTGGGTTGGGTTGGGTTGGGTTGGGTTGGGTTGGGTTGGGTTGGGTTGGGTTGGGTTGGGTTGGGTTGGGTTGGGTTGGGTTGGGTTGGGTTGGGTTGGGTTGGGTTGGGTTGGGTTGGGTTGGGTTGGGTTGGGTTGGGTTGGGTTGGGTTGGGTTGGGTTGGGTTGGGTTGGGTTGGGTTGGGTTGGGTTGGGTTGGGTTGGGTTGGGTTGGGTTGGGTTGGGTTGGGTTGGGTTGGGTTGGGTTGGGTTGGGTTGGGTTGGGTTGGGTTGGGTTGGGTTGGGTTGGGTTTGGGTTGGGTTGGGTTGGGTTGGGTTGGGTTTGGGGTTGGGGTT